>HG995306.1:18288051-19601941 GCA_905332915.2 Hecatera dysodea
TAGAATGCCCAATAATATCCTACTCACGTGATAGGCAATCTGCGGGATTATCCTTACCGGACACGAGATACAGATTTTGTGGCAATAAGTTATTCTGTATTTTCGTCACTCTGTTGGCCACAAAGGTGTTCCACCGATGGGGCGACGAATGCACCCAACAGAGAGCGACTGTCGAATCTGAGAATGCGAATATGTTACGAAAAACAATGCGATCTTGACAAGCAACTATGACATTTTTTATAAGTTGAGCTAGGACAAGGATAGCACAAAGCTCAAGACGAGCGAGGGACACTACTTTCTTTGGAGAAACTTTCGATTTAGCGGTTAACAAGCTAACAACGTTGCCATTGCTATTTTGGACGTGGAAGTAGCACCACACTAGCATCTGCGAACGCTAAGATAGTGACAACACTGTCAGCGACGATACCAACATGACGTGGGATTTTTATACTACAGAGCAAAGGAAGCTCTTCCTTTAAGCGAGTCCACAGCCTGACTATATCTTCAGGTGGGGTATCATCCCAGTCACAATCACACAACCAAAGCCTTTTGATTAGAAGTTTAGCGTACAGGACGACAGGTGCAACAAATCCCATGACGTCCCATATTTTAGCGACACATGACAACATTGTACGTGCAGTACAATTTTGAGTGGGAGTATTGACTTTAATGCCGAAGTGGTCTGACGTAGGCGACCAACACAAACCTAGTACTTTATGCTTGTCAGACTCATCGAAGTCTTTGACCGCTGGCAGACGATGCGAAGGTGGAATTGAATCTAAAACGACTTGGGAGTTACTAGTCCATTTGACTAATTCAAATTGGCCAGCTTTCATGAGACCTATCATTTCCGAAGCGGTGGAAATGCCCTGCTCTTCCGTGGGAACCGAAAATACGAAATCATCCATATACTGACCCGAAGCGATAATATTTTTGACCAGAGAGAAGGAGTCGCCCTCATCCTCTGCCAGCTGCTTAATAGTTCGCAGCGCATGAAATGGACTAGATTTAAGTCCAAAAACGACACGATTGAATTCATAAACCTGCAAAGGTTCTTGCGGCGAAAAACTATACAAGATGCGTTGGAAACGCCGATCAGATTCTCGGACTCCAATGCTGAGAAACATCTGACGAATATCTGACGAAAGCGCGATCAAAAATAAACGAAAATTAATTAGTATGTTAGGCAAATTCCCTTGTAAGTTTTGTCCACCATACAAGAGATCATTAAGCGAAACTTGGGTGGTAGTTTTGCAACTACCATCGAGAACGACACGAAGTTTGGTTGTGACTTTATCGTCTCTAACCACGCCATGATGCGGAATAAATGATAAATGATAAATGATAAATGATTTATTTTTTGTAAGTAGGTTGTAAAAAACACTTTTACACGTCAATCTTTTTTTTTTTTTTAGCCGTTTTAAAACTAGATGAGGCCGGTGTTTCCTAGCTGACTACCCTGAGAAGAAACACCGAAACAAACTCAGAGGTCAAGGTCTCTTTTGAAGTCCATACAATTGTACTGGTCAAATCATATGAGAACCATGTAGGTTGGTGTCTGAAGTGGTCTTTTGAGGAAAGTACCACACAGATTTGAGTGGACCTGTCCAAACAGTGCAAGCATTTGTCAGTTATCGTATAGCTCAAACTTAGAACTTTAAGGAGCTCAACGATTTGACGAACAATACCAAAGTAAGGACATTTGGGTAGGCCACCTAAAGAACTCAAACCGCCAGACTAACATGAATGAACCCCTGACGTAGCGATCTAAATGGTCCCCATATTCACAATACGTTATATGAGGACCATGCAGATCAGTGTCTGAAGTGGTCTTTTTAAGAAGGAACCACACCGTTTTGAGTGGACCTGTCCAGTCAGTGCAAGCCTTGGTCAGAGTCGATTAGCTCAACTTAGAATCAATAAGGAGCTCCACAACTCGACGAACAATGCCAATGAAAGGACATTTGGGTAGGCCACAAAAATACTCAAACAGCCAGACAACGTTAAAAAAAAATATACTTGAGAGGAAAAAGCTAATAATAACCCACATAGTCCTCACATTCACAATAGGGAATAAAATTAAAATTTAAAAATATAATACTTTACAAAGTAAGTATTCATGTCAAAATGAAATATTGATATAAAATAATAAAAAAAATATGATACTTTACAAAGTAAGTATTCATGTCAAAAAAAGAAATTGTAATAAAATAAAAAGAATACTTTAAAAAGTAAACATTCATGTCAAAAGTAAATGAAAATGTCAAACTGTATAAATATAAACAAAAAGCGCACAAAAGAGAACAAAACAAAAACATTAAAACATTGGGCCGTGTACAAAACTGAAGCAGCTCAATCCCAAGCCTTCTTGTCCTCAAGATAATCTTTAACTGTATAAAAAGCTTTCTGGCATAGCTTACGTTTTATAAATGATTTGAATTTATTTCTGCTTAGTTCTTGAATAGGGCTAGGAAGTTTATTATAAAAATGTATACATTGACATCGAAACGAACCACCTATTTTTTTGAGCCTGGTTTTAGGAACGACATAATTGTGTTTGTTCCTAGTATTTATGCTATGGATATCACTGTATTTTTTAAACAGATTAATATTTTTATGTGCATACAAGAGGTTTTCATAGATATACTGGGAAGGCACAGTCATAATATTAATCTCTTTAAATTTGTCTCTGAGGGACTGTCTGGGACTTAATTTATAAATTGCACGAATAGCCCTTTTTTGTAAGACAAATATTGTCTGAATATCGGCGGCATTTCCCCACAGCAGAATACCATATGACATCACACTATGAAAGTAGCTAAAGTAAACTAAACGGGCTGTCTCTAAATCAGTTAAGCCACGAATTTTCCTAACAGCATATGCTGCAGAACTGAGCTTTTTTGACAGTTTGTCTATATGGGGGCCCCACTGCAGCTCGCATCTAAAGTAATGCCTAAGAACACTGTGGTATCTTCGGGTTTCAACTCTTCACCCTTTATCGATACAACAGTGTTCACTTGTCGCACATGAGGTAAGGTAAACTTTATACATTTTGTCTTTTTCTCGTTTAGTAAAAGATTATTAGCATTAAACCAGTTAACTACAGTTGCAAGGGCAGAATTTACATCGTCAGTAACTATCTGCTGGCGTTTTAGTTTAAACAAAAGCGACGTGTCGTCTGCAAATAACACTATATCGTGTTTGTCTTTTATGAGGTACGGCAAGTCATTAATATAAATGAGAAACAAGAAGGGACCTAAAATTGAACCCTGGGGGACCCCCATCCTGATTACAGATCCAGGAGATCTTTTACCGTTGACATCAACTCTCTGAATCCTATCACTCAAGTATGAAGTAAGAAGATCCAGAGAGGCGTTCCTGATTCCGTAATAGTGTAATTTCCTGATCAATGTCTCATGGAGAACGCAATCAAACGCCTTGGACAAATCGCAAAAAATCCCCAAAGCATCGCATTTGTCCTCCCATGCATTATAAATGTGTCCTAGAAGTTCAACACCGGCATCAGTTGTTGAACGACCCCTTGTAAAACCAAACTGCTTATTATGTAAAAGATTATGTTTATTAAAATATCTTTGCAATTGATTTAAAATCAGTTTCTCAAAAATTTTACTAAAAGTAGGTAGCACTGAGATGGGTCTATAATTGGAAGGGTCTGATGTGCTACCTGATTTAAATAAAGGTATTATTTTACTATATTTCATTAGATCAGGAAACTCACCACTGTCTACACAATTATTAAAAATAACAGCTAAAGTAGGAGCTACAATGTGTATTATAGACTTAGCAAGGTCAACAGAATTACCCCATAGATCTGCAGTTTTTTTAACATTCAGTGAATTAAATGTCTTTACAATATCAGTAGAAGTGACATATTGGAATTTAAATTCAGCATCACAAACTGGAACGTTTTCTTTAAGTAAAGCTTCTGCAGCACTGGGTGATGAATTTAGATACTTCGTTGTCGATACGGGAATCTCTGCAAAGAAATCTTCAAATGCCGCGGCGACTTGCGAATCTGATTCAATAATACTGTCATCAATAGCAAGGCTATAATCACTACTTCGATTGACAGACCTTCCTGTTTCGCTATTAATAATATTCCATGTCGTTTTAATCACATTACTACTATTTTTAATTTTTGAACCCAAGTATCTAGACTTGGCTATATAACAAACCTTTTTAAATAATTTAGTATAATTCTTAACATATAAGTTAAACTCTACTGTATTAATATAAGTTCTTTCTTCATACAACTCATAAAGCCGTTCTCTACTCTTATAAATACCAATGGTGGCCCAGTCACTGAAGGTAGTGTTACAGTTAACTGAAATGGTTTTGGGAACAAATGTTGTATCAAACTCTGCGCAATACATTTTGAAAAAATCATTGTAATATTGATTAGGGTCATCATTCGTTGACAAAGTTGGCATTTTATTTAAAAGTTTAGCCTTAAATGTTTCTAAACGAAACTTTGATTTTGGATTAACAGTGATATCCTTTTTTGTTTTAGTTTTATTTATATTTGGTATAGAGATAAATTGTCCACAGTGATCTGAATCTATTAAATTAATCATTTTTGTATGTGTAGGTACAACATCTGTATAGATATTATCTAGGCAAGTTGCACTAGTGGGGGTTATTCTAGTAGGCTCCATGAAAAGGTTTGCAAGATTGTATGACTGAAACAGACTTATAATTTTCGTACTTAAACTAGAATTTTCTAACAAATTAACATTAAGTCACCACAGATAATGATAGACTTGCTTGAATTACCAATTTTGTGCAAAACTTCATCCATTACTGTTTCAAAACTATCATACAATCCTGAAGGTGGTCTGTACACACTTAATATAACATACTGCTCCAATTCAATACAGGATATTTCAATAATCCGCTCAACAGAGAGGCTCACTATATCCTTACGGTCCTTAAATTTAAGATTATTATTTATTAAAATTAATGAGCCACCATGTATAGCATTTTCTCTGCTGAACGAACTACCAACCTGGTGATTACTATAATTGAACATAAACTGATGGCTTTTAAGCCAATGTTCCGTTAAACAGAGTATATCAATATTGTTAAAATTAAGGAAAAATTCAACTTCTAAGTCCTTATTCATAAATCCTTGAATATTTTGATGCACCAGGTTAATAGTATTTATTGATTTTAAAACATTATTTGAATTATTATTGGCATTGGTGCTAGAGATAATCTCTGTTGTCCTACTTTCTAATTTAAATTATAATTTGGGTCAGTATTTGTTGCCAAAATATTGGCAGAATTATTTATAATGTCATGGCATTGCTCAATAGAAGCAAATTGTTTAGCCAAGTTCTTGGCTGTAATATTAAAATAATATGATAGCAACATAGCTATCTGTCTCCTACAAAAGTTTGTCAGATAGTATCTGTCTACAAGATACCTATCTTTTGTCAAATAAAAATTATCACCAATAATATTGTTGGTGTCAATTAAATTAAATAAATTATTATTGAATGTCACATTGTGCAATTTCATATTCAAATTAAATCTAGTGAGATTTTCTTCCTGTGGCAAACTTTGGCTATATGGCAATGTGAACATAACAATTTTTCTTAATTTAAGGTTACTTAACGTCCTATAATATTGGAGTAATTCTCCTTTGTTTAAATTGCCCCTATTACCAACAAAAATCACAAGTAGAGTATCTTGGTTAAATTTACTTTTTACAATTTTTTTCATTATGTCAAATAATGAACATCCAGGCATACAATTGTTTATTATGGAGTGGCCCGGGTATTCACTTGTCAAAAAGTGGCCTAAGTCCTTACCTATTTCATCGCAATAAATAACAACTTCTTTATTTAAAATTTGCTGTGATATACAATTAGTAATTTCTATTGGCAAACTGGCACAAGACTGCGGTAAGGCTGTATCATGTATTGACAATGAATGATCCGGCACTGAGGTAATAGATGGTGATTGACACCGCTCACAGTTGTTTTGTTGTGAACTTACTAACTCATTCATTGCCAACACATATTCCCTCATTTGGTTTTTTTTGGTGGAATAAAATACGAAATTTCGGAAGATTCAGAACTTGTAGGTGAAATATAACCCTTTCCTAAATATTCGAGGATGACACTATCATACGCGATCTTTAATTGTGGAGAAGCTTGCATCTTTCTTTCTAAACAGTAAAACCGGCGTTCACTTGCTTGACGCGAGTTACCAAGGGAATCGACGTCACCCTTGAAAGGCAAAGCGACAACGTATCGTCCGACACTATCACGAGTGGTAGTGCGGGTGTAAAACTCCTCACACAATTTGTCATCTGGGCTGATGATCGGGGGAACATCCACCTCCTCCATTTCCCAGAATTTGCGGACCACAGATTCTAAAGGATCCGCAGTACAACAATACGAAACGGTCGAGTTGTTGTCAACACAGACCGGAGCTTCACCTACAATAACATAGCCAAGGACAGTTTCTAAAGCAAGCGGCGAAACATACGGAGGCTGTCCCTGAACTTTGTTCGACAAGAGTAAATGCGGGAAAATCGATGCACCGATCAATACTTGAATTGGTTCTCAGCAAAAATATGTATCGTCTGCCAAAGGTAAGTCTTTGAAATTAGACAAAACAGAAGCATCGACCATGGCGGTTGGCAAACGTTCGGTCATTTTATCTACCACCAACGACTCGATATTATATTTTTTGTTACGATCGAAACGTGAATGAATTTTAATTTTTACGGAACCCTGAATCGTTTTACTCGAACCTCCTATTCCCCTAACGGTAGAACAAGCAGGTCGATTATTTATTTTCAAACCTAATTGTTGACAACAATCGCGAGTTATAAAATTACTTTGAGACGCACTGTCCAACAATGCACGAACATTATGCTCGTTTCCAAGAGAATCTACGATAACAATACGCGCGGTAGCAATGAGTACCGTAGTAGGGCTTCGGAACAAATGGTTACCCCGGTTTTCAGATAGCGAACACAGCGCGACGTCTGTGCGCGCGAGGGGTTGAGCGGGTGCGGGCGCAACATTCGGTGCTGCGGCCGGCGGCGATTGCGTAGGCTGCACTTCAGTGGCGGGCGAAGCTTGTGCGCGACCGGCGTTTGATCGCGACGAAGTCACGGTGGGCTTATTACCGAAACATAACAACGTGTGATGCTTGTAATTGCATTTTTTACATTTAGATTCCGACCTACACGCGGAGACACGATGGCCACTAACTAGGCAATTTATACACAAATTGTTAGACTTTACGAAATTAAAACGTTGATCTGGTTTATAACTATTAAAAACCCTACATTTATAAAGGTAATCGTGCTGCTCACTGCATAGACTACACGCGGCTGAACTAGATGTGGTATTAACAAAAGCGCACGTTGGCGACGACTTATTCGATCTAGAATTGTTATCTATTTTTCTAGAATTATTTTTTGTAGTCTCATGCTTTACTGCTGAAGTATGTTGTAATATTTTAATGTGATCGCGCACAAACGAGACGAGGTCTGCGAAAAATGGTATTTCAGTGTTACGTTTGGTAGACTCAAACGCGCGCGCGGTGTCCGAGTCTAGCTTCTTAAACGCGATATACAAGAAAATAAAATCCGAGAGGTCATCGACCTTTAAATGTTTTAACGCAGCGACAGATGATGCGAATTTGTCAAGAAATTCTTCTAAATTATTAGGGTTTGCGGACGAAATAGGTTTAAACTGAAATATTTGATCCAAATATGAAGTAGCTGAGAGCCGTTTGTCTTCATATTTAGCTTTAAGTAGGTCGAATATTAACGAATAATTTTCTGAACAAGGAGTAATTCCTGCGCATATGGAGCGCGCCTTACCAGTTAATTTACCTAACAAATAATACAATCTCTCAGAATCCGTGAGCGAATAATTGTTGTGAACGGCATTCTGAAAGCTAGCGAAAAATAAAGGCCAATTTTTTATATCACCGTTAAACTCCGAAATTTCAATAGGGGGAAGTCTAGGAGACCTCTGTTGACTTGATGACTTGCAGTCATCGCCAGTACTGGGGTACGGTTCCAATTTTTTGGCGGCTCGTTTCTCGCAACCCAATAAGTCTTCGAACGACGAGAGAGATTGATAATTAACTACGTAATCGGGATTCGATTTTAATTCGAGACTAGCTATTTTATCCAACACATTTTCAAAATCTTCACGAAATGAATCTACGGTTTCCATCTCACATATAAATGTTTCTAAGTTAGATCGGCTTGAATCAATGTCCTGAATGCGATTACAAATACTTTGCATACGTGCGAATATCCTATCTTTCTTAGCATATAACATTTTCAAATTTGCAGATGAATCCGTAGGTGCCATTTTGGTGGAATTAAATATAGGTATTACAATTTATAATAAATTACCGTCAGTAATAAAAGAAGTAAAAAGTTATGCCCGATTCAAAAAACTACTAAAAACTCACACAATTAATACCTACAAATAATAAAAAAACTACATTAAATTAGTATATTAACATCTGTGAACCATGTATGTACCGAAAATATATGAATAGAATATTAAATTAAAAATGAAATATTATATTATATCGCAAACTTGCTACTAACAAACTGTGCCAACAATGCCACATCCAGTAAAAATCGGATTCATACATCCATGATATAGGTAACTAACGACAGAGTTAATGTTATTTGTTTACCCACATTTTGTTTTGTTATTTTATATATGTAGGTACCTCTGTGCGCTCTAATGATTCAGCTTAGTTTTCGATATTGTTTCTCAGCTAGTGAATTATGTATGCAATTCTATAAGAGAAATAAAGTTCCGGCTAGTGTACTAATCACGTTTGGTGCGGGGGTACCCGCTAATAGTGAGAATGGAGGGAAATAGTACGGATAAAGCAGCGTTGAACGATAAAAGCGACACCGATATTATAAATGAGTGTGAGCGAGAGATATTTTCGATGACGGGAATGGTGGATGTTGACCAACAAATTGATGCAAGACTAAGGGAGAAAAGATCGAGGGAAAAAAGTGAGGATAGTAGTGAAGAAGGTTTTATTACTGTTAGCAGAAGACGACCAAAGAAACTTTTTCGAAGTAAATCAAACGGAAACCTGAATACCCACATATGCGAATTAAATAAACGTTATGAACATAATAATGATGCCGTTCGGGAGAATGATGACGCAACGAATAATTCGTTTGAAGTATGTTTGACTTCTTTACAAGTTTTACCGAAACAGATGGCCTTGGCTAAGTGGTTAAGAAGTGGGAATATACAAAATATAATTAAAATTAAATATAAAAGCCCTTACAGGGTATTCGTCCAGTTTGACAATAAAAATGAAGCTGAAAAATTATTAAATTTTCCTAAAAACAAGGATCTAGACATTAGAGCCCAATTTACTGATGAGGTTGATCTATCCTACGGATTAATTAAAGGGGTTGAATTAGAAATGACAGATAAGGAAATGATAGACACATTCAGTACCTCGTGTGAAATTGTGTCTGTCAGAAGACTGAAACGGATGAATGAAGAAAGTAAATGGATCGATAGCGAGACCGTGAGGTTAGGGTTCAAATCTCAGATTGTGCCAGAGTATGTATATGCATATGGATGTAGATTTAGGGTTGAAAAATACGTTTTTCCTGTAACCCAGTGCTCGGGATGTTGGAAGTTTGGACATCATAAAAAGTTCTGCCCAATTAATAAGAATCTCTGTCCAAAATGTGGAAAAGAACACATTAATTGTGAGACAGAAACATTTAGATGCTTAAATTGCAAAGGCCCACATATGGCAATTGATAAAACTTGCCCATTGTTTATAAAAGAGAAGAGGATTCGTATTCTACTGAGTTTAGGAAATACTACTTACAAAAATGCATTGAAGATGTATATTTAAGAAATAAAGGAAAGTACCAAGCAGGTTTCACTTGAAATAGAGAATGAGTTCTCAAATAAGGAAGAAAGATTAATAAAGGCGCAGGTGAGTAATCCCACAAATGTTAATTCCAATGAAAAGTGGACAAATGAACAGGCAGAAAACTATATGGAACAGGTTATGGATGATGAACCGAATAATTTAGAAGAAAGACAAGAAGAGCACATAATAGCAGAAAGTAGTAAAAGCGTAAAAAGCCGAAAAAAAGGATCATACAGCTCTAAAAAGAATAACAACAATTTGCATGATAATAATATGTCAGTATCTACAGAAAGTTTAGAAGTTACCCAAAATCAAGAAGAGGAAAAAAGTGCGAAAGAGAGAAAATTTCAGTGGAAAAGAATTTGGAAAAGTATTATGGAAATAGTGTTTTCTGGAGAAAAGGATCTCATGGAAAAAATGGTGTCGATGTTGAAGGTTATATGTGAGGAAATTAAATTATTTTTACTTGGTAATTTTATGGACAGAGATGTTTTACACAGTTATTTATTTAAGTATAATGGATAGTACACAAAAAGAGATCTCGCTAAATATATGTCAGTGGAACTCACCAAGTTTAAAGCCCAAAATAAGGAGTTTTGAAGCATTTTTAAATCAGGAAAAAATTCATATTGTTATTTTGAGTGAAACATGGCTTGACCCAAGTGTTAACTTTAATTTGAGTGGGTACAATATATTTAGACAAGATAGACCGGATTCTTATGGAGGAGTTGCTGTTATAACCCATAAGTCATTGCATTCGCAAATAAGTCCTATCCATCTATCAAACCCAGGCAATAGAAGTACCCCACCGAATGTGTCTCCACGTTGTCGTCGTGGTGGGGCTTGAGTGTCCCAATGATCTTGCGAGCTTTCCCGGTAGAGCCACTCATGCCGGAAGGTCGCAAGTGAGGGATCAGACCAAGAGAGACACACGCCTGCTCGCTGCTCTCTGGTACGCGTCTGATCATCAGACGTGACTGTGGGAGCAGCGAGCAGGTGGAGAGGTGAGTTAGGAGAGAGGGCCCTGAGAAGGGGCGGAGCGAACAGGGACCGCACCCTTAAAAGGAAAACATGAAAATACAAGACGATTGCAAAATGAGTCCCCAGGTGGGTCCCGACTGCTCAGCGGTCGGGGAATCCCACCCCGCTTCGGCGGGCTGCCCTCCGTACTCTGGGGTGGGCACCAAACGTCTTCCGCTTGCCAGTGGCAACAAGAGCCGAGGAGGCTCCGAGTCATCGTCGTCATCCGGATCTGACTCCTTTAAGGAGCTGATGGCGCACGAGTTTGTAGAGGAGGGTTCGCCTGAGCGCCGGGGTGGTGCGGAGTCGGATTCCGGCTCCGCGCCAGACCTAGCAACGGTCAGCTCGGCGGGCTCTGGATCCGGAAGAGAGGGGGCTGCTGCGGAGAACGGCAAGTTCTTCCGCAAGCGGCCCAGACGGGAGGATACCGGGGGGTCGTCCTCCGAGGGTGAATTTGCCTCCGCCCGCAAAATCCCCACCGCAAGGCGGGGCAGGGGCTGTGAGGCAGGAAGGGGGCTGGCTCCCTCTACCCGGGAGGTGGAGAGTCGGGCCGGGAGGCTGGTGGAGGAGGGGCGTCGCCCTGGAGGGAGCGGTCGTAGGGCTCCCTCTACTCTTCCGCCTACTCTCGACTCCGACGACTCGGAGCCCCCGGGAGAGGTGCGTCCCACGGTTGAGGAGAAGAGGGCCAAGCTGGAGGAGGTCGTGGAGGCCGTGATCCGCGCTGTGGCCTTCAAAAGGAAGCAGTCCTCCAAGCGGGAGGCCATTAGCGCGGCCAAAGCCTCCATAATGGCGGCGGCGGCGGCCAACGTCGGCGGGTCCGGAGAGGCGACAGAGTTGCGGGCGGAGGTCACCCGCCTCGCGGCCGTAACGGAGCGACTCATCGCGGAGAATGAGTCGCTCCGGAGGGACCTGGCTGACATGGCCAGAGCGGCCTCTGAGGGGCCGCAGGGGGGGCTGAGTCCGGCGGCGCTGGAGGGGAGCCAGGTGCTGAGCCAGGTGCGGAGCCTGGTGCGGCAGGAGCTGGCTCCCTTCCGGAAGCAGTTCTCCGTTTTGGAGGACATGGTCCGGCGTCCCCCGTTAGCGGCGGCACAGAGGCCCCCGGGACAGCAGAAGGCGGCTTCGTACGCAGCCGCGGTGGCTGCTGGCCCGGGAACGTCCGGCCAGGCGAAGGCCAAGGCGGGAGCCGCGCCAGCGCCTGTGGCGCCGGCGCCTGCGACGCCGGCGATGACCAAGTCGGCCCCGGCGAAGAGGGGAAGGAGGAAGGCTGGAGGGGGAGCGGCTAAAGCTGCTGCGTCAGTGGCGCCGCAGCCGCCCCCACCCCCAACCTCGGACCCTCCTGCGACCGGGGCCGGGTGGCAGGTTGCTGGAGAAAAGCGGCAGGCCAAAAAGGCGGCCAGGAGCAAGGCCAAGAGGCAGCGGCGGAAGGCCAACGCCATCGCGGCGAGGCTTCGCGCCCCGAAGTCCGCGGCTGTGGTTTTAACACTGCAGCCGGAAGCGGAACAGAGGGGTGTGACGTACCTCGCCCTGATGAAGCGGGCGAAGGTGGCGGTGAACCTCCGGGAGCTGGGCATCACTGGGGGCCTCGGGATCAGGAGAACCCTGACCGGTGCCCGGAAGCTCGAGCTCGCCGGAGCGGAGAGTGGCCCGTTCGCGGACGCCCTGGCCGAAAGGCTGAAGGAGGTCCTCCCCGCGGACGAGGTTCGAGTGTCCAGGCCGACTAAGTGCATTGACATGCGCATAGTGGGCCTGGACGACTCCGTGACGGAGGAGGAGGTTGTGGCCGCCGTCGCCAGGACTGGGGGGTGCTCTGCCGAGCTTGTCAAGGCGGGCACCCTCCGGCCTGACAACACGGGCATGCAAACCCTTGTGGTGAGCTGCCCCGTGACGGCGGCCAGAACAGTGTCGGAGGGTCGAAGGCTCTTGGTGGGGTGGGTTTCTGCGCGGGTAAAACTGCTGGAACCCAGACCTCTGAGGTGCTACCGCTGCCATGTGGGCAACCACACGGGAGCTATGTGCCCCTCGGAGGTGGACCGCAGTGGACTTTGTTTCCGCTGTGGTCAGCCCGGTCATCGGGCCGGCTCGTGCGAGGCCACGCCGCACTGCAGTGCATGTGCGGCTGTTGGCAAGCCGGCCGAGCACTGGGCTGGGGGAAGGGCCTGCGCGCCATCCGCCCCGACCAAGGGCAAGAGGTCCGCCGCCGCCGCCGCCTCTGCCGCCGCCGCGGCTTCCGTCGCCGCTTCTGCCGCTTCTGCTGTGGGTGCTGCGACTCCCGGTACTCGGGAGGGGGCTGAAATGGAGTGCCAGTAATGGTCCCATTTCGGCCTCCTCCAGAGACAAGTCGGCCGCTGTGCTATTGCGCAGTGGCTGATGCCTGCGGACGGTGAGCGTGGGTGGCTCGCCGTCCGATACCAGGCTGAGTCGACGACGCGTTGTGCTTCACGCGCGCCTCAAGGAGCCGTCAGCACCAGAGACGGGGCCCCATAGGGTCGGTGCCTGCTAGGGTTGCGGAATTTGTTCGAGAGAGTTGCCGCGGCCCTGGAACGCAAAGGGCACATGGAGGAGCACGGGTGGGTTTTAGTCAGTAAAAGTCTGACACTCCCTACCGCTCCACCCAGGGCGGGAGGGGTCATTTGATGATTTCCCATCCAGAAAAAAAAAAAAAAAAAAAAAGGCAATAGAAGTAATTCACATCAAAATTCTAAATTCTATAAGTTTAAAAAATGTAATATCAATTTACTGCCCTTCTTCTGTAGTTACGCGTGCTGCGGACTGGGATAGTCTGTTTAATTTAGAGCTCAGCAACACTTTGATTGCAGGGGATTTTAATGGGCACCATACTAATTGGTCGTACAAAATAGATCAAAGAGGAACTCAACTGCTAGAATCTTCATTGGAAAATGGCTGGATTTCTTTAAATAATGGTGATGCTACTAGGGTAAAACTGGTAAACGGATTACTTAAGAGGACTTCACCTGATATTACGTTTGCATCGTCTGATATATCGATAAATTGTGATTTATTTATTTATTTATTTGGATCACCAACAGAGGCTACACATTACATGCACGTTAACATATACAGAGACGGTACAAATGTGCACTTCCAATTATAGGCGACCACGTCATTCACTTAATAACTAGGCTGGTACAAAAAGTTTGATAAGCATAAACAAGATAAAGAAATCAAGTACAAATTAAATTAAAATAATAATCAAGTAATAATCAACAATAATAATCAATAAAAATCAAAACTCAAAATCAAACATAAAAATCAAAAATAAAGTAAAAATCAAATAGAAATCAAATAGAAATCAAATATCAAATAAAAATCAAATAATAATCAAAGCATATAAAATAAGTAAGTAAAAGAAAGAGAAAAAAAATACAACATATTATGACTTAGATATAAAAACTTTTAGATCTTTTTTAAACTTTCCCAATTTGCATGATATATCCAAGTCATTTTTCTTCGAAAGATCGTTGAACTGCCTACAGAGCCTTGGCAAAACGGCAAAGTGTCCGAGGTTGGTTTTGGATCCCGGCACATAGAAGAGGTTATAGGTACCTTTCCGCGGCAAGCGAGATGGTGCGCTTATCTGCAGCTTTCCAAGAAGCTCGCTACAGTCAACCGCCCCATTGAACAGTTTGTGAAGAAATGTGAGATCTAGGAATTTTCTTCTATCTACCAACGAAGTTACTTTATAATGTTGTAGTCTCAGTTCGTAGCTCCTAATTTTTTTTGCCAAGTGGTCTTTGTAGCAAAGATGGTATAGGAATCGTCTTTGTACACTTTCCAAGCGTTTAATGTAGATATCATAGTGCGGATTCCATATGATGCTGTTATATTCAAGAAGTGGGCGAACCAATGTGTTATATAATTTAATTCTAGTTGAGGTTTGCGAAAACTCTTTGCTATTGCGCAAGACAAATCCGAGGACCTTGAACCTTTTAGAGGTTATATTTAATATATGTTTGTCAAATTTGAGTTTTTTGTCAAACACAATTCCCAGGTCACGAACTTCCTTTACTTCCTGCAGTGTTTGCTGGTGCAATGTGTATTTGTTGGGTTGCACTGTTTTATTACGAGTGAATTGCATACAGTGACATTTAGATACATTGAGCGACATTTTGTTTACTCTACACCAATCCGCCATCCTATCAAGGTCAGCCTGTAAAAGTGCGCAATCGGAGTTAGTCAATATTGGTTTCATGATTTTAACGTCATCTGCGAACATGTAGAAACTTGAGTGCTTAAAACATGACGCAATGTCGTTAATGAAAATATTGAAGAGGATAGGTCCTCAGTGCGATCCTTGCGGGACTCCCGATGTAGCTGGAAAGGTGTCAGACTGGTGACCATTAATTACAACTTTTGAGTACCTGCCAACGAGATAAGAATGGAACCACTTAAATAATGACCCTCCTATTCCCATTTGGTTTAGTTTTTTCAGAAGTATATTATGGTCCACCTTGTCAAATGCCTTGCTGAAGTCTGTGTATATCGTGTCTACCGGTACTCTCTTATCAAGAGACTCAGATATGGCTGTTACATAACACATAAGGTTAGTGGAGGTTGATCTTGCATTAATAAAACCATGTTGTTGGGGAGTGATGTATTGTTTAACATGTGCATTTAGGCGTTTGGTAACTAATTTTTCGAGTATTTTGCCGAATATGTTTAAAATAGAGATGGGCCGATAGTTTGCTACTTGTTGTTTTTCTCCTGATTTGAAAATAGGGACTACTAAAGCTTCCTTCCACCTCTCGGGAAACACGCCGTCCGACATGGACATGTTGAAAATAAATTTGAGAGGTCTGGTTAGTGCCTTTGCACATCTTTTTATAAATACAGGTGGAATACCGTCACTTCCAGCACCTTTTCGCTCATCTAAGGCTTTTAGTGATTGAAATATTTCCTCATCGTCAAATTTCAGTTTACTGAATCCGGGAGGGCCAAGGCAGCCATAAATGTGATCTGACATATTAAGAGTCGACGAGGTATTGTAAACTTGTGCAAAGTTCTCGGCAAACAAATTACAGACCTCACGTCCACTTGATGCAGACCTGTTCATGTGACACATTTCTGCTGGGTAAGTACTATTATTTTTCCTCTTTGTTATATTCGCAAGGGAGATGTGAGGACAGGGCGCACGTACTAATTACACGGTAGCTAGTTGCAACCTAACTTTATTTCAATGTTCAACGCGCGCCGGCGCAGCGGCGCATACAACTATCTACTTGTACATATATAACAATCCCTCCCCCATATATTTAAGACTATAAAAAAGATTGATTAAAAATAAGGCTTATAATTAACTCTGACGCGTTCACGCCTAGACCTAGTGTTCTGATGACTCGTCGTAGGATCGCATTCACTCCGCTCCGAAGCTGCGATCATTTGTGAATGTGCACCATCGTCAGTAGGTGTCTCTGCAGGGTTCTCGACCCCACTCGTCCCCTCTCCGTTGTCAATGTTATCATTCGATGACGTCATGTCGTCAGCTGACTCCGTAACAACGCCTGCGGAGACCGGTGGTGAAGGCTGAGTTGATGAAACGCTGTCTATATCTGGCACTATATTTGGTTCCCAAATATGTCCTTGGGATTCTGGAATTGGTACATCCTTCCCGCTGCGAGGCCATAGTTGGTCTAAATGCCTATTCACCTCTAAGTTATATTCCGGTAAGTATACTGTATACATAACGGCTCCAAGCTTTTTTGATATAACGCCTTGAGTCCATATAAATTTCTGGTTGGTTAAATACTTCTTTAACCACACACGATCTTGTAATTCAAAGTTAGGTCTAGACTTCCCACGGTAATGTTTAGCCTGTGAACACTGATTGCGCGCCACATGGTCAATGAGGTCTGTGGATGGCGGAGTGACTCGAACGGGATTCAACAAGTCTAATCTTGAGCGCAGGGATCGGCCGAATAACAGCTCAGCAGGTGATTTACCTGTCGTGCTATTTTTAGAATTACGGTAATCGAACAGAAACTTTGAAATCTTTTCTTGGCATATTTTGCTAGCTGTAGTGGTTATTAATATTCCTCGCAACCCTTTTTTAATGATTTTAACAAAACTTTCTGCCTGGCCATTACTAGAAGGGTGGTAGACTGGGGAAAACGCTTGCGTAATGCCATTTAATTTACAGAAGGTCGAGAATTCTTGGGATGTAAACGATGTTCCATTATCAGTGACCACAGTATGCGGAACGCCAAACCTAGACATTAGATCTGTCAGTTTTTCAATAACCGTTTTAGACCCGTAAGACGAACTCACATTGTAACATTCTACCCACTTGGAATATGCATCAACGATTATTAAGAACATTTGATTATTATATGGTCCCAGAAAGTCTAAATGAATCCTATGGAAGGGATGCGGTGGGTAGGGCCACGGCGCGAGCGAGGCATGTGGCGGGGAGGGGCGCAGCTGTGCGCACACGATGCAGTCTGCCGCGAGCCGCTCTAAGTACCTATCTATACCTGGGAACCATATACGTTGGCGAGCCTCCGCTTTCATTTTAACTACTCCGAAGTGCGAGCTATGTAAATCGTTACAAATTTGTTCTCGTAACGACGATGGAATTACTACCTTATGCCCACGCATTAGACACCCATTTTCGACTGACAAGTCTAAACGACACAAAAAATATGGTTTTAATTGATTATCTTTTACGTTCCGCGGCCAGCCTGTCATTACGTAATGGGTTACTTTTCTTAAGAGCGAATCCTGTGCAGTCTCGTTGCGCAGCTGTGGAAGCGTGACGGGCAGGCTGCCCTCGACCACGAAGTTGACGTATGCCGCTCGGTCATCGTAGTCGCATTCTCCCGTACGCGTGCTGCTCGTCTCGAAATCGATTTCGCCTAGCGGTGCGCGTGACAAATAATCAGCGTTATTGTCGGCACTTCGCACATACTCGATTTTGTAATTATACGCTGACAAAAGCATTGCGTACCGCTGTAACCGGTTCGCTGATACCTCTGGAATGCCCCGGCTAGGGTTAAATATTGCCAACAGGGGTTTGTGATCAGTCTTTAAAATAAATGGATCGGCTCTGCCGTATAAGTATTGGTGGAAACGCCTCACGCCAAAAATAATAGCAGTAGCCTCCTTCTGAATCTGTGAATAGTTCTTTTCAGCTGAAGTTAGCGTTCTTGATGCGTACGATATAGGCCTCTCCACCCCGTCATCACAAATCTGAGAAAGTACTGCCCCCAAGCCCGTGGGGGATGCGTCCACCGTTAGAATTATCCTTGCATTTGGGTCGAAGTGTGTGAGTACCTGATCAGAAGTTAAAATATTTTTAATTTTAGTAAAAGCTTGTTGATGTTCCGATGTCCATACCCATTTGCATTTTTTTTGTAATAATTTGTATAATGGACTTAAAATGGAAGAAGCGTCGGGAACAAAATTGCGGTAATAGTTTATAAGACCCAGGAATGATTGTAATTGCAATACATTCGTCGGTATTGGGGCTTCTAATATTGCTTTGACTTTTCCTGGGCATTTCCTTACTCCATTTTTGTCTATTACATGACCTAGGTATTTGATCTCATCTTTAAAAAAATCGCACTTACTAGCTTGTACTGTCAACCCAGCTGATTCTAACCTGTCTAAAACAGCAATTAATCTTTCTCTATGCTGTGCCTTGGTACCCCCTATCAGAATATCGTCCAGGAAACAGACTGTGCCCTCTATACCTGCCAAGATGCATTCCATGGCCCGTTGAAAGATAGCTGGTGCGCTGGCTAACCCGAACACTAGTCTGGTATATTTAAACAAGCCGCGGTGCGTATTTATGCAAGTTAGATCTTGCGCGTCCTCAGATAAAACAAATTGTCCGTAAGCCATCGAGAGATCAAGCTTAGTGAACTGCTCCCCTCCGTGCAGCTTGGCGAACAACTCCTGTACTGTTGGCAAGGGGTACTTATCAACAATCAGCTGTTTGTTTATTGATACTGAGTAATCGGCACAAAGCCTAACTCCGCCATCTTTTTTCAGCACTGGAACCACAGGTGAAGCGTATTCCGAGTGTTCCACCGGTTTTAACACTCCCAGGTCTAACAGACGATCAATCTCTTTATGTACCTTATCTTTCAGGGCAAATGCAACCGGGCGGGGCTTGAAAAATACTGGCTTTGAACCAGGTTTGAGATGAAGTTTAATCGCGTATTTATTGAAACAGCCTAAATTGCCAGAAAACAACTTAGGAAATTTGTTAAACAAACTTTGCTTAAACGAGTCGTCTGTCTCAGTGTAAAGGTACTGAATTGCAGGCGCAAGCTCGAGGCCGAACTCGTGAATGAAGTCGCGGCCCAGCAGCGGCGGTCCGCCGCCCGCCACCACGAATACGTCCAGCTCGCGTGCGCGACCCTCGTAAGCCACACTTAGTCGCGCTAGCCCGAGGCTGGCTATTTTGCCACCCGTATAATTAAGTAGCTGCCTGTTTGTCGCTGATAATGGCACATTACTAAAATACGCGTCGTAAGTTCTGCTCGAAATCACACTAACAGCCGCGCCGCTATCTATTTCGAATTCCAAAACCTGACCGTTAACCAATACCCGCGCTGTCATCGGCCTACCCCTCGCACAACGAATATTGAAAAACGACTCACCGTCATCTCCTTCATCCACAGACTTCTCATCTACGTACTGTACTTTATCTGATGTGCACATACGACGCAAATGACCCTTTTTGCCGCACTTTTTGCACTTGTAACTTTTGAAACGACACTTGTCGGCTTTATGATTGTTATAACCGCACACACTGCACTTTTCGCCGTTGGTGATGCTGAATACCGGCGCGCCGCCTGCGCCGACTGCCGCTGCTGGCGCGGCGCGGGTGCCACCCAGCGAAGCCGCTGCCGCCGCCTCACGCGCGCACCGCACGCTCTCCGCCAGCTCCACCGCGCCGCTGAGGGTTAAGTCCTTCAAACTTTGTGCGAAAAGCTTGTCCTTCTCGTGGCCCGCTACCATACCCATGACGAATCTGTCTAGTACGGCCTCCTCGAGACTTTTAAAACTGCAGTGTGCTGCCAATCCTTTGACTCTGGCCGCCCACATTGAGTGACTCTCACCTGGACTTTGTACCGCTGAATAAAAATGGAACCTCTCCGCAAACCCGCACTTTTTAGGAGTAAAATGCTGATCTAATATTTTGATGATGTCGTCGAATTCCACTTCTTCTAATTGCTTTGGTAATACCAGGTTACTAGCTAACTTGTACGTCGCTTCCGAAAACGCGCTGAGCAATATTGCCCTTCGCTTGACCTTGCTCTTGTCCCTAATGTCGTCCACGTCATTTGCGATGAACCACTGGTCCAAACGGGATTTATAGCTATTCCACTCTTGTGTTGAGTGGTCGAAAGCCGAAAAAAGTCCGAAAGACACGGCTGCAGACATTATTCGCGAAAGTTCGTCGTCGCCACTTGTTATATTCGCAAGGGAGATGTGAGGACAGGGCGCACGTACTAATTACACGGTAGCTAGTTGCACACTAACTTTATTTCAATGTTCAACGCGCGCCGGCGCAGCGGCGCATACAACTATCTACTTGTACATATATAACACTCTTATTTTTAATAAATGACCAAAACATTTTTGGATCCTTAGTGAGCGCTTCCTCCATTCTAAATATATAATTTTTGTAACAGACTTCCATAAGCCCACTACATCTAGCACGCAGTGACTCAAATGATACGACATCCAACGGGTTTTTGTATTTTTTTACTTTTACGCGAGATTTATGTTTTTCTTTTAGGAGACGTATAAGTTCGCGAGAATACCACTGTGGATATTTATTGCCCATTATTTTTTTCATCGGTATATTTTCTTTGATGATGTCATGCAGTATCTTGTAAAACGCATCAGTCATTTTGTCAATTGTGGGGTGACCTTCCAACTCTTTTTCCCAGTCTACAGAATTTAATGCTGTCGTGATTATATCGTAATCAGCTTTGAAGAAGTCTGGTTTTGTTGTTGGTTTAGCTGGGAGGTTGTTTGATTTAATGCTTAAGGTTATGGAGAATTCAAATGATGGGTGCAAGGGATCCTCTGAAATCAATTGAAAGGCACACCGGCTAAGGTTATATAACGTAGTATTACAAAGGGCCAGATCCAATGTTTTAGATTTAACATTTGGCAAGTAATTAAATTGTTCTAAGGCATTTAAAGATACAAAATCCAGGAAACATTCAATCACCTCGCTATTATTATTAGGATATGGTTGTGCTTGTCCTGTACTTTGCTCATCAATTTTCCAGATTATGTTACTAAGGTTAAAATCCCCTAAAATAAGAGTGTGATCGCCGTAGTCAAAGGCTCTCTGAGCGGAATTTAAAAATACTTGCATAACATCAGAAGTCACTGGCGGGGGTAGGTAAACGCCACATATACGGAATTTATGTGATCCTGTGCCATGCAGGGTGGTTTCAATATTGATCCACAGATCCTCACATGAACTCTCCAAGTGGGGCAATCGACACAACTTAAACCTCCTGGAAACTGCTATCAAGACGCCACCACCATCCCTGCGTGCACTGTATCGACTAGATTCGCGATCTCGTCTGTAAATTTCATACCTATCATCAAATAATTCGGCGTCGTAGACACCACCGTTCAGCCAAGTCTCCGTAAGTACAATTATGTCATAGTCTTGTAAGGACATATTATGATAGAAAATATTAAGTTTCGTTTTAAGGCCGCGTACATTCTGATAATAAATCCGAAGTGAACTATTGAATGTGGCTTACCAAATTACAAGAAACGTTCAGCAGAGTTAATATTTATCCTAAGTAATCCTAATCTATTTTTACGTAACAGACTTAAGTTGCTCCTCGTTTGTAATAACAATGCGTTCAGATTGTTCATTTTTCTTCATAAATATTCTTCCATTTCGCACCCAAACAAACTTATACCCGAGTGATTTGCCACGAATTCGGCACGCTGCATGTAATGCCTTGTTATCTGCCGACAAATGTTCTGCCACGTAAATCGGAACTGGGTTCTCCGAGGCAATACCAAGGTGACTCGAATTCAGCTTATTGTTTTTGTTGTTCTTGTTGTAGTTGATTGGAAAGTATTCAATGAAAACCTGGGAAGTGATCACCTAATCATTAAAATAACATTAAACTATCTAGTATCAAGACTGTATATAAAGAAACGTAATTATAAAAAAGCTGACTGGAAAACGTATAGAGAAAATCTTCGGCAACCATTTTCTGACATTCACAATTTTGAAGATATCCAACTCTTATATGACTATTTTGAGGATTACATTAATCAGTCCGCTAGTAAGAATATTCCTGAAACTAAGATTTGTACCAACCCGGTAGCTAATTTTAAACCTAAGGAGTATTGGCACCCATCATTGTCCAGAGCAGTAGCTAAACGAAGATTAGCTTTGAGTGTATTTAGGCGTAATCCTACACCTAATAATCTCAGTACTTTAGAGGATAAAACCGTAGAAGCTCACATGCTGATAAATAAAGCTAAATCAAATAATTGGAAATTATTTTACAGTAGTATTAATGAGACTACTTCGGTTTCTGAAATGTGGAGAAAAATGCGTTGGTTCAAAGGCTATAAACAGTCAAAATCGTTACCGTCAGAAACTAAACAAAAAGATTTGTTATGTTCTTTATTAGAATCACCATTTAGTATACAAGAAATGAAACATTGTTTTAAGAAAAAAGATACTGCTCCGGGCAAGGATGGGATAACTTACTCCATGATTTACAATCTGCCTTCGGATGGCAAAGTATACTTATTAAACATTTATAACAGGATTTTTACATCTGGATATATTCCACGTCAATGGAGGGAAATAAGCATTGTTCCCATTCCAAAGGCTACCAGCAATACTGATTTAGAACCAAAGCTTAGACCGATTTCTCTAATTTCATGCGTGTGTAAGATATTTCATACAATGATAGCAAAGAGATTGGAGTGGTATACAGAGAGAAATAAGTTGTTATCTGCTGGTACATCTGGCTTTAGGAGGGGGCAATCCTGCTTGGATTGTCTTGCGAGACTGGTCACTGATATTCAAATAGGACTTTCAAATAACGTTCCTACCGTAGCTTGCTTCCTGGACATAGATAATGCATACAACAATGTTTTAGTTGAGAGTGTCGTGGCTACGTTAGATAAATTGAATATTGGTTCTAATATCTGTCAATATATTTGGGAGTTCTTAAGTGCGAGATGCTTAATGATGAAAACATATTCTGGGGATACATTTATAAGTAGGTGGACAAATAGGGGGACCCACTTTAGGGCACGCCGCAATAGCGGCGGTAAGGCCCGTGATGGAGGAGTGGCTGGAGAGGCGTCATGGCGCCCTCAGCTTCCGGCTGACGCAGGTACTTTCCGGACATGGCTGTTTCGGGAAGTACCTGTGTCGCATAGGCCGGGAGCAAACGCCCGGTTGTCACCACTGCGCTTGCCCCGAGGACACGGCCCTGCACACTTTGCAGGCGTGTCCTGCGTGGGCGACGCAGCGTCGCGAGATAGTCGCTGCTGTCGGTGGTGACCTCTCGCTTCCGGCCGTGGTCCTGTCCATGGTCGGGAGCGAGAGTGCGTGGGAAGCCGTCGCCTCCTTCTGCGAGGAGGTGATGGCGACCAAAGAGGGAGCGGAGAGAGAGAGAGAGAGGCAGCTGCCACTCTCCCTTCCCGCGCCAGACGCATCGGGCGCCGGAGGCCGCGCCGCGACGATCTCCAGCCGCCCTAGTGTGTGGCCTGCGGGCACTGGGTTAGGGGACCCACCGCCCGATCAGTAACAGGCCCGAGTAGGCGACGCGACGTGTTCCACGCGCGCCACTCAGCAGGACGTGGGGCTAGGCCCCACAAAAGAGAGGTCCAAGACCTGCCGGGGTTGCGGTGCATGCTTTTGCGAATCCCGTGACCCCGGCCTACGGTCAAGTGACGGAACACCGTGGTGGTTTTAGCCGGTAAGAGTCCGGCACGCCCCCCCGTCTTCCCCAGACGGGGGATAGTCCATGAGGATTTCCCCACGTTAAAAAAAAAAAAAAAAAAAAGGGGGACCCACTTTCCCCGTTACTTTTCAATTTAACCACGTATAAAATTTGTCGAGAGATAGAAGACGTTTCTATATTGCAATATACCGATGACTTTGTTATATATTTCAAGAACAGAGACATACATTTTTGTGAAATAACTTTACAGTTGGCACTTGATGACATGATAGTTAAGCTGGATGAAGTAGGTTTAGAACTTTCCCCTAATAAATCTAAAATGTGTATTTTTACCAGAGGTCGAAAAAGAAACAAAATAAATCTTAAAATCCATGAACATACAGTTACTACAGTTGAAAATTTTAAATATTTGGGTATGTGGCTTGATCGATCTTTGTTATGGGGTAAACATGTTAATGAAGTAGTTGAGAAGGTCTTAAAATTTTTGAAACTTTTAAAAGTATTAGCGGGTTCTAAATGGGGTATGCATCCAAAGTACTTACGTACATTATACTATACTATAATATATCAGTAATCAGAAGTAGATTGGATTATGGAAGTTTTTTGTTCGGGAATACTGCCAATGTTCATTTATATAAATTAGATAAAATACAGAATCAGGCTGCGAGAATAATCGGAGGATTTATCAAAAGCAGTCCCGTTCATGTAATGGAAAGCGAGCTGTGCTTACCTTCTTTGTATATTAGAAGATTATTTCTTTCATATAAATACTGCCTGAAAAGTATGTCCTGGTCAAACAGTATAATTATGCGACTTCTGATAGAACTAAATGATCTTGTGCAGATGAGATATTGGCAAAAAAAAAGAAACCTTTACTTGTATGGGTACTCGATAAATGTGAATCTTTGAGTGTACATTCTTCTGATCCCTTACAAATGTTTTCATTAGACGTTTGGGTAACCAGTATTAAAATAGATGAAATTATTATATGTAATTTGGAAAGTGTAACAGCTCCTAAAAAATCCTTAAATTTGGCTTATCTCAAATTTGAAATTGTTAAAGAAATTCACGATAAATACCTTCATTATAATAAATATTTCACTGATGGTTCGAAGTGTAAGGATGGTTTGGGAGCAGCATTTTATGATGTTAATAGAAATTATTCAGCGATGTACAAAGTAAACACTAATGTGACTATTATGACGATGGAACTCATTGCAATTTATGAAGCGATTAACTCTGCTTATAACTCGGGAGATCGTTACTTTGTGATTTTCACAGATAGTAAAAGTGGTTTGCAGCATTTAGCTCGTTGTGCCTCTGGCCTCAGAGGTATTTCGATAGCTAACTCCATATTAAGTAAGGTTATAGATCTTACAAATAGTGGTATAGTGCTAAGATTGCAATGGGTTCCATCTCATGTAGGTTTGAGAGGTAACGAGGAGGCTGATAGACTAGCGAAATTAGCGGTTACTCAAGGTCAAGAATACCCAATAATACCCCATTATTTGGAACAATTGTATAATTGCAAAATTATTTGTTATGATATGTTTAAGGAGTATTTTGACGAACGAAGTAGGGAGAAGGGTATCTGGTATAAAACTATACAATATCAGCCTCCTCGAATACCGTGGTTTGCTATAAAGGAAATGAGTAGGTATCAAATTGTTTTGCTCCATAGATTACGCTCCGGTCACTACCCATCCCGCAAGTTTGGTTATTTGATGAAGAAAGTGAGTTCTCCCAATTGTGAAACATGCGGAACGATTGAAGATGTTCACCATCTACTTATGGAATGCACTAAGACTAAGAGAGAGAGAGAGACACTGTTCCATAGAATAAAAGTAAACAAATATGATATTGGTCCATATATAAAAGCTTTAGCGCAACCTTCACCTGAAATAGCAAACCTACTTTCTGATTTGTTTAAAAATTAATAATGTATTGGTACATAGGTGTAACACAGAATTAGTTTAAGCTATGATGAGGCTGACATGCCATTGTGGATAAAAGCCTCCTTTAAAAATTTAGAATAAAAAAAAAAAAAAAAGTTGTTCTTAAACCGAAAAGTATTTACCAGGTAGGTGCGTAAATATAACTATTAAACGAATTTGTTAACGAAATATTCTACATAAATGGTTATATATATAAGGTCGGTATGCGATGGAGATCAGATTACCTCCACCAGCACTTCAAAGTACCTAAACCTACCCACTTCGACTTACTATTGGGCGAGTCACGTTCTTTACGAAAGAATGTGTTCGACACTATTTTTAATGAATGTAACTTCCCCAGTACCTAATCATGTGCGGGTTCAACGAAATAATGTATTAATTAAATACTGGTTTGGTTCTACGAATAAAGAAGCGATAACGAAAGTAATTATATACCAACTTATTTACTTGACGCGGGGTGAGCTACGAAACTAATTTCAAGTAAATAAAGCTAGATAATGCGAATTAATGCAACGAAAACACTATTTAGCAACGAATAACTACGATTATGACGTGGTTGAAACGACGAGTACCTACCTGCTTTTATGTAACTACTTACGAACGAATTCACGAACAATTAACGAGATACACAATAACACTATAGCACTGATTCGACTAATATCACAGTATTATGTATTATCCGGCTCGAAGGACCATAAAATGTTTACGCGATATGATTTGCAAATTATGAGAACGGAATAGATACAACCGCGTGGAAAAATACGAGAAAGAAAGCGGTTTGTACGATAAAGGAGGGTTGCACAATACCTTTCTTGAAGCCAGCGATCCCTGGAGCGACGACAGGTAGGTTTGAAGAGGTTCCTCAGGGCACGACACGAATTGCCCGGGACGCCATCTTCCTTTTTTTCGCAACGAAGAGGATTGAGTGGATCGCCAACCGATGTTGCCGTCTCACTCACACGCGAACGAAAGTAATGTGCGGGAGGGGAATGGAGATATAGGAAGTTGCAAATCATTCAATTTATCGATATAATATTGCCAACGTACAAAAAAATATGTGAAATATAGAATTATTGTGATGGTAGTCGAAATCAGTGCAAACACCTAGTTCATTTAATAACTCTACAACCAAATTTAAACTATTTTGAACATATCGTTCACATATTTTAATGTCTTTATTACTGACATATATTACAAAATCATCTGCGTATTGCAAAACTGACACATTTTGAAGTCTATGGCATATTTTGTAAGTAATTAAGTTAAAAAGCAGTGGAGAGAGAGGGTCTCCTTGTGCTAAACCGTTATCTTCAAATGTCGCTCATTGAGAAACCTCCACAGATAATTACACAGCTTGGATCCGAATCCTAGACTATCCAGCACATATGACGCTGCCTCGATTGAAACATTGTTATAAGCGTTCTCGATATCCAAACAACCGACTTTTACACAAAAAATCAAAAAAGTGCAAAATAACTTTAATTTCGGAACTCGGTGTTTGTGGTTGCTTTTTCGTTTTTTGAACACCGACTTCCGAAATTAAAGTTATTTTGCACTTTTTTGATTTTTTGTGTAAAAGTCAGTTGTATTTTTTTTGTAAAAAGTTTTTTATTTTTCACTTTTTAGTGGTACCTACACCCCCTCCCCTCCCCCCACCTAAAAGAACCAATCACATTGGTGTAAAAAAACTTACTGCTCCTTTGCAGAGTAAACTAAGAGGTCGTCGATGTAGACAACGTAGATATTTTTTTTAGATTTTTGTTGATTTTTCGAAAACCACTTGGTCGATTTCGATCAAATTTTCATGGGACCATTTGGGAAGTATACCCTTTCCAACAAAAAAAGATTTTTTCAAATCGGTTGACAAGCGACGGAGTTATGCGCGAACAAACATAAAAAAAAAAAATACAAACATCCGAATTGAGAACCTCCTCCTTTTTTAGAAGTCGGTTAAAAACAAGCCAATGTTGGTATATTCTTGGAAAATCCAATCTGGATATGAGTAACTATACGGGTCAGACAGTCCAAACAGGACTGCGATTTTCTGAAACCCACTGTTAATGGGGAGACAACAACTTTTCCCTTTCGGTATACCATTCTAAGCGTTTAAATATCATTAAATGGAACGTTTTACAGATACATGATATTAGGGATATGGGTCTTAATTTAACTTCACTGTTATTATTACTACTGCTTTTGGGAATAGGGATTATTCCAATGTTTCGCCACTGAGAAGGAATAACTCCATATTGATAAATGTTATTGTATAAATTAAGCAAATATTTTTTTGCTATATCCGGTAAGTAAAAAAGCATTGTGTATGATATATTGTCATCACCCGGGGATGAGTCCTTTTTTTTAAAGCGCTGTGAAGCTCTTGGATTGAGAACTTAGATTCTAGCAGTTCATTTTTCGAAGTGAAAACTGGTTCTATTTTAGACGCATAATCTGCAGTAAGAGAACTTAATAACTCGTGTGATTTCTCAATGGATGGATATACTTTTGGTTGCTTAAAACCTTTGACCCATTTCATACGTTGCCATATATAAGAAGCCGAAACTTTTTCATCAAAGGAATCGCAAAGCTTATGCCAAGCATCGGATTTTGCTTTTCTAATTAGCTTCTGAGATTTCTCTATTAAATCTTCTAATTTTGTAAGATTATCAGGTGTCGGGTTTTGTCTAAAGTTAGCTAAGGCTAACCTTCTCTGCGCGACTACTTTAGACAGACTAGGGTTCCAATAATCTTTAGGTTTGAATTTTTTATCAGGTTTGTTATATATTTTAAATAAAGGAATATGTTTATCCGCCGCAATATTAATTACAGCTACTAAATTGTTGTAGTTCTCTTGAATATTCTCGTCATAGTCATTATAGAAGACAAGATTTTCTGAAATAGATTGTGAATACTTATTCCAATTTGCACATTTATAATTGCGTTTTTGATGTGATACTGAAATGACAAACTACTTGAAACAATGCGGTATACTCCATCAGAAAACAAACAGTTACACACCTGAACAAAATGGGTTATCTTAAAGAAATAATAGATCCATAGTTGAGAAGGCACGATGTCTACTTTATGAAGCTCAATTTGAAAAGTTTCTTTGGGCAGAAGCTGTTAATACAGCGGTTTATTTAAAAAATCGGTCACCAGCATCAGGCTTAGAACCAAATACTACTCCTTATGAAATATGGACAGGCAGAAAGCCGAATTTAAGTCATCTGCGGGTTTTCAGCAGTCCAGTGATGGTCCATATTCCTAAAGAGAGGCGGAAGAAATGGGACAAGAAGGCAAGAAAAATGTTTCTAGTTGGATATTCTGAAAATATCAAGGGCTATCGTTTGTATGATCCTATTTCGAGAGAAATTACTGTAGCCAGAGATGTTGTTGTCATGGAAAGTATGGATGACAATTCAACAACATCTGTCACAATTGAAGATAAATCAATTAATAAGTCAACTGTGAGCAGTTCAGATGAAGGTGATCAACATGATGATACATATGTTCCTGAAGAGTCATCAAGTTACACAGAAGACAGTTTTGTTGACACTTGGTGTACGGGGCGGGCGTGATCGACTGGACTGTAGCACAGTAGAAATATGGAACAGTACAGAAACTACGAACAAACGATCGAAACGGCACACTCACACAGACGCGCGCATCTACGAGGCCCCTAAGGGACCTTCGCAGTGCTCTCGGTGGCGGGTGCCGTGTTCATAGATAATACCTACACTATTATAATGGCTATGACTTTTCGCTTACGCTCTCTAGATAGCGCTCGTGGGATTTTTAATACTAGTATTAAATCCTTGTACCGAATACTGATTGTAATTTATATTGTATTATAATTTATATAACATATAGAATAAATGAATTCAAGTGAGTATGAAAAAATAAATGACTATAATGACAACATTATATTCTAGTCTTGGCAAAGGAAATCTACCCTTCGAAACATACACATAGGAACTTACTTACTTCACAAAATAAGTAAAAATAATGTTTCAACATAGGTAGGGTAAGGAGGGGGAATGCCGCTCACTGGGTAATGGCGCTCACCTCTGTAGCTCTATCAAAACGGCACGTAGCAACACGCCACGTGGCGTGAAGCGCGGGGGGAGGGGGCCTCTAACAGACAGCGATGCAAGTGGACAGTCAGCTCGCGTCATGTGACCGTGAAGTGCGTTTCTTTGTTTGCGGCCGCGCTGATCCAATTTTTGGTTACGTGTTTTTGTCGGTAAGTCCAAAACTTTAATGCTTACTTAATTATTAATTTTACTTTTCTGATAAAAAACTATTCTATTTTGTGATAATGCAATCAATTTTCAACAATTGTGTATGGTTTTTTTTTTGTTTCAAATTAATTACAAAAAGACCGTTTGGGGTTATACCGCTCAGCTGAGCGCCATTACCCCTTTGTGACTTATTTTTTCATTGTTTTAGATATGCCAAGAAATCGTCAAAGGACTACCACTAAAGCGGCTTGCAAAATAAGTTCCCAAAAAAAGAAAAACAAACATATGAAACAAAAATCTTACAAGAGAAAATTTTTACAAGAAAGTTCTTCAGAAAGTGAAGTTGAAGAGCATATTTGCGACGATGACAGTGATGACGAAATGAATGTGGATGATGAAAATGATAACAAATGTATTATTTAAGAAGAATTTGGAAAAAATAACGAGTTGTGGTATCGTTGCACCATCTGCGGACTGTGGGCCCATGCTATATGTTCAGGGTGGGATTCGCCAAATGGATACATCTGTGATTTATGTATCCAGAAATAAAATATTATCATTTCTAATTTGTGTTACCTCTAATAATTATTATTTCATATTATGTTATAATAATTGAAGTTGATATAACATCGAAGACTTTACTATATTTGTTAAATTGAAATAGGATACCTAATCTTACGTACAAATGTGGATGATTGATGCTAATTTGTGATTGTAGACTTTACTTTTATTGTATAAGGTTGATCTCATTAATATTTCTTTAATTAAAATATATCTTACTTGTTACATTCCAAAAAACATGATTGAGTGTCAGTACCCCGTACCCTGAGCGGCATTACCCAACGTCATGGGCAATGCCGCTCAAACGTGTTTTTTTAATAATGTTTTCCTACCATTAGTAGATCAAAGGTATATGCTTTTATTGTTAAATTGTTAATTACTTGATAGTTAAAGACTTTGTTATTCATCTTACTCTCGATTTATAGTAAATAATTTAAAAAATTCACCATGTTTTTCTTAAATGAGCGGCATTCCCCCTCCCTACCCTACTTACAGAAATCCTTCATCAAATAGGGCAGATATTATAATTGAAATGGAATAAAATGGCATAGAAATGATAAACAATATTCAGTTTGTATTTTTTTTTTTTACAATGGCATTATTTACATTTTGACCAAAGAAGAAAGTCGCATGGAATAACATGCACTACCGCATTTTCGCGTGAGCATTTCTCCCAGTCAACTCCTACCGCAAGCCGTGTTAAAGAACTTCGTTCCAATAAAACACTTATTACAAACATTAAAAGTGACAACCCTAACTCTCTACTGGACCGTAGGTAATTATTTCAACAAATGGGCTTAGTTTCCATACTGTTACATATTTTTACTGTGACTGTAGGGTGGCCAGGGTAGGTTATCCTATTCTTCAAAAGTGGTCTGTATGGTGACAACCCACCTAGGTATAAATGATCCAGACGCGCTGACGCTCCGTCTATAAGCTACGGGCCATGAGGATGCAACCCTTAGCTGAATACTTGCTATACTTGCTGTTATTCACACAATATATAGGGGTAGGTATTGAGGGCTTACCAATAAAGTCACAATAAAACACTATTTAAATTGTTCACTATGCACTTAGCGATTTGAAGGGTGAAATTCGCGACTATATGATTCTACATTTAGGTATAAATCCAAAATATCTTGCAAATGACTACAAATTCTATAAATTTCCTATGTTACTATTGTACGGCGTAACTGTACCGTACCGACACCCAAAAAATCACCGTGTGTGATGAAGTTTATTAACAAGATTTTTCATTATGCTAATCCTAGAATTTAGGCTATATCTAGGCTTAGGTCTATGTGAGTAGGGGTTGTCGTACCTTTATGGATAGCCCTCGGTAAGCTCCATACAGCGGAGACGAATTCACCCCTTCATCCCCCTCCATGTAGGGGTGGGATGCCGAAAACTATACAAAACTATTGTAGGCACGAAGCTATTACCTACTTGGGGTGAATTTACCGTAAAACTATGCTAGGAGGGCTATACAGCTATATGTATCTCTATAGATACGACAGCCCTCTACAAAACTACATATGTTTCAACCCTGTCACTCAAGGGGTTGCAACTCTATAAGCGTATATATTTCAGGGGGATAAAAATAAACAGTTTTATTAAAACTCTAATTGCGGCTTTATGCCTTCACATACTACAGACATCTATATATCCCCTGAAAGGATTTTTCAAGGCGGTTCTATTTCAGACATCTAGAAGTCTAGAATCTAGACTTGTATTTTCGGGAAGGGAAGAGGGTAGATGCAAAGTGTTTTATTTGTGTGCATACCTTCACCAGGGCTATTTATTAAAAACCATTGACCAATCACGTACCAGCACCCTCCTGCTCTGTGATTGGTCAGTGTCGCTTTTAGCTATGCGACTACCTTTGACCTAAATATTTCAGGTCTCAAATTACCAAGCCCTTTCTATTACCTATGTATGTCTGTCTGTGTGTGTATATACCTTGATTACCTTATATACCATCGATCACCTTTATATACCTTTATATACCTTTATATACCTTGATTACCTTTATATACCTTCGTTTACCAGGGTTACCATGTGTTTACTGTTACACTCCGCGACAATAGTTTAACCCACCCCCCTTATTTTTTCATATCTACTATAAAAATTAATACAAGTAAACATATTACTAATGCGCCAGCATTGTCGACTTGATTCCAATATTATGGTATATACATCGCTGCGTACCGACGCTGCTTTGTTATAAGAGAGCGAGATAGTTAGTTTGATAGCGCGACAGAAGTATAACCCATTCGTCACATTGGCTCAAGTGGCTCGGTGCACTGGACGTGTCAGTACGTGTTTATACTTGTCTTGTGCATCTCGTAAGTTACTACGCATAAATTAATTGTTTTGGTTCATTTTTGTCAATTTTTTAAATATAATGCCACGAGGAAAACATTTAAACGAAACTGGAATTAATATAATAAAAAGATTGCATTCTGAAAATTATTCTAAGTTAAAAATCGCGAAAATGATCAATAGAAGTCATCGTGTGGTGCGAATTTTTTTAAAAGATCCCAATAACTATGGAAAAAAAAGAGGTCTGGTTGACCAACAGCAACTACACCACGAGAAAGAAGGTCAATTCTACGAGTTGCATGCATCCAATTCTGCGCTAACAGCAAGACAAATCGCAGCGGAGGCCGGTGTTAATACTAATTTAAGAAATGTTCAACGTATTATACATGGTTGTGAATATCTAAAACGTAAGAAATTACAAAGAAAACCACCGTTGTCGGATAAACATAAATTAGTTAGATTACAATTTGCCAAAGATCATGTTCAATGGAAAAAAGTGGAGAAACGTTATTTTTACTGACAATAAAATTTAATTTAGATGGATCCGATGATTTTAATTATTACTTTCATGATTTAAGAAAAGACAATTCTATACTGAGTCGTCGACAAGCTGGAGGTGGTAGTGTAATAATATGGTCTGGTATTGGATACTCGGGGAAAATGGATATTAAATTCTGCACTGAAAAAATTAATAGTAAACGATATATAGGAATAATAAATGAACAGATATCTTCCCATGCAACACGAATTGCTGGCAATAATTTTATTTTTCAACAAGATAATGCCAGTGTTCACCGAGCACAGGTAGTTAAAGACTATTTTGCTGAAAAAAATATTCAAATTCTTGAATGGCCAGCTTATTCTCCTGACTTGAACATCATTGAAAATTGTTGGGGAGATTTATCACGAGCTGTCTATCGCGGCTCAAGACAATTTAGTACACTTGAAGAGTTAAAGAAGGTTATCATTAACGAGTGGCAGAATATAAATCAAGACACAATTAAAAAACTATATGACAGTTTACCAAATCGAATGATTGAAGTGATAAGTAAAAGTAGTGGGTCTACTAAATATTAATTAAAGTAAATAATCCTTCTTGATATATTTCTCTTGAGTTTTTATTTTACGTTTAATTGCCTGGGTTATACTTTTGTCGCACCGTAAAACTCAACATTGTCTGTATTTTGTTGTTTTTTTATTTAAGAAACTAGCTTCTGCCAGCGACTTCGTCCGCGTGGAATAGTTACTTTACCCCCGATTTTGAAACTCTCAGCCCGATCGGTTTAAAATTGACAAAGTTTCATACAAACTTTCATCCCCTATTTTATCCCCTGGGGGGGGGGGGGGGGGTAGAATTAATCAAAATCCTTTCTTAGCGGATGCCTACGTCATAACATCTACCTGCATGCCAAATTTCAGCCCGATCCGTTCAGTGGTTTGGGATGTGCATTGATAGATCACTATGTGTGTGTGAAATATGTACAACTTACAACAAAAAAAGAAATGAAAGTAAAGCTGAAATGCCTGTGCAAAATTATCCGATGGCTTATTATTGTATTCATGTATAAAGTTTGGTGTTTCTATACGGATTTCTATGATTCTTGTTTTATTGAATAGGTAATAATGTTAAATTTTTTTAATTAGGGATGAGTGAGAGTATTATAAACGTAAGAGTAAACAAATATAATCAGAAAGCTCCGAACTGCTAAGCTATCGGGAGTTACACGTGTTATTGTGAGTCAACCATAAAAGATAGATGTGCTGTTGTTGGATATTTTTTAGATAATTTTATGTAAAAAATTTCCGTAATACATGATTTCTATGTAACTTTAACCATTAAGGCTACACACTCGACGGAAGCTTAAAAAATGGAGTAACTTCTCCCGTTTTCATAACATTTTCCTTCACTGCTCTGCTCCTATTGATTGTAGCGTGATGAAAAGTATACTATAACCTGCCCAGGAGTATGAAGAATAATTGCACCAAGTTTCGTTAAAATCGGTCGAGTAGTTTTTGTTTCTATAAAGAACATACAGACAGACAGACAGACAGACAGACAGATAGACAAAAATTTTACTGATTGCATTTTTGGCACCAGTATCGATCACTAATCACCCCCTGATAATTATTTTGAAAATATATTCCTTGTACAGAATTGACCTCTCTACAGATTTATTATAAGTATAGAAGATATTGTATGGATAATATAATAAACTTACTAACATGCTAATTTTGTATATTCGTAATACATTAATATAACTATAATTCTTTATCAGATATCACACAATTAGGGGGGTGGGTTATACTATTGTCGCGGAGTGTATGTGTAAGGGATAGGACACCCTACCTAACTATATTCTATTTACTTGGGAGAAATAAAGGCTCCAAGGGCTTATATACTGCCTCTTGAGAGCAAACGACTGTAACGAATGTGTTTTATTTCAATAACAAACTATGTATCAACTATAGCTACCTATAACTATCTATACTATGCAGCTTTATTTGTTACAGCATTCTATGTACTAACTATAACTACCTATAACTACCTATACTATGTAGTCGTGGTTTTATTTGTTGCAACATTCTATGTACTAACTATAGCTACCTATATCTACCTATACTATGTAGCTAAGACGCATCGTCGCGAACACTTGGTCTGATTCACCTAAGGCAGATAACCTGATCTCGTCAGAGCAATGTGGCACTAATCTACCAGAAAAACGTGTGAGACGAAAATCAGATTTCTATCAGTGCCAATATGACATGAAGACCTAGAAAAATTAACTGCTAGAGGACTTCCAGTGCCAGCTATTTATCAGTTGCTTGTGGCCTTAAGATTTTATTCTTCTGGAAGCTTTCAGGTATCTACCTACTTATGAATACTTTAACATACCAAATATGAGTTTTGTAAAAATATTATGCTATATTTGAATTGTGTCTATTCACACCCATTTCTACGCACTCTATTGTTAAAAGGCTTTTAACTTCGAACGAAATAGTTCAGGAACGCCGGTTACCATTTATGTTTTTAGTTAGGTTATATTGACACATGAAATGAACCTCAAGCAGCGAAGTGAACTACGCAACACAAACGAACCAATCACAGAGCTCTATTCAACGCTGTGCGTTTGCTTAGTCAAGGGTCGTTTGAGTATTGTTTATGAATTGAAAGGCTTACCATATGCAACGCAGTGAGAAATGCCTTACTTCGCATAGCGTTGCTACTTTACTAAGAAAAGTATTGTTTGTGAATACGGGTGATAGACTTTAATGAGACATTTTCACCAGTGTTGAAATATTCTACTTTTAGATTATTGTTACCTCTAAGTGTTAATTTAGGTTTAAAAATGAATCACATAGATGTACCTACTGCATTCCTTAATGGATTTCTCCATGAAACAGTGTACATGGAAATACCAGAATGTTCTGAATTTGAAAATTGTAATAATAAAGTACTGAAATTACATAGGGCTATTTATGGGCTCACGCAGTCTGCTAGGGCCTGGTATTCTCGGGTAGAAGATTGTTTGTTAAAATTAGAATTTAAGAAATCTAACTATGAGCCATGTCTCTTTGTAAAATGTAACAATAATATCAAGATTTACATTGCATTGTTTGTTGATGATTTTTTTGTTTTTTATTACTGTAAAATACCTATGAAGAAATTACAAAAGAATTAGTAGCAAAATTTAGAATAAAAGATTTAGGTCAGTTAAAACAATGTCTGGGAATGCATGTTAACGTATATAAAGACAGTATTACTATAGACCAGAAACAATAATTATATTGATACTATTCTAAATGAAATATAATATGTCAGATTGTTCACATTCAGAGACTCCAATTGAGATTAATTTAAAATTAGAAAAAGATGTAAGTAATGATACTACTAAGAATTTTCCTTATCAGCAATTGGTAGGAAGTCTTATGTACTTATTTGTGCTTACTAGGCCAGATATTTGTTACAGCATAAGCTATCTAAGTCAGTTTAACAATTGCTTTAATGAAACTCATTGGAAACATTTGAAACGTTTGCTTAAGTACCTAAAGAGACCTAAAAATTTTGGTTTAGTATATAGAAAAACTGATTGTAATGTTTGTGGTTTTGTAGATGCAGATTGGGCATCCTGTACACTAGATAGTCGATCATATACTGGGTTTTGTTTTATAATTGCAGGATCAGTGATATGGCCCTATCTGAGTCTTGCAAAGAAGCAATATATCTAAGAAATATATTAAGTGAATTGATTGTTATTGATAAAAATGTACCACTGTGTATTAGTAGTGATAATCAGAGTTCTATAAAACTAGCAACTAATCCTTTGTTTCATAATAAACGTACAAAACACATCGATATAAGAATAAGACATCACTTTGTAAGAGAATGTGTCTCATCTAGGATAATAGAAATTAAATATGTCTCAACCTCAAACATGCCAGCAGATATCTTTACAAAAGGTCTAGGTGCAGAGAAACATTATACATTTTTTAAATTGATTGGCATGTCTGAAGTTAAATAAATAATTTAAGTGGGTATATGTTGGAGTTTAGAATATTTTGTGTTATTGTTATATATGCGTGTGAGTGACAATTGTGTATGTGTGCGTGGGCTGCGTCCCCACCTTGCTAACCTAGTAATAAACCAGTGTGCTATAAGCTGTCAGTGGTTTCGCTTTTATCCCTCCTCCTACATAACAGTGGCGACGAGATTACCCACAATTGTAAAAATAATCCTTTTCAAAAATGGCACAGTCATTCTGTGGTATTTTAACAACTTTCGATCATAATGTTAACGATTGGAAGACATACAAAGGACGTATTAATTACGCAGTGGTTCATCGCAAATAATGATTCCGCTCCCGACGCCCGCCCGCGACGGACGTGCCGCTCACCGCTGCTCTCCCGTTATCGTGCTCAGTGTCGTGTGTGTTCGTTTCGTCACGCTCCAGTCGTGACGTCACCCGTGGTCGCCGACTACAACCCTGATCCGAAGCCGCCTTTTTCAAGGCAGTGGACGACTTCTTGTTTCTGTTTTGGAGAGTCACTAAAACGAAGTGCCCCTTCAGGGAAAATCCACAGTTTCGTGGTCCTTGGTGGGATACCTCACGGTGCCAACGAAGCCAAGGGGTGTTGACCCGATACACCGGCCTAAGCCCCCTCAGGGCTAAGTCAAATCGGAAGGGCTTTGGTACGCGGCCTTGGGGGCTTCCCTAGTCGCTGCCATCTGTCTAACCCCGCTCTCTTCCAGCATTCACCCGGTGTGGTTGGGTGTCTCAACCCCTTCACACCGGACCGGTCTTCTGACCCTAGGGCCCCACTGCACAATAAGATCGGCAGTGGGTTTACAAGCTTAGGGCACACGAAAATAGGTACTCACCTCCCTGTCTACACCCGACAGAGAGGGTACACATCCCCGGGATATCCCACCCGGGGAGTTAGGAAGTAGGAAGCTCAGGGAGTTACGGAAACGTTGCTCCCGGATGCTAGTTAGGAACTAAATCCCCGACCCCCCCCCACCATGACGGACGCTGATTTATTAGCGTTCCTCAAGAACACCGTCCTCAAGGACACTGAATTTGTCACTAAATATAGCAAGCAACTTGCTGCTATAATTAGCAGGGACCCTGAGTTGTCTGCCAAACTTGGCAAACATCTTGCCGCTAAGCGGCAAGAACAAAACTCCGCCCCAGCCCCCACGACTTCTGCGAAACCGGCTATTGTTTCCAAGACAATAGTCGGCGCCGCCGCTGAAACCGCTACCGAGAAACCGGTAGTAGACACCCCAACAATTGTCTCAGAGACAATTGAGTCCCGCTCTCCCTCCCCAGAGGTTGAGGAAATGGACCTGACAGGGCCATGTTCCTCCCCAGACACCTCCTCCTCGGAAGACGACTTCCAGCTCGTCACCGGGGGGAAGAGGAAGAAAAAAGTCTCCTCCAAGGAGCAAGCCCCAAAAAAGGCTGCCCCCACTCACCCCTCCCTCCCCTCTTCAGCCCCCCAATCCCGCCCCTCCTCGGCAGCTGGGTCCTCCCAGCAGGCAAGCCGATCCGCCAGCCCGATGGCAGTCGAGGCCTCAGTCCCCAAAACCTCAGCCCCAAAGGTCCAACCTCCGCCACCCGTGTTCATTCACGACAAGGCCAAATGGACTGAGGTGTCCACTGCCTGCAAGGCCAGGCAAATCAACTATACCAATGCCCGAGCTGTTCAGCTGGGCATCAAAGTCTCTGTCCCGACCGCGAAGGATTACCGAGAGTTGCACAAACTCCTCTCGGGCAGGAATCAGAATCAGAATATCATTTATTTGCATATATGGGTAATAAAAAGTGGGTAGTAGTGAGTTTACATAGAGTTCTGCCATATTTTACCATTCGGCATGCAAACATTTTCATTATATAACGCAATTAAAATTTTAAATACATTACAAAATTAAATTAATTATCATATCATTCTCATTAAATAGATTATTAAATTTCAAAATTTCATTTAAACATCAGCCTCATCATTACATTACATTATACCTAAATTTAATATAATAAATTTAAATTGTCAATAAAGTACGTATATATATAAAAAATAAAAAATCGTCAAACAAACATTAAAATTCCAGGTCATAGACAAAACATCATTCAGTAAAAAAACAACACAACAACAATACACTAGTAATTCATTAATTAAAAATTCGAGGTAATATTTATTTATTAAAATTGTCCGTTAAAAACTCAGTTACACTATAGTATGCCTTATCTATTAGTAATTTACGTGGTCTACTTTTTAAATTCACCATATTCAAGTCTTTCCAAGTACTTGGCAGTTTATTATAAATAACTGGGGCCATGCAGTAAATACTTTTGCGCATCATAGTGGTTTGACACGGTACATTACATAATTTTGAATTGTCACGTCTATTTCTTGGGTATAAGTCCGCCACACGTTCAAAACGATTTCGATTATTCTTAACAAACATAGCTACTTCTAGAATATAGATACAAGGGAGTGTTAATATGTTGTACTGTTTGAAATACGGCTTGCAACTGTCGGTGGTTTTTAGTTTAAACATTGACCGGAGACAGCGTTTTTGTGCCTTAAATGCTGTCTCTTTATCGGTGGAGTTCGCCCAGAAGATGACACCGTAGCGTAAGTAAGATTCAGCTATGCCGTAGTAAGCCACAAGAAGTGTTTTTGTATCTACTATAGAGGATAATCTATGTAAAGCATATGCAGACGAACTCAATTTTTTGCACAATATGCCAATATGTGCTTTCCAGTTTAATCTGCAGTCTATTTGTATTCCTAAAAATTTGGTATCCGTTACTTCCTCAATATCGTCATTTTTGTAATGTATGTGAAGGTTAGGTACACGAGGCATACGTTGTCTAAAGTGCATAATCTTAGTCTTACTTAAATTTATATTCAAATTATTTTTATCTAGCCATTTAATTAAATTGTCAAGAGAATTGTTTATGTCCTTTTCATATGTATTTACGTTTTTACAGGGGATCGTAATAGTACTATCATCAGCAAACATAGTTAGGGGGTGTTCAATGGACGTGGGCATATCATTAACATATAATATAAAACCAAACGGGCCCACAACGCTTCCCTGTGGAACACCGAATGTAATTTTACGTTCTCGTGATCGTACTATCTCTTCATGTTTATTAATTAAATTGATCCGACTAATTTCGGTTATCTGTGTTCTATTTTCTAAATACGATTTCATAAGTTCATGCACGTTGCCTCTTATGCCGTAGGCTTCTAATTTATTTAACAATGTATTATGATGGACATAATCGAAAGCCTGCGTCATATCACAAAATATTGCACATATTGACAATCGTTTATCCACATTTCTAATAATCGGAAACAAAAAGTCATAAACTGCCATATCGACGGTTCTATGCTGTCTAAATCCTTTTTGTTCTTCACATAATATTTTATTCTTTTCAATGAAGTTGGCTAACTGTTTGCAGATGTACTTTTCGAATACCTTTGAGATGACTGGTATGAGTGAAATAGGCCTATAATATTCCATCAATTCCTTATCTACTTTCTTAAATAGAGGTTTAATTATGGATATTTTTAATGCTTCTGGATATATACCCATACATATACTTAGGTTGATTAAGTGACTCAGATGACTGCATATCTCGACTGACACTGTCTTTACTATCTTAGTTGCGATCCCATCGAAACCTACACTACCAGTGTTTTTCAATGACATTATTATTTTATGTATGTCGTGTGGTGTGCTGGGTGCCATAAACATTGATTTAGGACTTCTTGATGAAATAGATGCTTTTGGTTTATATTCAGCATCTAATTTTGGATGAATTTTGTCCACAAAAAAGTCATTAAAAGCATTCGCGATTTCCAAAGGTTTGTAAATAGTACGATTACCAATTCTTAATTTTTCTATTTGCTGTTTAGGGATATTGTTATTTTTCTGATTAATTATTTGCCATGTGGTCTTTGATTTATTTCCTGATTGTTGTATTTTGTGATTATTCTGTGCTTTTTGTGTTAGTTTAATAATTTTATTATATAATTTAGTATAAGTAGCAAATTTATTTTTATTTTCGTGGTTAGGATTCAATCTAAATTGCCATAAGAGTTTTGTTTTTTTCTTACTGCACAATTTAACACCATTTGATAGCCATTTAGGTTTATTAAATGTATTGATTTTGATTTCCTTGAACGGGAAGCATAGATCGTAGAACAATTTAAACGTGTTGATAAATTCATTATAAGCCAAATTAGGATCATCAGTAAGATATATCTCCGAAAATTTGAGACTGCTCATACATTTTTTAAATTTCACTATATTTTCGTTGCAGTAATCCCTTCTAGTTATATGCCAATATTTGATTCTACACACAGTGGGTACTGGACATTGAAGTAGCTGTGCTGTATGATCTGACAATGCAAACTCCAAGACGTCTGAATTCACAGTTTTTTTTTAAATTATGCGCAAAATTATCTATACAAGACTTACTAGCCATTCGAGTCGGTTGTTTTAAAGCCAGTTTTAAGTTGTAATTTAGTAGCATACACTCCAGTGCAACTGAATTTCTAGTCGGTTTTAAAATATCGATATTAAAATCGCCTGCAATAACAATATTCTTATTAAGCCGGTTGGATACATCTTTGAGTAACAATTCGAGTTTATTGAAAAATTCCGTTATATTCTTAGTATTTGGTACTCTATATAGACATATGACTATCAATTTATAATTAATTAGCTCAACACCACAACACTCAAAAACCCCCGGTGATGACAATCTAGCTATTTGAGGTATTTCTTTCCATTGGTGACAATTATCAATAATAATACATGCCCCCCCTCTCTTTTGATCCTGTCTGCTATAACATGCAGCCAAACTGTAGTTTGGTAAACATAGTTGTTTCTCGAACCCCTTCATAATGAAATGCTCGCGAGTGAAAGTGCATCGCCACACGACGACGACGATACTCCGGAGGTGACCGAGGTAGACCTGAGAGCGGCGGTTAATAGGCTCAAGGCCAGAAACACCGCCCCAGGACCCGATGGCTTACCTGGGAAAGCATGGGTCCTGGCCTCGGAGGCTCTCGGGCCTCGACTACGTGGGCTCCTAAGCGCGTGCATGGAGAGGGGCCAGTTCCCACGTCGCTGGAAGACGGGGAAACTGGTCCTCATTGGGAAGCCAGGGCGCCCTGCGGACTCTCCGTCCGCATACCGGCCCATCGTGCTGCTTGACGAGGTGGGCAAGCTCTTTGAAAGAGTAATTGCAAACCGCCTCGTCAAGCATTTGGTGAGAGTTGGGCCGGATCTGGCGGAGAACCAGTTTGGTTTCCGCACAGGGCGCTCGACGGTGGACGCCATCATGCGCGTAAGAGCCCTCACGACGGGGGAGGCGATTTCCCGGGGTGGGGTGGTCGTGGCGGTGTCCCTTGACATCGCCAACGCCTTTAATTCCCTGCCCTGGAGTTGCATCAGGGAGGCACTCCGGTATCACCGGGTGCCAACCTACCTCCGTCGCGTGGTTAAGGACTACCTGACGGACAGAGCCGTCATCTACCCCGGTCACCGGGGAGAGTGGAACCGGCGAGAGATGTCGTGCGGTGTTCCACAGGGTTCGGTTCTGGGGCCGCCCCTGTGGAACATCGGCTACGACTGGGTGCTGCGCGCCGACCTCCCTCGCGGCGTCAGCGTAGTCTGCTACGCTGACGACACTCTGGTTCTGGCGCAAGGGGGGTCGCACCAGGCGGCGGCTGAGTTGATGACACGCGGGGTTGCGGTAGTCGTTGACAGAATCCGGCAACTGGGTCTCGAGGTGGCCCTGCACAAGTCCGAGGCCATGTGCTTTCATGGCTCTCGGAACCGGCCACCACCGGACCCCAGGTAACGGTAGGAGGGGTTCACATCGGCGTCGGGTCAACGATGAGGTACCTGGGCCTCGTCCTCGATAGCCGGTGGAACTTCACGGAGCATTTCCGACGTTTGGCCCCCAAACTGGGGCGGGCCGGGGCTGCCTTAAAGCGGCTCTTGCCTAATCTAGGGGGTCCAAACGCCTCCTGCCGGAGGCTGTACGCGGGGATCGTGCGGTCCATGGCCCTTTACGGGGCCCCAGTGTGGGCGCTGTCGCTAAGGCGACTGCCAGCGCGCCACCTGGTCTCGGCCCAGAGGGTCATGGCCATTCGGCTAGTCCGTGGATACCGCACGGTCTCCGGCGAGGCGGCGAATCTCCTTGCGGGATTGCTGCCGTGGGATCTGGAGGCGAGAGCCCTCGCGCACGTCTACGCGTTGCGCGTGGAGGCGCTAAGCCGGGGTGAAACTCTGCTGCCGCGGCAAATTGCTGCGCAGCGGACGGAACTCCGGCGGGATCTCACGGAGGTTTGGAGACAGCGACTATCGCAACCCAGTGCTGGGCACGCCACTATTGCGGCGATAAGTCCCCTCTTTGAGGCGTGGCTGGAGAGACGTCACGGCGTCCTCACCTTCCGCCTGACGCAGGTGCTTACCGGACACGACTGTTTCGGGAGGTACCTGTGTCGGATCCAGCGGGAGGACACGTCCGGGTGTCATCACTGTGTGGATCGCCCGGAGGACACGGTGGAGCATACAGTGGAGGTCTGCCCTGCTTGGGCGGAGCACCGCCGTGTCCTCGTCGAGGCGATCGGCGGCGGCAACCTCTCGCGTCCGGCCCTGGTTCAAGCCATGGTCCGGAGCGAGGAGGCATGGGAAGCGGTCGCCTCCTTCTGCGAAGCAGTAATGCTAGCAAAGGAGGAGGCGGAACGCGTGCGTGAGAGGGAAACCTCACGCCCCAGCCGCCGCAACAGAAGAAGACGCCCCGGGCGTCGGGAAACGCAGGGCGATTCCCGGCCACCGTAGGCGCGGGCCTGCGGATGGCGAGCTATGGGTGGCTCGCCGTCCGATAGCAACCAGGCCCGAGTCGACGGCGCGTCGTGTTCCACGCGCGCCTCAAAGAGCCGTCAGCAACGTAGACGGGGCCCCATAAGGTCAGTGCCTGCTAGGGTTGCGGATTTTGTTCGAAAGAGTCACCGCAGCCCTGGAACGCAAAGGGCACAAGAAGGATCACGGGTGGGTTTTAGTCAGTAAGAGTCTGACACTCCCTTCCGCTCCAGAAAAAAAAAAAAAAAGGTCTATGTTGCTCTGGCTCAATCAATTCTCACCTACTGCATACCCGTATGGGGCGGTGCAACAAAAACAAAGTTTCTTGAGCTAGAGCGAGCACAGAGATCTCTCATTAAGGTTATGTATACCAAACCGTACAGATTTCCAACCAATGAGTTATACTCCCTTAGCGGTGTTCTCACAGTTCGAAAATTATACATGCTTCATACTGTCTTAAAACTACACAAAGTCCTTCCTTATGACCCTCAGCATCGTGAGAGAAGGCGAAAATACAGTGTTGCACCAGTAAAATTCGTTAAAACTGCATATGCCAAGAGACAATTTAGTACAAATTCCGCTATCCTATATAACAAAATTAATAAAATTCTTAACATTTATCCTATGACTACTAAAGACTGCAAAAAGAGAATAGTTGAATGGCTAAAACACAAGACCTATGATGACATTGAGTTATTGCTGCAAGCATCGTCAAAATGAGTTTAAAAGATACACACCCGCACACACACACACACACACACACACACCGCACCACATATAACACAACACACAACACAACACACGTCCTTACACCACACTGCGCACTATACAACACACCACACCACATTCATGCACACACATATACACCCACACACACACACTATTTTAAGATATTTTTCTTTTTCTATTTATTAGTTATAAGTCCAAGTATAATTCTGTTGAATATGAGATTTAACTGGTAAAATTTTTGATGTAATTTCTCTTTTTGTTTAAACTCTTTATTATTGTTATTTACTTATTTTTTATATTTTTCTTTATGTACACTACTTTTACCTTTTGTAAAATTGAAGAGCGGGGCCTCCTAGCACAGGTATATATTTTACTTAAAAGGAGGTCCCTATGTAAGATTGACTGTAAAAGTTTGTACAAGTTTCTGCAATATTTCATTTTTTTTCATTTTTCAATATTAATTGTTTTATTCTCCCATCAATCACAGATACGATTCCGAGTAAACATGTTAACTTGTTAAAAATTAAAATTCCATCTGATGTTTGTCTTGAAGATCCCAACTTTTACTCACCTGTCGATATGTTGTTGGGTGCTGACATCTTTTGGGATTTATTGGAATCTCAACGAATTAAGTTAGGTGATGGGCAACCAATTCTTTGTGAGACTAAATTGGGTTGGTTGGTCTCCGGCCCAATTAATAGTTGTTTGCCTTCTAAAGTTTTAAAATGTAATTTTATAAAGGTGCATTCAGACTGCGATGACGAATTAAACCTTAATGTTGATCAACAACTCACTAAGTTTTGGCAACTTGAAGAGGTATGTACTACGTTTCCGTATTCATCAGAAGAGAAGCTATGCGGGAGCATTTTATGAAAAACACTACTCGTTTGGAAAATGGACAATTTTGTGTTAGAATTCCTTTAAAATGTTCCCCGGAAAATTTAGGCGAATCATTGTCAAGAGCCAAACATTGTTTTGCTTCTCTGGAACGTAGATTCAAATCCAAAACTCAGTTTTGTAAGATGTACAAAGACTTCATGTTGGAATATGAGACTTTAGGTCATATGTCTAGATGTAAAACTATTGATAATCAAGCGTTTTACATTCCGCATCACGGAGTTCTGCGCGAAAGCAGCACCACCACTAAGTTAAGGGTGGTTTTTAATGCAAGTAGCTTGACTAATACTGGTATTTCCATTAATAATATCCAAATGATTGGACCCGTGGTACAGGACGATCTTTTGTCGATCCTGTTGCGTTTTAGACAGCATAAGTATATCCTAGCTGCTGATGTTGAGAAAATGTACCGGCAGATAGTTGTTCATCCAAATGATAGGTATCTTCAACAAATAGTTTGGCGCGATAATCCGTCAACACCATTACAAGCTTATCAGCTTAATACCGTGACCTACGGGACGGCCAGCGCTCCTTACCTAGCAACCCGGTGTCTTCGGAAGTTAGGGCTAGAGTGTGTTGACAAGGAGGTTGGTGACGTCATTCTTCACGATTGTTACGTGGATGACTTGCTCACCGGAGGAGATGACATTAATAAGGTCAAAGAGTTGCGTTTTAAAGTCACTTCAACTCTCGCTTCAGCGCAGATGAATCTAAGAAAGTGGAAGTCAAATGACGCACAATTGGTAATTGGTTCTGACTTTCCCCAGTCTTCACTAGATTTGAATGTTGGTGGATTTGAGTCAACCAAAACCTTAGGTCTAGGTTGGCAGCCATTGTCAGATTACCTCTGTTTCCCAATTAGTCAGTCAGTTGACTTTAATATCACAAAACGTGAGATGATTTCGATTGTTGCTCAAGTTTTTGACCCGCTTGGATTATTAGCTCCGTGTGTAATTGTTATGAAGATGCTACTTCAAAAGTTATGGTTAAAAAAACTGTCTTGGGATGAACAGCTATCTCCGGATATCATCAAGCTTTTTAATGAAATGATTATTAATTTACCTAAATTAAATGATATTCATAACGTCGAGTTTTAATTGATTGTTACGAGTTTTTAGAATTTCACATTTTTAATGACGCGTCTGAACGTGCCTACGGCGCTTGCCTGTATGTGCGAAGCGTTGATAAGCAGGGACAGGTTTTAGTGCGTTTATTGTTAGCCAAAGCCAGAGTGGCGCCACTCAAGCCAACGACCATACCTAGACTTGAGCTGTGCGGTGCGCTTGTGGGTGTTCGCATCTTTGAAAAGGTTGTGTCAGCATTACGAGTCAGCGCTCGTCGCACTTTCTTTTGGACTGACTCCACTATTGTTTTAGGGTGGCTAAAAATGTTACCAAACAAATTACAGCCGTTCGTTCGTAACAGAGTTGCCGAGATTTTAGAAAAGACTGGTGGTTGTGAGTCATGTTCCAACTGACCAAAACCCTGCTGATTATTTGTCTCGTGGATTAGACATTAATGTATTACCCAGTTTAAATGATTGGTGGTCCGGTCCTAGTTTTTTAATGAATGACATTTCTTATTGGCCTTCTAAATTAATGAATTTTAACAACGAAAGTTTACCTGAAATTAAATTAGATGTCACGTTGCATGTTCTATCTAAAAACAATTTTGATGAATTGATTAATTTTACACTAACTAAAAACACGATTACACGAACTAGAAAGGGCTTTGAACTTTATTATACGTTTATCTCAACAGCAATCTTTTACAGATTATAAATTACTCTTTAATAAGAAACCATTACGTAAGAAAAGTGAATTAAATAAGTTTAACATTTTTCTAGACGAGAATAATATAATGCAAATTCGAGGTAGATTAGAACATTCTGATTTTCCTTATAATAAAAAGCACCCGATTCTTATTCAATCTAGTCATCATTTTTCTAAATTACTTTTTAATTATGAGCATAAAAGATTGTTTCACGCTGGACCTCATTTGTTGTTGGCGTCTATGCGAGAGAAGTACTGGCCCATTCGAGGCCGCAATTTAGCTAGGATGTGTTGCAAACAATGTGTTCGATGTTGCCGATTTAGAGGTAAAACTGTAAATCCTATAATGGGAGATTTACCACAGCAGCGAATTCTAGCAGGTTTTCCTTTTGAAAATATAGGTATGGACTATGCAGGTGTAGTGACCTACAATAATCATTCAAGCACATCACACGTCCGTCCGGCCGCCGCCACAGCGCGCAATGCACTAAGCTGCCACCAGGGCGCGCGTCGAGCGGCGTGACCCCGACGTGATTTGAAGTGATTTTCAAGACATGGAGAACAGAAGCCAAGAGCCGCGAACTACGCTGTCTGAAGAAGATGTCGAAATGATCTCCGTCAAGTCTCGGATACCTCCATTTTGGCGAGACAAACCCAGATTATGGTTCGACCAGTTCGAGACCATGGTATCCAGCCAAAAACTTAGCGAAGAAGGGAAGTTTGGACTTGCTGTGGCACAACTCGACAAGGTTGATGTCGAACAAATTAGCGACATCATATTATCGTCGGCCAGAACGGGTAGATTTGAAGCGCTCAAGACCCGACTATTATCGGTTTACGAGGAATCAGAGAATAAGCAGCTGCAGAAATTGCTCAACGAGGTGGAACTAGGCGATCAGCGTCCTTCCCAACTACTGCGGCGTATGCGCGATCTAGCCCGTGACAAGATGCCAGATGAAACCCTCAGAATGTTGTGGATGAGCCACCTACCCTCTTCGACGAGAGCAGTATTGGCGGTCAGTGAAGAATCGAAATTAGACTCATTGGCGGCAATGGCAGACAAGATGAGTGAGCAGACAAAAGAGGCCAACTCCGTGTGTTCCTGCAGTCACGCCAGCACCACGTCACAAACGTCAACATCCTCGCCCAACGACCGAATTTTGAACATGATCGAGGCGCTTACGAAAGAGGTCGCTGCGTTGAAAATGGACAGATCGCGCAACTACCACCGTGGACCGCAACGAGGCAGGTACCGTTCGAGATCTCGTTCCCAGTCCTCGAATCGTAACCCATCGATTTGCTATTTCCATCGCAAGTTCGGCAGGAAGCGTTTCGCTGTCGAAAGCCCTGTAACTTCACGAACAAGATGAGTACGAGCCAGGAAAACTAGTTTCGACTTTGGCTACGACGGGAGCCGAAGTCCACGATATAACCCAGCACCGTCTCTTCGTAAAAGAACTGGGAACTGGTCTGCATTTCCTCATCGACACTGGGGCGAACGTCTCAGTATTACCGTTCAAGAGGGTACGCAAAGAAAAAACGACGCCGGCCGAATATCTTTACGCCGCCAACGGTTCACGAATACCCTCCTACGGTGAACGCACTATGATGTTGAACATCGGATTACGTCGACCATACATGTGCAATTTCGTCGTCGCCGAGGTGACCAGACCGATATTGGGAGCCGATTTTCTGCATAAGCACCAACTCACGGTAGATATTCACGGACGAAGGTTGATAGACAAAAAAACAGGCCTTTCCGTTGTCGGCTACGTAACGTCAACTTCAGACTCCAGCATCAACACCATAGATGACCAGCAGCCATACCACGACCTGCTCGCAAAATTCCCAGATATCACCCGACCAACCTTGAATCTCTGTCACAGCGAAGTGGAACACCATATCCAGACTACCGGCCCGCCATTATATGCGAAAGCACGACCGCTGCCTCCTCACAAATACAAGGCAGCCAAGGCAGAATTCGACGCAATGATCGAAAAAGGTATTTGTCGGCCATCGAAGAGTCCTTGGGCTAGTCCAATTCACCTAGTCCTCAAGAAAGACGGCAAATACAGAGTTTGTGGAGACTACCGTCGTCTCAATGCGGTGACCGTGCCAGACCGGTACCCCATTCCTAGACTGCACGATTTCACCTGCAACCTGCTAGGGAAGAAATATTTCTCCATAATTGATATGAAAAAGGCCTATTACCAAGTGAGGACTCGCAAAGAGGACATCCAGAAAACAGCCGTCATCACACCTTTCGGGTTATTCGAATTCCCGAGGATGTGCTTTGGTTTGCGCAACGCTGGGCAAACATTCCAGCGACACATCGACAACGTGCTGCGGGGACTACCTGTTTTCCCATTTGCTACACTATAACCACCGAAGGAATTAAGCCAACTGACGAGAAGGTCGAAACAATTAAATCCTACCCTCGCCCAGAAACAGTCCAGCAGTTACGACGATTCCTGACGCTGCTGAGTATCAAAAAGAACTGAACGCCTACCTCCAAGACTCGAAAAAAAACGACAAGACGAAGATTACGTGGAGCGAGCGAGCAATACAAGCGTTCGAGAAATGCAAGGACGATATAGCCAGCGCCGTATTGTTGTCATACCCATCGTCAACACTGCCATTCGTTCTCATGACCGACGCATCAGACACCTGCGCCGGGGCGGTACTTCAACAAAAATACCGAGGCCGTTGGAGACCGCTTGCATTCTTTTCGAAGAAGTTCAACGACGCTCAAAGGAAATACAGCACGTATGACAGAGAGCTTACAGCCATATACCTGGCAGTACGTCACTTTCGCCGGATGATAGAAGGCCGTGACGTCACCATATTGACGGACCACAAGCCCCTCACTACTGCACTGCGAGCCAACTACAGAGACGAAATTCCGAGGCGCTCCAGATACCTGGAATACATCAGTCAATTCGTGACCGAAATCAAGCACGTATCGGGCAAGGATAACTGTGCCGCCGACGCCATGTCTCGCGTGGACACGATCTCATGTCCGACGCCGATAAATTACGACGAGTTAGCGAAGTCGTAAACACACGATGACGAACTCAAGCAACTCATGGAAACAGATCGTTACACGTTCAAGCGAATAGCACTCCCCGGTACAACAACCCAAGTCACATGCGAGATGTCAACAAAAGGTCCTCGTCCGTTCTTACCGCCACAATTCAGGAAGCAAGCTTATCAGGCGATACACGACCTTAATCAACCATAAGAGCGACGAGACGATTAGTTACTTCACGATACTTCTGGATGACGATGAAGAAAGATGTCACAGACTGGGCAAGAGCTTGTGACCAATGCCAGCGAGTGAAAGTGCATCGCCACACCAAAGCACCAATATCCAGCTTCGTGACAGCCGACCGCTTGAGTCACCTACACATTGACTTAGTCGGTCCCTTACCAACGTCAAACAACTGTCGTTATATACTCACGATGATAGACAGAGCGACGAAATGGCCAGAAGCTCAGCCAATCGAGGACATGACGGCAGAAAAAGTCGCAAATACGTTGTATGAGTCATGGATTGCAAGATTCGGTTGCCCCACCACCATAAAAACAGACCGCGGCAGACAGTTCGAATCAGAATTATTCCACAAGTTGATGCATCGCATGGGCATTCAGCACGTACGAACTACGTCTTACCATCCTCAATCTAACGGTTTGGTGGAACGTCTCCATCGCTCACTCAAAGCATCACTCGCCGCGAGATTGAATACCACGAACTGGACGTACGAGTTACCTACCGTATTACTTGGTCTCCGCGCCGCATACAAGTCAGACATCGGCGCCAGTATAGCAGAATTATTATACGGAAGAACGCTACGCCTACCTGGTGAATTCTACGGTGAAGCAACCACGTCATGCAACACGTCATCGCACTTCATGAATAACCTTAGCGAAGCATTAAATAAAAAAATAAAAATAAAAATCTTATATTTCAGACTGAGTCCATTTCTTGGTTAGTAATACAAAAACCTTAAAAAACTATGTTAGTACTTATAACTATTGGAGAATGAATGATAAATACCTACGCCATAGTGGCGTGTAGGCGTAACCAATGTCCCAGTATGGGGCTGTCCCACCTGTCCGCGGTGGTTTTCAGGATGCTGTTGGGGCTGGCGCGCACCCGGCGCAAGATCGAGGCGCATCGCTTGCGTATGATGGCATGAAAACCATCAATTTCCGCCTCTGCAAACATGCTAGATGCACTACAGAAGCGCGGCAACCCCATAAGCACCCTGAATGCATTATTATATTGGACACGCAGGGCGTTGTATATCCTCTGGGTATAGTTGACCCACAGACTGCATGTATAGAACGACTGACAGTACGCTCTGAACAACGCAGCCTTTACGTCAGTCGAACATTTCGCAAATCTGCGAGCCAACATATTGCAGCGGACAGCCAATGCCCTGCGCTCACGCTCAATGTCCAGGTTATCTTTGAGGTCTTCGGTAACCCAGTGGCCCAGATACTTGAAGGATGTGACTTGTTTTAAGGCACTTCCACACAGTTTCAACTGTGGTACGATTGGGTAGGTTTTTGTGCCTGCCTTAAAGACCAGTACCTCACTTTTCTTCACATTGTATCTGAGCCCATGGGCCTCCGCATACCTCTCACATATCTCGAGCAGACTCATCATTGCGTTAATCGATGGGCTCAGCAACACCATATCGTCCGCGTAACTGATATTGTTGACGCATATGCCGTCAACGTAGCAACCTTGATAGGTGTTGCTGAGCTCGACGATCAACCGGTTTATGTACAGACTGAAGAGGCGGGGAGAGGTCAGGCCGCCCTGCCTCACACCAGACCCCAGCCCGTACTCATCCGATAATGAGCCTGCCCACCTTACACAATTAATTTGATTGTTATACCAATACCGTAATATAGATATAACTCCCCTATCCACGGAGGTTTCATTTATCAATTTTTGCCACAGCAGATCATACGACACCAGGTCGAACGCTTTGGAAAGGTCCAAAAAACAAGCGTAAATAGGCGTTTTCCTGTGCGTGTAGTACTCGACAGTATGCTTGAGAGACAATATGGCACTTTCCGTGGAGAGACCAGGTCTGAACCCAAACTGCGCATCATGAAGATCGATGCGGGTTGCCATATGCCTATCCAGCAGACTGTCCAGCACCTTGGCAATAACAGTAGCAAGCGATATTGGCCTGTAGTTCCCAAGATCGGATGTGTCCCCAGTCTTATCTTTCACAATAGGCACGACCACAGTTTTCATCAGATTGCTGGGCAGATGAGTATGACTCAGACAGAGCGAGAAGAACATCGCCAGTACCCTAGGCAGGTGAACTCCTGCATGCTGCAGGTGCTCGATGCTAAGGAAGTCATGCCCCGGCGACTTGCCCCTTACCATACTGTTGATAACAGTAGCGACATCTTTTGCGCAGAACCTGATATTTAAATCTATCGAACTATCCTCAGCATCGACCGCCTGCGACGCTGAACCTAGAGGAGATACAGCTTTAAAATGTTTGACAAACAAGTTAGCTATAGCCGTAGGCTCATGATGCCCCGCTACACTCACGGGGACGCCCGGCCTCGGATTCAATCTTTTCGTGTTTTTCCAAAATCTTGAAAAGTCCTTAGCTTTATGGTTTTCCGCTATTATGTCCATTTTAATTTTATTTTGATTATTTTGGCACCACTTAAGCTTTGATTTAAAGGCTTTTCTCGTCTCATACATTTGTTCATAAACGCTACCAAAATTTGGTTTCCCTGCCGTATTCCAGACTTGAAACGCAAGCCGGGCGTCCGCGTGAGCCTGCTTAACATGCCTATTCCACCCGACAACCCGTTTACCCCTCCTATCCTGTCTCGTATCCTCATTACTAAGACATTGGACAGCTTCCGTGAGTGTCAACACAATGTTTTCATACATATGATCTAATATGAGTTTGTGACTGGTATCCTCACAAAACCCATCAGCACACTTATTAAACTCTAATGGGAAATGCATGTCCCTTAACTTAGAGTGACATATATTTTTGTACACATCTATTTGGCTAGTGTCCCGTTCACCCCATATTACAGAATTTTTTATCAGGTTTGGTGTCACAATTGTGGGTCTTATCATATCAAAATTACACTGTAATTGTAACGGCATGTGATCCGACCAATATGTGTCATACAACACAGTCGCACTAACGAGCAAACTCCGCGCGGCCTGAGTCACTAGGCAGTGATCGAGCCAGCGGCGGCAACCGTGCGCATCACTCACGAAAGTGTACGTACCTCGCGGCAACAGGTCTAAGTCCGCGCAGCTCCAACACTGCTCCGCACAAAAACTCACCAGCTCACTCCCAAAAAGCTCACCTGGGTGAGCGTTAAAATCACCGAGAATTATCACAGATTGCACATTTTGACTTTCGATTATCGCACTAATTTCACTCAGGCAGTCTGTAAACTCAGCTAAGTTATCGTTCGAGTCTGTAGGCATGTACACCGAGAAAATTAATAATGAACGATCTTGCGACACTATCTTGATAGCTACTAGACGGAAGTTGTTGCAGCTAACTACCGTAACACATGGAAATAGGCTTTTTCTCCACAACAAAGCCACCCCTCCATAAGGCCTTCCACGAAGTACTCCCGCTGAGGTATCGACTGCCGACTTGCCAGTAAACGCGAAACCATCGTCGATTTGACCAAGGAAGGCGATATCATGCGGTAAAAGCCAAGTTTCTTGCAACGCGATAACGTCAGCCGCTACACACAGACGTCTCACACAGTCAACAGATCTTTTTATACATTTACAATTAAAACTTATTAATGTCGTAGTATCCATCTAAATTTTGCTATTATTCATTTTCAGAGTATTATCTCTGTCTGATTTCCTCTTAGAGAAGTCTATAAATTTGCGATATAATATACCTTCAGGCCAAAAATCATCCTTCATGAAAACATCATACTTGTGTTTTGGGACTGAGATCTTATAAGCATCATAGCTTTTGGGCACCTTCATCATCATTTTCTCAACGTCCACACGTATTTTAGCTTTTTCTTCAATATACTCCGTGATATCACTCTGTGTCACTTGTTTATCTACTCGATAGATATATAAGACGACTTTTTCATTTACAGCCTTAAATTTGTACTTGGTTTCTGTGACAGCATTTCCTGTATTTCCCACAAATCGATTTTTCAATTTCTTCCGGTTTTGTACCAAGGTCCACTCGCCCTCTTTTACAATCTGCGCAACCGTTTTTGATTGAGGTTGCGCAATCGGTTGGACGACCGCTGCGGCCGTATGTCCCGGGTAATTAGCAATATTGTTGTTATCAGTTTCTGGCGTCGCCGCTACCTGTCCCGAATCGGTGTTATTGTCCAAACACAGCTGTGAGCCTAAACCGGTTATGCGTTCCATAGAATCATTCTCATTAGTAACTTTTGTGCCAAGTTGAATGTTCTGATCAGCTGATTTTGACGAGTTGTGGGTAGGCGGTAAAACGGTTTCACTTTCCGTTGTTGAGCTATTATCCGCTGTACTCTTGCGAATTATAGGGATATGTTGTAGTCCCATCGGCCCACTATCATAATCACAACTGTCCATCATATGAGTTCCACCACCTCGCTTTGTGTTTACATACGAGTAACAAGGACTTTTCAAACTCGACAGCTTTTTCAAATCCGCTATGTCACGTTGGATCGGTTCAAGTTGACTAACCGATGCATATTGCGATTTTATTTCTTCGATTTCACTTCTCATCCTAGTTAAATCTTTAAGTAGCTTAGTCACGTCTACATGATCAAAAAGTACTGGCGGTAATTTGTGCAATTCTTTTGCTACAAATACTGGCCGGTCGTTAGGATGGGTTACTTTTAATAGGCTGATGATATCCTCGATCTCACGTAGTTTTTTCCCATCTTTTTTTCTTGTTATCTTCCTTTTGGAGGTTGTTGTTATGGCATCAAATAGCAGGTTTTTCGCTTCTAGAATATCACTATCCGAGAAAGCACTAATACATATCCGACTTAGGCTTTCTTCGTCCATAACATCCAGTTTATTGCACATGAATGCTAACACTTCGTTAATAACAACGTTACAGCTCACACATTTTAATACATTAGAGGAACTCATCCTGCACTAATTAGACACGCATGTCCGACCGGTACCGCGCGCGAATCGAGACTGCATTGAGAAAGGCACAGGTACAGCGAGAATCAAACAAAAGCAAAGCTTTCATTCATGGCTGACAGACTGTACATATACATGTGTTGATTTGTATAGGATCAACACATGTATATGTACAGTCTGTTGTCAACATTATCTGACCCACCCTAAAAACAAACGAATTTGGACCCTCTGCCTGTGACATTAAAGTTTATTCAATTTATATGAGCTTATTAGACGAGTGCGCGAGGACGCAAAGGGTTTTGCTCATTATTGGCTTAACGTGGACAAGTTGCTATGCGAAAAGTATTTTTACGAAAAAATATAATTAAAACTAAAATGAATATTTTTTTGATTCTCGTTGCAGGAAGTTAAATATAAAAACAAGTCGTTTAATAAGTATTTAAGCCGATTGAGTTTAAAAAGCGTCGCCATTTGATGGTTGGCGACCGATTCTGTGTGGCCACATTAATAATAATTGTGATTTCAATCGATTATTAAAGATAATAATCGATTGCTAAAACTGAGTAAAAAGTATGTATTTTAATCAAGTTTTTTTTTTTCAAAAGGTTTATACTTATGTTCCTTTAATTACATTAAAAACAAACAAAACACTCGTCGTTTTAGGCCATCAAATCATTTTACATCCGATTATAGTATTAGTTTGATCGTTGTCAAATCGATTTTTTTTATTACCTGGCAACACTACTAACTGTCAATAATGACAAATCTAGACAACGAAATGAAAATATTATTTATGAAGTGTACCTATTGTGAATGTTGTTTCAGTTATTTTTGCGAAGTTTTTGGTTTTTGTTATAGTTATAATGGACTCTGATACCGCTTCAATTGACGACCCGGCTTTACCCTTGGACACTGAATCTGCTCATGACGATGACCCTGGCTCTATTTTGTTAAACGTGAAACCTTGAAGGTTTACCCTTATCTGGCACTTTATTACGAGGAAAAATTCAAAGCAGGCACATAAGCCGAAAATTATATTTCGTACAGGTATATTATAATTAATATAATCTGCAGAGCAGAGAAGCAATTACTCCATATTGTTGCAATTGCCTTGTAGGGCGAAGAACGGTGGGTTGCTGTGCTCACTTTATGACCACAATATGGTACTTAAGCTGGGCAAGGCATGAAAATAATATTAGGCCGCCAGCCTATTTTTTAGATGATATTTTATTAATTTACCATTCGGATTAAAAATATTAGTTTTATTTTTTCCATTTAAATGACCTTAGGATATGTTACTACCGGATTCAAAATAAGATAATATCATGATTAAAAAGGCAAACGATTTATTTTGGATAATAAACACTCATAATTGTAACTTTTTCAGCGACAAGTTTTAGCAATAGACATGCTAAATATGAACTATTTTTACACTTTCCTGCAACCTTATTACTATAATTCATTTCTTTTAGGTATAAACTATTAAAAACCCTAGTCATTAAATGTTATACTTAATGTTCATGTTAAGCCAAATTGCCCTAACAAACTGAGCAAGCCCTTTGATCTTTAACACGAACGTTAAGGTAAGCGTTAAGCTATTTTAATCATTATCTCGTTGACATTAAAGTTGAAAATCTTCTAAGTCACAATATATAATTACAACGGAATCTTTTATTTCGCACATTATCAATAAGTTCTCGTGGCTTAGCGGTTTGACGCTGGATTGGCGACCAAAACCAAATTGGTTCGAAAACGCGTTTCACCTGTTATCAGTATCTTTTTTAATTTGTTATCATTTCCACACTATTGCTTGCATTATTAAAGAACGACCAATATAATTTACGCTCAATAACTTATCTTGTAAACAGGTGGGTATAATAAAAAACTTTCAAGTTCACAGAATTTATACAAGAATTTGGTTGAATACTAAGTAAAACATATTTGCTTCGTGAGGTAGATAGTAAATTCATCTAAGTGACAAAAGTTACACTACGCATATTAGCAGTGACCGCGCACACACATTTGTAAATCGTTTCTCATAACTCGTTAAGTATTTTTAAGCAATTCGGTGTAAAAAGCATCATGTCGCAACTTAATGACTATACCAAACACAAAATCATATTTTTACATGAGCAGCATGTTGGAATTAGAGAAATTTGTCGTCGACTTAATATAGAAAGAAAGAAAAAGAAAGAATAATATTTATTCAGCACATACATGAAACACGCACGGTACATGGTAAAACAAAAGATATAAATGACAAGAACTAAGTGTGTGTCTCACGGCTGCACTAAATAGGTCCATTTCAGCGATATGTCAGACAGACTGATGCTGTCTGACGCTGGTTTTCTAATGAACCTTTCAAAGGACGAGTGGCGGTTCATTTGAATCCTTATAAAAGAAAATATATATAAACAGGTATTTATCATCGAAATACAGTAAATTATGTAATAGAATAAACAGATATACTTGAACGTGCAATTATAGTAAACATAAAAACAAAGTTATAACATTATAAAATTCGTATGATGTGCTTGTGTATGTGTATAGAGGTAATAAGTACTATGTTAATATAGTATAGATAGGTAGGTAGGTATATATATATATATTGTAACAGTAGTTTACTACTGTTAAACAACAGGCTATTCGGCTAACCATAACAATAACAAATCTTCCTCACAAAAACCTGTTCTTAATACTTATTCCGCGCGGTGCTATCTCCGGGCACAGCGATGCAGACCGCCGCGCGCGGCAGACATACCACCGACATATTTTATACTCAATCAAAGTAACCATGACGGTAGCCCGCATTTTTGAATTTTGCTGATTTAAGACTGAAGATAATTGAACATGTTTCGGAAGAAGTGTAAAGTGAACGAATGGTAAACAGTAAAATAAAATAAAAATGGAATGGAAGGTAAGCGTCATTAAATATTTAATATGTATATGTATATTTTCCTTATAGCTTTTAACTGTTTCACAAGACTTAATTTTTTTTTTGTTCCAGTTTCGCCAGTTTCGTATATAGCAGTAAGTGTTTTGTATTATTAATGAACGTGTAATTGGTTAGGTATTTTACCATTATATTTTATTTTTTTCATTCCTTACAAGTTACATACACGGTTCCAAACATGTTTATTTTTTGTTTTAGAGAAATACGGTCAGACTATGGCTAAGACGTTATGGAGACAATGGAAATATTCAGCGGATTCGTCCAGGAGCAAAAGCCATCAAGTATAGTCCCGAATTCGAACGCCACCGGGCCATTGTTTCTAGCCATATTGAAAATCCATTTTTGCCCGTTCGTGTATCCGCAATAAATCACAATATTTCAGTCGAAACAGTGAGAAGGCATTTACACGCTGCTGGGATAAAGAATTATAAGCCGGCACAGAAAATTGCATTGACACCTGCTCATCGCGAAGAAAGGGTCCGTTTTGCCCAGGAATATTTAAATTTTAATTGAGAAGAAAATGTTGTGATCTTCACTGATGAAAAATCATTTAAATCAGATAAAGATGGTCGTAAAATCTTATGGAGACGGAAAGGAGAACGCTACAATGAGAAGTGCTTGCTACCTTGTAGAACCAGTGGTAGAATAACCTTGGGCTACTGGGGCTGGATGTCGTCTATGGGCGCCTGGTGAATTGGTGGAAGTAGGTGGAAGGTTTAATAGTAATTTGTATTTGGAGATTCTGCGTGATGTCATGCTGCCGACTGTGCGAATTGCCTATCCAACATCGCACATTTATTTCGTGCACGATAACTGCTCCATCCACCGTGCAGGCATTGTGCAGGATTGGTTAGCTGCTCAAGAAGGTGTGACAGTTATTAATTGGCCATCTAAAAGTCCTGATTTGAACCCTATAGAAAATCTATGGGGTCAAATGGTTTTAAATTGGGACACAACTGAAGTGCGAAACAAACACAACTTGGTTGAGATCGTGACGTCGACTTGGGAGCACATGAGAGGCAAAGATTTGTGTTGGAATATGGTGCGCGGTATGCGTAGCCGCTTACAGCAAGTTATAGCAGGGGACGGTGCGCCACTCCGCTACTAATTAATCTAGTAGGGATTTTAAACACACCATGTCAGAAGTAAATGCTCAATGGATTGACTGTTAAACAATTAAAATGTTGCAGATTATGTGGTGATGTTATTGTTATCAATAGCTTGTTTCTATTTAAATAACATGTTTATTCACTACATATAGGCAGCTATAAATCTGTAGTTAAAGCATTTCACGGATGAATTCATTTTCTCGAAAACAAAATTTTAAGCATAAGCATGCCTTTTTTAATATTTATAAATTGTTAGATTTCATTATGGCATACTAATATAAAATGTATATTAATTTGGAAATATATGAGCATTTACTTACTTTATCTTACCTAAGTCTTTTAATGAAATGATAAACATTTTTAACTTGCAATTTTCTTTAGTTTTATTTCTATACAAACTACCCTTTTAAAATGACAAGACCCTACGTTGTCCATTAAACAAGTGTAATAAAATAAAAAACAGCTGAGCAATAAGCCACGTCTAGGTCAAACTTAGTTTCGAACGTATTACAACAATGAACTCAGCACTATCCTAGTGACCACAAGACCAACTCAACTCTTATATGTCGTATTGAAATTAGAACGTTGTTGTAATGCTAGACACAATATTCTGAAGAATTTGACCCATATAGTATACTTTCATAAAGTTTATTCTTACACTGCACAAGCAACCATCCTTCTCCTCAAATAGATTATTTTGTATTTTAAATAAGTAACCAATCCATTAAGACATGATAATTATACAGATCGGACTAACTTACCTAGTGACGTCCGATCCTTAATTATGTGAAGTAATCTCGTCCTCATTTAGTACTTGTAGTTTGCACTTTTTGCTAACTCGCTATCACATTTTTTCAAAGATGAATCGATTTCATCAAGACGAAAAATGTTATCTGTGGTCCGGTCGTTGGCGCGCTTTCTCGACATCTGTCAACTCATTCTTTCAAAGCATACGATCGGGGCTTCACGATATCCAATACGGTTATCGTACAGTCCCGATACATTAAATAACAACACAACTTAAAAAGGGGATGTAGATAAGACAATTTAATACACATATAAGTAGGCTGATCTTCTGGGAAGGGTTGGGATACAATGAGGACGAGATTACTTCACATAATTAAGGATCGGACGTCACTAGGTAAGTTAGTCCGATCTGTATAATTATGCTTCGTAATCTCGTCCTCATTTAGTACTTGTAGATGTTTAAAGAAGAAAGTTGTGTTGGAATTATAATCACATCTTTAATCATGGACAATGTGGCTTATCGTACTATTCTGAGTATCATTACTTATGTACTGTTTACACATTTCTATTTAACGTAAAATAACTTAAATCCTTTCTAACATTAGTTTTTAGTATCAACCAGTGTCTTAATAATCTTATAACCAACTTAATCACTTATCAGATAGTTACCGTTGACATTAATTTGATTCAAATCTCACTCTCTATAGAACACACTGCTTGAGCAAAAGCATTAGGATCACTAACTATAGGTCTCTTATAAAAGCGAGCAAAAGTTGAGGAATTTGTGGTCCAACCAGCTGCTTTTCTTATAACTTCAATATTAATACCCACCTCAGAGGCTTTTGAGGTAGAAGCATGCCTTGTACTGTGGGATGTGAATTTGGAAGTATCTATTCCACTATCAGTTAAAATCTGTTTTATCCACCTACTAATTGTTGCAGTAGTGGCGGCATGATATGGTTTTCTTATAGTTATAATTAGTGATTTACAATCTTGTCTTATATTTTTTGTAACATCTAAATAGAACAAAAGGGTAGTAGCAGGACATATAGACAAGTTCTCCTTAAAAAATGGTAGTATCAAATTGGGTTGAGGTCTACCAGGTGCAGAGGTTTTAATCAGTTCTGGAATTTTTATGTTAATATTATCCTCATTATATGAAATGTTATCTATACTTATGAGAGACAAAGTTTGAATTCTATGTGCAGTTACAAGGGCTAACATGCTAACTAACTTTTTGGTAATAAGTTCTAAACTAAGGGTTTCATTAGGGAATAGTTTAGACAAATAATTCAAAACAATACTGGGATCCCATACAACTTCATATTTGGGGTTCTTGGGTCTTAATCTAAATATACCCTTGAAGAACCTAGCTATATGATAGTCCCTCATTAAACTTTTTAGTCAGAAAAGATATCACCGTTGGAACTGAGTCTAAGAGAGGGTCAATATCTTGGTTCAGACAATAGGAAATCCACTGATTTAGAGCAGACTCATATTGCTTTTTTGTTTTGGTAGACAAGGAAGCTGACACTATATCAAGAGAAGGAATTGGTATTCTTCTTCTCAGGAAGGTGGTCCTGATAATATGGCGGCAATCAATGTGAGGGTCCTGTGCAATGGATGTGGATTCCTGGAAGGAGACAACAGTAAATCATGACGGGGTTCTAATAATATTTTTTCAGAAATAACCATGGACTCAAATAAGGGAAACCATGGTTGTGAGGGCCACCAAGGTACTACAACAATGCCTGTCGCCCCTTCCTTTTTTATTTTCTGTAACATCTTAGTAATAAGAGAAAATGGTGGGAATGCATAAAAGAAATCACCATACCATTTGACAGTGAATGCATCAATAGAGTATGCATCTGGATCAGGAACCCATGATATATAATTCTGACACTTAGTATTAACTTTGTTTGCAAACAGGTCAATCTCAGGCTCACCAAGTTTAACAATAATGGTTTTGTAGGCTACATCACATAACTTCCATTCAATTTCAGTATTTGGACGCCTAAATTCCAGATCTGCAATAGTGTTTTCTTTAGAACTTATGTAAGATGCATAGATCCAAATGTGTCTTTCCTCACACCATTGCCACAAGTTCCTGGCTAAGTTGTTAAGGTGGGGATAACGAGTGCCACCCATCCTGTTGATGTAGGCTATGGCAGTTGTGTTATCTATTCTAAGTAAAACTTCACAGTGACTGAGCGTGGTTGCAAATGTTTTGAGCCCTATAAATGCTGCCAACAGCTCAAGGTAATTTATATGAATTTTTTTATTATCAGTTGTCCAGTGCCCATGGCTTCTGATATTATTACATACCAGACCCCAGCCAGTTTGTGAAGCATCAGAAAATATTTCTAGAACAAAGTCAAATTGTTTTATTCTGTTGTGGGTTGTTGGAATATGAGACAACCACCAATCTAGTTCTAACCTAATTCCTTTTGTGATAGGTAGCAGCGCCTTATAATTTTCATTGTTGTTTGTTAAAGCTGCTATTTTGTAACTTTCCATAACCTTGGTGTAAAGCCAACCATATTCGACTGCTGGGCATGCAGCAACAAGGATACCCAGACACTGAGCAAATTCTACTATTTTACATATCCTCTTAGATCTAAAATCCTTTAATAAGTTAAGGATAAAATCTATCTTTTTCTGAGGAAGTGAGACACTAAACTGTACTGAGTCTAACATAAATCCTAAATATTGACAGCACTGTCTGGGTTGTAAGGTACTTTTCTTAGTATTGATAACAAACCCTAGATTTTCTAAAACAGTTTGAGTTGTAGATACATTTTTCAAACACTTAGCATATGAATCACCAAGGCACAAAATATCATCAAGATATATTACAGAAAGCAACCCTAATGACCTCAGGTAACACATAACTGGCTTCATGATTTTAGTGAATACATATGGTGCTGTGCTAAGCCCAAATGGAAGGCATGTAAACTCATATAATGTATCTTGAAACTGAAACCGGAGAAATCTCCTATCGTATTTCTTTATGGGTAACAGGTAATATGCATTTTTCAAATCTATAGTTGCCATAAAACAGCCTGGGGTCATGAGTTTGGTTGCTGTCCTTAAGTCTTCCAGTTTGAAGTGGTGTGTAGTAATACATTTGTTAAGTTTTTTGAGATTTAATATAAATCTCCAAGTGCCATCTGATTTTGGATGCAAAAATATGCTGGATAAAAATTGATTATCAGCCGGTAAACATCTTTCTATAGCACCTAACTGTAGGAGTTTATTAATTTCCATAGAGATAAGATTGCTTTCTTTCTGACTGAAGTTATTATTTCTAGGAATGGAAGCTTGAACTGGCATTTCATAAAAAGGTAGTTTATAACCCTTGATCCAATCATGTATTCTTGGATTAGAGGTAACATCATTCCAGACTTCAGAGAAATACTGCAATCTACCACTTTGTACCTGATCTAGCGGCGTTCCTGTCCCCGACGACGCGGTTGGCGCCTCTGTGGTGAGCGCCTCAGGCGTGCTGCTGGTTGTTTCACCTGGTTGTTCCGCTTCAGCACTGTCTTCTGCCCACCCGGACGCGGGAACTGCTGTCTGTGTGGGCCCCGGAAGTTTAAATTTTTAGGTCTCGTAGGTCTTGCAGGTGTGCTTTTTAATTCCTGGCCTGACTTTTTAACAGCTTTTATAGCGTTGAACTTGTCTTGTAGTTTATCTCCGAACAGGTACTCTGATATGGGTGTCTGCTCCATCAACTCCTTCATTTCCTTATTAAGGCCAGGTAGAATTAGGGAACGTCTAGTGATGCTATTTTCATGGTAAATGTGACAAAGCAATCTGGCTGCATCACTTAGATTTAAAATTTGATCACTACCCTCTTGATTGGCTATTAGATTGTTTAAAACTTTGCCTATTGATGTAATGGCAGCAGCCAAAGTGATCTGCTGCCCCCTGATTCGTTGGTCCCTTTTCACTCCACTATCACTCAGTGCAGCTGCCACTTCTTCGTTTAGTTTTGGCGGGTTCAATAAACTACAGTTCTGTGGGGTTTCTTGCTTGTTTAGGATCTTTTGTCTTGTCTCCTCATTTAAACCCTCCACAATTATTGCTGACCATCGCGTGGCCAGGCTGCCATGAAGTTCTATAGGTGTCTTTGTTGGTTGCACCCCCTCCTCTCCAAGGAGCTCCTCGATACCTGGAGGAAGGGCTTCAGTTAAGGTTGCCACTACCCTTTCACTCTCTGTCTCTTTCTGATTTCCTTCATTAGGTGATACAGGACGACTGTCTGTAGTTGGAAGAGGCGGACTGTTTTCTCGATAGCAGGGAGTCAGTGGTATGTGGCGGTATGGGGAATAGCTGTCGCGGCGAGTCAGGCTGCGTCGGGTTCTTTCACGTGTCTCACAACTTCGGTCGCGGTACCCACGGGTTCTCGAGCGTGTTTGAACGGAGCGTGACCGACTGGAGTGTGTTCGACTGGAGTGTGTTCGACTGGATCGTGTTCTGCTAGAGCGGACTTCATACTCGTCTACGAAGAACAGTTAAAATTAAACCTTTGACTGCTCGAATTTAAATCCACGGCTAACCTCTCGTGATAGCTCAAGGGATGCAGTAGGGACGAGGTTTAGAACAACTGAAGTGTACATCATCGGCTGACCTCTCGTGAAAGCTCTAGTGATGTTTTGTTGGCACAGTTTTATTTATTTATTTGCATACCATAATGTGAATAAAGGTGTTACAAATAGGCTTAAAGCTAAGGTACAGTTATGGACCCTGTAAGGACACAGCAACAAAAGTAACAAGGACAATAATTAAATTAAAATTAAATATTAAAATTAAATAATAGCATTTCATAAATAAATTTCATTTCAGTTGGTATTCTCATGGTTAACCTCTCGGGAAAACTCTAGAGACATGTGCTTCTTATGGCGCCAGGTAATTCTAAGAAAAGACGTGTAGGTAGGTGTACAAAAAAGCTTACCAGATTTTCGATGACGACTCCGCTTTCGCTTGTTCAACCGATTTTCCATATCTCGCAGACGTTCGTCGAGTTTTTTCATCTCTTCATCTCGTTTTCTTCGATGTTTTCCCATCTCGGTTTTGGTAATTACAAAATATTCAGGAATTTTGTAACGGAAACGTGACCAGCGCGTTACACAAAAAAAGTACAATGAGTTGACAGATGTCGAGAAAGCGCGCCAACGACCGGACCACAGATAACATTTTTCGTCTTGATGAAATCGATTCATCTTTGAAAAAATGTGATAGCGAGTTAGCAAAAAGTGCAAACTACAAGTACTAAATGAGGACGAGATTACGAAGCATAATAAAAAACTAGCTATACAATAGAAAATAACAGATTGTAAAGAGCCGTTGTTTTTGCAATTTTAAAGCAAGGTAAAATATGTTTACGCGAAGTCATTGCATACCCTCAGTAGCATAGTATTGAATACCAGTTTTAAAATGAATCCGAGTATTTATTGTTGAACTACCCACATATTACAAGTTATGCGAAAATATTAAATTCCAGAAAGTTTATATCCGTCTATAGTTCTTTACATTATTACAAGAAATAGTTTTGGAATAAATTTTAAATTGAAAAGCAAAACGACGTCTTTGCCGCGGGATTTGATCTTACAGCTTGTTTCTCAAAGTCATATGCATAGACCACGAGACCAGAATAAGATAAGTCTATTTCCTTTAAAATAAGCTATTAGACTAATTATGTTATAACAAGTAGTTATAAAATATAACCTAATGACAATGATATAAAGATTAAATTTGCGTGTTTGTATTATTATTGTATTTGTTCATCGATTCCTCGAGCACTTGTCTGATAAGCTCATTGCATTGAATAAACCTTAATGTTATAGATAGAAAGTCCAAATTCGTTTGTTTTTAGGGTGGGTCAGATAATGTTGACAACAGACTGTACGCAACGACGCTGTCCGCAAACCGTTGACACCTACTTACAACGGCCCGTACCGTGTTATCAAACGAACAGATAAATATTTCACCGTACAGTTGGAAAATAGGAGTACAAATATATCCATAGATCGGTTGAAGCCTGCTTTCCAGTGCAACGAAGAGCAAGCAGATGAAGCTCCTGTTACCAAAAGCTACGTCACTAAATCTGGCAGGATATCAAAACCTGCCGTACGCTTCGCTGAGGGGGGAATAATGTAGTGACCTACAATAATCATTCAAGCACATCACACGTCCGTCCGGCCACCGCCACAGCGCGCAATGCACTAAGCTGCCACCAGGGCGCGCGTCGAGCGGCGTGCGCCGGGCCGCCGCTGGCGTTCCGCGCCCGCTCTGACGGCGACCGGAACTAGTATGAAGAAACAACATCCCTGCGCCGAGGTCGTTCGGGCACTGACGTTGTCATGGTAGATTTTCGCGGCGCCCCCGCAAGGGGGCGCGGCGGCGGGCGTAGGCTAGGCCTTTGATCCCGCGGCGTCTGGGTGTTCGCGCCCGTAACTACGGGCGCGGCGTTGGGTGGCCGATATAGGCGCGGAATGTGGCGCGCGCGGCAGTAGTGCCGCAGCGTGCCTAGGTGTGTAGCTGTCATTGGTGTTTCAGCAGGAGCGCCCGGCACTGCCTCGCAGTGCCGTGTTTCACGGCCCTACGGCGGTCAGTCCCCGCCAGGTGAGACCCCCGGTTGCCCGGGGGAGGCCCAGCGAGAGACGACCAGCGACGTAGGGTCCGACTTTGGTGGCGCCCTCTGCTGAGAAGGTTGACCCCCGCTCGTTTCGCTTCCAGATCGAGCCGTCCACGCTCCGAGCTAAGGGGCCGATGGGTGAGTTGGGCCGGCATTGTATTGTGTAACGCCGAATACCCTGTAAGCGAACGATACGCGCGTCCGCGCCGCACGTTCGTCGCGTGAGTTCGTATGTTGTAGAGTCATGAATGTGTGGGGTTCGCAACGCTCTATGCCTATATTAACTTAGCACACAGAGCGTCGCGAGTGCGTGTTATGCATGTAGAGTCTTATTGTTTGAGAGAGTCGCGTGTCGGTGTCTGCAACTCACTCAGCGTCAAGTCCGGGGGGGGGGGGGCGTCATCGTCTGGCAGCAGATCGCGTGGGAAGCGCCTCGCGTCGGGTGGCCGCGCGTGCCAGGGCGCTATATCCTTGACATGCGGCCAAGCAGAAGCGTCGGCACGCGCGAACATGTTAGACGCGAGGCGGGCGCAGAACTCGTCCAGGCTCTCGACCTTGAGGTCGCGCTGTATCACGCTGTTCCTCACGAAGCGAGGGGCGGCGACGATCTTTCGCAGCGTCAAGTTTTGCTGAGCGCGAAGCTGTTTTTTGCTCGTCTCGCTCGTGAGGGCGAGCCAAGCTGGGGCGGCATATGTGAGCAGCGGGCGGATGTACGTTTTGTATACGCCCAGCCTAGCTCGCAGCGGGATGCGTGACGAGAGCACCGGGTCGAGCAGCGCGCGGGCCACTCTGCCCTTGGCGGCGACCTGCTTGACGTGACGGCCCATGGAGAGTCGACGATCGATGGTGACTCCGAGGTACTTGACCCGGGCCAACCAATCAATGTCGACTCCCTGCAGTCGGAGGGGTGGTGGGAGGTGCGCGTACCCGACGAGCAGCGCCTGTGTCTTACCCACGTTCACCGACAACCTCCACTTCGACAGCCAGTCGGGAAGCAGATCCAACACGCGCTGCATCTTGACGGCCGCGTGCCTCGCATTCAGCGAGGTGACGATGTACGCGGCGTCGTCAGCATACAGCGCGAGGGTGCATTCCTGCGTCGTGGGGATGTCGTCGGTGTAACATGAGTAGCAGAGCGGCGAGAGACAGCTGCCCTGCGGCACGCCTGCTGCTATGGGTCGGGCACTAGACAAGGCACCATCGACCACCACCTTAAATGTCCTGTCCGTGAGGAAGGAGGAGACCACCTGGATTACGCGACGGGGCGCGTCGGTACGCGACAATTTGAACAGGAGACCGGCATGCCAGACTCTGTCAAATGCTTTTTCCATATCGAGAAGTACTGCAACTGCTTGCTCCTTCTTGTTTAGTGCAGCAGTAAGCAGGTGCAGTACTCTCGATAGCTGGAGCGTCGTACTGTGCTCCGAGCGGAACCCGAACTGTTCCGGACGGGGGATCACGGCTGGGGTGAGGTGTCGCAACAGGAGTTGCTCGAACACCTTGGAGATGGTAGGCAAGAGCGTAATGGGCCGATAGCTCTCCGGCTTCAGCACGTTCTTTTTCGCCTTGGGCAGCATGATGACGCGCCCTTCCTTCCAACAGCTCGGGAAGGCCCCTGTGCGGAGTATCCCCGTAAACAGGCGCGCCAATGCCGCTACCGTTCGGTATGGCAAGTGGCGCAGCGCTGTGTTGGTGATACCATCCGCACCAGGGGCCTTTTTCGGCTTAGTTTTCAGGATGGCGCGTCTCACCGCCCCAGGCGAAAAGAAAATCGGGTTTTCATCGGGAGCTATCGGCGATGCGAAATAGTCCCCAAGGTGTTTCTCGACTGCTGCGACATGATTGTGATCGGCAGTCGGGTTCGGCTGGAACTGACGCTCCAGGTGCTCGGCAAAGATCTCCGCACGGTCTGATGCGGCATACCTTGGCGTCCCGTCACTGTGAAGGAGCGGGCGCACCGGAGCTGGGGAGTTTGTGACCGTCCGGCACAGTCTGTGTATCGCCGGCCAGTCGCCGGCGGTCGACTCTATGTAGGACTCCCAGCTCTCGGAGTTGTGCTCCTGGAGCTTGGCCCTAGTCCTTTCCGCAAGACGGTTCAACTCGGCTTTCATTGTCGGGCATTTGGTTATCAGCCACCGCTTGCGTAGGCGCCTCGTGCTGGCGACCATTTCGCGAAGGTGGCGTGGGAGGGGCCTACGAGTAAGCCCCTGGTTGGTGCTCAGCGTGTGGGTCGCCTCTTCGTAGGCGCGCTGAATGCAAGCGGTGACCTCACCTGCCATTCCGTCCACGTCTGCGGCAGTGACGATGGGCCAAGTCGGTGTGGTGGTCTCCAGCGCTTCCGTGAAGGAGCTCCAATCAGTCCTTCGACGTGGCGCTGGGGGAGAAAGTCGGGTCGGCATCCCGGACAGGACGACGAGCACGGGCTGATGATCTGACAGCAGCTCGTCGTCCAGTACCTGTTGGGCGATCTGGCAGTTTAGGCCCCAGTGGACCGTGATGTCCAGCACGTCCGGCGAGTGACTTTGATTGTCCGGAAAGTGCGTCGGCACGTCCGGGCCGGACACCACGTACCCATGGGCCTCTGCGTCAGCAAAGAGTCGTCTGCCCCCAGTGTTAGCTAGTCTAGAATTCCACGCTGGGTGCTTGCAATTTAGGTCGCCGGCGAGGAGTGTTGGCCGTTGCGACCCCAGAAGTAGCGCCCGCAGCTCGGTCACATCAAAGGGAGCGGCGGGCGGTATGTAGGCCGCGTAGACGTCTATGTCCTCGCCGGCGACATGCAATTGGACACCCAGCGCGTAAAATGAATTGGGTGAAGGAGTGGGGAGTGGCTGATGGACGACTCTTCGCTTCACCAGTATCGCCAGACCGCGATAACGGGTTCCGACAACCGACTTTTCGTCCTGCCTATAGGTGACGTAACCTGGGAATCGCGGTTTGTCCGCCGGGCCCAGGAACGTCTCACTAATAAGCGCCACGTCGATTTGCTGATCGCAAAGGAGGAGGCGGAGTGGCGTGGCCTTGCTCATGAGGCCGCGGGCATTCCAGTGTAAGATCCTCAACGACTCAGCCATTGTAGAGCGCAAGTAGCGCGGCCAAGCCGTCGAGGATCACTGACGTTGTATGGCCGCGCCGCCAGTATTAATGTGTAGCTGCGCGCGCGCTGTGCCTACGTCATCTTCGGGCAACTCCGGTTTGGATCGGGTATCATCGGTGATAACTCTTCACTACCACCACCATTTGTGCGATATCCCGCGGAAATATAAAAGCGATGTTCTTCCAAATAAATATGCAGACCATCCCGGCCCTCATGGACGTAGCGCTCCCACGCCCCCTCTTGACAGAGGCAATCCGGGCCACAGAGAGATGACCTGACTAAACTTCTTGGCCTGAGCGACTCCGTCATACTGGCGGGGGACCTCAACGCCAAACATCCTTCCTGGAACAGTCACACGACCAACCCGAGAGGCAAGGTAGTGTTCGAACTGTGCAGCGTCCTGAATTTCGATGTCATCGCTCCGATGCATCCCACCCACTACCCGCACTCACCCTCCCACTCCCCCGATGTACTCGACATCGCCCTCCTCAAAAATGTCAACCTTCGGTTACATTCTGTGGAGACGCTTGACGAGTTAAACTCGGACCATAGACCCGTGATCCTGGAGCTTGCTCCTAGATCAGGGCCGATGGATCCTACCCAGCCTCCTCCCACCAGAATGACCACTGACTGGCGCCAAGTAAGCGAAAAGCTGAAGGTCACCACGTCGCCCCATCTGGACCAGATCCCCGACCTAATCGAGTCTGTCGCAGACACGACAGCCGCGATCAATTCACTCACGGATCACGTGCAATCTGTCCTGAACGAATGTTCTAAGGAGTCTCCGGTGGTGAGCGATCACCACTGGAAACTCCCGGACGAGGTACGTGAGCTCGTGACTGAAAAGAACGCGGCAGTCCGTGCCTACAGCGCCTTTCCCTGCGAAGCCAACAAGGTTCACATGCGCTACTTACAGCGTAAAGTAAGTAACAGCATCGCTGAACTGCGTGAAAGTCGCTGGGATAAGTTGCTGGGCGACCTCGAACCTACCCATCAGGCATTCTGGGAACTTCAGAGGAAACTACGCGCCTCTGAGGTTGCCTCGATGCCTCCGCTCACGCGTCCCGATAACACCGTCGCCTTCGATGACGAGGACAAAGCCGAATGCCTGGCCGACAGTCTAGAGTCCCAATGCTCTCCCAGCTTCCAACCAGTAGACAAGGCTCATCTCGATATGGTGAATGCCGAAGTCGAACGTAGAGCCTCCCTCCCACCAGTAGAGGACCCCGATGATCCCCTCCCCCCCGTCACTCCCGATGAGGTGAAGGAGATCATCGGCCGTCTCAAACCCAGAAAAGCCCCGGGCTCCGATGGAATCACCAACAAAGTGGTTCGTCTCTTCCCGGCTACTCTGATCATGTTAATGACCGCCATCTTCAATGGCGCTCTGTCCAACAACATGTTCCCACAGACGTGGAAAGAGGCTACCGTCATCGGTATCCCAAACCTGGAAAACCCAAGTCTTCCCCGTCCAGCTATCGTCCCATCAGTCTGCTCAAAGTCCTAGGTAAGATCTACGAGAGGCTTATTCATAAGCGTCTCAAGGATTTTGTCGAAGCTAAGAGCCTCCTCCCGAACGAGCAGTTTGGTTTTAGATCAAACCACTCTTGCGTCCAACAGGTCTACCGTATCGTTGAACATATCAGCGCCAAATACCAGCGCGGTCTCGTTACGGGAGCCCTGTTCTTCGATATAGCGAAAGCATTCGACAAGGTCTGGCACAACGGGCTGATATACAAGCTATACCAGCTCGGTGTGCCGGATCGTCTCGTGCTCATCTTACGAGATTATCTGTCAAACCGTACCTTTCAGTACCGCATCGAAGGTGCACTTTCGTCCCCTCATCCCATTCGCGCCGGAGTACCCCAAGGGGGTGTTCTCTCCCCCCTAGTGTTCTCGCTATTTACTAGCGATATTCCCACTAGCTCTAAGACACAGCTAGCTCTGTTCGCTGACGACACGGCGATATATTGCTCCGGCAATAGCGAGAAGGCAATAGCCGGCCACCTCCAGAGATCCGCAAACGCACTAGGCGCTTGGTTCCGGAAATGGAGAGTGGAAGTCAACCCAGAGAAGAGTCAGGCGATCTTGTTTTACAAGCCCAAGACTCGTCTATTCCCCCCCCCCCCCCGTCCCAGTCCGATCACGTTATTTGGCAAGCCGATCCCCTGGGTTGAGCAAGCTAAATATCTAGGCGTGATCCTCGATCGAAAGCTTACTTTCAGAGAGCACATTAAGACGGTGCGCAATCGTGCCGCTTTCGCTCTCAGTAGGCTTCATTACATGCTGAACGCATGCAGCAAGTTATCCCTGAAATGCAAACTACGCATTTTCACCACGTGCATACGTCCAATAATGACTTACGCGTGTGTAGCCTTCGCACACGCTAAGCCCCGCCAAATCCATAGGTTGCAGGCCATCCAAAACCGTTTTCTCCGAAAGGCTACGGGAGCCCCGTGGTACGTTAGAAATGAGCGTCTCCATGTCGACCTCCGTATCCCCACCATCAAACAATTCATGAAACGTATTTCCAAGCGTTTCATAGAGTCCGCTGAAAAGCACCAAAACCCCCTTATCGTATCGGCCACCCGATACACCCCCTCCCAGATCAGCAAGATCCGCCGACCGCGGCATACCCTTGTTGAGCCCGATGACCCCATCACCCTGACACAAGAGAGTAGTAGGGAAACCATCACTCTTAGAAAAAATAAACCCAGAACGCGTTCCGTATTCCGACCTCGCCGACGAGGTCCATCGCGACGCCCCCGTCAAAACCCTCCCCGACTTTTGCCTAACGAGCCAGCCCGCGCTGCTGAGCCATTAGCGTTAAATCCCCTAAATAATATCAATCAGACCCAGCCTGTCCCTTGCTGCCCCCCCTCAATGACCCCGCTAAGCCGAGGCCCGTGTCCCACAGGGGATGCCCTTAGCGAGCGGCCATTTAGTTTTTAAGTTGTTTTAAGCCCTGGCTGGGGGCCTTAGAATCTAAGGCAACCACAGGATTGCCCGGTTAAGCAGTAACCAGCCTTAATGTGCTGAACTGCGAGTAGTCCATTCAAAAAAAAAAAAAAAAAAATGCCATTTTGATCGTATACCATTCGCCTTTCACTTCAATAACCTGCATCAGCAACCTCTAAACAGGTCCTATTCAGTCAGCTGTTCGTCAAGGCCGTGGTTGTAAATTAGTTAAAGTCTACATTGCCATTTTTTTTTGCTTTTCCACAAAATCAATTCATCTTGAATTAGTCGGTGATTTAACGAGCAATACTTTCATTTTAGCGTTAAGGAGATTCATCTCACGCAGAGGAAAGCCGAGAAATATCTACTCGGACAATGGCACCTCATTTGTTGGTGCATCTAATGACCTTTCTAGGTTTCTTAAGGTGAATTGTGATTCGCTGTGCGAGGGAATGGCTAAGGAAGTAATTAACTTCCATTTTATTCCTGCATATTCTCCTCATTTCGCTGGCCTTGCGGAGGCTGGTGTTAAGTCAACCAAGCATCATCTAGTCAGAGTGCTGGGCCTTTGTAACCTTACCTACGAAGAGCTATATACCATGATGGTGCAGGTTGAAGCTATATTGAACTCCAGACCACTGACGCCGTTATCATCAAACCCCGAGGATCTGACGCCACACACACCCGGACACTTTTTGATTGGACGTCGCATGACATCGCTGCCGTCACCTGATTATCGAGACCAGTCCATCAACTCTCTAACTCGTTTTGAGCGTATTGAGCTTCTCCGACAGCATTTTTGGAGTAGATGGAGTAAAGAATATGTATCGGAGCTCCAACTTCGCATGAAATGGCGAGCATGCACAGGCTCCTTGAAGTTGAATTCTTTGGTCCTGTTAAAGGAAGACAATCTCCCTCCACTCAAGTGGAAAATCGGTCGGATCGTTGCTACGTATCCAGGAACAGACGGCGTAGTCAGAGTTGCCGAAGTCAAGACTTCTAGTGGTCTGTTACGCAGATCATTCAGCAAGATTTGTCCGTTGCCTATATATCCGGAGTCTGAAGATTCTTAGTGATTGAAAGACCAGCTTTCAACGCCCGGGGGTATGTTCCCGCAAGCGCCTACCGAAATTTTAATAGCTACAAGAGTTTAGTTGAGGTCATGTAGATTGTGGCTAATCGACTTGATTTATTAACGTTTATAGACCGATTACCTTCACATATGAAGATTATTAAACGGATTGCACGATCACTTGAAGCAACGTAGTTTTTTCTTTATTCCCGAAATTATACCTGGATCAATCCCGCACAGTTGCCATTGCTATTTTGGACGTGAAAGTAGATCACTCCTCCGTAGGCGCCCTCACTAGCATCTGCGAACGCTAAGATAGTGACAACACTGTCAGCGATGATACCAACATGACGTGGGATTTTTATACTACAGAGCAAAGGAAGCTCTTCCTTAAAGCGAGTCCACAGCCTGACTATATCTTCAGGTGGGGTATCATCCCAGTCACAATCACACAACCAAAGCCTTTTGATTAGAAGTTTAGCGTGCAGGACGACAGGTGCAACAAATCCCATGACGTCCCATATTTTAGCGACACATGACAATATTGTACGTTTAGTACAATTCTGAGTGGGAGTATTGACTTTAATGCCGAAGTGGTCCGAGGTAGGCGACCAACACAAACCTAGTACTTTATGCTGGTCAGACTCATCGAAGTCTTTGACCGCTGGCAGGCGATGCGAAAGTGGAATTGAATCTAAAACGACTTCGGAGTTACTAGTCCATTTGACTAATTCAAATTGGCCAGCTTTCATAAGACCTATCATTTCCCAAGCGGTGGAAATGTCCCGCTCTTCCGTGGGAACCGAAAATACGAAATCATCCATATACTGACCCGAAGCGATAATATTTTTGGCCAGAGGGAAGGAGTCGCCCTCATCCTCTGCCAGCTACTTAATAGTTCGCAGCGCATGAAATGGACTAGATTTAAGTTCAAAAACGACACGATTGAATTCATAAACCTGCAAAGGTTCTTGCGGCGAAAAACGATACAAGATGCGTTGGAAACGCCGATCAGATTCTCGGACTCCAATGCTGAGAAACATCTGACGAATATCAATAGAATAGAATAGAATAGAAATTCCCTTGTAAGTTTTGTCCACCATACAAGAGATCATTAAGCGAAACTTGGGTGGTAGTTTTGCAACTACCATCGAGAACGACACGAAGTTTGGTTGTGATTTTATCGTCTCTAACCACGCCATGATGCGGAATAAAATACGAAATTTTGGAAGATTCAGAACTTGTAGGTGAAATATAACCCTTTCGTAAATATTCGAGGATGACACTATCATACGCGACCTTTAATTGTGGAGAAGCTTGCATCTTTCTTTCTAAACAGTAAAACCGGCGTTCACTTGCTTGACGCGAGTTACCAAGGGAATCGACGTCACCCTTGAAAGGCAAAGCGACAACGTATCGTCCGTCACTATCACGAGTGGTAGTGCGGGTGTAAAACTCCTCACACAATTTGTTATCTGGGCTGATGATCGGGGGAACATCCACCTCCTCCATTTCCCAGAATTTGCGGACCACAGATTCTAAAGGATCCGCAGTACAACAATACGAAACGGTCGAGTTGTTGTCAACACAGACCGGAGCTTCACCTACAATAACATAGCCAAGGACAGTTTCTAAAGCAAGCGGCGAAACATACGGAGGCTGTCCTTGAACTTTGTTCGACAAGAGTAAATGCGGGAAAATCGATGCACCGATCAATACTTGAATCGGGCCTGAGCAAAAATATGTATCGTCTGCCAAAGGGTAAGTCTTTGAAATTAGACAAAACAGAAGCATCGACCATGGCGGTTGGCAAACGTTCGGTAATTTTATCTACCACCAACGACTCGATATTATAATTTATGTTACGATCGAAACGTGAATGAATTTTAATTTTTACGGAACCCTGAATCGTTTTACTCGAACCTCCTATTCCCCTAACGGTAGAACAAGCAGGTCGATTATTTATTTTCAAACCTAATTGTTGACAACAATCGCGAGTTATAGCATGTTATAGGGCCTCGGAACAAATGGTTACCCCGGTTATCAGATAGCGAACACAGCGCGACGTCTGTGCGCGCGAGGGGTTGAGCGGGTGCGGGCGCAACATTCGGTGCTGCGGCCGGCGGCGATTGCGTAGGCTGCACTTCAGTGGCGGGCGAAGCTTGTGCGCGACCGGCGTTTGATTGCGACGAAGTCGCGGTGGGCTTATTACCGAAACATAATAACGTGTGATGCTTGTAATTGCATTTTTTACATTTAGATGCTGACCTACACGCGGAGATACGATGGCAACTAACTAGGCAATTTATACACAAATTGTTAGACTTTACGAAATTAAAACGTTGATCTGGTTTATAACTATTAAAAACCCTACATTTATAAAGGTAATCGTGCTGCTCACTGCATAGACTACACGCGGCTGAACTAGATGTGGTATTCACAAAAGCGCACGTTGGCGACGACTTATTCGATCTAGAATTGTTATCTATTTTTCGAGAATTATTTTTTGTAGTCTCATGCTTTACTGCTGAAGTATGTTGTAATATTTTAATGTGATTGCGCACAAACGAGACGAGGTCTGCGAAAGATGGTATTTCAGTATTACGTTTGGTAGACTCAAACGCGCGCGCGGTGTCCGAGTCTAGCTTCTTAAACGCGATATACAAGAAAATAAAATCCGAGAGGTCATCGACCTTTAAATGTTTTAACGCAGCGACAGATGATGCGAAATTGTCAAGAAATTCTTCTAAATTATTAGGGTTTGCGGACGAAATAGGTTTAAACTGAAATCATATCAGCCTTTTAACGTTCCCACTGCTGGGACACAGGCCTCCTCTCTAGGAGAGGGAATGGGCCGTAATCCACCACGCGGGCCCAGTGCGGGTTGGTAAACTGAAATATTTGATCCAAATATGAAGTAGCTGAGAGCCGTCTGTCCTCATATTTAGCTTTAAGTAGGTCGAATATTAACGAATAATTTTCTGAACAAGGAGTAATTCCTGCGCATATGGAGCGCGCCTTACCGGTTAATTTACCCAACAAATAATACAATCTCTCAGAATCCGTGAGCGAATAATTGTTGTGAACGACATTCTGAAAGCTAGCGAAAAATAAAGGCCAATTTTTTATATCACCGTTAAACTTGGGAATTTCAATAGGGGGAAGTCTAGGAGACCTCTGTTGACTTGATGACTTGCAGTCATCGCCAGTACTGGGGTACGGTTCCAATTTTTTGGCGGCTCGTTTCACGCAACCCAATAAATCTTCGAACGACGAGAGAGATTGATAATTAACTACGTAATCGGGATTCGATTTTAATTCGAGACTAGCTATTTTATCCAACACATTTTCAAAATCTTCACGTAATGAATCTACGGTTTCCATCTCACATAAAAATGTTTCTAAGTTAGATCGGCTTGAACCAATGTCCTGAATGCGATTACAAATACTTTGCATACGTGCGAATATCCTATCTCTCTTAGCATATAACATTTTAAAATTTGCAGATGAATCCGTAGGTGCCATTTTGGTGGAATTAAATATAGGTATTACAATTTATAATAAATTACCGTCGGCCACATCCAGCAAAAATCGGATTCATACATCCATGTTATAGGTAACTAACGATAGAGTTAATGTTATCTGTTTACCCACATTTTGTCTCTTTTTTTTTCTGCTATTTTGTTTTGTTATTTTATATATGTAGGTACCTCTGTGCGTTCTAATGATTAAGCTTAGTTTTAGATATTGTTTCTCAGTAAGTGAATTAAAGTTGTTCTTAAACCGAAATGTATTTACCAGGTAGGTGCGTAAATATAACTATTAAACGAATTTGTTAACGAAATATTCTACATAAATGGTTATATATATAAGGTCGGTATGCGATGGAGATCAGATTACCTCCACCACCACTTCAAAGTACCTTAACCTACCCACTTCGACTTAGTATTGGGCGAGCCACGTTCTTTACGAAAGAATGTGATCGACACTATTTTTAATGAATGTACCTAACTTCCCCAGTACCTAATCATGTGCGGGTTCAACGAAATAATGTATTAATTAAATACTGGTTTGGTTCTACGAATAAAGAAGCGATAACGAAAGTAATTATATACCAACTTATTTACTTGACGCGGGGTGAGCTACGAAACTAATTTCAAGTAAATAAAGCTAGATAATGCGAATCAATGCCACGAAAACACTATTTAGCAACGAATAACTACGATTATGACGCGGTTGAAACGACGAGTACCTACCTGCTTTTATGTAACTACTTACGAACGAATTCACGAACAATTAACGAGATACACAATAACACTATAGCACTGATTCGACTAATATCACAGTATTATGTATTATCTCGGCCGAAGGACCATAAAATGTATACGCTATTTGATTTGCAAATTTTGAGAACGGAGGTAGGTACGAACCGCGTGGAAAAATACGAGAAAGAAAGCGGTTTGTACAATAAGGAAGGTTGCACAATACCTTATCTTGAAGCCGGCGATCCCTGGAGCGACGACAGGTAGGTTTGAAGAGGCTCCTCAGGGTTTTTCTGATTTTAAACACACTAAGAGGCACACGCGACGCGACACGAATTGCCCGGGACGCCATCTTGTCCTTTTCGAAACGAAGACACTTGAGTGGATCGCCAACCGATGTTGTCGTCTCACTCACACGCGGACGAAAGTAATGTGCGGGAGGGGAATGGAGATATAGGAAGTTGCAAATCACTCAATTTATCGATATAATATTGCCAACGAACAAAAAAAAGGTGAAATATAGAATTATTGTGATTGTAGTCGAAATCAGCGCAAACAATATGACTATGCGATTGTTCGAAGAGGTTAACGACCTCTTTATCGAGCTTACTGAGTGCAATATCAGTTATTATAAAATCTGACAAATCTTTTATGTTTAAGCGACGTAAAGCGGCTTGTGCCGAATGAAACTGCTCAAGAAATGTATCAATAGATTGATAAGGTTTAAATTGAACCATTTGATGTAAATACATGGAAGCTTGTACTCGCGTATCTTGATATTTTTCTATTAAAGCATTCCAAATAAGTAGGTAATTATTAGCGGTAGGTAGGATACCTGAGCAAACAGTTAATGCTTTGCCCGAGAGAAAACCTATTAAATACTGAACCTTTTCGGCGTCAGTTAGATGCGAATTATCATGAATAAGACTTTTGAAGTTTTCATGAAAATTTGTCCATTTGCTGGGCATGCCATCAAATGAAACAAGTTTTAAAGGCGATTTGAAAACTCGAATTTATTATTAGTGTTATCATTACTCGTATTTTGAGACTTATGAATGTTAGATTTTATTGCTTTAATTTGACAATAGATTTCATCAAATGCGGAAAGTGGGGCGTAGTTCGGCTTTGTCGTCAAACCACTTTCTAATAAAGCTAAATTATAAGCATCAAGAGTTTCCATAAGTTTGTTCTAATTTGCTCAAGGGAGCTAATTCGAGCTAGAAATTGTGATTTTAATTAATTATCTACGGAAACTTGTAAGCCGAAATCGTAAATGGATTGTAGAATTAGGAATAAATTTTCTTTTTTCGACTCAAATAAAAGAACTTTAGGATCTTCCTTGCTAGGAGCATAGGAAACTTTATCAGATTCCGTGTGCGTTATGTTTTGAGAAATATAGTTATAATATTTTAGATAAAGGGTGTTTAGATTGAAATAAGATGCGTTTTTATATAAACAACTTAGCGTTGATGAGATATTGAGCGGGAAATGTGCCCTCGTGGGTGCGTCTCGTGTATGACGTAGACGGGTAATGGTGGGTGCGTAATTGAGCGTTTTTATGCAAATAAATGGATAAATGCGATAAATATGATGTGTGTGATGAGTGTAGCGTAGATGCGTAGTAGATATGCTTTTTTTATTGGGTGAGAAGGACCAGAAAACTTGGAAGGAAAAGGTACTTACAGGAGGATATAAATGATGCGTCCCTTCGATAGCAGCCTCCAGCGCGCCGGTTCAGACGATATTTCCACCAAGTTTCACGAGAGGAGATTTTTGGGATTCACCACACAGCACCAATATTTTTCCACTTATAGTTTTTGGCGGGAGCGCGAGCGCACGGGAATACGTGTCGCCAGTATGACAGCGGATTTTTGACTATAATGAGGGTCGGGAGTTGTTCGAATGATTGGATCGATTCGAAGGGAAGATCCTTCTCGAGTGAATAATGAGTGAAGTGTAATATAGTGTTGCAAGTACGCGTATATGATTTCAATAGATAATTAGCTAAATTAATAATAATAAGTAGTTATAGATAAATAATGCAAATGGCGCAGACAGTACCTAAATGGTTATTTTATTAAAGATCCTATCAGAAATATGTCTTGTTTGATATTTTGAAATGATTACAGTTTAATTATATCCAAAATAATGTTTGTTTGTTTTATAAATTAATATGAATACCCTTATCTAAATACTTAAATGAGTATACATCTGTAACACAGAAGTATGGCATATATACACCTATATACAAACATATATATACATACATATATACACATACATATATACACATATATATACAGATGTATATACTTAGAATAGAATAGAATAGAATAGAAAAACTTTTATTCAGGACAGACACAGCACAATGGTTACAAACACAAATTACAGGAGAAGAAAAGTACAGAATGCGCCGAGCGTGTCCGAACCGAAAGGGTTACCACCTCAGCATTTGCTGGGTGTCAAATATTTGTGTTTTTGTACTGAATTTTATTAAAATACGTAGATATAATATGTATATGTAGGCGTGATGTCAGGATCGGTCATTTTGAAGTAAAAGAGTAGGTATTTCACTTACTAATCAACCTTTTTTTTTTTTTTTTTTGAAAGGACTACTCGCAGTTCAGCACATTAAGGCTGGTTACTGCTCAACCGGGCAATCCTGTGGTTGCCTTAGATTCTAAGGCCCCCAGCCAGGACTTAAAACTACTTAAAAACTAAATGGCCGCTCGCTAAGGGCATCCCCTGTGGGACACGGGCCTCGGCTTAGCGGGGTCATTGAGGGGGGGCAGCAAGGGGCAGGCTGGGTCTGATTGAAAACCTCGATTGAACTTGAACTTAGAAGTCGCTACGTCCCCGCTAGAGGACGCGGCGAGCGGTCACGGAGCTTCGCCCCCTGGCCGCGGGGGCACCCCTCAGCCCATTAATATGGGCTCGTCATTAGGTTGTTACCGTAATAACGTAAAGTTTCGGGTTAACGCCTACTGAAAAAGTGATAGCAACGTTAACCCGAGTGTATAATGTTGTGTTACTGCAGGCGTTGTCGCGCCACTGTGTACAGCGCACAGCGAACGCTTCTTCACGACACCTCGGCGGTCGGACCCCGCCAGGTGAGACCCCCAGTTGCCTGGGGGAGGCCCAGCGAGGAACGACCAGCGACGGAGGTGCCGGCTTGTTGACACGCCCGCAGTAATATGTAATCCCCGTCCGCCCCGCGCACAGATCGAGCCGTTTGCGGTTTGGACTGCGAGAAGGTATTATGTTTGTGTGTGAGCGGCCGTGCAGTGTGAGTACTACCGCCCAGTGCGTTTGCACCGAATAGCGCTTCCACTACGCCAATATTCGGTGCGTGAGTTCGAGCGAATGTCGAGAAATGCTTATTGTGTGTGCGTTGCGCAACTCGCCTATATTAACTTAGAACGAGTGTCCCGGTACTATGCTACTGCTACACTACTATATCCCACCTAACCTAGGCACCGGTATTCCTAGGAGGATATTAAATAAAAGTAGGTAGTTCGAAGTAATGGAACAGTTTATTTTTTCGAGAAAATATAGCTCGGTAGATGGGTCGTAAAAATGGGTTAGAGCCTATGCAGCGATTAACCTCCTCCTGGTCTAGCACTCCCCTGACGTCACTGGCCGCTGCAGGAGTAGAGTGCCCGCGCGCCGAGAACAGGTCCAGGTGCTGATGCAGGGTTCGTGGGCAGACCCGCTATAGTCCACCGCGGGGAAGCAGGAGATTACAGTGGTACGTGAAACCCCAGTTGGGGTTTAATTCACACACACTGAATATGTTGAACAAGTCGAGGGAACGGTAGGGACGCCTTTAAAAAGTTTAAGCGCGCTCGCGACTTTAAACTCCGGTTAACTGGATATTAGAAAATAGACGTGCGCTCGCCTCGGCAGTAAAATTCGTACTGACGGCGATGGCGTGGAAGCTAGAACAAAGGAATTCGTTCCGGGTGCCTAATATGCCGCTTGCTTAAATACGTGCGTGGTGTCAAAATGTAGCTGGCCAGAAATCTGTATTGATGCGTTCTTATTAGTTTATTTTGTTTTATTTTAATACTGTAAATAGTTTTGGTTTTGTAAATAATATAATTGTAAATAGTAATCTTAGGTTATTTCTATTTTATTTTTTTATTTTATTAGAAAGAATTAAGACATGTAACAATTAATGTTACATTACCCCCCTCGTCCCAGAAAGAGTTTTGTTCTCAAATAAAACTCGTCTATAGATTACCACTAGCACTACACATTCATACTATCAACAGCTATCAAAATCCTTTCATAATATCAAACAAACAACCTTTCACAATAGCTTCAGCAATATAACATTATGCTGGCGCGACCTTCCATAACAAGTAATCTGTAATTTATCGCACAGAAAACTTATACTAGTCGTAAGATGTTAATATAAAGGTGACTTGTCTCTATTCTGCAAACATTGCTTTAAAAAAAAAAATTAACTAGCCTTAATGTTTTTAAAATCTTTGATATGCCATACGCCTATATTTTTTCCTGACATATCTTCCAAAACATAGATAAGTGGAGACCGTTTTTCAATTACACGGCTTTTAACAAATTTAGGTGCAAGCTTTTTACTGAAGTATTTGTCTTTGTTACTTAGAACAAATGCGCGCTTATAAACTATGTCTCCTACATTAAACTCCGCCGGCTTCCTACGTAGGTTGTAGTGCGCAGTATTCTTTTCATGTGCGTGCCATAACGAAGCCTGCACATCATTGAAAACTGAACGAAGACACCCTAAGTTTTCAGCGTATAAGTCGCGAGGAAGGAATAACACTTCATCGCCCAGGTCGTTGTCTGTATAGTGTGATCCGCATAAAACTACTTCCCTACCGTAAACTAAAAATGACGGAGTATAACCAGTAGCTTCATTCACGGAATTGTTTATGGCAAACTGAACCTTGGGGATGGAGGTGTCCCAGGATCTATGATCGTTACCAACAAAAGTAGACAAGCTAGTGACAATAGTTTTGTTGTAGCGTTCTACCGTGTTAACTTGTGGTGTGTACTTTGGCGTGAAAAAAACGTTAGGAATCTTGTATTTTTTAAATAGCGCGTCAGTAGCCGAACTTATAAACTGCGTCCCATTATCTAAGAAGATTGTTTGTGGAACCCCGTGAACCAAAAAAATGGAATCTTCTAAAATTTTAATAACTATGTCCGCAGTAGCGCGACGTACTGGGAAAATATGACAAAATTTTGAAAAAATGCACATTACAACTAATATATAGGAATTTTGTTTTCGACTGGTGGGAAGAGGACCCACAAAATCAATTGAGATCATCTGAAAAGGTCTCGAACATTGCTTCGGACGACCCATTTCTCCCAATGTAGTGTGATTTTGTGCCTTATAAGATAAGCAAACCGAGCAGGAGCCTACATATTTAACGACATCCTGGTGCATATTTGGCCAGTAGTAATTATATTATATATAATTAAAAAACCACTCACTGATTGATTGACTGATTGACATAATTGTTCTCCCACTTGCCGTGCTAGGAGGGGAAAACTTTTTATGGGGTTGTATAGAAGGTGTCGGGGTGAGTATGGGAAAAATCTGAAACTACCCCTTTTCAACCCCCTTCTTTCAACCCCATTGCTTATCTCAGAAACCTGACGTCGAAGAGAAAAATGGTTTTCGGGGTTGTATAGAGGGTGTTTGGATGAGTAGAAAACGAAAAAGAAAACTACCCCTTTTCAACCCCCTTTTTACAACCCCTTTGCGTATCTCAGAAATCTGACATTTTAGAGAAAAATGGTTTTCGGGGTTGTATAGAGGGTATTTGGGTGAGTATATGGCCAATAAAAAATTCAACCCTATTCAACCCTTTTCAACCCCCTACTTTCAACCCCTTTGCGTATCTCAGAAACTTGACATTGTAGAGAAAAATGGTCTTCGGGGTTGTATAGAGGGTGTCTGGATGAGTATATGGTCAATAAAAAATTCAACCCTTTTCAACCCCTTTGCGTATCTCAGAAATCTGACATAGTAGAGAAAAATAGTTTTCGAGGTTGTATAGGGGGTATTTAGATGAGTATATGGCCAATAAAAATTCAACCCTTTTCAACCCCCTACTTTCAACCCCTTTGTTGTTAGTCAAAAAGTACTAAAAAGACACCGCGAGTTGCTCGCAACTCGCGCCCCCAAGCGAAATACTAGTTTAATAATAAGCGCCGATAAGTTTTAAAAATGCCAAGATGTCCACCTGTTGCCTCAGAATGATTTTCGGCTATAATGCGTTCACGGAACTCGCTCGGTACGACTTCCTTCCAGTCAAATTCTGAAGTTAATTGGTTGTTAATATTCTTTGTGAGTCGAAATAAAGATTTATTTTTAATAGTGAAATTAGGAAAATTTGAAGGAGTAGTCAGACAGCCGTTGTAATTTTTTTTAAACCAGGTGTCATCTGTGTTGACATTAGCAAGAGATATTGCATTTACGGGAAAAGCTCTAGACAAGGCGTCAGGAATAACATTGTCAACACCTCGACGGTGTTTGATAACAAAATTAAATGAGGACAGTCTTACCCCCCATCGAGCTAATCGGCCTGTGGGATTTTCCAACGACAGAAACCATTTTAACGCGGAGTGGTCAGTGTACACCGTAAATGTTTGTCCGTTTTCGAGATAACACCGCCAATGCTCGAGAGCAGCTAACACAGCAAGGGTCTCCCTTTCAGTTATGCTGTAGTTTTTCTCAGGACTGGTGAAAGATCTACTCATGTAAGCAATTGGATGCTCTTTACCGTCAATAGTCTGTGTCAACATAGCACCAATACCGTAACTACTCGCGTCGGTGTGTACTTCAAAAGGCTTGGAATAGTCCGGACAAGAAAGAACTGGAGCGGAAACCAAACATTCCTTCAACGCATTAAAAGCCGCGTCAGCTTCCGGTGACCACTTGAAAGAAGGAGCGTTTTTTCCGTTAGCAGTGAGCTTATTGAGTGGACCAGCCACTGTGCTAAAGTTAGGGACGAAACGCCGGTACCACGTAGCAGTGCCGAGGAAGCGTTTCAACTCCTTTCTATTGGTAGGGGTTGGAAAGTTAATAATGGCTTCCACCTTGTCTGGGTCAGTGCGTAAACCACGAGAATCTACCACGTAACCTAGATACTTTAGTTCGCTTCGAAAAAAATTGCACTTTTCGAAGTTTACGGTCAAATTTGCCTGTCTTAATTTGTCCAAAACTCGCAACAAACGAGAAACATGCTCATCAAAGCTGGAGCTTATAACGATGACGTCATCTAAATAAGCGAAGGTCTTAGACTCCATGTCGCTAAATAATAAATCCACGAGACGTTGTTGCATTGCGGGGGCATTCGTTAACCCAAACGGAGTGGTTTTAAAACGAAAAGTGCCACGGCCCGGTACGTAGAATGCGGTTTTATCACGGTCTTCTGGCGCTATAGGCAGTTGCCAAAAAGCCTTGGACAAATCGATACTGCTCAGGTACTTAGCATCGCGAAGGTTATCCAATATCTCCGAAACATAAGGTAAATTGTAAGCATCGCGCTTAGTTACTGAATTTAACTTCCTGCTGTCTAAACAGAACCTTGGTTGCCCGTTCTTTTTATTGACGATGAGCACGGGAGAAGACCAGGTGCTTTCGCAAGGTTCGATGACGTCAAGTGACAGCATTTCGTCCACTTGCTCAGTTAAGATGCGCTGCCTTTCAGGGGACATTCTATAATAACGCTGTCTAATTGGTTGAGCGTCACCAGTGTCAATGCGATGGCATATTAAATTTGTTCTACCGAGACCCTTTTCTTCCGTAGAAATAGACCGAAACTGCGCAATGACATTATCATCGATCGCTTTCTGTGACACCAACAAATTATCGTAGGAGTTGATGAAAGGTTCACCGTTGCTTCCCTTTATTTCCGCTAATGGGGCGTTCGACATCGTAATACTACCTATATAGTTAGGGCAAATTCGAAAAGCGCGCCAAAAATCTACTCCTAATATAATTGATGTCTCAATTTCGGGAACTACATATGCCTTAATAATGTGAAACTGTCCCTCAAAAGTAACTGGCAAATTAACTGAACCTAAGGTTTTTAATGATTGACCGCCAGCGGCTATCATGTTAGTGTGGTCATCCCGGTTTAAAGTGCAGTCTATTAGTTGTAAATGAGAATTGTTTCCTAGAATTGAAACTGCAGCTCCAGAATCAAGTAACCCAACAGCATCAATGTTATTGATTTTAATATTCACATAAGGCCTAGAATCGTTTAGCGGTTTTGTTAGCAGAATTGTAGCAACTCTGTATGAAGAGGAAAATGTTCTTATAAAATCAAGCCAAGTATCCCAGTCTTGCTTGCTAAAATTGCTACAACTCTGCTTAATTAGTTTTTTGGTTCTTTAGTTTTACGACAGTTAGGGCAGTCGGGTGTCTTCACATCCTTCATACCGCACTTAAGGCGAGGTTGTCCCAAACGATAGGCATAGAAAACGTTACCTCAGCCCCCGCCAGTTGATCTAACTACGATGCGCAAAGCGGGACCGAACCACGTGACGCGTTGTGCGCCACGAAACAGACAAATTCAGTAGATCAAGTTTGATGTTATTTTTTTCATTAAATAAATTTTTATGTAGGTACATACTTAGCACCCACGCTTGATGAATTCTCATGAAAGTTAAAAATGATTAGTTTGGCAAATCTAAGGTAAGTTTATACCTACCTATATTTAAAATACACATTCCATCAACTACACCTGATGTCAAAAATTCTCACAGATAAGATTTTTTACAAAAATAAAAAAGACGGGAGTTGTCTCGGGACACCAGGTTGGAACGACGTTCCTTTCACTATATCTATGTGTTTCAAAGGAGAACATGGATACATTCCGGGACAACTTCACTCACAACTTGTCAATATTTTAGTGTCAGCAACAAAATCTTTTTAACTTTATTTTTATGTTACAAACAGAAAAAATGAAGAACTCAAAATTGTACATAAAAAACGTATTCAATAATTATTAAAAATAAATGTTTGTGACGCAGAAGTACTCGCCACATATGATAAAAAAAAAACAAATTCATGTCGATATTGATATTCAGAAATGATTAAAAGTTTAGTCCATTTGCGTAATACTTTTCAAACAAAATGAAGCTTTAAGTTGTGAAGTAGAAAAAAAGTGGTGTTTAATATTGCAGTACGTCTTTTTTCTGACACTTCATAGTTTAGTTGCATTGAACAAATCAAGAACGAGGTGCCTGGTCGTAAATGTTATAATTATTTATTGTAACAATGATACTCGTTAAATATTACTGCGCAAGTAGTTTTATCGTGAATAGCATATGACTTGTCTCAATATTTTTCACGCGCCGCTGAGTTAATCAAGTTTAGTGATAGTAAATAAGATATAAACGACTTTTAGATATGAACAAAAATAGTTAGCATAAAACAGCTAATGATGATGCTCTCAAAAGTCATTAAATAAATTATAAATTGTATTTTTAACTGTAATGAATTACTAAAATGAGGTTTTTTATATACATAATGAATGATTCAATAGTTTACTTAAAAATAAGTTTTAATGGCGATTCATTATAACCTGGATAAAAGCTTTCCACGCAGCTATTTTACAGCATAACTCTGAATAAGAAGTCACGCTTTTCTAATTATTAAGGTTTTATTTGAGAAATTGTGATCTGGTATGGCTGAATTAAGGTTGAGTAATAGCAATTCCCAAATGTTTACATCTATAACCACATAAAGTGTGAATAAGTGGCTATTGAAAGAGCCAAATTCTGAATAATATTCTCTTTCGGCCTTTAAAAATCTTTAAGTTTAGTAAAAGTTGTGTTGTCTTTTTTTCTAAAAAGCTTAGTAATAACTTCTATACCGCATACAACACAGATGTTATGAAGCCTACAGCATTACAGATGACTTTAATTTGAACAAGAGTGCCTGGGACAGTATTTATCTGTATAATAGTACAAGTAGCTGAATAACCGTAGTTAGCTAACACTAATATACAAACTTTACTCAGCTTATTGCTTATAAAACCACTTTAAGCTATAAGATAGTGATGTAGTTAATTTTTGTTAAAAAACTTGATTTTGAATAACTGCTTTTATTTGGTCTTCACGTCACATAAGGTTCCACATTTTATTAATTATTCAGCTACTGTATAAAAGTGTTTTCTGGGTTTTTTTCTGTTTTTCGGTATAATGGAAATAAAGTCTTAATTTATAGCCATATAACACAGATGGAAGCTGAATGATGTATTCTTATTCCGCAATTACTTGTAAAAGTAGTATTTTGAAACAAGTTATACAAAGATTTTATGGTAAGTAATTGAATTAGGGACGTTTAAAACATTGTTGTGTCGTTGCGTATTGTTGTACGTTGCGTGCATTTTTTGTGAACAATTTGATAAAAAATGGAAAGTAAATCATGGAAATCAAGGAGAAGAACTGGGGGAATTCGTCGTAAATGTATGAAAGAGTATATGAAGTTGAAAGATACAGTTAATAATAATATAACAATAATTTATGTTATATTATTTGCATTGAAAAATATAATCATAATCTGAACTTTATAGAACTGCTGATTATTTTTTTATTATAGGCGTAAGTTATAAATAGGTAAACCTAGGTACCTATTCTATTAGAAATTTATACTTGTATCAATTTTCCTGAGAAATTGGGTCCACCACATTTTGTTTTGAACCCTAATTAGTTGTATAGTCAATGATATGTAATAACTTATTCAACTGCTTTTCAGATATTTGTATCTATCTGTGTTACTTGGGAGGTGCTGCAATATTCTCTTTATCTTCTTGCATTTTTATTTTTCTTATGTCCATTCCTCTAGATCTAGGATTTCCGGCAGTAAAAAAGACACTAAATAAAGTAGACTCTGCATTTTCTTCCCAAAATGTATTATCTTTCCCTATCTTTATTACATGTACGGGTATTGTTTCACCTGACCATATGCCAAACAAGCAATATTGCCTCCCGGTTACATGGAGTTGGCCCTGAAATTATATTGCATTAATTTTTCCATTGAATATAATATTTTTGAAGAAGTAAAATGGGCGTCTAACCAGCAGGATTACCGAGATTCATACGGTAGTAGATTCTTGCTAGTTCCAGTACTAATGGGCCGGATCGAACGATGAAATACTACCCTACATAACATAACACATAACATCACACCTGTATTCCCCGAAAGGTTAGGCAGACGTCTAGCTATAGTACACCCACATTTTGCCAACCTCGCACACCCTCGCACAGAATATCGACGTAAAGTAGAAGTACCCGTACTGTTGCATCTGGTTCGGTAAATGAGAGTACCGGATACCAAACTAAACCGTCGTTTTGATTCCTTTCCCTTCTCATCTCCCTCACGGTAGCCAACAACTTGGTTTCGTTTCCTCAGTATTGGTTATCTAGAGTCTGAACAATACCCCTGAGTACATTTTTTCTCATTGAAACGCTGCAAAATAAATTGTTGACATAATAGTGGCTTTTCAAATCGTTTAAATTATATGGTCTATAATTTTAGCAAAATATTGCCAAGTTATTAAGCAAAAAAATAATCATTTTAACAAATTCAATCAGTTACGTATAACCAACCTACTGCACTTTTTTGTACAATGACGCGTCTAAACAAATGGTCGTCGTTTTCGTTCTTTTACGTCAAAGAAAATCATTGTTTTACACTAATATTTGCATATTATTATTGTTATTTTTTACAGGCTTTTATATTTTATATTATATAGAATAAAAAAATAAGATGCAACGCGGGAAAAATTGGCATGCGTCCGACCTCGAAGACCTCTCGGCCGGCACTAAATGGCCCGCTCGGCAGGCGCAAGCGTTTGAACGGCTCAATATTGTCTGATTTTTGTTCTTACAAAAATAAATAATCACTTATATAAAAATCTACTTTACACAGCGCTAGAAAATATTAAAACCTATTTTTTGATATATTATTTATATGGTTTTGTAATATAATTTTGTACTAAGAAATACGTTCGAAATATCGATTTAGAGTCATCTTTGCGATTTTTTTCTATCGAGTCAATTATTAGTAATTATGTTTCCGTCTTTAGTCAGCGCTTGACCATATGTTCAATTTTGTTAAAATATTTTTTATATTGCTCAATATTTAATATAGTTAGATATAAATAGCTTCAAAAATCTTAAAAATGGTACAACGTCGCCTTAAAACAAACAATATCCCTTGGAGCCTTGCATTGACGAATGTGATGGGTGTTATTACGACACCTAGGACAGTAAGGTTCCTTTTTAGCTTCTTTTATTGCATGTACATGCTTATTATTGTTGTTGAAATTATTATTCCTACATTGATTATTACTGTAATTTAAATTTGAATTGTTATGATTGTATTTATTGTAATTACTATTATTAGTCTTATTTATAGATTTATGGTCATCCTTTGAGTATGCAAATTCAGGAGCTAGTGTGTCGGAAGTAACCTTAGGAGGCTCTTGAAATTGCGACAGTCGAGTCTGAAATGCCTCGTAGTTACGACATAACGAACGCAAAGTGTCTATGGTTGAAATTTGAGGTGCAGCCGCTAATCTGCCGTCCGTTTACTTAAAGGCCGTTAAGTGAATAAACCTGATTTTGAGCTATGGTCAAAAAGGTGGGAATTAATGTCCCTAGAAATCGATTAGACATATAGCTATGTTTAATATACCAAAATACTTTATGGCTGTTAAGCTTTCATTCTATGGGTTTTAATTATTGCTAAGTGAAATAATATTTTTTTAAATTACGATTTTGTGTTTTTGTCATGTTTATCTATTGCACAAAGGGACCTCTTGCAATACAAAAAAACGGCTGGCTGTCATGCAGTCGCTTTATAGAGTTGTAACGGAATTGTAACCGTTACAGATTTACTTTGAGTCACAGTTTAATGCAATTTCAAAGCTAAATAACAGTTAAATTACTAAACCTTTTTTTAGAGTTGTAAATTAATTGAAAATCAATGAACTGCACTTGTGGAAAAACGTTATTAGACTTTAACTGCTTATGTTTTTGTTCAGAGATACTAATATTGTACAGATTTATGATCTAAAATACAGTTTCTGAATATTCTGTGCACGATAACTGTCTTTTAGTTTAGGAATTACTGGCTAACTCATATAACTCTAAAGTCAAATCCACAACTATGTTTTAGATTTTGGACTTGCTTTTTGTGCTTATAAATGTGTGTGCTTGTAAGTTAGTGTGACAGGTAATTTAAATAAAACATTTTTTTCTTTTAAGTGTGTGTAATCAAATAAGGAATTTAAAATAATTATTATGTTTAATAAAAATTGCTCACAAACCTTTGTGGTACATAAAAACAGAAATCAACTCTAAAACGATAATGAATATGATAATTATAAATGAATTATTTTAAGTAGCGGCATTGTATGGTGGCTCCTGTGACAGATTTAAAAAGTGTTTATTATGTATGCGCATAATATTTATAATTATATTGATATAAGTTAGAGACGCCACAATAGTGACGCACCAATGCTGCTATCATTTAAACATCAATATTATAGTTAATACACTTTTATGAGCTGTCATGAGCATCCTCAAACAGAGCCGCTAGACTTGCAAACCAATTAAAAATATATAAAAAAGCATAGAAAGATCGGTACGTAAACTATTTTTTTGCTTATTTTATATTTTTGTTAGAATTAGAATAACTTATTCTCTAATGAGATCAATGATATTGCGGTGTTAACTTACTTGTAAACCATGTTCTTAATTATTGTATAATTTCTACCTACTTAGGAACAAAATCAACATTATAAATTTCTTTGTACTATACCTATAATATCCAATAATTAATATTAAAAATGGTTTAGAATATTTAAAAACAGTCTTCAAGATCCAATATTACAAATTAGATCTGTTTCCTTTAGCCGTGCTCACACGTTCCACACATTCGGGCATATCGTACCAAAATTTCATTTTGTGCAGTACGGTAATATCTTTTAACGCGTTGATAACTGCATCTTTTCTTGCCTTGTCAATACCTTTTGGTACACTTTTGAACTCTGGTTTTAAAACATCCGTGTGTTTCAAATATCTATCGGTCATGAATCGTAAAACTTTATAAGTAGAATCATCTACTTCCGTCTTATATAAGATGTCGTAATTTTTTCTTTGGAAACGCACTTCTATTATATCTTTCAGGTATACTCTCGGTGATGATGTTTGTATACGTCTGTCAGATACATAGTTTTGGAAATTAAAAAAATCTTTAGGCTCCATAGTTTTAACGTCCACTCTGGCTAAATTAGCAGATGCAACGCACTCGGTAAAATCCTGAAAATCATACAGTTTTCCTTTCTTTTTCATAGAGAGCTCGACTTGGTGATGAAATTGATCACAACTCATAAATGTGTGACCAGGCTCAAAGTATTGAAAGGTTATTGTTTCAGTGGCTATCAAATCGCTGTTAATTAAGAATATAAAAAGTGAAAATAGTAACCAGTTCTTATTTTGGGCACTGCAGTTATCCATCCAAATGGTGATATGTTTTACGTCACGGTGTTGCAAAATAAAATAATAATAGCAGCTCATAATATCTTCTTGTTTGCGACCAGAGATGCCATCATGCCAAATACATGCTAGCGGCTTATGTTGACTAGTAATTTTACCTACAGGTGCGAACGTGAGGTTAAATGTTGTTAATCTCGGACAAAATATAATACTTTTGAAACTATCTAGCCTTGGTAACATTATAACTTTCTGCAAATCAACACTGTAATATATGTTTTCACAATTTTGTACCTTTTTTTATGGGACTCGTACAAATTGCGCGCTTTATTATATTTCTGTTTATGACATATATATAAATTGCAAGCCTCACAGTTATCCGGAACTTTATTTTTTACATCATGAGCTGTATCTTTGGCATGTAACTCATACGCTTCACAAACTTCGCACTCCTCATTACCAAGTTTAGCAAAAGATATATTCATGCTCTTTATATGCTTCCTGTAAAATTCATAAGACACCTTCTGCGATGGATATTTTTCGCAAAAGTCTTTATGCATCATAGTGACTGAAACATCGCATGATATATATCGCCTAAGTGGAGCATGTTCACGGCGATAGTGGGGCTCTAGAGGGTGGAATGATTCCACGTGCTCAGTTAGTAGCCTGCGATCCTTAGGAGCTGTCTTAATGTGCAATCCCCGCCTGTCAACTGGAGCTTTGTTCAGAGAATTATACAATACGGTGTCGTTATTTTTGTGAAAACCTAATGTAGTTAAAAAAAATACTTTGCAGACTTCATCGCTTGTTCCATTTACATTTTTTAATGTAAATGTACTTCTTGGAGCTCTTTTGGGTTCGGACGTAATTTTTCGTTTTGGTATTGTTACGGAAGTGCTTTGTTGTATAAATATTCTTCTTTCTTTCCAAGATAATTCCCAATATTTTTTGTTTATAGATTCTCGTGTATCCGTAGTAAACTTAGTTGAACATTTTTTGGAACATTTTTCATCACATCCAATCTTCACATTATAACTTAGTATTTTTTCTTGCTTTTTCTTCATTTTTTTTTCCTTCACAGTCATAGAATTACGGTTTTCATTTGTAGCTTCATTTACTGCAGAAATAATACCAGACGAAGAACCAGTTTCCGGGTGCCTAGAATTTTTTTCAGGAAGAGGCTCCAAATTAACATCGGTGGTGGGACTTATAGGTTTTTGACGAGATTTCTGACGGGGCTTTGATTGTCCGTTGTCGTCATCATCATCTGATGATGTTTCATTACATGGGCAATAATCTTTATCTTTAACTGAATCATCAGAAGAAAAATCCCCTGATGGTGAGTGGTTTGACCGTGTTGGCGACAATATTTCGGTACAGTTACCATTTATGTAAGAAGAATCACACAATACCGAAGAAATACGTGAAGGCAACGGTGACGACGACATAGGTGCCATAATTTCTTTACAAGTTAAAGACATTTCTATGCTTAAGTTAGGTAGTCGATCTGCACTAACTGATGGTGAGTGGTACGGCCATGTTGGCGACAATACTTCGGTATGGTTATCATTTATATAAGAGGAATCACACAATACCGAAGAAATACGTGAAGGCAACGGTGATGACGACACAGGTGGCATAATTTCTTTACAAGTTAAAGACATTTCTTTGTTTAAGTTAGGTAGTCGATCTGCATTGAGTGTTGAAACAAATAAGAAATCTAGACCTAAATCTAGAGATGTTTTCGTTTCATTAAGTTTGTCAAAAATACTAGACGTCATTGAATACTCAGCTGCATACAATGAGTTGACCATTTTTTTGGTATGTTTAGAGATATATTTACTGCTGCCTGTCTTGCATGCCTCGGTGGAAGATAGACGACGTTGATGACGCGGTGGCTGATTTTCTTTATCTTTAGCCACGTTTGGTTGGCATCTGTCATTGCATATCTGTAAATTTTCCAACATCGCTTTGACTCTTGAGTTCTTAATTCTGGAAATTAAATCATAACAAGAATTAAACAAAAATGTGAGTTTAAAGCAAAAATGTAATTTGCAATTTAATTTTCGCGAATTTATTATTTTTGTAATCAAATGACCTACACCTGACAAAAAAAAATATAAGTGTCCTACTTATATTTTTTTTTGGTAAGCATTATTGAGTGATATATTCAGAGTGAGTTTTTTAGGAATCTTCATGGCAGCTATTATACTGACCGTTAAAGATATGAAGATAAGGTCTAGATTTATTCTTTTTTGAAACGCATAAAAACTGCATTTATGATTTTAAGAAAATGTTATTCGGCCCAAAAACGAAAAGAAGCATACATTTTTATTTAAGCAAATCGCTATTTTTTATAACGAACAAAAAGTTGTGACGTCACGTTTTCTCCGATTTCAGAACAAAATTTAATAAATCTTCCAATGTACTTTTATTGCATTTCATAGAGGTCGAGATGGACTTCCAAAAACAATTATTCTTATCTGGAACGGTTAGCAAAGCTGCCATAGAGATCCATAAAAACATCTCACCCTGTATAAATCCAGGCCATGCAAAATGCAAAATAATGGAAGCAATAAGAATAATCAGCAAACAGTACTAGGTTACCGAAATTTAAAAATCATTGCTTAAACAGCCAATACACCGTGTACACGTTACTGCGCCACATATTAAACTGAATAAATTATATAAACAGGCACAGGTTACTGCGTTTTACATTACGACTGGAATAAAGGACATATCAATTAATGAATTATCACTTAAAAATAATGTAAACAATATCCTTACCTCCCGTTCGTGGTCATTTTTGGCGGGAAAGCACACAGTCGCTCACAGACACGTCTTATTTCTCCGTGGAGTTACGGACAACTGAAGTGTGCGAGGTGCGGGGGCATACGGGGAAGGCAGGTACTTAGACGTCTTTTAGCTTTGGAATGTCATTTAACCGTTTTTTGTATTGTATTCGTTGAGATATTATTTGAAACAATCACAACTAAATAAAGGTCACTGTCTTTTAGATTTGTATTTGCTCCCAAATCACGCTGGCTTACCAACGACTAGCCAGTTAAGTGTGAATAACGGTTTTGTAGAATGGTAATTAAAGAAAACTGTCTTTTAGATGTCGGTAAATGCCAATATATTGTATTACTATAAATCATTAAAATACGTATAAAGCGATGTAACGGTTTAATACTGTTGTAGTTTCATGTAACCGTTTTCTAAGATTGCATAATGGATTAATATAAATTTTGAATAGATCGTTACAAGCGCGTAACCGTATTATAGTGTTATAAAATGACATAACCGTATTTTAGTGTTGAACGATCTCAAAAATGACGTAGTTAGCTGTGTGTGTAGTCTCCAGATCTTTGGCGTAAATGAAGATATATAAATATTACCCAGACTGATTGATAGAGAAAAAGTTGCTCTTTTACGTAGTGCATAAAACTCAAATTTGACAAAATGTCACATAACGGCCTTTTAGTAAACGGACGGCAGTAATGTGCTGGCATAGCAGGGTCTAATATTATGCAAGAGAATTTCCAATTGATCCACTTCAGAAAGAGGAGTGGATAGACGCGAGAACATTCCATTCATAATTGCCAAGTAAATTGTAATATTCTCACGTTCTCCCTGAGTACGGGTACGAATTTCCGAAATGAGTCTGTAATCGTAATCAGTTTGACTAAAGTCCTCTTTTAACAAACGCGCCAACTCAGGCCAAGAACTAACTTTGTCCTTTACCGCACGATACCAGTGAAGGGCATCGTCCTGAAAAATTTCAGATGCAAAACTTAGGACTTTTTGCTGTGGAATATTCCTCGCCAGTATAAATTCATCAACACGCTGTATAAACGAGCGAACACAATTTCTGCCAGTAAATTTCAATTTACTTAAATCGGATGAAGTACGATCGCAAGATACAGAAATCAGATTCTGTAGTTCGGGTATATTAGATGCTGTGTCTTTGACAGAACTAGCACTAGCCGCATTCAAAGAAGTGCTAGTAGAAGGTTTTTTAGCTAACAAAGTAGAAAGTTTTTGTTAGAATAATTTATAACCGCCAACAATATCGTCATATTCCTTTTTAATGTCGTCACTACGCGTTATCCTCTCGACACGATTGTATAAATGATTCAACATATTCTGTGTCCGCAATAGTGAAGCAGCACTAGGATCACTAGCGTCAAGATTAAATTGAATTTTCATTAAAACTTCTAAACAACCCTTAAGGTCCTGTCTTGCATCGAGTGGAGACTCTAATATATATTCTGATGGCAAATCAGGAATTAATTTCATAATTTGCTTTCGCAACTCCTCAACAGAAGGTGCAGGAGTCGCGCCTCTAATACGAACTTCATACTCCAACTCAGATTTTTGAAGAGATAGGAACTTAATAGGAAGCATAATGAAAACTAATTAAAAAAGTATAAAAAAGGATAAATGACGCACAAGCTACTACTCACAACACAAAATTAACAGAAAAAAAACTATTATTAAAAAAAAAAACACAAAACATAGATTAACAAGAAAAAAACACAATGTTTTTAAGAAAAAAAAACAACACGTTCTCCGTTCTGTTACAAATAAAATAAATTTAAGAACGTCTGGTTTTTTTAACGAAAAAATAATCAAAATTAAAAAAAAAAACAAAAGCATAAAAAAACTGCTACTAATGTGTACTATATGATCGTTAAATTAAGTTTTTTATTTTAATGTGAACACAATGTAAAAAAAAAAAATACAAGAAGCAATTTTATAAAAGCGTCGTTTTAGGTGCCCGAGACAAAAACATTAGCAAAAATATTTGAACAAACTATGCAACTAAACGACTTTAAATTAATAATTATTAATGTAGGGTAGATTAATTATGACCAACATAAACTGACACAAAGAAATTGAAAGCTTGTGACGTACACATTAGTAACGGAAAAAACCAAAAATAAAAAAATAAAGACGTTTAACACAGACAACCACTAACATACACAACCCACAAGCAAAGGAGGAGGAATTAATCAGCTGTATTTCTACCACGATTAAGGGCGCCAGTGTCCCGGTACTATGCTACTGCTACACTACTATATCCCACCTAACCTAGGCACCGGTATTCCTAGGAGGATATTAAATAAAAGTAGGTAGTTCGAAGTAATGGAACAGTATATTTTTTCGAGAAAATATAGCTCGGTAGATGGGTCGTAAAAATGGGTTAGAGCCTATGCAGCTATGATTAACCTCCTCCTGGTCTAGCACTCCCCTGACGTCACTGGCCGCTGCAGGAGTAGAGTGCCCGCGCGCCGAGAACAGGTCCAGGTGCTGATGCAGGGTTCGTGGGCAGACCCGCTATAGTCCACCGCGGGGAAGCAGGAGATTACAGTGGTACGTGAAACCCCAGTTGGGGTTTAATTCACACACACTGAATATGTTGAACAAGTCGAGGGAACGGTAGGGACGCCTTTAAAAAGTTTAAGCGCGCTCGCGACTTTAAACTCCGGTTAACTGGATATTAGAAAATAGACGTGCGCTCGCCTCGGCAGTAAAATTCGTACTGACGGCGATGGCGTGGAAGCTAGAACAAAGGAATTCGTTCCGGGTGCCTAATATGCCGCTTGCTTAAATACGTGCGTGGTGTCAAAATGTAGCTGGCCAGAAATCTGTATTGATGCGTTCTTATTAGTTTATTTTGTTTTATTTTAATACTGTAAATAGTTTTGGTTTTGTAAATAATATAATTGTAAATAGTAATCTTAGGTTATTTCTATTTTATTTTTTTATTTTATTAGAAAGAATTAAGACATGTAACAATTAATGTTACACGAGTCGCGCTTCGCGATGTGCGTTGTGTGTGGAGTCTTATTATTTGGGTGAGCCGCGTGTTACGTGAATGCGACTCACTCAGGCATCATAACCGGTGCGATGGGCCGTCAAACGTCCGCGATTAGGTCGCAGGGCAGGCGCCTCGCGTCAGGCGGGCGCGCGTGCCAGGGCGCAAGGTGCTTGACATGGGGCCAAGCTGATGCGTCGGCACGCGCGAACATTGCCTTCGCGAGGCGCTGCGCAAACTCATCCAGGCTCTCAATCCCAAGATCTCGCTGGATGACGTCGTTCCTCACCAAGTAAGGGGCGTCGAGTATGGTCCGCAGCGCAAGGTGTTGCTGCGCGCGGAGCTTCTTTCGGTTCCCCTCAATGGTGAGGGCGAGCCATGCGGGGGCGGCGTATGTCAATATTGGGCGTATGTACAGTTTGTACACGCCCAATTTGACGCGCACCGGGAGTTGGGACGAGAGCACCGGTCTGAGCCTGTTGCGGACAGCTCTTGCCTGCGCGGCGACCGTGCGGACGTGCGAGCCCATCGTGAGTCGACGGTCGATGGTCACACCCAGGTACTTGGCCTGGGGCGCCCACTCGACGTCGACTCCTTGCAGCTTCAGAGGTGGTGGGAGGCGCGATGAGCCTGTAACAATCGCCTGCGTCTTACCCACGTTAACCGAAAGTCGCCATTTGGCGAGCCAGTCAGGAAGGAGGTCGAGCACGCGCTGCATCTTGGACGCCGCGTGGGCTGCTCTTATTGACGAAGTGATGTACGCGGCGTCGTCTGCGTACAGCGCGAGCGTCGACTGTGGCGTGGTGGGGATGTCGTCGGTGTAACGTGAGTAACACGCTGGCGACAGGCAGCTGCCCTGCGGCACGCCCGCCCTAACGGGGCGGGGGGCGGACAGCGCGCCGTCGACCACCACTCTGAAGCTCCTGTGGGACAGAAAAGATTGGATCACTCTTACCACGCGACGGGGTGCGTCCGATGTGGCCAGCTTATATAATAAGCCGTCGTGCCATACACGGTCGAAGGCCTTTTCCATGTCGAGGAATACTGCGACCGCGTACTCCTTCTTGTTCATCGCTGTCATCATGACAGCAGGTGCAGTACCCTCGACAGCTGGAGCGTCGTGCTGTGTTCCGCCCGGAACCCGAATTGTTCCGGGCGCGGGACGATGTGAGGCGTCAAGTGTCGCAGCAGGAGCGCCTCGAACACCTTGGAGATGGTGGGCAGCAGGGTGATCGGCCGATAGCTCTCAGGCTTCAGGATATTCTTTCCCGCCTTGGGCAGCATAATGACGCGCCCCTCCTTCCAGATAGCCGGGAAAACCCCCGTGCGCAGCACTTCCGTAAACAGGCGCGCCAGTGCCGCGACCATACGGGGCGGCAGGTGGCGCAGCGCTGAGTTGGTAATGCCGTCGGCACCGGGGGCCTTTCTAGGCTTCGTCCGCCAGATGGCGCGTCTAACTGCCTCCGGCGAGATAAATAGGGCGTCCTCCTCAGGAGCTATCGGCGTGGCGAAGTAGTCCCCAAGGTGTTGCTCGACTGCCGCGACGTGTGCATGTTCGGTAGTCGGGTTCGGTTGGAACTGACGCTCCAGGTGTTCAGCAAAGACCTCCGACCGGTCCTCTGCCGTGTAAATGAGCACCCCGTCGATGCCTCTTAGCGGGAGCACCGGGGCTGGGGTACCGGTCAGCTGGTGGCACAGCTGGTGGGTCGACTGCCAGTCGGTCGCTGCGGCGTCTAGTCGTTCCTCCCAGCTCGCGGCGGCCAGTGCTTTGACCTCGACCTTGACCTTCTCCCCTTCTCCGCGAGACGGTTGAGCTGCGTTTTAAGTGTAGGACAGCGTAGTTGTTGCCACTGCTTGCGTAGGCGCCTCTTCTCGGCAACCAGTGCACGTACCCGTGGCGGTAGGGGCGGCTGTAGCCCTCTCCCCTCCGTGGGTGGGATAGTGGTGGCCTCTTCTAAGGCGCATTGTACGCAAGCAGTGATGTCGTTGGCTAACGAGTCAACGTCCGCGGCGGCAGTGATAGGTCGAGTGGGCGTAGTGATCGCAATCTTCTCTGTGAATTTGTCCCAGTTTATGATGCGACGTGGCGCTGGTGGCTTCAGTCGGGTCGGCATTCCCGATAGGACGACGAGCACGGGATGGTGGTCCGAGCCCATCTCGTCGTCGATCACCTGCTGGGTGATTTGGCAGCATAGCCCACGGTGTACTAGTATGTCTAGTACGTCGGGCATGTGTTCATGGTTTTCCGGGTAGTGGGTGGGCATATCTGGGCCCGACACCGTGTAGCCGTGGGCTTCGGCATCGGCGAAGAGTCTGGTCCCCGCCCTGTTGGTGGAGTACGCGTGTACAACCTGGGTGCTTGCTATTCAAGTCGCCGGCGAGGATGGTAGCGTTATTGTTGTAGTTTAGGACCGCCCGTAGTTCAGTGGTGTTGAAGTGGTACCCGGGCGGTCTGTACACGGCGTAGATGTTCAAGTCCTCGCCGGCCACGTGCAGCTGTACACCCAGCGCGTACATGGTGTGCAGCGTTATCATGGGGAGCTCTTGGTGGATGACCCTTCGCTTTACCAGCACTGCCAAACCCCGATATCTAGCGTTTAATGCCGACCGTTCGTCCTTCCTGTAAACGAGGTAGCCTGGGAACCTAACCCTATCTTTGGGTCCCAGGAACGTCTCGCTTATGAGCGCCACGTCGACATCTTGGTCCCTCAGGAGGAGTTTGAGGGCGGCGACCTTTGGTCTCAGGCCGCGGGCATTCCAATGTACTATCCTTAACGACTCAGCCATGGTAAAGGGTTAGAAGGGAGGCCAAGCCGTCAAGGATAACCTGCTCGACATCCTGACCCTGTCTGATGGCCTTAATAAGGTCCATCAACAGTTGGATGGCGCAGGCAGTGAAATTCTTTTTGTTATTATTATCGTTTGTGTCGACATTCTTTTGATTGTCGGCTCCACGTGTAGTGGCATCGTTTTTCATACTAATGCTCGAAATTTTTCTTGATGCCACTATTTTTGAGCCGACTATATTTTTGTTGGATTTGTTAGTTGGCGCCGACTTGTCTGTGACGTTTGCCTGCGCCGTCCGTCGAGTAGTGGCGGCCTGAGTAGACTCCCGTGGGAGCGTTTCCTCTTCCTCGTCTTGTGGTCCCCCCCCCCCTTCTTGGGTTTGGGGGTCGGTTGCCTGGGGCTTGGGTTTTCTCCCCTTTCTGCCCCTCTTCCTCTTCCTCTTACTCCTAGTAGAGGAGGCTCCGTCTCTGTTAGTGGGCCCGTTTGCTGCCGCCATTAAGTTTGGTGCATCCCTTTCCGAATCCACTTGGTTCTGTTTTGGGCGGGTATGCGAGGCCGCCGTAATGGCGGCAGTGCCCGCCCGCCTATTTTGACGTTCCCGTTTAAAGACGGGACACGTCACGTGATTTGCTGGGTGAGCGCCCCCACAGTTCACACATGTGGCTGGTTCTTCTTTAGGGCGCGGGCATTCGCGCGCGTTGTGTCCCTCGCCGCAACGTACGCAGGCGAGCGGGCGGTGGCATTGGTGCGACGAGTGCCTAAACTTTTGGCACCTGTGGCACTGGGCGGGCCCACGTTTTCCTCGCCATGCTTCGATCTTGACCCCACGCATCAGCATGAAGGTCGTGGTGTCGAATATGCGGCGCACGTCAGGGGTGCGCCGCAGCATGGCGTAGAATACGCAGCCGGGTCTTCCTTGTCGTGCCCTTATGTGGCGCACGTACTCCGGCTCGTACCCTAGCGAGAGGAGTTCCTCCTCTATCTCCTGGGGGACAGTATCCACAGGCAGCCCCCTTATGGCCACCTTGAACATTTTGTCCGCCGGCAGGGAATAGGCAAACCAGCTGATCCCGGTCTCCTTTTCTAGGTCGACCAGGTATCGTTGGACCAACCTATACTCGCCCTCCGACTCCGGCGAGAAACGAACGCCAGTGCCGTATGGGCGGGCGTTGGGTGGTCGGCCCAGCTTGGCGGCCAGGGCGCGGAAGTGATGCGCCCAGTTCGGTAGCTTCTCCACTACTAGGGGTGGGAAGCGTGGCCTCTTATTTTTGTTCGTGTTATTTGTTCCCGGGGCCGCGCTGGTCGTGGCCGCTGCCGGGGTGGGGGCTGCGTTCGGGTTAGGTGTAAGTGAGGTCATTAAATCACTTACCCCTTCCTGCGTCGGGCTGCCCGGTGGCGTCGCGTCGTCGTCTCGGCCCTGCGACGAGCGCCCGTTCTGGGCGCGCGGCGAGCCGAGGCGGTGACGCTTGGCTTCCTCTTCTTCCTCCTCGTCCGGTGATCTGGGCCGGCGTAGGGCTCGTGTCTTCCCTGCTGGTTGCGCGGCGGGGAGGTCGTCGTCGTCCTCCAGCGACGCGAGTGACATGTACGACCTGGCGCGCGACGATTGAGTCGAATAGGTTGCCGGCGATTCGTAGCCGGCAACTCGCGGCGGGGCGGGCGACGCGGGTGTAGACGGGGTCGACTGGGTCGCGGGTGGCGCGGTTGCCCTGTTCAACCTCGGGTCGCGAACGGTTTGGGTTGCAGGCTGGGCCGCTGCGCCCGCCAGCAAGCTGCGGGGCGCGGCTGACGCGGTGCGCGGCGCGGCGGGCGCGCGCGCGGCGGACTGTACGGGCGAGAACGCGGCGGACTGCGCGTACGTGCGCGCCTGCGGCGCTTGCGAGCGCGCGGCGGCTGTTTCGCGGGCAGGTACCGGGGCCTGCTTAGTCGCGGAGCGCGTCACCTCGGGGTGCGGAGGCGCAGGCCGGGGCCGGCTCGACGACGACGAGGGCGCAGCGCGCGCGGGCGCCGACGTCGTCGGTGCGTCGACCACTGACCTGCGCACCTCTTGGCGTTGTTTGCTCGACGGCTTCGGCACAGTAGAAATATGGAACAGTACAGAAACTACGAACAAACGGTCGAAACGGCACACTCACACAGACGCGCACATCTACGAGGCCCCTTTTTTTTTTTTTTTTTTTTTTTGGATGGGAAATCATCAAATGACTTCTCCCGCTCTGGGCGGAGCGGAAGGGAGTGTCAGACTCTTACTGACTAAAACCCACCCGTGTTCCTGCTTGTGCCCTTTGCGTTCCAGGGCCGCGGTGACTCTTTCGAACAAATTCCGCAACCCTAGCAGGCACTGACCCTAAGGGGCCCCGTCTTCTTTGCTGACGGCTCTTTGAGGCGCGCGTGGAACACGACGCGCCGTCGACTCGGGCCTGGTTGCTATCGGACGGCGAGCCACCCATAGCTCGCCATCCGCAGGCCCGCGCCTACGGTGGCCGGGAATCGCCTTGCGTTTCCCGACGCCCGAAGGGACTTTCGCGGTGCGCTCAGTGGCGGGTGCCGTGTTCATAGATAATACCTACGCTATTATAATGGCTATAGGTGGACCGCTCAGGTTTTCGTTTTGCAAAAACTGTGTACCCAAGCACAGATTTTTAATACTAGTATTAAATCCTTATACCGAAGACTAATTTTAATTTATATTGTATTATAATTTATATAACATATGGAATAAATTAATCCTTATGAGTATGAAAAAATAAATGACCATAATTTTACGACAACATTATATTCTAGTCGTTTTAATGTTTTTTCGGGCATAACTCCGTCGCTTGCTAACCGATTTGAAAAATTCTTTTTTTGTTGGAAAGGGTATAACTTCCCAAATGGTCCCATGAAAATTTTATCGAAATCGAACAAGCGGGTTTTTGTTAATTTCAATAAATGATAGCAAATCTGTCGGGATAGCTGAAATCGCATGTTTGTTTATTGTTTACACCAATTTATACCACGTACGCTGTGATGTGTATGTTTAGCTGGGAGTGAACCACTAAAAAGTGAAAAATAAAAAACTTTTTACAAAAAATACAACCGACTTCTAAACAAAAAAAAAAAACAAAAAGTACAAAATAACTTTAATTTCGGAAGTCGGTGTGTTCAAAACAAAAAAGCAATCAAAAACACAGAGTTCCGAAATTAAAGTTATTTTGTACTTTTTGTTTTTTTTTTGTTTAGAAGTCGGTTGTATTTTTTGTAAAAAGTTTTTTTATTCAACATACAGAAATCCTTCATCAAAATTTTAGGGGAGATATTAGGTATAATTGAAATGGAATAAAATGGCATAGAAATGATAAACAATATTCAGTTTGTATTTTTTTTTTACAATGGCATTATTTACATTTTGACCAAAGAAAAAAGTCGCATGGAATAACATGCACTAACGCATTTTCGCGTGACTATTTCTCCCAGTTAACTCCTACCGCAAGTCGTGTTAAAGAACTTCGTTCCAATAAAACACTTATTGCAAACATTAAAAGTGACAACCCTAGCTCTCTACTGAAGCGTAGGTAATTATTTCAACAAATGGGCTTAGTTTCCATACTTTTCCATATTTTTACTGTGGCTTCGGTGTCGCAGTGCGCATTCCATGCGACTGCGGTGGCGGCGGGCGGGCCGTCGCTGCGCCAGACAGCGTGGCGCCAGCCTCGGACGCCGAGCCAGACAGCGCGGCGCCGATGTCAGGCAGCGACACTGCCCGATCCAGCGACGGACGGCATTTCTTGATGGTTCCTGGCGGCGGGTCGGGTTCCCGTGCGCCTCCACGGCCCAGGGAGCGGGCGTCGGGCTTCGGCATCTCGGTGCACTCGAAAAACTCGAAAAATTCGCGTTAGGCTCGTGCTTCCGCAGCCGTTACGGAAAAAATTTTTGAAATTCAAAAATTTCCGTGGGAGCAGTGGCTCCGCCCTGCGGCTGTGCGAACGAACTAGGCCCGATCACACAGTCGTAGGGTAGGAGAAAGAACAAGTAGGGCTCGTGCGGGTACTTCGCGGACAACTTGCGGACAGGTGTCTTCGCGTAAGCGGCAACAGCTGATCCGAAAACCTCGATTACTCCGGCCGGACCTGTTTTATACTCGAGCGACAACAACTCGAGTAGTGGGGAGGTGGGGATGGCAACATCGCCCGATCGGTCCAGTGCACGTGCCGTTTACAATAGTACGATGACGTAGCGCCGTCACGGCCATACTGACGTGCGTACGTCCTCGCACGCGCCATAGGGGTACTCGCATACACCTAGATATCTGAAAGAGGATCACAATTTTAGTGTTCGTTCATCCTGACATTAAAATAGTTTCTTGTGATCTGGTCCGGTCTGACAACCCTTCAGAGTAATAGTCTGGTCCGGTCTAACGACCCTTCAGAATGATAATATGGTCCGATCTAACGATCCTTCAGAGTAATAAAATCTCCTGGTCCGGTCTAACGACCCTTCAGGGTAATAATCTTCTGGTCCGGTTATAACTAACCCTTCAGAATTATTACTGCTTGGTCCGGCCATACATGACCCTTCAAGATCACTACAGTTTATACTGGTCCTGAATTTGCTAGTCCGGACTAAAAAGGCCCATGTAGCTTATACTATCAATTTACTCGTATTTTTTTCCTGTTCTAGTACATCAATGTTCTCTATGTATTAAAGCACGTGTCACAACGTTAAATGGTTCTGGTTCTAAAGACTCTACTGATGATGTACGTGATCTACTAAGTTGACTATTACTAGTTGCTTCTAAAGTACGAGAGTCAGCAGTCATTGTTCTACTGTTAACAGACATAGTATCACTGTTTCCTAAAATGGTGTCACTGAAAACATTATTTTGGGTAGTTTCATGAAAAAGCTCATTATCATTACTATTCGCCGTCACGTCATCATCACTGATATTTTCAGCGATTTCTATTAAACCAGATTGTCCATGAGGTACTTCCCGTAGATTTTCATGTGAATACTTGTAAATTCTGTTAGATCCATTAATATGTTTTAATTCATACCGGTCATTGTCTAAAACAGAAATGATTTTAAATGGGCCCTTATACTTGCGATCCAACTTGGTTTGATGTCTCTCTTCATTTTTTATGAAAACAAAATCGCCTACAGAAAATGGACGTACCCTGGCTTTTCCCTTATTGAACCGTTCGATATCATATTGAGACAGTCTTTTAATATTGTCAGATGCGTTAGACCTAGCTGATTCAAGATCAAGTCTATTAGTTTCGTGAGAGCTTACAGATATTCTTGATAATTGTAACGAATTTCCCTGGATTCCAAACATCAATTCTAATGGGGTAAACCCTGTTACTCTACAGCGTGTACTGTTCAGAGCAAGTTGAATGTCTCCTAAGGGGTCTTGCCATACGGTATCTGGGTCACATTCAACAATGGTAAGTAAACTTTTTAATGTTCTCATGACGCGTTCTACTTGACCATTTGCTGTACTGGAACCAGTCGCAATAAGATGAAGTTCAATATGATTCTCAGTACAAAATTGTTTGAAATCGCTGTTATCATAAGAACGACCTCGGTCTGCTATTATTCGCTTTGGAGCGCCAAATAAATTTACCGCGTTTTTAACTGCTTTAATGGCATTTATCGAGTTCAAATTCATAGTATGTTCAAGGAGAACAAACTTGGTGAATGCGTCTATAATGACGGAACAATATTCTTTACGTTCACTTTTTCCACTAAGTTTACCCGTTAAATCTAGGTGAATAGTGTGCCATGGGATAGCCAATTTTGGGATTGGATGCAAACGCACTTGCTGGGCACCTGATGGACCTTTGGTAGCCTTACATGTGACACAAGAATCAACGAATTTTTTCACAAACTTTGACATATTTTGAAACCAATAGAGGTCATATAATTTATCAAGTGTTTTTTCAAAACCAAGATGCTTTATTTCGTTGTGCACCAGGTTTATTAAAGACCAAATTAATGATTTGGGTAAAATAGGAAGCCATTTTGTAATTTTGTTACGTTCAATTTTTCGATACAGAATGCCTTGTCTAATATCATAAGTGCGTTCCACTTCAGAAGGTAATTATTCGTTTGACCGAATTTTCGAAATAATTTCTGCTATATCAGAGTCGCGTGATTGTTCAACATGCAACCATCCCCTTTCCAATTCGGATAAATTTACTATTCTTGCATGTCTTTGTTTTGCAGGATCTACTTCATTATGTTCATTAGCCAAGGGATTTCGTGAAAGAAAATCTGCATGAGCCATTGATTTACCCTCTTTATACAATATTTCAAAATCATAAGACTGTAAAATAGCCCACCATCTATGAACTCTTGGAGTTAAATCCTTTTTTGAATGCGATGCTTTTAATGCATTACAATCGGTAAAAACTTTAAATTTACGCCCGAAAAGATAATGTCTAAAATGCTCTACAGATTTTACTACCGCTAGAGTCTCTAATTCATAAGAGTGATAGCGACTTTCCGCGTCTGTTGTTTTGTGGCTGAAATAGGCAACGACATGTGGAAGGCTATTCCTCCTCTGAATTAGGACTGCCCCATATCCCTCACTACTCGCGTCAGTGTGAAGTTCTATGTTTAAAGTAGGGTCAAAAATTTTTAGAACGGGTTCTGTGACAAGAGGATTGACGATATCTGAGTGAATTTTATCGTGTTCTGGGGTCCAACAAATATTACCCTTGCCAGCTGTCAAGGGGTATAAGGGTTTCATAACTTTTGAAAAATTGGGGATAAATTGCCGAAAGTAGGTAGCTAGACCGATGAATTGTCGAACTTGTTTAACTGTTTTTGGTGTGGGGACATTTTTTAAGGCTTCAACTTTACATGGGTTTGGTCTGACTTCGCCAGCTGATATTACAAAACCCAAATATTCGATCCGTTTTTTCATAAAAGAACATTTTTTAAAGTTAAATGAAAATCCAGCCTTTGATAAAGTATCCAACAATTTGTTAAGACGATCCAACCCCTCTTCTATAGACTCTGAAGCGGAGAGTACGTCATCCATATTGACTAAAATTTTACTGTCATTAAGAGGCTTGAGTGCTGTATTTATAGCTCTTTGAAATACTTGAGGTGCATTTCTAAGACCAAATGGCATAGTTAGCCACTCATATTGACCTACTGGTGTAACGAATGCGGTTTTTTCTATTGATTCCTCATTAACTTTAATCTGGTGAAACCCAGAGGCCATATCTATACTAGAGAAAAAGTGAGCTCCATGCAACTTATCTATTTGATCATTTATTAGTGGAAGAGGGTAGCTATCCGGCTTAGTGTTACTATTGAGCTCCCTGTAATCCACGCACATACGATCGGAACCGTCTTTTTTCTTTACTAATAAAATCGGACTTGCAAATGGTGAACAGCTTTCTTGAATTATATTCGCATCTAATAATTCCTGAACGATTTTATTTACAATATCGGATTCTATAGGAGATAACCTATATGGGCGTCTATGTACAGTTTTACTAGTGTCAATTAGTGTAATTTTAAGTTCACCGGTGGACACACGAGAGGTGGGAAGCCTTTGTATGAAATTCGAAGAATATTTTTTGAGGATCTTGATTAGTTGGTCCTTATTTTTTCCTGTAAGGTCTGTATCAATTGAAGCTATATCAAAGGTCTCGTCGGATCTTGAACAAGCATTGAAAGTCTTTGTTTTTGAAAAAGTTAAACTATTACTATTAATTTTAACAGAAATTCCTTGTTCCAAAATGTAAGTACGACCTAGTAAGACTTCTTCGCTCAGACAGTCATCAGGTAAAACGTGGTATATAACATCGAATAAGCAACCCTGTACCTTGGTTGGACATCTTACTTGTAACGAACAATCCACGCGATTAGGCCCTACACCCTTCAGAACCACTTGTTCATGCAATTTATCACCCTTGAGAAAAACACAGTTACTTTGTCTTATAAGGCTGCATTCGGAACCAGAGTCGAAAATAAAAGGTAGTTGTAAATTATTTATCTGTAACATACCTCGCGTCCCCTTGGAGCATAGGTTCACTTGCTTGCCACCGTTGCTGCTGCTGCCATTGCTACTGCTGCTTTTGTTATTGCTGCTGCTTGATGCTGTGTCTTCTTTTTTTGGCCAGCGCTTAGGACATGAAGAAGCAGCATGTCCGGGCTCACGGCACACGTAGCAGATGACATTCGACTTCAGTGAATTATTCATACTGTTGTCTGAAACATTTGAATTTTTAGACAGATAACGCTGCTTCTCTCTGCAGTCTTGAAAGAAAGAAAGAAAGAAAGAAAACGAGTTTATTTGGCACAATCGAGACACACAAAATACACACTATAAAAACTTAAATCTAAAACAAGAAAAGAAATGCGTGTCCTGCGGCTGCGCCAAATAGGTTCAGTTCAGCACAATGCCAGACAACTTATTGCCTGACGCTGGTTTTCAACTGAACCTTTCTGAAGTGCACGGATGTAAATCAGCTCCGTGAGGTAGCAGATATTAAGGTAAATATATAAGTGTTCTGTGTTATGTAGATATATAAGAGTATGTGGTAAATTATAAGTTGTTATGAATAAATAATAAATAAATACACTAAACAGTTGGAGCAAGAAACATAGACAAAAGAAAAAAAAAACATGAATTACCTACTTCATTATAACTATACCTGTAACCTATAAAATTAAAATTAGAGAACTGCACAGTGATACGTCCCGGAATGTAAACAGAAACCGGTTTTGCACGATTCCCTGCGCTATGAGACGGTGCTTAGCATATTACATAATCACTTTGTTATTAGCAGCGGCGAGTGATAGATGTCTTATGACTCAGCATAAAATATTTAAGTTTTTTTTTTTTTAAAGTGCGATTATATCGTGCCAGTGCATTTCAAACGTTTCACAGAAGTGAAAACGCAGTGTCTAAAAGGATACTAACAGAAGGTGAGTGTCGTATCATATGGATACCCAATGGAATAATAAGAGAGGCTACCTAGATAACCTATTTTTTTTTCTTTTTGTAGTTGCGGGTTGCAATGTATAATGTTTTCGTCGAGCCGCACATTCCTTGTCACTGCGAGAGGCTTGATGGTGATCTCGACACTGTACGCAAGTACTGAATTGCGAGTAGGCCAGGCATAAAGGGTGAGTGAAATCATAAAGTGTGCAATGTAAATGTAAAAAAACAAGCAAGTAATAGAATATGATTTTAATTGATAGTATTGTTCAATCAACAGGCCTCCCACATTCGACGGAAAGCGGGTGTCGAGGGGACATGACAGCCAGCAGCCAGCGGTCGCCGCGCGCCGCGCTGGCGCCAGCACCAACGGAAAACCTAAGCCACCCACATACTGTAGATATTTTTTTATATATATATAACTTACTTCTTTTTTTTTTGTGCAACATGTTCCGCGACACGAGTAGATTCGACGTCATATCAGTGAAACATTCAAATGCACCAGATCTAGTTCCCGTTGCGCACCTATTAAAAACTGCCTTAAACGTTTTCTAAATGTGTATACTGTGTTTATTGCTCTGATAGGCGGCGGTAGGTTATTCCATATTTTCGATGCTGCATAACGGAAACTGCTTCTAAATGCTGCTGTACTGTGGGGCTGCGACGCAAGTTGCTGCGAGCATTGCCTTCGTTCACATTCTCGTCTACCAGCGATCCAGCTCAGTTTCGTGTAGAGGTACTCTGGGGTTTTAAATTTAATAACACCGAATAAAAGGCAGGCCAGGTGTAGTTTTCGTCTCGACTTCATCTTAAGAATAAAGTGCTTATTAAGGTATGGAGTTACGTGGGATCTGGGAGGAATTTTATAACAAAACCGAGCACACGCGTTTTGGACTCTCTGAATGAGCTTGTCTGTGCGAGCCAGTAGCCGCGGTCCATATACCGTATCTGCGTAGTTAAGCCTGGACAAAACCAGACTTTCTACTAGTTGTTCACGAAGTGCTTCAGAAAGGTACGGCCTCATTTTATATAGAATTTTGAGGCGGTAAAAGCAGTTCCTTACTGAGTCGGCAACATGTTTTTCAAAACGAAGGTCTGTGTCCATACAAAGACCAAGGTTTCTCGCTTCATAGATTCTGTCAACCGGTTTGCCCATTAGTTCGATCTCAAGTGTTGCGGGTAGTTTAGCTAGCTGCTGTTTTGTACCAAGAACCATGAATTTTGTTTTATTAGGGTTTAATGACAGGCAATTTTCTTCCGACCAGGCGGATATTCTGCGTAAGTCATCATTTAAGTCTTTTAAAGCACTCTCATACTGGTCTGGATGGAAAGATATATAAAGTTGGACATCATCGGCGTATATATGGTACCGGCATTTCTGAATGCATTTAATGATATCAGCACAGTAGAGAATAAAAATAATAGGTCCCAATATGGAGCCTTGTGGGACACCTCTCTCTATACATCTAAGCATCGATCTAAGTGTGGTGCCATCCCCTAAACGCAGATCTACAAGTTGTTTCCTATCACTGAGGTAGCTCCGGAACCACTTCACAGCATCAGGGTCAAAACCGTAGTACGTCAACTTAGATATTAGAAGTGGAATATTGATTGCATCAAAAGCCCGAGAAAAATCAAGTAAAATCAGCAATGTACACATCCCCTTATCTTGGGCAGACAACACATTATCAGTTACATCAAGTAAAGCAGTAGCAGTGCTGCGCTGCTTTCTAAATCCTGATTGCAAATCTGGTAATATGTTGTTCTGTTCCAAAAAAAGTGTTAACTGGCGGCTGACGACTTTTTCCAGTACCTTAGACAGACACGGAAGAATGCTAATGGGTCGTAGATCTTTCAAGCTAGTTGGATTAGAGGTTTTAGGCAATGGCCTAACGGAAGAAATCTTCCATTGGTCGGGGAAAGTCGACGTCAAAATAGAGCGGTTTATAATATCCGTTATAATAGGTAAGGTGTGCGGCAGAGTCATAGAAATCATGTCGAGGGTAATGTTGTCGTAGCCTTCGGCATTACTTTTAAGGTTGGTGAGAATGCGCGAGATGTCAGCCTGCTCCACTGGAGCGATTGTAAACGTTGCTTCACCATACCTCTGATTAATATAGTAGGTAATAAGTTCCAAGCTTGCGGCGGCGTTACCAGGGACAGTCAAAAAATTATCATTAATTAAGTCAGGATCTGTGAAATGCGACGGAAGGTCTTGTCTTGAGCTAGTAGGCATTAAAGTAGATTTAAGATTTTTCCATAATAACTTTGGATCTTTAATTTTACTATTTATATTATGTTTGTAGTACGCCATTCTTTCATTGTACAAAGAACTCAATACCAGCGATTTTAATTCTTTGTAGTATTCACATTTTGATTTTGATTCTGTTTTCCTGTAATTATTTAGTGCATCATCCCGTAACCGCATCATTAATTTAATATTGTCAGTGATCCAGGGATATGACTTCTCTCTTATAGTACATGTCTTGACCGGTGCGTGAACATCGAACAGAAAAATGATGTGATGGTTAAAAAAATGAACCATATCATTTACATTTTCAAACGCTGAAATATTTTCAAGGCACAATCCTAGTAAATCCGTGTTAAAACTGTCGGAACAAATGCTTTTAAGTGGCCTAAATTTCACGACGTATGGCTTAAACTTATCCCGCTTCACGTTAAATTCACCGATTATGAGACCATGACCGTTAATTGAACCAAAAGATTCCACTGACGTATTTCTGGCTCCTAAATCAGTACATAACAGATCAATGAGAGTTTCGCTGGTATCTGTGAAGTGAGTCGGGGCTGTGACCAGTTGAGTGAGGCTTAGGCTATTCAGAAACTCGTTAACCTTTCCCGTCTTTATTCCACTTGTGTCCAGCAAATTAACATTAAAATCACCGAGCAATATGTAGTGATCACAATACCCTAATGAGCTTATAGTATCTGTTAAGGCATCCAGAAAAAGAACGAGATCAAGCCAGGGTGGACGGTATGCGGTACCAATTGCAATTTTCTTGCCATTTACTGAAAGCGTTAGCCACATTTGTTCTACCGATTCGAACCTGGGATCGGTCGCAATAGCACAGATGCGCGCGCTCAGTCCCCGCCGTAGGTAGAAGCCGACGCCCCCACCACGGCCCGAGCGGACGCTCGCCGGCCGCGGCGTGTGACGCAGTCGGTAGCCCGGCACCACGGGCGCTCGCCCCTCCTCGCCCGGTCGCAACCAGGTCTCATTAATGGCCATGATGTCAAAACAGTGTCTGTCAAATAATTCAATGAAGTCGTCATGATTCGTTCCTAACGACCCGGCATTAAGGAAACCAACCTTAAAAAACTTGTCTCGCTTAGTCATCATAACGTGTGATAAAACATAAATCCGTCAATATTAAGATTTTAAACCATACAGTCATAACATTCTTATATGCTGTATAATATAGAATTAGTACGAATCTTAGTTCAACTGTAGTAAATATAATTAGTACTTTGTAACTGGTATAGAATATAAAAAGAATAAGACTTAGATTTGTAAATAATAGATTTGTAAGTATCGTCATGTTTATAAAAGTGAAAAGTAGTTTTGCTGTGAATTTGGATAAATAAATATAATACAGTGTAGTGTTGAAAGACTGATTTACACGTACGTTTATGTTGTGCGCCGCGTGACACACATTTGAGGATACAAAGCAAATAAAATAGTAGTAGCAACAAACACAAAGTAATGAATCACTAGCTTTATAATAAGCGGCACACTCCGCTTTCAGATTTTTATTTAAATTCGACTGAACAGCCAAAGCGTGTTTTAACTTAATAAAAATAATTTGCGTTAGAAAAAAAACAACATAAACAAATAAAATCAAAGTAAAAGCTGCATTTTTAATTGGTACTAATGACAACTCCCTTGTGAAGTTTGAAAATGCGCTGTAAGTCTGCCTCACAGCGAATGTGGCAGGTGTTGTCCCCAGGCTTATACCGGGCAAGAATACGGCCGCGCCTTGACCACACAAATTGCCAGCCGAGGCGACTACCGGCCTCGCGGGCGCTCCGAAACAACTCACGATTTACTTTTGTGAGCCGCTCGTTCACATAGAAGCGCTTCGCAGGGCCAGGCAAATCGAGGTCGGCAGTGGTCATGCCGCGTCGCACTCGCGCCCCGTCCAGCAGCTCGTCTCGCAGGTCGCGGCGCGCCAGGCGCACGACGAGGAAGCGCGGGCGGGTCTCCACCGGCGCCGTCGCCTGCGTAGCGTTTATGCGCCTACCTCCGATTCGCTCCGCACTCACTATATCGCGCGCCTCAATATTTACACCTATCTTCGCAGCTACCAACATGACCGTGTGGGTGGGATTTTCGCCGCTGATCTCTGGTATGTTTGAAATCTGGAGATCATTCGCGAGCAACTCCTGGTCACGGTCATTAATGTCAGTCTTCAATTGCGAGATTATCTCTTCCACCTCCGACGGCGACGTTTGAGAAGCTTGGGGCTGAGCCGCCCTTTGTTCCATAACAGCGACTCTCTCCTCCAGGTGACTCATCCTGTCATTGGTGCAATTTAAAGATGATCTCAATTCTGACAAGTCATCTCGTAGTTGCTGAAACTCGGTCTTAACCAATCTTAAAAACTCCTCCTTGAATGAACTCAGCTCTGCCCTGAGGATATCCAGGTTGAGCTCCTGTGTCGCGTCGAGGGCAGTACTATTTATAGGGCTGGTGTCCATTAATGTTACGAGGCTTTCGTCTTGAGTCGATGTTCGTCCCCTAACCGGTGTGTCAGCCCGATTATCCCTAGCAACGTTTTTTTTGCACTCGGGACAGTGCCAAGGAGTCGCTATTTGGCCAGCATTCGGTATCCCGACACAGGCCCTATGGTACCAGCCCCTGCACTTGGTACAGTTTGCAGCCTCTGTCGATGACAGGAATTTGCCACAGCCGCCGCACTTAGCCATTGTAAACAAAGATGTTTGTTTACGTTCTCAACGTCACGTACGTACACAAGTTTTGCGACAGATGGCGCAATATACAAGAAACACTTTTATGGCAGTTTTACCGTGTATATGGTGCGGATAAACACTATGGGGTTAGTCACCGTATGAAAATAAAGGTACGCACACACTAGATGTTAGGACACAGCAAATTTCTTTAAGTTTGTAAAAAATAGTTAATTTTCTGTTGGGTTTCGGGTAGCCGAACACTTGCCAAGAAGTAAGATATGGTTTTAAGAGTTTTATATTGTTATTCACAGCATACAAACACTAGATAACACTGTGATGTGTAAGTTACACTTGTCCGTAAAGTTTCTCAATAAATTTGTACTGAACTATTTGTTATTTATTATTTACTTGAGAAAAGTACACAGAGAGCTGATGGCTGATTGACATCCGTGACGTCACCCCTCGACGTGACCTCGGTGTCCTCGTTTCTTGCAGAAATGGCAATTTCCATGGAAATCTGTTGATGGGCGAAACCTTTTCGCATCATTGTCAGATGTAACTGGCTCATCACTTTTCCGTTTTAATGTGAAGCTTCGCAAGGTCCGGAAAAGTTGATATTTATCGTTAATTACAACTGAGTTTAATTCTCGGCGAATCTTGTCATCACATTGAGACAAAACCGATATGGCAAAACCAGTCACAACTTTTTCTGACATTTTTGTTTCAGGAATTTTTTCTATTAATTGCCATAGACGTAGACCTGCTTCTGCTGGATTTTCTGTGTTTTTGATCTGGAACTTAATAACTTGGTCAAAATAGTCTTGCATCATCATAGGTTTGCTAAATCTGGAGATCAGAATTTCCCTGATAGAGCTCCAGGTGATGTTATCTGGTTGTATCTGGGTGAGACAGAGACCAGCTCGACCTTTCAGGGCATGAGAAAGAGCCAAAATCAAATCAACTCCATATACTTCCTTTTTTTTAATTATACCTTTACCCCAAAACCCAACACCATTACCGGTGGTAATGGTGTTGGGTTTTGCTTTTCCTTCCTGCATGTGCATAAAATCCTTGCATTTGCCTTGTAATCTTGCATGTGCATAATATAGCGGGCGGGAGGGAGGTGCATACCTGCAACCCACTAATATTCGCGGAAATTAAAACTAGATATATTGTTTTCAATTTCAAATTAAAAATGGATTTCCGCAAAGTAACGCCTGACTCAATCAATTTTTTTTTTTTAAATTTCATAATACCCACAATACTCGTAATAGTAGCGTGCACACCAGCCGATGCGACGATCAACGACATTAAATAATCGAGAAGCGATTATCAGCGGCCACAAAGGAGTGAAATCACGTAAACAAATATAATTGCGATTGTTGCCTTCTAGAAAATATATCCAAGTACTTAAATCAAATAAAAGTTAATTTGCTATGGAAAGTTTATATTGCAATTGTAAAGGAGTCAAACGAAAACCAATTAAAAGTGAAAGTGCAAAAACATGATGTGCCTGGGGACACAGATGCAACGGGCTCACCGCATCAAGCCTACCTACCTACATGATAATATCCACTAATTACCAGGAAATAGGTACATAACATAATGGTAATATGTAATTTTAATTTATATGTAATCGTGATAAAATTGGTGTTTAAAATAAATGATTAAAATTCAAATAACGCAACCTTAGATTGCATATAAAGAGATAAATACATTATTACATTTTAAGAATAATTAAATTAGTATAAATAGAATTATATAAACGATTTATCAATATTTACTTCATTAAATTGTATTTGTGAATTCAAAATAAATTGCTTAAGTCTAGCCTTAAAAGTACTTATATTTTGTAGGTCCCTAATGGGTGGAGGAATATTATTCCAACATTTGGAGGCCGCGTACCGAAAACTTCCTCGAAAAGCTGCAGTACGATGATGCGGAGTAGCCAGCTGCTGAGCACAACGCCTGGCCTTGTGCTTCCGATGACTGTTCACCCACGTAAACTTCGAGTACAGGTAAAAAGGACATTTAGATTTGATGACGACAAAAAGAAGACAAGCCAAATGCAACTTCCGACGAGACTTCATTTTTAAAATGTTATGCTTGTTTAGAAATGGTGTAATGTGGCTCCTTGGTGGTACGTTAAAGCAGAAACGCGCGCAAGCATTTTGAACTCTTTGAATAAGTCTTACGGTACGCGACAGAAGCCGAGGTCCTATGACGGTATCGGCATAATTCAATTTCGATAGAACCAGCTGTATACGCAGTTCTTCGCTGAGATACGGGCGCATTTTATATAAGACTTTCAAACGGTAGAAGCAATTTTTTACACAGTTTGCAATATGAGCCTCAAATCGCAGTTCTTCGTCCATAATCAGACCCAGATTTCTCGCCTGATGAATACTACTACTTCATTTCTAACATCAGAAGCGGGATCGGTTTACTAATTTGCCCAAAATAATATGTCTATATTTGTGTTTAGATTATGGAGCCGACTCAACAACTGGAAAGTCTGGTGTTGAAGGGCTGCTTACTGCTATCAAAGCAACAACTATCGACAGGATGACGTGGCTCTCCCAATATTTGACCCATGTACTATCGCGGTCATTTACGCCTGACCACTTTCGCACAAAAATCGCTTAAAGCCTGTGGATGCGCCGAGCCACGCCCCCTTAAAGTTTTGGCCTATTAGGACAGCAATAACGCAATTAGTTGCTACCTGCACTGCGCAGCGTAGTGACGTACAAATGTGTAGGTACTCCTTTTGAGAATTTTACGGACGAAGTATTTTTATTATACTAACCTGTGCTGGAACATTTTGTGCATAATGTCTTTTTGAAATCTCATTAAAAGAAATCAAATAATAATTTTTCATGGACAAGGTTTAAACATAAGTCAAATCACTGAACAGCTGCATATATGAGCGTAAGTAGTAAATTAAAGTTAATTAGTCAATGATTTTAATCATTGTTATGGTTTTGGTTCTTTGCCAAATTTATAAAAAAATACCTAAAGAGTATGGCAGGATAAACATGGGTGGATTTTTTTTTTTAACACTGTTCTACGCTACCAAAAATTTTGAGATGAATAGGTATATGTTATAGAGCATAGTAAGGGTAATTTACAAAAAAAAATCGTTACATAAATCACTGAGAAGACTTAAAAATATCTTGCATAACTTCTTTAGCGTATCTGAAGTTTTAAAAAGATTTAAAAAAATTATGATGTTTATTGTGCAGTGAAATAAACACAGCGCTCGAAATAATGGGTTTATTGCCTAAATAAGAATATATCAAATAACAAGAAAAGTATAACATGTTTACATGACAGAACTAAAAGACAGAATATAATATCAATCAAGGTTGCGAGGCAACAACACTTCTAAAAAAAAAACTAAAACCATAAATTCTCCACAGCCAGCACATTGTGCGATTATCATGAAGGTAAAACAACAAATTATGTTGTACGAGATTTTTTTTTTTTTAAATTCTATTAATTATTTTATTTGAAAAACTAATGCACACAGAGTTTTGATAACTAACGAGAATTTTTCTCTTAAGAAGGTGATTTCATGGTAAAAAAATCAACGTAACTTTTCCGGAGGCATCTGACCCATGTTTATCCTACCATACGTTACATAAATAAAATTTTATTAACGATGCAAAGTGCAAACTTTATCATGCAAATGTTATCTTGTGCAAGTAATTACATACTTTTTAGTTTGTTTTAAAACAGTAAAAGTATTCTATAATAGAAATATATAGATTTGTAAAGCGATTGTAATGATTATGCACGTGGTATGTATTACCTACTGCTTTGTTGTGAACTTGTGACGCGTGAACTCGAATACTTTCTCGCTCTCACGCGCACTATCTGTTCCAATTTCGATGTAGGTTTTATAGAAACAATGTTTTCCACTGTGTCTCGGTATGAAAAGTATTTTATTTATTAATAGTAGAGAATCTTAAACAAGCAACAGCAACATCTTTTATGAGATTATTTATTATTTGACGTGATTTGGCGACGCATGGATTAGACGCCATGAAGAAGAGGGTGTCTTAGAGAATAGACCGCGGGCACCACGTCCATATCTCATTACAGAAGCAAACTTTCAACGTATGGTGGACACCTATCAACAAGATAATTCGTTCACGCCGACGAGAGTGTTCGCCAAGGAGTACGACGTGTCATTGCGCACAGTTCGTCGTGCTTTCAGTCGTCAGTGACGTCACGGATGTCAATCAGTAAAAAGGTCTCTGTGTACTTCATTGCAATAAATAAAAACATAGTTGTTTGTTTTACATACATTTATTAAAAACAGTAATTAAATAGTGCAACTTACAAGTGACATTGTTATCCAGTGCTTATATGATGTGTAATTGATCAGACAATCTAAAAACAATAAATTGTGTTTTCAAAGTTATTGTAGTCTATCCCAAACGCAAAGGAAAACAAACATTTCCAGTGAAAAGAAATAAACTGTGATCAAGTTTCAGTGTGTGCGCACCTTTACACCGCTACTTTTTTCTTTACAACCCATGGTGTTTAGTCACCATTGGATGCACACCATAATACTGTCATAAACGACTTATACAACAGCGCCATCTGTTGCCTAATCGGTGTACTACTATAACTGGATCGATTGTAACAAAACGTAAACAAGTCGGCAAGTTTTATTTACAATGGCTAAGTGTGGGGCTTGCGGTAAATTTCTTTCGTCGACAGAGGCCGCTAGTTGCAGCAAGTGTAGATGTTGGTACCATCGAGAATGCTTGGGGATGCCGAAGTCAGGCAATGTACCGGCCTCCTGGATCTGTCCGGAATGCAAAAAAAACGTAGTGAGGGATAACCGGGCAGATACACCGGTGAGGGGGCGTGCACCACCTACTTGCGAGGACAGCCCCGTTACCGTGATGGACACCAGCCCCATAAACAGCACAGCCCTCGACGCCACCCAGGAGCTCAACCTAGACATCCTCCGGACAGAACTAAATACTTTTAAAGAGGAGTTTCTGAAGTTGGTGCGGAACGAATTTCAGATGTTACGGACTGATTTATCCGATCTGAGATCCTCGCTAAATGCCACTAATGACAGGATGAGTAACTTGGAGCAAAAAGTGGCTGTAATGGAGGATAAACTGGCCCAGCCTCAAGTTACGAGATCATCGGAGGTGGACCATCTGATAACACAATTAAGAAGCGACATAAACGACCGTGACCAGGAGTTGCTTTCTAACGATCTCCAGTTTTCAAATATTCCCGAGACCTGTGGTGAGAACCCCACCCACACAGCTTTGTTAATAGCGGCTAAGATTGGCGTAAATGTGGATGTACGCGATGTAGTCAGCGCCGAACGAGTGGGAGGCAGGCGCATCAACGCGACGCAGGCGACGGGGCCGGTGGAGACCCGCCCGCGCTTCCTCGTCGTGCGCCTCGCGCGCCGCGACCTACGGGACGAGCTGCTGGAGGCTGCACGAGCGCGACGCGGCATGACTACTGCTGACCTCGGTTTGCCTGGCCCCGCAGCGCGCTTTTATGTCAACGAGCACCTTACGAAGGTTAACCGGCAGTTATTTCGGAGTGCTCGTGAGGCTGGCAGTCGCCTCGGCTGGCAATTTGTGTGGTCAAAGCGCGGCCGGATTCTCGCCCGTTACAAACCTGGCGATACCATTTGCCACATCCGCAGTGAGACTGACTTGCAGCGCACTTTCGGTCCAGCACAGGGCAAAGCACTTTAAACTTGTAAACTTTTTGCGAATGTTAATTTTTATTTGTTTACTAAATTTTGTTTTTGTTATCCAATATATTTTATTAGTGGTAATCATAAGTATTTCAAAGATTTTTAAAGTTATTTTTTGTGTTATAAAATGTTACTCTTCAGTTTTGTTTTGTTACAAGACCGCGAATCCCTTAATATTTTGGTCTGTTTGGAACTTTTTGTTTTTTATGTTTGCTACAGGTGTGCGTCTTGCGGCGCACCTCATTATACGAGTACGTCGTCTACGCGTAAACCAGTTTTATTAGACTTCACATATTATTTATATATACTTATCTATTACACAACTACTCGTATTATTTTATTACATAAATATTTTCACTACAAATATACTATTAATACTATTTACAAAACGCAGTTTTAAATGTCTATTTAATATAGAAAGAAAGAGAAAGAAAGAAAGAAAAACTGTTTATTTGCGCCAAGCATGACGCACACCAAATAATTTAAAAATAAAGCTTATAACTAAAACAAAAATAATTGTTAAAAGTTAGGGAAGGTATGCGTCACATTTGCGCAAAACGGCTGTCGCTCAGCATAATGCTAGAACTCTTGTACGAGACAGAGTCGAAGCGCTGATTTTCAGCGACAGCCGGCACCGACAAAATGACGTCTGCTGGAGCAGCCTATTCGGTCCTTATAGTGCGCCTAGACAGAACAGCAGTGGCAGAGTGCAAAATTAAATACAGTAAATGGATAGGAAAAAAAAACATAAATAAAACATATAGATAATGGCAACAGACTGTTGCGTAGGCGACGGAACGTAGCCGACAAAAAGTGGCGCACCGAACTCTAAACAAAGTTTTGTTATCTGTGCACACCATAATTCAAAGCCGTTCCATGCGCACGCCCAGCCACAGATTATAAGGTACATTCGCTCAACCCCCCATATTTAGCATTGATATCACTTTGACACATCGTACTATGCAATCTGTGGCTCATTCAACCCGCGTCCAAAATGGCCACCGACATTGTAATTACGCAATTCAAAGTTTTAGTTCCTGACCTGCGCAACATGATGTAATATTTGTTTGTGATGAATGGATGGTGATAAATGTGTTGTTTTATGTGTATATAAAGTGTGGAGGCAGAAAATAGCCATGCACCCAGATGGCAGACACGGTGAGATGAGCACCCAAGACTAGCGACCGAAGAAAATCGACACAGGGGAGTAAGAAAAGGTAAATAACCAATAAGCTTACAAAAATACATGAACGATTAGTAAAATTGTACCTCCAATAATCAAAGTATAATAATAAAGTAATAGTGTATATGTAGATTGAATAAAATTAATAGATGTCAGATTAGTTGAAATTACAATTACAAAGTCAAGTAAACAAAGTTTAATAATAATAAAGTAATAGTGTGTGTGTAGCTTGCTTAATGAATTAATAGGTTGTCAATTTATATGAAATTATAATTATAAATACAATTACTAAAATATTCCAGGTATCAGTCAAAAACAATCAAATATATCGTCCAGGGGGGTTGTCATGCCACAGCACTGCAGATGTCCCCAGCCAAGGACTGAAGGCCATGTCCCATGAGGTAAATAACATTTACAGTACTGAGTGAAGCATGGTGTTGAGAATTCAATGTAGTGTAAATTGTGCTTGAAGTAGTAGCTTCTTATAATGATATTTAAAGGACTGTAATGTTTTTAGGTCTCGCATTGGTGGTGGGAGATCGTTCCAGCAGGGCGTGGCAGCAAACCTGAAACTGCCCCTGAAAGCAGCGGTTTTGTGTCGCAGTGCCCTTAGAGGGCCAACCATAGATCGAAGACCATACTTGTAATTATGTTGTCTCCAGGTGAGCTTTTCATATAAATAGTGCGGCTTATGGGTAGTTACAATGCCAAACATTAAACTTGCTAAATGAAGTCTTCGCCTAGCAGTCATTTTTAAAATGTTGAGTTTATTTATGTATGGAGTCACGTGATCCCTACGAGGAACATGAACACAAAAACGAACACAGGCATTTTGAATACGTTGAATTAGCCTATCTGTCCTAGCAAGGAGGCAGGGCCCATAGACTGTGTCACAGTAATTAAGTTTAGAGAGAACCAAACTCTCTATGAATTGTTTCCTGAGTGGTACACTAAGAAAGTTTTGTATGCCATATAACACCTTGAGCCTATAGAAACAGTTTCTTAGTATATTTTTTATACGAGCCTCAAACCGCAGTTTTGGATCCAGGATTAGCCCGAGACTACATGCCTGTTCTACACGCGCAATTTTTTCCCCCTTCATTACAATTTCTGGTTTGGCCGATAAAATTGAAGCAACTTGTTTCTTTGTACCCAGCACCATGAACTTAGACTTCAAAGGGTTCAGAACCAAAGAGTTAGCTTCAGACCAGGTCACTACACGTTCTAGATCCTTATTTACCTTCTGCGCCGCCAATGCCGTATCCTCCCCTTTGAAAGACATTTACAGTTGGATATCATCAGCATACATGTGATATTTACAATTAACAAAGGATCCAACAACATCAGCACTATAGAGGATGTATAGCAATGGGCCCAAAATCGATCCCTGTGGGACTCCTCTAGTGACGTGGAGTGGAGGGGATGACATAGTAGAACCCTCTTCTGTCTGGATCTGTACATGCTGGTGCCTGTCCGTTAAGTAGCTTTTAAACCAATCCACAGCGTCTCGGTCAAAGCCGTAGTATGCTAGCTTGGATAGAAGAAGATTGGTATTAATAGCATCGAAAGCCCTTGAAAAATCCAGTAAGACCAAGATTGACCCCTCCCCCCTATCACGTGCCTCCAGGATATTGCCCACAACATCCATTAGAGCTGTCGCAGTACCTCTGCCTTTACGGAACCCTGACTGAAGGTCAGGGAGAATGTTGTTATCTTCCAGGTATTCAAGTACCTGTAGATAAACAACGCACTCCAGGATCTTTGAAAGACAGGGCAGAATACTTATTGGTCTGAGATCTTTCAAACTAGCGGGATCACTAACTTTTGGGATAGGGCGAACAATAGCGCGTCGCCATAGGCCAGGAAATGTGTGCGATTCTATTGATTTGTTGATGATATCAGTGATTGCCTGCAGGGTATTCGGCAATGTGAGTTTCAACATATCCAGACTGATACCATCAACACCCTGTGCATTAGATTCCAGACCTCTGACAATATTCAGGATTGTCTCCTGGTTGATTGTAGTCAGCGAGAAACTTGCTGAACTGTGCCTGTGAGAATTGAAAAAGGCCATTTGTGGGACATTATCACAACTATTACCCGGTACATCCAAAAAAGCTGCATTTATTATATCCGGATTGTCAAAATGACTTGGCAGGAGTCTTTCCTTGTGATCTGGAAGAATATCCGTCTTCAGGTTTCGCCACAAAAGCTTAGGATCCTTATTTTCATTTAAGTTTTTCGTGAAATATGCTGTCTTTTCCCTCGCTAATGCGGCGGTGGCCTCATGTTTAAGGTCCAAATAGTACCGCTTATGATGTGGTACTTTAGTTTCACGAAATCTGGTCCTAGCCTCATCTCGCAGTTTGAACATGAGACGAATATTCTCAGTGATCCACGGTGTGGGCCGTCTATAAAAAGTCTTTTTCTTGATGGGAGCATGGAGATCAAAATGTTGGATCACATATGAGTTGAAGGTGTGTATCATGGTATCGACATCATTTGAATCGCCTATGGTGGACCATGGTATACTGTTCAAATAATTTTGGAACTGTTCTGGCAGGATGTTTAAGAGGGGGCGAAACTCAACCACCCTAGGTTTAACCTTGGGTTTCCTAAAAACAGTTTCGCACGTTATGAAGGAGTGATGGCCGAGTTCACAGATATGATTCACTTCAGTATTTCGCGTCGTAGCATCAGTGCATACAATGTCGATAAGTGAACTACTGTTACCCACAAAGTGCGTCGGAGTACTTACCAATTGAACTAAGTTTAGGTAGTTAAAAAAATCCGTAAGTTGTTTAGATTTGGAGCTTCTTGCATCAAGCAGATCAACGTTTAGGTCACCCAAAAACACCAGGTTATCATATGGGGCTAGCGCTATACTTATAATACTATACATTACACCCACCGAATACGTATTTACAATAATTGAACTAAGACTACTGTTATTATTATTATGTTACAATGTTGCAGTTAAAGTTCTTGAAGGTGCACCTAACATAATGTTAAATGACGGAATAACTTTTTACTATTATAATGATGACTAGGGGAGACAAGTTTCTCAAGGTAGGGTTTCTGAACGCTGGGTTGTTAGGGACAGGACATGATGACCTGATTGGCGCTCTTGATAGACATCACTTCGACGCTATGGCCATTAACGAAACCTGGCTGCGACCGGGAGAGGAGGGGCGCGCGCCCATAGTGAAGGGATATAGTCTGCGCCACACACCGCGGCCGGCGAGCGTGCGCTCGGGCCGTGGTGGGGGCGTCGGCTTTTACCTGCGGCGGGGGCTTAGCGTGCGTACTTGTAATAGCGCGGTCGATCCCAGGTTCGAATCAGTCGAGCAAATGTGGTTAATGCTTTCATTGAACGGGAAAAAAATTGCCATAGGTACAGCTTACCGACCACCATGGCTTGATCTTGTCCTGTTCCTCGATGCTATAACGGACTCAATCAACTCACTCGGAACTTGTGATCACTTCATCCTACTTGGTGATTTTAATGTTAATTTGCTGGAAATTGATGGGGTAAAAACTAAAAAAATTAATGAGTTTCTTAATAGCCTCAGTCTTGCTCATCTGGACACTACTCCCACACATTTGACAGCTTCAAGTGAAACCCTCATTGATGTCCTATGTTCAGACATGAGAGCACGGTATACGGCAGTAGAATCATTTGGTTCAATTAACGGCCATTCTATTGTGGTTGGTGAATTTCCAATTAAACGTGAAAAGTTTAAACCATACTTGGTAAAATTCCGGCCACTTAAAAATGTGTGTATAGATAGTTTTAATAATGACTTATCGTTTTTAAACTTTGGAGCTATTTAGCGATTGACAATGTTAATGATATGGTGCGTGTTTTTAATACTAATATAATTTCACTGTTCGACGTTCATGCGCCGACAAAGTCATGTATTATAAGGGAACAGACATACCCGTGGATTACTGACACGATCAAAATTATGATGAAATTACGCGATGACGCACTTACCACTTATAGAAAGACGAAAGCTGATAATAAAAAAATATATTACAAGGAGCTAAAACACTTGGTTGCTAGTTCACTGTTCAATGAAAAAGTTGCTTATTACAGACATAATATAAATAATAAATTAAAAGAGCCTAAATTATTATGGAAAAACCTAAAATCGACTTTGACACCCTTTAAACCTAGACATGAACTACCGTCGCAATTTAATGACCCTGACCTAATCAATAACAATTTTTTGACTATCCCTGGCAACCCTGTGGCCAGCTCGTCCCTTATGACTTTTTATGAGAACAATAGGCCTGACGAATCCAGTTTTTTTATCAGTCCAGTGGAACAGAACGATATCTCACGCATTATAGCCAACCTGAAAAGTAATGCTGAGGGCAATGATAACATTACATTGGACATGATAAACATGACTCTGTCGCACACGTTGACTGTTATAACGGATATAATAAATCGCTCAATAATTACGTCAACGTTTCCAGACCAATGGAAGATTGCCTCCGTTAGGCCCCTGCCAAAAAATTCTACTCCAAATGAACTAAAAGACTTGCGCCCCATAAGCATATTGCCGTGTTTATCAAAAGTATTGGAAAAGGTCGTCAGCCGCCAATTAACTCTTTTTTTAGAAGAAAATAACATTTTACCCGATTTACAGTCTGGTTTCAGAAAACAGCGCAGTACGTCTACTGCTTTATTGGACGTTACTGGCAATATATTATTTGCTCAGGACAAGGGAATGTGCACAATTCTGGTATTGTTAGATTTTTCGCGGGCATTCGACGCTATCAATATTCCGCTATTGCTGTCTAAGTTAAGTTATTACGGTTTTGACCCCAGCGCTACGCAATGGTTTCGCAGTTACTTAACTAACAGGAAGCAATTTGTTGATTTGCGTTTGGGTGACGGCACCACACTTAGGTCAGCAATTAGTCCAATAGAAAGAGGTGTCCCGCAAGGCTCTATATTGGGTCCAATACTCTTCATTTTGTACTGTGCCGACATAATTAAATGCCTCCATCGATGCAAGTACCATATATACGCTGATGATGTACAGCTTTATATGTCCTTCAGACCAGATGAGTACGAAACAGCCATCAAAGATCTTAACGATGATCTTCGAAGAATCGCCTCTTGGTCTGAAGAAAACTGTTTATCTTTAAATCCAACGAAAACGAAATATATGGTATTTGGTTCGAGACAGCAACTTGGCAAGCTTCCTCTAACGTTTGATTTGAACCTAAAGGGCGAGCTTATTGAGCGAATGTATGAAGCCAGGAATCTGGGTCTTGTTATGGATAAAGACCTTCGTTTTGAGAAACATGTGGCAGAATCTGTACGAAACTGTTTTTATTGACTTAGGGTTTTATACAAGATGCGGCCGTATTTGTCCGAGGCACTAAGGGAACAGCTAGTGGAAACCCTGGTTCTATCCAGGTTGAACTACGCAGACACGGTGTACGGCCCACGTCTACTGGCTCGTACAGATCGGCTCATCCAAAGAGTACAGAATGCTTGCGCTCGGTTTTGTTACAATATCCCCCGTAGAAGCCATGTAACACCTTTTTTGAACAAGCATTATGCTCTTAAAATGAAGTCCAGACGCAAGCTGCACTTAGCCTGCCTACTTTTTGGTGTCGTCAAGTATCAGAAGCCCGACTACCTTTTCAATAAGCTGAGTTGGGTTACGAGTAGACGAGAATGCGGGAGAAGACAATGCTCACAGCAACTTTCGACCCAGTCTCACGGTACAGCAGCTTTTAGAGGCAGCTTCCGTTACGCAGCTTCCAAAGTGTGGAATAACCTGCCACCACCTATTAGAGTTATCGATACGATAGGCACATTCAGAAGACGCTTACGACAGTATTTAATAGACGCACAGCGGAAACTAGACTTAGTACACTTGAATCTATCATTGATATGAGGTTGAGCATATTCATGGTTATTTATGAGTACCTATTCGATGTGGGTTTGTGTGTGTATCGGGTTTAGCGGAAAAGGTTTCACAAAATTATATTACAAAACGGAACATAGCTACAGTTTGCGGGTGGTTGAAGTTTTTCATTTGCACTGGCGACAGCACGGCGCGAGGCGCGGCGGCCGCCTGGCTGCTGGGTATCCACCTCGACACCCGCTTTCCCAGTGTGGGAGGCCTGTGGGTTGAAAAGTACTTATTACTTCATATAATTTTAATTCAATATCATCCTTTTTTTAATTTTAATTTAACAAACAAATTAGCAGTACTCACCCTATGTGCTTAGCCTACTCGCAATCAGTACTTGCGCCCGGTATCGAGGTCCCCATCAACCCTCACGCTGAGACGGGAAATGTGCGGCACGGCGAAATCATTGCGACCACCCGAAACTAAAAATAAATTATATTGTTATTTGATTTTCTTTACTTATTTTTTACTATTCTTAAATTATATCATTATGAAGGGACACGTACCTTACTATAAACATTCATTTGACACTGTGTTTCTTTACTGTGGCACCTCGAAAAGTATATCTATGGTATGTTCGCACTATCTACTTCATACAACCAACTGCAACGTTTTAATATTTGACGCAGCTTCAGTGTTTGACTGTTTCTCTCCGCTGCTATTGAATAAATGGTTATATAACGTGCTCTGTGCCGCCTGATAACTCCGAGTTTCATACGAAACCGGTTTCTGTTGACGGTGCAGACGCATAAGTATTATTTGTGTTCAACCAGACAATTTATATCGTGGTTTGTTGTTCTAAAACGTTTAGATTATTTATGATTTTATTTATTATGTTTATTTATATAAACCTTATATATGTACTACCTATATTAATCATTAGTTTATCACATTCGTTTATCACGTACTTATTACTATTACCTCTAAGTTACATCTACACTACTATGATTCTTATATATTTATCTCAAGACACTACACATAAAACTGATTTACGTCCGTGACATGTCACACCCTCAGGTCCAGTTGAAAACCAGCGTCAGGCACTAGCTGTCTGACATATATGCTGAACTGGACCTATTTGGCGCAGCCGTGGGGCACGCACCTTTTTTTTTTTACTTTTCTTGTTTATTTTTGTTTGTTTTTTATCGTTTTTGCTGTGTGCCCCAACTGTGTGCAAATAAATGAATTTTCTTTCTTTCTTTCTTTTCTTTCTTTCTTTACACAGAGCGGGGCTCCATCATCGAAAACCGGCAAAGGAAATAATGCTCACCGAGCAACAAAAAGCGACTAGGATGAGATTTGCAAGAAAATATAATTATAATAGAATAGAGATATGGATTTTTCAAGCACTATATTTTCAGATGAGAAATGTTTTAGGTCGAGCCAACATGGTCGTCGACACTTGTGGCGCGTGATGAATACACTCTACGAATCTATACACGTGGTTCCATATAATGATTCTGGAAGCGTTTGCTCTAATATATGGGGTTGGATGAGTGCTGATAGTCCCGGAGAGTTTGCCCATTTGTCAGGGCAAGCAAATGGCGTAACTTACCGCGAATGATTAGAATTCGTAATGGTTACTGTGCGAACGGTTTATTCGAGAGCAGAGCTCTCTGAATTTATATTTATACAATACAATAGCCCAATACATACATCAAGCACAAATTATGGAGACTTGGTTAAACGAGCAAACAGAAATAAAAACCGTACGCTGGCCATTCCGATCTCCTGACCTGAACCCCATCGAAAATTGGTGGGGTATAATGGTACAGAGATGGGATCACCGACGGGAAAGAACGCAAATGGAACTTCTTCCTCATTGTGACGAAGTTTGGGAATCTTTAAGGGGTTCCAACTTGTGTGAAGTTTTAGTACGATCAATAAAAACGAGATGCGATGCTGTTATTGATTTTCGCATTAGTCTATCCAGCTGATCCCACAATAGTTCTGTCGGGTTTAAGTCAAGGGACTGTGGACGCCATATCAATGAGTTTTCACACCTGTTGTTGTTCTTTTCTTTTTTTACTAGTTCCATATTCCTGACGTGTGCTTTGGATCATTATCCTTTTGAAATATAAATCCCGGACCAATTAAATGGGCTCCAGAAGGCACTGCATTATCCTCCAATTCAATCTTGAAATCTCACGATTACTTTTACTGGATTTATGAAGGCCGATTAAATTATGATACTCCTGACCTCTTGCATATATTCCTTAGTTTTACCCATTTTCTTAAAAAAATGAAACTCAGAAGGGAAAAACAAAAAAATATTGCTAGACTTTAAGTACTGAGTTATGCAGAGCGTGTTTTCTAGTAAAAAACAGATAACTACCGTAAAAATATTTGTAGTAGTTATTTTATATTTTACTTGTGTTTATTTCTCAATAGCTAAACCCAAACAAAATTGCGACTTCAAAGATAAACCTCGAAGAAATTCCGACAATAACACTATCATGGTTTTATGACCAGCGGGCGTACCATGAGGTGTTAAAACGTGAGTCTTCCGAGCGAGAAAGAGGGATAGAGTTATACACCCTATATAGCTCCATCCCTTTTTCTCGCTCGGAAGACTCACGTTTTAAGACGTCATGGTAGGCCCGCAGGGAGTCGGCAAATAACAATAGCTGTTAACGATTGTACTGTGGATAAGTATTTTGCGGTGTTATACAAACAATTAAACCCAATAAATGATTTCTATTAAAAAAATGCAGGTGCCAAATACTTTTGAGCGGTTAAATAAAAAGCTTCAATTTCTGTTGTTGGTTTCAAATAAACAATACTTGGTAAAAATTAAAAAGTCATTTTATAAAAGAATGTCATAGGTATACAAAATATATATATATTTTTTAACTTGATTTGTCTTTTTGACCTAGTCACCCTTTGCTTGGGTATAACTTTACTAATTATATTATAACCTTGTTCTAACGGTAAACTTAATTTTACCATCATTTTTGTTTGAATCTATATTGTTTAATTACTGATTTTGTTGATTAATTCGCGTAATTGTTTATTTTCAGTTTTTATTCCACCTACATTATTATATAGAAATTTAGGTAAGAATGTCATCAATAGGCTAAACTAGCTACTGTTTCTAAAAAAAACTGTTGCTTAGAATGATAGGTCACACCCACAAGGAAGGGACATTTTTATTTGAGTTGATTTTATTGCCAACTTCTTCTTGAATTGTGTGTTTTACCTCTTTACTCTATCCAAATTCGATACCTAATATTTTATAAATGCCCTTTTAGATAAAGTGATTAGAGATTTTACTTGATTATTCTTTTCATGAATAAAGTAAAATTGCAGCAAATATAATTTCATCTTTTTAGAATGTGTTGGAATTTTTAATTTACAATTACCAATCAAGGCGTATGCCTTCTACCCCGTCCCTCGAGTGTGTTAGGAGAGGACAGGGGTGCGTAGCAGCACGGTTCGGGGAGATTGTAGTAGTGGGAGTCTACATCTCCCCGAGCCGAACTCTCGCCGAGTTCCACAACTCCCTTAGGGAGCTGCGTATCGTCGTCGTCGGGTATCGTCCCCTCCCCGTGCTTGTTCTCGGGGACTTCAATGCCAAGAACTTGGCTTGGGGTTCCCGTTATACCAACGTGCGGGGTAGGATGGTGGAGGACTGGGCTCTGGAGACAAGCCTGGTCGTCCTAAATCGGGGTTCTGTCCCCACGTGTGTGCGGATGCGGGGTGACTCCGTGGTGGACATTTCGTTCGCCAGCCCCGCTCTGTCACCGCGTGTCGTCGACTGGCGCGTTGTAGAGGAGGTGGAGACCTATTCCGATCACCGGTAGATCCGGCTCGACGTCTCCGCCCAGACCTCAAGCGCGCCGGTCCGACAGACCCCGAGTGGTCCGCGGTGGGCGCTGAAGCAGCTGGACCGGGAGCTTCTCCTGGAAGCCTCGATCGTGCAGGCCTGGGTGTCACCACCGGACAGGCCTGCTGACATCAACGACGAGGCGGAGCGGTTCCGGGAGACCATGTCGGAAATATGCGACGTGGCAATGCCCCGGGTGGACCCGGGGCATTGCCACGTCGCATATTAGACGACGCGCCCGCCGTCAGGTGTACTGGTGGTCGCGCGAGCTGACGTCGCTTCGAGAAGCGTGCGTTGCTGCGCGTCACCCGTACACCAGGCATCGCCGGCTCCGCATCCGCCCTCCGGATGCGCAGGCCAGGCAGGCGGAGCTGTACGAGGAGTACAGAGCGGCGAAGACCGCCCTCCTAGCGGGGATCTTGCGGGCCAGGGATCTGGCTCGCAAAGAGCTGCTGGAGTCTCTGGACGGGGACCCGTGGGGAAGACCCTACAAAATGGTGCGGAACAAACTCCGCACCTGGGCCCCCCCGTTGACGCAGAGTCTCCGGCCCCAGCTGGTGGAGGACGTGGTGAGCGCTCTGTTCCCTACGCGAGGGGACCATGCTCCCCCGCCTATGGCTCCGCTACCCGTGGTGCCCGATGCGGACCACACCGACGACGGCAACGACGACGGCAACGACGACGACGATACTCCGGAGGTGACCGAGGTAGACCTGAGAGCGGCGGTTAACAGGCTGAAGGCCAAAAATACCGCCCCAGGACCCGATGGCTTACCTGGGAAAGCCTGGGTCCTGGCCTCGGAGGCTCTCGGGCCTCGACTACGTGGGCTCCTAAGCGCATGCTTGGAGAGGGGCCAGTTCCCACGCCGCTGGAAGACGGGGAAACTGGTCCTCATTGCAAAGCCAGGGCGCCCTGCGGACTCTCCGTCCGCATACCGGCCCATCGTGCTGCTCGACGAGGTGGGCAAGCTCTTTGAAAGAGTCATTGCAAACCGCCTCGTCAAGCACTTGGTGAGAGTTGGGCCGGATCTGGCGGAGAACCAGTTTGGTTTCCGCGCGGGGCGCTCGACGGTGGACGCCATCATGCGCGTGAGAGCCCTCACGACGGGGGAGGCGATTTCCCGGGGCGGGGTGGTGGTGGCGGTGTCTCTTGACATCGCCAACGCGTTCAACACCCTACCTTGGAGTTGCATCGGGGAGGCACTCCGGTATCACCGAGTGCCAACCTACCTCTGTCGCGTGGTCGAGGACTACCTGACGGATAGAGCCGTCATCTACCCCGGTCACCGGGGAGAGTGGAATCGGCGAGAGATGTCGTGCCGTGTTCCACAGGGTTCGGTTCTGGGGCCGCTCCTGTGGGACATCGGTTACGACTGGGTGCTGCGCGGCGACCTCCCTTGCGGCGTCAGTGTTGTTTGCTACGCTGACGACACGCTGGTTCTGGCGCAGGGGGGGTCGCACCAGGCGGCGGTCGACCTGATGACACGCGGGGTCGCAGCAGTCGTTGGGAGGATCCGGCAACTGGGTCTCGAGGTGGCCCTACACAAGTCCGAGGCCATGTGTTTTCACGGCCCTCGGAACCGGCCACCATCGGGATCCCAGATAACGGTGGGAGGGGTTTGCATCGGCGTCGGGTCGACGATGAGCTACTTGGGTCTCGTCCTCGACAGCCGGTGGAACTTCGCGGAGCACATCCGCCGTTTGGCTCCCAAACTGGGGCGGCCCGGGGCTGCCCTCAAGCGGCTCTTGCCCAACCTAGGGGGACCAAACGCCACCTGCCGGAGGCTGTACGCGGGGATCGTGCGGTCCATGGCCCTTTACGGGGCCCCGGTGTGGGCGCTGTCGCTGAGGCGACTGCCAGCGCGCCACCTGGTCTCGGCCCAGAGGGTCATGGCCATCCGGCTGATCCGGGGATACCGCACGGTCTCCGGCGAGGCGGCAAACCTCCTTGCCGGATTGCTGCCGTGGGATCTAGAGGCGAGAGCCCTCGCGCACGTCTACGCGTTGCGCGTGGAGGCGCTACGCCGGGGCGAAACTCTGCTGCCGCGGCAGATTACTGCGCAGCGGACGGAGCTCCGGCGGGATCTCACGGAGGTATGGAGACAGCGACTGCTGCAACCCAGCGCTGGGCACGCCGCCATTGCGGCGATAAGTCCCCTCTTTGAGGAGTGGTTAGAGAGACGCCACGGCGTCCTCACCTTCCGCCTGACACAGGTGCTCACCGGACACGGCTGTTTCGGGAGGTACCTGTGTCGAATCCAGCGGGAGGACACGTCCGGGTGTCATCACTGTGTGGATCGCCCGGAGGACACGGTGGAGCACACGGTGGAGGTCTGCCCTGCCTGGGCGGAGCACCGCCGTGTCCTCATCGAGGCGATCGGCGGCGGCGACCTCTCACGTCCGGCCCTGGTTCAAGCCATGGTCGGGAGCGAGGAGGCATGGGAGGCGACCGCCTCCTTCTGCGAAGCAGTAATGCTAGCGAAGGAGGAGGCGGAGCGCGTGCGAGAGAGGGAAGCCCCTCTCTCCAGCCGCCGCAACAGGAGAAGACGCCCCGGGCGTCGGGAAACGCAGCAGGCCACCGTAGGCGCGGGCCTGCGGATGGCGAGCTATGGGTGGCTCGCCGTCCGATAGCAACCGGCCCGAGTCGACGGCGCGTCGTGTTCCACGCGCGCCTCAAAGAGCCGTCAGCAAAGAAGACGGGGCCCCATAGGGTCAGTGCCTGCTAGGGTTGCGGAATTTGTTCGAAAGAGTCACCGCGGCCCTGAAACGCAAAGGGCACAAGCAGGAACACGGGTGGGTTTTAGTCAGTAAGAGTCTGACACTCGCTTCCGCTCCGCCCAGAGCGGGAGAAGTCATTTGATCATTTCCCATCCAAAAAAAAAAAAAAAAAAGGCGTATGCCTTCTAACTTCTGCCAACTAACAATTTAGTTGCACGCCAATTTCAGTTAAGATTTTTTTCTAATAATACCAGTTTGCTAAATAACAATACAACACGTGCGGTGTGCATCGCCCGCGTCAGTCTTGTCTTTCATTCGTCTATTCAAGATCAAGAGGGCGGGGCTAGTAAGCGTTTCTATTTTTAAGTGCTAGCAAAAATGAGCTTAATGGTGGTCAGGCGGAAGTGTCCGCGATAGTACCAGCGACAGCGGTGCAGTGGCATTTGGATGGAGCGGTTTAACTAAAGTTGCAAAGGCAGGTAAGGCCCTCAATGGCTATGCTTTGGTTTGTTAAGAGTCCTGGCAACCCCAGGAAGGTCGATCGTGGGTTTTTTTTTGGAGCTGAAATAATTTCACTATAGGTACCCACAAAAGAAAAAAAATTCTAAACAGTAGTATAAAGCTATAACATATTGTTCGGACTCTGCTGAATCTCAATTAGTAGAAAAATGTATTATACTAGTAATACTACATTATATAAAATATATGTGGCTGTGGCTATGGCTGTGCCTGTGCCTATACCTATGCCTATGGCTGTGGCTGTGGCTGTGCTTGTGCCTATGCCTATGCCTATGGTTGTGGCTTTGCCTGTGCCTATGGCTGTGGCTATACCTGTGCCTATGGCTGTGCCTGTGGCTATGCCTGTGGCTGTGGCTGTCCCAATTAAGTATGTACAATCCTGAAAACAAAGAACAAAGTACGTAGTAGAATGACCATGTTATATCTATATGTCGGATCATGGAGGTCTTCGTGATCGCTCATAGTGTGGGCTCAAGATAGGGATCCGGGCGAGAAATGAACTCTTTGTTGTTTTTACAAGGATTTATTGTAATTACACACACGTTTTATAAAGTAACAATAACACTTACAATTCACACGCGTTACAAGCACTATCGCACATACGATACACAGCACAGTTCCTAGGCTATCACACTTGTTGACTACTCAAGGATCAGTAACGAAATGAATTCGAATTTCAACGTTACAACCCCTTTTATACACCTCACCTAGGCTCTGCACACGTCAATACTGACGTTTGTGTGTCGTTTAGTGACTGTATTCATGACCGGATGCGACACGGCCATCCTGCATACACACGTCCTCGTGTGTTAATCTGAAACAATAGAGATTTCCACAAAGTATCATTCACGTTCGGTCATTCCTGACCTAGGCATAATAATGCGCTGCAAAGCTTCTCAATTTCTTTATTTCAAAATAATCAGAATAACACAGAAATAGGTTACAAGTTGAATCAGCCAGGTAAAGTGCAAGTACCCAAACCAAAACTCAAAATCAAAATTTAACTTCTAAGGTATGTAGACACCACTGGGCTATCCCTGTAGCCTCGTCACACGTGCAGTCATCCCTGTGACTGATAAATGATATTTATTTTGTAAGTAGGTTGTAAATAACACTTTTACACGTCAATATTTTTGGTCGTTATAAACTAGATGAGGCCGGTGTTTCCTAGCTGACTACCCTGAGAAGAAACACCGAAACAAACTCAGAGGTCAAGGTCTCTTTTAAAGTTCATACAATTGTACTGGTCAAATCATATGAGAACCATGTAGGTTGGTGTCTGAAGTGGTCTTTTGAGGAAAGTACCACACAGATTTGAGTTGACCTGTCCAGACAGTGCAAGCATTTGTCAGTTACCGAGTAGCTCAAACTTAGAACTTTAAGGAGCTCGTCGATTTGACGATCAATACTAAAGTAAGGACATTTGGGTAGGCCACATAAAGAACTCAAACCGCCAGACTAACAAGAAATGAACCCCTAACGTATAACGTATTGTGAATGTGAGGACCATGTAAATCGCTATGATTTACATGGTCCTCACATTCACAATACGTTATATGAGGACCATGTCAGTGTCTGAAGTGGTCTTTTGAGGAAAGAACCACACAGATTTGAGTGGACCTGTCCATTCATTGCAAGCCTTGGTCAGTAGTCGAGTAGCTCAACTTAGAACCAATAAGGAGCTCAACGACTCGACGAACAATGCCAATGAAAGGACATTTGGGTAGGCCACAAAAAAACTCAAACAGCCAGACAACGCTAAAAAAAAGGAAAAAAAAATACTTGAAGAGGAAAAAGCAATAATAACCCATATAGTCCTCATATTCACAATAGTAAATAAATTAAAAAATATAATACTTTACAAAGTAAGTATTCATGTCAAAATAAGAAATTGTAATAAAATAAAAAGAATACTTTAAAAAGTAAACATTCATGTCAAAAGTAAACTAAATGTGCAGGATGTGGGATGCACATTAAAAATGCGATATATAGGAGATAACTTATAATCAAGTTAAATTACAATTTTGTAGGAAGTAGTAAATACGTGTTGACGGCGCGGTGTCTATGTTCTGCCTGCCTGTAGAGGGTGCGAGCGCCGCGCCGCTCGCGCACGGCGTGAAGTTAGCGCGGGCCGCGCTTCTTGGCTCACTTCACAGTGTTTGTATTCTCAACATACTCCGCCCCCTTGGAAGCTGTGCTTTCAAGAAGCTCTGGATCGTAAACTGGCAGGATGCAGACTTTGCTTAGAGCTCGTCGGAAGACTCCCTTAGTTGTGGTTATATCTGCAACTCTGCATAAACCGTCTGGTCCAACAAAAAGCTTCTCCACTCTTCCCAAAATCCATTTTATTGGTGGCAGATGATCGTCCTTGATGACAACTACATCTCCAACCTTGATAGTTTGGCCACTGGATCGACGCCATTTGACTCGCTGTTGTAGCTCGGAGAGAAATTCTTGCGACCATCTCTTCCAAAAATGTTGCCGTAGTCTTTCTATATGCTGATAGCGATTGATTGATAATTTTTCCACAATAGGAGATGCCAGTGACGTCAACGGTCGTCCGATTAGGAAGTGGCCGGGTGTCAATGGGTTAAAATCTGACGGATCCGACGACATTGGTGTCAAAGGACGCGAATTCAATATTGCCTCAATTTGTGTAAATAGAGTAGAAAGCTCTTCAAATGTGAGATTAGAATTACCTGCGATTCGTTTCAAATGAAACTTAGCCGCCTTAACGCCAGCTTCCCAGATTCCACCGAAATTGGGTGCGTAAGCTGGACTGAATTTGAACTCAATGCCCTCGCTTGCTCCGAACTCAGTCACGGACTCATTGGCGGCCTTAAGCATTCTGCCTAACTCGTTATTTGCCCCTACGTAGTTTCTACCATTATCGCAATAAATTATGCGAGGTTTTCCTCGCCTGGAAATAAACCTACGTAAGCATGAAATAAATGCATTGGTGCTTAGTTCACTAACAACTTCAAGGTGCAAAGCCTTGGAAGAAAAACAGATAAAAAGACACAAATAGCATTTACTAACCTTAGCGCCCCGGCCCTTTCGATTGGAAATATGAAATGGTCCTGCAAAATCGGTGCCACAGATCTCAAACGGGAATGAGGGATTTACTCTCGGATGAGGTAGGTTACCCATCAAAGTTTGAACGGATTTACCCTTTATCCGTACACATTTAACACATTTGTTTACGGTTTGTGTAGCAAGAACTCTGCCACCAATGGGCCAGAAGTTCTCACGTATGAGACTAAGTAATTGCTGAGGACCGCAATGTAATAGGCGCAGATGCTCCTCTGCAAATAAAAGTTTGGTAAACGAATGCTTGGAATCAATTAAAATAGGATGTATTTTATTATAGGGTTGCAACGCACCTTGAATGCGTCCCCCGACTCTCAGGATATTTTCATTATCCAAGAATGGGTTTAAAGATAGAATGTTAGATTTACAATTTATAACGCTTGTAGTTTTAAGCGAATGAATATCCTTTTCAAAAGTATCAGTTTGTGATATTTTAGCTAATGTTTTTAATGAAGTTTGTAATTCTTGTAGTGTCAGTTTACCTTTTAATTTATTATTTTTATTTTTACAATTGTATATAAAACGTTGCACATAGCTTAAAACTCTCTGTAGTTTAGATAGTTTCGAATATTTGTCAAATGAAATAAAACATTCTTTACGTTGTATGGTTAAACTGACTTTCATTTCAGGCAATGTGTCACTTGGTAAATTACTACAATGCTGAGGCCACTCATCCTCAGGCTTAGTCAAAAAACTAGCACCGTGCCACCAGAGAGAGTTACTTTTAACGTCCTGCGGCTTGACTCCGCGTGAGGCTAAATCTGCTGGATTATGTTGGGTTGGCACATAGCGCCATTCATTTTGAGCGGTAAGCTCACGAATTTCTTGAATGCGATTACATACAAAAGTTTTTAGGGTTTTTGGTTGGGTATTAATCCATCCCAAAACTATAGTGGAATCTGTCCACAAGACAGCACGTGAAATTTTAAAGCTATTGTTACTTGAGGAAAGAACCTTTGTAAGCAATCTAGCACCTAATAGAGCACCCATTAATTCAAGACGCGGTATAGTTAATTCCGGTTTTAATGGAGCTACCTTTGCCTTGGCACAAAAAAGGTGTACATGTGTGGCTCCTAGTGTATCGTTTGATTTTATATAAACACAAGCACCGTACGCAGACTGCGATGCATCAGTAAAACAATGAAATTCTACATTAATCGGTGCGCGACAGACTACATGCCTGGGCACCACAAGACTAGAAATATGGTGTAGATTTTTAATGAATTCGTCCCATTGAAGTTTGATGTTATTTGGGACTTCTTCATCCCAATCGTTTTTCAATAACCACAATTGTTGTAATATTATCTTTGGAATAATTGTAGTTGCTGATAGTAAACCCAGCGGGTCAAAAATTTTAGAGGACATGGATAAGATATTGCGTTTAGTAATTTTCGATTCAATTTTGAATTCTGTAGAAAATTTTAAAGTATCTGTTTGTGGACACCACTTTAGCCCCAAAACAGTAGACTCTTTGCTAAAATCTTGACAGACGTTTGTTAAAGGAAGGTCCTTTAAAATATCTGGAGCATTTGTCCGGAATTTACGTAAAGGAAAACAGGCTTCTGAAAGTTTGTTAATGACTTCATGAACAATGTTTTTCAAATCTTGTTTTGAGTTAGAACCCGTATTCAAGTCGTCGACGTAAAAATCATGCTCGATTGCACGCTGTACGTCGGGTTTGTCAGCGCATTCTCGCGACAACTCTAATAAACATCTTGTGCTCAAAAATGGAGCCGAGGCCGTGCCATAAGTTACAGTGTTTAGCTGTAGTACTTGCAGCGGCTTCGTTTCTTCGTCTCTCCACAGAATCAGTTGCAGGTTTCGCTGAGACTCGTCAACTAATATTTGCCGGTACATTTTTTCTATGTCACCAGTAACGACATAAGTATTTCCACGAAACCTTAACAAAATTGACAAAAGGTCATCTTGTATAACTGGCCCCACCAACTGGATGTCATTAAAGGACTTTCCGGAAGTAGATCTGCACGAAGCATCGAACACAACTCTTAATCGAGTATTTTCACTATTGGGCCGTAATACAGCGTGGTGGGGTAAAAAATAACCAAAGGAAGGGCGATCTATTAGTTCGAGATGACCTAAGTGTTCATACTCACGAATGAATGATTTATACTCCTCCTTTAGATCAGGTGACTTGTTTAATTTTCGCTCTAAATTAATGAATCTACGACGCGCTACATTGTATGAGTCACCGAGAGCTAGTTCTGGGGGTTCAGTTAGTGGAATTTTAACTAAAAAACGACCATCACTTAATCGCTTAGTATTATTTATAAATATACTTTCACACAACTCCTCAGATTTGGAATGAAAATGTTTTTTATCAGGAGCTAATTCTTCTATCTCCCAGAATTTAGTTAATGTTTGTTGAATACTTTGAGAAAAGTTGCATACAATGTTATTATGTTTTAGTTTGTTACTGATGCCAACACTAGTAGGTCCGGATATTAACCAGCCTAATTTAGAATGTTGCAAAGTAGGTTTGTTTCGACCAAGTTTAATTAGTCTTGGGTTTACAATATCCCAAAAGATATCTGCACCCAACAAAATGTCAATGTCAGAAGGACTGAAGAACTCAGGATCAGCCAGCTGCAGATTGTGAGGTAAGTTAAGTTGCGATGGATCAATACACACACTTGGAAGTTTGCATGTAATTTGTGGTATGACAAGACATGACACATTGACACAAAATTCGTTTAATCGAGATTTTAATTGTAAATCACAGTATTGAGCCGTACTTACTACAGCATTATTGATACCACTAACATTTACTACATTTCTATTAGTGAACTCTAATTTTAATTTATTTTGTAGGTTTTTTGTAATAAAAGAAGACTGACTGCCGTTGTCAAGCAGAGCCTTCGCAAGGTATGTATTATTATGTTGATCGATTATCTCGACTAGGGCCGTGCATAACAACACCTGGCTCGCCATCACGACAGATAACGACACTGCAGGAGCGACACTAGAATTTGATCCAGAAGTTGAAGGTAAGTTTGAATTTTCAATATTATTATTTTGCCTTGTTCCTTACCTTCATGTAACAGCGTACTATGTTTTTTCTGACAGATTTTGCAAGGACCGCGAAAACAACGGTTGACATTATGACCACCGCGAAGACAATTTGGACAAAGTTTATGCTTAGCAACCTCCTTCAGACGCAAATCCACACTTAAATTTCTAAATTGTTCACACTCGTGAACAAAATGCCCTTGTTTACAGATGGGACACTGTATACCAGTCGACCTTTCTTTACTATGAGCAGATACAAAAGATTTAGTCTGTTGATTTGAACGATGAGGTTTAACATCTGATTTGAACTGTACAGTTTCTAGAACATCCGCTCGGTTCCGCAGAAACAGGTAAAATTCATCAAGAGTTGGACAAACTGATAGATTGTTACGATGCTCTTCCCATTTGCGACCTGTGGCGCCATCTAGTTTTGAGGCCATCATGTAAATAATAATTGTGTCCCAGTAGTTGGTAGGTTCCTTTAATAAATTTAAGGCACGTAAATTTTTTGTGAAATAATCAATCATATAACGCAAAGATTTATGTGATTCCTTTGTGATAGGCTCAAAATTAAATAATGATTTTAAATGGTTATTTATCAATAGTCTCTTGTTATCATACCTATCACACAAAAGTTGCTATGCCAACATATAGTTTTCTGCAGTGAATTCAACCGATTTTATAACAAGTGCAGCGCCACTGTTCAGTGAAGACCGAAGGTAGTGGAATTTGTTAATGTCTGGAATAGACTTATTTTTATTAACCAATGAGTCAAATGTGTCACGGAATTCGAGCCACTTCAAGTAGTTACCATCAACATTTGGAAGGTTTATAGTTGGTAATTTAACATTAAAATTATTTTTACAGGATGAACTGCTGCACTCGGACTTCACATCAACATTATTGTCACCATGAGTAGAAGCGCTTTGAGCCTGTGATACATTTTCAATTATTAGTTGTGCATGGGAAATTAAACTGCAAAATGTTTCCTCGAATGATTCTCTTTCCTCAAGCTCACTGTCAGATTCAAGATCTAGCGCTTCAATTTTAGATTGAAGTTCATCAAATTGAGAAAACAATGCCTGAAATCTTTCTAATTTTAAGTGTAATTCGGTAAGCTGTAATTTTGTAATCTGACTGGGATCAATTGATTTTAACAACTCAATATGTTTTTTGAATATAGTAATTCTACCCTTTATATTACTACGAAACTGCCTGAGCTTTTTAATATCGTCCGACATTATTTTATTAGTGAGGTATACAATACGTAGGTTGTATACCTCAGTACGAAGAGGCAAATAACGTTCAAACAAATTATGGTTATATAGTCAAATGACCAATATAGGTACAATAAAAATGGTACCGACAATCCAACCAGACGAGCCCGGAGCGCAGCAAGTGCAGGCTGATGGCGTCAGCGTCACCTTCAGTTCAGCTTACTCTGTTTGTCAGCCACTGTCGCTCGTGCGCCGCAACAATTGTGCGCAGACTTCACGTTCCGGTGGAATCCCCAAAACTGGAATAGTCGGCGAATACAAATTAGTATAAATGTGTGATATAGTTCTTAACACATTTTCATAAGCCGGGAAGGTTATTTATTGAATTTCAATAAGTTGCAGGTAGAAGACTGTAACATTTAATTTTTGAGTATGAGGTACCTAGTTTGTGCACACTCTAAGTAGGGTTATACTATTAATTAAAATACCATCTAGCAATATGAACTTCCTTAGTAAAGGAATAAAATCGTCTTTGTTATAAGGTAGATAACAAAGGAATTAGATTACACGATGTATTACAAAGTGCGTTGTATCGCAGACGCTAGACAAAAAAAAATAAGCAATCACAGCGTAGATAGTTATATGTATAATGCAACGTTAATTAGGTAGCAATAACATGCTCAATAACCAAAAAATCGTGCGTTCATTCAAACAAAATAAGCGCAAATTGCAAGCGTGTAGGTAGATCGCGAAGAATAATTGCTTATTTTTTCGTAAATAAACTAAGCTAGGCCCGAAAACAGCACGGTAATGCGGCGGTGAGCAGAATTTGTTGTTCAATATTTCGACAAGTTAGTACACACACTAGTTAGGTACCTATATTTATTTTATAGGTACGAAATTCGTCGTTATATTATAATAACGGAAAACAATGCATAATGAGGCAATGAAACACCGTCACACCAGAGGCAAATTGAAGTTCGCAGCGATAAAATTGAATAAATAATTTACCTCCAAAATGGCTACTTCCTTAACGAACGACAATAATAAAATCACTTCACCACGGCATTAATCAGCACTTTCCTCAATTTTGGCAATCTAGATGAGTGATCCCAAGTTGTTGTCGTGGAAATTCGTCCAAACTCAACAATTACAGCTTGTCGCAACTCGTTCAACAGGACACGTTGTTCTTAGCAGGCGGCGGCGGCGCGGCGGACCCGCGTGCACGTGCAGAGATTATTCGTCGACGCGTTGGAGTCTCGTCGGTTATTTAGTTACGCTGCTCGCCTCAGATATCACGTCGGGGTCACCAAAACATGTGCAGGATGTGGGATGCACATTAAAAATGCGATATATAGGAGATAACTTATAATCAAGTTAAATTACAATTTTGTAGGAAGTAGTAAATACGTGTTGACGGCGCGGTGTCTATGTTCTGCCTGCCTGTAGAGGGCGCGAGCGCCGCGCCGCTCGCGCACGGCGTGAAGTTAGCGCGGGCCGCGCTTCTTGGCTCACTTCACAGTGTTTGTATTCTCAACACTAAACAAAAATTGAAACATGTCAAAGTGTAAAAATATAAAAGAAAAACACAGAAACAAAACAACAACATAAAACATTGGGCCATGTACACAACTGAAGCAGCTCAATCCCAAGCCTTCTTGTCCTCCAGATAGTCTTTAACTGTGTAAAAAGCTTTCTGGCATAGCTTACGTTTTATAAATACTTTGAATTTATTTATGCTTAGTTCTTGAATGCAGCCAGGAAGTTTATTATAAAAATGTATACATTGGCATCGAAAGGAACCACCTATTTTCTTGAGCCTGGTTTTAGGAACAACAAAATTGTGTTTGTTCCTAGTATTTATGCTATGGATATCACTGTATTTTTTAAACAGATTAATATTTTTATGTGCGTACAAGAGATTCTCATAGATATACTGAGAGGGCACAGTCATTATATTAATCTCTTTAAATTTTTCTCTGAGTGAGTGTCTGGGATTTAATTTATAAATCGCACGAATAGCTCTTTTTTGTAAAACAAATATTGTCTGCATATCGGCGGCATTTCCCTACTATCTTGATAGTCTAGACTATCTTGATAGTCATCTCTGTGACCATCTTACACACACACATAGTCATCCCTATGACTATGTTTGACAATCATCCCAGTGACTATCACTCACGCAGATAGTCATCCCTGTGACTATCTTGACAGTCATCCCTGTGACCATCACACACACAGATAGTCATCCCTGTGACTATCTTGACAGTCATCCCTGTGACCATCATACACATGCACCTAGTCATCCCTGTGACAACAATTAATTCGAAACAATCATCCCTGTGATTGTTCATTTGCAATCATCTCTGAAGATGAACTTGTAGCTCCTACATTACCAGACTGATCTACATCACAATCAACAGTTACTTCAATGGGTACTTGACTCTATGGCATTCTCCTAATCCTATCATACGCGTACTTATAGGTTCGCTTCGAATTTAAACCTTTTAATAAGTAGCGGTCACCATCGCCTTGCCTTCGTACTGTCAAACCTATTCTTATCATACTCGGCTGATTTTTCTATATTGTTTGTTGCACTATTCCTAATTTCGTCTAAATCAACGCAAACTTCATCGCCTTCATCGTCATTAGCCATTAAAGATAAAGGCCTAGCAACTTTTCATATCATAAGCTCAAGCGGCGAACACTTGGTAACCCTATTAATGGAACAATTTAGAGCCAGTTGTACGTCACCTAACGAATCTTGCCAGGATTTATCGGAATTTATCTCCACAGCCGTAAGCATTGACTTTAGGACGCTCATTACGCGTTCAACTTGACCGTTAGCGCGTGAAGTGCCAGTGGCGATTAAATGAAGATTAATATTCTTGCTATCGCAAAACTCGCGAAATTCTTTGCTTGCGAAGCGTCGACCTTGATCTGCAATTATGCGAGATGGTGCCCCAAAAAGAGCTACGCTATTAGTGACAGCCTGTATGCTACTTTTAGTGTCAATATTAGTAGTGTGATATAATAAAACGAATTTTGTGAAAGCGTCAATCAATACGAAAACGTACTCTTTTACGTGATTCTTTCCACTAAGTTTGCCAGTAGCATCGATATGGATCGTGTGCCATGGAGAGGTAACTTTAGGTATGGGGTGAAGTGTCGCTTGAATTTTTCCAGAACGCGACTTTGCTATTTTACACGTCACACAATTGTCAACGAATTTCTTGACATATCGCGACATTCCCTAGAACCAATAATAATCATACACCTTCTCCAGTGTTTTTTCCCAACCAAGATGAACAAGCGAATCATGGACATTATTAATCACTGACCACTTAGCATGAGGTACAATTGGAAGACATCGCGTTCTACCATTTCGTTGAATTTTCCGATGTAAAATCCCTGACCTAAGTACGTACGTAGTACTACTATTTAAATCATCAACGATCCTAGTTATTTCATTATCACGCTGTTGTTCGGCAATTAGCCAGTTTGAAGAGAGTTCAATCATATTTACGTGCTTAGATTCTACTCGATTACAGGTACGATTATTATTAGGTATGGATGGTAAAGGATTGCGAGACAGAAAATCAGCGTGTGACATGCGTTTCCCCTCTCGGTACTCTATATCAAAATCAAAACACTGAAGGTATGCCCACCATCTGTGTACCCTAGGAGTCAAGTCAATTTTAGTTCGAGAAGCCTTCAGGGAATTACAGTCCGTAACTACTAAAAATTTACGTTCATGCAAGTATTGCCTAAAATGCTTGATAGCATTTACAACCGCAAGAGTCTCTAACTCATAAGAATGATAGCGGGATTCCGCGGCTGATGTTCGCTTGCTAAAATAAGCTATGACATGACGTTTCTCACTATGGACTTGAAATAATATAGCACCGTAGCCCTCTGAGCTCACATCTGTGTGCAGTTCAGTAGGTAAGTCAGGATTAAAGATTTTTAATATTGGGTCCTTTGTCAATATTGAAATTACTTTTTGTCTAATTTCCTCATGCTCAGTTTTCCAAATAAAGTTTCCTTTAAGAGAAGTTAATTTATAAAGCGGTGCCATTAAACAAGCAAAATTTGCAACAAATTGTCGAAAATAAGAAGCTAGACCTATGAACTGCCTAAGCTGTGTTACGGATTCAGGAGCTGGTAAAGCAGTAAGCGACTCTATTTTTCGTTTATTCGGTCTGACATTACCGTTTTCTACTTCATAGCCTAAGAACTCAACTCTAGTCTTAAGGAAAGAACATTTTTTGGAATTAAGGCAAAATCCCGATTTAGTAAGTACGTCAAGAACGGTATTAAGTCTCTCTAGCCCGTGCTCTATAGATTCGGAGAGTATCATAACGTCATCGATGTAAACAATGACGTAATCGCGCACGAGATTTCCTAAGGCGTTTACAATGGCCCTCTGAAATACAGTGATAGCGTTTCGCAAACCAAATGGCATGGTCAGGTATTCGTACTGGCCATCAGGTGTTATGAAGGCTGTACGCTCAATCGAATCTACTATCTACATGGCAAGGGATTAAATGAAAACCGCTAGCACAATCAAGTTCCCTATAATCAATACACATTCTGTCTGACCCATCTTGCTTTTTCACCAACAAAGCTGGACTCGCAAAAGGTGAACAACTTGGCCTAATAATATTTGCACGCAAAAGTTCGTCTATTTTACTGCGCATAATATTACGTTCCTCAACAGATAATCTATACGGACGTCTTTGCACTGTTTTACTGGGATCCTTTAATCTAATCTCTAACTCACCAGTAGTGACACGTGTAATCGGCATACTGGTTGTAAAATAACTAGAAAAACGATTTAAGATGTTTAAAAGTTTTGGTTTATACTTAAAGGAAATGTCGGTATCGATATTGTTAAAATGAGGCGGAGAGTTCTGAATGGTGCAGCTATTCACAACGTTAGTTTTTAACAACTTAAATGAAGTAGAAGTCATAATAATAGAAAAGCCCTGATTCATAATTTCACGACCAATCAAAATATTACTACGTAAGTAAATATCAGGTAGCACATGTAACAATAACTCGAACGAGTACTCATTAATCATAACTTGACATAAAATCTGTTCGGTTGATTTCACACTACTTTGTCCGATACCAGTTAAGGAAACAACGTTCATAAAACGTTTTCCACCCATCTTCGTCGCTAAACTCTCCTTAATTAATGAGCACTCAGCACCAGAATCGTAGTGAAATAAATAAGACTCACCACGATGTTGCAGTTTTCCGGTCGGTGGATCCACTGTACACAGGTCGACTCGATGTTCAGACTGCGCATTGGAGCTGGCACTGCCACCGCGAGCGCCCGTCCCAGAGGTGCAGCGACTCGCCACATGCCCCACTACACCGCACTTGAAGCACCTGACGCTTGTCGTAGCAGCAGTCTGATGAGAAGCCGGAGCCGTAGCTGATGCCGCCGGAGCTATTTTTCCACAGCCAAAACACTTTAGCGGTGATGCTTTGGAAAACTTCGATCGTTTGCTATCAGGTGCTGACGAGGCATCATCAGGCGTAGCCTTTCTCTTTTGGAAAGAGAAGGCTTGCAATTCTCTTTGTAGTTGTTGGCGAGAAGTAATTTCTGTTGTAAAAGCAAGTCGTTGTATTCGTGAATCGTATTGCGAAATATGCGCCAGAGCGGTTGCAACGGCGATCTCTTCCTTTGTACAATCCTTCCACCGGCTTATTAAGGAACTAATAAGTCGACTAGCACACGCAGCCAGTGACTCATTTTCTTTTAATTTCTCGTTATGAAAATTAATGAGGGTACCTGCACATGTGTCCGTGCAAACGAATCTCGCGGTAAAGAGATCCTTGAATTCCGTCCAGGTTATCCCAGGATATGATATTTGAGACAACCAAGCCGATGCGGTACCTTTCAGAGCTTTGCTGATGGCGACAATAAGTTGTCCTCCCTGCGGCGGGTTGTTTTCAAAACAAAGATCTGCAGTTGCACACCACGATCTCGCATCACTGTCTTCCTTGTCAGGATTAAACTCAGGCAGGGAAAACCGTCGACTCGATTCAGGCGACTGGAGCGCAGAAATCAACGCCAGCATGTTGTCGTTTTGTTTTTCGATTATTTGGCGCCATTTTTCATCCGCACTTGCACTAGGAGATTTCTCAGCCCGCTCGAATCCAACTTCTGATGTCGGATCATGGAGGTCTTCGTGATCGCTCATAGCACAGTAAAAATATGGAACAGTATGGAAACTAAGTCCATTTGTTGAAATAATTACCTACGCTCCAGGTGAGCGTTAGGGTTGTCACTTTTAATGTTTGTAATAAGTGTTTTATTGGAACGAAGTTCTTTAACACGGCTTGCGGTAGGAGTTGACTGGGAGAAATACTCACGCGAAAATGCGTTAGTGCATGTTATTCCATGCGACTTTCTTCTTTGGTCAAAATGTAAATAATGCCATTGTAAAAAAAAATATACAGACTGAATATTGTTTATCATTTCTATGCCATTTTATTCCATTTCAATTATACCTAATATCTGCCCTAAAATTTTGATGAAGGATTTCTATATGTTGAAAAATTATTGTTACTAACTTTGTGAAGTAATTACGTTCCTATGTGTATGTTTCGAAGGCTACATTTCCTTTGACTAGACTAGAATATAATGTTGTCATAAAATTATGGTTATTTATTTGTTCATACTCATAAGAATTCATTTATTCCATATGTTAAACATATATAACGAGGGTTCGTCAACAGTGGGTCGCGACATCGGAAATAACACTCACAAAACTTTCGTTAACACTGGTATCGCTCGTATGGACCAAAAAATGGTATCCGGCTGGTACCAATTTATATAGGCGATTGAGAAAAGATAGTTTTATATTTAAGTGGACTGTAAATTTGAGGATGGCTGTAATCGCCTAGAAATTAAATACTGGATGAACGGACAATCAGTTATTATATAGGAGTAGGTAGGAACAGCACACCTTACCTTGAATTCCTGGCGCGACGCGTGGTCGAAGACAAAATGGCGGCAACACGGCGTTCCTGTTTCTAAGCACAGATCTTGCTCGCAGGAGTCTCACGATCACCAAGTCAATCGATCACACCCGCGGGCGGTTAGTAATTATCACAGTTTTGCGGTTCAAGCGGACACGCGATATAAGCGGGGCGCGCGCGCACGTCGGATACGCTGCGACACGACACGACACGGCGCGATGCTTCTTCAAAGTCTTAGCCGAGCCGGACGGAAACAGAGTCGGTGGGACTCTAGCCAATGACACTCTCCTGGTACTCTTGGCCAATTAGAGGCAGGCGTGCCGTTTGGGTGGGAAAGAGAGATTCGATCGTCCGTTCTGACCTTTACGTCAATTGGATTGAAACTATCCTTGAGCGTTAGTAAATATTAAGAGCATCAGTAGATGGCGTTACCATTTCCCCCCGGCTTTAAAGGGTTGCCTTTAAAGGAGACAGAATAAATGAATATTGTTAGGTATACCACCGCATAACCTATCCAAAATCTGAGACAGTATTGTCATATATTAAATTAACCTAAATTTATTTCAGCGGAACACTTATAACACAAGTTTAACTAATATCTAAACTAAGAGAGAGATCCAGCTTCAGGCTAGATCTCACTGAGTTGGTAGCGGACAGAGACGCACGACAGGGCGCACGTAGCTACCCTTCGCGGTTTTTACCGTAACAACGCGGGTTATACCGTCTTTAGATGTGTGCAATTTCTCTATGATGGCTAAGGGCCACGAAAGCGGCGGAGAATTATCATTAATGATAATTACTAACGTACCCTCCTGTATAGGGGGTGCAGGACTATTCCATTTGGACCTAGTCTGAAGCTGGTGAAGGTACTCAGAACGCCAGCGCCTCCAGAACGACTGCACGAGATTATCGAGCAAAGAATGTCTCTGAAGCAGGCTAGAGGAGTCTGCTGCAGGTGCGGGGAGCGACGACAATGGCACTGTGTTCAAAAAATGCGCAGGAGTTAACGCGGATAATTCTGCAGGGTCACTACTCAGTGCTGTGAGAGGACGCGAGTTTACCAGTGCCTCGATTTGAGCCAGCACGGTTAAAAGCTCTTCGTAGGAGAGGATTTGTTGGCCTATGACCTTGAAGAGATGGGTTTTAATTACCTTTACCATACTCTCCCAACATCCACCGAAATGTGGTGAAGCGGGTGGTATAAATTTCCAATCTATCTGATTCATGGAAAGTTCTTCCTGAAGACAATCACGATATTCATTCTTGAGAAACATATAAAGATCGCGTAAATAAGAATTTGCACCTACGAAACAAGTGCCGTTGTCCGTGTACAAACAATTTATAGGGCCGCGTCGCGAAAGAAATCGTTTTAGAGCTGCTATAAATGACACTGTGCTTAGATCCGTTGCAATTTCAATATGTGTAGCGCGCGTTGTCAAGCATGTGAAAACGCATAGCCAAGCTTTACGGCTTTTAACGCCTCGACCACGCACTGGCGTGTACTGCAGTGGTCCAGCGTAATCGCAACCGGTATGTGTGAACGCTTTATCTGCCTGCTTGACGCGGTTCCCTATCCATTAGCATAAAATTTTAAGACCTAATATAACTTAGCATAATGTTGTTTGGCATAATTATTTTTTCGCATAATATAATTACGCATAACAGCTCATGCATAATTTTTTTAAGCATTATGTCTGTAACCATAATAATGATTAGGCATAATATTTTAAAGCATAAACTTATTAAGCATAAAGTTCTAAAGCATAACTTTTTTAAGCATAATATCCTAAAGCATAAAAGTTAAGCAAAATTAATATACAAAATATTAATATATTATAACGTGTTGAACAATTTTGTGAGTATTTTTTCGCTGTAGGAAGCAAGCATTGCAAGCATACAGCATGCAAGCAAGCATGCAGCATGCCAGCAAGCATGCAGCATGCAAGCAAGCATGCAGCATGCAAGCAAGCATGCAGCATGCAAGCAAGCATGCAGCATGCAAGCAAGCATGCAGCATGCAAGCAAGCATGCAACATGCAAGCAAGCAGCATGCAGCAGGCAGGGTTTCTGTGACGGCTCCGGCGCTGCGGCCCTCCGGCGGCCCCACGCGTGCTAATCGTCGCAGACGGCTTTCGCTCACCACCGCAGCTTCGACTTGTTGGCCGGCTTCGCCGGCCAGCCTCAGCCGCGGCGGCTCGCTCGCAGTCGCCTGCTCCTCAGCCCGCGGGCCGCCTCGCCCCTACGCGCCTACGCGATTTTAAATAACACTCTAGGGGTAGGACAAACAAGACTACGTGAAGTCGGTTTTGCAGCAATTCGGTTCTGTGACTAACTTTTGTTGCACAGCATATTAATTTAATAGCCATTAGGCCTACTAACGTTATGCTAAAAGTCTTTAGGCCTACTAACGTTATGCTAATAGTCATTAGGACTACTAACGTTATGCGAATCAAATTTATGCCAAAACAAATTAGTCTTTAACATGATTATGCCAACATAAAATGTATGCCTAAAAAAAATATGCCAAAGTATTATTATGCCAAAACAAATTGTGCCAAAATCGTTATGCCGAAGTATATTAGGACAAAAAACATTATGCGAAAAGAAGGGATCCCGCTTGACGCGATGGCTTGGAAGGTCAGCCATGAGAGGAGTGACCGAGCGAGGACGGAATTTAAAGCACACGTTACATTTAGATAATCTGTAGCGAATTATTCGTCGTGCAGCTAAAACCCAATATTTATGCCTGAGTAAGGACATTAGCAACTCTGGACCGGCATGGAGATGTTTCCTGTGATAAAAATCGACAAGAAGGTCAACGACATGGTCGTGACGCGGTAAGACGCAAGGATGCTTGTAGCAATAAGGCTCGTCCGAATTAGACAGACGACCACCAACACGTAATATGCCATGCTCGTCGAGAAATGGCCTAAGTTTAAGGAGTGCGGGAGAACAAGGTACATTATTTTTCAAATTATGAATGTCATTACTAAAATAAACAGCCTGAACAACTCGCAACAATTTATTCTCCGCAAATTCAAGGTCAGAGCTTGAAATAGAAGTCCCATTAGGAAGAAGCTTAAGAAACCTACAAACATAAACGATGGCGCGTAGTAATTTAACCCACGACGACATGCGCTGTGCGAGTGCATAGATCGGAGATTCTGCGACCTCAACGACAACGGGATGAGAAACAGACTTCTGCTCGGGTACATTATCGGCTTCTGCACTGTGGTCACAAGTATGTATGGGCCACTCTGACGGATCATGGGAAATCCAAGAAGGCCCACAATACCACAAAGGATGTTCGAGAAGTTTAAGTGGAGTAACACCACGAGAAAGGCAATCAGCAGGATTCTCAATACCCGCAACGTGGTGGAAACAAGTAGCAGGAACAAGCTCTATTATTTTAGTGACGCGATTGGCGACAAAAGTCTGCCAGCGGTGTGGAGAGGAATAAATCCAAGCGAGCGCTACCTTGGAGTCAGAAAATGCGTATATTTTATTGATAAGGTAGTGGGGCAAAACTGTGTCTTGAACTTTGCGGAGCAACTGAGACAACAGAAGGGCCGCACACAACTCCAGTCTCGCAACCGAAATGGTTTTGACAGGCGAGACCTTGGATTTGGCACAAACTAACTGCACCGAGTAGTTAGTACCATTGCGAACTTGCAAATACACTACTCCCCCGAAAGCGCGTTCGCTAGCATCAGCGAATCCTATTAGATTGACAGTACATCCGTCGACTAACCCAAGATGGCGTGGTATAACAATTTGATTGAGCGCAGAAAGCTCAATACAAAATTGTTTCCAAGCTGCGACAATATGGTCAGGAGGTGTGTCATCCCACCCACACTTTGATAGCCAAAGCTCTTTTATCAAGAGCTTGGCGTGCAAAATTGTGGGAGCCACAAAACCCAGTATGTCCCATAGTCGAGCCACTGTTGACAGCATAGTGCGCTTGGTGCACTTATCATCAGGTGGTGCGGCGTCAAATCGAAAACTATCACAGGATTTATCCCAGCGTAAACCGAGAACTTTATGCGGTACAGACTTGTCAAACTCAATGTCTGGGGAAGCTTTATGAGAGTTAGGTAACTGCTCGAGAACCTCTTTACAATTGCTTGTCCATTTGACAAGATCAAATTGGCCTCGCTTGAAGAGCTGAATAAGCTCTTCACAAAGCGAAATTGCTCGCGGAACGGATGTGACACTACAAGCGATGTCATCCATATACAAAGCGGAGGAGGCAACAGCTGCTGCAGCGGGAAAGTTGTCGCCTTCATCAGCGATTAACTGGCGGACAACGCGTAACGCGTGATATGGACTGGACTTAAGTCCAAAACAAACACGATTAAATTGATATACGGATAAAGGTTCACTGCTGTCAAAACGATAGAAAATCCGTTGAAATCTACGGTGAGATTCACAAACGCCGATATTCAGGAACATTTGGCGGCAATCAGCTGACAGTGCGACTTCGAAAGACGGAACTTTATGAGGATGTTAAATAAGTCACCCTGTAGATTAGGGCCGGCATGTAAAATGTCGTTAATCGACTGACCCGATGTAGTCTTACAACTAGCATCTAAAACCACGCGGAGTTTAGTGGAGGTCTTATCTTCGCGAACTACACCGTGGTGCGGAATATAATAAGTGGGAAGAGACTTTTCTTCGTGGTTGACAACCGGACTCAAAAAACCTTTATTTAAATAGTCACGAATGACGTCATTATAGGCGCCGCGTAACTTGAGCGATGCATCAAGTTTGCGTTCTAAACAGTAGAAGCGTCTAAGTGCAGCAGCGTATGAGTCACCTAGCGAATACGGGTCACCACAAAATGGTAACTCCACAACATATCTGCCACTGTCATCGCGAACAGTGGTAGCGCGGAAATGTTCTTCACACTCGAGTTCCTTACGGCTCTGCGAGGGCGGTGCGGAAATCTCTTCAAGCTCCCAAAAACGCTTGAGAATAGATTCAACATTATTTTCTTGAAGAACTGCACAACAAGACATAGTATAATTAGGAGTATGTGACGTAGGTACGGTACCCATAATTACATACCCCAATACCGTCTGAATTGCGGGAGGTATATTCTGTTGTTTACTATGTACCACATTTTGCAAAAATATGTGTGGGAATATGGCAGCCCCTAACAGGGCATCGATGTTTCCCGGCTGCGCAAAGTCAGAATCCGCCAGCGGTAACATCTCGAGATGTGCGAGTTGAGATACGTCCACCTGCGCGTTCGGCAACGTGTCCGTAATACGTTCTACGATAAGTGAGGAAATATCAAAGTTAATGTCTTTATTAAAACGGGAATGTATTTTAACATCTACGGAACCCTTACAAGATTTTTCCGACCCACCGATCCCTTTTATTATTGATTTCGTATTCTTAAAGTTATTCCAGAGTCCGAGGCGTTTAAAGCAATCAAAAGTAATAAAATTACTTTGTGACGCACTGTCGAGTAAACAACGAATCGTATGAGGTACATTATTGACATCGTAAACGACAACTTGTGCAGTCGCCAACAAAACCGTTGTGGACGCTACACATTGCTGCTTGGTATCGCGCTGAACATGACAAGTAGCCGAGACCGCGCCGCGTGCGCACGCAATGGATGTCGTACACAGAGATATCTCCGACGCGGCGGCGGCGTGCGGGGCGGCTATAGTACCAGCATTCGGAATCGTCTGCTGTGACGTAACAGGTTGGTCAGCTGACGAGATAATCGACGGCGACTTCTCCAAGTGCAATAATGTGTGATGACGCTGCTTGCATGATCGGCATTTAGCATTACTCGAGCAATTACTGGTTTTATGTTTTAAACTTAAACAATTAACGCAAGCTTTGTTTTCCTTTACACATTTAAAACGCGCACTCGGGTCTAAATTATTAAAAGCGGGACATTTATAGAAATGGTCGTGCACAATATTATTGCACAAACACTTATGCAAATTATTATGAGGCTCTGAACATGCTACGTAAGATTGCGGGTTAGGGACGGGATTACTTTTATTATTTCGCGATTTATTCGACTTTTGTTTACCACTGTTCTCATTTGACGAGCTAGATGCGTTAAGCTGCGTATTATGAAATATTCGGCACTGATCTTTGATGAAGGAAATAAAGCTATCTAGTGAAGGTATTTTATTAGAACTTTCCGTCATCTCGAAGGCACGAATTGTTTCTGGGTCGAACTTTTTTAACGCAAGTTGTAATAATATAAAGTCGGATAGATCTTTTAATTTTAAGTTTTTAAGGGCATTGACCGCGGTAACAAAGTTATCTATGAACAGCTGGAAATTCGAAACAGACGCGGGTCCTGACAATTTAAGGTTCAATATCTGGTCCAAGTAGGTAGATGCTAGGACACGAGTATCTTGATACCTATCAAGGAGTGACTGAAATATCACGTGATAATTCTCAGCACTTGGAGTGACACCTGCAAATACGGATTGCACTTTCGGCGACAGTTTACCTATTAAATAGTACAACTTGTCGGCATCTGTCAGAGAGTCATTGTCGTGCACTATTGACTTAAAGCTGGCGTAAAATAACGGCCAGTTCCGTATATCGCCATCAAACGACATTAGTTCGATAGGAGGTAGTCGCGGCGTACGTACTGACGGCGTCGGCGCCTGCGCGATTGTTGTACATCTACCCTCTAACTGAGATTGTTTACGTTTGATGATACAATAAAGATCCTCGAATGAAGTGTACGCCTGGTAATTCGGCTTTGTTTCGGGATCAATAGAAAGTAACTTTGCGTTATAAGTGTCCAATAAATTATGAAAGTCTGTTCGAATATTATCTACTGTCATACAATTACTAAGAAATGATTCTTTTTTAGCTTCGGAAGTATTTGCTGTTTTTGAGCGCTCGTATAGGGCCTGAATACGCTCAAATAAGACATTACGTTTAGCTTCTAATATTGACAATTCCGTTTCTTTCGACATGTTTAAGCTAGTAGGTAAGTAGGTATATTATAACTGGATATCTAAATGTAGGTATGTAGTTATGCGGCGGTATTCCTAGCTTATCGAATCGAATTGTCGAATTATGTAAGTATGTAGGTAGCTACTTAGAGTAAGTATATTGCCTACTAGGTGCGGGAATGATAAAATGTATATGTAGGTAGCTACTTTGAGTCAGTATATTACCTACTGAGTGCGGGAATGACCACGTAATGGGTATGATAATAGTCTAGGGGTATAGCTAGGTACTATAACCGCCTAGGTAGGCACTTCTAGAAGATACCTACGCGTTATAGGGGAGAATATGATTTATATAAGTAGGTGTATAAATCCTTCTCTTGCGGGGTAAGTAATGAGTTAGGATCAAAACAGTGGATCCGACTCGAAAGGACCAAAAAGTGGTATCGCTCGTATGGACCAAAAAATGGTATCCGGCTGGTACCAATTTATATAGGCGATTGAGAAAAGATAGTTTTATATTTAAGTGGACTGTAAATTTGAGGATGGCTGTAATCGCCTAGAAATTAAATACTGGATGAACGGACAATCAGTTATTATATAGGAGTAGGTAGGAACAGCACACCTTACCTTGAATTCCTGGCGCGACGCGTGGTCGAAGACAAAATGGCGGCAACACGGCGTTCCTGTTTCTAAGCACAGATCTTGCTCGCAGGAGTCTCACGATCACCAAGTCAATCGATCACACCCGCGGGCGGTTAGTAATTATCACAGTTTTGCGGTTCAAGCGGACACGCGATATAAGCGGGGCGCGCGCGCACGTCGGATACGCTGCGACACGACACGACACGGCGCGATGCTTCTTCAAAGTCTTAGCCGAGCCGGACGGAAACAGAGTCGGTGGGACTCTAGCCAATGACACTCTCCTGGTACTCTTGGCCAATTAGAGGCAGGCGTGCCGTTTGGGTGGGAAAGAGAGATTCGATCGTCCGTTCTGACCTTTACGTCAATTGGATTGAAACTATCCTTGAGCGTTAGTAAATATTAAGAGCATCAGTAGATGGCGTTACCAAACACTTTTAATTACTTACTAACACACACTGAATACAAAATAATCAAGGATGCCTGAGATATGGCTCGATTAAGAATTTAGGAACGCGGGAAGTTTAGCGTGGAGTAACGAATGTCTACTCAGTTCGCCGGACCGATTCAAAGTGACCGCGCTCAACTGTCGCCGCACACAGCCCTACCCCAGCTACAGGTTACTCAACCTACTTGTCAACGTCTGTACCTGTCAATGTCAAATAGCCGATTATACTTCCGAATCGACTATGACTCGATTATTCACTTGGTGTTGTCATTACTCCACGCTAACCATCCCCAAGTTATTACTTGACGTTCCCAAACGTAAGCTGTCAAATGAAACTATATAGTTTCTTCAGTGAGAGATAGATGGCGCTGATCCAAATCGATTGATATGCGTTGACGCTTCGACACGGCCGTCCTGATAATCACACGTCCTCGTGTGGAGTACCTGGAGGGAAAGAAAATTCTCGAACAGTACTCATTCTAGTCGTTCGGCCATTCCTGGCCCAAGTAGAAAAGATATTCTGATCAAAATAATTACAGGTTCTAATGCAAACCCCAACAAACAATTTCTCTCAAAGCTGACATGTCAAACAACACCCATACCAATTCAAATAATAGGAAACTCATTAAACTATTACAATGCTCATACTCTGACCTCCATCCGGTCTTCATCATCACACTTATAACCTCCATCCGGCCATAAGCATCAAACCAATCGACCTCCATCCGGTCTTTAACACGTAACCTCTATCCGGTCACTAACACAATCAGGCAACCTCTATCCGGTCACCACCACATGTAACCTCCATCCGGTTACAAACACAACAGGCAACCTCTATCCGGTCACCTCCACATGTAACCTCCATCCGGTTACAAACACAACACCATCAAGATAATCATTTCGAGCCTTTATCAAGATAATTCTTAAAGTAGGTTTGTTCAACATGTTACTTTATTTTTACTATAACGTTACAGATTATAAGAAAACTCTTACTATGCCATGTACTCTAAATGTTAAGTTGACTACTTAGTATTCAACTAGTCTTGTCAGCGTCATCATTTTCGTCGTGGCTAGTCTCGTCATCGTCACCTACGTGCATGTCAACGTCGGTTATTTTTCGCAGTCGGTCATGTGCGTACTTGTATGTCCGGGCGGAAGAAAGGGACTTCAAAACATAACGGTCACCATCAAGAACATCGATCACCCTAAACGGTCCCCTGTATTTCGAGTCAAGTTTCGTCTGGTTTCGCTCCTCATTTTGCAGCAAAACAAAGTCACCTACAGAGAATGATTGAACCTTAGCCTTAGTAGAGTCAAACCGTTTCTTGTCATAAGCAGGCAGAAGCTTTCTCCATGTTCTCTACAGCCATCTCCCTCACCTCAACTATGTCAACCTGAGGCTCTTCATCATTTGCCGTCATAATATCAATGGGTCTAGCAGTCTTACCAATCAGCAGCTCAAGAGGACTAGCTTTCGTGACTCTACTTACAGTGCAGTTGAGAGCAAGCTGAACGTCGGGCAACGCATCTTGCCACGAACGATTGCATGTCTCTACAGCGGTGACCATGTTTTTGAGCGTGCTCATTACTCGCTCAACCTGTCCGTTGGCACGAGAACTACCTGTAGCGATCAAATGCAGCTTGATATTAACTGAGGCACAGTACTCCCTGAACTCCTTACTGGCAAAGCAGCGTCCTTGGTCGGCGATCAAGCGCGATGGAGCACCGAAGATAGCGACACTAGCCTTCAGCGCTTTGATGCTGCTTGCTGTATCAATGTGCAGGGTGTGGTGCAGCATAACGAACTTGGTAAAGGCGTCTATCAAAACGAAAACGTACTCCTTTTTGTCGTTTTTGCCACTCAGCTTCCCGGTAGCATCGACGTGCAGTGTGTGCCATGGTATAGCTACCTTTAGGATTGGGTGCATCTCCGCCTGGATCTTACCTGAGTGTGACTTTGAGATCTTACAGGTTACGCAGTTCTCTACAAATTTCCTCACAAACTTCGACATGTTCTCGAACCAATAGAGGTCGTAGAGTTTTTCCAGCGTTTTCTCCCATCCCAAATGCAGTAATCCCTCGTGGACGTTATTAACCACGGACCAGCGAAATGAACGAGGAACAATAGGTAACCAAAGATTCTTACCATTTCGTTGCACTTTTCGATGCAGGACACCAGATCGTCGCTCGTAAGTTTTGGCCACATCAGCAGGGAGCTCATTGTTATCGAGGTCAGTCAAGAGCTTTAAAATTTCAGGGTCCCGTTGCTGTTCCATCATCAGCCAATTTTGTGAAAGCTCAGCGAGGTTTACCTCCTTTTGTACTACCTTCTCACTAACCTTATTTTTAGTTTCAGGTTGCGGTAACGGGTTCCTGGGGAAGAAGTCAGCGTGGCACATGTGCTTACCTTCACGATGGACAATGTCAAAATCGAACCCTTGCAGAAAGGCCCACCATCGGTGAACACGCGGCGTCAGGTCCAACTTCTTGCGCGTGGACTGCAGAGAATTACAATCGGTGACTACTCTGAACTTGCGACCATGGAGATAACGCCTGAAATGCTTTACAGCATTGACCACTGCGAGGGTCTCAAGTTCATATGAGTGGTACCTCGATTCAGCGTCAGACGTTCGCTTACTGTAATAGGCAACTGGATGTAGCTTACCTGCTTTTCTTTGCAGTAAGACCGCACCGTAACCAATGGCACTGGCATCCGTGTGGACTTCAGTTTCAGCATCAGGGTCGTACACCGTGAGCACAGGCTCATTTGTGAGAGCGGCTACAATCTTCTGCCTAACTTCCTCATGTTCCGGCTTCCAGGTCACCTTACCATTCCCAGAAGTCAGAGCATATAACGGCGCCATCACCTGTGAGAACCGTGCCACAAACTGGCGAAAGTAAGATGCCAAACCAATAAATTGCCGTACCTACCTGTGTCACCGTCTCAGGCGGTGGTAGAGCCGTCAATGCTTCGATCTTACGCGGGTTAGTACGAATCTTCATCGGTTACGTGTCGGCTGGCGCGGTAGGTATACCTGTAGTGAAAGACTTCTCGAAGGATTGCAAGATACTAACTCTGCTCTACGATCCGCCGGTACGTCAGTATCGATAGAGCTCCAGTCAATTTCAGTTCGCTCTACCTCACAAGAAGCAATAAAAGGATACCTAAAGATCTTAATTCGGTCAGTAGTCATTTGAACAGTCAAACCATGTTCCAGAATCTCACGTCCAATCATAATACCATAACGTAGAAAATGATCAGGCAATACATGAAAACGAATCTCAATACTAATGTCATCGATCTCTACCAAAGCCAAAATCTGTAACGTAGAGCTAATGGAAGTCTGCCCTATCCCAGTCATAGTCACAGTCTCATCAATACGCTTTCCTTTAAATTTACAGGCTACAGATTCTTTAATTAAGGAACACTCGGCACCAGAGTCGTAATGAAATGAAAATTGCTCACCGGAGTGACGTAGAGTCTCAGTCGGCGCGCTCAGGAGGCACAGGTCAACCCTCTTTTCATTGACAGGCTTGGAAGACCCGGAGTCGGCGCTGCTCTTCTCATTGCGCCGTGGGCAGCTCGATGCGTAGTGACCTTGCGCGTGGCAGTGGAAGCAGGTGATCCCGGATGCATGAGACTTCGCAGTCGATGAACCCCTCCCGTTGCCATTGCTGTGGTTGTGGTGCTTCTGCGATGCTTGAGTATCCTGTTTCACGTCCTTGCGGTAGCAGCGCACAGATTTGTGACCCGGCTTGCCGCAAATATAACACTTCAGAGGCTTCACAGTACTATGCGCTTTGTACCGCTTTTCAGGGGCATCGCGGTCATCGCTAGGTAGCTTTCTCTTCATAAAAGAAACCGCTTGCAGCTCTTGCTGTAGCTGGCCACGTGTCTTGCAATAAAAAATCGCTTAAAATCGGTCCACGTCATCCCAGGATACGACACGGTAGATAGCCAGGTAGAAGCGCCTCCCTTCAAGGCGCGGCTTAGAGCGACCATAAGCGGGGCGCCATGTTGGTCTTGGTCCGTCAAGCACATCTCAGCAGTCGTCACCCAAGCACGTGCGTGCATCCACCACTTGTTTTTCAGGATCGAAATCCGGTAAACGAAAGCCATGTGACGACGAAGTAGGTGTTTTCATGGCTTAAATCAACGTCAGAAAATTGCGGTTTTGTTGTTCCAACAAACGCATCCATTTTTCGTCGCTAGCGTCTTCATTTTGAACACGTGGGCCGTCGTGGTTCAATCCCATTTCTGATAACGAGGGTTCGTCAACAGTGGGTCGCGACATCGGAAATAACACTCACAAAACTTTCGTTAACACTTTTAATTACTTACTAACACACACTGAATACAAAATAATCAAGGATGCCTGAGATATGGCTCGATTAAGAATTTAGGAACGCGGGAAGTTTAGCGTGGAGTAACGAATGTCTACTCAGTTCGCCGGACCGATTCAAAGTGACCGCGCTCAACTGTCGCCGCACACAGCCCTACCCCAGCTACAGGTTACTCAACCTACTTGTCAACGTCTGTACCTGTCAATGTCAAATAGCCGATTATACTTCCGAATCGACTATGACTCGATTATTCACTTGGTGTTGTCATTACTCCACGCTAACCATCCCCAAGTTATTACTTGACGTTCCCAAACGTAAGCTGTCAAATCAAACTATATAGTTTCTTCAGTGAGAGATAGATGGCGCTGATCCAAATCGATTGATATGCGTTGACGCTTCGACATATAAATTATAATACAATATAAATTACAATAAGTCTTCGGTATAAGGATTTAATACTAGTATTAAAAATCTGTGCTTGGGTACTCAGTTTTTGCAAAACGAAAAACCGAGTGGCCCATCTATAGCCATTATAATAGCGTAGGTATTATCTATGAAGATGAACACGGCACCCGCCACTGAGAGCACCGCGAAGGTCCCTTAGGGGCCTCGTAGATGTGCGCGTCTGTGTGAGTGTGCCGTTTCGATCGTTTGTTCGTAGTTTCTGTACTGTTCCATATTTCTACTGTGCTCATAGTGTGGGCTCAAGATAGGGATCCGGGCGAGAAATGAACTCTTTGTTGTTTTTACAAGGATTTATTGTAATTACACACACGTTTTATAAAGTAACAATAACACTTACAATTCACACGCGTTACAAGCACTATCGCACTTACGATACACAGCACAATTCCTAGGCTATCACACTTGTTGACTACTCAAGGATCAGTAACGAAATGAATTCGAATTTACTCGTAGCAGTCGCTGCACCCCCGTAGGGGGGCGCGGCGAGCGGTCACAGGGCTTTTAAACCCTCTGCCCGCGGGGGCACTCCGGGGTGCGTAACTACGCACCCGTAGTTGGGTTGCCGATATAGGCGATAGATGATGGCGTGCGCCTGCGGGTGCTACGCAGCTGCGCACGCCTAGGTGTAGCTGTATTTGTATACTGCAGGTGGGCCGCAACGCTGTCCCACAGCGTCGCCTCTTCACGGTACCCCGGCGGTCAGTCCCCGCCAGGTGAGACCCCCGGTTACCCGAGGGAGGCCCAGCGAGAACGACCTGCGACAGAGGCGCCGACTTTGTTGGCTCACCTTTTTTTTTTTTTTTTTTTTTTTTTCTGGATGGGAAATCATCAAATGACCCCTCCCGCCCTGGGTGGAGCGGTAGGGAGTGTCAGACTTTTACTGACTAAAACCCACCCGTGATCCTTCTTGTGCCCTATGCGTTCCAGGGCCGCGGTAACTCTTTCGAATAAATTCCGCAACCCTAGCAGGCACCGACCCTATGGGGCCCCGTCCTCGGTGCTGACGGCTCCTTGAGGCGCGCGTGGAACACAACGCGTCGTCGACTCAACCTGGTATCGGACGGCGAGCCACCCACGCTCACCGTCCCCAGGCGTCAGCCACTGCGCGATAGCACAGCGGCCGACTTGTCTCTGGAGGGGGCCGAAATGGGACCATTACTGGCACTCCATCTCAGCACCCTCCCGAGTGTTGGGAGCCGCAGCACCCGCAGCAGAAGCGGCAGCGGCGGCGACAGAAGCCGCGGCGGCGGCAGAGGCGGCGGTGGCGGCGGACCTCTTGCCCTTGGTCGGGGCGGATGGCGCGCAGGCCCTTCCCCCAGCCCAGTGCTCGGCCGGCTTGCCAACAGCCGCACATGCATTGCAGTGCGGCGTGGCCTCGCACGAGCCAGCCTTATGACCGGGCTGACCACAGCGGAAACAGAGTCCGCTGCGGTCGACCTCCGAGGGGCACATAGCTCCCGTGTGGTTGCCCACATGGCAGCGGTAGCACCTCAGAGGTCTGGGTTCCAGCAGTTTTACCCGCGCAGACACCCATCCCACCAAGAGCCTTCGGCCCTCCGACACAGTTCTGGCCGCCGTCACGGGGCAGCTCACCACAAGGGTTTGCATGCCCGTGTTGTCAGGCCGGAGGGTGCCCGCCTTGACGAGCTCGGCAGAGCACCCCCCAGTCCTGGCGACGGCGGCCACAACTTCCTCCTCCGTCACGGAGTCATCCAGGCCCACTATGCGCATGTCGATGCGCTTAGTCGGCCTGGACACCCGGACCTCGTCCGCGGGTAAGACCGCCCTCAGCCTTTCGGCCAGGGCGTCCGCGAACGGGCCACTCTCCGCTCCGGCGAGCTCGAGCTTGCGGGCACCGGTTAAGGTCCTCCTGACCCCGATGCCCCCGCTGATGCCCAGCTCTTGGAGGCTCACCGCCTCCTTCGCCCGCTTCTGTACGGCGAGATACGTCACGCCCCTCTGTTCCGCTTCCGGCTGCAGTGTGAGCACTACAGCCGCGGATTTCGGGGCGCGAAGCCTCGCCGCAATGGCGTTGGCTTTCCGCCGCTGCCTCCTCGCCTTGCTTTTGGCCGCTTTCGCGGCCCGCCGTTTCTGGCCAGCAACCTGCCACTCGGCCTCGGCCGCAGGAGGGTCCGAGGGTGGGGGTGGGGGCGGCTGCGGCACCACTGGCGCCGCAGCCTTAGCCGCTCCTCCAGCCTTCCTCCTACCCCTCTTAGCCGGGGCCGCCTTGGTCGTCGCCGGCGTCGTAGTCGCCGGCGTCACCGGCGCTGGCGCTGGCGCGGCTCCTCCCTTGGCCTTCGCCGCCTGGCCGGACGTTGCCGGGCCGGCAGCCACCGCGGCTGCGTAAGAGGCCGCCTTCTGCCGGCCCGGGGCCTTCTGTGTCGCCGCTGTTGGGGGGCGCCAGACCATGTCCTCCAGGGTGGAGAACTGCTTCCGGAAGGGAGCCAGCTCCTGCCGCACCAGGTTCCGCACCTGGCTCAGCACTAGGCTCCCCTCCAGAGGCGCCGGACTCAGCCCCCCTTGCGGCTCCTCAGAGGCCGCTCTGGCCATGCCAGCTAGGTCCCTCCGGAGCGACTCATTCTCCGCTATGAGTCGCTCCGTTACGGCCGCGAGGCGGGCGACCTCCGCCCGCAACTCTGTCGCCTCTCCGGACCCGCCAACGTTGGCCGCCACCGCCGCCATAATGGAGGCCTTGGCCGCACTAATGGCCTCCCGCTTGGAGGACTGCTTCCTCTTGAAGGCCACAGCGCGGATCGCGGCCTCCACGACCTCCGCAAACTGGGCCTTCTTCTCCTCAACAGTGGGACGCAACTCTCCCGGGGATTCCGAGTCGTCGGAGTCGAGAGTAGGCGGAAGAGTAGAGGGAGCCCTACGACCGCTCCCTCCAGGGCGACGCCCCTCCTCCACCAACCTCCCGGCCCGACTCTCCACCTCCCGGGTAGAGGGAGCCAGCCCCCTCCCCGCCTCACAGCCCCTGCCCCGCCTAGCGGTGGGGATCTTGCGGGCGGAGGCAAACTCGCCCTCGGAGGTCGACTCCCCGTCTTCCTCCCGTCGCGGCCGCTTGCGGAAGAACTTGATGTTCTCCGCAGCAGCCCCCCCTCTTCCGTCTTTAGAGCCCGCCGAGCTGACCGTTACTAGGTCTGGCGCGGAGCCCGAATCCGACTCCGCACCACCCCGGCGCTCAGGCGAACCCTCCACTACGGAATCGTACGCCATCAGCTCCTTAAAAGAAGCGGATCCGGATGACGACGATTCGGAGCCTCCTCGGCTCTTGTTGCCACTGGCAAGCGGAACACAATTGGTGCCCCCCCCAGAATACGGTGGGGCAGACGCTCTTGCAAGCGTGGCGGATTCCCCAACGGCTGAGCCGCTGGAACCGCCCTGGGGTAATATTCTTTCCTTTTGTGTTTTACCCATCTTTTCCTTTTAGAGGGTGCGGTCCCTTTCTCCGTCGCCCTTTCTCCATCACAGGGCCTCTCCTCCCACCCGCTCACTGCCTTCACAGCCACGTCTGATGAGCAGACGCGTACCAGAAGGCAGTGAGCGGGATTCCTCGCGTGTGTGTCTCTCTTGGTCTGATCCCTCACTTGCGACCTTCCGGCATGAGTGGCTCTACCGGGAAAGCTCGCAAGATCATTGAGACGCTCAAGCCCCACCACGACGACAACGTGGAGACACATTCGGTGGGGTTGTTGGCTCACCTGCAGCAAGTGAGTGGCCCCCGCCCTCCCCGTTTCCAGATCGAGCCGGTTACGGTTTGGACTGCGAGGCCGTATAATGTATGTGTGGGGGCCGTGATGTGTGAGTCCTGCCACCCAGTGCGTCTGCACCGAGTAGTGAGCCCGCGCTACCGTATTCGATGCGTGAGTCCACGTGCATGTGTAGAGATGATTGTATGGTCGGGCGCAGCTTGCCTATATTAACTTAGCACAAGCCGCGCACCGAGGTGAAAGTAGGGTGTGGAGTATTATTGTGTGGGTAAGTCGCGTGTTGCCTGTCGTTTTGTCGGGAGCAAGAGCTCTGTAATGAGTCGATTCCGAAGAACGACTGGTTAGCAAACCAAGTGCACGCTCTTTTAAAGGACGCAGTCCCCACTCTACGACAACTCTGCCCGATGGCGCACGGAAGTGCCTCATCGTGTTTACTTGATACAAAACACTAAAATTAACAGAATCTAACAAGATTAATGTTGTAAATCTGCTAAATCTCACAATAATAATTATCATAAACCACCAATATGGATTTAATAAAGTAAATCGATCTAAAATTTAAAGAACATGTCAACATTTGTTTCGAAGAAACCAACAGTCAATATTATCAGAACTATTATTCAAATAATCAGCTAAATATCACATTGTGTGTACACAGGGTACTCAATAAATCATGATTTGAATTATTAGACAGTTATTGATACTTAAAATCACTTAAATTAACATTTCTAAACAAACAAAACAATTCTGTTTGCAAAAATACCAAATTTGTTAGTCAAGTACCCACACTTGCAAAATATAAACTCCGACACGGCCAGAACTGACGTTCCACACGACCTCGTGTGTTCCTGTAACAAAAATGTACAGCTGGAAATCGTTCGGCCTTGCTGACACAAAAGCCAAGATATGGTCACACTAGGTATTTCGATAAGAAAAATCCTGATATAGTCAAATAAAATAATTCATACAGCAATTGTTTCAATATCATTCAAACTGTTACAGACAATACGTAGCTCAACAAAAGTAGAGACAAAGTCTCCCAGCCGAAATCACACCATGCGATTTGACAAGTAGCTTAGAGTCAAATAGACAACCCGCATAGGCGTCAATATAGACAACCCGCATAAGCGTCAAGTTCAACATCCAAACCCAGGAGTCAACATAGACATCCGATATAAGCGTCAACATAGACATTCCAAACAAGAGTCAACATAGACATCTTGTCAATTCAGCTATAGTATGTCAGAAACAGAAGAATCGTTATCAGTGTCATCATTGACATCATCATTAACAGTGACTGGACATTCAGGCATTTTTCGCACACGATCATGGGCATATTTGTATGTTCTTTTGGTACTCAAAGATTTCAACAAATATCGATCACCAAAAACCAACAGCTAGCGCTTAGCAACACCAAACGTGTCAAGCGATATTCAACAGAACAACAGCCAAGAGGTGGCGGTATCAAGAGAACAATAGTCTCACTTCAGTATAGGGCAATAAAGTAACAAGTTAATTATCAAAAATCGATAATTATCATCTCTTAAAATGTCACTCGTAAACAAAAGAAAGCCTTTTAAAAACGAGCACTCCTGCTCAACAGTAATTCCATTATGAAAACGACTCACCAAATTATCGTAGTACACCTGTGATAGGTCGTACATCACAAGATTCCACTCGTTTAACGGATGGTTGGCTGCTCGAAGACTGGATCCCAGCATGTTCATTCGAACGTCCCGGCAGCTTTTCCTTCGCTTTTGGGCAGCGAGGAGCAACATGTCCCATCTCCCCACAGCGGTAGCAGACGATCTCCTTTGAAGACTCTTTATGTGACGAGGCAGCTGGTGCAGCATGTCTGGCTTCGTCGGTCTTCTTGCGGCAGCTGGCAGATTTATGGCCCGCAATGCCACAAAAATGGCAAACTATTGTATCTGGTTTGAACCTCTTCGGTTCGGTTGAATCTTGAAGGTCAGAGGAAATTTGAGCCTTCCTCTTAAGATGAGACAAGACACTCAGTTCTTGTTGAAGTTTATGCCTAGTATTTACTTCAGTAGTAAATGCTAATCGATGAGCACGGGAATCAAATTTAGAGACATGAGCTAGCACAGTAGAAACGGCAATTTGCTCCACACTCAAGCTATTCCATTTAGATGTCAGCGAAGTGACGTGCCGACTGGCATAGGCGGCTAGAGATTCACCCTCTTTTGGTTGAGAATTTTGAAGGTGAATAAGGGTAGCAGCTATAGTTTCCGATACGTCATAACGGGACAGAAAGAGACTTTTAAAGTCAGTCCAGGTCATGCCTGAATATGAAATTTGAGAAAGCCACGCAGAAGCACTTCCCTTTAAGGCTTTACTGAGGGCAATAATAAGGGAATCACCTTTAAGAGGATTTTCAGGAAGGCAAATATCGACAGTTGTACTCCAAGATTGAGCATTAGAGTCAGGTAAGTCTGGATCAAAATCAGGCAAGCGAATAACAGTAGACGGCATGGAGGGAGTCTTTATCGCTTCAATTAACTGAGCCATATTACGGTTCTGAAGTTCTAATATTGCTCGCCATGGATCACCAACACCCTGAGATTCTTGGGCTTGTAAACCTAATCCCACTTCTGATGTAGGATCAGGGGAGCCCAGCGGTACCTCGTCAGGGTTTGGAGTTCCAATTTTATTGGGATAGACAAGGCAGAATAATAAATTATTAGGATTTATTAAACAACAGTGATAAATACACGCACACAAAATAGAAGAGAGAATAAAAATAATAATAACAGTATTCAAATAGCAAAGCTATTACTAGAAAGTCGAACAGACCGTTAAGATCAATGTTCTAGCAGCATAAGCCACCCAAGTACAAAGCGTATCATACAATACAGCAATGTCAATATACAGCAGCGCTGTACCAAATAAACCGACAGTTTTGTCGGGAGCAAGAGCTCTGTAATGAGTCGATTCCGAAGAACGACTGGTTAGCAACATGGTAGATTTTCGCGGCGCCCCCGCAAGGGGGCGCGGCGGCGGGCGTAGGCGAGGCCTTTGATCCCGCGGCGTCTGGGTGTTCGCGCCCGTTACTACGGGCGCGGCGTTGGGTGGCCGATATAGGCGCGGAATGTGACGCGCGCGGCAGTTGTGCCGCAGCGTGCCTAGGTTAGCAAACCAAGTGCACGCTCTTTTAAAGGACGCAGTCCCCACTCTACGACAACTCTGCCCGATGGCGCACGGAAGTGCCTCATTGTGTTTACTTGATACAAAACACTAAAATTAACAGAATCTAACAAGATTAATGTTGTAAATCTGCTAAATCTCACAATAATAATTATCATAAACCACCAATATGGATTTAATAAAGTAAATCGATCTAAAATTTAAAGAACATGTCAACATTTGTTTCGAAGAAACCAACAGTCAATATTATCAGAACTATTATTCAAATAATCAGCTAAATATCACATTGTGTGTACACAGAGTACTCAATAAATCATGATTTGAATTATTAGACAGTTATTGATACTTAAAATCACTTAAATTAACATTTCTAAACAAACAAAACAATTCTGTTTGCAAAAATACCAAATTTGTTAGTCAAGTACCCACACTTGCAAAATATAAACTCCGACATATATATATACATATTTTGTTAGTATTACATAATCTTAAAACTATATTGGTCACTAGCTTATGCCCGTGACTTCGTTCGCGTGGAGTTCCATACAAAATGTTAACCCCTTTTTCACCCCCTTAGGGGACGATTTTTCCCCACCGAATGTGTCTCCACGTTGTCGTCGTGGTGGGGCTTGAGCGTCCCAATGATCTTGAGAGCTTTCCCGGTAGAGCCACTCATGCCGGAAGGTCGCAAGTGAGGGATCGGACCAAGAGAGACACACACGAGGGGCGCACCGTTCGGAGACCTGAGCAGTGTTTGGGTCTGCGGACGGTGTGCGTGTCAAGCTTGCTCGCTGTTCTCTGGTACGCGTCTGATCATCAGACGTGACTGTGAGAGCAGCGAGCAGGTAGAGAGGCGAAGAGAGGAGAGCGGGCCCTGAGAAGGGGCGGAGAAAACAGGGACCGCACCCTCGGAGGTGGACCGCAGCGGACTTTGTTTCCGCTGTGGTCAGCCCGGTCATCGGGCCGGCTCGTGCGAGGCCACGCCGCACTGCAATGCATGTGCGGCTGTTGGCAAGCCGGCCGAGCACTGGGCTGGGGGAAGGGCCTGCGCGCCATCCGCCCCGATCAAGGGCAAGAGGTTCACTGCCGCCGCCGCCTCTGCCACCGCCGCGGCTTCCGTCGCCGCTTCTGCCGCTGCTGCTGTGGGTGCTACGACTCCTGATACTCGGGAGAGGGCTGAAATGGAGTGCCAGTAATGATCCCATTGCAGCCTCCTCCAGAGACAAGTCGGCCGCTGTGCTATTGCGCAGTGGCTGATGCCTGTGGACGGTGAGCGTGGGTGGCTCGCCGTCCGATAGCAGGCTGAGTCGACGACGCGTTGTGTTCCACGCGCGTCTCGAGGAGCCGTCAACACCAGGGACGGGGCCCCATAGGGTCGGTGCCTGCTAGGGTTGCGGAATTTGTTCGAAAGAGTTACCGCGGCCCTGGAACGCAAAGGGCACAAGAAGAACACGGGTGGGTTTTAGTCAGTAAGAGTCTGACACTCCCTACCGCTCCACCCAGGGCGGGAGCCTTTCAGCCTTTCAGCCCGATCCGTTCAGTGGTTTGGGCTGTGCGTTGATAGATCACTATATCAGTCAGTCAGTCCCTTTTGAGTTATATATATTTAGATTTAGATGTGGATATCTAACTAACGTTTTTAGTAATAAATAATTGCAAATAATTTAATTAATATAGTGTAATTGATATAAATGATTAAATTAATGGTTAAATGAACAATAAAGAAAATGAAATTGAAATAAGCAATTAAATTAGTATACAAAGAATCGGGTGACATGCCGTCTGATAATCAATATCTTCCAAAAGTATCCTATCATAGCATCAGACAATGTTGACGCCTAATGCTACATTCATAGCAACAATCTGCGTTCATACGAGACGCAGTAAATAGTTAGGAGTTTACTTTTTTTCTTAGTTTTTTTACGGTAACCCACATTACCATTTTATTATATTCATTTTGCACAACGTAGATCGCTCCACTAGAAAATTGTAAAAAACCTATTTTGTGTCGAAATACAAGCTTAAAACTATCCGGAGGTTTCATTTATGTCCAATACGAGACATAAAATTTGGCGACCGTGACAGGACCTTTCGCAAAACGAAAAAATATCAAGAAATACGAAGCCCGGTCAGCTTGACCAACTAAGCTGTGCACTTGCTACATCAAGAAACGATATTTTGGTGGACTTGGAGGTTCAGCCATTGCAGCCTACACCTGATTTACGGTCTAGACATAGTGATATCAACGAAGTCGACGTACAGCAGTCCGGCCAATGCAGCTAAGTGACCTTTCCTTGACCTCTTCACTATACGTTTTTTTCCTCCTACTGATCCTTTATAATTCATAAACCCCGAGATTTTACATGTGCTTATTTCATACAGATAGGTACTTATTTAACTAAATAAGCAGTGATTAAGTCCTAAAATAATTACTTACCTACACAAAGTAAAAAAATCATCGACTTTTATATTGTTTGACCTGAGTAGCCTACCTACGTCACTGTTTTACCGGTTTTTGATTGACCTACTTATTTGCAAGAAACAATTGATCTATCACAGCTACAAATACCTAGGTATACCTTCTAAAGTATTATTTATTAACATCAACAAATTTAAATCCTAGGTACCTAAATAGTAATATTTTTGCAAGTCATTTATATTGTTTCGCCGAACATTCCAGGAACGGTGGCGTCCTTTGCGACGGCGCCGGGGCCTACAATAATAGTCAAGCCTCATCCACGGAGTGCTGTCGGGTTCAGCACCGGTACTCCCAGACCACAGGTGACACAGGAAGAGGGACGTAAGATAAATATTTTATTAATGACACACTGTATTCTTGCATAGTTTTACCGTTTAGTTCTTATTACTAAAAATACACATTTCTTTTATTAACTTTGTTTATTGTCACAATGGGCAAGGATGAAGGTTCTGTGCAAGAATTACAAGATCTCATTGTTAAGCGTAGTTCAATAAAGGGCCAAATTACTAAGTTTAGGAATTATTTAATGAGTCTGTTGACAAAGGATTCTGTTACACGCATTGAATTAGCCGAGTTAACACTTAAACTTAGTAAATTTGAGTCACTGTCCGTTCGTTTCGATGACTTGCAGAATCAAATTGAGATATTAAATTCGAGTAATTTATCAATTGAGATTGATGAAAGGGATGATATTGAACAATTATTCATAACAAACATTGCGAATGCTCAGAGTTTCATACAAGATCACCAGCCTAATAACCACCACGATGAATCTGGCAACATGCTCAATTCTAGCCATAGTTCGGCTGCTCTTTTGAATGCTGAAAATCACGAAGTAGGGTTCAAATTGCCACAGATACAAATTGCTAAATTCAACGGAACATTCTTCCGTTGGCTCGAATTTCGTAACACATTTAAGTCAGTCATACATAATAATGAACGCATCGCACCTATTAATAAATTTCATTATCTGTTATCTTATTTGGAGGGAGATGCAGCTAGAATAGTAAGTAACTTAGAAGTCTCCAGTTCTAACTATAATGTTGCCTGGAAACTGCTATGTGACCGATATGATAACAAGCGCCAGTTAATAAACCATCATTTGTCTTCTTTATTAAACATACATCCAATGTCTCGCGAGTCAGATAAATCACTTCGTTTTTTAGTGGACCACGTCAACAAGAACCGAGAGCATTGTCTGGCTTGGGGCTACGTGTTGATAATTGGGATGCTTTATTAATACATATACTGTGTTCTAAGCTAGATAACCGTACTCTTACCAAGTGGGAAGAATGGCGTGGCACTATGGCTGAGTTAATACCTGACTTACAACAGTTTAATAAATTTCTAATTGATCGAGCAGATGTCCTAGTGTCTCTAAACCACTCTTCATCAAGCCATAATAATAATAATAAGGCATCGGCTTCTACGTCGTCATCGTCAAAGGGTACAAACAATAAAGCCGAACGTCAGCATAATAAATCTGTTACTTGCCAAGCAGTTTGTCAGTCTGCTTGTCAAAGTAATTCTTCATCTTCTTCAGGTTGCGTTGTTTGCCAGGGTGAACATAGAATATACGATTGTCCTATTTTTAAGGCTAAGAGTGTGGAAGATCGTATAACTGAAGTTAATAAATTAAATCTTTGTTCAAATTGTTTAAGGTCCGGGCATATTACACGAAATTGCTACCTCAGACCTTGTCGGGAGTGTAAGAAGAAGCACAACGCTCTTTTACACGTTCCGGTAGTTACCGAAACCCCTGCTGCAGGCACCACAATATCTACTGCAGGTACCACCAACCCTGCTGCAGTTACCGCATCATCATGTGGAACGATGGCTAATCATACTACACAGGGTTCAAAACTTATTCTACTATCTACTGCCTTAGTTGAGGTGTGCAACCCTACAACAAATAAAACAGAACAAGTACGTGCCTTGTTAGATTGTGGCAGTCAATCGTCATTTATGACGCAGTCCCTTAGAGACAAATTATCTTTATCAGGTAATTCATTATTTAACAATTATATTAATATTGTCGGCATCGGCAATCATGTGAATAGTAAAGTCACAGAGAGTTGTGTAGCGCAGTTAAAATCGTTAATTAAACCATTTCACGTTACAACAACTTTTCTAATATTACCGGAATTAACAAGTAACATTCCCAGATACACAATAAACACTCAGCAACTGCAAATACCTACTGAGGTACACCTTGCTGACCCTACTTTTAATCAATCCTCCGCTGTTGACCTACTCATCGGAGCAGATTTGTTTTGGGATATTCTTGGCTGCGAGCAGCGTTCTCTAGGCCCTAATAATCCCACTTTAAGAAATTCCCAGTTTGGTTGGCTTGTTTCAGGCCCAATCAAAATAAACAATTTAAATAATATATCCAATATTCAATGTCATCATTCTTTGACTTCAGCTAAATCGGATAATGATTTTAATGTAGAAATATCAAAGTTTTGGGAGCTTGAGGAAGTGCCACTAAAATCGCCATTGAGTCACAATGAACGATTATGTGAGAAACATTTTTTAACTCATATGGCACGACTAAATAGCGGCAGATTTTCTGTTCGATTACCACTTATAGATTCAACTAACTGCCTTGGAGAATCATACACACTAGCAAAAAAACGTTTTCATAATTTAGAGAAAAGATTCCGAAAAAACCCACAACTAAAATCACAATATGTCGACTTTATAAGAGAATATGAACAGTTAGATCATCTCTCACAGTCTGATGTATTAAGGCCCAATTTATCATATTTTTTGTGTCATCACGCCGTGTTTAAAGAAAGCAGCGAATCCACTAAAATTCGTGTTGTTTTTGATGGATCAGCTCCTCATCCTCCTCATCTGGATTGTCAATCAATGATATTCTTTTGATAGGTCAAAATATGCAAGACTCTCTATTCTCCATTCTAGTACGGGCTGGACAACACAAGTACCTCCTGACCGGCGATCTAGAGAAAATGTATCGCCAGGTGCTAATCAATGAGGAGGACCGAAATCTCCAGCTCATACTGTGGAGAGAAGACGAGTCCCAACCTATCAAAACCTTAAAACTAAATACGGTAACTTACGGCATGGCAAGTTCCAGTTATTTGAGTACACGTTGTCTGTGGCAGCTTGGCGAAGAAAATCCAGATGAAACCATAAAAAATGTAATTCAGCACGATTTTTATGTGGATGACCTGATAACCTCGAGTGACAGTGAACACAAACTAAAACATATTCTTCAAGGGGTTACCGCGGCACTTAAATTAGGTTGTTTTAATCTAAGGAAACTTAAAACTAATGTAACTAGCATTTTTGACTCATGTTCTTTAGATGTTAATGAAAGGTTAACACTCAGTGAGTCTTCTAGCACCCTGGGTTTAGGCTGGGATCCATCAACGGATACACTGCATTTTCCATTGCACTTCCCAGTTCCGGATAACAATCGCCCAACTAAACGTTCAATATTATCTAATTTATTTAAAATTTTCGATCCCCTGGGTTTGCTCAGTCCGTGTATAATGCAAACAAAGATCATATTACAACAACTCTGGCTGGAGAAATTAGGCTGGGATGATCCGATTCCTGAAACGATTGCTTTGACTTGGGCTAAGTTTGCTGATTCTCTATCCGCACTTGGGAATATAAAGGTTCCAAGGCATGTACTTTGTGATAAGCCAGTATTTATAGAACTTCACTGTTTCTGTGACGCTTCCCAAAGTGCGTACGGTGCTTGTATTTATGCGCGATCAGTAAACTCTGCTAATGAAGTCACTGTAAAACTACTGTGTGCTAAATCAAAGATTGCACCTACTAAACCTACAACAATCCCGCGTTTGGAGCTTTGTGCTGCGCTCTTGGCCGCTAGATTGTGTAAGGCGGTCAGAGATTCCTTGCGTTATAAGGTAAATAGTGAAGTTTATTGGAGTGATTCCAGTATTGTGCTAGCATGGCTTCATTCGAGCTTTAAGAATCTTAAAACTTTTGTTGCGAATAGAATTTCAGAAATTTGTGAGCTGACAGACATAAATTCTTGGCGTCACGTTCCAACATCAGTTAATCCAGCTGATCTTATATCTAGGGGAGTGAGCCCTAATCATATCAAAGATAATTTGTTGTGGTGGTCAGGTCCACAATATTTATTGCAATCGGAAGACACTTGGCCTGTGTTAAAAAACAATGAAGTTAATTTTAACAACCTACCGGAAACCAAACAGAGTTCTGCAATTGTTAACTTAGAAATCTCAACAGAATACTTTATCAATTTTCAAAACTATCAAAGTTATGATCACTTAAAACGAATATTTGCATACGCGATACGATATATTTATAATTTAAAATTAAAATCCTGCAAAAAATCAATAGTCTCAGGTACTTTAAAAACACATGAGCTACATAAGTCGTTTATTAACTTGTGTCACTTGGCACAGCAACAGTCATTCCCAAGCGAATACAAAACACTCGCCAACGGCTCCTCATTAAAATCTAAATCTAAACTTTTATCATTGACTCCTTTTTATTGCCCTAATGATAAATTAATTCGAGTAGGCGGTCGTATTGATTCCTCAAAATATCACCATGATAAAAAACACCCTGTGTTGCTTGATGCATCTCATCATCTCACGAAATTAATATTTAAATATGAACATATTCGTAATTTACATGCTGGCCCACAGTTGTTGCTGGGGATTATTAGAGATTATATTTGGCCTATTAATGGTAGACGGCTAGCTAGACAAACTGTTCGTAATTGCGTCACGTGTCGGCGGTTTCAAGCTAAGCCGTTGGAACCTATAATGGGTAATTTACCTTCCCAAAGGGTCACGCCAAACTTCCCATTCACTACCGTAGGCATAGACTTCGCCGGTCCTTTTTTTATCTTAAATAGGAAAGGATGCGGTTCGAAATTAGTTAAAGGCTATCTTTGTCTTTTTGTATGTTTAACGTATAAATGTATACACCTAGAAGCTGTAAGTGATTTAACAAAGGATGCGTTCATTCTTACCTTTCGACGGTTTGTTTCACGACGTGGAAGGCCAATGGAGGTGTTTTGTGATAATGGTCGCAATTTTGTATCTGGTGCTAAGGAGCTAAATATTTTTTTTAAGATTAACGCGGACTCTCTTTCTGATTTTGCAAGCGGGGAAGGGATCAATTTTATTTTCTCACCTTCTTACGCCCCTCATTTCGGTGGAATTTGGGAGGCCGGTGTGAAATCGGCTAAGTACCACATCAAACGTGTGATGGGTAATTCTCATTTAACTTTTGAAGAGCTGTCTACCCTTTTTGCACATGTAGAATCCATTCTGAATAGTCGTCCGCTTTGCTCTTTATCTACCTCACCTGATGATCTTCTTTGCCTCACCCCTGGTCACTTTCTTATTGGCCGGCCCCTCACTGCTCTTCCGTCACCTGCCTTAGAAGACCGTAATTCCAACAATCTACAACGCTATCAACGACTACAGCAAATTCATCAACATTTTTGGCGTCTGTGGCAGCGTGAATATATCGCTGACTTACAGCAACGTAGCAAGTGGAGAACCGATAGGTCAAGCCTGAACATCGGTGATTTAGTTCTTTTGAAGGAGGATAATACGCCGCCTCTTTTTTTTTTTTTTTTTTTTTTCTGGATGGGAAATCATCAAATGACCCCTCCCGCCCTGGGTGGAGCGGTAGGGAGTGTCAGACTTTTACTGACTAAAACCCACCCGTGATCCTTCTTGTGCCCTATGCGTTCCAGGGCCGCGGTAACTCTTTCGAACAAATTCCGCAACCCTAGCAGGCACCGACCCTATGGGGTCCCGTCCTCGGTGCTGACGGCTCCTTGTGACGCGCGTGGAACACAACGCGTCGTCGACTCAACCTGGTATCAGACGGCGAGCCACCCACGCTCACCGTCCCCAGGCATCAGCCACTGCGCGATAGCACAGCGGCCGACTTGTCTCTGGAGGGGGCCGAAATGGGACCATTACTGGCACTCCATCTCAGCACCCTCCCGAGTGTTGGGAGTCGCTCTCAGCACCCTCCCGAGAATACGCCGCCTCTGTGTTGGATAATGGGACGAGTTCAGAAATTGTTTCCGGGATCAGATGGAGTCTCTCGAGTTGCTGATGTGAAGACCCAACGGGGAGTTGTACGACGTCCTTTAGTTCGTCTCTGCCCTCTACCTTCCTCAGATGAAATTAAGGGTTGAAAACTGAAGATTTCAACGGCGGGAGGATGTTGACGCCTAATGCTACATTCATAGCAACAATCTGCGTTCATACGAGACGCAGTAAATAGTTAGGAGTTTACTTTTTTTCTTAGTTTTTTTACGGTAACCCACATTACCATTTTATTATATTTATTTTGCACAACGTAGATCGCTCCACTAGAAAATTGTAAAAAACCTATTTTGTGTCGAAATACAAGCTTAAAACTATCCGGAGGTTTCATTTATGTCCAATACGAGACAGACAACAATATAAGTACAGTAACAACAGGTTACCACCACATGCCATGTACCACTATTGTACATAAAGTTTAAATAAATAAATAAGAATCTGCTGTGGTAGATTTTCTAATGCTAACCAACATAAGACAAGTTAGACAATTTATGGAGCTTGCTAGTTATTTTAGGCGTTTTATACCAGAATTTGCTTCTCAGTCCAATTTTAGACAATTTCGAGAGTAATTAGATCCGTGGGAAACGGTCAAGTAGAACGATACGTATCTGCAATTAAAAAACATTATAAGCATTTCTTGTACTAATTGATGTTTCAGATTGGCAGAGCGTTTTGTGGAAAATCCAATTATCCTCAAACTCAAACTCAAACTCTCAAACTCAAACTCAAAGCATTTATTTCAATTAAACCCTTTACAGGCACTTTTGAATTGTCAAGTCGAAAGAGGTGAAGCTATCTGCACGTTCCAAAGCGTAGATCTCTATGGAGAAGAACGTGCAAGAAACTCCACGGACACTCTTTTAAATCATGTTCTGTATTACATTACGTTTAAAACATCCTTTGGTGCTTCTATATGTGAGGACAATGCAAAGAAAAAAAAGGAAACCACAAAACAATTCAAAGTATAAAGATTAAAACAAATCAGTGGCAGTTAAGAGGTGACCAGTCTCAACCGACGGCGCCCGTTCACGAACATGACGCGTGTATCGGCACCGTTTAGCTCAACCATTTTGAAGGGAACCGAACGATCCAACACACGCGCCACTATCAGCGAGACATTTGAGCGAGCATGACATGCTCTCAACTGCCATTTTAGTTCAAGTCACAAAGTAAACTATAAGGTATCACATGTAAATGGCTCCATGGTACTCACATTTACAATATTTGAAAATAAAATGCTTTTACAGTATACAAAACTATGGTTTACATTAAACCAAGCAAATACAAGTAAAAAAGAAAAAGAAAAAAAGAAAGATAAATTATTTATTCTCAAAATAATATAATAAAAAAAGAAGAATAAATAAATGAGACAAAAAAGGGCGAGCATCTCTTCCAAATATATAATCCTAACTTGTTAACCCAAGTGGTTGAGGCTGTGGAGCAGGACCGGCATTTAGCCAAGCATTTTTATCAAGGATATAATCTTCCAATTTATAATATGCTTGCCTACATAGTGTGCGTTTTATGCATGTTTTAAATTTTCTCTCATTCAATTGAAGAATATCGACTGGTATTTTGTTATAAAATTTTATGCAATACCCCATAAAAGAAGTGTGTACTTTAGCCAATCTAAACCTAGGTTGATCTAATTTGTTTTTATTTCTGGTACCGTCATGATGTTAATTTCCTTAAACAGTTCCCTTAGAGAATCGCACTGGCGGAGATTGTAAATGGCTCTTATTGCTCTTTTCTGCAGAATAAAAATAGACTCTATGTCTGCAGCCCGTCCCCATAGCAAAATACCGTAAGACATGATACTATGAAAGTAACTAAAATAGACCAGTCTCGCGGTATCTACATTAGTAAGTTGACGGATTTTTCTGACAGCATATGCTGCTGAACTTAGCCGTCCTGCAAGTGATGCTAAATGAGGACCCCATTTTAGCCTTGAGTCGAGCGTTATCCCCAGGAAAACTGTGCTTTCGACGAATTCTAGTTTCTCTTTATTCAATACTATTTCCTCAATACTACTTTTAACATTCGGTAAAACAAATCTAATACATTTAGTTTTTTTCTCATTTAATACTAAATTATTAGCAGTAAACCAATTTTGGACCTGCTGTAGGGAGTCATTCACTTCGTCAAGATTTGCGGAACGTCTATTTATCTTAAAAATTAAGGACGTATCATCAGCAAATAACACCTTTTGTGATTGTTTTTTCAAAAGATAGGGTAGATCATTAATGTACACTAAAAAGAGGAAAGGACCCAGTATTGAGCCTTGTGGTACCCCCATTTTGACTCCTAAACCACATGAATTTACACCGTTTATTTGAACTTGCTGCTGTCTGTCATTTAAATAAGACTTTACTAAACTGAGTGCAAGTTTACAAAGTCCGTAATGTTCTAGTTTTAAGAGCAAGGTTTCGTGATTAACACAATCAAATGCCTTGGAGAGGTAACAAAAGATTCCTATGGCATCTTGGGCCTCTTCCCACGCTGCAAATATATGTTTTAGTAAGGTGACACCAGCGTCAGTCGTACAACGTCCTCTGGTGAAACCATACTGTTGATCGTGTAAGATTTTATTGGTGTTGAAATGAATGAGCATCTGATTGAGCATCACCTTTTCGAAGACCTTGCTGAAAACCGGCAACACGGATACAGGTCTATAATTATTGGTGTCTTTACTATCGCCGGACTTAAAAAGTGGTATAACCTTACTGTATTTCATTATATCCGGAAAGACACCTTGGTCCACACATAAATTAAATATTAAAGCCAAGTATGGTGCTGTGGTTTCAATTATGGATGTGCACACTTTGACGGACATACCCCATAGGTCTTCGGTCAATTGGATTTTAATTTGCCGGAAGGCCTTTATAACTGTCATAGGGTTGATATGTTTGAATTGGAATTCAACCGGGCAGTCTGGAACGTTTGCTCTTAATAAAGCAATTGAGACCTCGGGTGACGAGTCTAAAGCTTCAGTAGTCTTACATGGTATGTTAGTAAAGAAATTCAAAAATTCTTGAGCTACTTCAAAATTTGAGCTTATGGCACCATTCGAAGTCTCCAATAAAAAATCAGTGTTCCGTACTTTATTTCTATTAGTTTCATTATTGATAACTTTCCAAACTGTCTTTATTTTATTATCAGCCCATTTGATCTTGTTGTTAATGTACAGGGCTTTAGCTACCTTGCAAGTGTTTCTAAAAACTTTTGAATATTTGTTTACGTACTTATTAAATGATTCAGTGTTAATGAAAGGCTTAAGGCCATATAGTTCATATAGTCTTTCCCTGCTTATCCTAATACCTTTAGTCGCCCAGTCACTGAAAATAAACTTAGGGAAAGTGTCTTTTGACTTCTTTTCAAATGTTGTATTGAATTCTTTTAATACCACTGAAAAGAAATTATCGTAAAATTTATTTGCATCTTTAATGTCATGGCCTAGATCATTTAACTTATTTTGTAAACTACAATTGAATTTCTCTAATTTGCCAGTTGTAATTGGCCTATATTGTATTTGAATTTTTTGTAAGACAGCTTTTTTTTTTTTTTTTTTTCTGGATGGGAAATCATCAAATGACCCCTCCCGCCCTACGTGGGGCGGTAGGGAGTGTCAGACTTTTACTGACTAAAACCCACCCGTGATCCTTCTTGTGCCCTATGCGTTCCAGGGCCGCGGTAACTCTTTCGAACAAATTCCGCAACCCTAGCAGGCACCGACCCTATGGGGTCCCGTCCTTGGTGCTGACGGCTCCTTCGGCGCGCGTGGAACACAACGCGTCGTCGACTCAACCTGGTGTCGGACGGCGAGCCACCCACGCTCACCGTCCCCAGGCATCAGCCACTGCGCAATAGCACAGCGGCCGACTTGTCTCTGGAGGAGGCCGAAATGGGACCATAACTGGCACTCCATCTCAGCACCCTCCCGAGCGTTGGGAGTCGCTGCACCCGCAGCAGAAGCGGCAGAAGCGGCGACGGAAGCCGCGGCGGCGGCAGAGGCGGCGGCGGCGGCAGACCTCTTGCCCTTGGTCGGGGTGGATGGCGCGCAGGCCCTTCCCCCAGCCCAGTGCTCGGCCGGCTTGCCAGCAGCCGCACATGCACTGCAGTGCGGCGTGGCCTCACATGAGCCGGCCCGATGACCGGGCTGACCACAGCGGAAACAAAGACCGCTGCGGTCCACCTCCGAGGGGCACATAGCTCCCGTGTGGTTGCCCACATGGCAGCGGTAGCACCTCAGAGGCCTGGGTTCCAGCAGTTTTACCCGCGCAGACACCCATCCCACCAAAAGCCTTCGGCCCTCCGACACAGTTCTGGCCGCCGTCACGGGGCAGCTCACCACAAGGGTTTGCATGCCCGTGTTGTCAGGCCGGAGGGTGCCCGCCTTGACGAGCTCGGCAGAGCACCCCCCAGTCCTGGCGACGGCGGCCACAACTTCCTCCTCTCTCCCACTATGCGCATGTCGATCCGCTTAGTCGGCCTGGACACCCGGACCTCGTCCGCGGGTAAGACCGCCCTCAGCTTTTCGGCCAAGGCGTCCGCGAACGGGCCACTCTCCGCTCCGGCGAGCTCGAGCTTGCGGGCACCGGTTAGGGTCCTCCTGACCCCGATGCCCCCGCTGATGCCCAGCTCTTGGAGGCTCACCGCCTCCTTCGCCCGCTTCAGTACGGCGAGATACGTCACGCCCCTCTGTTCCGCTTCCGGCTGCAGTGTGAGCACTACAGCCGCGGATTTCGGGGCGCGAAGCCTCGCCGCAATAGCGTTGGCCTTACGCCGCTGCTTCCTCGCCTTCCTCCTGGCCGCCTCTTTGGCCCTCCGCTTCTGGCCAGCAACCTGCCACTCGGCCCCGGCCGCAGGAGGGTCCAAGGGTGGGGGTGGGGGCGGCTGTGGCACCACTGGCGCCGCAGCCTTAGCCGCTCCTCCCCGAGCCTTCCTCCCACCCCTTTTCGCCGGGGCCGACTTGGTCGTCGCCGGCGTCGCAGCCGCCGGCGCCACAGGCGCTGGCGCTGCTCCGCCCTTGGCCTTTGCCTTCGCCTTGCCGGACGTTCCCGGGCTGGCAGCCGCGGCGGCCGCGTACGAAGCCGCCTTCTGCTGCTGGCCCGGGGCCCTCTGAGTCGCCGCTGTTGCCGCTGTTGGGGGACGCCGGACCATGTCCTCCAGCACGGAGAACTGCCTCCGGAAGGGAGCCAGCTCCTGCCGTACCAGGTCCCGCACCTGGCTCAGCACTTGGCCCCCCTCCGGCGCTGCTGGACTCAGTCCCCCTCGCGGCTCCACGGAGGCCGCTCTGGCCATCCCCGCCAGGTCCCTCCGGAGCGACTCATTCTCCTGAACGAGTCGCTCCGCAAGAACCGCGAGGCGGGCGACCTCCGCCCGCAACTCCGACGCCTCGTCTGAGGCAGTCCCGCCAGCGTTGGCCGCCGCTGCCGCCAGTATGGAGGCTTTGGCCGCACTGATGGCCTCCCGCTTCGAGGACTGCTTCCTCTTGAAGGCCACAGCGCGGATCGCGGCCTCCACGACCTCCGCAAACTGGGCCCTCTGGTCCTCAACAGCGGGAGGTACCTCTCCCGGGGACTCCAAGTCGTCAGAGTCGAGAGGAGGCGGACGAGTAGAGGGAGCCCTGCGACCGCTCCCTCCAGGGCGACGCCCCTCCTCCACCAACCTCTCGGCCCGACGCTCCACCTCCCGGGTAGAGGGTGCAAGCCCCCTCCCTGCCTCACAGCCCCTGCCCCGCCTAGCGGTGGGGATTTTGCGGGCGGAGGCAAATTCGCCCTCGGAGGACGACCCGCTGTCATCCTCCCGTCTGGGCCGCTTGCGGAAGAACTTTACGTTCTCCGCAGCAGCCCCCTCTCTTTCATCTCCCGAGCCCGCCGAGCTGACCGTTACTAGGTCTAGCGCGGAGCCGGAATCCAACTCCACGCCACCCCGGCGCTCAGGCGAACCCTCCTCTGCGAATTCGTGCGCCATCAGCTCCTTAAAGGAGGCGGATCCGGATGACGACGACGAATTGGAGCCTCCTCGGCTCTTGTTGCCACTGGCAAGCGGAAGACGTTTGGTGCCCACCCCAGAGTACGGAGGGCAGCCCGCCGAAGCGGGGTGGGATTCCCCGACCGCTGAGCAGTCGGGACCCACCTGGGGACTCATTTTGCAAGCGTCTTTTTTCATTTTTGTTCCTTTTAAGGGTGTGGTCCCTTTTCGCTCCGCCCCTTCTCAGGGCCCTCTCTCCCAACCTCACCTCTCCACCTGCTCGCTGCTCTCTCAGTCACGTCTGATGATCAGACGCGTACCAGAGAGCAGCGAGCAAGCGTGTGTCTCTCTTGGTCTGATCCCTCACTTGCGACCTTCCGGCATGAGTGGCTCTACCGGGAAAGCTCGCAAGATCATTGGGACGCTCAAGCCCCACCACGACGACAACGTGGAGACACATTCGGTGGGGAAGACAGCTTTAAACTCAAACGTTACCAATTGTCCACTATGGTCAGACGGTAGATAATTAACTATGGTTTTATCTAGATAATCACAATCGCAGAATAGATTATCGATACAAGTTGAAGAAGTTGGTGTTATCCTAGTTGGTTCTGTAAAAACATTAGATAAATTGAATGATTTAAAAAGGTTTAAAAATCTACTGCTTACTGAATTGTTTTCTAAAATATTAACATTAAAATCTCCACAAATAATCGTAGATTTTCTACCTTGGGCACGCCACTATTGTGGCGATAAGTCCCCTCTTTGAGGCGTGGCTGGAGAGACGTCACGGCGTCCTCACCTTCCACCTGACGCAGGTGCTCACCGGACACGGCTGTTTCGGGAGGTACCTGTGTCGGATCCAGCGGGAGGACACGTCCGGGTGTCATCACTGTGAGGATCGTCCGGAGGACACGGTGGAGCATACGGTGGAGGTCTGCCCTGCTTGGGCGGAGCACCGCCGTGTCCTCGTCGAGGCGATCGGCGGCGGCGACCTCTCGCGTCCGGCCCTGGTTCGGGCCATGGTCCGGAGCGAGGAGGCATGGGAAGCGGTCGCCTCCTTCTGCGAAGCAGTAATGCTAGCGAAGGAGGAGGCGGAGCGCGTGCGAGAGAGGGAAGCCCCTCGCTCCAGCCGCCGCAACAGAAGAAGACGCCCCGGGCGTCGGGAAACGCAGGGCGATTCCCGGCCACCGTAGGCGCGGGCCTGCGGATGGCGAGCTATGGGTAGCTCGCCGTCCGATAGCAACCAGGCCCGAGTCGACGGCGCGTCGTGTTCCACGCGCGCCTCAAAGAGCCGTCAGCAAAGAAGACGGGGCCCCATAGGGTCAGTGCCTGCTAGGGTTGCGGAATTTGTTCGAAAGAGTCACCGCAGCCCTGGAACGCAAAGGGCACAAGAAGGATCATGGGTGGGTTTTAGTCAGTAAGAGTCTGACACTCCCTTCCGCTCCGCCCAGAGCGGGAGAAGTCATTTGATGATTTCCCATCCGGAAAAAAAAAAAAAAAAAAAAAGATTTTCTACCTGCTGCAAGTTTCGCAAGGATGTCTTCCATTGTTGATTCGAATAAAGTAAAGTTTTGAGGGTTTGGAGGTCTGTACACACACACTATAACATGCTTATCTAGCTCAACACAGGACAGTTCGATGCAATGTTCCACTGCCAGGTTAACAATGTCATTACGTTGCTTAAATTTTAAACAGTTTTTTACTAATATGAGGGAACCACCGCGTAACATTGATTTACGATTAAAACAGCTGCCCACATTATAATTTTCGTAATTAATTAGCATCTGGTAATCCTTCAGTCAATGTTCACTAAGACATACAATATCAAACATTGTTCTTTCTAAAAACATCTCAATTTCTAATAATTTGGAAGAGATACCCTGAATATTTTGATGAAATAATTTCAAGGTATGCTGCTGACCCCCTTTTTGGCATTCATTAAATTGAGAGCAAGAGGACACTTTAATGTTGGTAGGTATAACTAATTTGTTATTAATATCCTCTGTTGTCTTATATACTAGTTTAATTTTTTATCCGGAGTTTGCCCAATGACTTCTATATCATCACTTTGCAATGAGTCTGCTATGTTAGCCATTGAATTTTCCCTAGTGATATATGGAACCTCCTTCGTACAATTTGTATAAAGATTTATAGCAATAGTGCTACAGTTATTCTGGTTCACCACCTGATTCTTAGTATCATTACTAAACATTGTGGATTTAATTACACAAGACTTCGACATACTACTTATGTCTGAGTTAATATAATTAGCTAATAGCTTTGCTATTGTGTGTCTAAAATTAATTGGCAGATACACAGTATCCCTAGTAGATTTTAAATTTTCCACAAAAATGTTGGTGTCAAAAAACATAAACTTGTCACTATAGTGACTAGCCAAGAAGTGCATGTGTTTATTTAGCCTATGAATGTAGTATTTTGTCTAATTGACAATTGATCAAAATATGGAAAAGCACACAATATTATTTTATTACAATTTAAAAACATCTCAGTTACATTGTCTGTGATATCTGCTTTTTTTACTTTTAAACTATTACCTATAAACACAGTAATAGTGGTATTAGAAGTATAATTTTTGTTTTTTAGAAATGCCATAATATGCTTGTAAGTTAAACCTGGCATACAATAATTTTGTGTACAATTACTCAGGTTGTTACTAACCAGTTTACCCAAACCTCTTCCTATACTGTCTGAGAACATAACTGAATGATAAACACTATTCTCAGCTGAAAAGCTACCAATATCAGGCTGTTCAACTTGAGATAAATCTTGTCCAAAATTAATATTATCTTGTTCAGTGAAGCAGTCTTGAGACAAATTCTCTGCCTGGGATGGTACCTCCATTGGCTCAGGCTGGACAGCATCAATGTTTGATACTGACTGGCAAGTACACTGACACATAACTAACTCATTTGCAGCAAGAATGTGTTCTTTTATTTGATTCTTAGATTGTACATATTTATTTGAAAGTGAACTCAGACGAGCTTCAAGTACCTTTATTTCAGACTGTAAGTGCTGTGTATCAATCTCATATATTTTTTTGCTGTCTTCTAGTTTAATTTGATAATTATTTAATTTACTAATGAGATCAACACGTTCTTTCCTTCCCTTTATCCTTAAATACTACTATACAGCAAACCGGGTTTTAACCTGTAAGGTAGCGAATTGGCAGGAACTCGTAACATTTCAAGTATACAGGCTCGATTAGATGAGGTACTACAAAATGATAATGCGATTATTGACGTATTTGAGAAATATAAAAGATGGCCTAGTAATTAGGTTCAATAAAACGCTAGTGCAGAAGGTACTTTTGTATAACGTGTGTATATTTTTAATGTTATTATAAGTACGACTATTGTAAAAAGAAATAGTGTGTTATTATGTACAAGAATGAAAGAGGTTGTTATGAAATATTTGTAATAATGTGTAATAATTAATGGAATATTGTACGATGAGCTTTACTTGTCTGTCGTATGACATTCACTAACTGCGGGTGATTAAGATTCACTGAATGCGGGTGTTTGGTCTGCACAGTAAGGTCAGATTGTTACTGATTAAAGCATTGTGATAATTAATAAAAAGGTTATTAATATTAAGTAAAAAGAAAAATGTGGATATATGTATACAACGTGTTGTTTTGCATCCTCGTCAAATTTCAGGAGGTTGTCATAAAATACATAAATAATCAATTGAAAGTACGGTACCGGTCAATAACCAATAAGCGCTGCTTTTTTTTGTTATTGAAATTTAACAGTATTTCAGAATAAAATCCCGAATACCACAGAATCAGGCGCCTACGCACACAGCGACAATGCAGCTGTTTGCGTGAGTGTCGACGTCTTACCTACGAAATGCTAGCGCGTACCTACGTGTGCGATCGTGCGATGACCTACGGCGACCAGTAGCAATAATTTTATCTAATTTTATTTCGGAAATCATCTACTTTATTGTCATAAATTTCGCTTGATAATTAACTCATTTTTAAGCATCATTGGAATACGGAAATCTTACTAATGACAGTAATACTACTTAGTGCGCCAAAGAAAAGTTGAATGACCTGTTATCAGATGATTATTAAAATGTTAGTTTTGCTTTATTGCTATTCAACGTTTTCGTAATGATTTTGTTTTTATTTGTGGATTAAATTGGTTGATTTGAAATTTTCCTTCTTACTTAACGGACTTATTGTTAGGACCGGCAATAATACCTACCTTAGTTGGTATGTAACCGATCTAGGTAGGTACCTACTAAGTCAAAAAATGTTTTCTACGTTTGATGGAAATGGAAAGATGTGCTAGTTAAGTGTAAGTAAGTGGTGATACTTTCGAATCTTAGGTATTATTGATTCACATAAAAATCTGAAATCGACTTATTTACAGTAGGTAATAAAATTGATTAAGCTAACAACGTATTTACAAAATGAACAAATAAATAAATTACCTACCTACTTAAGTTACCCGGAGGTATTGTTCCGTTTCCATCACCACACTTTTGGCACAGTCGACTACAATGTAGCTGGTTTTCTTTCAGCCTACGTAAAACTAACACCTTCGGTTTTAAAGAGTCGAAAGCACTAATTATCCTTGCACGTAATTTTGTTACACTTGTCACTTTTTACGTCTAAACTAACTTTTTAACGTCTCCTCACAAAATAAAAGTTAAGAGGCCACAGGTCCTCCACGACCGATCCAGTAGTCAAGAAACCTTTCACGCTTCAGCACTCCAAAACGGTCACCAGCCTCCCGCGTGCTTGCCCGTGGTTCTCGCTGGAAGTATTCCAGGATGTCTTCCTGCAAGGCGACAGGCAGGCCTACGCTGCCGCGCTGCTGCGTGCTTGAGCATGCCGGGGTACATCAAACTGCCGATGATCCCGTAGTCTCTGCGTAGCAGCCAGCATGACGCTCTGTGATGGGGGTTCCCGATCGGGAAACATTTCCGTGAACATCCGGATGGCTCCACGTAGGCTGTCTCCACTGATGGCATAAAGGCGGACTATCTCTACCAACTCGACATTGGAATAATTGTCCGTCATCCTGCACTTTTTACCTACGTCTGAACGATGTACCGAGAAAGGAATTCGCAAAACGCGCGCACACAGCGGCGACATCAAAGAAACTGTTGCTGTTGGATCAGGGGCCGCGCCGCGGGGCGGGGGGAGGCGCGGCTAGGCGGTAGGCGCGTGCGGCCGTGCGCGGGGGATTAGGTACCTACGAATTTGTCGAATGATCGATGTATTGTTTGCGTTTGTTTGTGTGTGTGAAAGCGCAGTTATAAGGCTAGGAACAGACGGGCCGCATTTAAATACGTCTTGTTCACACGGATTTCCGTAAATAGCAAAAATAAATTTAAAAAATACCTACTCATTTTATTGTTGATTTGGGTCGAGAATCATTAGCATAATTACGTCCGTGAATTTGACGAGGATGCAAATCAACACGTTGTATGTATGTGATAATATAGTGTAAGTAAAACTCCTCGGGTAGATATTAATGTTATATTCTTTCAAACTACAATAATTGTACATTAGGCTCGACCAGCTACAATATAACTTTTGGAATTCCGACACAGTTGCTTCAGTTCCGACCCGTAGTTCGCCTCCAACCCAAGTGAACGAAACGATTGCCGGATCGCGCTTTCCTCGACCACTTCCCCCACCGTCACCACTTGGTGTTGCCACATAAATAATCTTTCTCAATAATCGATATTTCAGTTTAGTCGATTTTTAAAAGACAGACAGGGAACCTAACACTCGTCCATCCTGACCTTGTGTATGTCCTCATACACATAAATCAGGAGGAACCTAACACTCGGGCAATCGTTCCGTTTTACAAATAGAATAAGAAAAATATTCACTTAATGTTACAATTATAAATCTAGAAAACTAAAATTTGAAATACACATATCTATTGAAAACATATTTAAATTTTATCATTGTATGTATTGTACTTGAACTTGAGGTAATACAACTTTAAATTAACCTATTTAATTCAATTGCTTATTATTTATTTGTAACAGATTAATTCTCAATATTCCATTAATCATACTGTCTAACTAATGAACATCGAATAATAATTTGGCCGACCAATAATCTGGTAGCAACACTGGTATAAAAAATCACATGGTTGCTAAATTGGCAAACCAATCACATGGTTGCTAAACTGGCAAACCAATCACATGGTTGCTAAACTGGCAAACCAATCACATGGTTGCTATGTAACGTTGTTCCATATTTTGAACATAAAAAAAAAACTAAACATACGAATCGGAAGAAAAATGACTAAAATCGTTATCACGCCTTACTAGAGTCATTGTAGTATAGTTCCAACCCTACATATCAATTCGCTCCTACCTCACTCGCTCACGTTAGTGGTAACCGGTTCCATACTCGGCGACCCATTCGCAATCGCGGCGGGTCAGTCGTCAGCTGCCAGTGAAGACGCGCGTTCACGTTGACTACTGTGTAGTGCGTGACGTCAACCGTGCATCTTCCGTACATTTATTTAATTAAAGTAAAACAACTTTCATTTTAAAGTTAATAAGTTTTACCAAACAATTAGTAACCGTTTTATCCCCGTATTGGGTAAGTGTTGACTATTTTATGAAATGCTATCTCATGTGTCATGGTGGACAATGACTTGCAAAGAATATGTGATTCATCATTTTTTTCTTTCATTCCAATTTTTATATTTTTTTATTGAACCACATTTTGCTTAACCTTGCTTTTTATGTTTAATACAATTATTACATACATTATATTAAATGTGTTAGTGCTTCACACTCTTTTCTTTTAGTGGAATATAAATTGTAAACTCCGATTCTGAAGGTGACTTCTACACACATTCGCCTTAAGCGCAACTGTACGCACGCCTTACGCTTATGCTTACGCTGCCGTGATCACCGTCAGAAGAGGGTTAGCAGATGATTTCATATTTAACCGCTGACCGTTAATTCCAGGGTTCAAGGTTACGGGCACTTTTTGCCGAAGTACCGCCAACACATACTGTACACCGGAGGTCTGCATCACAGGGCCTGCGCCGAAACCACAACCCTCTCCATCCTACGGGTCATCAACCACCGGCGTCTACACCCTGGCTGCTGCAGCAACACCAGCTTCGCGTTAAGCCAGGGCAGTACATTTCGCGCCTACCTCCATAGGTCATATTATGACGGGCCTTTGAACCAACGACCCATAAATAAATATTTTGAAAGCTTTTGGTGTCGTTTGATTCTATTTAGTTATAGGTCTAACGCCCTACGCTTCAGCTAAACTGGCAAACCAATCACATGGTTGCTAAACTGGCAAACCAATCACATGGTTGCTAAACTGGCAAACCAATCACATGGTTGCTAAACTGACAAACCAATCACATGGTTGCTAAACTGGTAAACCAATCACATAAACCGAAAATAAATAGTAATAATTTAAAGTAACATAATTGATTATAATTATTATCTTCATAATTATGGCATAAATAATTCAAATTAAAATATTTTATCTAAAAATATTGCTGATGCTTCTATAATCACATTTTACAATTTGCAAAATAAAAAAAATGTTCTCTACTATCTAATTACTGTCAATATCATGATCTTCGTTCTCTGAATCATTGTCATTCAAATTCAAGGCAGCCACGTGCACCCATGGCTGCATACGGTCGGCAGCGACGGTCGTTTTACGTTTATGTCTACTATTACTCAATCCTGGTATTGCTACAATTTGATATCTATCATTTCCTAATACTGATATGACGCGATATGGCCCTGTATATTGAGGAAGAAGCGTCTTACTTTTTCCCTCATTTTTGAAATTTGTAGTGGTTATTTTAACTAACTCCCCTTCAGAATAGACACGGGCAGGACGTCTGCTTTTATCATATAGTTTCTTTTGTTTTTCTTGTTCTTCATCTATTTTATCTTTAACTTCCTCTCTGATAGCTATCAAGTTATTATTTTCTCGAGTTTTTTGCCTAACTACGTTTAATCTCGGGTCTAACTCGCTACCCATTAAACTACCAAACATAACTTCAGCCGCCATCCTGCCCGTTGTCTTATTAACGGTGTTGTTAATAAAATTCCCCACTGAATTTTACCAACTTTTTCATCCCAGTCTTTTTCATTATCGTTGAGGTTTATAGCGGTCAAAGAAGCAAGGATTGTCCGGTTGTATCGCTCGACTTGTCCATTCGACCGTGGGCTGGCAACCGCATTCAGTACATGCTTTGCCCCTCTATCTAAACAAAACCTCCTAAACGCGTGGGATGTAAAACAAGACCCACGATCGCTTATTATTCTATCGGGTACTCTAAAGGTACAGAAAATTTCATCTAGAACTCTCATTGTAACTAGTGACTTCGTATTTCTGACAGGCCTTATGAAAAGGAATTTGGTAAACGCATCTACCAGCACCAGAATATATGAATTCCCTCTGTTTGAACGCACAAAGGGCCCAAGGTGGTCAACATGGACGGTGTGAAAAGGAACCTCGACCTTAGGAATTGGATGCAAATGACCCTCGTTAGATGAGGTTTTTTTCGAGTAGGCGCATTCAATGCATGCTTCAACATATTTTTTCACAAACCTGGACATTTTAGGAAACCAGTATGCATTCCTTATTCGTTCGAGAGTCTTTTCCACACCGAAATGACCGATATCGTCGTGATTCATACGACACAATTGCCACCTTGCGCCCTTTGGCACAACCCAGCGCAAGTTTGTCTTGTCACCGTTAATGCATCTATAAAGCTTGTTTTCTTTTATGATGTAATTATCCCTAATTTGCTTAAGTCCTTCTACGTCCAAATCTGATGTTAAAATATCTCTAATACGACCTAGTTCGCTATCACCCAACTGTAGCGTATGGAGCCAATCATCACCGGTGATAACCATTACACGTGGATGTTGGTCAGCAACGTCTAACATTGTTCCCAAATTGTTTTCGTCAGTTTTGACCGGATTGCGTGATAAAGCATCTACATGAGCCATTCTACTCCCCGGCCTGTATTCTATCGTGCACTGAAATTCTTGTATTAAAAGGTACCAACGTGCGATCCGCGGTATTATATCGCGTTTAATAAACGTGGACCGCAAAGCACTGCAATCCGTGACAATTTTAAAGTTTTGACCTAATAAATATACTCTAAACTTCCGTAAGGAACATACTACCGCCAACGTCTCTAATTCATATGCATGAAAGTTTTTCTCCTCTGGAGAAGTTTGTCGGCTATAGAATGCCACGGGCCTAAAACTATCACTACTTCCCCTTATACGTTGAAGGAGAATTCCACCGACCCCATATTTACTGGCGTCCGTGTGCAATTCTGTTTCCTTACTTGGGTCATAAATTGCTAAAACCGGACGATGGATTAGTTTTTCCTTGAGCATTTTGAATGAGTATTCTTGCTTATCTGTCCAAACCCAGCTAGCATCTTTTTTAAACAATATGTTTAAGGGCTGCGCAATGTGAGCAAAATTCATAATAAATTTGCGGAAATAACCTACCAGCCCGAGAAATTGGCGAACAGTGTGAACGTTTATAGGGCGAGGAAAATCTAAAACACTCAACGCAACCCTAGCAGGCACCGACCCTATGGGGCCCCGTCCTCGGTGCTGACGGCTCCTTGTGACGCGCGTGGAACACAACGCGTCGTCGACTCAACCTGGTATCGGACGGCGAGCCACCCACGCTCACCTTCCCCAGGCATCAGCCACTGCGCGATAGCACAGCGGCCGACTTGTCTCTGGAGGGGGCCGAAGTGGGACCATTACTGGCACTCCATCTCAGCACCCCCCCCCCCGAGTGTTGGGAGTCGCAGCACCCGCAGCAGAAGCGGCAGTGGCGGCGACAGAAGCCGCGGCGGCGGCAGAGGCGGCGGTGGCGGCGAACCTCTTGCCCCTGGTCGGGGCGGATGGCGCGCAGGCCCTTCCCCCAGCCCAGTGCTCGGCCGGCTTGCCAACAGCCGCACATGCACTGCAGTGCGGCGTGGCCTCGCACGAGCCGGCCTTATGACCGGGCTGACCACAGCGGAAACAGAGTCCGCTGCGGTCGACCTCCGAGGGGCACATAGCTCCCATGTAGTTACCCACATGGCAGCGGTAGCACCTCAGAGGTCTGGGTTCCAGCAGTTTTACCCGCGCAGATACCCATCCCACCAAGAGCCTTCGGCCCTCCGACACAGTTCTGGCCGCCGTCACGGGGCAGCTCACCACAAGGGTTTGCATGCCCGTGTTGTCGTGTAGGCCGGAGGGTGCCCGCCTTGACAAGCTCGGCAGAGCACCCCCCAGTCCTGGCGACGGCGGCCACAACTTCCTCCTCCGTCACGGAGTCATCCAGGCCCACTATGCGCATGTCGATGCGCCTAGTCGGCCTGGACACCCGGACCTCGTCCGCGGGTAAGACCGCCCTCAGCCTTTCGGCCAGGGCGTCCGCGAACGGGCCACTCTCCACTCCGGCGAGCTCGAGCTTGCGGGCACCGGTCAAGGTCCTCCTGACCCCGATGCCCCCGCTGATGCCCAGCTCTTGGAGGCTCACCGCCTCCTTCGCCCGCTTCAGTACGGCGAGATACGTCACGCCCCTCTGTTCCGCTTCCAGCTGCAGTGTGAGCACTACAGCCGCGGATTTCGGGGCGCGAAGCTTCGCCGCAATGGCGTTGGCTTTCCGCCGCTGCCTCCTCGCCTTGCTTTTGGCCGCTTTCGCGGCCCGCCGTTTCTGGCCAGCAACCTGCCACTCGGCCTCGGCCGCAGGAGGGTCCGAGGGTGGGGGTGGGGGCGGCTGCGGCACCACTGGCGCCGCAGCCTTAGCCGCTCCTCCAGCCTTCCTCCTCCCCCTCTTCGCCGGGGCCGCCTTGGTCTTCGCCGGCGTCGCAGTCGCCGGCGTCACAGGCGCTGGCGCGGCTGCTCCCTTGGCCTTCGCCGCCTGGCCGGACGTTACAGGGCCGGCAGCCACCGCGGCTGCGTAAGAGGCCGCCTTCTGCCGGCCCGGGGCCTTCTGTGTCGCCGCTGTTGGGGGGCGCCGGACCATGTCCTCCAGGGTGGAGAACTGCTTCCGGAAGGGAGCCAGCTCCTGCCGCACCAGGTTCCGCACCTGGCTCAGCACTAGGCTCCCCTCCAGAGGCGCCGGACTCAGCCCCCCTTGCGGCTCCTCAGAGGCCGCTCTGGCCATCCCCGCCAGGTCCCTCCGGAGCGACTCATTCTCCCGAACGAGTCGCTCCGTAAGAACCGCGAGGCGGGCGACCTCCACCCACAGCTCAGACGCCTCCTTTGCCTCTCTTGTCCCGCCGTTGGCCGCCGCTGCCGCCAGAATGGAGGCTTTGGCCGCGCTTATGGCCTCCCGCTTCGAGAATTGTTTCCTCTTGAAGGCCACAGCTCGGATCGCGGCCTCCACGACCTCCGCAAACTGGGCCTTCTTCTCCTCGGCCGTGGGTGGTACCTCCCCCGGGGACGCCGAGTCGTCAGAGTCGAGAGGAGGCGGAAGAGTAGTGGGAGCCCCACGACCGCTCCCTCCAGGGCGACGCCCCTCCTCCACCAACCTCTCGGCCCGACGCCCCGCCTCCCGGGTAGAGGGAGCCAGCCCCCTCCCTGCCTCACTGCCCCTGCACCCGCCTTGCGGTGGGGATTTTTCGGGCGGAAGTGAACTCACCCTCGGAGGACGACTCCTTGTCATCCTCCCGTCTGGGCCGCTTGCGGAAGAGCTTGACGCCCTCCACAGCAGCCCCCTTTCCTCCGTCTCTAGAGCCCGCCGAGCTGACCGTTACTAGGTCAGGGCAAGAGCCGGAATCCGACTTCGCACCTCCCCGGCGCTCAGGCGAACCCTCCGCTACAAAATCGTACGCCATCAGCTCCTTGAATGAAGCAGATCCGGATGACGACGATTCGGAGCCTCCTCGGCTCTTGTTGCCACTGGCAAACGGAACACAATTGGTGCCCCCCCCAGAATACGGTGGGGCAGACGCTCTTGCGAGCGTGGCGGATTCCCCAACGGCTGAGCCGCTGGAACCGCCCTGGGGTAAATCTATTTCCTTTTGTGTTTTCTCCATCTTGTTCCTTTTAACCTGGCCTAACACCTAAAGCACTAATTTCATAGCCTAAATAGTCAATTCTATCTTTCAAAAATTCGCACTTGGATAAATTTAAAGTTAGATTTGCCTGTTTTAGTAGTTTCAAGATGTGCTCCAGCCTCTCTAAGCACTGTTCTACGCTTTTCCCGTAAATCAATACATCGTCTATATAAGCTGTGGCTTGGCTATACCTAGCTGACCCCAAGACTTTATTCATCATACGTTGAAACACTGCCGGCGCATTTGCCGATCCAAAAGGCATTTGATTAAACTCGAACTGTCCGTCTGGAGTGACAAAAGACGTCAGTGGCTTAGACTGCTCCGATATTGGTACTTGATAGTACCCGGAAAATAAGTCTAGTGTGATGAAAAATGCCTGACCGGAAAGCCTAGCAATCTCATCTTCTATCACCGGCATTGGATAATGTTCCTTAATGGTCACGGAGTTTAACATCCTATAATCTATGCACAATCTCATCCGCCCATCTTTCTTACGCACAAGAATCACAGGGCTAGCATACTCGGAGGTAGATTCTCTTACAATCCCAGCTTCTAACATCTCACCTACCATTTCACGCACCTGATCGCGTTCTTTATGTGACAACCGGTAAGGTCTATAAACAATTGGACGTTTGCTGTTTATTTCAATGTTCATTTCGGTAACGTTACTACTTCCAAGTTACTTTAAATTCAATGCAAAACAATCCTTAAACTCATTGAGCAATTCTATTAATTTAGTTCTATGTTCCTCGCCTACATTATCGCCAATATGAACCATACTAACATCAATACGATCATTAGTCAGTTTATCACCTTCGTTAAAAACTCTACTAACTACCTGGACATTATTAGCGCGACCTATAATCGAGCCCTTGTACAAATGACAATATTGTGATGTAGGTATAACATACACGTATACGAAACCATCGTTAATTACATAGACACCACCGCAAACAACGTATTGAAACGTTGTTTTTCCTATAACCTTACTATTCAATATAATATGCCCCTTTAACAATGGTTCAGTATATGCTTTGATTACCGTGGGTCCATATATTTCGAAATTAGCCGCAGAAATAACTTTTACTGAGCGATCCTCATCTATTTCAGTCTTATTAAATGGTATTTCTTGATAAATATCAATAAACTGTAATGTTTCTGCAGTTTTTAATACGAAAACGTGTGGCTGTTCGGTGTAAGTTTGTCCTATCAATAATGATACATCTAAAAGTCTATCTTCAACTATCTGACAAACAGTGTTAGCACTAACGCCGTCGATGTTAACATCTACTGTCACCTTTCCCAAGGAATAAACGATGTCATTCCCAAATCCCCTTATTGGAGTAGCTATGCCATCACACTCTAGCATCAAATTTACTGACTCTGATTTTGCTAACAGACAAACCTCACTTCCAAAGTCTATAAAAGCCTTAATAGAAACCCCATTTACTAAGACATCCTTGTAAAATTTCGAATTAGGTTTAGCTTGTGATATGCACATCGTCTTTTGTGTACTTGCCATCTTACTGTCACTGCTCTCAAGCTTTGAGGGACATTTTCGACTTTGTGACCTACCCTATGACATTGATTACATCGAATCAGCGGTTTGGGACATTTCCGGTATATATGACCTCGCTCCTTACAATTAAAACAGAATGCTGCATCGTCACTTGATAAGTTTCTCCTATTATTAGACTTATCCGTTGTAACGGTTCCAGATCCTAATCTACCTTTAGCATTGTTATTAGAACGATCGAAGGGATTTGACAATTCCTTGTTGCTCATCAAAAATTGTAACAATTGATCAGGTTGAGAGCATCTTAAAGTAAGAGCACTTGATTTCATTGTCCTGTCAGTTAAACCATGAATAATACAATCGACCGCACGCTTGCCAACTATATCGTACTGGTTCAGTAGAGCCAATTTTTCGTAATAGTATACTTCAATAGGTTCATGATATTTACTTTTACGCCTTAGCATATCTTCCAAGGACTGGCCATAATTTTGTTCAAACGGAAAAGCCTGGGACAATTTTTCCTGCCACTCGGCCCAAGAGAATAAAATTGAATCCAGGCTTTCATACCAAGTTTTAGCCAGTCCTTGCAATTTCTGCATTGAGAAATGAATGGTTGTCTTATCATCCCAACCATAAACGGTGGCACAATCGTTCACCTTTTTTAACCAGACGTCTACACGTTGATTTTTCGAAGATGGGTCAAAATCAGACAAAATATTTTTGTTATTTTTAACAACGTTGCTAGAGTGATCGAGAGACCTAGCCGCCAACGGTTGGTTCCTAATAGAATTTAAAATATCCATGACATCTTTTGAGGAAAACGTAGGACTATGATGATCTCTAACCTCTGTCTCATCCTGTATCGTTGTGGCATCAAGTCGTCTGCTTCGTTCTTGCCGCAACTGATTTTCTAGGGACCGCAGGCGCTCCTGTGCTGCCTCGCGTTCGCGTTCAAGTCGATCAGCACGATGGCTGGAACAGCTGCGACGCCTGGTTCGGCTGCACTGCGGGCTCTGACTGCGTTGTGATCTTCGATTGCGCTGCGGACTTCGACTGCGTTGCGGACTTCGACCGCCCTGCGGACTTCGACTGCGCTGCGGACTTCGACTGCGCTGCTGGCTACGATCACGAACATCTCTGGCACTGATGTGTCGTTGACTACGGCTGCGATAGCATCTAGGAGCTTCGTCAAGACGCAGTGATCTTCTACGTGAAGGCGTCCTTAAACGCCGTCGTTTTTTTTTTTTTTTTGGGGGTGACTAACATATTTATATATCTTAAAAATGGCAGATCCTATCGCAAAAGCAATAAAAATATGCATGGGCTCTCCTTGCAACCTACGCATACCGTGTACATCATAATTATGAATTTAAAATTTATCTTATATATATATAAACAAATTTTCTATAAAAATATATATAATATATAAAAAAATTCTTTGTTTATATATATATAAACAAATCATGTCACGTTCCTAGTTTGACACATCACAAGATCGTCTTGATTTTCTACGGAGAACATTAATATCAATAAATATATGAAAGGCTTAAAAGAACAATTGCTTTAAAATAACCAAGGAGTAACCGCCAGATTTAAATCCCAACCGTCATGTAAAACCAAGAATAAAAACGTGTCGGTATCGGATGGAATATCAAAACTATAATAAGGATTCATAGTAATCAGCCTTAACTATTCTGTAAATTTTCAATTTAAACCAACATAAAACAAAATACCGATCAACTAAAAGAACAGTTACACAATAGCATTGTGAACTTATAAGTGCGAGGCGTAGGTATGTGTTCATACCAGTCAAATTGTACACTCTATTATTCGGATTTTTCATAGTAAAATCTTGTAACGCAATTCCCGTCATTCGTTTTTATTTAGTTTCAAGGTTGTCCAGTGCAATGATAACTCTATCAAGGAGTTGCCCTGACCAAGAGTACCACGTGCACTGGCCCAACTATTCAAATATTAGATAACTAGTCCAATGCGATGACAACCTTATCGAGGAGTAGCCTCGGCCGAAGGTACCATGTGCATTGGTCCTATTAATACTAACTATAATTTGTATATTAATTATATTGGAAATACGTTACAATGATATTTACACAATCATGAGACTATATATTACCCACACTCGCCGCTAACTGAACTTGCCTACGATAAAACAATGTTAAACGGCATAAATAATTTCAAAAATACTTACGGTTTTGCTGAGGCATGGCTCGTGGTTCTTGTCACTTCTGATATGTAAGTAAAACTCCTCGGGTAGATATTAATGTTATATTCTTTCAAACTACAATAATTGTACATTAGGCTCGACCAGCTACAATATAACTTTTGGAATTCCGACACAGTTGCTTCAGTTCCGACCCAAGTGAACGAAACGTTTGCCGGATCGCGCTTTCCTCGACCACTTCCCCCACCATCACCACTTGGTGTTGCCACATAAATAATCTTTCTCAATAATCGATATTTCAGTTTAGTCGATTTTTAAAAGACAGACAGGGAACCTAACAATAGGTGGGTCATTTTCAAAATAATTGCTCATTCCAGAAAATTTAAATGTCCATCATCTTTCCTTAATTTCTACTGAAAAACTGTAAGGGCAATATTAATAAAATACTGAATATTACAAAGAAGCCCTTCTTTAAATTGTATTATAGATGTCATTGTTGATAGTTGATACCTCGTTTTTTAAATATTGCGACAAATTTAAAGACGTGTCTTCTGGTCTTCCTACAAAAAGCGTGTGTCCAACTTCCATTACTGATATTTTAACTTGAAAAACATTAAAAGTATTATATTTATTATCAAACAAAATTGGCTATCCTCTCAAATAACACTGTAAAATGTGCGTAAAATCCTTTCATTTATTCATTTTGTGAACACAGGGTAAAAAAAATGATCTTATACATAATGTTTGGTCCAACCTATGTTCCGCCGAAAGGCATACAAAATAGTGACGCTATGATCAAAATTATGTTATTATTTGTACAAAATCTCATACTATATAAAAAAAAACAATGTCAGCATATAAAAAATTGTCAAAACTTAAATAAAATAGTACAGAAATATAATGTCAGCAATATTAAAGTCGTCAAAATTAATTGAATTAAAATAATCGAAATGTCATGAAAAAAAAAACTATATAAATAAATGTCAGTGGAAGATTAAATTTATCAAAATTTACTAATTGTAATAAATATTTCGAATACAATTTCATTATAATACAATAACTCATAACATAATAATAGTATTATTAAAATACAATAACTCATAACATAATAATAGTAGTTCCAGAATTTAGATTAATTAAATTTGTCATTCAGAAACTGGTCTAATGTGTAATAGCATTTTTCAAGGAGCAGCTTCTGTAGAGTGTTTCTGAATTTTTGCACTGGAATACATTTGATTGCATCGGGTAATTTATTAAAAACTTGGGGAGCAATACCAAAAAAACTTTTCTTCATCAGTGCAGTTTTACATTTAACATTGCATAATGTTTCCATATACTGAGCGCGTATGGGTAATTTCTTTACTGTGGCCATTTTTTTGAATAAGTGGGGATTATCTTTTACAAACAAAGAAGTCTCCATAATGTACAAAGCAGGAAAAGTTAAAATTGTATTTTTTAAAATATGGAATGCAACTGTCAGTCCTTCTCAAGCCAAACATCGACCGTATGTATGCATCTCTTTTGCATTTTAAAAACTAGTTCTCGATTTGTTGACTGTCCCCAAAAAACAACACCCTAACGCAAAACCGAGGCTACCAATCCATGATATGCCGTTAACAGTGTTTCAGTATTTACTTTTTTTGACAGTTGAAATAGAAGATACGCTGATCTGCTTAATCGTTTGCAAACTTCTTCCAGGTGTGGTTTCCAGGTCAGTTTGTTGTCTATAGAAATACCCAAGAATTTTGCAATGCTAGCATCTTCTATTCTAGACTGATTATAGGTGACATTAATTGGAGTATTTGCAAGCCGTTGGTGGAAATGCATAATTTTAGTTTTACTCAGATTAATTACAAGGTTATTATCCCTGAGCCAACTAATTATTTTCGAAAGAGTGTCATTAATGTCGAGTTTGTAGTTACTAAGATTGTTGCATTTAATAACAACCGTGCTATCATCAGCAAAAAGTATCATTTTGTGCCCTGTTATTTTCGGCAGGTCATTAATATATATCAAAAATAACAGGGGTCCCAATACGCTGCCCTGAGGTACTCCATATCTGATTAACCTTGCTGCTGAGGTATGTTTTCTGCAATTTAGTTACTGGACAAATTCTTGTAATTTCGGTGCATTGCAATCTATCACTTAGGTAAGATTCTATAAGTTTAAGAATATTCCCTCTAATGCCATAGCTATATAGTTTTTGCAGTAAAATATTATGATCCACAGAATCAAATGCCTTTGTCATATCTGTATAGATAGCGCAAACCCTGTTTTTCTTGTCGACAGATGTATGGTTCAGAGGTAGCCAGTTACTTACAGTTGAGTTGTTGGATGTGAGTTGACGAAAACCACAGACTTCCCGATAATATAGTTTATTCGTAAAAATTACACGAAAGTTACGTTGGATGCTAATCCGCGGTAATAGCGCTAAGGCAGCTATTGGTCAACTAAATAATTGTCATTATACAAGTAAATAAAACGAGTAGCGAAAGTAGGTTGCGGCGTTAGCTATTTGTCTGTACGTGAACCGTACATGCTCCCGAGGGAAAAGTGGGATGAGCATCCATTACAAAGCAAAGAATTATATAAGAAAAGTGTAAAGTAATTAATTATAGTTAAATAGTAAACAATAGTAAATGTGTAAAAGGATAAATGTAAAAGTATAGGTATAAAACTCAATTGAATTCGTCAAAGTGGAATGCTTTCTTCGGTTGTCTTGCTTCGCTGTAAACGGGCTCCGCTGCTTTCGAATGTATTTCTTGTAGCTCGATGTCTCCTCCAAAGTTATCCCTTTCTCTAAGTGTCACTTCTGTTTTAGCAGAGTGTGTTTTGACGCCTTTCTTCGTTTTGACCCATCGTTTAAACATAATATAGAGGGCAAGCACAGCGATTCCTCCCAACAACAACGAAGTAACCGAGTAGAGATAGATGTCATGGCTTGACATGTCAGATGTCTTCGGTAATATTTCTCTGCTTTTCTGGAATTCCAGCTGCTGGTCTATTTTTCTTATTTCTACTGCAGTTGACGTTTCTTGTTCTGTTATATTTAATTTTGCATTCTTCCAGCCGAGGTCAAAAACGTTGTTAATTGTTGAATTTATAGTTGGTATTTCTATTTCTGGTTCCATGTTAAAACTACTTCCCAGCTGATTGTGTGTAAATATTGTGGCGTCTTTTTTCTGCAGTATGCACTTTGATTTCAAGGAAATCACTCCAGTCCCGTCAATGACCGCTGGCGTAACTTGATCGTTACATATGACGCGCATCAGCTGTTTTCTGCACAATGTAAATAGCCACATGTTCGATTTGTGAAGCTTTGTCCAGGTTTCTCTGCATGTCACGTCATTGAGGATGCATGATAAAGACTCTTGTTGGTTGAAAACTTGGGCCTCACATGGGGCGTCTTTATCGTGCATGTTATAGACGGGATTACGTGAGACACAAATGAATTCGTCTTCTCCGTATGAAGTACATTGACGCATGTCTTGGTCTTCCATTCTTATGTAAGAGTTTTTTACAAAGTTGATTGCGATGAAGCTTGCACTTGGTTGCACGAGTTTTAAATGTCCTTGTCTAAGGAACGGTATAGGTATGACTCGATATATCTTGTAGTCTTCATCGCTCAGCAAAGGGATGTGTATTTCAAATAGCATATAGTTGTTTGTGATTCGAGCCTTCACATGGATGAGGTCATAAATATTTTTCAAATCCCTTTGAATGTCCTTTGCAGATATTATGTTTAGCTGTTCGATCAGTTGGTTAGCTGGAAATAGATGGGTATCTAAATGTCCTCTGTAAATGTTGGCGAGTGCATTTATTAGCATTTCTAATATTCGATTTAAATCGCTTAAAATCAGAGTTGACGTCACGGCAGCGGAATTTATGTCATTCATCGTGAATAGCATTTGGGCCCTGTTCACTATTTTTGTGATTTCGCTGCAAGTTTGGTTCATGTAGACGCGCAATGTTTTGAATTGTTCATCCATAAAGGCAGTGTTTCTTTTTATAATGTTGTTTTCAGCCTCTACAATTAATGTTTGGTTTTTCATAAGTTGTAGTAGGTAATCATCATTTGATTGTAGATGCTGTATGTCTCTTTCGTACTTTTCGGCGAAGTCTGCGTCGAGCACTCCGAAAAGAGTTCTTGTTAATTTCCCAACTCCATCAAAGTAACCTCGTTTTGGTCTGGAGTGTTGAGTGAGCAGCATAGAGTTGTAGTCGGCTAGGTGACTTAGTTCATGACGTAGGTGGCCGACAATTGTTTCGCAAGGCCTGTACTCGTGTGATATTCTCTGGCATAGTTTATCTATTTGGTTCACATAATCATTGATCCGATCAGTTGCTTGCCAGTATGATGTTAAGTTGTAGTAAACCAATAGGGTCCATTCGTCATGTATTAGTTGTATTTTACCAGCTTCATCGAAGTAGATAGGATGATTGCTTGGTATAGGTGAAACCTTTAAGTTACTCGTAGTCGGCGCTGATTGTGCAAATCCTGTCATTGTTAGTATGGATAGGAGAACAAGTGATAGCCAATTGCTCTTGCTATTTGTTGTGCTTCCCGGTTTTTTAGTTTCTGGAGTAGGTGTCCTTTTCTCTGCCTCTTCGTTTGCTATTGGTTCTTCGAGTTTCAACGGTAATGGTGAAAGCTTCGTTATTGGTGACCCTTTCTTAGTTTTCAAGGTAACAACCCGTACTCGACCATCGGCGCCTGTATGTAGTTCCTGGACTCTTCCCATCGCCCAGCGGCCGGGTGGTAAGTGTTCATCTTTTACTAATACTAGGCTGCCTAGTTTCAGGTTTTCTTTTGGGTGCTGCCATTTGCTTCGGATTTGCAGTTGATGTAGATATTCGTTTGACCAGCGCTTCCAGATGTGCACGTTCATTTGTTCAACCAGCCTCCATCTGTTTCTTAGATCGTGCTCAGCAAAATCTTGCTCCTCTTGTGGTAGTGACAGTAGGGGGCCGCCAATGAGAAAGTGACCGGGAGTGAGATATTCCAGGTCTTCGACATCCTCTGTTAATGGGCACAGCGGACGAGAGTTTAGACAGGCTTCAATTTGAGTTAGCAAAGTAGTGAATTGTTCGAAAGTAAGCTTCTGTTCCCCCAGTACTCGATGTAGGTGATACTTCATGGCTTTGACGGCAGCCTCCCACAAGCCTCCAGCGGTTGGCCAAAGTAGTGCATTGAAATGCCACTCAATTTGTAAGTGGCTCATCTCATCGAAAAATTCAGAAGTCTTAAATGTGTTGTGTTGCTCAAATTCATGTTGAAGTTGTTTTTCTGCGCCCACAAAATTAGTTCCGTTGTCGGAGAATACGTGTCGGGGTGTACCCCTGCGCGCACACATCCTTTTGAATGCGGCGAGGAAAGTCTGCGTAGTCAGGTCCGAAACCAATTCCAAATGCACAGCTTTGGTCACCATGCATATGAATATTGCTATGTAAGCCTTACAAGTTTTAACTCCTCTTCCTTTGTTGATTTTCACATCAACATGTCCGGTATAGTCCACGCCCGTGTGTGTGAATGGTCTTGATGGAGTTACACGCTCTTTTGGCAGGTCTGCCATCAGTTGGACGTTTCGGCTTGGTTTGAAACGATGACAACGGACGCATTGTCGAAGCTCCTTCTTGACTGTTCTGCTACCTCCAACAACCCAAAATTTTTGACGTAAATGGGCCAAAGTGAGGCGGGCGCCTCCATGGAGAGTGTCGCGATGAGCATCTTGAATAATAAGCTCCGTTAATCTTCCTGTTGCCGGAAGAATAATAGGATGTTTAGCTTCGGGAGATAAAGTTGAGTAGCCTAGTCGCCCCTTCACACGCAATATTCCATTGTCGTCAAGAAATGGGGTTAATTTCAGCAAGTTGCTTTTTGTTGATATTGGCCGCTTCTTCTTTAAACATTCAATTTCGTCGCCATAGTTTTTATTTTGAACGTTCTTGATGACCAGCTCTGTTGCTCCCATAATGTCTTGTGGTGAAAAACACATAACCACCTTTTTGTTAGCGCAGTCGGATAAATTGTTGGTGGAGTCTAGTTTGCGTTTTTGCTTACGAATGTTGCTCAGTCGTAAAATCCATACTCGTATTACACGTTTATAATTACTGTTTTTATTCTGTAATGTATCAATTATTTCACAATTCTTGTATGTGACTGCGCAGCAGTTTAATTCTTGCAACTCAGTGTTTGTTGTGTAGGTCAGGCGATTGTCTTGATGGATTTTTTGCATATTTGTTTTTAACCAATCTGGTCCATTCCACCAAAGTTTAAAATCTAGGAGTTGAAAAGGTGTGAGCCCTCGGGTTGCACAGTCAGCAGGATTTTCTTCTGACTTCACATAGTCCCAGTATTTTGCCGAGATAACGCTATTTATTTGTTTCACTCTGTTAGCTACATATTTCTCCCATCGGTTTATATCGCCCTGCAACCAGGCTAAAACGACCTTGGAGTCGCTCCAGCACCTCAAATGTAGGTTTTTATTGCAAAGAGTGTTCTTAACCTTTTCTAGCAGTTTGGCTAGTAAAACGGCCCCGCAAAGTTCCATTCTAGGTACAGTTATCTTATTGCTGATTGGTGCAACCTTTGTTTTTGCCGTAATTAGTGTAGTTTTGTATTCGCCGGCTTGATTTTTCACTCGGCTATAAATGACGCACGCGTAAGCTTTTTCGCTTGCGTCGCAAAACCCGTGTATCTCTAGGGTGTTTTCTTGACATTGCAACCATCGTGGCATGGAAAGTTTGTTTAGCAACGGGATATCTTTTCTCATAGCTTCCCATTCCATAGCGAGATCGTTGGGTAAGCGCTCATCCCAGTTTATTTTGCTTATCCAGATTTTTTGGAACAGAAGTTTGGTTTTTATTGTAAGTGGTGATAGTAATCCAAGTTTCAAGATTCAAGATTCAAGATTCAAAGCATTTATTTCAAATAAACCCTTTACAGGCACTTTTGAATTGTCAAGTCGAAAGAGGTGAAGCTATCTGCACGTTCCAAAGCGTAGATCTCTATGGAGAAGAACGTGCAAGAAACTCCACGGACACTCTTTTAAATCATGTTCTGTATTACATAACTTTGGTTACATCCTTGGTGCTTCTATGTGTGAGGACAATGCAAAGAAAAAAAAAAAGGAAACTATGAAACAATTCAAAGTATTAAAGATTAAAACAAGTCAGTGGCAGTTAAGAGGTGACCAGTCTCAACCGACGGCGCCCGTTCACGAACATGACGCGTGTATCGGCACCATTTAGCTCAACCATTTTGAAGGGAACCGAATGATCCGACACACGCGCCACCATCAGCGAGACATTTGAGCGAGCATGACATACTCTCAACTGCCATTTTAGTTCAAGTCACAAAGTAAACTATAACCTGTAAATGGCTCCATGGTACTCACATTTACAATATTTGAAAATAAACTGCTTCTACATTATACAAAACTATGGTTCACAATGACCAAGCAAATACAAGTAAAAAAGAGAAATTATTTATTCCCATTATTAGAAATTAATTATTTATATAAAATTATAAAAAAAAAGAATAAATAAATGAGACAAAAAAAGGGCGAGCATCTCTTCCAAATAAAAAATCCTAACTTGTTTACCCAAGTGGTTGAGTCTGTGGAGCAGGACCGGCATTTAGCCAAGCATTTTTATCAAGGATATAATCTTCCAGTTTATAATATGCTTGCCTACATAGTGTGCGTTTTATGCATGTTTTAAATTTTCTCTCATTTAATTGAAGGATATCGACTGGTATTTTGTTATAAAATTTTACGCAATACCCCATAAAAGAAGTGTGTACTTTAGCCAATCTAAACCTAGGTTGATCTAATTTGTTTCTATTTCTAGTATTAAAATTATGCCTGTCGCTGATCTTATTAAAAATATGCAGATTTTTCCGAACATACATAATGTTTTCATATATGTATTGACAAGGTACCGTCATGATGTTAATTTTCTTAAACAGTTCCCTTAAAGAATCGCGCCGGCGGAGATTGTAAATGGCTCTAACTGCTCTTTTCTGCAGAATAAAAATAGACTCTATGTCTGCAGCCCGTCCCCATAGCAAAATACCGTAAGACATGACACTATGAAAGTAACTAAAATAGACCAGTCTCGCGGTATCTACATTAGTAAGTTGACGGATTTTTCTGACAGCATATGCTGCTGAACTTAGCCGTCCTGCAAGTGATGCTAAATGAGGTCCCCATTGTAGCCTTGAGTCGAGCGTTATCCCCAGGAAAACTGTGCTTTCGACGAATTCTAGTTTCTCTTTATTCAATACTATTTCCTCCATACTACTTTTAACATTCGGTAAAACAAATCTAATGCATTTTGTTTTTTTCTCATTTAATACTAAATTATTAGCAGTAAACCAATTTTGGACCTGCTGTAGGGAGTCATTTACTTCGTCAAGATTTGCAGAACGTCTATTTATCTTAAAAATTAAGGACGTATCGTCAGCAAATAACACCATTTGTGATTGTTTTTTCAAAAGATAGGGTAGATCATTTATGTACACTAAAAAGAGGAAAGGACCCAGTATTGAGCCTTGTGGTACCCCCATTTTGACTCCTAAACCACATGAATTTACACCGTTTATTTGAACTTGCTGCTGTCTGTCATTTAAATAAGACTGTACTAAACTAAGTGCAAGTTTACTAAGTCCGTAATGTTCTAGTTTTAAAAGCAAGGTTTCGTGATGAACACAATCAAACGCCTTGGAGAGGTCACAAAATATTCCTATGGCATCTTGGGCCTCTTCCCACGCTGCAAATATATGTTTTAGTAAGGTGACACCAGCGTCAGTCGTGCAACGTCCTCTGGAGTCTGGAGTCTCTCTGGAGGATCTGGAGTCCAAGTGGGTCATATAACTTACTTATTTCACTTAGTAGTACGCGTTTCGTTAGTTTTTTCTTAATTGGTAGATCCCACTGGTATGTGAAACTATCGCTGTCTTGATTCCACCTCATGCCCAACATTTTTGAAGTCTGAAGTCGATATTTGTATTGCGGCTCTTTTGGTCATCTCGCAAGTCTTCCAAGATAATCGGTTCGTTCGTTTTCCATTTTCTCAAGTTAAATCCTCCTTTTTTCAGCAGCTCGATTAGCTGTGTGACCAGGGCTTTTGATGCTTCGATAGAATCCTGCCCGTAAACCAAATCATCCATGTAGAAGTAGTTTTTCAGGACGTTTGCAGCTTCCGGATAGGTATCTTTTTCATCTTCTGCTAGTTTATGTAGAGTGCGCATTGCCAGAAAAGGTGCACTTTTCGTTCCGTAAGTTACTGTGCCCAACTGCCAATCTTTTAGAGGTTCGTTAGGGGAAGATCTCCAGATTATAGTTTGTAAATGTTGTTGTTTTTCGTTTAGCCAGATGAACCGATAAAGTTTTTCTACATCTGCCGTAAAAACGTATCTGTACGTTCTCCAGTTAATAAGTAGTGTCAGTATATCCTTTTGTAAGTTCGGACCGCAGTACATGTGATCATTGAGGCTGCTCTCTCCTTTTGTCTTGTACGACGCGTTGAACACTACTCTTAGTTTTGTTGTAGTGGACTCAGCTCTCAGCACGCCATGGTGAGGTAGGTACACTTGGCCCCTACTTTCTCCTGTGATAGGCTTCATGTGTCCCATAGCGATGTATTCGTTCATGAAACGCTTGTACTCGTAACTGAGTTCTTTGTTTTTTAACATTTTCCTTTCCAGTTGAAGAAACTGTGCTATTGCTTGTGACCTTGCATTTATTAAGTTTGTTTCGAAGTTAGGCTTCATAGGCATTTGTACCACATATTGTCCGTTCGCCAATCTTGTGGTAGTTGCGTTATAATATTCCTCACAGTGTCGTTCCTCACTAGTTGATGTTGACTTCTCTGGAATTTCCTCGGTTTCCCAAAATCTTGCCATGTTTTCGAAATCGTTAAGTATCACCAAGCAGTTGAATGTCTTTACATTCCCACATAGAATCCAGCCCACTTTGGTTTGTTGAGCTACTGGGTATCTCTTATCACTCATAATGACGCCGTTTAGAATAAGTTCTGAATAGATGTCTGCGCCTAAGAGCAGATCGACCGGGCCTGACAGATTGAACTGTGGATCCGCTAGTTTTAAGTTTTCCAAATAATCCCAGTTGCTGATTGAAAAGGATGCTGTAGGTAAGTTGCTAATGAGTTTTTTCATAATTAATGCTTCAAAGTTGAATTTGTAATCTGAATGTATTGACTGGCATTCTAAGTTCATTGCCCCTTTGCAGTTACCGCTAAGGGTTCCAACACCCGATACGACAGCGCTCACTTTATGTCTTTGTAGTCGGAGCCGCTGTGCCGCGTTTTCTGTTATTAGGCTCACTTGGGAGCCTTGGTCGAGTAGACCTCTCAAGTTGATGAAGTTTCCATCAATTGTTTTGACTTTCAGAAGTACGGTTGTCAGCAACACTTCCTTTTCTTCATTCGTTATGTTGTTGACCCCATAGGAAGTCGAAGGGGTCGTCGATGGGTTTTCCTCCCTTGTTGCCTTTTTGTTGCTAGATAGTTCAGTTTCAGCTTCATGCATAAGTGTGTGGTGCGCCTTATGACACAGTTTACACGTCTTTCGTGATTGGCATTGTTTTTCTCCATGGCTGAATAGGCAATTTTTGCAAATTTGCAAGTTGCGAACTGCGTCATTCCGTTTGTTTGTGTTCATAGCCAAGAATTGTTCGCAATTCATCAAAACGTGATTAGTTTTGCATATTGGACATGTTTTTGCTGTCGTGAAAAAGGCTTTTGGTGAGTTTTGCGACTTGTTAAAGTACGATGACCCCTGCGTTTTATTTTTGTAGTTATTATTTCGGTTTTCTGATCCCTTATGAAACTGCTTTTCCGACTTCCATGGTTTGTTTGTTGACGATATTTTTTGGCTATTTCCCTGCAGTGCTTCCAGTGACATGAATTTTGATTCTAAAAACTCGGTGAATTCTTTCAGGTCAGGGAACTCCCTGGGACGTTTAATCTCTTTTATATATTCGTTATACGTAACGCTATCTAGTTTTTGAATCAATAGGTGAACCACGATCGGATCCCAGTTGGTCGTGTCTAGCCCGATGTTTTTTAGCCCGTTCAAGCACTCCATCATAACGTCATGTAGCTTCCGTATGCTTGCAGCGGTTGGTTGCTGAATACTAGGTTGATTCAGGAGCGTGTTCATGTATGATGTGAATAACAGCCGTTTGTTGTCGTAACGGTGCGTCAGCATCTCCCAGCAAGATGCGTAGTTCTCAGCACTGATGCCAAGATGCTGAACCAGTTTTTCCGCCTCACCCTTCAGTTTTGCTTTCAAGTGTTGCATTTTTTGAGCTTTTGAAAGTATCGGGTTGTTGTGTACACTTTCGAGGTAGAGGTCTCTAAATGTCAACCACTGGTTATAGTTTCCATGAAAATCCGGCATTTGAATTTTTGGCGTAGATTTCTCATAGTGTGCATTGTTCCAGATGTTGTGTTGTAGTTTCCTTTTCAGGTCATCATAAAGGTTTTCTACTGTATTGTATTTCTGTTGGTAAATCGAGTCCTCGTCTTGTAGTATGTAATCTAGTTCCCAATTTGCCTTTTCGATAAGCTCCCATTTAGTTTTCAGGGTGCTTAAGTTGTCCTCTAATTCCCATTTTTCCATAGGTACCGCGAACGCTATGTTTATCTTCTCCACAGTGCGTTCGAACGCTCTAAAGTTGCAATGTTGTTGGCGCAAAAGATCTTGTTGCTTTTCCGTCGACTCGCTTGTTCCCCGAGGAGGTATGTGAAATTTGATATCGTCGAAAGTAAATTTCGATCGTCCCTTACCTTGCGGCGACGTCGCGAGTGGTTCTTCCGTCTTACTAGTAGATGCAGACGGTAATTCCGATTTACGTTTCAACATGTCTTGCAGCACTTCTTCATATATCTTCTTCGTACTGTTGAAAATGTCGTCGTTAAAGTATTGAAGGTCTGCTGTTCCAATCTGTTCCAGTAGTTGATGGTTGTGAACAAACTTTTCCCAGTTATTGTTCAACCGAGAAAGACGCTCCTCCAGGTACGCCAAGGTCTTCCTGGTAGGGCTGTCCTTCTTATAGTTGGTGCAAATAAGTTTCAAGTCTCTGAATATAGTTTCTTGGCGGCTTATCAGTTCCGCTACACTCTGAGCCATTGTTTTTAGTTATTGGCTTGACCGTTGGTGGAGTAGAGTTGTATCACCGCAGGTGCTAGTTCACCAAAGCTGCGAAGTTTCCGCAAGTTTTGGATATTAAGTGCGTCGGTCCCCACTAACGCGATTCGTACACCCGTTAGACTGATTCGCTAACGTTAATAGAGACAATACGCACCTGCTATATCCGGCTCGAAGGACCACTTTTATGTATGGTTCAGAGGTAGCCAGTTACTTACAGTTGAGTTGTTGGATGTGAGTTGACGAAAACCACAGACTTCCCGATAATATAGTTTATTCGTAAAAATTACACGAAAGTTACGTTGGATGCTAATCCGCGGTAATAGCACTAAGGCAGCTATTGGTCAACTAAATAATTGTCATTATACAAGTAAATAAAACGAGTAGCGAAAGTAGGTTGCGGCGTTAGCTATTTGTCTGTACGTGAACCGTACAACAGATGTTAGGACACTTCATAGTAGGTCAAATAGCGCCATGTTTATATTAATATTTTTTCTAAAGCCTTTTTATTCATTGCAAAATAGTTTAAATTTTTCAAAATATGAATATATACTATTATAGATTACTTTCTCGATGATTTTTGAAAGTTCGTTTGAAATATAAATTATAGTTTTAAATCTATACTAATATTATAAAGCTGAAGAGTTTGTTTGTTTGTTTGAACGCGCTAATCTCAGAAACTACTGGTTCGAATTGAAAAATTCTTTTTGGGTTGAATAGACCATTTATCGAGGAAGGCTTTAGGCTATATAACATCACGCTTAAGCCAATAGGAGCGAAGCAGCGATAAAGAATGTTTTAAAATCGGGGATTCCACGGGGACGAAGTCGCGGGCAGCAGCTAGTAAAAAATAAAACTGGTCTCAAAATTACTTCATCGATGTTATTTCATTTATGTAACGCATTATTTAGTCGCGAAAAAGGTATTTTGCAAAATTTTAATACTGGCAACATTAGCTGTCACTGTCCAAACCTCAGGCGACCAATCATAGGGCAGCAGCCATTTTGTTCTCGGCAAAAAAGTTGAGTGTATGGTGTGCGTCGAAAAATAAACATAAAGCTGGTTTATTTTTGGTAAATTGGAAAAATACGTTAGGTAAGTAAATGTATACTATTTCTTATTGTCAGGAAACTAGTATGTTAGTGCTATTCTGTCGCTAATTAGCTGCAACGATCGAGTTGATTATGTTCTGTGATTTGAGGTTAGTCTGCAGAAAAACATGCTTAATTCTTCCTTTATGTCACACTTATGTAACATTTTTTAGTGTTTCGTTACGTAAAATTGGATTAAGGCGTGTACAGTCACGAGCAATAACATAGATACGCCCTTAAAATTCAAATTCATGTAGCAAAATTAAATCGCAAAAATAAGTATGCTAACTGTGTCCAAAAATTATGTAAACGTCAAATAGTGTCAAAATTAACTACACATTTTTATCAAATTTTCGTTAACAATAAATCACCAAAAAAATATATTAACTTTTAGTTACGTAATTATGAACCCAAGGAAATTTCAAAAACATGTTTACAGTACAGTTTCGAAAAATTATGTAAACAAATACTTGAAAGCAGCAGTTTCAAGCAGTTTGCGCTCGGAAATGAGTTGATGAATTCAAAAGTTCAATACCTACTCGACCAAAAGCGATTTCAGGTTCGGCCCAATAGTAAAAGTGGTTCATTATGATGACTACAATCATCTCCTAAGAGGGTGTCCGTTAATCACGGGACATGTTGTATACGTGGCGCCCTATTATGACGTCTTAAATCCATCATGATTTCTGTGTCAGAGAGAGACGGAGTTACACAAGACGAATAGCACTATCTCTTTCCCTCACACGAATCATGATGGCATTGGCACTTCGTAATACGGCCACAGGGCTGCCTTTTAAGTCGTGTCGTTTGCAAACCATCCGAAATTATTTAAAAAAAGAAGCATATGGCTTTTTCATCTTTTTGAATTGAGAAATCGAAAACAAAATAATATACCGTCTATTCAAAGGTGACAAGCGGTTGTAAAAATGGAAATATCAAAAGAAAATATGCGTGCGATCATTTCAAAGGGGATTAACGCGACTTCAGTGCTTTGAGGATATCACTTCTGTGTTTAGTGATGCAGCACCATGTCTTAGGGCTGTAGAACGCTAGTATTTATAATTTCAACGTGGGCATTCTCACTTCAGTGACAAGCCACGTAAAGGTCGTGCAAAAACTGCCTTGAAGCAAGAGAATATCTACACCGTGCGGCAAGATCGGCTGGGTTGTGGCTAATCGCCGAAGATCATCATGTGACATACTCGTACCATGTAATACAGGCAGCCGTGGGCATTTTAGGGACTACTGTTCAAAAAATTCTGCACGAGGAACTCGGTGTAAGAAAGTTGATCTCTAGTTGGATACCACATTTACTTAGCAACGACCAAAAAGCAGCCCGTGTTGAGCAAAACTCTGCGGCGATTCAACCGGGAAGAAGGAGAGTCAAAACACGTTTATAATATGGTTAGTGGTGACGAATCTTGAATATATGCTTACTATCCGGATTCCAAGCAACAGTCAACTATCTGGGTCTTCCAAGATGAGCCAAAGCTAACAAAGCTCACGCAGCACTTAAAAAAATGGTTGCCTCGTTTGTGGCAAAGTGTGGTCACGTCGCCACTATTGTACTATAAGAACGCTGACTGGTACACCAATGTATGTTTGTTATAGCGGGTTTAGACTCTCGCCTCGCGCCTCGCCTCGTATCTCGCCTCGCAGCTGGCGTGTTTTTGCGAGGTAGCGAGTGCCAGTTTACACTCTCGCGATGCGTTCAGTTTGCGTTGAGCCAGCTATGATGAAAGACGTCGAAATAATAGCGATATCAACTCTAGCCTTAACGAATATTTATCGATGCTTGACCATTTTATACAGAAGGAAAATAAAAAAAAATACGTTTACACATAATCTCGGATTTATTTTTCCAAGCATCATTTACTTTTTGGGAATTTTTGTGCTGTTTATGTTTTGGATCCCAAATTATACTCTCGGCCTGATAGAATAGGGTAGTTACCTAAAAATATCTAAAGATTATAGAAAAATATTTGACACGTATTTTTTCCTTTATCAAATCTATAAAAACTGACGAAGATACAAAGCATCAAATATCAGGAGCAGGCTTGTGACGTCACCCCCACCAAATGTGTCTCCACGTTGTCGTCGTGGTGGGGCTTGAGCGTCTCAATGATCTTGCGAGCTTTCCCGGTAGAGCCACTCATGCCGGAAGGTCGCAAGTGAGGGATCAGACCAAGAGAGACACACACGCGAGGAATCCCGCTCGCTGCCTTCTGGTACGCGTCTGCTCATCAGACGTGGCTGTGAAGGCAGTGAGCGGGTGGGAGGAGAGGCCCTGTGAGGGAGAAAGGGCGGAGGAGCAAGGGACCATACCCTCTAAAAGGAACAAAGTATGAAAACACAAGAGGCAATCGTACTACCCCAGGGCGGTTCCAGCGGCTCAGCCGTTGGGGAATCCGCCACGCTTGAAAGAGCGTCTGCCCCACCGTATTCTGGGGGGGGCACCAATTGTGTTCCGCTTGCCAGTGGCAACATGAGCCGAGGAGGCTCCGAATCGTCATCCGAATCCGCTTCCTTCAAGGAGCTGATGGCATTCGAATATGTAGCGGAGGGTTCGCCTGAGCGCCGGGGAGGTGCGGAGTCGGATTCCGGCTCCTGCCCTGACCTAGTAACGGTCAGCTCGGCGGGCTCTAGAGACAGAGGAGGGGGGGCTGCTGCGGAGGGCGTCAAGCTCTTCCGCAAGCGGCCCAGACGGGAGGAAGACGGGGAGTCGACCTCCGAGGGCGAGTTTGCCTCCGCCCGCAAGATCCCCACCGCTAGGCGGGGCAGGGGCTGTGAGGCGGGGAGGGGGCTGGCTCCCTCTACCCGGGAGGTGGAGCGTCGGGCCGAGAGGTTGGTGGAGGAGGGGCGTCGCCCTGGAGGGAGCGGTCGCGGGGCTCCCTCTACTCGTCCGCCTCCTCTCGACTCTGACGACTCGGAGGCCCCGGGAGAGGTGCCTCCCGCTAATGAGGACCAGAGGGCCAAGTGCGGAGGTCGTGGAGGCCGCGATCCGCGCTGTGGCCTTCAAGAGGAAGCAGTCCTCGAAGCGGGAGGCCATCAGTGCGGCCAAAGCCTCCATACTGGCGGCAGCGGCGGCCAACGTTGGCGGGACTGGACTGTCAGAGGAGGCGTCGGAGTTGCGGGCGGAGGTCGCCCGCCTAGCGGTTCTTACGGAGCGACTCGTTCGGGAGAATGAGTCGCTCCGGAGGGACCTGGCAGGGATGGCCCGAGCGGCCTCCGTGGAGTCGCGAGGGGGACTGAGTCCGGCAGCGCCGGAGGGGGGCCAAGTGCTGAGCCAGGTGCGGGACCTGGTGCGGCAGGAGCTGGCTCCCTTCCGGAGGCAGTTCTCTATGCTGGAGGACATGGTCCGGCGTCCCCCAACAGCGGCAACAGTGGCGACTCAGAGGGCCCCGGGCCAGCAGCAGAAGGCGGCCTCGTACGCGGCCGCCGTTGCTGCCAGCCCGGGAACGTCCGGCCAGAAGAAAGCCAAAGGAGGAGCCGCGCCAGCGCCTGTGGCGCCGGCACCTGCGACGCCGGCGTCGACCAAGTCGGCCCCAGCGAAGAGGGGTAGGAGGAAGGCTGGAGGGGGAGCGGCTAAGGCTGCTGCGCTAGTGGCGCCGCGGCCGCCCCCACCCACACCCTCGGACCCTCCTGCGGCCGAGGCCGAGTGGCAGGTTGCTGGAGAGAAGCGGCGACAGAAGAAGGCGGCCAAGAACAAGGCCAAGAAGCAGCGGCGGAAAGCCAATGCCATTGCGGCGAGGCTTCGCGCCCCGAAATCCGCGGCTGTGGTGCTCACACTGCAGCCGGAAGCGGAAAAGAAGGGCGTGACGTATCTCGCCGTACTGAAGCGGGCAAAGGAGGCGGTGAGCCTCCAAGAGCTGGGCATCAGCGGGGGCATCGGGGTCAGGAGGACCCTAACCGGTGCCCGCAAGCTTGAGCTCGCCGGAGCGGAGAGTGGCCCGTTCGCGGACGCCCTGGCCGAAAGGCTGAGGGCGGTCTTACCCGCGGACGAGGTCCGGGTGTCCAGGCCGACTAAGCGCATCGACATGCGCATAGTGGGCCTGGATGACTCCGTTACGGAGGAGGAGGTTGTGGCCGCCGTCGCCAGGACTGGGGGGTGCTCTGCCGAGCTCGTCAAGGCGGGCGCCCTCCGGCCTGACAACACGGGCATGCAAACCCTTGTGGTGAGCTGCCCCGTGACGGCGGCCAGAACTGTGTCGGAGGGCCGAAGGCTCTTGGTGGGATGGGTGTCTGCGCGGGTAAAACTGCTGGAACCCAGGCCTCTGAGGTGCTACCGCTGCCATGTGGGCAACCACACGGGAGCTATGTGCCCCTCGGAGGTGGACCGCAGCGGTCTTTGTTTCCGCTGTGGTCAGCCCGGTCATCGGGCCGGCTCGTGTGAGGCCACGCCGCACTGCAGTGCATGTGCGGCTGCTGGCAAGCCGGCCGAGCACTGGGCTGGGGGAAGGGCCTGCGCGCCATCCGCCCCGACCAGGGGCAAGAGGTCCGCCGCCGCCGCCGCCTCTGCCGCCGCCGCGGCTTCCGTCGCCGCTTCTGCCGCTTCTGCTGCGGGTGCTGCGACTCCCAACGCTCGGGAGGGTGCTGAGATGGAGTGCCAGTAATGGTCCCATTTCGGCCCCCTCCAGAGACAAGTCGGCCGCTGTGCTGCTGCGCAGTGGCTGATGCCTGGGGACGGTGAGCGTGGGTGGCTCGCCGTCCGATACCAGGTTGAGTCGACGACGCGTTGTGTTCCACGCGCGCCGAAGGAGCCGTCAGCACCAAGGACGGGACCCCATAGGGTCGGTGCCTGCTAGGGTTGCGGAATTTGTTCGAAAGAGTTACCGCGGCCCTGGAACGCATAGGGCACAAGAAGGATCACGGGTGGGTTTTAGTCAGTAAAAATCTGACACTCCCTACCGCTCCACCCAGGGCGGGAGGGGTCATTTGATGATTTCCCATCCAGGAAAAAAAAGGCTTGTGACGTCACGGCTCGGTAAAAATTGTAACGTCATACGAGTTTTCAACGCACTGTATCGTCTTCATTTTTGTTTACGTGAAAAAAGAAAAAATACATGTCCAATATTTTTTGGAAATCTATCCGACGTTAGTCCGTCGGATAGATTTCGATTATATTAGATTTTTAGATTTGATAAAGGAAAAAATACGTGTCCAATATTTTTCTATAATCTAACTGACGGACTAAACATAATCATATTTTTTTTACTCAGGAAACATCCCTATTCCAAGGACTGCAGCGTTTCCTCTTGAGATCATTCCATTTTTTAGTTGAAGATTTTACCAAAACAACACAACCTGAACGGAAGGGCGCCGTTAACAAACTGAAACGAGAGCGCGAGTGTGAACACTACGCTCGCGTCACTCGCGAGGCCCTTTGACTCGTGCCCAAAAAACCGCCTCCGACGCGAGCGCCGCGAGTGGCGAGGCGAGCTGCGAGGCGAGGTACGAGGAAGCGTTTACACTCGCTCGCCTCGCGCCTCGCCTCGCCACTCGCGCGAGAGTGTAAACCCGCTATTACAGTTTCGGAAAAATAACTCAAGACGTCGTATGATACAGCACCATGACAATGTCAGTTCGCAGACTGCCCGCAATACAAAGATGTTTTTGAACACCCAAAATGTCGATATTTTAGATCACCCGCCTTACAGCCCTGACTTGAGCCCTAACGATTTTTTTACGTTCCCCAAAATTAAGCAAAGTCTTCGTGGTAAACGTTTTAGCTCACCCGAAGAAGATATTGCCACGCATACAAATCGGCCATTTTGACTACCCCCTTTATTCCACTTCGGAGTGAAATAAATGTTTTAAAAACTGGTTCGAGCAAAAAAAACAGGAAAAAGTAGGTATACACTTTCAATATCATTTTAATGTATCCATGACAATTCCTATAACACGTATACATTTTGTATTACATGTATATATGTTATAGACATTTTCATGGATAGTTAAAAATTACATTGGAAGTGTAAACATTTTACTGATTTTGTTTCGTTTATATTACTGTGAAACCAATGTATACCCAGTTTTGACACAGTTTGATGGTTAGGTAATTTAGAAAAAAATATTGTACACATATTTTTGTAATAGTAGAAGTTAAGATATTTTAGAAAATGTGACAATGTATATATATTATTGCTCGTGACTGTACATAGCATGTTTTTAAAATATTATCTAAATTATAATTAAACAAATAGTGTAATAGAAAATAAGCATGTTTTTTTTATGGTCATAGTGTTTTGAGTGATGCAAACTTTTAAAATCCTCATGCTGTGTTTGATATCAATATGGGATCTGTGGCGTCTTGTCCCTCACACACGGGTAAATTATAAAACAACACAAATATAATTTAGAAATGCACAGCACTCGGTTGGCACAGTGTCCGCTCGGCACAACGGTCGGTTCCAAAGTGAGGTGCGGGCACCCCCCACTCAAGTACAGTGCATGTATTTATTAACCATTTCATATACAATATTTGAACATGTAATTATATTATTCATATTAATAAACTATTAAAGAAATAATAATTTTTTAATTAATTAATTATATAAACCAAATACCACATCTCTTCCTTTTTTTCCAAATATAAGTATGTACGAACATTATAAAACAAAATAAACAATACTAGAAATCAGCGTTTTAAATTCACAATGATCCTAATCATCTTTATCTTCTCCATTATAATCAGACATTTCTTCCTCAGTGTTCGTGTTATTCTCATCCGGTACAACTCTCCAACTTCCCTCCACGCGTTTTAGATGGATAACATATCTTTTATACTCTTGTCCAGTTGCGTCATTCCCTATACTTATTTCATTTCCCTGTGTGCTTACATCCGTATGGGGTTCAGGATCAAAATTAGTTGTTATAAATAATTCCATTAATAAATAGGCTAAATGTGTATCATTCAACCAACAAAGTATACCTAGGTCGAGGGCCGGACGCTCAAAGTCCTACATTATCGAGTTAACGGAAAAAGAAATATTAAGGTATAATAGAAGAGTTAAAACATTAGGGTTCCTGAAATAAGTTGGCCTGCCGAGGCGCAACCGGACACTTTTTTGTAAGAATGTTTTGTGTAACAATCTTTTCACTGCAAAATATCTCACTGCAGTTTCCTTCGACAGCCAAAAATATCTCATTTAGCTATTGATAGATAGATAGATAGATAGATAAAACATTTATTCAGCGCAAGAACAGAGGACACTCAAAAGCGCAATCACATAAATCATACAACACTAGAAATTATTAATATTATGGTAACAGTAAATAAATTTAAAAGATTGTCTGATTTTTTTTTTGGCAATACATTATAGTCCGATCATATAGACTAACTACCGACATAATTTCGTTTCGTTGTCTGACGGTAGACAGCATACCGTTCGCGCGTACTATCGCTCGCTACTCGTCTATCGGCCTTCGGTCAGTGGTTCTCAAACTCCTTTATTACCTACATTACTCAATAATGTTTAAGTGTAAACGTTGTGGGGATGAAGCCGTGGACGGCGTAACTTGCTCCGTATGTGAAGGTCAATTCGACTTTCCTTGCTCAGGCATAACGGAGCGCGGATATAGTAGGCTCGGTGACCGCAAACACACATGGAAATGTTCCAGCTGTAAAGCGCCAGCGATAGCCAGTCCCTGCATTAAAGTTTCATCACCAGTTCCAGCGGACTATGAGACCATTCTACTGGAGTTGAAGCGGTTATCGGCCCAAATGGAGTCTCTGCCAGCGTTAGTCCAATCTGTGAAGGCCATTCAGAGTGAGCTCGAAGACCTGAAGGCTATAAGGGCTGAATTCTCAGAAGTGAAACACTCCTTCGAGTTTGCCTGCGACGAAATAAAAGCGTTGTCTGGTAGGGTATCTGTCCTGGAGAAAGAAGCTGAGTCAATGAAAAAGACAAAAGAAGAGGTATCCAGCTTACAAGATCGCATATTTAAGTTAGAGGAGCGGCAGCGTGAGAATGAGCAAAGGTCTCGTATAAACAATATCGAGATTAAGGGTGTGCCGATATCAAATAATGAAAACCTGTTCACTATAGTGTCCAAAATCGGAGAGACTATAAACTGCCATATACCCAGAGAGCAGATCAATTACGTGGCAAGGGTACCTACACGTAGTGATGGACAAAATAAAAGTATAATTTGTGCCGTGCACAATGGGTACATAAAAAATGATTTTGTGGCTGCCGCAAGAAAACACAAAAACCTAAACGCCGGCATTCTGGGGCTTCAAGGAGATAGCAAGATCTACGTCAATGACCATCTTACACTAGAAAACAAAATCCTCCTAAACAAGACCAAAGCTCGAGCCAAAGAGCGTGGATTTGAATTTGTGTGGGTTACTGGTTGTAAAATATTCTTACGTAAAAACTCCACTTCTCCTAAGCATCAAATCAAGACGGAACTAGATATCAAAAAGTTTTTATATTAAAAATGTCGATGCGGCTTTCTTGTATTTTGTTTACTAACATCGATTCGCTAAGTTTGAGAAACACAGGTAACTGTTTTTTATACGCATTCCTTCCTCGCCTGCCTTTTGTTAGCTGCTCGTTAGGTGATTACCGGTTTGTCGCTAATTGCTATTATGATTGTAAACTTTATTTACTGCTTGTTAAAGTTGCACTTTGCTGTCTGGTCAAAACTTGCTTAATTTCTATTAATTTTAACTCACTTTTTTACGCCTGCTTTTGTTGCAAGTTATCAATGTATTGCTACCGTATATTGAGTGTGCCTTTTATACTCTTATCCATTCAATTGAATAATAAATCTCTTAATCATTATCATGGCGCCTATTAGTATTTATTATCAGAACGTACGGGGACTGAGAACAAAGACAGCTGTTTTCTTTAGGAATATATGCATTAGTAATTTTGATGTAATTTGTTTGACTGAAACCTGGTTAATGGATGGCATATCAGACTCGGAACTGTTTGATGATCGTTATCTTGTGTGGAGACGTGACCGAGACTACACTCGTACTAGCCAAACGATGGGAGGAGGGGTTCTGATTGCAGTTAAGCGTGAACTTGCCGCTGAAACGTGCAGTGAATGGTGTTCGTCCGCCGAGGATATATGGGTGACGTTGACGCTGCAACACAAAAAACCAAGAGTAGTTTATAAAATGCACATTTGTGTTGTATATGTTTGCTGTCAAAAACGCGGAAATTCTTTAACGGAACAACTGAGCAACTTTTCGGATAATATACTTGAAATTACCCTCAATCGTCCGTCCGATAAATTTATTGTTTGGCGACTTCAATCAAACTAATATCGTATGGCAGCAGACCGGCGACGGAAAATCATTATACCCTACAAATATTCATGGTAATGTTCAAACTACTTTTATTGATAATATTAGTACTTGTAATTTATCACAATATAATAGTCACTCAAACATCAATGGTAGAATCCTTGATTTGGTTTTTTCTAATGACGAAGTGGTCATCAGTTGCTGTGATGATCCACTAGTGCCTGAAGATCCTCATCACAAAGCCTTATGTGTTACCGCGGAATTCGTTGAACTACATCGACTAACAGATCGGTCTTACGTAAAATTTTTATATAAGTCCGCTGATTTTGAAAGTATAAAAGTCGAGTTAAATTGTATTGACTGGCAATCGGAGTTCAGTAGTAGATCGACGGAAGAAGCGGTAGCATACTTTTACGGGGTATTAAGGAGGCTACATTCCACGTATATACCGACAAAAACTGTCGTCCCCAAAACAAAATACCCTCCTTGGTACAAAAGTCCGTTGATTAAAATCTTAAAGGAAAAAGCAAAATTTCACACTAAATTTAAGAAGTACAGGAACTTATCTGACTACCAGTCTTTTGTTACACTCCGTCAACGGGCTAAAGATCTAGAGGGGGTTATGTTTGACAGTTATATAGCTAAAATAGAATCGGATATACGTGACAATCCTAGGGCTTTTTGGAGATACGTCAAGTCTAAAAAACAATCTTGTTCCTACCCATCGGTGATGCAACATGGCCAGGTAACGTCCAGTGATGGTGACGTCATTTGCGATATGTTCAGTAACTGTTTTCGCTCTAACTTTCTTGATGATATTGGTGATTCCAACAGTCAATCTTCGGTTTATAATGTGGTCGAAGAACCCATTGACCACACGCAGGATATAAGTCAGGTAGAAATACGGCAAAGTGAGGTATGTAAGCTGCTCAAACAAGTGGATTTAAACAAATCTGCGGGGCCGGATGATATTTCTCCCATATTTATCGTTCACTGCGCCAAGGATCTTTCTGTACCTCTTTCCATCCTGTTTGAAAAGTCACTTGCTACTGGCGTAGTGCCTAAAATATGGAAGTCGGCATACATAACACCGATACATAAAAAAGGGTCAAAGACTTTGGTCGAGAATTACCGACCTATTTCGAAGCTGTGTGTATTCGCTAAAATACTGGAGAAAATTGTGCACACACAGGTTTATTCAGCACTCAAGCATGTTTTTAGTGAAAGCCAGCACGGTTTCGTGAGGGGTCGGACAACTTCATCGAATCTCACTGTCTGTAGCGAATACATCTCCGAGTGTATGTCACAAAGGTCCCAAGTCGATGTTATATATACCGACTACAGCAAGTGTTTCGATCGGATAGATCACGGGATCCTGTTACATAAACTTTTATTGGTGGGCATCAGGGGCGATCTTTACCGCTGGTTCAAGTCTTATGTGGAGATGTCAGATGCCAAACTGTAGTTCTGAACGGATACCGCTCTAAACCTATAAATGTTCCATCCGGGGTTCCCCAAGGATCCTTGCTAGGGCCTCTGTTATTTAATATTTTTATTAATGACATCTCTTCATCTTTCCGCTATTCAAAATTGTTATTATATGCTGATGACATGAAGATTATGAGACAAATAAATACCGTGGCAGATGCTCAATTATTACAGATAGACCTTAACAATCTTCAAAACTATTGTATTACTAATAAGTTGGACCTGAATGTCTCTAAGTGTTATGTCTGCTCTTTTACTCGGAAACCTATCCCAATCATCCATTACTACATGCTTTTGGACACAGCACTAAATAGGGTCAACACTATTAGGGATCTAGGGGTTACCTTTGATACTAAGCTCCTCTTTGATGCACACATAGACAATATTGTCAAGAAAGCATCAAAAGCACTTGGTTTCATTCTCCGTGTGTCCTCAGAATTTAAAAATATAAAAACTATTAAAATATTATACTGTACTTTTGTTCGCAGTCATCTGGAGTATGCCTCTCAAGTCTGGAACCCCAAGTATAATGTTTATATAAATCGTATTGAGAGCATACAAAAAAGGTTCTTAAGGCACATTCAGTATCGGTCTAAAACATTTTTAACTAATTACACCTATCGTTGCAAAATATTTCATATCCTTCCACTCTACGAAAGGCGAAAAATATCAGATCTTGTGTTCCTCTTCAAAGTAGCCAACGGAACAACTGGTGTTACCGAGCTGTTACACAAAATAGGGCTGCGGGTGCCGTCTGCGTTCTTACGTAGACCTGATCTATTGCATACCCCAGTGGTAAGCACTGCATACAGGCGGAACTCGTACATGCTAAGAGCGAGTCTTATGTACAACGCAATCTGCCGGGAAGCTGACATCGACATTTTCAATACTAGTGTTGCTAAGTTGAAGAAAATTTTATCTAACAGCTTCTTCGATCATAAATAATATTTTTTCTGTTTTTCTTTTGTTATAGTTAGATAGATTATTTTTATTATTGATTAGAACCTTCTGCTTCATATTACTACATGTGGAAACTTGTAATTGGCCTTATTTTGTCTAAACTTTTTTATTCACTGTATCTGCCTAGCTGTAAGTTTTCCTAAAATAAATAAAATAAAAATAAAAATAAAATAAAATAATAAAAAAAAAATTGACGTTAATCCAACGAGTGTCATTCACGGAGCGATGTGTGTCTCCGAGCTGCACCAAATGGGAGTCCAGCTCAGCATGTGCCAGGCAAATATACCTGACGCTGATATTCTGCTGGATCCCGGTAGCGACATACGGACGTCGAGCTGATGCAGAACAGTTAAATTGTCAACAGTTAATTGCAAGAAACCGCAGTGCGATTTTCTCAATTCAAATCAAATACGTTTATTTGTGTACACAGCTAAAAATTGGTTTGCCAATATTATCACAATAAGCTATATGCATAGGCGTCAAGGAAAAAGCTTGCAGTATACAATTTCAAATGACAATATACAGCTGACTATAATATCTTATTATAATAATAGAACATTACACTAGTTGTCATTTTTTATTATTAAACTAAATATTTGTGTTCAGATAACATGCAAGTGAGTACAAACTTTAAAACATGTAATTCCGGCATTACCTACATATTGATTACGTCAATTATTTTTATTTTGTTTTTACTAAGTGACTTACATACTACTTATACCTCTGAGATACATACCTATATCATCACTATATATCAGTCTCATAATCCGACAGAAATTCATTGTCTGAGTAATATTATTTGTTTTTATTAAAAACAATTTTAGTTCTTTTTTAATTACTGCTCTTATATCACTGATATCTATAAAAGTTTGGTGCCATACTGACAATATTTTTGACTTACAAAGCTGTCGTTTTACTAATTAATTTTGTTACGATTGCGTCGGCGTCTGTTGGAAAATCTTTCAAATGATGTACTGCTAGTTCAAATAAGTACATATGTATAAAGATATGAATGTTAGCGTATTTAGATTCATAAAGTGTGGTCTGCAACTATCAGATAAGTAATCGTAAATTACAAAACCACCACCAATTAACACATTTTTGAGCCTTAAGGCTTCTCCCCAGTCAATGTAATTTCCACAGAATATGCTGCCGCTTGAACATGATGTTATAAGTATCTAGGGTAGATGAAACAACCTTGGAAAGCATATACATAAACATAAGAAAACTCACATAGTTTCTTGCAGATAATATCAACCTGTGTTCTCCTTGTCATTACTTGGTCACACCATAAACCTAAAAAATTGTGGTAGGTATTGATCTCGTCTATGTATCTATTTTCATATTCAACCTTTATGTAATCTACTTTTTTTATTTATTAATTTTTTTATTGGAAATCATCAAATGACCTCTCCCGCCCCGGGCGGAGCGGAAGGGAGTGTCAGACTCAAGGGAGTGTCAGACTCTTACCAACCAAAACCCACCCATGATCCCTCCCGCACCTCCCACGCTCCAGGGCCGCGGCGACTCCCCCGAACAAATTCCGCAGCCCTAGCAGGCACTGACCCTATGGGGGCCCGTCTTCGTTGCTGACGGCTCTTTGAGGCGCGCGTGGAACACGACGCGCCGTCGACTCGGGCCTGGTTGCTATCGGACGGCGAGCCACCCATAGGTAAATAAATACTACTAATACTAATAATAAATACTTTATAATGTCCAGTTTTCAGCTAAGGAATTGTATTCGCTGTCGAATGATATGTTTCCTGATAACTTTAAGGTCGCGGTCTTTCAAGAGAGAATATTATGTAAGTTACTTCTAGGCAAGCGTGCTTCATCTTAAATAGGAATATGCTGAGCTGAGATAGGAACCTTTTTGGCCTCGCACATTTACATTTAGGTACAATTGATATCTACAACTTTTCTAATTAATTATTTTTCTAGTAGATTTTTTTTTTGTTTACTATTTTGTTTGTTTTGTGCGAGTCCCAAATAAACATTTTTCTTTCTTTCTTTTTTATCTTCAAACACATCATCTCTTATCATCAGTTGAGATTGTGGCTATCAAGTACGGCAGGTCATAGGGTAGGTGTCTTCACCTAAGTATGATCATAGTAGTGTTACCATTAAATTCAATACAAATTATGTTATACAACTCTGTTTGAGTTGTTACTCAACATATTATTAGCACTCGCGAAAATTCACGAGGCTTGACCGTTCCATGTAGGTACAATTACAAATTATTTATTTATTTTATTTGACACTAGGCTTTGTCCGTGGCTTCGCTTGCGTTAGTGTAACTTATAACCGTTTCCAGGGTCTCCACCCTTGCACTGAAATTCATCGTTCGCAAATTTAGACTTAAAAGCGTAGCAAACAATTGGCATTTATAATATTGGTTAAGATAAGGATAACACGGCCAAAATACCATTTTATAGTTATTTCTTTAGCATAACACAGAGGACTATCGAATTTATGCTTGTCACTTCCACATCTGGAGCACGGTAATTTTTTTTATTTTTTATTCTATTATTTAATACGGGGTTTTTATCCATATGGATACGCCAACCCCATCGTACCCTATTCGATCTAATTACACTAAAATATAAAACTAATTTGCGTGAGAAGGAATCATCAATTAGATAGCCTTACTAGACTAGTTAATCTTTTAGCTAACTGTGATTTAGGATTTGCCAAAATTGTTTGAATTAGCCCAACATTTAGAAAGTTTAATTTAAATTCTTTAATTAATGATTCTCTCTCATCTTTGTTCCTTACACAATCCATCAACAAATGAAGTATGTCTTCAATTTTATTGCATACTATACAATTGGGTGATGAAACTTTCCCATAAGATAACCAAATTTTGCCGATGGATAGTGTCCAGAACGCAGTCTTAAAGCTAACTTAATATAATTTCTATTTAATTTATCATCATCGAACCAGGGCATACGAGGAGGCTCATTTTGAATAACTTTGTACCAAATCCCTTTTTCTTTAGAAATCTCATCAAAATTATTCTTCCATTTCATGAAACATTTCTCCCTAAATCTGGTGGTGTATTCCCAATGATCTGGCAAGTACGGTATTTCATTGCCTGTATCAACTGCAAGCTTGGACAAACTGTCAGCTTTCTCGTTGCCCCGTATTCCTATGTGTGCTGGAACCCATTGCAATACAATACTGATATTATTTTCGTTCTGATAATGAATTAATTTAAGAATGTCGTAGGCTATCGATGCTCCTCTGCTACCAGAGGTGCATCGAGCCAAGTGCTGTAACGCGCTTTTACTATCAGTAAAAATCACAACTTTATTTATTTTTTTATTTACTCCGTATAGTGCCGCTTGATATATTGCAATGAGTTCCAGCGTCATGATGGAGACTTTGGTAACGATTTTATACATAAATTCATTTTCAAAGCTTTGGCAATAAAAAGCCGCTCCCCCCCCGCTTGCGTTTTTTGACCCATCCGTGAATATTTTACACCAGTCATTATATTTAAAAGCTAATTCAGATATCACTTCTGCCACTAATAAATTAGGATTATATTCTTTTTTTGACTGTTTAACACATTCTAAATCACATTGAATGGTATTTTCCGTCTGAATAGCAGATATCCATATATCAAGGGTGAACATTTTAAGGACATCTGTGGTTACTAACTGAAGTTGACATAACTCATTAAAGATAGAAGCGAGCAAGGGTTTTTTCTTATTTGCCCAATAAGGATTATGAATATGCGAGCTCAATTCTGACATTATACACTTACTTGAGTTATCAGACCATGATAGTATATTCAAGATGTATTTATACGCGAGATATTGACGTCTTAAAAATAATGGCACTATGAGCAATCCACTTTCCATCACATGAATTGGTGAGCTTTTAATGAAACCCCCTATCACTCTGAGAGCTTGATTTTGGAGTCTATCCAATTTAGTTAAATTCGTCTTTGCACTAGCATCATATAAATAGCATCCATAATCAAGTCGACTTCTTATCAATGAAATATATAATTTACGAATATGTTTGGTATGTACTCCCCAAGCACTACCGGCTAATACTTTTAATACATTTAAATATTTTGAACATTTGGCAATAATCTCGTTTATATGTTTTCTCCAATATAAACTTCTATCTAACCATACCCCAAGATATCTGACGCATTCTACCATAGATAAAGGCTGGTCATATACTTTTAAAGTCGGTAATATCCTCCTTCGTCCTCTGCTGGATATCAATGGCGTGAAGTCTTCCGGACTACCAGTGCATTTAGGCGTGCCTCAAGGCTCAATACTGGGTCCATTCTTGTTTCTAGTGTACATAAATGACTTACCATTTTTCTTAAAGGGTATCTGTGACGTAGTATTGTTCGCGGATGATACCTCTCTTATTTTTAAAGTAGAAAGGAATAGACAAGATTTCAGTAACGTAAACAGCGCTCTCTCAATGGTTACGGATTGGTTTACGACCAATAATCTAGTTTTAAATGCCAAGAAAACGAAATGTATAAAGTTTGCTTTACCAAATGTTAGAAATCTAGGACCCAATATCACCTTAAGTGGCGAAGTACTTGAAACTGTGGACTTGGCAGTTTTTTTGGGAATTGCTGTCGATTCCAAACTACAATGGGGCCCACATATATCAAGTTTATCGGGAAGGCTCAGTTCTGCCGCATACGCTGTCAGGAAAGTGAGACAGTATACTGACGTTGAGACAGCTCGGTTAGTCTATTTTAGTTATTTCCATAGCGTTATGTCCTACGGTATTCTATTGTGGGGAAAAGCTGCTGATATACAAAATGTATTTGTCTTACAAAAACGTGCTGTGCGAGCAATATATCAGCTAGGGCCTAGAGTTTCATTAAGAGAACTTTTTAAAGACATTGGAATTCTTACAGTAGCATCTCAATTCATTTTTGCAATCATTCTATATATTAGGCAAAATATACATCTATACTGTAAAATGAGCGACATCCACAACTTTAACACCAGAAACAAGCACAAGCTACATGCTCCTTCCCACCGACTTCGTAAGGTCCATGAGTCATTTGTGGGGCTCGGTATCCGTTTTTACAATAAACTTCCGCTTTCTTTTCTTGACCTGCCTTTTAACTCATTTAAAGCTAAAGTTAAATCTAACCTTTGTTCGAAGGCATACTATTCTATTAATGACTATTTAGACGACAAAGATAGTTGGTCGCTGTGTTGAACGCAAGACAATGTCATATTCATGTTCTTTCTCTATAAGTTAGCTTATGACGGGTTATATGAGTTCATAATTATATATATATATATATTTTTTGTTTTTGTGTAATTTTTTATGACTATGTAGGTTAATCTATTTTTTTTTAATTGACTTAATCTAATCTTTACAATGTTTTTATAGTGAATTGATTTAATATTTCCATGTTGGATAATTGTTTTTTTTCCTACCTTTGGCATGTAATGACTTTGCATACTATTGTATAAATTCAAGTTCTTAAAACGCAACAGACAGATGTGTTGCTGGGGAGTTTGTTGCGCCACTTCTTCTTCCCAGCTAAAACACTAGGAAGTGGTGACGGGTGGGCGTTTTGGGGGACTGTCTTTATGTAAAATTTGACGTTCAAAAAGTGCTGTCGCTCAGCCTAGTTTGAATAAATGACTTTTGATTTTGATTTTGATTTTGATTTTGATTTTGCTAAATACACAAACACTAGAAAATGAAAACAATATATCTAGTTTTAATTTCCGCGAATATTAGTGGGTATGCACCTCCCTCCCGCCCGCTATATTATGCACATGCAAGATTACTGGGCAAATGCAAGGATTTTAAGCACATGCAGGAAGGCAATGCAAAACCCAACACCATTACCGACACGTGTTTCGCCTCTCCACGAGGCATCCTCAGGGGACGTGTTGACTCGCTGACCGCTGAGTTGCGACTGAGAAATTAGTACAAGGCACCCCCCTTTTATACACTGCCACCGTTGGTTATTTGTGTACAACTACCCACAAACATACGCAGTAAAGGGGAAGAAACCAAATTCGTCTGGTCATTCAACAGTGCAAAATTATTATTATTACTATGTTTCAAAATCTCTAATTGTTCCAAAACACACAGCCGGAAACCCTTATCACAAACATGTAGTATATTAAAACTATTGTTGTCGCGCAATGAATGGCCGGTATCAATTAAATGTTTCGCGAAATTCGATTTGTCCGAATGGCCATTCAAATTTAAAATGGATTTCCGCAAAGTAACGCCTGACTCAATCAATTATACAAACACTAGATTTCGTAGGCGATACGGTTAATCCAATCTCACCCAGTAATTTGACTAAACGTTTATATTATCTTGTAAGTATTGCTCGCACTTTTTTATTTGATGGTCACTAATATAAATAACAAAGTCATCGGCATACTGGGTGATCGACACATTATGCAATTTGCTACATATTTGATATGTAACCAGATTAAACAATAAAGGGGACATCGGGTCTCCTTGTGCTAATCCTTTATCAGTCCACCTAGGTTCTAATCCTTTGTTATTCCAAATGTAATTACAAAATTAATTCCAAATGTAAATTCCAAATGTAATTACAAAATTTTGACATGACCTGAAGCTCATCTAGAATTGTTGTGATTGATTCAATAGACACATTATTATAGGCATTTTCTATATCTAAGAAGCATGCGACTGTGGGGATATTTTTGGTTAACCCAACCTGGATAAAAGAAACGAGACGTGATAGTGAATCTAAACATGACTGAGCCTTTCTAAATCCCATAGTGTTCGATGAGAGAATCTTATGCTTTTCTACAAACCATTCTATTCTTTTACACATTAATAAATGAAAGATTTTGCATATGCATGTTATTAACGAAATGGGTCTTAATATACCGTTAGTATCATTCCGATTTTTAGGTATAGGTATTATCTGAATATTGCGCCATTGATGGGGGACAGTGCTAAAGAACAATGCCCACATATTAGAACAACCTTGGCCTACAGTGAACACTGATAAATAGTTTATGGAATTATAGTTTAAGTTATTATGAACACTTTCTAGTACATACCAGTTAAGAAAATAAGTCGCCATTTGGAAATAAAACAGTTTTTATTTTTTCAAAACATTCATTTTCCCCGGTTAATGGGTTGTGGAGGTCTGGTAGGCAGCCGCTTCACGTAAAGTACTGGTATTCAGCTGAATCCGGCTTGACTGGGAGCCGACCCCAATGTAGTTGGGAAAAGGCTAGGCAGATGATGATGATTCATTTTCTCACAGTCACAAACTCATTCTACACACTTTCAACCACTTTCGAATGGAAAGTATATCATTTGAATACAATAATTATTGATTTCAACGTTATTAACTCATTTTAACCTTATGAATAATAGGAATCTTCTTTAAGTGTAAACTGCTATAGCTCACTTTATACTTGTTTGACACTTTGACAGGCTGGGAGCAAGCTTGAGTAGGTAGTTTAATGTCAAATGTATCATTTGTCAAAGGCTAATATGGCCATATTTAAAAAAAAAAATCGATTAGTTGCATAGGATTTTGGTCTTTATCAATTTAATTTATATCTAACTATGGCAAACAGTGATTTTATCATTATAAGTATAGTATCTCTGGTCTGAGGTATTGATGAACATAATTGGTCTAAAAATCGAGTGGGTTTCATTAAAAAAAAACTAAAACGGCTGCCAGTTTTCTCACACTAAAAAACTGAAACCTGACTAACGTTTAGTTTTTCCGTAATCGATTAGATTTATTAAATAATATATGAATTTAAATTAAATTGACCATAAAATGGCAACCCCAAACTTCACGTGAAAATAAAAGTTGCGTAATAATAAGTAAAATGACTTATTTATTTGTTATGATCACGGCGTCTTAGTTTGAGATAAAGCTTTGATGGATAATTCCTATTTAAAATACTTATATTTTTGTGTTATATTTCTAAACGTGTCTGAGGTGGGCCATATCTGGGCATCCTTCTTTAAATATATTATTGTATAACTTAAGTAAAAAACCAAAAAGTATAAAATAACTTTAATTTCGGAACTCGGTGTTTTTGGTTGCTTTTTTGTTGTTGAACACACCGACTTCCGAAATTAAAGTTATTTTATACTTTTTGGTTTTTTTTGTTTAGAAGTCGGTTTTATTTTTTGTAAAAAGTTTTTTTTATTTTTCACTTTTTAGTGGTACCTACACCCCCTCCCCTCCCCCACCTAAACGAACCAATCACATTGGTGAAAAAAAACGTACTGCTCCTTCGCAGAGTAAACTAAGAAGTCATCAATGTAGAAAATGTACATATTTTTTTTAGATTTTTGTTGATTTTTCGAAAACCGCTTGGTTGATTTCGACAAAATTTTCATGGGACCATTTGGAAAGTATACCCTTTCCAACAAAAAAATTTTTCAAATCGGTTGACAAGCGACGGAGTTATGCGCGAACAAACAATAAAAAAAAAAAAAAAAAACATACAAACATCCGAATTGAGAACCTCCTCCTTTTTTAGAAGTCGGTTAAAAATGCCTTTCCCGCTTCCGGTAGGTTATATAGCATTGAATAGGATATCCCATCTTGACCTGGGGCCGAGTCTTTTTTTTTAAGGCATTTTTTAAATTCTTGCATAGAAAATTCCACTTCCAACACATCATTTCTAGATTTAAAGCAAGGCATAACGTTAGACACATAATCCGGGTTAGAGATCGTAAGAGATCAATTTGATTATTTATGGGGGGGGCATGTCTTTTGTTGTTTACAACCTTTCATCCATCTCATTCGACGCCACATTTCAGAGGCCGACGTAACTTCATCAATGGAACTACAAAATTCTTGCCAACCGCTAGACCTAGCCTTTTTAATGGATGTTTGAGATTCTACTGTTTTCATTTCTAATTTACTCAAATTTTCAGGGGTAGGGTTTTTTCGAAAAATCTTAAAGGCTAACCTTCGTTGTGCAACCAACTCTGATAATTTCGGTGTCCAGTAGTTTTTTGGTTTGAACTTTTCGTCTGGTTCGATCTTAAATTTTACTCGTGGAATATGTTTATTAGCAGCATATTCGATTAGGTTAGTAAAAAATATATACATTTGTTGGATATTAACATCATTCGGGTTTTCATAAAATTCATGTATTTTTTCAGAGATTGACTGTCGAAATTCGGGCCAGTTGGCATTTTTTAAATTCCATTTTTTTATTATGTGGACAGTGGTAGATAAATGTGCTGAGAATTTAATAATAAGGTGATCACTACCTAGATTTTCATTTAAAACCTGCCAGTTAAATTTTACCACAACATCAGCTGTTACAAACGATATATCCGGAGAGGTCTGCTGTAGGTTTCTGTTAACTAATTTAACCCGCGTTGGCAATCCATTATTTAAATAAATGAAGTTATTATCTAGGGCTGCATCCATGATTTGTGAACCTCTCGTATCCGATTTGGTTGACCAATTGGTATGATGACCGTTGAAGTCTCCAGCTATAATTGACTTATTGGAAAAGTGAGAAAAAACTTCTTCCCAATCAGATAATTGGGTTTGCACAGACGAAGGACAGTAAAGTGATACTACGTGTTCTATGTCCTTGCAACTTACCAGCCTAAAACATATAACTTCAATACCGATATTATTAACACTAAACGAAACTAGGTGAGATTGGATAGATTTATGTACCAGTAAGGCTACACCTCCATAACCGTCATTTCTATCTTTTCTATAGATATTAAATCCACTAATATTTACATTCATTTCGCAATCGAACCATGTTTCGCTAATAATTGCGATATGTATATTTTCCCGGATTAAGAGTTCTGAAAAGGATATTAGTTTAGGGCGAAAGCTTTGCGCATTCCATTGATAAATGTTCAACTTTGTTATTTTTTGTCGACTATCCATTATTAAACCAATTTAAATATCCAGCAAAATCTTCTCCAAATAGAACTTTAACTAAAAATTGTTTTACTTCCTCACCAATAATTTTCAACATACATAACAATTTCTCTTCAAGGTTGCGATCAGACATACATACAGATTTTAATTTCAACCAAACTTTTGATCATTCAAATTGTGACAACAGTGTAATTCGCTTACTGCTATCCTCTTCTTTCTGAGGCGTATGATTATCCTCAACCATAGGTTCTTCTATAAGATCGGATGGAAGTTCACATCTCTTTTGATTTATTCTATTTGTTTTCTTTTTAGTCTTCTGACTTAAACTTGAGGCTCTGTCTGATGAATTTTCATCTGTTTCCTCGATTTCTTCCTGTATCAGTGATCTTGGTTCTTGATGCCCAGTTTTCTTCAGTACTGAACTATAAGTTTCTGTACCAGAGAAGCAAGTACTATTTGACGCACGCGTGATAGCTTCTTCATGGGAGACCTCCTCTATAACGCCTTTTTCTTTTTTTTCCATGAAACGTTGTTAGGCTCTTCTGTACGTAATTTGCTCTTCACTCATAATTTTTCGTATAGTTTTTTCTTTTAGGAACATGGGACACGTCTTATCTAAGACAAAGTGATCACCTTTACAATTCAAACACTTGAGCTCTTTAGTGTCACAGTTTTCATGTTTCCCTCCACATTTTGGGCATTTTGGGCATGTTGGGCATTTTGGGTTAGGTATTTCAAGATATGGCCGAACTGCCAGCAACCTGAACATTGTGTTACTGGGAAAACGTAAGATTCAACTTTGAAGCGACAATCATATGCATATATAAATTCCGGTAACAACAAATTCTTACAGATTCGCAGTCTACCCATTTGCCTTCTATGTTTAAGCGTTTCAATCTTTTTACCGATAATACTTCTTCGTTTGACTTTAAAATATTTATAAGCTCCTCTTCACTTAGATCTAAATCAATCCCTTTCACTATTCCATAGGAGACTGACATGTCTTGTATTAATTGACAACGTAAACCCATATCTTTTAATTTCTCACAATCTAATAGTTTTCTTGCATCTTCTTTTCTCTGACATTGAATAAGAACTTTATTAAAACTTTTGTATTTTATTCTTAGTATATCTTTTATGTTCTCCGAGCGAAGTAATTTGGCCATAGCTATTGGCTTAGGTAAACTTTCTAATGATGTAACGCAAACTTCATGATTAGATACATCTGTAACATTATCATTTTCTTTATGTAATCCATTTCTTTTTTCCAATGAATTACTCCTCACCAACAGTTTAGATCGTCTATTTACAGTGATAAAATCATCTTCTCGTTCCTTCCTCTTCTCCACCAATCGTGTTTCTCCATCCACAATTCTTCCTCTCTCAACGATTCCCACATCCATCCCACCTAACTCCTTTAATTGTTGTTCATATTTATCTAATAAATCTAAATCACTTATATCTCCTGCATTCGGGTCGTGTTCACTCATCGCAGTGCGCGGTTGGTTACCGAAACCGGTTCCACGCGCCGAACGGCTCGAGACCGCGTTCACTTTACTGATAAGCAAATGAGACACACTAAATGTACGTAGTGGTTATAATACACGACCAGTCGCCGCAAAGTACTGACCATCACTGAGCACGGTAATTGTTTTTCGGAACTCATTTTATTTAACTTTTTGTCAACTGCATTAACGCTAAGATTTGATTTTTCTTGGAATTCACCCAGTTGACGTTCAACCGTCTCATTTGCCTCTGTGACTATTTCATCAACAGTAGCGGTCCCCATTAACAGAATCTTTTTCCTCAATTTCGAACATATTTTTTTTGTAATTTGGTCAATTAAATTTTGTTGCTCATCACTAAACGAACATTTGGCACTTTGGCGCCGTAATTTTAACAATAGGTAATAATTCAATTTTTCTTCTGGCTTCTGTTTTATCTATACTTCTATACTACCATTATAAAGAGGGAAGATTTGTTTGTTTGTTTGTATTTTGTTAAGTAATTTAAAAATTCTCATAATTTTAAATCTAACGATATATACACTTAAATCCTCCTAACTACTAAATGGCATCAAAAACTCGTCCGCATCGCTATCGACTGGGAGTGAACCCAATAGACTGACGGCATTGCCACGTTGTATGGCAATACTTATCCTCTGTCTGTTTGAATTGAATTGGCTCCGAAACTACTGAACCGATTTGAAAAATTCTTTCACTGTTGGGAAGCTACACTATCTCCGGGTGATATAGGCTATATTTTATCTCAATATTCCCACGGGAACGGAAACTTCGCGTGTAAAACCGCGGAGCGCTGCTAGTTAACTATTTAAACAAAGCTACTTTGTTTAGGGGCGAAATATTCATTCAATTTCTGTATCGCTACTTTATAAATATAAACCGAAGCGTTTTCTTCCACGAGAGCGCCAGGGATATAAAAAAATAAATCTTGTAGTGTTAAACCCGCAGCGTGCAAGAGTAGCTCGTTTTTTGATCGGATCAGTGATATTGGCGGCTTCTAAGTAAATTACAAACCCCTGCTTCTATCTTTCCCATCGTGATCCTAGTAAACTTGGTGCTCCTTCGCAGTCGAACGGTTCGAGGATGGGAATATTAGGTATTCAAAGCAGATGGTCTGAAAATACAGAAATAAAATGTCTAAACTTCGAATAATTTACATATTAAAAGATACCTAGGAATGCTGTATAATTAGTATCCTTATGGTAAATAACATAACTTTATAAAAATAACGTAATTAATAAAATAACGTTACTTTATTTACAATACGAAGTATTCATCGATTATGAAGCTAACTTCAAAAATTTTCTGTTAAGTGGCACAGATTTATTTAATAGTTACTACGTAGGTAGTGGGTACTTCGTCTCTTAAACATTATAGAATAAGGCCTTAAAAACGCTACATAAAAATGTTGAACCTAATTATAAGGTGCATATCGACACCAACAATGTATACTACGCTAACTCGAATTTTAGGTAAATTCGTTTTTATTATGCCAAGTTGATTATAATGTGGTTTTTTATATGTAATAAAAAAATCTTGAAGAAATATGCATAAATAACGAAGTTGCAAAACATAAAAAACGCTAAGTAAAAGTACTTTTTGGAATCACTCGATTTATGTTACGCCAACTATAATTAGCGGAGTGTGCGCGGGGATGAGACGCGCCGCTTGTTAGTTTAGATTAGTCTAACAACACTTCTCACCGTGTTGGATGTGATTGCGCGGTTTTAACTCTTTCAGCCCCATCGATTCTCACTACGTTAGACGATGTTCGAGTAAAAAAAAAATACTTATGTATATCCGTTTTTATCTTTTTCAAAAATATTTAAGTTGTATTTTGAGTGGTGTGCCGATAATAATTACATATAATGTAAGAGTACAGACACTGATAGGCTATGACAGTATAGAAATATTGTTAACATTAATATGAAGATAGGGCTTTCTTTACCAAAAAGACTAATGCGATCTCGAAGTTTTAATTAATCTGCCCCGCAGATTAATTAAAAGAAAACTATTTATTTAATTAAAAAGATTAATTAAAAATAAATTTCCCATAAGCTAAAATTGGACTGTAAACCGTTAGCTGCCTCTAGAAACAAAGTAGCTTGTATTTTATTTGATTTTTTTTTTCAAAAAGTTTTATGCTCGCCACATGGTAATATAAGTGTTTATTATTATATGCGTAAACTCCATGTACAAAATTTTACAATTTACGATATGGGATCAAGAGAAACATTTTGTTATATGTGGGATGAACAAACAGTTAAGAGAGGAGCTAATGAAGTTGCCAGTTTTTTACGTGATTTTTTAAATAAATTGGCTTCTAAGGGAGTTAACGAAGTTACCCTATGGTCAGACAACTGGTAGGGGACAAAATCGTAACCATATCGTTTATTAGGGACCATAGGACCATACACATAATGAGGGTGACTCGGTTCATGCTTTAATAGAAAATGCTGCAAGAGGTAGAGATATATATTCGCCAGATTAATGGTATTCCCTAGTGCAATGGGCAAAGGTCAATGAGAATCCTTTTAATGTTATCGAGGTCAATCAAAACATGATATTTGATTTTAAAAAGTAAGATAAGAAAAAAAAAATACGATAAAGTTATGTGGAATAAAGTTAAAAATATTGAAGTATCTCCTGATAATTACGTGTTGTTGGGATATAAGTATAGTTTAGGTGACAATGAAAGCTATCAAATACAATATTTTAAAAAGACATCTACAATATCATCCCTCTTGGAGCTTTTTCCCGAAAAAGCATATAAAGCTTTGCTAAAAATCAACGAAGCAAAATATAAACACATAAGACATAAAATATTATTTTCACAACAATATTATACCCGAAAAGTATCATTCATTTTATAGAAATATATTAACAACTGATCATGACGAGGAGAATGTAAGTGATGATGAGATTTAAATGTTTATAACTACTCAATATTAATACAACATACTGTTTAAATTATATGTAAATTTTACTTTATTAATTGGTAAATTAAGTACTGAAATTTCAATAAACTGTTGATTATATAGATATACATTTTTATTTTGTGTTTACCTAACAGAAAATTATATGATATAAACAATTTTATCTAGAATTTATAAAAATCAACATGTATTTTATCTCAAAAGAAAGTTAAATGATACGCTAACTTGTGGTATAGGTCGATGTATAAAAGGCTATATATAATTTGGCGGCTTTTAATATCATAACCATCCGTGACGGATGTACCGGTTAAATAAAGCTAACTTTAATAACTTTTTATTTAGCACGAGAATTCATAACAAAACTTCTTGGGAAAATATATAGGACCCTGAGTTTATGATTTATGCATAATAAACTTTAAAATTATTATTGTAACGTAATAATAATAACACTTCTTTAACACTATGGCCTCCCGTAATACACTACGCTAATATTAGTTAGACGTATGTAAAACGTACAATTTTTTTGAAGAATTACATTTATAAACGGCTAACTTGTGCTAAATCAAAAAATATCAATAATTAATTAAAGATAAATATGGGATATTATAATGAATAAATTAACAACTAAGTGTACCAAATTTCAAATAGGTATGTTAATTAATATAAAAGTTATCACGTTTTTCCCTTTATCAGCCTCTACTGTAAAGTACACTTTTATGAGTTAGCTTAGTATAAATTGCTGGTGTCGATATAACGGTGTTTAAATATCTTGTTGTAACATATATACATATTTAATAAAAATCGCAATATTGAGGAAAAAGGAACTGCGTTTTGTTGATTTATTTTGTCACACTTTGTTTTATTGACACGGTTTTGTTTATCACACAGATGATTAAACCTGTGAGACAACAACAACATTTGTAGGCACTACCTTGTTTATCTCACTTGTTGTCAGTATACTTGGTGCCCGACTCGACTGACTATTGCGTGCCATTTTGCAATTATTCACTCACACAAATTAAATTTTCTCGTTGCCACAATACAAACAGCAAACTACCAGTTCTTCATAGTGCAAAGCTATGATTATTATTGTAAAATTTGTACGAACAAACATATCGAAATGATTTGCATAAGTACATTGTAAGATCTACTTCCGTACATAGATTGCTATTTTCTCATAACCAAATGAGTAGAAAAGCAAAATGTAGACAGTAGTTAGTTACATACGTTATGCAAAATGCAGTTCAAATATAGTACATTCAGAATACATTATTAAATTACGTAATTACTTATACTTTCACTATTATTTTGCACAAGATTATCGTAAATGCTTGGTAATTGTTTACTTAACATATTTTAAATAAAAGAACTGACAGATACACTGAATAGTAATGCGGCAAAATTGGTTATAAAATTGTGTTTGCTTACGATCCCATCCTCGTCACCAATTTTGTGGCGTCTTGTCCCTCACACACGGGTAAATAATAAAACAACACAAATATAATTTAGAAATGCACAGCACTCGGTTGGCACAGTGTCCGCTCGGCACAACGGTCGGTTCCAAAGTGAGGTGCGGGCACCCCCCACTCAAGTACAGTGCATGTATTTATTAACCATTTCATATACAATATTTGAACATGTAATTATATTATTCATATTAATAAACTATTAAAGAAATAATAATTCTTTTATTAATTAATTATATAAACCAAATACCACAGGATCAGTTTGGGATCAATACGTAAAATGACTGTGTATGTCTGAATGTGGCGTATGATATTGGGATTCCAGTCTCCTTTACAAATATTTGCCGAAAAAATCGTATTTGCATTTTAATGTTGTCTTTACTTTTGATTTCTTTCTTACGGCTCGTACACATAAACACGATACGACGTCGCATCAGGCCACGGTGCACGGTACAATCGGTTGAGGTAAATCTCGAAAATAGACCGCAATAGATGTGTTCTCCTCTTACTGATATTAAAAAGACGATTAAAGAAGAAATAGATATACTGCTAATACTGGATACATCCATTTCTTTTAAATAGTTTCCGTCGTGCATGCATCGTGGCACGTTGCGATGTCGTAAATTCCCATTACGCAACGTCGCATCGTGACATGATGTCCCGTCGTGTCATGATACGACGAGACATCGTGTTTGTGTATGAGCCGCTAGCTCTGGCCCCATCGTTCGCTTAAAATAAGAAAAACAATACTGACGTGTAAGTGTTATAATTAACCAATTTACAAAGCAAATCATTTCATAATTTTTTATATCATTATCATTTTAGTTGTAGCAACTTACAGCATCTTGATAAAAGTAAATAAAAAATGTGTCAGCTTTATTTGCCAGGCCGTTTTTTTTTTTTACTTAAAATCTTTTTTTTTTTCATCAGGCTTGATTCAGTGTTTGGCCCTATAATAGCTGACTATAATTTACTAATCATTTTTTACTTTCGTTTTGTTTTATACTGTGCAAGTTCCGCGATCAAGTGTATATTGCGATCTATTCAGCTTTGATTTATTAGTAGTAGTAGTAGTAGTAAATACTCGTTTTATATTTATTTAATAAAACCTAAGTATTTACGTCTAGCATTAACAGGCTCCGACTTATTCTGGCATGACAAGTTCGATACTATTCTAAATGTTATGTTGGGAAAGGTGCAGCGGATGGGGTTGGGGGAGTAATAAAAAGGTTTTTAGATAAAAAAATATCATATGGACATGATATACCTGATGCTTTTTTTTTTTTTTTTGGATGGGAAATCATCAAATGATCCTCCCGCCCTGGGTGGAGCGGTAGGGAGTGTCAGACTTTTACTGACTAAAACCCACCCGTGATCCTTCTTGTGCCCTATGCGTTCCAGGGCCGCGGTAACTCTTTCGAACAAATTCTGCAACCCTAGCAGGCACCGACCCTATGGGGCCCCGTCCTCGGTGCTGACGGCTCCTTGAGGCGCGCGTGGAACACAACGCGTCGTCGACTCAACCTGGTATCGGACGGCGAGCCACCCACGCTCACCGTCCCCAGGCATCAGCCACTGCGCAATAGCACAGCGGCCGACTTGTCTCTGGAGGAGGCCGAAATGGGACCATTACTGGCACTCCATTTCAGCCCCCTCCCGAGTACCAGGAGTCGCAGCACCCGCAGCAGAAGCGGCAGTGGCGGCGACGGAAGCCGCGGCGGCGGCAGAGGCGGCGGCGGCGGCGGACCTCTTGCCCCTGGTCGGGGCGGATGGCGCGCAGGCCCTTCCCCCAGCCCAGTGCTCAGCCGGCTTGCCAACAGCCGCACATGCAACGCAGTGCGGCGTGGCCTCGCACGAGCCGGCCTTATGACCAGGCTGACCACAGCGGAAACAGAGTCCGCTGCGGTCGACCTCCGAGGGGCACATAGCTCCCGTGTGGTTACCCACATGGCAGCGGTAGCACCTCAGAAGTCTGGGTTCCAGCAGTTTTAACCGCGCAGACACCCATCCCACCAAGAGCCTTCGGCCCTCCGACACAGTTCTGGCCGCCGCCACGGGGCAGCTCACCACAAGGGTGTGCATGCCCGTGTTATCAGGACGGATGGTGCCCGCCTTGACAAGCTCGGCAGAGCACCCCCCAGTCCTGGCGACGGCGGCCACAACTTCCTCCTCCGTCACGGAGTCATCCAGGCCCACTATGCGCATGTCGATGGGCTTAGTCGGCCTGGACACCCGGACCTCGTCCACGGGTAAGACCGCCCTCAGCCTTTCGGCCAGGGCGTCCGCGAACGGGCCACTCTCCGCTCCGGCGAGCTCGAGCTTCCGGGCACCGGTCAAGGTCCTCCTGACCCCGATGCCCCCGCTGATGCCCAGCTCTTGGAGGCTCACCGCCTCCTTCGCCCGCTTCAATACGGCGAGATAAGTCACGCCCCTCTGTTCCGCTTCCGGCTGCAGTGTTAACACTACAGCCGCGGACTTCGGGGCGCGAAGCCTCGCCGCAATGGCGTTGGCCTTCCGCCGCTGCTTCCTCGCCTTCTTCTTGGCCGCCTCTTTGGCCTTCCTCTTCTGGCCAGCAACCTGCCACTCGGCCTCGGCCGCAGGAGGGTCCGAGGGTGGGGATGGGGGCGGCCGCGGCACCACTGGCGCTGCAGCCTTAGCCGCTCCTCCTCCAGCCTTCCTCCTACCCCTCTTCGCCGGGGCCGACTTGGTCGTCGCCGGCTTCGCAGCCGCCGCCGTCACAGGCGCCGGCGCGGCTCCCCCCTTTGCCTTCGCCTTCGCCTGGCCGGACGTTCCCGGGCTAGCAGCCACGGCAGCCGCGTACGAAGCCGCCTTCTGCTGCTAGCCCGGGGCCCTCTGAGTCGCCGCCGTTGGGGGCCGCCGGACCATGTCCTCCAGGGTGGAGAACTGCCTCCGGAAGGGAGCCAGCTCCTGCCGCACCAGGTTCCGCACCTGGCTCAGCACTAGGCTCCCCTCCAGCGCCGCCGGACTCAGCACCCCCTGCGGCTTCTCGGAGGCCGCTCTGGCCATCCCCGCCAGGTCCTTCCGGAGCGACTCATTCTCCCGAACGAGTCGCTCCGCAACGGCCGCGAGGCGGGTGACCTCCGCCCGAAAATCTGTCATCTCCCTTGAGGGAGACGCGCCAACGTTGGCCGCCGCTGCCGCCAGGATGGAGGCTTTGGCCGCGCTGATGGCCTCCCGCTTCGAGGACTGTTTCCTCTTAAAGGCCACAGCGCGGATCACGGCCTCCACGACCTCCTCCAGCTTAGCCCTCTTCTCCTCGGTAGTGGGAGGCATCTCTCCCGGGGACTCCGAGTCGTCGGAGTCGAGAGGAGGCGGACGAGTAGAAGGAGCCCTGCGACCGCTCCCTCCAGGGCGACGCCCCTCCCCCGCCAACCTCTCGGCCCGACGCTCCACCTCCCGGGTAGAGGGAGCCAGCCCCCTTCCTGCCTCACAGCCACTGCCCCGCCTAGCGGTGGGGATTTTTCGGGCGGAGGCAAACTCGCCCTCGGAGGGCGACCCGCTGTCATCCTCCCGTCTGGGCCGCTTGCGGAAGAGCTTGACGCCCTCCACAGCAGCCCCCCTTCCTCTGTCTCCAGAGCCTGCCGAGCTGATCGTTACCAGGTCTGGCGCGGAGCCGGAATCCGACTCCGCACCACCCCGGCGCTCAGGCGAACCCTCCTCTGCAAACTCGTGCGCCATCAGCTCCTTAAAGGAGGCGGATCCGGATGACGACGATGAATCGGAGCCTCCTCGGCTCTTGTTGCCACTGGCAAGCGGAAGGTCTTTGTTGCCCACCCCATAGTACGAAGATATACCTGATGCTGAAACTGCGATTCAATTACTTAAACACAATACTGCTACCACTGTAAAATTATTTCTTGTTGATCAGGAGGACATATCGAAAATAGAAAAACAAATTGAGGGTTGTGAATTTGTGGCCGTTCCAAATACACAAAAAATACACCAGGTAATACCAAACGAAGATAATATATAACGAGGGTTCGTCAACAGTGGGTCGCGACATCGGAAATAACACTCACAAAACTTTCGTTAACACTTTTAATTACTTACTAACACACACTGAATACAAAATAATCAAGGATGCCTGAGATATGGCTCGATTAATAATTTAGGAACGCGGGAAGTTTAGCGTGGAGTAACGAATGTCTACTCAGTTCGCCGGACCGATTCAAAGTGACCGCGCTCAACTGTCGCCGCACACAGCCCTACCCCAGCTACAGGTTACTCAACCTACTTGTCAACGTCTGTACCTGTCAATGTCAAATATCCGATTATACTTCCGAATCGACTATGACTCGATTATTCACTTGGTGTTGTCATTACTCCACGCTAACCATCCCCAAGTTATTACTTGACGTTCCCAAACGTAAGCTGTCAAATCTAACTACATAGTTTCTTCAGTGAGTGATAGACGGCGCTGATCCAAATCGATTGATATGCGTTGACGCTTCGACACGGCCGTCCTGATAATCACACGTCCTCGTGTGGAGTACCTGGCGGGAAAGAAAATTCTCGAACAGTACTCATTCTAGTCGTTCGGCCATTCCTGGCTCAAGTAGAAAAGGTATTCTGATCAAAATTATTACAGGTTCTAATGAAGAACACAACAAACTCTTTCTCTCAAAGCTGACATGTCAAACAACACCCATACTCATTCAAATAATAGGAAACTCATTAAACTATTACAATGCTCATACTCTGACCTCCATCCAGTCTTCATCATCACACTTATAACCTCCATCCGGCCTTAAGCATCAAACCAATCGACCTCCATCCGGTCTTTAACACGTAACCTCTATCCGGTCACTAACACAATCAGGCAACCTCTATCCGGTCACCACCACATGTAACCTCCATCCGGTTACAAACACAACAGGCAACCTCTATCCGGTCACCTCCACAAGTAACCTCCATCCGGTTACAAACACAACACCATCAAGATAATCATTTCGAGCCTTTATCAAGATAATTCTTAAAGTAGGTTTGTTCAACATGTTACTTTATTTTTCCTACAACGTTACAGATTATAAGAAAACTCATACTATGCCATGTACTCTAAATGTTAAGTTGACTACTTAGTATTCAACTAGTCTTGTCAGCGTCATTATTTTCGGCATGGCTAGTCTCGTCATCGTCACCTACGTGCACGTCAACGTCAGTTATTTTTCGCAGTCAGTCATGTGCGTACTTGTACGTCCGGGCGGAAGAAAGGGACTTCAAAACGTAACGGTCACCATCAAGAACCTCGATCACCCTAAACGGTCCCCTGTATTTCGAGTCAAGTTTCGTCTGGTTTCGCTCCTCATTTTGCAGCAAAACAAAGTCACCTACAGAGAATGATTGAACCTTAGCCTTTGTAGAGTCAAACCGTTTCTTGTCATAGGCAGAAGTTCTCTCTATGTTCTCTACAGCCATCTCCCTCACCTCGACGATGTCAACCTGAGGCTCTTCATCATTTGCCGTCATAATATCAATGGGTCTAGCAGTCTTACCAATCAGCAGCTCAAGTGGACTAGCTTTCGTGACTCTACTTACAGTACAGTTGAGAGCAAGCTGAACGTCGGGCAACGCATCTTGCCACGAACGATTGCTCGTCTCTACAGCAGTGAGCATGTTTTTAAGCGTGCTCATTACTCGCTCAACCTGTCCGTTGGCACGAGAACTACCGGTAGCGATCAAGTGCAGCTTGATATTAACTGAGGCACAGTACTCCCTGAACTCCTTACTGGCAAAGCAGCGTCGCACGATGGAGCACCGAAGATAGCGACACTAGCCTTCAGCGCTTTGATGCTGCTTGCTGTATCAATGTGCAGGGTGTGATGCAGCATAACGAACTTGGTGAAGGCGTCTATCAGAACAAAAACGTACTCCTTTTTGTCGTTTTTGCCACTCAGCTTCCCGGTAGCATCAACGTGCAGTGTGTGCCATGGTATAGCTACCTTTGGAATTGGGTGCATCTCCGCCTGGATCTTACCTGAGTGTGACTTTGAGATCTTACAGGTCACGCAGTTCTCTACAAATTTCCTCACAAACTTCGACATGTTCTCGAACCAATAGAGGTCGTAGAGTTTTTCCAGCGTTTTCTCCCATCCCAAATGCAGTAATCCCTCGTGGACGTTATTAACCACGTACCAGCGAAATTAACGGGGAACAATAGGTAACCAACGATTCTTACCATTTCGTTGCACTTTTCGGTGCAGGACACCAGATCGTCGCTCGTAAGTTTTGGCAACATCAGCAGAGAGCTCATTGTTATCGAGGTCAGTCAAGAGCTTTAAAATTTCAGGGTCCCGTTGCTGTTCCATCATCAGCCAATTTTTTGAAAGCTGTGCGAGGTTTACCTCCTTTTGTACTACCGTCTCACTAACCTTATTTTTAGTTTCAGGTTGCGGTAACGGGTTCCTGGAGAAGAAGTCAGCGTGGCACATGTTTACCTTCACGATGGACAATGTCAAAATCGAACCTTGCAGAAAGGCCCACCATCGGTGAACACGCGGCGTCAGGTCCAACTTCTTGCGCGTGGACTGCAGAGAATTACAATCGGTGCCTACTCTGAACTTGCGACCGTGGAGATAACGCCTGAAATGCTTTACAGAATTGACCACCGCGAGGGTCTCAAGTTCATATGAGTGGTACCTCGATTCAGCGTCAGTCGTTCGCTTACTGTAATAGGCAACTGGATGTAGCTTACTTGCTTTTCTTTGCAGTAAGACCGCACCGTAACCAATGGCACTGGCATCAGTGTGGACTTCAGTTTCAGCATCGGGGTCGTGAATCATGAGCACAGGCTCATTTGTGAGAGCGGCTACAATCTTCTGCCTAACTTCCTCGTGTTCCGGCTTCCAGGTCACCTTACCATTCCCAGAAGTCAGAGCATATAACGGCGCCATCACCTGTGAGAACCGTGCCACAAACTGGCGAAAGTAAGATGCCAAACCAATAAATTGCCGTACCTGTGTCACAGTCTCAGGCGGTGGTAGAGCCGTCAATGCTTCGATTTTACGCGGGTTAGGACGAATCTTCATCGGTTACGTGTCGGCTGACGCGGTAGGTATACCTGTAGTGAAAGACTTCTCGAAGGATTGCAAGATACTAACTCTGCTCTACGATCCGCCGGTACGTCAGTATCGATAGAGCTCCAGTCAATTTCAGTTCGCTCTACCTCACAAGAAGCAATAAAAGGATACCTAAAGATCTTAATTCGGTCAGTAGTCATTTGAACAGTCAAACCATGTTCCAGAATCTCACGTCCAATCATAATACCATAACGTAGAAAATGATCAGGCAATACATGAAAACGAATCTCAATACTAATGTCATCGATCTCTACCAAAGCCAAAATCTGTAACGTAGAGTTAATGGAAGTCTGCCCTATCCCAGTCATAGTCACAGTCTCATCAATACGCTTTCCTTTAAATTTACAGGCTACAGATTCTTTAATTAAGGAACACTCGGCACCAGAGTCATAATGAAATGAAAATTGCTCACCGGAGTGACGTAGAGTCCCAGTCGGCGCGTTCAGGAGGCACAGGTCAACCCTCTTTTCATTGACAGGCTTGGAAGACCCGGAGTCGGCGCTGCTCTTCTCATTGCGCCGTGGGCAGCTCGATGCGTAGTGACCTTGCGCGTGGCAGTGGAAGCAGGTGATCCCGGATGCATGAGACTTCGCAGTCGATGAACCCCTCCCGTTGCCATTGCTGTGGTTGTGGTGCTTCTGCGATGCTTGAATATCCTTTTTCACGTCCTTGCGGTAGGGTGCACAGATTTGTGACCCGGCTTGCCGCAAATATAACACTTCAGAGGCTTCACAGTACTATGCGCTTTGTACCGCTTTTCAGGGGCATCGCGGTCATCGCTAGGTAGCTTTCTCTTCATAAAAGAAACCGCTTGCAGCTCTTGCTGTAGCTGGCCACGTGTCTTGCAATAAAAAGTCGCTTAAAATCGGTCCACGTCATCCCAGGATACGACACGGTAGATAGCCAGGTAGCAGCGCCTCCCTTCAAGGTGCGGCTTAGAGTGACCATAAGCGGGGCGCCATGTTGGTCTTGGTCCGTCAAGCACATCTCTGCAGTCGTCACCCAAGCACGTGCATCCACAACTTGTTTTTCAGGATCGAAATCCGGTAAACGAAAGCCATGTGACGACGAAGTAGGTGTTTTCATAGCTTAAATCAACGTCAGAAAATTGCGGTTTTGTTGTTCCAACAAACGCATCCATTTTTCGTCGCTAGCGTCTTCATTTTGAACACGTGGGCCGTCGTGGTCCAATCCCACTTCTGATAACGAGGGTTCGTCAACAGTGGGTCGCGACATCGGAAATAACACTCACAAAACTTTCGTTAACACTTTTAATTACTTACTAACACACACTGAATACAAAATAATCAAGGATGCCTGAGATATGGCTCGATTAATAATTTAGGAACGCGGGAAGTTTAGCGTGGAGTAACGAATGTCTACTCAGTTCGCCGGACCGATTCAAAGTGACCGCGCTCAACTGTCGCCGCACACAGCCCTACCCCAGCTACAGGTTACTCAACCTACTTGTCAACGTCTGTACCTGTCAATGTCAAATATCCGATTATACTTCCGAATCGACTATGACTCGATTATTCACTTGGTGTTGTCATTACTCCACGCTAACCATCCCCAAGTTATTACTTGACGTTCCCAAACGTAAGCTGTCAAATCTAACTACATAGTTTCTTCAGTGAGTGATAGACGGCGCTGATCCAAATCGATTGATATGCGTTGACGCTTCGACATATAATTCAATATCGCATTTTAAGCTGCTTTTGTTTAAAACCCAATATTTGCCAATGTTTTGCCGTAAAGAGTCACAAATTAATTACTGTTCCTGGTAAACGTACAGTCGGTGATAGCAATTAGCTGACCCCCCTAAAAATTACTCGACTTTACACCCTATGCTCATAACATTAAACGTTATTCAATATGTATGAGTTTATCAGACTAACACTACTCGTTGAACAGAAACAATAAATAAAGATATGCAAACTTGAGCTTTAATAGGTTGGTATTAGGTCATTTATTTATAACTGTTCACCTATTTTAATAAGTGGGTAGTTAGACGTCAATATGCGTATTCAACCAAAACTGCTATAGATATGACATTAGGAATATGGGGTAGAAGAATAAATTGAACAAGATATTCTATGCACAAATAGCAGTGAATACGCGCGAACATTTTTACCTTGCCTTACTAAATTGTAAAAATCCACGCTTTTTTCCTTTTTATTAATTGTTATCAGTTTTGATAGTTTAATCGTCATGTCCAAGTTGAGTTGAGTGATTATTTAAAATACAAAATAATCTATTTGCATGAGGAGAATGTTGGTATTAAAGCGATTGCTACGAAACTTAATATAGCGGTAAGTGTATTCTTACCAACCCGCACTGGGCCCGCGTGGTGGATTACGGCCCATTCCCTCTTCTGGAGTGGAGGCCTGTGTCCCAGCAGTGGGAACGTTAAGGCTGATTGTATTGTGTGTATTCTTTTTTATGCTTCATTTATAATTTATAGTTATTCCTTAATTCGTTAGTTGCCTTAAAAGCCGGTGAATGTAGAATAATAGACAATTAACTATGTTTCATTATGAGTCTAATTTGAGATCATTTATAGGTCTAATTTGATTTATATTATCTAAATTGATAAACGTATTTATGCAAACTTAATCGATAAATTCTTTGATTATATAATGTCATGACATTATATAATCAAAGGATAAATTATGATAACCTATTCGTTACTAAAATTATGCTTATTGTGTTGTTTCAGAGAAATACAGTCAGATTGTGGCTAAGACGTTTGACGTGTGGTTTTAATATTCAAAAAGATCGTCCTGGACCAAAGCCATTCATGAGAGGAAGTGATTGTTGTTGGATATGGTGCGCGGTATGCGGGACCGCTTGCAACAAGTAACAGAAAAAAATGGTGCTCCACTTCGCTATTAAAAGCATATTATAAATGACTTGAGTAACCAGTGTTGGTCACAAATAATACTAACGTATGTCAGTGTGTGTGTTAAATTAACTATTGTTATAATTTCTAACGAAGTATTTCGAATATCTAGTTTTTTGTCAAAACCTTATAACTAAAATAACTACTCATAAAACAAATTAATATACAGTGTGAAATTTTAATGGTTGTTTTCCCGCGGCAGGCCGATTACCCATCAGTAGTACTATCGAAACACAAAGTTAAACTAAAAAAAAAGAATGTTTTTTTTTTTCAAATCATTAAAAAAGTGTTCAAAAACTCGAAAAAGCGAGAATCAATAGTAGTGCACTAGACATAACGTAGGTAGATACCTACACGCGCTGTCGGCAAATTACAAAGGGAGAGTGAATAATAAATGTTCGCGCGATGCACTACTTTTGGTTCAAGTAGCTTTCGAGTTTTGTTTATCACAATTGTTAATCTGCCATTTATGGAGTCTAATATTTTTTATATATATAAATCGATTGTATTACCGATACAAACTCATTTCGCTTCGGGAAAACAACCATTAAAATTTCACACTGTATAGTAGGTAGAACTTCAACGTATAATGCCGTTTTATTATTTAATGTGGTGATGTTATTGTTATGAAATAGAAATACATACCTATATTTCTAAATATTATAACATGTTGATTCACTACATTAACAACGTTATTAGTAAAATAGTAAGTAGGTAAATATTATCATCTTCGTGACGTCATCAATATCATTTATGTTATTCTTATAATATTTTTTTTATAAAATATAATCGTTTTTATCATCAATTTGGTTTTTTATTTCTGTTCGTTTTTTTTTTGTTACTAAAGTTATAAAAAAAAAAGTTATAATTTATTATTTATAACTTAAAATAAATTTACAAAACAGAAACAAACGCGTCAACCACGCTGGTTACGAACGCACAACCTCGATTTGTCAGCTCACTACAGTCACCACTAGACCACTCGAAACATATTTAACGTAAGCGAAATTACGTATTATATTACAAGTTAAAATAATATTCAAGATCATACCTACCTTAACACTGCGTATTAAAGATCAAATTCGAATAACTATTTTATTGATCGAAGACGTTGAACCAGTTGTCTTACTACTAACAAGCAAAAGGTTCAAATTCGTCTAATTTTTAGGGGGTCAGTTAATTGCTATCACCGACTGTACAAGAGCAAAACGACTTGATATAGAATCTTCATCTGAAAGTGAATCTGAGCAAGAAAACTTTGAGATGTTAGTAAAATATACCGGCAAAAATAATATAACCAATAAAGTTTTAACTAATTCATACAATGTCGAACATGCAGAAGAATCTAATCATTATCATGTCAGTAATGCATCTACTTCAAATTTTACTATTTTATCTGATGTTAAAGTAAATTTTAAACCTAAGGATCTAGCACAGATGGTTAAAAAGCCATCAAAATGTTATAACATTTTCACGGTTGATTTGAAAAGAAATTTCTGGGATCTTTTTAGTAGCGATAGTGACTAAAACGTATAGCTATATAAGGTCTACCTATTCATACATGGAATATTTTAAGGGTATCACCTAACGGTTAATAACGAAGTCATTTCAAAGGTTTTTTTTTTATAATTTTATCTAAGTATATTCATAAAAATAAATAATTTAAAATCACTTAACCTACAAAATAAATACTGGTTTCTTATTTTTTGAACATCCATTACTTTGAACATGAACGTTTATTTACCAACTTTCATTCAAAGAGTTTTCATTAAAGGTTTTATGCAAAATGTCTAAAAAAAAAAAATGTAATCATTTCGTAAAAACAAAGTCTTAATTTTTTATTTTCTGCGATGTTGTGTCTTTACGACTTATATAGCTACTGTTAAAAAAATTCGTGTATGAATAGGTAGACCTTATATAAGTATTAGGAAAAGAAATGAAGGTGTGCGGTGGAGTTCCGCCGGTATAAACCGTATCTATGTGCACACTCACACAAATGCAAAGCTCAGCTTAAACCTCACGAACTGTACGTGTATGTGTTTAATTATTACAATATAAAAGACGAAAAAACTGTTTTTTTTTTTTACTTACAACTGTGAATGCAGCCCTTGTTTTCCTTTATGTTACTTTTATGTTATCGTGACATAAAAGTAACATTTATGAAATGAGCAATTATTTTGAAAATGACCCAGGTATTATGTATGTGAGACTATGTGGTCAGTATAAGTATAATTATTGTTATTTGATGTGCTTCGAGAGCGAAGCATTATCAGTATGGCCGTGTTAGAATCTATACTAATATTATAAAGCTGAAGAGTTTGTTTGTTAGTTTGTTTGAACGCGCTAATCTCAGGAACTACTGGTCCGACTTGAAAAAAATCTTTCAGTGTTAGATAGCCCATTTATCGAGGAAGGCTATAGGCTATATATCATCACGCTAAGACCAATAGGAGCGGAGCAGCGATAAATAATGTTTTAAAATCGGGGATTCCACGGGGACGAAGTCGCGGGCAGCAGCTAGTATTATATATACAGTGTCATTGTTTTAATTAAATAGTGTAATGTAACTCTATAGTAATTATTAAATACTAGCTGCTGCCCGCGACTTCGTCCCCGTGGAATACCCGATTTTAAAACATTTTTTTTTGGCTGCTCCGCTCCTAGCTCCTATTGGCTAAAGCGTGATGATATATAGCCTAAAGCCTTCCTCGATAAATGGTCTATTCAACCCAAAAAGAATTTTTCAATTCGAACCAGTAGTTCCTGAGATTAGCGCGTTCAAACAAACAAACTAGTATATATAATACTAGCTGCTGCCCGCGACTTCGTCCCCGTGGAATCCCCGATTTTAAAACATTCTTTATCGCTGCTCCGCTCCTATTGGCTTAAGCGTGATGATATATAGTCTAAAGCCTTCCTCGATAAATGGTCTATTCAACCCAAAAAGAATTTTTCAATTCGAACCAGTAGTTCCTGAGATTAGCGCGTTCAAACAAACAAACAAACAAACTCTTCAGCTTTATAATATTAGTATAGATGAGCATTTTACATATTTTGGAATATGCTAAAGGCATACCTTGATTTTTAAAACATTATTTTAAAGTATAGAAGGTAATTCAATTGACATCCTATGATCGCCAAGTAGTGGGGTTATTCTTATTTAAATGGTTTCCGCACTGTGGCTCGGCCCTTTTTGCTCGGCGAACACGGGACAGTACACAACTCACCATTCTGCTGCAAACTCGAGATAAGTATAAATTATGTTTGTTTTTATGTACTAGAATTATGTACCTTAAATAATGTACGTTACATATTATTTTCTGTGAATATATTTAAGTGTGTTGTGACTTGGTACCTAAATGGTTATTTTATTAAAGATCCTGTGGCGAGATAAATTAATTCCAGAACCGCCACCTTAGATTACGGAGCGGAATCGCTCCGCCTATGCATCTTGGGCCATACGCGCAAATCATACGATGTCCTACAATCCTTTGTTCGCGCGGAGGCCAATGACCGAGCGCTTACACGTGCTGCGTTCAACCACAGCGCGCGTGATATTTGTACCGGCAGAGGCAACAACGACCTTGAGCGACGCGCGACGGTGCGACGGCGTGCGCGCAGGCGACCTGTGAGGGAGCCGAGCTGCGAGCGCCAGTCTACTACTGGCTACCGGCCCACCTACTCGTGTCGCGCTTAACTTTGCTTTTGCTTGCTTATTCATTTGTAATTTTAAATAGTTATTGATCATTATAATTTTAAGTTCATAAATCGAGTTTATTTCATCTTCCTCTGCGCTACTGAGCCTTACGCTTCGCTTTAATAGTTCGGGTTCAATTCCCGTCCGTGGAGACATACCATCTCCACATTGGTGACCCTCGACTACCGCTACGGAAGACTCAGGCGCAGCCAGTTACAAGAATTGACGGGGAAATAGGAAGAACGGTGACTACAGGAGCGAAGTTTGTTTACATCGGAGGTTGGTTGTGGTCCAAGCATAAGCGGTGAGCGATTTGATTTTTATTAAGAAATAATGTCAGATGCGGAAGAATTTTCTGACGCCGCTACGAAAGAGGCAGTAGCGGTCCAACCGGGAGAAGTAGCGAGAGTGGGAGTACGCTGTCCACCATTTTGTCCTGAAGAACCGGCGTTATGGTTCGCGCAGTTGGAAGGTCAATTCGTTCTCTCAAGGGTAACCAGTGACACAACTAAGTTTTATTATGTTACTACACAGCTCGAAACTAAATATGCGCTGCAGGTTAAGGATATCATTACGAGCCCCTCTGAGACAAATAAATACAATAAACTCAAAACTGAGCTGATTAAGCGTCTGTCTGCATCGCAGGAAAAGCGAATACAGCAATTGTTAGTACATGAGGAGCTCGGTGATAGGAGACCATCGCAGTTTCTTCGGCATTTACAAAACTTAGCTGGTCCTTCCGGAGCAACAGATTTCGTGAAGAGTGTATGGACTAATCGCTTACCACAAAATATTCAAACTGTCATTGCTTCACAGATACCTGAATTACAGGTTGAACAGCTTGCCGAGATTGCAGACAGGGTTTACGAGATAGCCCCATCAACCCCACAAGTCGCGTCTACCAGCGCTGCTACTACCGACTTGATCAAGCAAGTAAGCGAGCTCACGAAGCAAGTAGCGATGCTTACCTCGAAGGTGAATCACGGAAGACGACACTCACGTTCTCGCTCACGCTCATAGGGCCGATACAGAAGGTATGACCGTTCCAATAGCTGTAGAACCCAACAGCCACCTCCAAATCACCCGCACTGTTTTTATCACTACAAGTACGGTGATAAGGCGAATAAGTGCAAGCAGCCCTGCACGTTCGCGACGGAAAACCCCAAGGGCAGTCGCAAATAGCGGCTAACGACTGCCCCTCTTCAACAGGCCGTCTCTTCATAACCGACCGGACAACACAAGTCCAGTTCCTGGTGGACACTGGCTCAGACTTGTGTGTTTTTCCTCGGTCGGCAGTCAAGACGCCAGGAGTAAAATCAAAATTTGACTTAGTGGCTGCTAACAACACTGTCATTCATACTTACGGACCCATACAACTGCGACTAAACTTAGGTCTGCGAAGGGACTACACCTGGAAATTCACGATAGCCGATGTGTCGCGAGCAATAATAGGCGTAGACTACCTTAGCTTCTATAACTTGCTTGTTGACTGTCGAAACCAGCGCTTGATAGACAATGTAACGTCACTATCAGTGTCTGGGGTACATTGCAGATCATCGGACGACATAGCATCTGGGAAGGCTGTAGTTGGAGACACGGACTACCACAAAATTCTGCGTGAGTACCCAGAGATAACACGGCCGCCAGGAACCCACCTACCGGGTAAGCATAATACTATGCATCATATTAGGACGACGCCTGGACCACCGGTATCAAGTAAACCCCGACGTCTGGATCCTGCTCGTACCTTGGTGGCTAAGAAGGAGTTTGAAGACATGCTCGCGAGTGGAGTAGCCAGACGGTCAGAGAGTGCTTGGTCAGCCCCTCTTCATCTTGTAAGGAAAAAGGACGACGGATGGAGACCTTGTGGCGACTATAGAGCCCTAAATGCCAGAACAATACCAGACAGGTACCCCATCCGCCATATTCATGATTTTTCACACCAGCTGGCAGGATGCGCAGTCTTTTCAACAATTTTATTTTTATTTTATTTTATTTTATTTATTAGGGACAAAAAACAGTTACATGCTTAAAAGAAAACAAGAAATACTTAAAATTAAATTCACAAACATGTAACCCACACCAATGTCCACGTATTCACAAAAAAATAATAGAAGTGAAGGACTGTGGCAAGAGTTTACAGATTATAGATCTCTGTGATAGCTTCATTAATATAATATTATCAATAGTATAAGTATTTTCAATTAATTCCAATTTAATTCATTATAATTACATTAAATTTGATTAATAATTTAGTATTATTTAATACTTAGTTCAATTCAATATAGGTCATTCAACTTAAATGCTAACTCCTTGTTATCCTATTTTTTGGACAAAATATCTATCGCTCTCCTTTTAAATAACTGTTTGGATAGAGTAAATATGTCAAGCTCCATAAAGTGGGTGTTGTATGTCTCCACAAGGCGGCGAAGGGGTGCGCGTACTCCAGCGTTGGTATTGCACATGTCTGTGTGGAACAGTCGAGGAACGCGCACCCCTCTTTGGAGAACAGTTCTGGGTACTGTATAGCACAACTGATTTGTAAGCTCGATACAGTCGAACTTATTGTTACACAAACCGTGTAATGTCATCACACCCAGAAGTAGTCGCCTAGACTCCAAACTCAGAACGCCGTATCGCTTCAATAACTGCACGTAAGGAACCTTTGAATGACAACACTTATAGTTCATAGACCGTAAGAACTTCTTTTGTACCATTTCCAATCTAGAACAGTATTTGTCATAGAATGGGCACCAGATCTGAATGGCGTACTCTAACTGGGTTCGTATCAAAGTTTTATATAATAATAAGAACGTAGAGGGCCGCACAAAGTCACTCGAAGATCTCATGACGAAGCCATACATGCGAAACGCTTTGTTCACTATATTGTCCACGTGTATGTCAAAATACAAGCGTGAATCCAGAGTGACACCTAAGTCCCGGACAGATGAAACACTGTTTAAGCGTGTGTTATTTATACTGTAATTGAAATTTAAAATGTTTTTATTCTTAGTAAATGAAATGATATGGCATTTTGGTAGGCTGAGATAAAGTTTATTTATGGTGCAGTACGCGTAAAGCCTATCTATGTCGTCTTGCAAGAGTTTACAGTCATGTATACTCTTGCAAGATCTATAGACCTTAATGTCATCTGCATACATCAAAAAGTTTGAATTTATGAAGCAGGTTTTAATGTCGTTAATAAATATGACGAAAAGAAGAGGACCTAAAATGGATCCCTGTGGAACCCCAGACTTGACAACAACAGGTTCAGACTCAAAACCATTAACAACGGTTCTTTGGGTTCTATTAAAAATGTATGAAGCGAACCATCTCAGCAAATTGCCACGAATACCATTGAAGGCTATTTTTTCCAAAAGCAGTGAATGATCCACCTTGTCAAAGGCCTTCTGAAAGTCCGTGTATACAGCGTCCACTTGAACTCGTTGATCCATTTTTCCAAAAAGAAAATTGGTAAACTTCAACAGATTTGTCGTGGTTGAACGACGCTTGATAAAACCGTGTTGTTCAGGTATAATTAGTGGATGGATATGAGGATACAAAGCGCCATGGACAAGACTCTCAAAAACCTTGGACAAGGTGGACAGGATTGATATGGGGCGGTAATTCTCTACATCACTCCTGTCACCAGCTTTATGAACAGGAGTAATATAGGCACGTTTCCAAATTGCGGGAAAGACACCCTCACGCAGGCATTTATTAAAAACAATGTGCAATGCAGAAGTCAGGTCATCGCATGTCTTCACGAAGAAGTTGGGTGGCAAACCATCAGGACCTGCACCCTTAGAAGGATCCAAAGTTTTCAACTTCAGTCGTATTACTTCCATTGATAGTTAAATATCGGTTATGCAAGATGAGTTATCTGAAAAGTTGCCAGAAGGTTGCCATTTATCAGGGTCAAAAGTAGAAGGTACGTAGACAGAAGAAAAATAGGATGAGAACAAATTACATATTTCCGTGGGGTCATCAGAAGAAACATTTTTGAAGTACATACTAGATGGATAGTTAGCTTTTCCCTTTCTAGATGAGATGTAAGCCCAGAAGTACTTTACATTTTTAGGTATGTTGTCCTCTACCGTTTCAATGTAATTCTTGTAACATTTAATGGACTCCACGTGGAAAAGCTTCCGATAGTTAGAGAAGTTAAAATAATCAGACTGATTCCTGTACTTCTTCCATTTAATCCAGATGCGTTCTTTAGTTTTAAAGATACGTATAAGAGAAGGCGAAAACCATGTCGGAAAGTTTGAACTTTTGGTTCTAGTTAGCGGAACATGCAATTTAACTATTCTGTACAATGTCTCATAAAAAACGCTGACGGCCTGTTCAGACTTCAGATGAGAAAGTGCCAAGTCCCAATCAATTTTATTTAGTTCAAGTTTTATGGCATCGTAATCGGCTTTATGAAAGTTATGTCTATGAACCGTACGACATTTCAATGGAGTGTATTGCATACTCAGGCAAGTTAGAGCGGAAAAAGGTGGATGGTGACTATCGGGATCAAGAAGAGCATTGCACGATACCGTTTGGCAGTCTACATTTGATATGAGTAAATCTAGTATTCGACCTAACTTGTTTTTTATAACATTAAATTGTAAGCCATTAATTAAATTGATAAAGTTTAAAAGTATTCGTCCTATCGAGTTTGAAATCTGCGCAATTGCATGGTTCCCTTGGTCCATCCAAGCGATGTCCGGTAGGTTAAAATCACCAATAATAAAGTACGAGTCAGTGGTAGAGGCGTTAGCTAAGCCTTGTAGCATGTCCAAGTATTGCGCAATTAGTTCTTCGCGTGTTCGTGGTGGCATGTACGTGGCACTTATAATGTGTCGTTTATTGTGTTGGGAAGCAGGCAGTTGGACAACAACGTGTTCGATTTCAGGGTGTACAAATTTTATTGTTAACTTAGTAGGACGCAGTTCACGTAACACTGCCACCAGAACTCCCCCGCCGTCGCGTTTCTTAGTAGCAGAACGATCGCGGTCGCATCTGAACACTAAATACCGATCGTCAACAAATTCTCCATCCTGAATACTGGGAATCAGCCAGGTTTCGGTCAATATGATTACGTCATAGGAGCAAGCCATTATGTTCATGTAAAGTGTATGCAACTTTGTACGGATCCCTCTACAATTGATTTATTAAGGCATATAACCAAATTGCCATTAACCCGGACGACATTCCCAAGACCGCCATAACAACACCCTTCGGCCTCTATGAATTCAGGTACATGACCTTTGGATTACGAAACGCTGCACAGACTTTCCAGCGATTTATCGACGAAGTGTTGCTAGGGCTAGATTTCTGCTATGGATATATCGACGACATTCTGGTATTTTCAAAAACTCCCGAGCAGCACAAACACCATTTAAGAAAACTGTTCGAGCGCCTGAGAGACTACGGTATAGTTGTGAATACAACAAAGTGCAATATTGGACGCACAGAGGTAACCTTTCTGGGGTACTGTGTATCAGCAGCAGGTACAAAGCCATTACAAACAAAAATACAGGCCACACAGGAATATCCAGTGCCAAAGACAGTTAAGGAGTTACGGCGATTTTTAGGTATGAAAAACTTTTACCACCGATTCATTCCTCAAGCAGCTAAGATACAAGCGCCATTGAATGCCGTCCTCGCTGGCCCCAAAGTGAAAGGAAGCCACCCTATAGTTATGACTCCAGAGCTACTAAAGTCTTTCGAAGACACCAAAACTTCACTTTGCAACACCGCCCTCCTAGCTCACCTAGATGCATCAGCGGAGTTGGCAATTGTGACCGATGCGTCTGACATCGCCATAGGCGCCGTGCTGCAACAGCGAAACGGTAACGACTACCAACCCTTAGCTTTTTATTCTCACAAGCTTAGCCCCACACAGAAGAAGTACAGTCCGTACGAACGAGAATTACTAGCGGCATATGAGGCTGTGAAATACTTTCGACACATGGTAGAAACCAGAGTCTTTGCCATATTCACAGACCATAAACCATTGGTGTATGCGTTTAAAGCTATCAGGGACAACTTACCGCCTAGACAATTCCGATACCTCGATTATATCGGACAATTTACGACAGACATCAGGTATTTACCAGGCAAAGAAAATGTAAAATTGATTGAGTCAGGCGTTACTTTGCGGAAATCCATTTTAAATTTGAAAATGAAAATAATATATCTAGTTTTAATTTCCGCGAATATTAGTGGGTTGCAGGTATGCACCTCCCTCCCGCCCGCTTTATTATGCACATGCAAGATTACAAGGCAAATGCATGGATTTTAAGCACATGCAGGAAGGCAAAGCAAAACCCAACACCATTACCGACACGTGTTTCGCCTCTCCACGAGGCATCCTCAGGGGACGTGTTGACTCGCTGACCGTTGAGTTGCGACTGAGAATTTAGTTAGTTAGTGAGGGTGAGTTTAGTTTAGTTTCTTCCCCTTTACTGCGAATGTTTGTGGGTAGTTGTACACAAATAACCAACGGTGGCAGTGTATAAAAGGGGGGTGCCTTGTACTAAATTCTCAGCGAGCCCCGGCTGGGGGCCTTAGAATCTAAGGCAACCACGGGATTGCCCGGTTGAGCAGTAACCAGCCTCAATGTGCTGAACTGCGAGTAGTCCATTCAAAAAAAAAAAAAAAAAAAAAAACTAAATTCTCAGTCGCAACTCAACGGTCAGCGAGTCAACACGTCCCCTGAGGATGCCTCGTGGAGAGGCGAAACACGTGTCGGTAATGGTGTTGGGTTTTGCTTTGCCTTCCTGCATGTGCTTAAAATCCATGCATTTGCCTTGTAATCTTGCATGTGCATAATAAAGCGGGTGGGAGGGAGGTGCATACCTGCAACCCACTAATATTCGCGGAAATTAAAACTAGATATATTATTTTCATTTTCAAAGAAAATGTAGTCGCAGATGCCTTGTCACGGGTGGAAGAAGTGTCAGCAGCAATCAACTACGAGGACCTAGCAAGTTTTCAGAGCAAAGACTCAGAACTGCAAAGCCTGATCCAAAACGGCTCATCGCTCAAGCTGGAGAAGATTGCCACACTGAACTGTAGCAAACTCATATTTTGTGACACTTCCACATCAAACCCTCGCCCATATCTGACACCACAGCTAAGAAAGCAAGCCTTCAACTCACTGCACAACTTACACCACCCTGGATGTTCTGCTACAGTGCGACTGGTGACTCAAAACTTCGTATGGCCAGGGATTCGCAAAGACTGTAGAGAGTGGGCTAGACAATGTTTGAAATGCCAAGCAAGTAAAATTACCCGCCATACTACGTCACCGTTATCCATATTCCCAACCACATCCACCAGATTTTCCCACATCCACCTTGATTTAGTAGGACCCTTAACCCCATCTTATGATTACAGGTACTGTCTCACTGTCATCGACCGATTTACTCGGTGGCCTGAGGCGTATCCGTTAAAGGAGATCACTGCTGAGGCCTGTGCTGCTGCCTTGGTGTCTGGCTGGATAGCTAGATTCGGCTGTCCCGCACGGGTGACTACAGACCAGGGTCGCCAATTCGAGAGCCACCTGTTCAAGGCCCTCACTACTCTGGTTGGTGCGCGCCACTTTTATTTATTTATTTATTTATTTATTTGCATACCATAATGTGAATAAAGGTGTTACAAATAGGCTTAAAGCTAAGGTACAGTTATGGACCCTGTAAGGGCACAGCAACAAAAGTAACAAGGACAATAATTAAATTAAAATTAAATATTAAAATTAAATAATAGCATTTCATAAATAATAACATTTTATAATTATACAATATTAATTATGTTTAATGTTCGTTAGTGTAATAGGTGAGTGTCAAAGTAATATTAATTCATTATTTAAATTTATTGCAATTCCGGTCACAGTTTGTCATTTATATATTCATTTATAGTATAGTAGCTTTTATTTATTAGAAATAGCTTTAATTTATTACTAAACATATTACAATTATTTATATTCTTAAGATGTTCCGGTAGTTTATTATATATTTTTATTGACATTACATATGTACTTGATGAATGCATTTTAAGTCGTGATGTTGGAATGTTTAGTCTATTTTTATGCCTTAGAGTAAATTTATTCTGTATATCTTCTCTTTTGTTGTATAATTCGGGATATTTGCGAACAAATTTACAAATTTCAAATATATAAAGGCAAGGCAAGGTCAAAATCTCAAGTTCCCTAAAATGAGGCCTACAACTGTCAGCTTCATCTATGTTAACTAGAGTTCTTATAAATTTTTTCTGTATGGTAAATAATGTGGGCGCATCAGTACTATTACCCCATAAGATGACACCATATTTGAGCCATGCATAAGCGTACGCATAATACGTGACCAGTGCAGTTTTTAGGTCTGTAGATTTTTTGATCTCGCGGAATGCATATGAGAATTTAGATAATTCCGCTCTCATTTTTTGGATATGGGACTTCCAATCAACATGTGAGTCTATGTCTAGGGGTTTTATTAAAATTTATTTCCAGATTATGTTCCGTCATCCAATTTGTTGTGTCGTTAAGTATGGAGTTTAATTTATTATTAAGGTTGGTATTGGAGTCACATGAGGCTATTATCGATATATCGTCCGCCAACAAAACGCAGGGTTCTTTAATATGGTTGGGAAGGTCATTTACATACACAAGAAATAGAAAACAGCCAACAACGCTTCCTTGCGGGATTGAAGCTTTTATTGGCATGTTATTTGAACGGACTAACTCTATTTCGTTTGTTTTTTGATTGTAATATTGCACTTCTACCAGTTGTTCTCTGTTTTGCAAGTAAGATGCGAACCAATCATGACATTTACCGCGAATTCCTATGCTAAATAGTTTATTTAATAGTATGTGAAATTGTACTCTATCGTAAGCTTTTGTCATATCCAGCAGTAAACCTATAGCGTATTTTTTATCGTTAATAATATTGAGAGCTTTTTGTACGTACTTATAGACCGCTAGGATAGTGGATCGGTTTTTTCGGAAACCGTTTTGGCAATCATGAAATATATTAAACTTTTCACAAAACGCGTAGACTCTATTGCACATGGCTTTTTCGAATATTTTTGAAGCTGTCGGTAAGAGGGCAATGGGTCGATAATTATTTGGGTCGGTTTTTGTATTTTTTTTGTGAATTGGTTTGATAAGGGCTTTTTTTAAAAGGTCAGGAAACGCGCCTTCATCAAACGATTGGTTTATTAGTTTGTAAAATGGTAGAGTGAGCTCATCTGCACATTGTTTCAGTAAGGTTGGTGGAAGCTCATCTATACCATAGCTAGATTTATTTTTTAAGTTTTTTATTAATGCGTTTACTTCATATGGGTCTACTGGGCTTAAAAAGATAGTGTTCTCTGTAGTAGAGGTAACAGCAGGGGTTTCTTTTTGGTTGCTGTCAGTTGGGCTTGCTCTAGCTTCCCCAATAGAAGCGAAGAATTTATTAAAGATATTGGCTATCTCGTTGGGCTCTGAAGTTACGGCCTTATTTATTCGTAGGGTTATATTATGTTTCTCACGTTTAATTTTTTTATTTGTTCGTTCATTAATAATTTCCCACATTGTTTTCATTTTATTGTTAGATTTTCTCATTTTATTCTTGAAGTGTTGTTTCTTTGCTGTCGCTACAGTCTTCTTTAATATTTTTTCGTAATTTTTATAATATTTTGTCAAGATTGGATTTTTTGTTTTAGTTACTAATATTTTTAGTAATCTTTTATTTTTACATGAGTTTTTTATTCCTTTAGAGAGCCAGTATTTATTATAATTCGATTTTATTCTAATGTTTTGCGGTGGTATGTATAGGTTCAAAATATTGAGTAGTGTGTCATTAAAAGCTTTATAATTTTCGTTGATGTTATTTTCAGTCGTTATAATTTCATTCCATTTTATTTCCTGTAATTTCGATTTGAACAATAGTATATTTTTATCGTTGAAACGTCTTTTTTTTGTGTACCAGTTGATTTGTTTTGTTTGTTGGGGTATATTTAAATGTAAAATTGTACTATTGTGATCCGAGAAGCCCAGTTCTTCTACTGTTGTGTACATATCATTATATTCGAAGTTTGTAAATATTAGATCTAAACATGTCTTTGATGTTGGTGTGATGCGTGTTGGGATTTTAACGTGTTGTGTTAATTTAAATTCGTGCATTAGATTTAAAAGCTGGTTTGTTTTGAAGTTATCAGATAAAACATCAATATTGAAATCGCCCCCAATGATAATATTCAATTTTGGGTACTTAATGTTTACATATTTTAAAATTTTCTTTAATTGTTTATAGAAAATTTCTTCCTCTCTTCTATTCCAATACATAGTTATGATTAGTAATTTTTCGTTTGGCAATTCAGTTGCGCATATTTCTAATACATATTCTATAGACATGTCTGTAATGTCATTCCTTTGTATGCAGTCAATGTGCTCTTGAACTAATATACAGACGCCTCCGCCCGTTCGTCTGTTGCGACAGTAAGATGCTGCGAATTTGTATCCATTAAAATGAATCAGATCTAGCTTTTCTTGCGAAAGCCATGTCTCCGAGATACCTATAGCTTTATATAGTGAATTTTGAGCAATGAAAGCTTCAAGTATGTCCTGTTTATTGTTAAGGCTTTGTATATTTTGAAACAGTATTTTAAACGTTAGGTCGCTGTTTACGAAATGTATTGTTTATAGTTTCTCCTAACGTGGTTCGGTGACAAGTTTGATCAGTGTTGTTCGTCTCCATAATATCGTTTTCCTGTATTATTGTCGAATTTAGGTGTTGTTGGTTAATAGTGTAGTCTTTTATCTTGATCGGTTTTCCTTCTATGTATAGTTTGTTATTCTTTATTATTGCATGAAGGCCATTTTTTCTTGCCTTAAACAGTTCTTCTCGCATTTGTGCTCTCTCTTTTCGTGCATTAACATCTAGGAATTCTGATATGAATAGCCCTGTACCTTGAAAATACTGATTGTTGTTTATTACGTATTTTGTCATTCTTTTGCTGAGTAGCTCAATAACTAATGGCCGGCTCTTTATGCCTTTTCTTCCTACTCTGTACATGTCTTCAATATAGCCTGAGAGGTCTACGTTCATAACATCGCGAAACAATTCTATTAGTCTGTTGTGGAGCTCACATTCAGGTTCTTTATAGTATTCTCCAAGACCGTAGAGTACAATTTTTTTACGATTAACTTCCGTGATTCTTTGTGGTAGAGAAGTATGTAATGACAGTTCTTTTATTTCTTTCTTTAAGTTCTCATTTTCTGTTCGTAGATTTTCTATTTCAATGTTAATACTTTCTATGTCTTGTATTCTTCGATTATTTTCTATTGTTAGGGCACTGGTTTTCGTATTAAAATCTTCTCTTAATTCAATAATGGCTTTCTTAATTTCTGTTTGTATTGTATTCTGTAGTTCATGTATGATGGATTTGTTATTTTCTTTTAGACGTGATATTATTAATTCGCTCAAATTCTGCATGGTTAGCTGGGCTTGAGTATCATTAAATATTTCAAGATTTTCCTGTGTACGAATAGTGTCTCCCAATAGGCTCAAATTTTCAGAGCAAATAGTGTCTTCATTGCAGTTCATTGTTTTCTTTCTCATGGTAACATTACTTCCATCTGTTGGTGAGGTTAGGTTATGGATACAATCCGGGTGTCTCGGGGTTCGTATAGGGGTGTCTGTGTTTCCTGTTTTCGGTATTTGACATATACAAGTCTGACATTTCCACATTTTTTTATGTTCTAGGGTCATAGTTTTAGAATAATACTCTTTCGAGACTCCAGCGCACTCTAGGTCGTATCTGCATTTGCATAGCGCACAATTAAGGTTTTCTCTTATGGGCACTTTTTGTTGGCATCCTGCACATAAGGGTGTGGGAGCCATCTCGTGGAATAAACTGGTACCGTATTGATTCTCTTTGGTTGATTACTAATAGCGACCTCTGCTGTGCAGTAGCAAAGATGTATCAGTTTCTGCTTGCAATTTGTTTGAGTAGTACTAGTTGTTGATGTCAGATGGCGTTATTTGCAAAAATGTCAAAGTGGTAATGACTTTCACTTTTGATTTGTTTCAATAACAATGTTAATTTGTTTATAATACTTGATATTGAAATCGTACCTTGTTAATTATCCAATTTTCCTAAGTTGTTATTGAACGTGTATGTTCAAAAGACGTAACTTCATCACTTTGCTTAGTGTTTTTTGAATTTACGTGGTCGTTAATCCTTCTAACACTTTTATATATTATTTATATATTTTTTTTCTTTCGATTATTTGAATATTTCATAAAACTTTCAATATCACTCACTATCTGTCACTTATGTGTTCATATAATCACTAATTTGGTATTAATTATTAACTCTCACTACTTTTAATGAATTTTAAATACGGAGCTGTTTGTTTATTTGCGCACCGCAGCGCCATCTCTCTTATTCTCACACACTCACTTTCGCACCACTGCCTACCACCCCGCTGCAAATGGCATCGTTGAGCGACTGCATCGTCAGCTGAAGGCAGCCATTATGTGCCATTCCTCGTCACAGTGGACAGAAGCCTTGCCACTGGTACTACTCGGCATGCGGAGTTCTTGGAAGGAAGACATCCAAGCTACGCCTGCGGATCTGGTATACGGTGAATCACTACGATTACCTGGTCAATTTCTATCACCCACAGAGGAGTTCACCGCAGCCGATGTCACCCAGTACGCCACGCGTCTCCGAGCACACATGGCCAAGCTCACACCTAGGCCTACATCGTGGCACACGACTTCCCCCTTCTACATTCCTCGAGACCTCCATACCACTTCACACGTCTTTCTTCGACGTGACCACGTCCGAGGGTCTTTGGAGCCACCTTATGCTGGACCATACAAAGTCCATGACAGACAACCTAAATATTTTACGATAGAGGTAAAAGGGAAGAAAACTAACGTTTCTGTTGACAGACTCAAACCAGCCTTCATGATGAGGGAAGAAGTGAAAAGGCCAGAGGTAGCACCAACACCAAATGTCGTTAACAACCCTGTAACGACGAGCGAAGAAAAGAGAACCAGAAGCGGGCGGCGAGTGAGATTCCCTGATTATTATCGACCGTAGTTACGGTCTGGGGGGGGGGGAATTGTGGCGAGATAAATTAATTCCAGAACCGCCACCTTAGATTACGGAGCGGAATCGCTCCGCCTATGCATCTTGGGCCATACGCGCAAATCATACGATGTCCTACAATCCTTTGTTCGCGCGGAGGCCAATGACCGAGCGCTTACACGTGCTGCGTTCAACCACAGCGCGCGTGATATTTGTACCGGCAGAGGCAACAACGACCTTGAGCGACGCGCGACGGTGCGACGGCGTGCGCGCAGGCGACCTGTGAGGGAGCCGAGCTGCGAGCGCCAGTCTACTACTGGCTACCGGCCCACCTACTCGTGTCGCGCTTAACTTTGCTTTTGCTTGCTTATTCATTTGTAATTTTAAATAGTTATTGATCATTATAATTTTAAGTTCATAAATCGAGTTTATTTCATCTTCCTCTGCGCTACTGAGCCTTACGCTTCGCTTTAATAGTTCGGGTTCAATTCCCGTCCGTGGAGACATACCATCTCCACAATCCTATCAGAAATATGTCTTGTTTGATATTTTGAAATGATTACAGTTTAATTATATCCAAAATAATGTTTGTTTGTTATATAAATATGAATACCCTTATCTAAATACTTAAATGAGTATACATCTATAACACAGAAGTATGGCATATATACACCTATATACAAACATATGTATATGTGGCGAGTAGGAAGGTAAACTCGCACACTAGAACGCAGCACAGAAATCACGCCACCTTTTAAGCTCCGCCTCTGAGATAAGGATTTTAAATATGTGTGCGTTGCGAAGCGCACACACGGACCACCGCCGCCTGCGATCCTTTTATCTAGAATGATGACGCTGACATTGAGGCCGTTCCTAACGGTGACGTAATTTGTTTACCGGCTACTATAAATATTGTATCCTGATGGTATCGAGACACATTCAATTAAGAAAGCGTTCTTAATTGCTTGCTGATAAACACAAACAAATACACATACGGACAAACGAAAGTGAGTTTCCTGGGCCACGAGGTTTCAGCAGCTGGAATCAAGCCACTAAATACAAAAGTCCAGGCCATCCAGGACTTCCCGGTACCCAAGAACATCAAGGACCTTAGAAGATTTCTCGGAATGATAAATTTCTACCGGAAATTCCTACCAGCAGCAGCTTCCATGCAGGCACCATTAAACAAATTTTTAACAGGCCTAAAAATTAAAGGATCACAACCCATCGAAATGACTCCGGAGCACCTGGAAGCCTTCAACAGATGTAAGCAAAGCTTATCAGAGTCCACACTTCTAGTTCATCCGGACCCAACGGAACAGCAGCAGGGTACAGAATGGCAACCCTTGTCATTCTTCTCCAGGAAATTGAGCCCTGCTCAGACGAAATACAGCCCATATGACCGCGAACTTCTTGGTATATATGAGGCTATACGGTATTTCAAGTTCATGGTTTAAGCGAGAACATTTACAGTTTTGACCGATCACAAACCACTTACATTTGCATTCACCAAACCACGTCAAAACTGCTCCTCACGTCAGTTCAGATATTTAGATTTTATAAGCCAGTACACAACAGATATAAAGTTTGTGCCTTGCAAAGACAATGTGGTAGCAGATACTTTGTCACGTATTGACGAAATCGGCATGCCCATAGATTACCAATCCCTGGCCTGCGAACAGGAAACCGATGTGGAACTCCAAGACCTCGTACATAACGGCTCCAGTCTGAAACTGAAGAAAATCAAACTGCCAGAAGCAGGAGTTGAGGTATACTGCGACATCGCATCGGGGACACGGCCATTTCTCACCAAAAGGTTTCGCAAACAGGCATTCAATACCCTTCACGGTCTGAGTCACCCTGGTGGTAAAGCAACAGTCCGCTTAGTAACTGAACGGTACGTATGGCCCGGTATAAGAAGGGACTGTCGACAATGGGCCAAGGAATGTGAAGCGTGCCAACGAAGCAAAGTGACCAGACATACGTCAGCACCTTTGACAGCTTTTCAGATGCCTTCAGCAAGGTTCCGACACATTCACAACGACTTAGTTGGTCCGTTGCGATTATGTTCTGGCTACAGGTATTGCCTCACCATAGTCGACCGCGTCACGCGCTGGCCTGAGGCATTCCCACTGCAGGACATCACGGTGGAGACTTGTGCAGCTTTTTTTTTTTTTTAACGGGGGGAAATCCTCATGGATGTCCGCCCAGATCGGGGCCCCGTAAAGGGCCATCGATCGCACGATCCCCACGTACAACCGCCTGCAGGCGGTGCTCGGGTCCCCCAGATTGGGAAGCAGCGTTGACAACGCCCCAGCCGCACCCAACAACTTGGGCGCCAGCCGCCGGAAGTGGGGGCCGAAATCCCACCGGCTGTCGAGCACCAATCCCAGACTCTTACTGACTAAAACTACCCCGGTGTTCCATCTCTCACCTACGCCGGGGATCGCGGGAACGTATACCACATCCGTAATCCCCGGCTGGTGCCGGCCCGCCTCTGCGGGCCACCTCGCGTCTACGGAGGGAGTGAGGTGTTAAACACCCTCCGTGACTTCAGAGAGGGGCGCACGGGAACACCTCGCGCCGCCACCTCAGGTCCGGATGAATGGGGGCGACAGACGTCCCCAAGTCCGCCGCCCCTGGACCCAGTTAGGGGGGCCGGAAGAGGGCAGCATACGCCCTCCTCCGACGCCCGGTGCGCCTGCTGCGGGCGGGGTCAGAGGTCGAGATCTCTCTTTCCCTTTGCGACCTCTGCCTCCTTCTGCGAGATAACTGTTTCGCAGAAGGAGACCACCGCGTCCCAGGACTCCTCGCCGCCGACCATAGATTGGACTACGGCCGGTAGCGAGAGGTCACTGCCCACCACAGAGATGAGGTCACGGCGCGGCTCCTCCCAAGCGGCACACTCTGCCAGCGTATGCCGCGCCGTGTCCTCCCGACAGTCGACGCAGTGGTGACACCGAGCGTCCGGCTCCCTGCCTATGCGACACAGGAACTTCCCGAAGCAGCCATGTCCCGAAAGGACCTGTGTCGCACGAAACGTCAGGGAGCCGTGCCTTCTCCCAAGCCAAAGGTCGAGCACTGGCCGGATGGCCTCGACAGTGGCGAGGCCGGCGGTAGGGCGTGAAAGCCTGTCCCGCCATTCCGCCACCAGGACCTCGCGCAGCTGCGGCCATCACCCTCTGCGGCTTCCGCAGAACTGTGATGGTGCTGGCCGTCAGGTCAGCCGCCCAGATCGGGGCCCCGTAAAGGGCCATCGATCGCACGATCCCCACGTACAACCGCCTGCAGGCGGTGCTCGGGTCCCCCAGATTGGGAAGCAGCGTTGACAACGCCCCAGCCGCACCCAACAACTTGGGCGCCAGCCGCCGGAAGTGGGGGCCGAAATCCCACCGGCTGTCGAGCACCAATCCCAGGTACTTCATGATGGACTCGACAGCGATTCGGACCCCCCCGCCGACCACGATGTGTGATCCCGGCGGCGGTGCCCGCCGGGGGCCATGAAAAGCTATGGCCTCCGACTTGTTGAGGGCCACCTCCAAGCCGAGGCGACGTATGCGGCTCACCACCTGTGAGACCGCTGCCGTCGCCAGCAACGCTGCCTCCCTGTACGAGCTCCCCCGGGCAGTGACCAGCGTGTCGTCAGCGTAACACGTCAGGTCCACTCCCGGCTGGAGCTCGCCCCTCAGCACCCAGTCGTACCCGATGTTCCACAGGGGCGGGCCCAAGACCGAACCCTGTGGAACGCCGCACGACATGGGGCGCCGGTGTCTGCCATCACGTCCCAGATAGGTGACACACCTCTCCGCTAAATAAGCCCCAACTACGCGGCGGAGGTAGGGAGGCACTCGATGATAGCGCAGTGCCTCCCGAATACAACTCCAGGGCAGACTTGTGCAGCTGCCCTAACGTCAGGATGGATTGCACGGTTCGGCAGCCCCGAACATATCACAACCGATCGGGGCAGGCAATTCGAGTCCCACACCTTTAAAGAACTCGCTGCTTTAACCGGAGCAACGCATCACCTAACCACAGCTTATCATCCCGCAGCTAATGGCCTGGTAGAAAAGCTACACCCCCAGCTAAAGGCCGCTATCACGTGTCACGCCAATTCAAACTGGACTGAGGTATTGCCGTGGGTCCTACTGGGCATGCGCAGCGCTTACAAGGAAGATCTGCAAGCATCCGCGGCAGAGCTGGTGTATAGCGAGCCACTCCGTCTACCAGGACAGTTCTTCGCCTCCACTCCTGAGGAGACCGTTGACATGACCAGCCTAATAAGCAGACTCCGCTCACACATGAGTAAGCTAACACGACAACCTACTTCTTGGCACACTAGTTCCACTCGACTGTTCTACCTGCCTAAGGACCTGAACACAGCTACCCATGTTTTTTTGCGGCAAGGTCCCACACGAAGGTCGCTAGAAGATCCATATTTAGGAACATATAAGGTCTTGCGTCGAGACCAGAAGACCTTCGACCTCGATGTAAAAGGAAAAAAGCAAAAAGTCACATTGGACCGGCTAAAGCCAGCTTACTTAAGTAAGCTGGCTTTAGCCGGTCCAATGTGACTTTTTGATGACCATCGAGCAACCGATCATGACGTCACATCAGCAACTTCCAGAAGGTCAGGTCACTGTTAAAAAGACGAGGAGTGGGCGCACAGTAAGATTCCCAAACTACTATCATCCGTAGCTAGACTACGATTCACCAGGGGAGTGGTGTGGCGAGTAGGCAAGTAAACTCGCACACTAGAACGCAGCACAGAAATCACGCCACCTTTTAAGCCCCGCCTCTGAGATTAAGGATTTTAAATATGTCTGCGTTGCGAAGCGCACACACGGACCACCGCCGCCTGCGATCCTTTTGTCTTAGACCGGGAGATGATGACAGAAAAGTTCAAGTCATTTGTTACAAGTATGGCGACCCTTAGAGGGTCGAATTGGGTCATTTGAAAACCGACAATAGTAATTTCAGAGCTGGCCCGCGGGGCGTAATTACAGGCTAATAAATTAAATCTGTCAGAAAAAATACGTTGTTCAAACGATTTGTTACACAAAAACTCTTGCGTTTTTTTGTAGTCCATGAAAATTAAACTTGGCGCTAGCGTAATGCCATACTTTTTTGGCGGGTTTTATGGCCCGCCATCTTAATTAAAACGCATTAATTAATTATTTTTTTTTAAACATTCGTTACAGGATATTTTTTTTAAATGACAATGTACAAGGAAGGCATTCACGAAAATCACAATGCCATACCATTACGACGGTTCTAAAGAGCCGCCATACCGCTACAAAGACGTCGATTTTTTTAACAATGCAAAACGATTTTTTACAATCTGAAACTCAGATAACTACTTATTTATCTTATTATATGTGTGAATCTAATTATGCCATATGTTATAACATCACTAGTTACTAAGCTACTAATCAGTACATCACTATGATTTCCGGATCTGGGGATTGCAGTTTGTCTCGGTAAGCGTGGTGTACTGAACAGCTCGTCCTAATATTGTAATTCTGCATACTCGAATAAACCCAAGTATTTGACCAGCCAAGTCTTTTATTATAAATACATAAACACTACATGGTGTCAGAAGTCAAGAACTCAAGAAATTGAAGAAAGTTGGACAACAAAAAATGGTCCAGTCAAGTACAGAATCGTCGGGGTCAAGCGTCACGGACGACCATAATGGCGGTCAAGGTCTAAATAGCAAAATAAAATCACTGCATATTTCGTCGGATTCCAATAACAACAATGCGGAGGCATGGAAACGCTGGTGGCAGCAATTGGAGCTGTATCTATTGGCCACAGGTTTGGAAAAGGCACCGGAAAAACGTAAGATTGCCATTTTGCTACATTTAATTGGTGAACAAGGATTAAATATTTTCAATACATTTAACCTCAAAATAGAAGAAACCAAGCTTGTGGATGTCAAAGCCAAATTCGATAATTTCGTTGAGCCAAGGAGGAACATAAAAATGTGCCGTTATAGTTTCTTCACAAGGAGGCAGGAAAAATCCAAGTCAATCGAAGGATTCCTGGCGGATCTCAAGAATAAAAGTCAAGAATGTGAATTTGGAACGCTTAGGGAATCACTCATCAGGGATATTTTCATTGCAAATCTCAATACGGATTTAGCACATGTACGTCAGATACTACTTCAAGAACCTGATCTGACATCAGAGGATGCGAGAACTGGCGAGGACAATGATCGTCGCACAGCAGGATGCTGAAAAAATAGTCAAAAACACCGTTGGTGAAAAGTCTGAAAATGTCATGCATCTACGTCGGAGGAGCCGTAGTCGAGGGGAACGTCGGCAGCGAGCTTCACCAGTCAGTCAGCAGGATTCTGGCACAGGGAAGAGTCCCTGAAAAGCGCACGAAGGTGTGTAGCCGCTGTGGACAGTTTCACCGCTACAAGTGCCCAGCGCAAGGAGTCAAATGCAGGTCATGTAAATCTTTTGGTCATTTTGCTAAATACTGTTTCACAAATAAAAATATCAGTCATTTAGAGTCGTTTAATTCGAGTAATAATATTAGTCAAAATTATTTTGTTGGAACTTTGAATCAGCAGAAATCAAGTCAATCAAAATGTCATTTAAAGTCGCATAACAGTCATTGTAAACTAGTCATGTCGAGCACAATTATACATAAGTCAAAACAAAATAAACACAATTATTGTAACATAAACATTGTAGTAGGTAGCACACAAATTAGTTGTATCATTGATTCAGGAGCTGATCTCAATGTCAAAACAAACTTAATTATGTTTGAAACGTCAAAGACAAGTAACACTTGTCAAATGTCAAATAATTGTCACTGGATTTGGTGGCAAGTCAATACCCATTATGGGAAAAGTCAATGTCAAATGTAGCTTATCACTGAATGATAGCACTGTCATAGAAAATATAATGTTTATTGGTGAGGCGTGTAAATAGCCTGCACCTTTGTGTAGGTTGTGAGAGAATTTGAATTACGAACCTATGTTAAAAAGTGTAATGGCGGACCTCAAAATAAATTAATTTCCCCTTTGATGAATCCGCGAGAAACCAATACCAAAGACTTATTAGCAGCAAAACATGCCCACGTACTTTGGCAATCCAGAGATCCCACTTAGACCCAGGGTGATGGGAAGATACCACGTTCATGCGCGCTTGATGGTCTTGTAGGTATAGGCTGCCGGCCGGCGAGCAAAATCTTGTTGAATCCACCGGTGCAATGGTTAAAACTCCAAAAATCAACACTGCACTATAAGTTCTCAATGAAGCACAGATGCAGGTCCAATTATTTTACGAGTATCATCAAGGTTTCACCAAAAAAGGAATTTTCAAAAGGCGGAGCGAACCGCACACACAGCGTTGCGCACGGTCACACGAAGAAGTCTGCCCGCTAATGCCCTCTATCGGCCGCATGGCGAGAAAACTCAAGAAAGTTTAGATACATGGGCGCTGCGGCAACAAAGATTGGTGCGAGGATTCATCAATTGAGAAACTAAAATATTTAATTTGAGATACTAACATATTATGCGTATTATATGACAAATCCTAAAATATTATTATTTTATTTTTTTATATTGAAAAAGGCATTGACGCTTCACCATGCTCGGGGGCTTTGGAAGGACGCGAGTGCTTTGAAAAAGAAAAGTGAAATAAAATTATAAGTATTTACTGACATAGATTATGATCAGAAAAAGTTTAAGCTCTACGACTAAATGCGAAAAACAAACGTTACCGTAACCTAAACCTTAAGACTATGAGTATCGTATACGAGTTAACGTTTATTGCGTTGGAATAGGATATAATTTAACGATGGCACGTTTAAAGTTACCGAACTTCGTCTTTACCATTGCAACACGAGATACATTATCCGTGCCTTTATAAACCTCAGTTATAATTCCTAATGGCCAACTTAGAGGAGCTGAATTATCCTGTCCCACAAGTACGACAGTTCCAACTTCTACGGGTTTGTCCGGAGTTGCCCATTTTTGCCTGACTTGCAGCGTATGCAGATACTCTAGGTGCCATTTCTTCCAGAAGGATTGGACCATGCTATCTAACAACTGTTTGCGCTGTGACAAATTAATGCGCTGACCAGACAAATCGGCTGCCGGCAAGTACTGCAATGGAGTCGACATCAAAAAGTGAGCGGGAGTAATAACTTCGGGATGGGGATCGGAAGACAAAACGCTCAGAGGGCGCGAGTTCATAATGCACTCTATTTGAATGAGTATAGTTTGTAACTCCTCATAAGTGAGAAGCTGATTTCCGATCACACGATAAAGGTGCGTTTTTAATGTTTTAACATTCGCTTCCCACATGGCTCCAAAATGTGGGGAGCGTGGTGGGATCATTTTCCACGTTATGCGGCGGGTCGATAACTCGTGTAAAAGAGACGACTTGAAACTTGAATTTAATAAGAATCTATAAAGCTCATCTAGTTGGGCGTTAGCACCAACGAAATTGGTAGCATTGTCCGAATAAACGTAAGACACTGGCCCTCGACGCGAGATAAAGCGTTTAAACGCGGCTAGAAAGGCATCAGAGGTTAAATCAGAGACTAACTCTACATGGACGGCCTTGGTTACCAAGCAAACGAATAAACAGATATACGCCTTCTGGGCGTGTTGGCCTCTGCGACGAGTGAGGGTTATGCGTATGGGACCAGCATAATCCACTCCAGTGTGGACAAACGCCTTTGCTTCCGATACTCGGTATTCAGGCAGGTCTGCCATCACTGGAATGGGATGCGTCGAATTTACCCGAAAACATGTGTTGCATTGTCGCAACTTGGACCTAATGACAGTCCTGGCATCTAGTATCCAAAATCGCTGTCTTAGAATAGACATGAGTAGTCCCGGTCCAGTGTGACAATTCATCACATGGTAATGACGGATTATTAAATCCACAACATGGTCATGTTTGGGAAGTAAAAAGGGATGCTTAGCGTTAAATGGAAGATGCGACTTCGAAAGCCTTCCGCCAATGCGTATATTCCCTCTTCATCTAAAAAGACAGCTAATCTTTGGAGTTTCTTTGGAAGCAATTTCCCAGATTTGATGAGCTTAATATCATTTGCAAAATGAACAGATTGCACAGCGCAGACTATCTCTCGTTCCGCAGCTGACAAACCCTGAATAGAACGAGGTTCACAATGAACCTTTGGTCTAGCGAATTTCAATATATAAGAAACAATGCGCAACAATTTATCCCATGATGAGGTACGTTGAGCAAGTCGATATAGAAGGGGTTGTGTTACTTGCGTGGTCACTGTTAAGACATTTGCCTTATGCTCGGGAAGTTCCCCACAACTAATAGGAGAGAACGGTTTGACGGGCCAATCCTCAGGGGCACAACGAAGCCAAGAGGGGCCGTTCCACCAAAGTTCATGCGACACTAACTGGGAAGGAAGGATGCCACGAGATAGACAGTCGCTTGGATTCTCAACACCTGCCACATGGTAAAAATGTTGAGAACCCAAGTTCTCCTGACATTGAGCGACTCTATTGCTGACAAAGACTGACAAGCGGTGCGGAGAAGAGTGTATCCAAGATAAGGCTATCGTGGAATCCGAAAAGGCGTAAATTCCTGCAATAGGAACACGTAAAGCGTAAGTATCGCGAACAGTTTTTACCAATTTTGACATGAGCACGGCGGCACATAGCTCCAGACGTGCAAGAGTCGTGACTTTGGTAGGTGAAACCTTTGATTTCGCACAAAGTAAGCGGACTATGACACCGGACGGACCACTAGAGTGTACATAAATCACACACCCGTACCCACCCATACTAGCATCAGCAAACGCGACTATTCGAACGGAACAATCATCGGTGACACCCACATGGCGTGGTATGCGTAATGTATCCAGCAATGGAAACTCTTGCATGAGAACGGAGAAACGTTTACAAATGTCGTCAGGAGCGGGATCATCCCAACCAATATTGCTCAGCCATAACTCTTTGATGAGCAACTTGGCATAAAAGATTACGGGGGCGACCAAACCGAGAACATCAAATAAGCGTGCGACTATCGAGAGTATATTTCTCTTAGTACATTTCTCAGCTACTTGGGCGGAAGTGAAGAAGAAATTATCCTGAGAAGGTTCCCACGAAAGGCCTAGAACCTTAGACACATCACTCCCAGCGTGAAAATCGAGGGACTAACGATGCGAGTCGGGAAAACTGTTTAAAAGAACGGGTGAATTGCTACACCATTTAACAAGGTCAAAATCGCCCGATTTAAACATCTTTACAAGATCATGCGATAGCTGCATGGCGGTGTCTTCCGAATGAACCGAATGTGAAAAAATATTTTCACATTCGGTTTCCTCAGGAGAGAAAAAACGTTTATTATCAATTTCTTCCAATTCCCAAAACCTTTGTAATAAATCATTGAGAGCCAATGCCGTGAAAGAAGAGTCAGGTAAATTTAAATTATCACTATTATGCGGAAAATCACCCATAAAGATATACCCGAATGTGGTCAATAATGCAGGTGGGGCGCGTGAACCAAGATCGACTTTATTCCCCAAGTAAATGTACGGAAACAGTTGAGCGCCCAACACTAGGTCAATATCCCCTGGAATATTCCAGCTTAAATCTGCGAGCGGAAGCGTGTGGAAGTCTACATGGCTATCCCACTTAACATGGTGCGATGGTAGCTGGTCCGTAATGCACGCAACTACTAACGCGTGAATAGTATATTTTTGATCCGGATATACGCGAGACTCGATATCTAAATGTACGTAACCTATTATCGGTCGCGATACAGAACCAACTCCTTTAACAAAAGAATTACTCAAAGGAATTATCAGTAAATTAAGTTTTCTACAACAGGCTGTAGTTATTAAATTATTCTACGAGCCATTATCAATTAAGCACCTCACTATTGTTTTGTGACCCGCACTGTCACTTTTAGCTCGCGCATAAACCTGAGCTGTCGATAACAGCACTATCTCCTTAGCCTTCGCTGCATCAGCTGCAAATAACACGGCCGAGTTGTGAGCCGAAGACGCTGGCGTCACATCACACGAATCAGACGTAATCACCCGTGCGGAAATATCGACCTTATCGCAATGAACATAAGAGCGCGGCACCGCGGCGGAAACCGGGACAGACAAGGACGTACCGGGGGTCGGTAGGAGCGCGGGAGGTGCGAGGGACTGCGGCGCGGGAGGCGACGCGACGACTACATTGCAATTCGTCGCTTTAACATCAGCTGTTTGCGGTTTATTTTTTTTATCAAAATGTAATAGTGTATGATGGCGTTTTTTACATAAGTCACAGACTGATGTTGACTTGCAGTTACTCAATCCGTGCAATGTGCTCAGACAATTCGCGCACCCACGTTTAGATTTAATGAACCCTTGTTCTAGGAGTCAATGCGGATTTAAACTTAGCACAGTTATACAAATGAACATGAGCGTTATCATTACAGTACGCGCAGCATGGAACCGCGATCGCGGGTGAACCAGCTGACTCGCTCACAACAAACGCTTTTGTATGTGTGCGTGACTCGCGAGGCGCGAAAGCGGGGTGGCTCCTAAAGTTTCTCGCGTTCGAATGAGACAAATTCGAGCGTGCCAATATCCTTGCCTGATCTTGAACAAAACTTATCAATAATTTCGTTGTGGGAATTTCAACATCTCGGATGGAAAGTTCAAACGATTGAATAGTCTGTGAATCGATTTTTCTCATTGCGTAATGCAAAAGAATAAAATCAGCAAGATCCGAAATCCCAAGTTGTTTCAAGGCAGAAATAGATGCACTAAATGTTTCTATGAAAGAATCGAGACTATTAGCGTTATATGAACAATTTTTTAAATCCAATATGTTATTTAAATAATGCGTACCCAGTGATCGCTTATCTTGATGTTTTTTAACTAAACTATCCCATAAAAACTTGTAAGTATCACCCGTAGGCACAATTCCAGCGGTAACCTTCAATGCGTTGTGCGTAAGCCTACCTACCAAGTACTGCACACGCTGCGAGTCAGTCAGCTGATCATTATCATGAATATTTGACTTGAATGACTCATAGAAAACAGGCCAATTCTCAGTTTTCCCGTCGAAAGACGGCAGCGCAATAGGAGGCAACTTTATTTTAAGCGGTTCAAAAAGAGTCTTTGAGTTACTACTGGGTGTTGATGGCGATTGATTACTGTTTATTTTATTCCTAACACGTTTAATATGAATATACAAATCTTCAAAGGATTCTAAACAAGCATAGTCGGCACTCGAACCAGGTTTTAAACTCATGTTTATTTGATTCATTTGATCGACAAAGGATTCAAATTTATCTCGAATGTCATCAATTGTCTCTGACTCAGTCATAAAACTCTCATTTTTCCTCGAATCGAACGACGATATATTTTTTGATAAATCATACAATCGATTAATGCGTTTAAATAACAATCCTTTCTTTTCATGAAGAATCGTCAGTAAATCTTCAGGCTTCAGTTGTCTATCCGTCATTTTGTTAAATAACAAACGAAGACAATAACAGAAAAAATACAAAGCCGAAATGAGTTGGTAACTACCTACTTATTTCCTTATTATCAAAGCGAATTTTAAAATACGGATACCTACATAGAATGAACTTTACCAATACATACGTAATGTCGTTCTATGTAAGCGAATAAATAATTGAACAGATTTACCAACAAACCACGTAAATTCTATTGTCAATTACGATGCGTTTTATAGGCAATAATTTACCAAAAGTTTACGTAAATCAATAAGTACCTATTGTGCGTTATTGAACCTATATGATTTTTACCAAACAATTACGCAAAAATCTAGGTAACTGGTTATTTATGCGGCTCCGAAGGACCAAAAAATATGGTGAGGCGTGTAAATAGCCTGCACCTTTGTGTAGGTTGTGAGAGAATTTGAATTACGAACCTATGTTAAAAAGTGTAATGGCGGACCTCAAAATAAATTAATTTCCCCTTTGATGAATCCGCGAGAAACCAATACCAAAGACTTATTAGCAGCAAAACATGCCCACGTACTTTGGCAATCCAGAGATCCCACTTAGACCCAGGGTGATGGGAAGATACCACGTTCATGCGCGCTTGATGGTCTTGTAGGTATAGGCTGCCGGCCGGCGAGCAAAATCTTGTTGAATCCACCGGTGCAATGGTTAAAACTCCAAAAATCAACACTGCACTATAAGTTCTCAATGAAGCACAGATGCAGGTCCAATTATTTTACGAGTATCATCAAGGTTTCACCAAAAAAGGAATTTTCAAAAGGCGGAGCGAACCGCACACACAGCGTTGCGCACGGTCACACGAAGAAGTCTGCCCGCTAATACCCTCTATCGGCCGCATGGCGAGAAAACTCAAGAAAGTTTAGATACATGGGCGCTGCGGCAACAAAGATTGGTGCGAGGATTCATCAATTGAGAAACTAAAATATTTAATTTGAGATACTAACATATTATGCGTATTATATGACAAATCCTAAAATATTATTATTTTATTTTTTTATATTGAAAAAGGCATTGACGCTTCACCATTTATAGTAGCAGGTTTAGTCTGTCCAGATGTCTTAGGTCTTCCTACTTGTGGTAAAATTAGGTATAATATTAAAAGAGTTTTTTCAGTATCTAAACAAAATTTTTGTCAACAAATTCTTACACAATACAATGATGTATTTCAGGGTCTTCGATGTCTACCTACTGTCTGTCACCTGAAACTCAAACCAGAAGCAGTACCATGTGTAGATCCTCCCAGGAGAGTTCCATTTGCGTTACTTGAAAAGCTAAGCGTCGAATTGGATCGTATGGAGAGCATGCAAGTAATTGAAAAAGTCACTAAGCCTACAGAATGGGTGAATAGCATGGTAATCACAGTCAAAAGTTCAGGTCAGCTAAGAATATGTTTAGATCCTAGAAATTTGAATAAGAATATTATAAGGGAAATTTATCCACTTAAGTCAATTGATGAGATAAGATCACAGCTAGTTGGAGCTGAATGTTTTTCACATTTAGACGCATTTTCAGGTTTTTTTGGATGCTAAAATTAGATGAATATAGTTCAGAGTTACGTACTTTTCAAACACCATTTGGTAGATATAAATATTTAAGATTACCTTTTGGCATAAATGCATCTTCAGAAATATTTCAAAGAGTCATGATGAATTTGTTTGGTGATTTTGAAGGAGTTTTAATATTCATTGATGACATTCTAGTCTATGGACCGAATGAGTCTGTACATAATGAGAGATTGCATAAAGTAATGGAAAAAGCACGTCAAGTCAATTTAAAATTAAATAAGTCCAAGTGTAAATTTCCAGTGTCTGAAGTCTGTTTTCTAGGTTGTCTTTAGTAAAGATGGTGCAAGGGTTGACCAAGAAAAAGTCAAGGCAATTTTTGATATGCCTACGCCACAAAATGTCAAAGAGTTGCAAAGAATATTAGGTATGATCAATTATTTAGGTCCCTTTATTAGCAACCTGTCAGAAAAAACTCAAATTTTGAGTCTGGACTTGGGATGAAAATCATAGTCAATGTCTTAAGAGTCTAATAAATGAAACCACAAAGTCACCTGTCTTAGCTCATTACAATCCCAATATTCTATTAGTCTTGTCAGTAGATTCGTCTAAGTCAGCATTGGGAGCAGTCATTTTACAAAATAAAAAACCCATTGCTTATAGTTCAAAAACATTAACAACAACTCAGTCTAGGTATGCTAAATTGAGAAAGAATTGCTTGCAATTCAATTTGGTTGTGAAAAGTTTCACCAGTATGTCTATGGTCATAGGGTAACAGTCCATACAGATCATAAACCCTTAGTCTACTTATTTGATAAACCATTACATGATGTACCAGCTAGGTTACAGCGAATAATGTTAACTTTTCAAAAATATGATTTGAAAGTTATACATGTCCCAGGTAAACAAATGTTTATATCTGATACTTTGTCTAGAGCAGCATTAAAAGATATTTATATACCCGAGAATGAGTCAGAAATACTTTGTCATGTCAATTTAATGTATTCTAACTTAGCAGTCACAAAGGATTACAGTACAAAGTTGTCACAACTTACAATTAAAGATGAAACTTTGCAATTGTTAAAGAAGTATTATTATGAAGGATGGCCAAAGAGTAAAAACAAAGTCAGTCCAGCTGTAAAACCATTTTGGAATATACAAGCTGAAATTCATGTAGTCAAAGATTTATTGTTCAAAGGTTCAAAATTGATAGTACCACAGTCAATGTCACCCTATGTAATGTTTTCTTTGTATATATTTTCTGTAACTTGTATGGTGTACATAATAAAGAGTATTCTATTCTATTCTATGTACAAGGAAATGTTGCAGAAAATTCATGAAGGTCACCAAGGTATAAACAAATGTCTAAAATTAGCAAGAGAATCTTTATATTGGCCAAGCATGTCAGCTGACATAAAAAATATGGTAGAACAATGTCTTATATGTGCAAAATTTAAACCTTGTAATCAAAAGGAACCGTTACAAAATTTTGAAATTTGCAAATATCCATGGCAAAAAGTTTGTATTGATTTGATGTATTTTGATAGTCTAACTTATTTAATTGTCACAGATTATTACTCAAAATACATAGAAATAGCTCTGTTAAATAAAAACAGCACAGCTAAAAATGTAACCACACATCTAAAGTCTATTTTTGCTCGTCATGGAATACCATTGTCAATAGTGTCTGATGGTGGAAAATTCAGTTAAAATTGTCAAAAATATGTTAGGAAAATGTAAAGAAAATTCGTCTGACCCATACCTATATAGCCTTATTACAATATAGAAACACACCTAAAAGCAATTTACCATCTCCAGCACAACTTTTAATGTCTAAGAATTTAAGATATTCCAGTGTCATATAAAAAATTAAAACCAAAAGTGGTTAAATTCAAAGATTAAAAGAATGTGTCGATAAGAATAATGACAATAAGTCAAAATATTATGATCAAAATACTAAGTCTTTAAAGAAAACCCAATCATAACTGGGAACAGGCTATTGTCAAACAAAGGTTGGCAAACAATAGGTCATATATTATGTCATAGTAGATATCAATGGAGTTAGGTATAGGACAAATAGAATTAGAAAAAGAGAGGATGGTGACAGCCAGAAGTTTAGACCTCAAGAATCCTCATCTCAATCCCTAGGTCATAATGTAACTCGTTATGGTAGAATTGTAAAGCCACCAAAAGGCTAATTGATGAAATAGGTCAAACATAACAATTGTATTATAATAATAAGTCTTAATTAAGTCAAAACACTTTGTCTTGTAAAACAAATTGAGATTAAGTCAAGTCAGTGTGTCATAAGTCATTGTTTGTCAAGGGTTAATTTCAACTTAACAAGGGGGATGTTGTAACATCACTAGTTACTAAGCTACTAATCAGTACATCACTATGATTTCCGGATCTGGGGATTGCAGTTTGTCTCGGTAAGCGTGGTGTACTGAACAGCTCGTCCTAATATTGTAATTCTGCATACTCGAATAAACCCAAGTATTTGACCAGCCAAGTATTTTTAACCGACTTCTAAAAAAGGAGGAGGTTCTCAATTCGGATGTTTGTATGTTTTTTTTTTATGTTTGTTCGCGCATAACTCCGTCGCTTGTGAACCGATTTGAAAAATTCTTTTTTTGTTGGAAAAGGTATACTTCCCAAATGGTCCCATGAAAATTTTATCGAAATCAACCAAGCGGTTTTCGAAAAATCTAAAAAAAATATCTACATTGTGTACATTGACGACCTCTTATTGTTAGTGTACTCTGCAAAGGAGCAGTACTTTTTTTTACACCAATGTGATTGGTTCGTTTAGGTGGAGGAGGGGAGGGGGTGTAGGTAGGTACCACTAAAAAGTGAAAAATAAAAAACTTTTTAACAAAAAAATACAACCGACTTTTACACAAAAAATCAAAAAAGTGCAAAATAACTTTAATTTCGGAAGTCGGTGTTCAAAAAACGAAAAAGCAACCACAAACACCGAGTTCCGAAATTAAAGTTATTTACGCTCTTCAACATAAATTAGCCGCCTTCCGCAGCTATATTTATAGATTATTTGCCCTCCCCCTTTCAGCAGATAATTATGTAAAAGAACTTAATATTATTTACCAATTCGCTATTTCTAACGGTTATTCAAAGTCAATGGTAGACAGTTTCATTAGTAAAAAGCAGAAAGAAAGGGTTCGTTCACTATTATATGCATGTCCGCGTACTAATATTAATAGATATGTGGCCAGTCTGACCTATCGTCCTGAGACCCAGGGTACAAAATTTTGTCGCATCCTCTTGATTTTTGGCATAAATAGTAGTGTGAACCTAAGGACTTCAGCAAAAATTTATAAAAAAATCCCCTCCCACCCAGAGAGCAAAAAAAGGGGGTATCACAGATGATACTTTGGGTTCTAATTAAACTCAAACGTGTATTTTTTACTTTTTATTTAACATACTTTAATTCCTTATTTATTGCAAGTGAAAATCAGAAAAACAGTTTCTATTGACATTAAAACATAAGAATATGTTACAGGTGGAACATTTCACGAAAGTTAGCTGACTGCAACCCTTCATTCTGCATTTCGATCTAGTATTTTGATTGTCTTTGGCACATACAGGCAAATGCTTTGCTTCTTTTACCCTTTGTGACGTATGTGGCATTGGTTCTACAAGTCTATAGGATCTTTTCCGATTCGGTGGTAGTTGTTCTTCTTCCATTGGTAACGGAGGTCGAATGGAAGAAGAACAACTACTCAATCTGGGACTCATACGTGGGCTGTTGAGAGATAAATGCTCTAAACTAGGGCTGGAACACTGCGAATGAAATTGCATGTAACGGCCATAGATCAAATAATTAGCCAAGTCCATTTTGAAATCTAGGTACTGCATTATTTGCTTCCGGGGAAGACCAATTCTCACAGCATCTTGACGATATTCTATCCAAGCTACTCCAGCCGCAAAATCAAAAAAGTGAAAGATTGCTCGCACTGTCCATTTACCTGTTCTTCCGCGCATTGGATATTTTCCAATAATCCGATCTAACAGATCAATGCCTCCCATGTTTGTATTATATTTTTTTATTGCCGCCGGTTGTGGAATATCAAGATATTGGCCATCTTTTTTGCTCCAGCGACGACACGTTCCAAGAGGTTGAAGAGCAATTTCTGTTGATACTACATGAATTGGCTTGCTATCGATCCACTTGACTACCGCTAACTTTTTGTCTTGTCTCACCACACAATCATAACTTCCTCTACCGTTCTTTTGTACAGTCCTGTCGGTTTTCATTAAAGCCTTCTTTTTCTTCTGCTGCTGCTTAGGATGAATATATCCCGGTACGCGGTTTTTCATAAGAGTGCCAGTACAGTTGAAGTTTCTTTCCGTTAGGTTTTCCAACAGAGTAATGGAAGTGAAGTAACGATCGATATAGATTGCTGTTTTTTGTGGTAAAGTATCGACCAGTTTTAATACAACGCGTCCTCCTAGATCAAGTTTATCTGGCATTGGATGTAAGGCAGACTCAACCGAAGTCCCTTGACCCTGGTACAAGTATAAATCTAAAGGCAGACCATTTGGATTTGTCATCAAAAATACTTTAATCCCTTTGGGATTTCATAATAATCAGCCTCTTTTAACGTTCCCACTGCTGGGACACAGGCCTCCTCTCTAGGAGAGGGAATGGGCCGTAATCCACCACGCTGCCCCAGTGCGGGTTGGTGAATGTCACATGTCTTCGAATTTTTGGTTCTAGGACATGCCGGTTTCCTCACGATGTTTTCCTTCACCGTTTTGAGAGCAGTGGTGAAGAAATGAATTACACAAAGTAATGCGCCTGGCTGGGTTTGAACCCGCGACCTACGATTCGTAAGTCGGGGCCGTTACCACTCGGCCACCACTGCTCTCCCTGCTTTTTTGGGATTTGGTTTTCCTTTAATGACCTGCTTCATCTTACATTTCCCGGTAAAAGGTATTATTTGTTCATCTATGGACACACATTTCTGTCTTTCATTTTCTCTGCACGCTCTCTCAATTTCAGACACCATAGGGCGAATTTTCCAGAATCGATCTACATCTTTCATTGCTGGAGACACTTTGTGATCTTCCACAACTTTCAGGTTTGCTCTGATGCTGAAGTATCTATTACGAGTGATGGTCTCTGCTACAAGTTTTACTCGAGTTTCTGCGGCCCAAAACATGCGAATCCGAGGAAGACCAAGTACACCAATTGCCATAGAACAGCCGATGAAAGATCGTATTTCTTCAGGCGCCGTATTCAGAGACTTACCAGTTCGTTCTACGCTGGATGTGTTCGTACAGGTTCAATACTAGGTCAAACAAGCCGGGGTGAATATATTTCGAGAAGTATTCATAAGAATTTAAACTGTGGGTGGATTTTCCGTGGGCTGCCTTTCCAATGGCGGGTCTACGTCAAAGGTATTATTGAAGTTTTCTGAACGATTCCACGTCAGTGGTCGGTTAGTGGCTCGTCTCTGATGATGACGACTTACAACGTTGGACAAAGGCTCGTCATCCGAATCCTCCCACTCACTTTCAGGATCTTGAGATATTTCTTCGAGGATCTGATGATCCTGAGGATTTTCATCCATGTCTTCATCGCCTTCGTCAAAGTCTTCGCAATCGGAGACATCTAGATTCACTAGAAACTCTGATATCACATTATCTTCTAAACCTGCAAAAATAATTTAAAAATGTGTTGAGCGCCCAAAGTATCATCAGTGATATCGAAAAAAAAATTGATAAAATAAGTACAGTCGGTGATAGCAATTAACTGACCCCCTAAAAATTAAACGAATTTGAACCTTTTGCTCGTTAGCAGTAAGACAACTGGTTCAACGTCTGCGATCAATAAAATAGTTATTCGAATTTGATCTTTAATACGCAGTGTTAAGGTAGGTATGATCTTGAATATTATTTTAACTTGTAATATAATACGTAATTTCGATCGCGTTAAATATGTTTCGAGTGGTCTAGTGGTGACTGTAGTGAGCTGACAAATCGAGGCTGTGAGTTCGTAACCAGCGTGATTGACGCGTTTGTTTCTGTTTTGTAAATTTAAGTTTTAAATAATAAATTATAATATAGTTTAAGTTATAAATAATAAATTATAAATTTAGCAACAAAAAAAAAACGAACAGAAATAAAAAACCAAAATGATGGTAAAAATAATTATATTTTATAAAAAAAATATTATAAGAATAACATAAATGATATTGATGACGACACGAAGATGATAATATTTATCTACTTACTAATAACGTTGTTAACTGCACTGAGTTTAATGTAGTGAATAAGCATGTTATAATATTTAGAAATATAGGTATGTATTTCTATTTCATAACAATAACATCACCACATTAAATATCATTTAACTAAATAAAACGGCATTATACGTTGAAGTTCTACCTACTATAATATATCAATTTGTTTTGTGAGTAGGTAGTTATTTTAGTTATAAGGTTTTGACAAAAAACTAGGTATTCGAAATACTTCGTTAGAAATTATAACAATAGTTAATTTAACACACACACTGACATACGTTAGTATTGTTTGTGACCAACACTGGTTACTCAAGTCATTTATAATTATGCTTTTAATAGCGAAGTGGAGCACCATTTTTTTCTATTACTTGTTGCAAGCGGTCCCGCATACCGCGCACCATATTCAACAACAATTACTTCCTCTCATGAATGGTTTTGGTCCAGGACGATCTTTTTGAATATTAAAACCACACGTCAAACGTTTTAGCCACAATCTGACTGTATTTCTCTGAAACAACACAATAAGCATAATTTTAGTAACGAATAGGTAAACATAATGTTATTTATCGATTAAGTTTGCAAATTACGTTTATCAATTTAGATAATATAAATCAAATTATCTATAAATGATCTCAAATTAGACTCATAATGAAACATAGTTAATTGTCTATTATTCTACATTCACCGGCTTTTAAGCCAACTAACGAATTACGAAGCCAAAAAACTATAATTATAAATGAAGCATAAAAAAGAATACACTTACCGCTATATTAAATTTCGTAGCAATCGCTTTAATACCAACATTCACCTCATGCAAATAGATTATTTTGTATTTTAAATAATCACTCAACTCAACTTGGACATGACGATTCATATCAAAACTGATAACAATTAATAAAAAGGAAAAAAGCGTGGATTTTTACAATTTAGTAGGGCAAGGTAAAAATGTTCGCGCGTATTCACTGCTATTTGTGCATAGAATATCTTGTTCAATTTATTCGTCTACCCCATATTCCTAATGTCATATCTATAGCAGTTTTGGTTGAATACGCATATTGACGTCTAACTACCCACTTATTAAAATAGGTGAACAGTTATAAATAAATGACCTAATACCAACCAATTAAAGCTCAAGTTTGCGTATCAAAATTATTTATTGTTTCTGTTCAACGAGTAGTGTTAGTCTGATAAACTCAAACATATTGAATAACTTTTAATGTTATGAGCATAGGGTGTAAAATCGAGTAATTTTTAGGGGGGTCAGCTAATTGCTATCACCGACTGTACGTTTGCATAACACTTTTACAATTTTCTTAATATCATATTCAAATTTAATCATTTCTCTATTCGAAACAGTTAAAAAATTAATACAAATGTAATTAAAACCAATATTTTTTTTTTTTTTTTTTTAATTAGTTTGGCGAGTAAAATTGTAAAAAAGAACGTGTACTTAATGTTTGAGAACAATAAAAAAAAAAAAAAAAAAAAAAAATACCTTTTTTTGTTCGCCGACATGTCGTTACTCGCAAAAACAATTTCACGCAAATGAATGTAAAGAAATGTCAAACTCCGTTGAATGAACCGAATGCACATTTCAACGATACACAATCCTGCCACGCAACTTACTACGTACGTAGTTCACAGCAAAACTGATAGATGGTGCGGAAAAAAAAAATTGAATCCAGGTATCATAGGTGCCCCACCGAATGTGTCTCCACGTTGTCGTCGTGGTGGGGCTTGAGCGTCTCAATGATCTTGCGAGCTTTCCCGGTAGAGCCACTCATGCCGGAAGGTCGCAAGTGAGGGATCAGAGCAAGAGAGACACACACGCGAGGAATCCCGCTTACTGCCTTCTGGTACGCGTCTGCTCATCAGACGTGGCTGTGAGGGCAGTGAGCGGGTGGGAGGAGAAGCCCTGTGATGGAGAAAGGGCAAAGGAGAAAGGGACCGCACCCTCTAAAAGGAAAAGATGGGTAAAACACAAGAGGAAAGAATATTACCCCAGGGCAGTTCCAGCGGCTCAGCCGTTGGGGAATCCGCCACGCTTGCAAGAGCGTCTGCCCCACCGTATTCTGGGGGGGGCACCAATTGTGTTCCGCTTGCCAGTGGCAACAAGAGCCGAGGAGGCTCCGAATCGTCGTCATCCGGATCCACTTCTTTTAAGGAGCTGATGGCGTACGATTCCGTAGTGGAGGGTTCGCCTGAGCGCCGGGGTGGTGCGGAGTCGGATTCCGGCTCTGCGCCAGACCTAGTAACGGTCAGCTCGGCGGGCTCTAGAGACGGAGGAGGGGGGGCTGCTGCGGAGAGCGTCGGGTTCTTCCGGAAGCGGCCGCGACGGGAGGAAGACGGGGAGTCGACCTCAGAGGGCGAGTTTTCCTCCGCCCGCAAGATCCCCACCGCTAGGCAGGGCAGGGGCTGTGAGGCGGGGAGGGGGCTGGCTCCCTCTACCCGGGAGGTGGAGAGTCGGGCCGGGAGGTTGGTGGAGGAGGGGCGTCGCCCTGGAGGGAGCGGTCGTAGGGCTCCCTCTACTACTCTTCTGCCTACTCTCGACTCCGACCACTCGGAGTCCCCGGGAGAGGTGCGTCCCACTGTTGAGGAGCAGAGGGCCCAGTTCGCGGAGGTCGTGGAGGCCGCGATCCGCGCTGTGGCCTTTAAGAGGAAGCAGTCCTCGAAGCGGGAAGCCATCAGCGCGGCCAAAGCCTCCATCCTGGCGGCAGCGGCAGCCAACGTTGGCGGGCCCTCGAGGGAGGCAACAGAGCTGCGGGCGGAGGTCGCCCGCCTCGCGGTCATTACGGAGCGACTCGTTCGGGAGAATGAGTCGCTCCGGAGGGACCTGGCGTTGATGGCTAGGGCGGCCTCGGAGGAGCCGCAGGGGGGGCCAAGTCCGGCGGCGCTGGAGGGGAGCCAAGTGCTGAGCCAGGTGCGGAGCCTGGTGCGGCAGGAGCTGGCTCCCTTCCGGAGGCAGGTCTCCGTCTTGGAGGGCATGATCCGGCGTCCCCCGTTGGCGGCGGCACAGAGGCCCCCGGGACAGCAGAAGGCGGCTTCGTATGCAGCCGCGGTGGCTGCTGGCCCGGGAACATCCGGCCAGGCGAAGGCCAAGGCGGGAGCCGCGCCAGCGCCTGTAACGCCGGCGACGACCAAGTCGGCCCCGGCGAAGAGGGGAAGGAAGAGGGCTGGAGGGAGAGCGGCTAAGGCTGCTGCACCAGTGGCGCCGCGGCCGCCCCCACCCCCGACCTCGGACCCTCCTGCGGCCGAAGCCGGGTGGCAGGTTGCTGGAGAAAAGCGGCAGGCCAAAAAGGCGGCCAGGAGCAAGGCCAAGAGGCAGCGGCGGAAGGCCAACGCCATCGCGGCGAGGCTTCGCGCCCCGAAGTCCGCGGCTGTGGTTTTAACACTACAGCCGGAAGCGGAACAGAGGGGCGTGACATATCTCGCCGTATTGAAGTGGGCGAAGGAGGCGGTGAGCCTCCAAGAGCTGGGCATCAGCGAGGGCATCGGGGTCAGGAGGACCTTGACCGGTGCCCGGAAGCTCGAGCTCGCCGGAGCGGAGAGTGGCCCGTTCGCGGACGCCTTGGCCGAAAGGCTGAGGGCGGTCTTACCCGCGGACGAGGTCCGGGTGTCCAGGCCGACTAAGCGCATCGACATGCGCATAGTGGGCCTGGATGACTCCGTGACGGAGGAGGAAGTTGTCGCCGCCGTCGCCAGGACTGGGGGGTGCTCTGCCGAGCTCGTCAAGGCGGGCACCCTCCGGCCTGACAACACGGGCATGCAAACCCTTGTGGTGAGCTGCCCCGTGACGGCGGCCAGAACTGTGTCGGAGGGCCGAAGGCTCTTGGTGGGATGGGTGACTGCGCGGGTAAAACTGCTGGAACCCAGACCTCTGAGGTGCTACCGCTGCCATGTGGGTAACCACACGGGAGCTATGTGCCCCTCGGAGGTCGACCGCAGCGGACTCTGTTTCCGCTGTGGTCGGCCCGGTCATCGGGCCGGCTCGTGCGAGGCCACGCCGCACTGCAGTGCATGTGCGGCTGTTGGCAAGCCGGCCGGCCGAGCACTAAGCTGGGGGAAGGGCCTGCGCGCCATCCGCCCCGACCAGGGGCAATAGGTCCGCCACCGCCGCCGCCTCTGCCGCCGCCGCGGCTTCCGTCGCCGCTTCTGCCGCTTCTGCTGCGGGTGCTGCGACTCCCAACGCTCGGGAGGGTGCTGAGATGGAGTGCCAGTAATGGTCCCATTTCGGCCTCCTCCAGAGACAAGTCGGCCGCTGTGCTGTTGCGCAGTGGCTGATGCCTGGGGACGGTGAGAGTGGGTGGCTCGCCGTCCGATACCAGGTTGAGTCGACGACGCGTTGTGTTCCACGCGCGCCGCAAGGAGCCGTCAGCACCGAGGACGGGGCCCCATAGGGTCGGTGCCTGCTAGGGTTGCGGAATTTGTTCGAAAGGATTACCGCGGCCCTGGAACGCATAGGGCACAAGAAGGATCACGGGTGGGTTTTAGTCAGTAAAAGTCTGACACTCCCTACAACTCCACCCAGGGCGGGAGGGGTCATTTGATGATTTCCCATCCAAAAAAAAAAAAAAAGGTATCATAGGTGATACCAGGGGTCTCAGGAGGCTATATGGGCCCCATTTCAGATAGAATTAGTAATTTACTTAGAAAAAACAACGTTTATGTAGCGTTCAGAACGGACCAGAATATACGCCGTGTTTGTAACGGAAAAGATATTTTAGAAAATAGTTAAAAGGGTCTGGGGTATATAGGCTGGTTTGTGATTAATGCAACGGGGTATATGTGGGTCAGACGGGCCGTAACTTTGACATAAGGTATGGGGAACATGTTGCCGCGTATAGAAATGGCCATTCGGACAAATCGAATTTCGCGAAACATCTAATTGATACCGGCCATTCTTTGCGCGACAACAATAGTTTTAATATACTACATGTTTGTGATAAGGGTTTCCGGCTGTGTGTTTTGGAACAATTAGAGGTTTTGAAACATAGTAATAATAATAATTTTGCACTGTTGAATGACCAGACGAATTTAGTTTCTTCCCCTTTACTGCGTATGTTTGTGGGTAGTTGTACACAAATAACCAACGGTGGCAGTGTATAAAAGGGGGGGTGCCTTGTACTAATTTCTCAGTCGCAACTCAACGGTCAGCGAGTCAACACGTCCCCTTTTTTTTTTGATGGGAAATCATCAAATGACCCCTCCCGCCCTGGGTAGAGCGGTAGGGAGTGTCAGACTCTTACTGACTAAAACCCACCCGTGTTCCTCTTGTGCCCTTTGCGTTCCAGGGCCGCGGTAACTCTTTCGAACAAATTCCGCAACCCTAGCAGGCACCGACCCTATGGGGCCCCGTCCCTGGTGCTGACGGCTCCTTGAGACGCGCGTGGAACACAACGCGTCGTCGACTCAGCCTGGTATCGGACGGCGAGCCACCCACGCTCACCGTCCACAGGCATCAGCCACTGCGCAATAGCACAGCGGCCGACTTGTCTCTGGAGGAGACTGCAATGGGACCATTACTGGCACTCCATTTCAGCCCCCTCCCGAGTATCAGGAGTCGCGGCACCCACGGCAGCAGCGGCGGAAGCGGCGACGGAAGCCGCGGCGGCGGCAGAGGCGGCGGCGGCGGCGGACCTCTTGCCCTTGGTTGGGGCGGATGGCGCGCAGGCCCTTCCCCCAGCCCAGTGCTCGGCCGGCTTGCCAACAGCCGCACATGCACTGCAGTGCGGCATGGCCTCGCACGAGCCGGCCCGATGACCGGGCTGACCACAGCAGAAGCAAAGTCCACTGCGGTCCACCTCCGAGGGGCACATAGCTCCCGTGTGGTTGCCCACATGGCAGCGGTAGCACCTCAGTCAACACGTCCCCTGAGGATGCCTCGTGGAGAGGCGAAACACGTGTCGGTAATGGTGTTGGGTTTTGCTTTGCCTTCCTGCATGTGCATAAAATCCTTGCATTTAATAATAATAATAATAAAACGTTTATTTCGGAAACTTGCTCCATAGTTTGTTAGTGATACAACTTACGTAACTATATTAGTACTTACTCTTTGCCTTGTAATCTTGCATGTGCATAATATAGCGGGCGGGAGGGAGGTGCATACCTGCAACCCAATAATATTCGCGGAAATTAAAACTAGATATTATTATATTGTTTTCATTTTCAAATTTAAAATGGATTTCCGCAAAGTAACGCCTGACTCAATAAATTTTTTTTTAAAAGTTTTTTATTATAAATACATAAACACTACACCATACTCATGGGTTGGGTCATATAGGTGGCGTGCTTTTTGAAAATTGTCACATTTTTTGCGGAGTTCGAACAATTTGTTACAGTATGGCATAGTTTTTTTTATACAAGCAGAAAGTGCAAGCAACGTAAGTATAAAATTTCTAACACGTACGCGAAGCCATTATTATTTTTTAAATCGATTTAAATACGTAAAATATTCAACGACGGAGCATCTTCTGCGCCGCAGGTATGTACATATACGGCAGCTGCTGGTCAGGCGCTTCACCGTTATATATATACATATATATATTATTATATGTAATATTTATTTATACATACATATATGTGTGTGTGTGTGTGTGTGTGTGTGTGTGTGGGTGTGTTTGTTTTAAGTACCATTCGAGGACTTGGGCATGAATACACAAGGAACATCTGAGGACATTTTCAATCCGAGGACATTTTCGTGGGTCCTCGAATTGACTTGACTACTGCATCGTATTTTTCATGCAATTTTGAACCTTTCTATATAAATAATAAAGAAAAGTCACGAAATCCTCGGATTGGTGGTGATCATTCATGTACACATTTCGACAGTGTGTGACCACTAGACGGCGCCACTATCGATTTTCACACACTGCCTTAACACATGAGTCAAGTTTGTAATATTATTCGAGGGCCTGGTGTGTAAATGTTACACTCGAGACCTCGGAATAGTACTTGAACTAGTCAGTGTGTTAAGGTCCTTCTTTCGGGTACAATTTCAGGTTAAAACTAAGTTGTGTTATTTTTCGTTATTCTTTTTGTATTCATAATTTATTTGTGGGAAGATGTTTATGTAATTGAGGCTGCTAACGTCCAGAACATTACTTATGTTCTATAATTTTAGGATAAGAAACTTTTATTTCTTTGTTCTACCTGAAGTTACAACTGTTCTTGGAATAAGAAACCCCATTGATTTTAAGTCCTATTATGAATGAAATAGTTACTCAAAAAATCCACAATAATTTTCCTTCAGCTGACCCGCAACCGTACATGTGGTGACTGTGTATATTATGCGGTAAGTATCTTTTCTGTGTTTTATTACATACATATATCGTAGATTATAATAATTTTATATTATAAGGGGTTGTGTTTTACAATAATGTTTACGTACCTTGTTTTAAGAACACAATCCATACATAATTTGTTTTTTTAAATATTGCCTAATTTAGATTTTTTAGAATAATTTGGGTGCTTTGTGCATAGTTATTAGAATTATATTTTACGCATACCTGTTGGAACTTTTAATCATATTTTAATTTTTAATATAAGGATCATCCAAAATGGTGTATTTATCTGGCTTTGGGAGCCGTGGACGCCGTGGTTACCGGAGAGGCCGTGGTAACCGCGTGGAACACGACGCGCCGTCGACTCGGGCCTGGTTGCTATCGGATGGCGAGCCATCCATAGCTCGCCATCCGCAGGCCCACGCCTGCGGATGCGTCCCCCCACTGGATCCGACACCCGGACGTGTCCCCCCACTGGATCCGACACAGGTACCTCCCGAAACAGCCGTGTCCGGTGAGCACCTGCGTCAGGCGGAAGGTGAGGACGCCGTGGCGTCTCTCTAACCACTCCTCAAAGAGGGGACTTATCGCCGCAATGGTGGTGTTCCCAGCGCTGGGTTGCAGCAGTCACTGTCTCCATTCCTCCGTGAGACCCCGCCGGAGCTCCGTCCGCTGTGCAGCAATTTGCCACGGCAGCAGGGCGTAAACGTGCGCGAGGGCTCTCGTCTCAAGATCCCACGGCAGCAATCCGGCAAGGAGATTAGCCGCCTCGCCGGAGACCGTGCGGTATTCCCGGACCAGCCGGATGGCCATGACCCTCTGGGACGCTACCAGGAGGCGCGCTGGCAGTCGCCTTAGCGACAGCGCCTACACCGGGGCCCCGTAAAGGGCCATGGACTGCACGATCCCCGCGTACAGCCTCCGGCAGGAGGCGTTTGGTCGCCTAGATAGGGCAGGAGCTGCTTTATCTCGCAGACGGAGGCTGCGGAAAGGGAAAGAGAGATCTCGACCTCTGACCCCGCCCGCAGCAGGCGCACCGGGCGTCAGAGGAGGGCCTACGCTGCCCTCTTCCGGCCCCCCTAACTGGGTCCAGGGGCGGCGAACTTCGGGACGTCTGTCGCCCCCCATTCATCCGGACCTGAGGACCGAGACCCTCTCTGAAGTCGCGGAGGGAGTTAAACACCTCACTCCCTCCGCAGACGCGAGGTGGACCGCAGTGGCCGGCCGGCACCAGCCGGGATTACGGATGTCGCATACGTTCCCGCGATCCCCGGCGTAGGTGAGAGATGGAACACCGGGGTGGTTTTAGTCAGTAAGAGTCTGACAGACCCCTCCGCCCGCCCCAGGGTGGAGGAAATCCATGAGGATTTCCCCCCATAAAAAAAAAGGAGCTGCTTGAGGGCAGCCCCGGCCCGCCCCAGTTTGGGAGCCAAACGACGGAAGTGCTCCGCGAAGTTCCACCGGCTGTCGAGGACGAGGCCCAGGTACCTCATCGTTGGCCCGACGCCGATGTGAACCCCTCCTACCGTTATCTGGGATCCCAATGGTGGCCGGTTCCGAGAGCCATGAAAGCACATGGCCTCGGACCCAGGCCACCTCGAGACCCAGTTGCTGGACTGCCTCTCAACGACCGCTGCAACTCCGCGTGTACTATGTAGATCGGCCGCCGCCAGGTGCGACCCCCCTTGCGCCAGGACCAGCGTATCGTCAGCGTAGCATACAACACTGACGCCGCAAGGGAGGTCACCGCGCAGCACCCAGTCGTAACCGATGTCCCACAGGAGCGGCCCCAGAACCGAACCCTGTGGAACACCGTACGACATCTCTCGCCGGTTCCACTCTCCCCGATAACTGGGGTAGATGACGGAAGTATTACCGCCCTGGGACGAGGAATATGTGGAAGATTTCGAAATTCGTAAAGTAAAACTTTTCCCTGCTTGTTCTAAACTTGTTTATAATCTGATCATCATCATCATCGTTTCAGTAGTAAAACGTCCACTGCTGAACATAGGCCTTCCCTAATGACTTCTAGACTTAACTATAACCTGATGTTTATAAATTAGCCTGACGTTGTTTGTTACAGAGTATATACCATGGGGTATATCCCCATATATGTACACAAAGAGGAACTTGGAGTTTTCCCGCACTGTTCCGAATTCACCAAGCTCTCTTGACAGTGACCCAAATCGTCTGAGCATATCATTTTGCAAATAAGGTTCATATACAATTGGGAAAATTTTACAGTTTAGGATAGCTTGATGCAATGGCGTCTGTACTTAAGATGTGAAATGTGTATACAATACAGAAACAAATATATTTGATAAATGTAGATAAAAGTTAGGTACAGAAGAACGTATAAGTCCTCGATTTGGACAATCAGAACTGCATAAGATGTCCTCAGATTGTTCCTGGAAAGTATAACACAAGGTCCTCACAATGTATATGGGTAAGGAAAAAGTGTGTGAAAGTGAGTCCTCAGTTTGTCATGTCCAGTCAGGTAATTAGGTCCTCGGAAATTTCACACAAAAGTCCTCGGAAGGGTATCGTTAGAAGCATGAGCTGTGTATATTAAGGTGCTCGCATTGGTCAAAAAGATTTTAGTAACAAAATCGTGCAATAGCAGAGCAGGAAGATAACTGCTAACTGTAATTTCAAATTTTGTCTCTTTATATCGTATTAAAAAAACTGTACGATGTTGTTTTACAAGTTTTTTCGAACGTCCTCGCATAGGTGACCTAAAATTAAAGTCCTCAAATAGTACTCCCTACAAACAGGGGTGTGTGTGTGTGTGTATCTGTGAATCTTTTGTGCCTATGAATTCAATTATTTAATAAAAATGTGCGAAACTATTTGCGGAAATATTTTTCTTACCATCTTACTTACTCTAAACTTATCTTCAGCAGCGTCTTGCGCTGCTGAAGGTAAGTTTTCCGAGTATGGCATGACCGTAACACGACACCATAAGTATGGCATTATTTTTTTCAAACACCGTTCCCCAAAAACTTTCTAAAAATTCTAATGCCATACTGTAACAAATCGTTTCGACATTTTTTATTTTTTAACATCATACACACACAGTGACAGCTCTCGGATCTATAGTAAAAATATGGGATATATATTTTTTTTTTTACTCGTTCTGCAACTACACAAATAAGACAATGCCATACTGTAAATAAATAATTTTACATTTGAAAAGTTTTAATATCTAGAACGTTAAGAAAATTATCGTTTTTCAAGTATGGCACCATTTTCGCACTTCACTGAAAGTATGGCGAGGGCTTAAATAGATTTGCTCTATTATGAACTATTCAGGATTCAAGTGCCATACTGTAACAAATCGTTTTGCATTGTTAAAAAAATCGACGTCTTTGTAGCGGTATGACGGCTCTTTAGAACCGTCGTTATGATTAAACGAACTTACCTGTAAGCGAAGTTCGATCATAATTATACGAAGCGCTTCGTCCGAAGAGATTATAACACAATGTAGTAACACATAAGTGACACCACTCAGACACTGTAGTTGAGAGTACCTACCTACTCATTTATTTTTTTTGCGGGTATATCTTCTTCTGCTTTCTTAATAGTCTCTTGTCATTTAGTTTAGAGAATATAAGCGTTATTTGATATTTCCTGAAGAGAAATAAGGGCTAGCGTAAGCGTGGGAAGGAGGGACCTAATCTCTTCGAACGAAGCGCTTCGTATAATAGGGATGTTTCCTGAGTAAAAAATATATGATTATGTTTAGTCTGTCAGTTAGACTATAGAAAAATATTGGACACGTATTTTTTCCTTTATCAAATCTATAAAAACTGACGAAGATACAAAGCATCAAAGATCAGGAGTGGGGGCTTGTGACGTTACGGCTCGCTAAAAATCGGCTTCATTTTTTGTTTACGTGAAAAAAGAAAAAATACGTGTCCAATATTTTTTGGAAATCTATCTGACGGACTAATTAGATTTTTTTAGTCAACTACCCTATTATGATCGAACTTCGCTTACTGGTAAGTTCGTTTAATCATTAATTATACTAACGCTTCGTCCTCGAGATTATAACACAATGTAGATTTTGAGAGTTGCCTTCTGGAAATATTAACAACGCAATGTTATAATTTTAGAAACATTTATTCTGGTAACAATGTTTTCAAATAACAAAAAAGAATCAAATCTTAATTTAGAATGATTTCGGTAATTAATGATTAATAACAAATATAGTTCTATGATTATTAATTAATCTGAAAAAATGAATTAATTCTAATTTTGTGCATGAGTACAATTTATTCTTAGTGAATAAGTTGCAACAGCGACAATTATTGAGGAATCTATTGATTGATTATTGACCTTGCTAAGGGAACATTCATCTGAATCAGTGATAGTGCGATTATAAAATCTAGCAAACGTCTCAGAACTACCGCTCCAGCCGGCAGTCCTGTGAATTTCGTCGATACTGACCCCGAGGGCGTGCGCACGCGAAGTGGCTGCGTGACGCGTGCTGTGCGCCGAGAACATAGACACATCTAACCCACTATCGCTTAAAATGCATTTAATCCAGCGGCTAAGTGTTTGCGGACTTACAGAGTTGTGTGGCTTTTTTAGATTAATAAAAAGGGTGCCAGATTTACGAAGATCTTGTTTTGTTTACGTAAAACACTAGCGTGTTAGCGGGGCATATTTCTACACTTTCATTAAAAAAGGGTAAAGTTAATAGGGGTTGTTTAGACCCTACTCGAGAAGTTTTTATCAAATCGGGAATTTTTATAATAATTTTGGATGGCATTATATTGATATTTACTATACAAATTTTCGACAGAGTTTGAACCCTATGAGCCGTGGTAAGGGCTAGTAATGTTGTACATTTTTTAGAAATTTCTACAAGTGACAGTTGTTCATTTGGGTATTTCGACCGTAAAAAATTTAGCACACAGTTAGTATCCCACGTTACATTATATTTCGGCTTAGGTGGTCGTAGGCGAAAAACACCTTTAAAATATCTGTGAATTCGATCGTCTTTAGAAATATTTGGGCCCAAAATCAGTGATAAAGCTGATCGATATGAATTTAAGCTTCCATATTTACTACCTTTGTTAAAATTTTGCGTAAAAAAGTATATTACTGATGGAACCGAGGCCTTATAGTAATTGATACCTTTTTCTATGCAAAAACTCCACCATTTTTTTAGACATACGTCATATTGCTTCATCGAGTTATCTGATAAAGAAGCCATCATGATATTTATTGAGGAAGGCGGCAGGAATCGTCGTGAAAACGCCTCCCGGATAACACCCCGGCAACCAGGGTAAGCGTCAGGTGCACCTGCCGGTTGCTGGAATGAGATATTAAGAGGTTTTCATTAGGGGTAAATATAATTGGGTCTGATATAAGCAGGGACCTATATAAGGGATACCACGGCTGTGTGGGCCATAAGGGAGCAATAAAAATTCCTTGAGCTTTGTCATTAATTATTTTCCTTAGACTTTTTAAAATAACAGAGAAAGGGGGAAAAGCATAAAAATAAGATAAACCCCAATCAATTGTAAATGAGTTTATCGCGTATGCGTCCGGATCTTTATGCCAGGAAACGTATTTCGCACATTTTTTGTTGATGCGGCTGGCAAACAAATCTATATCGGGCTGCCCAAATTTACACTTAAGTGTTTTAAAAGCCCCCTCTGACAACTCCCATTCTATGTCTGGGTGATTACGACGTGACTCGGCGTCCGCGATGCTGTTATCACAAGATCGTATGTAGGACGCTAATTTATAAAGTTTTCGTTCTTCACACCACTTCCGAATCTCCCTTGACATATCGGTTAAGTGGGGAAATTGAACCCCGCCCATGCGATTGATGTATGCTATAGCAGTCGAATTGTCTATACGAAGTAGTACCTGACAGTCGTATAAATCCTTAGCAAAAAGTTTTAGAGCGATGAAAGCGGCTAATAATTCTAAATAATTTATGTGCTTATCGCGTTCGCTATTTGACCACTGACCACTTGCATTTTCACCATAACAGGACGCGCCCCATCCCGTTGTTGAGGCGTCAGAAAATATTTCGATGCAATAGTTGTCGTCTCTAATACGGTGCTTCGAATTATCAATAACCTTTAACCACTAATGAAAATCAGGCAGTAATGAATCAGGGAGAATCATTTGTTTGTCATAATTTCCATTGCCGCGAAGATTTAAGAATTTGCAATGCTCGAATTGTTTAATGTGTACCCATCCATATTCCACAGCTGGGCAGGCAGACACTAACATGCCTACTAATTGTGCGAAGTTTCTAATTTTGCATTGTCTCATGGTAATAAATTTACGGATTTCGTTTTTTATACGCGCTTTTTTATCTATGGGTACACTAATCTCTAAATTGGATGAATTTATAAGTACTCCTAAGAATTTACACAAAGTAGACGGATACATACTGCTTTTATCATCATTGATAATAAAGCCTAAGGAACAAAGTAGTTTCTTTGTGATTGCAAGATTTGTTTTGCAATTTTTGTATATATCCGCTAATAATAAAAAATCGTCTAGGTAGAGGGTAGATAGAAAACCCGCGGACCGCAACAATTTCACAACCGGTTTCATTATTTTTGTAAACAAGTATGGAGCTGTATTCAAACCGAATGGCAAGGCATTGAATTCGAATAATTGACTATTAAAAGAGAATCTAAGATATTTACGGGAATCTTCATGAATTTTGATAGCGAAATAAGCGTCTTTTAAGTCTAAGGTCGTCATATAGCAGCCCTTAGTAACAAGTTTTAAAGCGGTTCTTAGGTCCTCTAATTTAAAATGGTGTGTATTAATAAACTTGTTTAAATGTTTGAGGTTTAATATAAACCTCATTTTCCCATTTGGTTTAGGAGTAAGGAACACGCTGGATACGAATTGGCCTGGGCACGGGTCACATTTCGATATAGCTCCTATATCTAGTAGGCTATTGATTGCATCGGAAAAATAAGTAAACTCAGAAGTCGAATAACTTTGCTCTGCAGGTACTACCTTCTGGAATACCTGAGAGGAAAATGTAAGTTTATATCCGTCGATCCACAACAGTATTGATTGATCACTCGTTATAAGCGACCATTGTTTGTAAAAGTATGACAAACGTACTTAACTGGGTCTAGTAGCGGCGGTGCGGCTGATGTTGTGGCGGCAACTTCTTCAATGAGCTGGCGGGCGGTGGCGGCTGCCGCGTTGACGCAGGCGCACGGCTCCTCGGCGCGGCTGCCAGCGGCCTGCGCGGCGCTGGAGCAGGAGCTCGTTGGTTTAAATGCCTCTGAGGCATTGGATTGTTTGGTCAATGGCCTTTGTTGACGGTATCGGGCTTCAGTTCTGTACCTGACTTTGCTACGGCTTTAGCCGATTTTATTGTCTCCGATAAATTTTCGCCGAATAAAAACTCATCTATTTTGGTTCCACCAAAGGCATCCTTCATGTCCCTTTATAGCGCAGCGCAGATAAAATAAAGTTTCTGCTGGTAATTGAGTCGTAGTGTTGGATATCGCAAAGGATTCGCGTAGCGTCCATTAGCTTGGGTAGTAACTCGTTGTTTTTTGAAATGAGTTGAGTTGTGATTACTTGGCCCAAGCAGGAGATAGCACTCGCCATCTGATCCTGTTTGACGACTATGGCCTTATCACGCTTCGATGCGGCTTCGGGTATTGCAGCTTTTAGCTCAGCGTTCAACGCCGGGGCCGCAATACAACGACAGTTTGATGGGACCAAGTATTTAGCTACTAGTGCTTTTTATAATCCTTGTCGAGACCCTCTGTAGCGATGTGCAGGAAGCGTTTAGTTACTTCTTTATGTAACTCTGGTCCATACTTAACAGATGTTGACGGGTCTTCCCCCAGGATGATCATCGTATCCTGGTCTAGGTCCGCATCGATGATTTCATCTGACGCTTCTTGTGAGGTACAGTCTGTTGTCAACATTATCTGACCCACCCTAAAAACAAACGAATTTGGAATTCTATCTATAACATTAAGGTTTATTCAATGCAATGAGCTTATCAGACAAGTGCTCGAGGAATCGATGAACAAATACAATAATAATACAAACACGCAAATTTAATCTTTATACCATTGTCATTAGGTTATATTTTATAACTACTTGTTATAACATAATTAGTCTAATAGCTTATTTTAAAGGCAATAGTTATCTTATTCTGGTCTCGTGTTCTATGCATATGACTATGAGAAACAAGTTGTAAGATCAAATCCCACGGCGAAGACGTCGTTTTGCTTTTCAATTTAAAATTTATTCCAAAACTATTTTTTGTAATAATGTAAAGAACTATAGACGGATATAAACTTTCTGGAATGTAATATTTTCGCATAGCTTGTAGTATGTGGGTAGTTCAACAATAAATACTCGGATCCATTTTAAAACTGGTATTCAATACTATGCTACTGACTGAGGGTATACAATGACTTCGCGTAAACATATTTTACCTTGCTTTAAAATTGCAAAAACAACGGCTCTTTACAATCTGTTATTTTCTATTGTATAGCTAGTTTTTTTATTATCATGTCTTAATGGAGTGGTTACTTATTTAAAATACAAAATAATCTATTTGCACGAGGAGAAGGATGGTTGCTTGTGCAGTGCAAGAATAAACTTTATGAAAGTATACTATATGGGTCAAATTCTTCAGAATATTGTGTCTAGCATTACAACAACGTTCTAATTTCAATACGACATATAAGAGTTGAATGTTGAGTTGGTCTTGTGGTCACTAGGATAGTGCTGAGTTCATTGTTGTAATACGTTCGAAACTAAGTTTGACCTAGGCGTGGCTTATTGCTCAGCTGTTTTTTATTTTATTTTATTACACTTGTTTAATGGACGACGTAGGGTCTTGTCATTTTAAAAGGGTAGTTTGTATAGAAATAAAACTAAAGAAAATTGCAAGTTAAAAATGTTTATCATTTCATTAAAAGACTTAGGTAAGATAAAGTAAGTAAATGCTCATATATTTCCAAATTAATATACATTTTAAATTAGTATGCCATAATGAAATCTAACAATTTATAAATATTAAAAAAGGCATGCTTATGCTTAAAATTTTGTTTTCGACAAAATGAATTCATCCGTGAAATGCTTTAACTACAGATTTATAGCTGCCTATATGTAGTGAATAAACATGTTATTTAAATAGAAACAAGCTATTGATAACAATAACATCACCACATAATCTGCAACATTTTAATTGTTTAACAGTCAATCCATTGAGCATTTACTTACGTGGTGTGTTTAAAAATCCCTACTAGATTAATTAGTAGCGGAGTGGTGCACCGTCCCCTGCTATAACTTGCTGTAAGCGGCTACGCATACCGCGCACCATATTCCCACACAATATATATACTTCCACCAATTCACCAGGGCCCATTGTCCGGTTGAGCAGTAACCAGCCTTAGTGCGCTGGACTGCGAGTGGTCCAATCAAAAAAAAAAAAAAAACCAGGGCCCATAGACGACATCCAGCCCCAGTAGCCCAAGGTTATTCTACCACTGGTTCTACAAGGTAGCAAGCACTTCTCATTGTAGCGTTCTCCTCTCAGTCTCCATAAGATTTTACGTCCATCTTTATCTGATTTAAATGATTTTTCATCAGTGAAGATCACAACATTTTCTTCCCAATTAAAATTTAAATATTCCTGGGCAAAACGGACCTTTTCTTCGCGATGAGCAGGTGTCAATGCAATTTTCTGTGCCGGCTTATAATTTTATCCCAGCAGCGTGTAAATGCCTTCTCACTGTTTCGACTGAAATATTGTGAAAAAAAAAAAAAAAAAAAATTGATTGAGTCAGGCGTTACTTTGCGGAAATCCATTTTAAATTTGAAAATGAAAACAATATATCTAGTTTTAATTTCCGCGAATATTAGTGGGTTGCAGGTATGCACCTCCCTCCCGCCCGCTATATTATGCACATGCAAGATGCAGGGGACGTGTTGACTCGCTGACCGTTGAGTTGCGAACTCAACGGTCAGCGAGTCAACACGACCCCTGAGGATGCCTCGTGGAGAGGCGAAACACGTGTCGGTAATGGTGTTGGGTTTTGCATTGCCTTCCTGCATGTGCTTAAAATCCTTGCATTTGCCTAGTAATCTTGCATGTGCATAATATAGCGGGCGGGAGGGAGGTGCATACCTGCAACCCACTAATATTCGCAGAAATTAAAACTAGATATATTGTTTTCATTTTCAAATTTGAAATATTGTGATTTATTGCGGATACACGAACGGGCAAAAATGGATTTTCAATATAGCTAGAAACAATGGCCCGGTGGCGTTCGAATTCGGGACTATACTTGATGGCTTTCACTCCTGGACGAATCCGCTGAATATTTCCATTGTCTCCATAACGTCTTAGCCATAGTCTGACCGTATTTCTCTAAAACAAAAAAAAACATGTTTGGAACCGTGTATGTAACTTGTAAGGAATGAAAAAAATTAAATATAATGGTAAAATAACCAATATTACACGTTCATTAATAATACAAAACACTTACTGCTATATTAAGTCGACGACTAATTTCTCTAATTCCAACATGCTGCTCATGTAAAAATATGATTTTGTGTTTGGTATACCTAGTCATTAAGTTGCGACATGATGCTTTTTACACCAAATTGCTTAAAAATACTTAACGAGTTATGAGATACGATTTACAAATGTGTGTGCGCGGTCACTGCTAATAGGCGTAGTGTAACTTTTGTCACTTAGATGAATTTACTATCTGCCTCACGAAGCAAATATGTTTTACTTAGTATCCAACCAAATTCTTGTATAAATTCTGTGAACTTGAAAGTTTTTTATTATACCCACCTGTTTACAAGATAAGTTATTGAGCGTAAATCATTATTGGTCGTTCTTTAATAATGCAAGCAATAGTGAAGAAATGATAACAAATTAAAAAAGATACTGATAACAGGTGAAACGCGTTTTCGAACCAATTTGGTTTTGGTCGCCAATCCAGCGTCAAACCGCTAATCCACGAGAACTTATTGATAATGTGCGAAATAAAAGATTCGGTTGTAATTATATATTGTGACTTAGAAGATTTTCAACTTTAATGTCAACGAGATAATGATTAAAATAGCTTAACGCTTACCTTAACGTTACGTGTTAAAGATCAAAAGACAATGGCAGGTCTCCATACTACGAATTGTCTAGGATCAAATTGAAGCGTCCCGTAATGAAAAATATATCAAAAGATTTGGCGTTAGATCCAGAATCTATAAATGCGACTATTTTCATTTGGGAAAGCCGGAAAAAAAAGATTTCGCTGTTTGAATTTTTAGGTTATGAATTAACGTCAAACAACAATTATCTATCTATAAAACTTCGCAGATTGAAATTACATCATAATTTAAAGAAATGCATAATGTGGTGTGGTCTAAGTAGAGTACAACGTGTTGTTTTGCATCCTCGTCAAATTTCTGGAGGTTGTCATAAAATACATAAATAATCAATTGAAAGTACGGTACCGGTCAATAACCAATAAGCGCTGCTTTTTTTTGTTATTGAAATTTAACAGTATTTCAGAATAAAATCCCAAATACCACAGAATCAGGCGCCTACGCACACAGCGACAATGCAGCTGTGTGCGTGAGTGTCGACGTCTTACCTACGAAATGCTAGCGCGTACCTGCGGGTGCGATCGTGCGATGACCTACGGCGACCAGTAGCAATAATTTTACCTAATTTTATTTCGGAAATCATCTACTTTATTGTCATAAATTTCGCTTGATAATTAACTCATTTTTTAAGCATCTACTTAGTGCGCCAAAAAAAGTTCAATGACCTGTTATCAGATGATTATTAAAATGTTAGTTTTGCTTTATTGCTATCCGTCAACTTAAAGTTTTCGTAATGATTTTGTTTTTATTTGTGGATTAAATTGGTTGATTTGAAATTTTCCTTCTTACTTAACGGGCTTAGGACCGGCAATAATACCTACTTTAGTTGGTATGTAACCGATCTAGGTACCTACTAAGTCAAAAAATGTTTTCTACGTTTGATGGAAATGGAAAGATGTGCTAGTTAAGTGTAAGTAAGTGGTGATACTTTCGAATCTTAGGTATTATTGATTCACTTAAAAATCTGAAATCGACTTATGTAATAAAGGTAATAAAAGGTAATAAAATTGATTAAGCTAACAACGTATTTACAAAATGAACAAATAAATAAATTACCTACCTACTTATGTTACCCGGAGGTATTGTTCAGTTTCCATCACCACACTCTTGGCACAGTCGACCACAATGTAGCTGGTTTTCTTTCAGCCTACGTAAAACTAACACCTTCGTTTTTAAAGAGTCGAAAGCACTAATTATCCTTGCACGTAATTTTGTTACACTTGTCACTTTTTACGTCTAAACTAACTTTTTAACGTCTCCTCACAAAATAAAAGTTAAGAGGCCACAGGTCCTCCGCGACCGATCCAGTAGTCAAGAAACCTTTCACGCTTCAGTAGGCGCCACACTGTGGTGTGGTGCACTCCAAAGCGGTCACCAGCCTCCCACGTGCTTGCCCGTGGTTCCTGCAAGGCGACAGGCAGGCCTACGCTGCCGCGTGCTTGAGCATGCCGGGGTACGTCAAACTGCCGATGATCCAGTCTCTGCGTAGCAGCCAGCATGACGCTCTGTGATGGGGGTTCCCGATCGGGAAACATTTCCGTGAACATCCGGATGGCTCCACGTAGGCTGTCTCCACTGATGGCATAAAGGCGGACCATCTCTACCAACTCGACATTGGAATAATTGTCCGTCATCCTGCACTTTGTACCTACGTCTGAACGATGTACCGAGAAAGAAATTCGCAAAACGCACGCACACAGCGGCGACATCAAAGAAACTGTTGCTCTGTTGGATGTTGGCCGCGCCGCGGGGTGGTGGGAGGCGCGGCTAGGCGGTAGGCGCGTGCGGCCGTGCGCGGGGGATTAGGTACCTACGAATTTGTCGAATGATCGATGTATTGTTTGCGTTTGTTTGTGTGTGTGAAAGCGCAGTTATAAGGCTAGGAACAGACGGGCCGCATTTAAATACGTCTTGTTCACACGGATTTCCGTAAATAGCAAAAATAAATTAAAAAAATACCTACTCATTTTATTGTTGATTTGGGTCGAGAATCATTAGCATAATTACGTCCGTGAATTTGACGAGGATGCAAAACAACACGTTGTATTTACGGATAAAATGAGAAAAACCCAAATAAATTCTAACCCTCTGTGTAGAGTAGTACTCAATTGCATGTTTACGAAAGCTGGCCGCGCATTTAAAAAAAACGCACTTGCCCCGTAAACACTAAAACTGAGGATTATAATACCTAATGTTAGGTTAGGATAGATTAAAAATAAAACCTCATTTTGTTATACATATTTATTTTATTCCAAATCCTGGTCTCGTATTATTATCCCATCAAGAAAACCTGCTGGTGCTGAGATATGTTCTTGATGTCTGGCCCATCCTAGATACCTTTAGTTAGAGTATAGTTGACGCGCGAAGTAAGTGGAAGGTGGATGAATAAAAGTTTAATTTTCACACTTACGGTTTAATAAACACACGATAAACGTTCACAGAAAACGGCACAGAAGGAGTATATATGGACAGTAGAACACACACAATAGACACAACACTTAAGAGTCATGAGCTCATATAAACAATGTTCAACACGAGAGAATTATTAGATACAAAATTCGTAAACAATGCGCGGGCGCAGGCGAGTAGCGGCACAGTCCTTGACCGACTGACCTCTAAAGTGAATGTCGTCCACGCGCGGCCCTCCACGACCGGCCGACGCGTGTCTGACGTCACGCTATCACACCGCTATGCTCGGGTGTGTATGAGCAGATCGCCGACACCATCCGACGTCATAATGTAAACATTATAAATGCCGTGAATGGTTTGAGTAGTGTCACCAATAAACATACATGATAATAATAATGTGTTTGTGTTTATGTTTGTGTTTAGTTATGTTGTCATGTGTGAGTTTATAATAAATATAAATAAACTATGTGGTAGGGGTGAACCCTACATCACCCCCCTCCAGAGACCGTCAAGGGCGATAAAAATCAGGGAACCTGACATGACGACCAGAGCGAGTGGTATACTCTTTGCTACTGCTTGGTGGAGTGACTTCTTCTGGGTCAGCTTTGTCTGCCAAAGTGTAGGCTGGCTTTAGGCGGTCAATTGAGACCGTGACCTCTCTACCCTTAAATAAAATTCGGAAGACTTTGTCTTCCCTTTGCAGTACTTTGTGAGGACCTGTGTACGCTGGTTGTAGTGAGCCACGTAATGCGTCTTCACGAAGGAACACGTGATCAGTGGTCTGCAGATCCTTAAAAACAAAAATGCTGGTCTTGCTGTGACGGGATGCTGGTGTTGGTTGCAGGTTTTGGGCGAACTTGCGTATGCGCGCAGTGAAATCTGTGACGTCGGTCGTTCCTTCGTCACTAGGTGCGAAAAATTCACCTGGGAGCCTTAGCGGTTCGCCGTAAACAAGTTCGGCTGACGACGCTTGGACATCCTTTTTGAATGCGCTCCGTATACCAAGCAATACCCACGGCAATGATTCTGTCCACTTGTCGTTAGCATGGCATGTAATGGACGCCTTGAGTTGCCGGTGAAAACGCTCCACCATGCCGTTACATGCCGGATGGTATGCCGTTGTCCGCTTGTGCTGAAAACCAGCCAATTTGGACAATTGCTCGAACAGGGCCGACTCGAACTGTCGGCCCCTGTCCGTGACAATGTCGGTGGGACAGCCAAACCGGGCAATCCATCCGGATAGCAGCGCTTTAGCTACTGTCTCGGCAGTTATGTCGACAATAAGTACGACCTCTGGCCACCTAGTAAAACGGTCGACTGCCGTCAGACAGTACCTGAAGCCTTGCGAAATTGGAAGCGGGCCCACAAGATCGATGTGAACAGTAGTGAACCTTGCACGTGGGAGGTGATACGACCCTAATGGCGCAGAAACGTGTCGGCTCACTTTGGCCCGCTGGCACTCCAGACAAGCTCGTGCCCACTCCCTACAGTCCTTCCTGATGCCTGGCCAAACGAAGCGCTCTGCGACTAATTTGGCAGACGCTGAGACACCTGGGTGGCTGAGGGAGTGCAAGCTGTCGAAGACTTGCTTGCGCAGCATCACAGGCACAAATGGTCGGGGTGGCGTTGTACTGACGTCACAGTACACAGAAGTACGCTCCCCTGCTACCTGCACCTTCTCCAAGACCAGCGATGAGCCTTCCTGGAGTAGCTTGGACAGCTCTGGGTCCGAAGTTTGCGATTCCGCGAGAGTCTCGTAGCTGACCGGTACATGTAGCGCATCCACGCGAGATAAGGGGTCGGCTACGACATTGTCCTTGCCGGATATGTGCCTTATGTCGGTGGTAAACTGGGCAATGAAGTCTAGGTACCGGAATTGCCTGGGCGAGCAGTTTTTCTTCCTCTCGTGGAATGCGAAACTGATCGGCTTGTGGTCCGTGTAAACGACGAAGTGTCGGGCCTCGAGCATGTGGCGGAAGTATTTGATGGCCTCGTAAATGGCCAGCAGTTCCCTGTCATAGGGAGAATACTTTGTTTGCGAAGGGCTGAGCTTCCTAGAGAAGAAAGCTAATGGCTGCCAGCCATCATCGCTAAGCTGCTGTAACACCGCGCCGATTGCTGTATCCGACGCGTCAGTAACCAACGCGAGATTGGCATTGCAATCGGGGTGAGCTAATAGAGCAGCATTAGCTAAGCTTGCCTTGCAGTCCTCAAATGCTTGCAAAGTATTCTCCGCAAGACATATAGGCTGCGAGCCCTTTACGTTGCCGGTCAAAAGGTTGTGAAGTGGTGCCTGGATCTGAGCTGCGTGGGGAATGAATCGCCTGTAAAAATTAATCATTCCAAGGAATCGGCGCAACTGACGGACATCCTTCGGCGGCGGGAAGCTGCTGATCGCCTCGACCTTGGAGTCAAGCGGTTTGGTGCCCTTCTCGGAGATGTGGTAGCCTAGGAAGGTTACCTCCGGGACACCGAAAACACACTTGGATGTATTAACCAGCATGCCGAAGTCCTTCATCCTGCCGAAGATAATGCGGAGGTGTTCCTCGTGCTCTGCCTGTGACCTTGAGAATATTAAGAAATCATCCAAGTAACAGTAGCAAAAGTCCAAACCTCTGGTCATTTCGTCCACAAAACGTTGAAATGTTTGGCCTGCGTTACGCAAACCAAACGTCATGAATGGAAATTCGTACAGGCCGAACGGTGTGGTGATCGCCGTCTTCGGAATGTCGTCCGGACTGACAGGAATCTGATTATAGGCCTTCACTAGGTCTATGGTGCTGAAGATTTTGCAACCAGAGATGCTGTGGGCAAAATCGTGTATGTGCCTAATCGGGTACCTGTCGGGGACGGTCCGGGCGTTGAGCATCCGGTAATCACCACAAGGTCGCCAACCGTTGTCCTTTTTGGGAACGAGGTGCAGTGGAGATGCCCATGGACTCTCTGATGGCCTGGCTGTTCCATTGGCCAGCATCAACTGAAACTCCTGCTGGGCAATTTTTAATTTGTCTGGCGCTAGTCGCCGAAAAGGTGATGAGACTGGCGGTCCTGGAGTCGTGCGAATGTGGTGTACGGTGTTATGTGGTGTAGTGCGTAGTGTACCGGCGGGTCGGGTGATGTCGGGAAACCCGTCCAAGATTTTGTGGTACCTCGAATCACCAGAAGAAATTTTTACAGAAAATAAAGATGAGTCTGAGTGATTCGAGGCTACGGTGGAGACATTTGTGCTACTGTCGACTAGTCGTTGATTACGACAGTCAACGACTAGTGAGTAAAAACTAAGAAAATCTACGCCGATTATTGGCTTTGTTACCTCGGCAACCACAAAACGCCACTTAAAGTCTCTACGGAGTCCTAAATTTAAACTTAATTCTACGAAACCAAATGTTTTAATGGGCGTACCATTCGCGGCCACAAGTTCGTAGTTTGTACATGCACGACGTTCACTAAGTAGACGGCGGGGGTAGACGCAGAGGTCGCTTCCGGTGTCGACCAGAAACTGCGTCTTGGTGCTCCGATCCGTCACAAATAGACGACCAGACGAGCGAGGGCAATCGTCTGTCGCCATCACCGACTGCCCGCGGCGTTTCCCTGCCGGTAGTCGCAGGGCTTCACGCAGCGCTTCGCGTTCTCGCCATGCATCTTGTGGTACCAGCACACAGGATGCTGCCGGTAGCTGGACTCTGACCGGGTTGTGGAGCGGTGGCGTGAGTGTCGTCGCGCGTCTCGACCACGGCTGTGGGAGCGGTCGCGCGAACGACTGTCACGCAGCTGCAGTGTCAGGTCCTTCATGGCGCGCTTCAGCTCGGAGATCTCGGCTGCCAACTCACTGACGGTGGGTCCTGCTGCCGAAGTTGCTGCGACGAGGCTGGCCGGTGCGACGATGTCCTGGACGCGGTCAGCCAGCTCGGCTAGCGCCTCCAGGGTGCTGTTGGGCTGCGATGCCAGGAGGGGCTGGATGCTGGTGGGGAGTCGGCTGCACCAGATGGTGCGCACGAAGTCCTCGGGCACGGTGGGTCCTGCCAACCCCTGCAGGTGGCGGAGGAACTGCGACGGCTTCCGGTCACCCAGCTCCTCGTGCATCAGCAGCTGCTTCACTTTCCGCTCCTGGGATGCCAACAGTCTTCGCACCAACTCCGTCTTCAGCTTCCCGTAGCGATTGTCGGCGGGAGGGGACATGATAATGTCCTTCACCTCTTTGGAATACTGGGGGTCGAGGTGTCCGACGACGTAATTATATTTTGTGACGTCATTCGTCACCCCAGCATTCTCAAACTGCGCCTCAATCTGCGCAAACCAAATATCGGGCTCCTCGGGCTAGAACGGCGGTAGGCGCAAAGCGACGCGGTACACTTCGGCCGGCTCGACCTTTGTACCCGACAGGCGCTTAGCCTTGCGCGCACGGTGTGCAATGTGGTCGTCTGGCTGCGACGACGCGGTGTGTTCGGATTCACTGTCACTCATTTTTATTATTTGTGTTCGTTCGGGGTCACCAGTTTAGTTAGAGTATAGTTGACGCGCGAAGTAAGTGGAAGGTGGATGAATAAAAGTTTAATGTTCACACTTACGGTTTAATAAACACACGATAAACGTTCACAGAAAACGGCACAGAAGGAGTATATATGGACAGTAGAACACACACAATAGACACAACACTTAAGAGTCATGAGCTCACATAAACAATGTTCAACACGAGAGAATTATTAGATACAAAATTCGTAAACAATGCGCGGGCGCAGGCGAGTAGCGGCACAGTCCTTGACCGACTGACCTCTAAAGTGAATGTCGTCCACGCGCGGCCCTCCACGACCGGCCGACGCGTGTCTGACGTCACGCTATCACACCGCTATGCTCGGGTGTGTATGTAGCGGTCTACATCCCCATTTAGCTAAATAAATAATGTAAAAACACTAAAACATTCCATCATAACGCACCACAATAAAGTTTGTTATTTTCACGTTTGACAGTTGACACATGACATTTTGCAATTACGTTCCATCCTAATTATCATAAACACAAACATGCATGGAACGCATTATCTATGACTAATCGTATTAATAAAAATCATCACACACCACATATTTAATTTAATAACTTGTTTACAGTTCACACATAAATTTTTATTGTATGAATTAACATAACTAACAAATATCTACACTATACAAATTAGATTAAGTAAATATGTACGTAAATAATGCATTCGAGATATGGCCTGTAACCATTCACGGAACGCAGCCGCTGAGTTGGCGATGACCGGCGGTTTTAAGAGCGGGTCCAAAGGACATTTTCTTTAGTGCGCTACTAGACCGTTCCGTAACTGCACGCAAAATCTCGCTCGCAAAACCTAGGTTTCCCGCTAAAGCCTAACTTTGTTAATTGTTGCTCGTTTGTCCTTATATCTTGTCCGTCCAAATAAAACAGTGTTATCGTTCCAATTAGTTTATTTATAATGTTACATATATATAATTAAAAGAAGAGACGTGGTAATATAAAATCTAGTTACACCAAACTTAGCGTTTAAATTATTTTACCCCGTCACACTTCACTGGTGACCCCGAGGTTGAACACTGAAGCCTACAGGAGCCAGCATGTCGACCGGAGCAGCCCAGGGAGCGAGTGCAGGAGCGTCGTCGGAGAGCCAGGACGTCTGTCGTGTCAGCGTCAAATTACCGCCTTTTTGGCCAGAGGAGCCGGCACTTTGGTTTGCCCAGGTAGAAGGTCAGTTCACCATCGCAGGCATTACGGCCGACTCTACTAAATTTTATACCGTCGTCGCGCAACTCGATCACCGATATATGGTAGAGGCCAGGGATATTATTGAAAACCCCCCAGTTCAGGACAAATACCTAAAGCTGAAGGCTGAGCTGACACGGCGACTCTCCGACTCGCACGAGAAAAAGGTCCAGCAAATATTAAACCGCGAGGAGCTAGGCGACCGCAAGCCGTCGCAGTTTTTACGGCACCTGCAGACTTTGGCCGGACCACATGTGCCCGAGTCATTCTTGGCCACGTTGTGGGCGAGTAGGTTGCCTACGAATATACAGACAGTAATCGCTTCACAACCTAATCTCCCTCTACAGTCTGTCGCAGATTTGGCCGACCGCGTGCACGAGATCGCGCCGGCACCAGCACCAGCGCTCGCAGCGGCCTCCACCGTAGCAGCAGTGGCGAGCGCGAGCAGCAGCAGCAACGCGAGCACCACCAGCAGCGAGATCAGCGAGCTGAAACAGTGCATAGCTGAATTAACGCTCCAGGTTGCGGCCCTACAGAGAGGACAGGTACACCACGGCTCGCGTAGCCACCATAGGCACCAACGTGGTGGCAGAGGACCGTCCTCAGGCCGCCGCCGTAGTCGCTCGCGCTCCAGAGCCACGTGGAACAAAGACCACTGCTACTACCATAACAGGTTCGGTGAAAAGGCCACGCGGTGCACCACGCCATGCACGTATGCGGGAAATGCCGCCGGCAGCCAGAAGTAGCGGCAAATGGCTGCCCCAACCAACCACGCCGCCTATTTGTGACTGACCGGACCACTAAAACCACATTCCTCGTGGACACAGGGTCCGACCTGTGCGTGTACCCACGTGCATCACTCCAGCAGCGGCGCAGTAAAACCGGGTACCAACTCTTCGCGGCCAACGGAACCGCCATCGACACGTACGGCTGGGTCGAGCTCCATCTGAACTTAGGGCTCCGCCGCGTGTACACGTGGAAGTTCGTGGTCGCGGACGTCACTAAGCCCATCATCGGTGCCGACTTACTGGCACATTATAATCTTTTAATAGACTTAAAGAATTACCGGCTCATCGATGGGCTGACCCAGCTGTCGTCTACGGCGTCATCTGCGGCCGGCTCAACAGCGGACATCGCTTCCGTAAAGTCGATCGGTGGTAGCACCGAGTACCACGAGGTCCTGCGACAGTACCCGGAGATCACGCGGCCAGCTGGAACACAACGTCAGGTCAGTCACAACACTGTACACCACATACGGACCACGCCTGGCCCGCCAGTTTACAGTCGCCCACGCCGCCTTGCACCGGATAAGCTCAAGGTCGCTCAGAAGGAGTTTGAGGCAATGATGGCCAACGGGACAGCTCGTCCATCAGAGAGCTCGTGGTCATCACCACTTCACCTCGCTCCTAAGAAGGACAACAGCTGGCGACCATGTGGGGACTACAGGGCACTGAATGCCCGTACCATCCCGGACCGTTACCCAATACCGCACATCCAGGACTTCACACATCAGCTGGCTGGCAGCACAATATACAGCAAAATTGACCTGGTCAAGGCATATAATCAGATTCCTGTCCAGCCAGCTGACATACACAAAACTGCCATCACCACACCGTTCGGGCTATATGAATTCCCATACATGACGTTCGGTCTGAGGAATGCAGCGCAGACTTTCCAGCGGTTTATGGATGAGGTGCTCCGCGGGCTGTCGTTCTGCTACTGTTATTTAGATGATGTGCTTTTATTTTCACAGACGGCAGCCCAGCATACTGAACATATGCACCAACTCCTCAAGCGGTTGTCCACGTATGGGATCCTCATAAACACGGCTAAGTGTGAGTTCGGACGGGATACCATAACCTTTTTAGGGCATGAGGTGTCAGCAGAAGGTGTTCGTCCCTTACCGGAGAAGGTACAGGCGATCCAGGACTACCCAGCTCCCAAGACCGTCAAGGAGATGCGTCGCTTCCTGGGTATGTTCAATTTTTATCGTCGCTTTGTCCCAGACGCCGCTCGCTTGCAGTCACCACTTAACGTCGTCCTCACTGGCCCTAAAACCAAAGGAAATCAGGCTATAGTCATGACAGATGAGATGCAAACAGCTTTTGACGCTTGCAAACAAGGCTTAGCTTCAGCTGCATTACTAGTCCACCCGGACACCACCGCTGACCTTGCTCTATTCACAGATGCGTCCGACACATCCATAGGCGCAGTGCTGCAGCAGAAGGCAGGGGACAGCTGGAGACCACTGGCATTCTTCTCACGACGTTTGTCCTCATCACAGAAGAAGTACAGCCCGTATGACAGGGAGCTCTTAGCCATCCACGACGCAGTCAGGTACTTCCGGCATATGGTCGAGGGCAGACACTTCACCATATACACGGATCACAAACCCCTGTCATACGCGTATGCACACAGCCGTGAGAACTGCTCACCACGCCAGTACCGATACCTAGACTACATAGCGCAGTTCACCACGGATATACAGTATGTCGCGGGTAAGGACAACGTCGTGGCAGATGCCCTATCACGTGTGGAAGCTATTACAGTCCCAACGTTGGACTATGCAGCCCTTGCACATACCCAGGAAAGCGATCCTGAGCTGCAAGGACTCCTGACATGCAACACCACATCACTCAAGCTCAAGAGAGTACGCCTCCCAGATACACACATTGAGCTATACTGCGACACCTCCACTGACAACATACGCCCTTTTGTTACGGAACCATACAGACGGCGTGTGTTCCAGAAGCTTCATCAGCTGAGCCACCCCGGTAGACAGGCCACGGTCAAATTGATTTCTTCCCGATTCGTTTGGCCTGGTCTGAAGAAGGACTGCCGGGCATGGACCAGAGAGTGTATAGAGTGCCAGAAGAACAAGATCTCGCGGCACACATCCTCTCCCACCTCTCCCTTCCCTATTCCTTCCCAGCGATTCTCGCATGTCCACATGGACATTGTAGGGCCACTAACGCACTCGAATAATTACAGGTATATCCTCACCGTCATCGACCGCTTTTCCCGCTGGCCTGAGGCATACCCCATCGCTGACATCACCGCCGAGACCTGTGCCCGCACCTTCATCGCCGGCTGGGTGTCTCGCTTCGGCTGCCCACACCGCATCACCACCGACCGGGGCGCGCAGTTTGAGAGCAAACTCTTCCACGCTCTCGCTGCGACCCTCGGTAGCCAGCATCGGCCAACGACGGCGTACCACCCAGCCTGCAATGGCATGGTCGAACGCCTGCACCGCCAGCTCAAGGCGGCCATCCGATGCCACACCGACACCAACTGGTCTGATGCTCTTCCGCTCGTGCTGCTCGGCATCCGCAGCGCCTGGAAGGAAGACATCAATGCATCAGCTGCGGAGTTGGTCTACGGTGAACCACTATGCCTACCGGGACAATTCATCTCACCAACAGTTTCCGGCACCGCAGACTACGCCGACTTCGCAGCACGTCTTCGGCAGCAGATGGCCAGTTTGTCGCCAACACCGGCGAGTCGTCACGGCCAGAAGGCGTTCTACGTGCCCCGCAGCTTGGCAACGGCGACGCATGTCTTCCTGCGACATGACGCCGTGCGCCGACCACTCGACCCGCCATACACCGGACCGTACAAAGTGCTGCAGAAGGGCGAGAAAAACTATAAAATTGAGGTAAGGGGCAAGGAGACAACCGTCAGTATAGATAGATTAAAGCCCGCTTACCTCAACAACGAAGAAGATGACGCCCCAAACAGCACAAAACAAAGTTCGACGAGTACCGCCACACAGTTGTTGACAAATACCGCCGACATAAAGAAAACCCGTTCCGGTCGAACTGTCCGCTTCCCGGATTACTATCGCTCGTAGCGGTAGCTACAGCTCAGAAGGGGGGTAGTGTAGCGGTCTACATCCCCATTTAGCTAAATAAATAATGTAAAAACACTAAAACATTCCATCATAACGCACCACAATAAAGTTTGTTATTTTCACGTTTGACAGTTGACACATGACATTTTGCAATTACGTTCCATCCTAATTATCATAAACACAAACATGCATGGAACGCATTATCTATGACTAATCGTATTAATAAAAATCATCACACACCACATATTTAATTTAATAACTTGTTTACAGTTCACACATAAATTTTTATTGTATGAATTAACATAACTAACAAATATCTACACTATACAAATTAGATTAAGTAAATATGTACGTAAATAATGCATTCGAGATATGGCCTGTAACCATTCACGGAACGCAGCCGCTGAGTTGGCGATGACCGGCGGTTTTAAGAGCGGGTCCAAAGGACATTTTCTTTAGTGCGCTACTAGACCGTTCCGTAACTGCACGCAAAATCTCGCTCGCAAAACCTAGGTTTCCCGCTAAAGCCTAACTTTGTTAATTGTTGCTCGTTTGTCCTTATATCTTGTCCGTCCAAATAAAACAGTGTTATCGTTCCAATTAGTTTATTTATAATGTTACATATATATAATTAAAAGAAGAGACGTGGTAATATAAAATCTAGTTACACCAAACTTAGCGTTTAAATTATTTTACCCCGTCACACTTCATGTATGAGCAGATCGCCGACACCATCCGACGTCATAATGTAAACATTATAAATGCCGTGAATGGTTTGAGTAGTGTCACCAATAAACATACATGATAATAATAATGTGTTTGTGTTTATGTTTGTGTTTAGTTATGTTGTCATGTGTGAGTTTATAATAAATATAAATAAACTATGTGGTAGGGGTGAACCCTACATACCACACTAAGGTCATATTGTGTGCGCAGCAGCCTACAGTGTTCACGCATATATTGCAGTTTACGCATAAAATGCGCGTGGGACGATGACCTCTATCGTAATCTGCCATTATGAATGTTTCGGGTTACAACAAAAATCCAATTCAATGGGCACAATCGGAGCACAGGAAGATTAGCTTAAGGTCACGAAAAAGCAATATCGGAGTCCTAAGGGCACGCACTAGTCACACAGGGCAGTATCAATCAGTACATAAACAGTCCAGGTCGGGTAAAAACAAATAGAAAACCAAATGAAAATACAAAATACAACCGCGATGAAAAACGCGGTAGGATTCTGTAGCGTTTTGACAGACAACCACAGACAACATGTCACTGCCAAGTCAAAAGTAGTGCTGCAAGTTTCAATTCGATCATGGTAGGCCCGCTGATCCTGTGATATTTTGATTCATTATTAATTGAATTTAAAAGTAAAAGCATTTCTTCAGATATCAGTTGATTAAAGACGAAAGAATAGAGCATTACAATAATTATATTAAAAACCAAACCAACTCTACACGGGTCGATCGATTGGTTAATTATATCAATTATTCGTTTAATTATTGATTCAGATCATTAATTTGTACTCACACCACTATTTTAGTGGTAACATTTAGAATGTACCTAATTCAAACATCATTTGATAAGCTTTTAAAAACATAAAATGACTCCGGCTTTTACGAGAAGGATTGAATAATTTAAAAATCGTAGAAAATTAATTAAATGTGATACATATGTATGAAATCTATGGACGCCAAAAAAAAGTCCAGACCAAATTCTGCCATTGTTCTTTGCGTGTCGGTAATGTTATTGTATTTGTTCATCGACTCCTCGTGCACTCGTCTAATAAGCTCATATAAATTGAATAAACTTTAATATTACAGGCAGGGGGTCCAAATTCGTTTGTTTTTAGGGTGGGTCAGATAATGTTGACAACAGACTGTACTAGGTTTGTCCAGCAAAGCAGGGTCGGTTGATACGACCGGATCCTGTGATACCACGGGATCAACTGAAGTAACTGGATTAACTAAGTCATCTGGAACCGCGGTAGTCTCCTCGGATGGATTATTGACCTCTGGAGAGTCTTGTAACCAATCATCCGGCCCAATACCAGTGTGTTCTAAAAAGAAACACGGAGTAGGAGTGATTGCGATTTAAGATCATTATTTTCTTAAAACACCGAAGCATGATATTTTTTTTTGTCAATCGTGGGTAACACTACTTATAAAGTTTAACGGTAAAATAAATTTGCATATAATTTATTCTTGATGAACAAAATTTAAGAATATCGAAAGTAACCGACGATTTTCGAGTGAGTAGGTATAACATAATTGCTTTTATAATTAATTCTTGCATTGGGACAGCCCACAGACAGCCCGGAGTGCAAGATTTTGTTAAATGTAAATACGTTTAAGAGCGTTCATCCGTAAAAACCACGCTGGAGTCAAAATTGATGATTTCCGACGGACAATAAAACGATAATCTATTTAATTCGTAGATAAGATATTGACGTCAAATTATTGAGGATTTCATAATCTAGTGCTTGGCTGAAAAATATTTTCAAATGATCGTAAAGTTTTCTCATTAGAACAGTTTTTACTCAATCCCTTTTTAAAAATAGCGGTCGATGGTCTACGCAAATGCTAGATAATAGTAAAACCATAAACGACAAACTTATAGAAATATTACTATTAAAAAAACAATAACATTTACTAGTGCTTGGCTGAAATTTTTTTCAGCCAAGCACTAGTAAATGTTATTGTTTTGTTAACGTAATTATTGTAAGTTTTTATACAAGAAAAGTATACTCAAAAGTGTCATTTTTAGCCACTTTTCGAGTTTTTAAACGTGTTATTTTAGGATGAAATCAAAGGTATTTTTGTTGTTTTTTAGACCTAGTAAATGAAGACATTTACGGTCTAAAACATGGTAATTTTTTTTTTAAAATAACTTCTATATTAATTTTACTATAAATTATTTAGTACTACTATATAATCGACGCGGAATCGCACCAGCGCTCAATATTGTCCGGTTAAGCAGTAACCAGCCTTAGTGTGCTGAACTGCGAGTGGTCCATATCAAAAAACAAAAAATCAAAAAAAAAAAAAAAAAAAACACCAGCGCTCAGTGCCGGCCGAGGCCTTTCAGAGGTTGGACGTGTGTCGCTCCCGTTGCCGCGTGCTGCGTAAAATTGTATTATAGTTTGTCGAGTTTTTAGAGCGACTAGGACGAATTGATACTTTTTGTTTATTTTTTTTTTTAACGAAACAAAACTTTGATGATTACATATTTTAAAGTAATGGAGTTCAAATCATGAAAGAAGATAACTCTTTTTATGTATGATTTCATTTTTTTTCCCGATAATTATGGGTAGCAATAGGCGCTATACGGGGCAAAACGGAAAAGTTACGGAAATTTGGCCAAGGCTAATGAAGCTAAAAAGTACGTTACCGAGGAACCTTACCTACTTTTAATGTCGTAGCTGGTTATAGCCAATTCGCATTTTTCTTACACGGGGATTTTAATAATCGATAAAAAATAAAAAGGTCACATTCTTCAATATTAGGACATTAGGTAATAAAAAATATATATTTGTTACAAACATACAAATATTTCCTCTTTATAATATTACTGTAGATTGCAAAATAAAGCTTTGATGCTGACGGGGCCATTATTTCGGTGATAATGTAGATTTCACGACACTAATACTAAAAGGACGTAGTTTCTGAAAAACGTTCCAACCCACATTCAGACCAAAATCGAGTTATTAATACCAAATAAGTCACGTGATTGCTATTTACTAACAGTCAAAATTTGGTAGCTCTAATGTTATTTTAACAATTAAATTATGACCTAGTAGCCCAACCCACATGTATGGAGAACACAAATAAGTATTAAACTAAAAGAGCCCAAGCTGTGTGGAACAACGCAAATATAACGCTGGCCCCGGGCAATAAAGCGGTAATATCAAAAATCGAATTTTACAGGAGAAATAAAAGAAGCTAATTTGTTTATAGTGCAGCGTACAGTGATCCAAAACAGGCGTTCAAAATGTCAAATGAAAGCTAATTTTTTTACCAATATAACCTTTTAAAAATATTTGTCATAGTATAAATATTTAATGAAATAATTGAAAAAATGTATAATACAAATTATAGACGATCCTCTTTCAATTGTAACATCATTAATGTCTTTATAAACACATCGACCACTGAGATTCAAGAATGTAAGTAATACGACGTAATTTCTACTTTAAATCTCGAGTGTACTAGACGATTACCACCTTCTTCAGGGAAATTTTATAGCCAAATCTTAGATGTATCATTCACTAATCGCCATTTTAGAATCTTATCAATAAAACATATTTTTATGTAACCATTGTAACAGACCGATCTAATAATGTCATTTATTTTTATTTTTAACCATTTTAGACAGTATTTTACAAAATTAATATGTTACTACTACCTTATTTTTGTTTCATTAAATTTTAAATGAATACTTTCGTCTGTGAACCCCGACTGAATCGGTCTGACGCCATAGTTTAACTACAATATTTTGTCTACTTCGCTAACAGTAGAAGGTTTCATATTTTGTACTTATAAAAAAAAAAACCTTACAAATCACAAAAAAAAATTAAGAAACAATCACACAAAACCCCTTAAAAAAGAAAAATACTAAGTTACCATAATTTTTATTAATTACTAAACTTTGGAAACAAACACAAAAACCACTTAAAAAAGAAAAAAATATTGATTTAACCTTAATTTAAATAAAATCACATAATTTATATTAGCTGTTATACTTTGGAAACAAAAATAAAATGGTCAAAACCTTTACATATCAACTTCTTTTCCTCATTTGAAAAAACTCCTAGAAATCTTGATTCCTTCTTACAGTCACAGTATAATCATGAGTGACTTAATACTTGCCTCCTCAAAAAGGCCCATCGCTCTTCGTCTCTAACTAATACTGCTTGTAGGTAATAATCTTTCAATTCTTCCACTAAGTGCCAAGAAGTGAAGAAGTAGAGTTTTGAAAATGGTGAGCCATTTTCAAAACTCTACTTCTTCACTTCTTGACTTGATTCTTGTTTTGATCACATCGCTAACCATGGTCAATGCTCAGCTGAAGCCTTTTCCTACCATTACCTCATTTTCCTTTCATATAAAATTCGGCCACGAAATTTAAACGTCTGCACTGATGTAAATAGGGACAAATAAGCCGCAATCCTCAATCGCTGTAATAAAGTATGTAGGAATGCAAAGCGCCAACACATTCAAACCTCTGTCCAAAATGGGGACCCATCCAAAGTTTGGAATTTTCTAAGATCATGGGCGTTGGTAAAACACAACAAGAGTCAATATAATGTATTGTATACGGCATACAATCGATTACCTCGAATGCAGTAGGAAGTGACTGTATCAGTCGCAAAATATTACTGCCGTGCTGGACTTAATCCTTCCCGTCATTTGCCACATCCTCAACTTTTCTGTATCTACCGGTGTCTTTTCTAGTTCGTAGAAAGACGCTCAAATTATTCCATGACCAAAAAGTCCAACCCCACATCCTTCTCTGAATTCCGTCCAATATCCGTGTTACCATTCCTATCCAAAGTCCTAGAACAGTTAATCCACAATCAAATTAGTCTTTTACTATCCAAAAATAATCTCCTCAACCCCTTTCAGTCCAGTTTTCGTCCTGGTCACAGCACTAATACAGCGCTTCTGAATGTTACTGAAGATACTAGGTCAGCCATGGAAAGCGGTAATGTAACGGTCTTGGCATTACTTGATTTCAACAACGCTTTTGATTTCGATGTTTTTCTTAGCATCCTATGCTCTCTTAATGTATCTCTATGGGTGATTGACTGGTTTCGTAGTTACCTGTTTGGTCGCCGGCAACGTATATGCATCGGAGATACATCATCTTCGTGGTAGTACTTCTGCCAGGGTACCACAGGGTGGCATTTTATTCCCTTTACTTTTCGTAATATTACAATAAATTTCCGGGAAGAAAGGCGTAATAGCTTGTACAGAATAAAATCTCTTATGATTAGTTCGTATTAAATGTTTACGGTTTTTTGTGTAATGTTTCTTAGAGTAATGCAATAATACATAATTTAGTCATAAGAGAATTTTCCGTTCAATAAAGCTGTTATTTTCATTTATTCCATTGAAATATTGTATTAAAAATATGAAAAAAATTAGAGTGATAGACTGACACTCAGAGAAGCCAAAAATCAAATAACATTAAAAAGGGCGTAACCGGTGTTTACCGCTTTATTGCCCGGGGCCAGCGATAAGACAGAGTCAAAAACAATTTTCTAAAATGTGATCCAAGCTATCTGAAACGTTTTTGATTTTTTTAAATCTGATTGACCTTAGTAAAATAGATGTTTCACTAAAACGTTCCAAGCCACCTGAAACGTTTTTGTCTAAAAATAATACGTGCAGTATTCGTAGAATTTATATTTCGTTAAAATGGTCCAAACCATTTGAAACGTTTTTGATTTAAATTAATGTTACCCACCTCGGCAAAATATAATATTCGTTAAAAAGTTCCAAGTTATATTTATAAAATGTTTTTGATTTAAAAAAAAAAATGACGTCAGCAAAATAAATAATTCTTTAAAAAGTTCCAAGTCATCTGTAACGTTTTTGTTTTTTTTAACCGACTTCTAAAAAAGGAGGAGGTTCTCAATTCGGATGCTTGTATTTTTTTTAATGTTTGTTCGCGCATAACTTCGTCGCTTGCCAACCGATTTGAAAATTTTCTTTTTTTGTTGGAAAGGGTATACTTCCCAAAAATGGTTCCATGAAAATTTTATTGAAATCGAACAAGCGGTTTTTGAAACATCAACAAAAATCTAAAAAAATTTCTACATTGTCTACATTAACAATCTTTTAGTTTACTCAGCATTGGAGCAGTGCGTTTTTTAACCGACTTCTAAAAAAGAGAAGGTTCTCTATTCGGATGTTTGTATTTGTTTTGTTCATCAGATCTGATGATGAAGCCAAGCGACAGGCACCGGAACTCCAGAATAAGACAATGTATCCTAGCCGTGTTTGGGTTTGTTGGAATTGTAACGGTATGCACTTTCCAGGTGAACCACTGATAATTATATAAAAAAATAGAAAATGTTTTCATTCAAAATAACACTCTCCGGATATATTAATGTTTGTACATAATTCCGTTATACGATGATCGTAATCTTCTTGGCTTTCAGTGGCCAATCGAGTACGAATTAAACTAGGACGACGAGTATAACCTTCTTGACTTTCCTAATTCGACCTACGTAACATATAGGTCCTCTGCTTTGCAAGTCTGTTTTCGCGCTGGTCGGGGTTCCCATTCGAAATGCGTTGAGCATTTCTTTCTCTAATTTCTTTCATGCGTTTTCCTTTTTCATTCTCAGTTTCTCATCATTGTGGTTCGGCAGTTGCGGGGACAAAATCGCAATGAAAAAATGGTGCTCTTACTTAAAGTGATTTTAGCCAGCAATCCTACCTTAAAGGTAAGGGTTAAAGGGGAGGGGGAGGGGGGGGGGGTTTAAGGTTATTGATTTAAATTTCCTAGAAAGTAGTCATACGTTTTTACCAAATGACACTGACTTTGGCAAAATCGAAAGTCATTTTAAAAAAATTCAAAGATTATACACTGCAGAAGATTACGTGAATGTGATAAAGACTTGCACAAAAAAGACCCCTTTAGTGCCTATAAAGATGGAAAAAAAAAGACTTCGTGAGCACTGAGAAATTAGAAAAAAATATAACAAATTGAAAGATGTTCATTAATAAAGTTAAGGTTAATTGGCTAAGGACCAAACATATACAAATAAGAAAGGATAATGTACACTCTGTCTTCATGAGGTCAGATGATATTGAGGAATATCAAGAGTTGTGCATAGGGAGAAAATTTAAAGGAAGCGTGCTGCCTTTAAGCTCTGAATTCTTGGTTCCACTCTGGCCAGATGGAAAACCTATTACCCAGGCTAAATATGTTCAATCTAATTCCTGAGGATTGCTTGTCCTTTTATAAAAACCTGCAGGGCATGGAAGGGCCCGATTATATTGAAGGATTTGCTGGTGTACAAGACTTTGATTTTGAAGACGACGAAGAAGAACGTATATCATAGACATTTTTCAGTACAATTATATACGTTATTTTCTATTTATTCTTCGTTTATTATTATTTTCTGTGTCAAACAGTTGTTTGGAACGTTTTGTATAAATATTTTTTTTTAATGTAACATGAATATTGCAATAAAGCAAAAACGTTCCACAGCTATATTTTTATGAATATTGAAAAAAGTATCAACATTGGAAGTCTAAAATAGGGTAAAATTAAAACTCTTACATGTCATCTGTTGCACACAAAAGTATCAGTCGTTTAAAAAAAATATTTTATATAGTAATACGTGATTGAACTTTAATCGCAATTATCTCAAAACGTTAAGTCAGTGGGTTGGAACGTTTTTCAGGAACTACGTCCAATTTATTATTATACGAAACAAGTTGCGCTGTACTGAAACTAGTTTTGTGAAATTAATTATTTCTTCTTATTCTATTATTCTTTCTAAATCATACAAAAACTGCAAGTCAATGAGGGTATGTCACAAGAGAATGATACCGAAGAATCACAGCTACCACAAGAGTTGATAAAGAATTGGAAATACTGGAATCGCAATCAGAAATAATAAATGTGACAAATGAATGCGATCTTTAGGTATAATTTTCCACTATTATTATTTATTTAAAAAAATACAATTCTTTCAATGTAATATGTGCAATTCTAAATTCGAACTGAGTAGTCACGATGAAACACAATAATTAATTATGCCATAATTTCAGGAATTGGCCTAAAAAATTTGAATGAAGTTGTTACATCGATGGACTTACTGTTATGTCATTATTCACTTATAGTAAATGTCATGATAAAGTTGCTGAAATGTGGAAAAATTCCGCTGAAGAAAGTATGTTTGCATCAGCTCAGGAGGAAACAGCTGCTGCTCGATTATAAGGTGACACTCGTGACATTCCGATGATACCAGTGGAAGCAGACAGTTGATGGAGCAAACGCTCATATAAAAACCGGTATAATGCATTGTCCGTGTGTTGCAGCTATTATAGGACATCACACAGGAAAAGTTCTCTACATTGGGGTCCGGAATAAGTATTCTGGAATTTGTGCCCGCGCAAATAAAAAGGAACAACAGCCTGCTCCTCACAAATGTTCTAAAAATCACGTTCATCATCTAGTATGGAACCAACAATACTGGTAGAAGTCAAGTCCTCCGTAGAAACTCGGAAATTAAATATAATACATTGATTGATTTGATTGCTGATGGTGATGCCAGCATATCCCGGCGTTCTAATTCAAAAAATTTAATGTACCAACCATCTCCTCTGCAATAGGGTATTTTACTGTAAAAATCTAATTAGTCCGTCTGATAGATTTACAAAAAATATTGGACACGTATTTTTTCTTTTTCCACGTAAACAAAAAATGAAGACGATACAGTGCGTTGAAAACTCACGTGACGTCACGTCGCTGGTAAAAATTGTAGCAACGTAGTGACGTCACGTGAGTTTTCAACGCACTGTATCGTCTTCATTTTTTGTTCTACAGTGTCTGAGTGGTGTCACTTATGTGTTACTACATTTTGTTATATATAATATAATCTCGAGGACGAAGCGTTAGTATAATATGGCATTGTGATTTTCGTGAATGCTTCTGTTTGGTATAGTTTTTTATATACCGCTAGTTTAGTCGAGTATAAATCCTCGCTCCTTGAAAATCCCCACCCTATTTCTGTTCCTGCGACCAGCGTACGACGAATATGCGTCACGGCCAATGTGCACCGAATCGTCTTGAAGTGAACACGCATTCAAACTGCGCGCTCGTGGCTGCATTTGCGCCGGAGCACCGATAAATAACTCTCTCAACAAAGTGTTTTGTGCTTCTCGTCATATTAGTGAACCTATATTTGTGATCTATAAGGAAATTGAAGAAAATACCTACACCACGTGGTGTCGTGTCATGGACATATGGTGTTAAAGTGCAGCTAAGTTCTAGAAGAAATCTCATCGTTCAGACCAGCCCATTGCCTGTAAGTACCTAGCCTATTCCTTAATTTCCGTCACCATTCCCAATTTACTCGCTAATAAAAGCTAGTCTCAGCCCGCCATCTTTAGTATTCAATTGGAGGCAAGTTCATCTAATTACACGCCTGTCTTGTCAAGGTGAACTATTCCTTTTAAAGAAATCTTTATAATACAGTCCACTAAAAATTCCCATATCAGCGAACCTAAATTCACAACATTTATTTTTGGTCCATACGAACCGGATATTTCTAATTCGCACCTTAAATTCACATTTCGAATCTGACCTACTCACTTAATAATCCCCCTATATTATAATTCTTCGAATTGCAAGTTTGCAATAATTGGTAATATTACAGTAGGGAAACGCTTTTGATGTCGCGCGATGCCGCCGCCAGTGTAGGTACTTACGCTGCCACATGCAAGTATGGAAGGGTTGTCACCAAATGGGAAATAAAACAATTGTGATTATTACTATTATGATGTAATCATTTATTCATTTTTACATTCAAAATAATTGTGATTATTAAATCTAATATAATTATTTATTAAAAGTGTAAACCACATACGTACATACCTACATGTTATATAGGTAATAAGGATGTTTCCTGAGTAAAAAATATCTGATTATGTTTAGTCCGTCAGTAAGATTATAGAAAAATATTGTTCACGTATTTTTTCCTTTATAGAATCTATAAAAACTGACGAAGATAAAAAGCATCAAAGATCAGGAGTGGGGGCTTGTTACGTCACGGCTAGGTAAAAATTGTAGCGAGTAGTGACGTCACACGAGTTTTCAACGCACTGTATCGTCTTCGTTTTTTTCTTATTATTTGAAAAAAGAAAAAAATACGTGTCCAATATTTTATGGAAATCTATCCGACGGAGTTATCATATTTTTTTAGTCAACTACCTTATTGTACAACTGTTTTACTTTTCAATTACCGTCTTTGACAAGCTTCTATCCATAACTCGCGCCTGGAAAGTAAGTAGGTACCTATAAATTCAATAAACAAACACATACCTTTACAATTATAATTATCAGACATAAAATTATAAGGAAAAGTGGCCAAAATTGTGTGCACAAGTCAGTTTTGTCTTAGCGGCGGCGGCGGCGGGGCGTCTGTAATATTCCATAAGTCTATGGTACACAAATGAAAAAACCTAACTGAACAGTTTGTGCGCACCATTATAGAATGTAAGTATAATAAAATTATTACACAAAAAACACGCCCGCGTCTGCCCTGCGCGCTCGGTACCGCAAACCACAGAGTACTTTTACCGCAAACTAAGCGTGTTTGCGGTACGCGGCCCGCGCCGCCCGATAACCCGCGAGTTCCCCTCCGTTGCTCTGCGCAAGTACATTCGTCGCCGTACTGTAGGAAATATTGTAATTCTGTGGTAATACTATTTATGCTGGCTAAACAATATAGGTACATTATTTTGGCATAATAGTCGTAGGTACTATTACAAACGTAACTTATAAATAATACAGTGTGAAATTTTAATGGTTGTTTTCCCGAAGCGAAATGAGTTTGTATCGGTAATACAATCGATTTATATATATAAAAAATATTAGACTCCATAAATGGCAGATTAACAATTGTGATAAACAAAACTCGAAAGCGACTTGAACCAACAGTAGTGCATCGCGCGATACGTAGGTACGCGGCGGTACGTGCGTCTCATGTAGGTATCTACCTACTTTATGTCTAGTACACTACTATTGATTCTCGCTCTTTCGAGTTTATGAACACTTTTTTAATGATTTGAAAAAAAAAAAACATTTTTTTTTTTAGTTTAACTTTGTGTTTCGATAGTACTACTGATGGGTAATCGTCCTGCCGCGGGAAAACAACCATTAAGATTTCACACTGTATAATCGGTGTTGAGGGTACACATACTCTTGGTCAACTTAACAACCAAATTGTTTCGCTAACTACCTACTTAGTTCATTGGTTGTTGAGTGCCAGCTGCGAGCGCCGCAATCTACCTATAGTATATACAGGTAGGTACGTACTTACAAACAAGCTATCTTGTTTGCATTTCGTTAGGTAATCGTTTCGCCCTTATAATCGTGTCTTGTACGTGCTAATAGATTCACTTTCGTGTCGTGTACGTTCATTTCGTGTCGTAAATATTAGGTACTTAAGTCCTCACCCATACTATTTCGCCCTAGTACAAACCTATAAATCGTCAAGGTCGTATTAGGAGCCTCGCTCGGAGGTATCTATATAGTTTCGTAGTTGGCAAAGACAATATAACCACTTGACTGCGCATACAGTGCCCCGACGCTCGAAAACGATTAGTATTTTGTCGCCTATAAATAGGCTACGGTAAGAGTAACCATTTTAGTTGTGCCCAAGTGTCAGACCTGTGTGCACGCTAGATTAATACAAATTTTGATAACTTTTTATGCAATTTTATCGTATCCAAATGCCTTCATGCGCGGTGAAACGGTGCGGGAAGCATTCCAAGACATCTAGATACAAAAAGGATGGCATAACTTTTCATTGATAAGTAAAGCGAACGAAAATTATGTTTAATTTAATCAGATTATGAATCACCGCAGGGGTCTATTTAACCCTTTACCGCATGGAATTTTAGATTTGGTTCAAATTAATTTACATGGTTCTATGGCATAATAGGTATCCCAGTATTTTTTTATTAATTTTTTGGGACATTAGAAACCGAAATAATTGCTTCGAAACACAAAATCTCACATTTGATACAACATGCAGTCCAGGTAACGGAATATACGACATCATATATGGTACAACATGCAATTGGGGTAAATATTTTCGTATATCTATATATATATATATTTTATGAAGCATTAATTTTATTGAATGAATAAGATTCACATTTTATGTCAATATTTAATGCAAAACCATATGAAAATCCTTAAAACAATTACGATCTTTGTTTAAACAAAAAAAACATTCGCATTTACTACAGTAAATGTAAGATAGGCGTGAACAATTTTTGCATCTCTGCCGTTTTTCACCCCAGTTGGGCCAATGTCCAATCCCGTCGTATACCACTTCTTGCGGAGGCAGTTCAAGACGTCGTTTCCTTTTTCTTATATGTTCTAGATCATGTTCTAGAGCAGGCCGCCCTCGGCCTCGAGTAGATGGAGTAAACACACCTCCCGTTTCCCGCATCAAAACATCAGCTATATACAATTTAAAATCTAACAACGACATATACACTTCGTTTTTAGATTTTTGTTTGTTGCGGCGACGCCACAAAAGCCAGCTATTCACACACGTCATATCGACTAAGTGGAAGAATATTCGATGGTACCATTTTTTGCTTTTTATTTTGATCCTGTAAAAACCTAACATTGCGTCCAATAAATCCACCCCGCCCATATATTTATTGTATATTTCTACCGATTTTGGTCGAGGTACTTCAATTATTCGCTTTTGTTTTTTTGAAAATCGTTTTACGGGAGCCATAGGTTCCTTTCCAACATAGGAAGAACATAAACTTACGACTTTATTGTCAACCCATGTAGTCACGCTTAGTTGAACTCCATCTATTTCCGTGGATTTTTCAATGCAGTGACCTCTCTCACATTTCAGCAATGCCTTTTTGTTTGGCAAATCAATGTCTTTTGCTCTATTTAATTGAATTGTACCTAATGGTAGGATTCCAATGCCATGAAGATGTGCCATGAGCGGAAGACTGGTATAAAAATTGTCGATAAACAGTTTGTGGTTTAAATTTTGTGACACTGTGTTTAGCAATCTTGTAACCACGTTGCCAGTTGCTCCAAAATTTGGACAATTAGGTCGCACATCGGTTTTGTGTTGTCCTGTAAAGATGTCAAAGTCGTAGCTGAATCCCGAAGCGCCACTCAAAACATAGTTAATATAACCCCATTTGTGGGGTTTCTTTGCATTATATTGTCGAAAACCAGATGTTTTGGCTTTTGTGGGTATCATTTGCTCGTCTATTGCTAGGTACTCTTCTTTAGGGATAGTTAATAATTGTGCTCTCAGAATGTCCAGAAGCGGTCTTAATTTCTGCAGTCGATCGCAATTTGAGTCAGTTTTAGGAAGTTCTTTGGTTTTATCAAAAAAGTGCAAAAACCGTTTGATTTCTTCAAACTTGTTACAAGTAAGAAGAGAAGCTACTTTTTCGACATATGTTCCTTCACTCCAGTAGTGTCGCGTAGATGGCAAATGTACAACTGACATGTACATGATAACTCCTATAAATTTTGATATATCGTCACTAGTTATAGAATTTGCTTTATCTGCTTGCAACTGTTCTGCATATAGATTGCTCTGTTCATGTATGAGATGAATAACACTAGTTGGAAACAAATACTTAAAAAAAGCTATTGGCGTCTCCAGGTCCATTATATTATCAGGTAGATCAGTACAGCCCATAAATGCAATGTCCTCGCTGTTATAAGTAATCGTATTGTTGGTCCAAGTCAATTTATCCTTTTTTACCTTTTTTTTTGTTTGTCCCTTTGTTTTTCTGTTTTTGTCCGATATACCCGTTGACGTAGATGGTTCTATGATGTCATTCATGGTGTCCGCACTTTCTAAACTTTCATATTCAAAATCGTCTTCGAGATATACTGCCTCCAATGCATTTTGAGTAAGACTCCCTTCATCTTCACTTTTATCAGAAAAATCATCGTACTCCGAATCTGTTTCTTCGATGGTTACGCCTTTGGGTGGTAAAAAATAATCTTCATCATCGGTCAGGTCTTCATCATCGCTATCTAAAGGAATATCACGCCCGCTGGCGTGTCGAGTCGCTGAAAATAAATAAAACACTAAATACCTTCATAAGCCCCAAACGTTTATAGCACCAGTAAATAAGAACAAGCAAAAAAAAAAACATTTTTTATAACATTAGATGAACCCACGGAGTAAAACTTCCCAAATAAATATACAAACACGTTCAATAAAATTGTTCTACTTTCTCACTATCAATTATTTAAAAAAAAAAGTCCCTGTACGATGTACTTATTGCATGTAGTCTCATATCTGACCGAGTACTGGCACAAACTCTAATGCATGAAGTATCATATTTGAAAAACGTATGCAAACATAACCGCATAGAGTATCATTTCAGATACAAAGTTCAAGTCCGTTTTTCGTCAAGAAGTATTGGATATTACTTACATGTTTTTCCGTAAAACTTCTTGGGATCCATTTTATTCACTCGCAAATAACAAAAATAATTTTAGCTAGAGGAAAAAGTAGCCAAAATCGGCTTTTACAATCCACAAACCGCACTCACTGCTTGAATTGGCAGTTTGAAATATTCGGTTACAGAAATAACGTACCACAGACAAGGTAGAAATCTGCCTATTTCTTTTTCATGTTCGGATACAACCTTTGTCTAGATATCAGTCATCAATACGCGGTTTAGAAGGCCCAAGAATTATTTATCTGTAGAAACTCGTAGTGTATCAAATTTGATACAGTATGCGGTAAAGGGTTAAAATGGTGTTTGGGGTAAACGAGTACACTGTTGAGTTCCGCGTTGATGTCTTTTGGAAACGTCTCGTTCTTTCATTAGACAATTCTAATGCTTCTATCCCATTTTTTCTCTTTGTATTTTTATCGAGAAAAATAGTGGTGTCAATAATAGCTAGCTGAAAGTCGATATCGAAAAAACTATTTGTTTTTATTCTATTCACATACTGTGATAAAATATCTGCCTACTTTTAACCGTTCAAAAAAGGAGGGGTTTTAGTTCGTCAGTATTTTTTATGCAAGTTTCTTTGTTTTTCGATTTATTTGTTTCTCTCTGTCCCCGACCGGGACCAATCGGTTATTTTATTATTTTTTTAGATCGGTTTTATAATCTCTGATTGGATATAATTTAATAATATAATTATATATAATGTATAATAAGCAAGATGCATAATTCAGAAATATGTAGACGTCGTAGTCGTAGTCTTTTTTACAAAGAACAAGGACCCTAAAACTTTGATTCAAAAAACATATACCAAAATAATTCATTTTAAAAATCAATAATAACAGGATACGTCTGTTTATTTTTGTAATTGATTGATTTTGATTAAATATTGTTTCTATGATTTTAATTGAGTATTTTTCATAATGTTAAAATCCATGTTATCGATATCGATTACTTTTCTCTAATGAAGTAGTGCAACCCTAACGATAGGCATGCCTACGCAACTTGACCTTGAACTGACCAATTGCAGTCGCGCATTCTTCCCCGTACCCCGGCCCGCAGTAGTGAGTCGTGTGCTTAGAAGAAATCAGCCTATACGCTCTCTAGTGGTTACATTCTCTATGGTAGTTGGGTAGCTTACGTATCTACTTGTTCGAGTTATTTCAAAAACTCTAAGGGCGGGTTGTTTCACCGACACTTAACGCACGCGTAATCGTCAAAAATGGCGCTAATCATTGTTAAAGCAAAAAATGGGTTGTTTCACAGAATGTCAGCGTTAACGTACGTAAAAAATTAACGATTACGGTAACAGATGGTGTGAGCACTGGTTAACGTAACTTTAGTTGCGTCAAATAGTAAAACAACATGGACTCTCTTTTGTATTCGCCCGTTTGGTCTTTAATCGACGATAGTTCTTCATCTGATGATGATTCAAATAGTGTGGAAAGAAAGAAAAAAGTATTTAGAACGCGTATTAATAATTTAAGCCTTTGGGATGAACAGGAATTCATCGCAAGATACCGTGTATCTAAGGAAGTTGCTATATTTTTAACACGCCAAATCGAAGACGAAATAAAATTGGCTACAGAAAAGTAAGTAACCAATCAAAATAGAAAACCTATTGTGTATCATTATTAGGCACTTTAAATTTAATTTATTTGTCCGCAATATTTCAGAAACTTGGCAGTAAAACCCATAGACCAGGTACTGGCAACGCTGCAGTATTATGGCTCAGGATCTTTCATGAGATGTGTTGGTGATATGTCAGGCTTGCATAAATCAACGGTATGCCGTATTATTCATCGAGTGACTCGGGCTATCGCTAAATTACGCCCTCGATATATTAACCTGCCAGCTGATGAGGAGGAGAGATTGGCAGTTGCAACAGAATTTTACAAAATAGCTCGATTTCCGAAAGTACTGGGTGCCATTGACTGTACTCATGTTCAAATTCTTTCTCCAGGTAAGGATGACCATTTATGTTACTATTAGGTATTACCCTATCACATTAATAGGAAGAGTAACAGTTTAATTTTTGAAGGTGGTGATAATGCAGAAGATTACAGAAATAGAAAAGGGTCATTTTCAATTAATGTCCAAGTGGTTGGAGATGCAAATTTATGCATAAGAAATATAGTTGCAAGATGGCCAGGTTCAGCACATGACAGTCACATTTTTAATAGCTCGACTCTAAAGTGCAGATTAGAATCTGAAGAATTTAATAATTATTGGCTTATTGGGGATTCTGGCTATGCTTTGAGACCATATATGCTCACTCCATTAAATGATCAAACACATTGTCAAAAGCATCAACCACGTTGATGACCTGTAAATAACATTATAAAGTTTGATTGAGTAATTTTATTAAATGCTATGAAATAAAATATTTTAGTTAAATAAACTCTATTATCTTACATTTTCAGTAGGATTATTATTTTCCTTATGTTCATCGGCTTGGATATTGCTCACTTCAATACTTTCATTGAAAATTATGACCTGATGAAAGACAAAAGTTCAGAAATCAGAAATCAGAAATATTTTATTTGTGATACATAGGTACAGTGGTTGGACATGTTTTAGGGTAATGTGCGCTATGATCAGCCTATTATAGGCATACAAAAAGAATTAATTTCAATTTTTACATGCAAATTAAGAGCTTACTCGTACTAAACTACAGATTAACTACATAAAGGATTGCATTATTCGATTACTATAGGAAGTCAAAATAAGTTAGGTAAATGTCAAATAATTTGTTAGAGAAATGTCAAAATAATTTGTTTAGTAAATGTCAAAATAATAAGCTAGGTAAATGTCAAAATAATACAGATTTAAAAAAATAATTATGATTTGTGGTTACAATATAGTCAAAGAAGTAAATTACAATACAAGATAATAGTTACTTTTACATGTCAAAATTTATCTGATAAAAAATCCGATACACTATAATAACATTTTTGACACAGCAAACTTCTGAGTTTTTGTTTAAATAAGTTAATATGAAGATTTGATTGTGAATGTGTGGTACTTATGGCATACTGATGTATTTATGTAGGTACTATAATTTGACACTTACTTTTTGAGATTAGAATCTTTTGAAGTTGTAGCAGTAGGTTGCATCTCAATGAAGTCGTCATCAACAACACTTGCTAGACCATCCATAGATATTGGCATTAGATTGCGGAACCACTCCGTTTCTGGCTGTACAGGAGATGTAGGTGGCCCACCCCCAGTTCTTATTCTGGACAGTCTTTCTTGACTGGCATCCTAAAATGGAAACAATGTACATACATAATTTGTTAAGGTTTTATTAACACCATAATAATATGATCTATGTTGAAAATGTGTGGACAAGGCATGTATCTTAAATTAAATAAATGAATAATAATGATAATTACCTTACGAGCAATCCGTTTCATATTGTCAAACTTTGCTTTCAACTGTCTTAAAGACCTTGGTTGGTCTCCACCGGCATTAAACTCTGCATGAATTGCAGCCCAAGTTCTGTTTTTTTTTAAATTACTAGTGTTGTCTGTTTTTTTACAGAACAATATTTCTTTATATTTTTCAATCAGCGCTTTAAAGCGAGCCTTTTCGTGTTTGGAAAAGTTTACAGCCCGTTCTCTGGAAATAAAAAACCACGTGAAGTCCAGCAATTATAAGAAACGAGTGTTTGTTAGATTGTAACGTTTCACAAATATTACTTACTTAGGTGAAAAAGTATCCATTTTACGTCAGAATATACTAATACTTTTCAGTATTGAAGAGTTCAGTCTCTAAAATCACACGCGATAGAAAAACGTACACAATAACACAGCAATATTACTGACAGGACAGACAAAATTTGACGTGAACGGTCAAATGTTGCCATATTAGATAAATCTCCCATCGATTTTTATTGGGAAAACATGTTGCTTTTTACTGGCAACCCTATTAACTATAACATCCAGTTTTTTATGCTATGAAACAACGCTTCGTATTTAACGAACGTTAAAGATCTTTCGTAATCGTTACTTTTTGACGTACGTATGTTACGTTAACCAACTGTTTGATACAACCGGCCCTAATTGTCGTGTCGCATACGTATTACGTATAAGTATTTCTTTCGCGTCGTTCGTGTTCTCGTAGCTAGGTACATTACCTACTTATTTTCTTATCTAATACGGCAAGATACAATTATAACGTAACTTTCTATTTGCTAACCTTGTACTTTATTTGGTCGTATTTTACAAATAATTGTAACCACGGCAGACGAAAATAAATTAATCGTATTAGAAGCAAAAAGAAATGCTCATTTTGAACGCATGCAAAATATATTCGAGTTATCCAGACAGGATATGAAGGATGAGTCGTGTCGCGAGTCGTTTTTGAATAATGTCGCAAATCTTCAAAGTTTGCGTGACGAGTTTCAAAGCGTATTAGACGCTTACAATACTTGTGCTATTAAGGTGAATCCTAAAGCTACTATTAATTATCAATCTTGGATTTCGTTTGAAGAATTGTACTGCCATGTACAACGTGTCGTAAATTCACTGAAAATAGAAAAATCACAACAAAAGGAAACACCAAAGAATAATTTCCCTAAATTACCTCGTATCGATTTGGTTTCGTTCGATGGAGACATCCGTAAATGGTCCGTATTTTATAATCAGTAGCGCGTCGTTCATGATAACCCGCAACTATGCGATTTTGAACGCATTCATTATCTCATTAGTAAATTGACCGGGGCAGCTGCTTCCGTGTGCGCAGGTATTCCAAATTTTAATACTCCAGAGAATTATAACATCTTATGGAACTCGCTTATAGAGAAATATGACGATCCACGCTTTCTTGCCGCGTCATATTTAAATCAAATTTTGGAATTTAAACCCATAACCGCTAAATCGCCTAACGGATTAGAATCGTTTATAAACAAGTTCGATACCGCCGTTAGGGCACTTAAACAAGTAGAATCAATAGATCTTACAGATTTTATTTTGTTACATCTCGCATTGCAAAGGTTAGATTCTGAAACTGTAAAATCGTTCGAAAACAGCAATCGCAAGAATATCATACCGTCTTACAGTAGTTTAATTGAATTCGTTAAAGAACAAGATAAAATAGCTCGTGTTTTTCCGTTAACTTCTAAACCGTTACAAAACGACCAGATTAAAAACGCGCCTAATTCAAAACCGAACCCCACTACCAAAACGTTTGTTGCTCAAAAAACAAATAATAATTGTATTTTATGTAAGTCAGACAAACATAATAAACTTTATTTAAGCTCTGATTTTACAAAAATGGCTCCGCATGATAGATTCAATTTTGCGAAAACAAACTCGTTGTGTGTTAATTGCTTGCGTAGCGGACACAAAGCAGTGTTGCCAGTCGGTCATGTCAGAAATCACCTGAAATATAAAAAAATGTAACCTTTTTGTATAAAAATAACCTTTCATATTTTTTTACTGGAAAGGTATTATAAATTGATAGAAAAGAATATTAGTTTTATTGATTTACAGAAACATCAATGAGCATTTGAGCACTTACCCGCATTTCTTGATTTATTCATATTGATCCTTTATAATAAAATTGATGAATTAAGAATTGATATGAAGTATTAAACGAGTATCGAAATATCGCAAAAATATGGTCCATCAAACAAATTCTAAAAAGAGCGTTCCGTTTCACGTTGCTTTTAAGGAAAAATTAAAAGTTAATTCTACAAATCCCGAAAAATCACCTAAAAGTAACCTTTTCATTAGTGTTACCTAAAAGTAACCAATGCAGTTCAAAAATCACCTAAAAGGTTACAAAAGTAACCTTCTGGCAAGACTGACACAAAGTCTTATCATGTCCTTCTAAAAATGTTTGTCGTCACTGTAAATCAAAACATCATTCAGTCTTGCATTTTAATTCGTCGAATACGCAAAATAATGCGTCAAGTTCGCCTAATCTCGCTTCCGCTCCCGCTACCGCGCAACAGGGGAACCTCGCCACAGTGGGATCGGATCTCAGCCCTAGTTCTTCGTCGCCGACGAATGACAAAAATATGCCCGTGTGTGGGGTCGCTCGTGACCTTGTTGATAACAGATCTGTTACTACTTTGTTGAGTACCGCAAAAATAAGGATCTTGGATAAATATAATCATGTACATTTCGTTCGTTGTTTAATTGATTCTGGTTCGCAAAGTGACTATATAACAGCCTCGTGTTGTAAACGTTTGTCGTTAAATATTTCAAATAAAAATCGCTTCGTGGAAGTTCAAGGCATCGGTGGTGCATCTCAACGCATACTAGGCGTATCTACGGTTGTGTTCACATCTCGGTTCGACACTACGACACAGTACAGGTTCGCAGTCGTTTGTGGTTGACAAAATTACGTCACAGTTACCAGACGCTCGCATTGACATGAGCGCGCTGCATTATCTGGATAATTTACCGCTCGCCGATGACGAATTTCATTCACCTGGACAAATTGACATGCTTTTGGGTGTCAATTCGTATTGCAAAATATTATTATTTAATAAAATCAGTCCGAGTAATAATTTACCTACTGCAATAGAGACGAGCTTAGGATATATTTTAATGGGAAATGCACCCACAAAATTTTCACCTCAATCTACTCGTTCGTTTTGCACGTTTACACATGAGCAAGTTGATCAATCGCTTCAGAAATTTTGGCAACTAGAAGAAGTACCTTCTACAAAAATTATAAAACCCTGCCGAACATTTACACATCTACTACTACTCGAAATGCCGATGGTAGTTACACCGTTAATTTGTCTTTTAAGGAGAACGTCGATCAGCTCGGTAATTCTTTTATAACTGCTAAGCGTAGGTATTTGTCTCTCGAACGTAAAGAACAATGGCAGAATTTGGTCTGGACTTTTTTTTGGCGTCCATAGATTTCATACATATGAATCATATTTAATTAATTTTCTACGATTTTTCAATTATTCAATCCTTCTCGTAAAAGCCGGAGTTATTTTATGTTTTTAAAAGCTTATCAAATGATGTTTGAATTAGGCATTGAGATGGGAAAAATATGGAGGCGCTGCGTTATTCTATACATACATTTGCTTATATAAATATGAGTGAAATATGATTCAGAACTTGAAATATCGTTATGTCTCATTCTTTCTAGTGAGATAATGCTATTTGATAAAAGAGACAACTATATTTACGTTGTTGCTAATTATGGCAACATTTTGTCGTGATGTAGAGACAGTTGTAGGTAAGTGCCGTTGCAGCCATATTATGCGACAAATTCATAGTAGTTACGCTGTCAAATGGTTGTTTACTTCTAATATTATTGAGATTTGCGAGAAAATACGAGGAATTTTACTTTTAAAACTGCATGTAAATGTTGGAAAACATAAATCCAACATGCCTGTGTGTTGTGTTGTGAAGTGTGGTGCAAGAAACAGTCAAAATCAACCTCAATTGTCTTTGCACAGGTTAGTAGCCAGTTTTCATGCATTAATACACACAATAATACACATTCGGTGATACTATTGTAACGCAATCATGAATTTATGGCTAAAGTATTGATATTTGGGTTCATTTCCACATAACAGGCCTTTTTATTATATTTTTTTATTCATTCGTTTGTTTACATAATGAAATAGTGTTGTACCGTTGCCGACTTGCGGTAATACGAAACTAGTTCCTCCGCTGGAACGATATCGGTATATTCTGTGATGTTAACATAAATAATCCTGCGTCTTATTCGGTCCGAGTGACCTAGCTAGGTCCGGCCTTTTTTTTTTTTTTTTTGGATGGGAAATCATCAAATGACCCCTCCCGCCCTGGGTGGAGCGGTAGTGTCATGATTCTAGTACTCGAATGGGTATTTTTGAGCTTAAAATGGCAACACTGATGACCGCTGTTTCCTGGCGTAACCGGTTAAGTTTGCGAAGTGGTAGGGGCAGAGGCTCGAACTGCCATTATTGTGGATTTTTGAGTAGTCTTGTGCTAGCTTCGAAACAGTTCGGTTGACTTGTTGAATCTACGTCCGACTGAGAATAGTTGTACATAAGACGATTATTGTAAAATATTATCATCAAATATAAAGTAATTGATTTAGAGAAGAGTGTTTCATTTTACTTCAGAAGTGAATATTGATCCACTGCTCACAAAGGGAAATAAAAACAAGGTATGTTTTTCTGTAAAGTTTTACTATATATTTATTAGTTTATTTTCGAATCACTTGCTCACTTGTTATATAGCTCACGTATTATATTTTTATGTTCAGTTTCCCTTTAATTGGGGTAACATTATGTTTACAACATTCTAAACATTACATAATTGTGGGAATTATTTGGCCAGGGCTACACTTTGGCAATAATTCCACGCAATAAATGTGCTATTACAGTAATTTCTAATGCTTATTTCTGAATCAATACCAAGTGACTCAGTGAATCGTGATGATGAATGTTTAATTACGATGGTTAACTTCAAATTAATCAAATTTTGGTTCACTTTGAACAGTTTTCTTTTTCTTTAAGTTGTGTGTAATTGTTAATATAATTAACACGACCCAGGAGTGCGGACCTTGGTGCCGACTTTATTCATTTTCATATGCCTGTTGATATTTTATACTGGCTGATCAGGAATGCACTCTGGCAGTCCAAAAATATGATTTTGTTTTCAACGCAGTCTGATCTGCAAATGAACATGATTACCTCAAATAATGTACTTGTTTTTGCACTCCGTAGCTTTTTGCTTTTTTATGTATATACATATATCATGTACCGTAATTTGGTCCTACTTTGCTCCTGTACGGGTAATTATGCTCCTGTTCTGTAAAATGTTTTCGAGTATTCTACGTTGAAAATTTTGCAATAATTCATTAAATTGTGAACGCATCCGAAACATTTGACGTTTAAGTGACAACTCTCAATTGTCAAAATTTTCGTCCGCCATTTCTTTTTAATAACAGAAGCCACCTTCGTGAGAGATCGAAAAAATAATATTTTTTTGGTTCCGAAAAAGCCACTTCCATCTCGAAAATAGCACAGCGGATTAAGGTAAATATGTTTTGATGTTATTATTAATGTAATCAGATATACCGAAATGTAAATATTTTATTGGATTGTTACTTGTATAAAAACCTAACCTATATTTTTGGGTGTGCTCTTATTTTTCAAACTCGATGGGGTAACTTTGCGCCTGGAGCAAAGTCACCCCTATGTTTATAAAAAATATACCGTTCATTAATAAACTAAATTTTTTATTGGAATTGATCTTAAATAGGTACATTTTGAAAAAGTATTTTTTGCTATTTATTTTCAGAAAAGATGCCAAGAGATTACAAAAAACGTTTAGGCTCTAGAAATTAAAAAAAATATACCTCCGAATCTTTACGAGAATGTTTGGCTTCTATAGAAAACAAAGAGCTCACTCAAAAGGAAAGCCAGTGAAAAATATAGCATTCCACGAAGGACTATTATTAATCAGTTGAGACTCCTACGATCTAAAATGCCATATCGACCGCCAGGAGCTCCAACAACATTTTCGGACGTACCTAGAAGAAGCCTTGTTTGTGGATTGTATTCTAAGACTAAGCGAGTAGGTACGGTTTTCCATTGACAGTTTTCGACCTTCGAATGTAATTCAATCATATTTAAACAAAATTGGCCGGAACGTTTCAAAATTTAAAGATAATTGTCCAGGTACTGAGTGGGTATCAAGTTTCTTAAAAAGACACTCATGTTTATCTCAAAGATTTGCGACCAATATTAAGCGCAACAGAGCAGCTGTTGACAAGGACACCATCACTGCTTACGTAGAATTGTACTAAATTCTCAGTCGCAACTCAACGGTCAGCGAGTCAACACGTCCCCTGAGGATGCCTCGTGGAGAGGCGAAACACGTGTCGATAATGGTGTTGGGTTTTGCATTGCCTTCCTGCATGTGCTTAAAATCCTTGCATTTGCCTTGTAATCTTGCATGTGCATAATATAGCGGGCGGGAGGGAGGTGCATACCTGCAACCCACTAATATTCGCGGAAATTAAAACTAGATATATTATTTTCATTTTAAAATTTAAAATGGATTTCCGCAAAGTAACGCCTGACTCAATCAATTTCATAAATAATATTGACTGATTTTTTGTCCAAAGACAGCCAAAATAGATCTCCTGAATTAGATTTGTTAAGGTCCTTACATTATTTTTTAATTTTTTGAGTAGGTACTGTACTTGGTAAGTTTTTGTTTATAATCTTACAGTAAGAAAATAAGGTGATTTTGTAACAAAATTTACAAATACTAATAAATGTTAACAAAAAAACACCGTTTTATTTCATTTTTAACTGTATATCATCAAAAAAATCATCAATAATAGCAGAACATATTATAACTGGAGCAGAGTTTGAATTAGGGAAGCATTAATTTGCTCCAACAGCTTTAACAATGGAGATTACATAGAAATTATTTCTAGGAGCAAAGATACCCCACAACATGGGTAATTTTGCTCATTATTATTTGTCAAAAATAAATTAATAATATACTTCATAACATCCATTTTCCTATAAATACCCGACAAATATGCTTTATTTCTTTAAAATAACACATCAAGTAAATTTTATAGTTGATTGTTTTAAAAATATTCATAATTTTCAACATTTGGAGCAAATATCGGAGCAAAGTAGGACCAAATTACGGTACGTTATAAAATTAAACTTTGAATATATAAAATCAAAGTTAATTAACTAAGGGAGTAAGTATTAAATTATTACATTCGTATACCTACATTAATTTGAATCGGATACTGAATATTTATTTTCCCAGTTTTTATTAGTTCTTGCTTATTTTATTTATTTATTTATTTTTGAAAATTATTTATAAACTGTTAATTTATTGAATGGAATGGGCTATGTACGCTCATTGCTTACATAATGATAATATGTAGGTACTTAAATTGAGTGGACTATGTATGTTCACTGGATAATGTTAGGGGGCGATGTGCGTTTGCTCACTGGTTATTTTGAGCAGGTATGTGTCCTGCTGGTTTATTGAGTGAGCAAAGCACATTCGTCGGATTTAAGAGTAAGCTATGTTTGCTTACTGGAATAAATGGTTATTTCTTCAAATAGTTCATGATACTTGTGCTTTAAGAGTAAGCTATGTTTGCTTACTGGAATAAATGGTTATTTTCTCAAATATTTCATGATGCTTGTGCTTAAAGATTTTTAATATTTCATTGCTTGATTCTATGATAAATTTTAATGATTGACAAAAGCTTATTTACAAAATATCATAATTATAATATACTATTAATTTTACGAAGAATGGATTATGTCGCAAACGATGTACACGTTTCAGGAAATAATGGCATCTGATAGTGAGTGTGGGAAACCACCTGGTACGCCACCTGGTATGCCTCCAAAGCGGCGGCGGCGACTGGAAAAAGAAGTCTAAGCGAAAAAGAAGTCCTTCTTTATCATCAACGTCGAGCAGTGAGCCTGTAAGCAAGTAACGTAAGGGACCAAAGATGTTCTAAAATTGTTAGCTAATTACAAAGGAGATACGAGTAAATCATCACTTTGAGTTTTAAACAACAATAATATGAATAACGTCGTACCGGATTTTGATCCGGCAAACAGGACTCAAACCATTGAATGCTGGTTATAGAAAGTTAATGAAATCGCGTCTATTTATTGGTGGAACAAGAAACAAATAATTCACTTTTTTTGCAAAAATTAGCGGGTCTGGCCAAGAGATGGTTTGAGTCTTTACCGACTGTAATATACACTTGAGACGAGTGGCAGGCAAAACTGCGGAAGGCGTTTCCTAGTGAGGAAAATTATGGGCGCCTTCTAAAGGAAATTCTTAATCATACCTCAAAAACCTGACGAAAGCTTAAGAGAATATTGTATTTTGATAAGTTGTTTTTGTAAAATAGATGCGAAATCAAGGGCAGAAAGGCGGTTGACTGTATTGTTTATGGTATCACTGATAGGGCTATTCGTAACAGAGCACAGGTTTTGAATATTTCTGAACCTGAGGACTTGCTCAATTTTTTGTGATCCCAAAAGCCACAACTATTTTATTACTGGTAAATCTAAAGAACGTCCAGTTTAAATTAAGGGTAGCTTTGCTACTAGCTCAAATTCTACCTCGCAGGCTTCTGATTCTGATTCCATTGTTTGTTACAATTGTCGAACCTTTCTACAAATGCACGAGACCAATTTTAAAATGGAAACTCTGCAATAGAGTTGGACATAACAATGACGGTTGTAAAATTAACACCTTTAAATTCTACAGATACTAATTCTACAATATCTGACGCTAACTCCGAAAAGAAAACATTAAACATTGATTTTGTGCAAAATACTAATGACAAGTTCTTTAAAACCGTCACAGGCTTTATATTGATTTTGGTAGCGAGTGATCGCTCTTAAAGATATCCGATGCAGAGTCTTTTAACCTCGTAAAAGAGTTTGAGGGTATTCCAGTGGTAAGAGGGTTTGGTGATTCTTCCGTTGTGCCATTTTATAAAGCAAACGTTTGTATTAAGATTGATGACATTGAATCAGAAGTTGAAGTACTGGTAGTAGTAATGCAAACCTCCATGATTATTGGGCAGTATTTAACCGAGTTACCGTCCGTTAATGTCCTCAAAGATAGTCAAAGACTTAAGTCCTGGAGACTACTCTTTATTTCCCGAGAATACAAGCTTAAAGCTTTACATTGAAATTCTATCAAAATTCTTAAAATTAAGGTAGTCCCCATATATGTATGTACAGACTCACTGGTGATGTTCTCGCCCAAGGCTATAATACTGTTGAACCTGGAAGACAATATAGTTTTCTTCAAGGAGCATGCCGCTTGTCTAACGGTAAAGGAGAAGTTGTTATTTCAAATTTGTCTCACCAAGCCATTACTTTACAAAACAATACGTTGGTAGCTACTAGCTAGAGCTTTACCATTCACAGAAAAAGTTGATTGTCATGTGAATGAAATGCTTATTCACCAAAAGGTTTCCGTTGACTGAAGCCCCCTCCCGCACACCCGGGAAGGTGTATTAAAAATGCGTTCGAAAATACGTTGTTCAGTATTAAAATTTAACAACGTTACCGCGACAAATGACGTTTTTCTTGTAACAATAATTTGAATTAAAGTTTAAGTTAACCATGCAAAGTTTTTGAAGAGGTTTTTATTTTAAATGAAGGATAATTTATTAAACTTTTATACATACTATTTAGAATGTTTGAGTAGTTAATAAATCATTTGTAAACAAAACAAATATTGTGAAGAGACGTCATCGGAATAGGAGTAAAATAACGTTTAGCGACATTTTTGAAAATTGTTTCAGAAAAATAGTAAAAGACGTATTTTTTTTTAAACTGAGTAACATGTAAAATAATGGTAAATATACATTAAAAGTTTATCAAATTGTGTTCTAAAATTTTAGCAAATTAAAATAATTCGCCGAAAGACGTTTTTAGCCCCTTTTGAAGAACAACCCATCCACGGCTTTTAAGGCTTTTTGTGATGCTCATGGAATCAAACATACAACCCTATTTTTTAATTGGTACAAAAAATAACAGGGCTCTGTCCGTACTCGTTACTGATCATTTTTGTGTAGTCAAAAGTAAAAAAAATAAAAACATAAAATTGTCCACGGATTTTTTTAATAATTGGTAAGTTCATAATAATAATATAATCAACATTCATAACAATTGCTACTAGAAAATACTACGCACAGTGTTTTTCCATTTTAATCGTCATTTATTCATTCATAAATCAATAGCCTGTACAATATTTTTATAAGTTGAGTGGCATTTTAGGATATAAAAAACGCTAATAACTTTGCTGTTTATGAACATAATTTTTTGAGACTTTTCTTAAATAATAACGAGACCTTTTCTAATAAGCCCTTAAAGTATATGTACTAATTGAAAACTAGGGGTGTATACTCAATGCTGATGCTTGCCTAGGAGCCAACGGGCAAGTAGAAAGATACAACCAAACCTTAAATTTACTAGCATCACAAAATACTTTCAATCATGAACGTGAATGGAATAGGTGTCTAGGAAAGTTTCAATTTGGCATTAACAACACCGTCAACGCCTCGACCCATAAATCAGCAACAGAAGCTTTATTCAGGATATAATTACGCGATGATTTGGAATAAAATTAGACATGGAATTAGTGACAGCATAAGCAAAGATCAAGCAAAGCAAAAAGAAAGATACAACGCATATCGTGCTTCTGCTGCCTCTTATGAAGTCGGTGACTTGGTCAAAATTTCTCAAAACAACTTGGATAATGACAAAATACAAAATTACTAACGAATTTTGTGAGCCCCTCTAAAATAACTGAGGTGATACACAACGACCGTTGTAGGAAATCTGATGTTCCCGGGTTTGATAAAAGAGGAAAACCGTATAATACTGTTATAGCTGCTGATAGGATTAGGCTTTGAGTACATATAAAGGCATTACAAGTTCACAAATCGGATGAAAGCGCCAGTTCTAGTGAACGCAGTAGTAATTGCGAATCTACAAAATAATATAAATAAAATAAGTAATATATGTATATTTTAACAGAGTAACTGAAACTTGTATAATTGCAGTATAAAGTAATAATAAAAAAATAAATAAATAAGAGTGTATCTAGTATAAATATAAAATAAAGTCTGTAAATAATGTTTTTTGTTTATTTATTTTTTTATTTGCACTTAAATTGTATAAAGATTTACTGGATACTGTAAAATATATAAAATAGTTCGCATATTTTTAATGATAATATTAATTACCTAATGATAAAGCGTGGTTAGCATGTAAAATTAATATAGCGAATGTCATGATTTTAGTATAGTTTCCTTTTCAAGAGATAAACTTTTAATTTGGTAATTGTGTCTTTGAGTAAAATTATAAATTGTATATACGTGTAATGTGTCTATTAGAACCAATAGTGTGCATTATAATATAATTAAATTTTTAATTAACTGGTTTTGTACTGAGTAGTTAAATAATTGTAATGTGCCGTGCGTCGGGAGACTGCACGTTATCAGATGGCCGAATGTCATGATTCTAGTACTCGAATGGGTATTTTTGAGCTTAAAATGGCAACACTGATGACCGCTGTTTCCTGGCGTAACCGGTTAAGTTTGCGAAGTGGTAGGGGCAGAGGCTCGAACTGCCATTATTGTGGATTTTTGAGTAGTCTTGTGCTAGCTTCGAAACAGTTCGGTTGACTTGTAGAATCTACGTCCGACTGAGAATAGTTGTACATAAGACGATTATTGTAAAATATTATCATCAAATATAAAGTAATTGATTTAGAGAAGAGTGTTTCATTTTAGTAGGGAGTGTCAGACTTTTACTGACTAAAACCCACCCGTGCTCCTCCATGTGCCCTTTGCGTTCCAGGGCCGCGGTAACTCTTTCGAACAAATTCCGCAACCCTAGCAGGCACCGACCCTATGGGGCCCCGTCTCTGGTGCTGACGGCTCCTTGAGGCGCGCGTGAAGCACAACGCGTCGTCGACTCAGCCTGGTATCGGACGGCGAGCCACCCACGCTCACCGTCCACAGGCATCAGCCACTGCGCAATAGCACAGCGGCCGACTTGCCTCTGGAGGAGGCCGCAATGGGACCATTACTGGCACTCCATTTCAGCCCCCTCCCGCGGTACTCGGGAGGGGGCTCGGGAGGAGTCGCAGCACCCACAGCAGAAGCGGCGACGGAAGCCGCGGCGGCGGCAGAGGCGGCGGCGGCGGCGGACCTCTTGCCCTTGGTCGGGGCGGATGGCGCGCAGGCCCTTCCCCCAGCCCAGTGCTCGGCCGACTTGCCAGCAGCCGCACATGCACTGCAGTGCGGCGTGGCCTCGCACGAGCCGGCCCGATGACCAGGCTGACCACAGTGGAAACAAAGTCCGCTGCGGTCCACCTCCGAGGGGCACATAGCTCCCGTGTGGTTGCCCACATGGCAGCGGTAGCACCTCAGAGGCCTGGGTTCCAGCATTTTTATCCGCGCAGACACCCACCCCACCAAGAGCCTTCGACCCTCCGACACAGTTCTGGCCGCCGTCACGGGGCAGCTCACCACAAGGGTTTGCATGCCCGTGTTGTCAGGACGGATGGTGCCCGCCTTGACGAGCTCGGCAGAGCACCCCCCAGTCCTGGCGACGGCGGCCACAACTTCCTCCTCCGTCACGGAGTCATCCAGGCCCACTATGCGCATGTCAATGCGCTTAGTCGGCCTGGACACCCGGACCTCGTCCGCGGGTAAGACCGCCCTCAGCCTTTCGGCCAGGGCGTCCGCGAACGGGCCACTCTCCGCTCCGGCGAGCTCGAGCTTCTGGGCACCGGTCAAGGTCCTCCTGACCTCGATGCCCCCGCTGATGCCCAGCTCTTGGAGGCTCACCGCCTCCTTCGCCCGCTTCAATACGGCGAGATAAGTCACGCCCCTCTGTTCCGCTTCCGGCTGCAGTGTTAACACTACAGCCGCGGACTTCGGGGCGCGAAGCCTCGCCGCAATGGCGTTGGCCTTCCGTCGCTGCTTCCTCGCCTTCTTCTTGGCCGCCTCTTTGGCCTTCCGCTTCTGGCCAGCAACCTGCCACTCGGCCTCGGCCGCAGGAGGGTCCGAGGGTGGGGGTGGGGGCGGCTGCGGCACCACTGGCGCTGCAGCCTTAGCCGCTCCTCCTCCAGCCTTCCTCCTACCCCTCTTCGCCGGGGCCGACTTGGTCGTCGCCGGCGTTGCAGGCGCCGGCGCCACAGGCGCTGGCGCGGCTCCCGCCTTGGCCCTCGCCTGGCCAGACGTTCCCGGGCCGGCAGCCACGGCGGCCGCGTACGAAGCCGCCTTCCGCCGGCCCGGGGGCCCCTCTGTCGCCGCTAGTTGGGGACGCCGAATCATGTCCTCCAAAACGGAGAACTGCTTCTGGAAGGGAGCCAGCTCCTGCCGCACCAGGCTCCGCACCTGGCTCAGCACTTGGCTCCCCTCCAGCGCCGCTGGACTCAGCCCCCCCTGCGGCTCCTCCGAGGCCGCCCTAACCATGCCTGCCAGGTCCCTCCGGAGCGACTCATTCTCCGCTATGAGTCACTCCGTAACGGCCGCGAGGCGGGCGACCTCCGCCCGCAACTCTGTCGCCTCTCCCGAACTGCCGACGTTGGCCGCCGCTGCCGCCATAATGGAGGCTTTGGCCGCGCTGATGGCCTCCCGCTTCGAGGACTGTGTCCTCTTAAAGGCCACAGCGCGGATCGCGGCCTCCGCGACCTCCTCCAGCTTAGCCCTCTTCTCCTCGGCAGTGGGAGCTACCTCTCCCGGGGACTCCGAGTCATCGGAGTCGAGAGGAGGCGGACGAGTAGAGGGAGCCCTGCGACCGCTCCCTCCAGGACGCCCCTCCCCCGCCAACCTCTCGGCCCGACGCTCCACCTCCCGGGTAGAGGGAGCCAGCCCCCTCCCTGCCTCACAGCCCCTGCCCCGCCTAGCGGTGGGGATTTTTCGGGCGGAGGCAAACTCGCCCTCGGAGGACGACCCGCTGTCATCCTCCCGTCTGGGTCGCTTGCGGAAGAGCTTGACGCCCTCCACAGCAGCTCCCCTCCTCTGTCTCCAGAGCCCGCCGAGCTGACCGTTACCAGGTCTGGCGCGGAGCCGGAATCCGACTCCGCACCACCCCGGCGCTCAGGCGAACCCTCCTCTGCAAACTCGTGCGCCATCAGCTCCTTAAAGGAGGCGGATCCGGATGATGACGATGACTCGGAGCCTCCTCGGCTCTTGTTGCCACTGGCAAGCGGAAGGTCTTTGTTGCCCACCCCATAGTACGAAGGGCAGCTCGCCGAAGCGGGGTGGGATTCCCCGACCGCTGAGCAGTCGGGACCCACCTGGGGACTCAATTTCCAAAGATCTTTTTCCATTTTTGTTCCTTTTAAGGGTGCGGTCCCTGTTCGCTCCGCCCCTTCTCAGGGCCCCTCTCTCCTAACCTCACCTCTCCTCCTGCTCGCTGCTCTCACAGTCACGTCTGATGATCAGACGCGTACCAGAGAGCAGCGAGCAAGCGTGTGTCTCTCTTGGTCTGATCCCTCACTTGCGACCTTCCGGCATGAGTGGCTCTACCGGGAAAGCTCGCAAGATCATTGAGACGCTCAAGCCTCGACTGGACGTCCACCCATAAATTGTGCAGCCAGCTTACCAACACCCCAGCTCCGGTGCGCCCATTGAGAGGCAGCGACGGGGCGCTCAAGTACGTAGCTGAGGACCGGGCGGAGGTCTTCGCTGAACACCTGGAGCGTCAGTTCCAACCGAACCCGACCGCCGAGCACGCACACGTCGCAGCAGTCGAGCAACACCTTGGGGACTACTTCGCGACCCCGGTAGCTCCCGAGGAGGACGCCATCTTTTTCTCGCCGAGCGCAGTCAGACGCGCCATCCGGCAGACGAAACCCAGAAAGGCCCCAGGTGCTGACGGTATCACCAACACAGCGCTGCGCCACCTGCTGTACCGTATGGTCGCGGCCTTGGCGCGCCTGTTCACGGGGATACTGCGCACGGGGGCCTTCCCGACCGCCTGGAAGGAGGGGCGCGTCATTATGCTGCCCAAGGCGGGAAAGAATGTCCTGAAGCCGGAGAGCTACCGGCCCATCACCCTGCTGTCCACCATCTCCAAGGTGTTCGAGTCGCTCCTGCTGCGACACTTGACGCCACATATCGTCCCACGACCGGAACAATTCGGGTTCAGGGCGGAACATAGCACGACGCTCCAGCTGTCGAGGGTGCTGCACCTGCTGTCTTCAACTATGAACAGGAAAGAGTACGCGGTCGCAGTATTCCTCGACATGGAGAAGGCCTTCGACCGTGTGTGGCACGAAGGCCTGCTATACAAGCTGGCCATATCTGACGCGCCCCGTCGCGTGGTAAGAATAATTCAATCCTTTCTGATCCACAGGAGCTTCAGAGTGGTGGTCGACGGCGCGCTGTCCGCCCCCCACCCCATTAGGGCGGGCGTGCCGCAGGGCAGCTGCCTGTCGCCTGCGTGTTACTCATGTTACACGGACGACATTCCCAACACGCCACAATCGACGCTCGCGCTGTACGCGGACGACGCCGCGTACATTACAACATCGCTCAACGCGAAACACGCGGCGGTGAAGATGCAGCGCGTGCTCGACTTACTTCCCGACTGGCTCGCCAAGTGGCGACTGTCGGTTAACGTGGGTAAGACGCAGGCGATTGTTACAGGATCATCGCGCCTCCCACCTCCACTGAAGCTCCAAGGAGTCGACGTCGAGTGGTCGCCCCGGGCCAAGTACCTGGGTGTGACCATCGACCGCCGACTCACGATGGGCACGCACGTCCGCGCGGTCGCCGCGCAGGCAAGGGCCGCCCGCAACAGACTCAGGCCAGTGCTCTCATCCCCACTCCCGGTGCGTGTCAAACTGGGCGTGTACAAGTTGTACATACGCCCTATTCTGACATACGCCGCCCCGGCATGGCTCGCCCTCACCTGTGAGGGGAACCGTAAGAAGCTCCGCGCGCAGCAACACCTCGCGCTGCGGACTATAGTGGACGCCCCTTACATGGTGAGGAACGACGTCATACAACGGGATCTCAGGATTGAGAGCCTGGACGAGTATGTGCGGCGCCTCGCGAGGGCAATGTTCGCGCGTGCCGACGCATCTGCTTGGCCCCATGTCAAGCACCTTGCGCCCTGGCACGCGCGCCCGCCTGACGCGAGACGCTTGCCCCGCGACCTGATCGCGGACGTTTGACGGCCCATCGCACCGACTATGACGCCTGAGTGAGTCGCTCCACCTAACACGCGGCTCACTCAAACATAAAGTCTCCACATAATCACCTACATACGCCGCGGCGCGCGACCTGTTCTAAGTTGATATAGGCAAGTCGCGCGACGCATACACAACATGCATCTCTCGACATTCGCTCGAACTCACGCACCGAATATTGGCGGAGTGGACTCGCTATTCGGTGCAGATGCACTGGGCGGTAGTACTCACACTACACGATCGCTCACACACACACGCAATACGGTCTCGCAGTCCAAACCGTAAACGGCTCGATCTGTGAGCGGGGCGGACGGGGACTACATACTAACTGCAGGCGCGTCAACAAGCCGGCACCTCTGTCGCTGGTCGTTCCTCGCTGGGCCTCCCCCAGGTCACTGGGGGTCTCACCTGGCGGGGTCCGACCGCCGAGGTGTCGTGAAGAAGCGCTCACTGAGCACAGTGGCGCGACAACGCCTGCAGTCCACACAACATTTATACTAACGGGCCGAACGTTGCTATTCACTTTTAGTAGGCGTTCGCCCGACGATGTTCGTCGTTTATTAACTTTAAATAAACAATCAAAACGACGAGCCCGTATTTACGGGCTGAGGGGCGCACCCGCGGCCAGGGGGCATAGCCCCGTGACCGCTCGCCACGTCCCCTAGCGGGGACGTAGCGACTTCTACAACCTAATTTCTCAGTCGCAACTCAACGGTCAGCGAGTCAACACGTCCCCTGAGGATGCCTCGTGGAGAGGCGAAACACGTGTCGGTAATGGTGTTGGGTATTGCTTTGCCTTCCTGCATGTGCATAAAATCCTTGCATTTGCCTTGTAATCTTGCATGTGCATAATATAGCGGGCGGGAGGGAGGTGCATACCTGCAACCCACTAATATTCGCGGAAATTAAAACTAGATATATTGTTTTCAATTTCAAATATAATTATTGTAATGCTCTATTCTTTCGTCTTTAATCAACTGATATCTGAAGAAATGCTTTTACTTTTAAATTCAATTAATAATGAATCAAAATATCACAGGATCAGATAATCGAATTGAAACGTGCAGCACTACTTTTGACTTGGCAGTGACATGTTGTCTGTGGTTGTCTGTCAAGACGCTACAGAATCCTACCGCGTTTTTCATCGCGGTTGTATTCTGTATTTTCATTTGTCTTTCTATTTGTTTTTACCCGACCTGGACTGTTTATGTACTGATTGATACTGCCCTGTGTGACTAGTGCGTTCCCTTAGGACTCCGATATTGCTTTTACGTGACCTTAAGCTAATCTTACTGTGCTCCGATTGTGCCCATTGAATTGGATTTTTGTTCTAACTCGAAACATTCATAATGGCAGATTACGATGGAGGTCATCGTCCCACGCGCATTTTATGTGTAAACTGCAATATATGCGTGAACACTGTAGGCTGCTGCGCACACAAAAAATGACCTTAGTGTGGTATCTAGGATGGGCCAGACATCAAGAACACATCTCAGCACCAGCAGGGTTTCTTGATGAGATTTGGAATAAAATAAATATGTTTAACAAAATGAGGTTTTATTTTTAATCTATCCTAACCTAACATTAGGTATTATAACCCTCAGTTTTAGTGTTTACGGGGCAAGTGCGTTTTTTTTTAAATGCGCGCCCAGCTTTCGTAAACATGCAATTGAGTAGGTACTACTCTACACAGAGGGTTAGAATTTATTTGGGTTTTTCTCATTTTATCCGTAAATACTCTATTTAGACCACGCCACATTATGCATTTCTTTAAATTATGATGTAATTTCAATCTGCGAAGTTTTATAGATAGATAATTGTTGTTTGACGTTAATTCATAACCTAATAATTCAAACACCGAAATCTTTTTTTTTCCGGCTTTCCCAAATGAAAATAGTCGCATTTATAGATTCTGTATCTAACGCCAAATCTTTTGATATATTTTTCATTACGGGACGCTTCTAGTATGGAGACCTGCCATTGTCCTTTGCACAGTCTGGCCTGCGCGAGGAGTACAATGCTGTTATCGCGGAATACCTTAATAAAAATTATTTGTCGCTCGTCCCGCAAGATAGTTATCTTGATCCAGGTTTTTATTTGCCTCATCACCCTGTTATTCGTCAGGATAAAACAACAACTAAACTCCGTATTGTACTCGACGCCAGTGCTAAGACAGATTCTGGTCTTTCTCTTAATGACGTTTTGCACACAGGTTACAATTTACAACATGATATTTTTCATATACTTCTAAAAGTTCCTGTATTTGAATTCGCTTTTTTCGCTGACATTCGTCAAATGTACCTCTGCATTCACGTACATAATTCGCATTGTTCTTATCAAAAAATCCTATATCGTTTCTCGGATGACGCTCCAATTGAGACCTACCAATTTAATCGCGTCACTTTCGGTCTTCGTTCTTCGCCATTTTTAGCATTGCGCACTATGCAACAACTCGCTAGTGACGAACGTGATAGTTACCCTCTCGCTTCTAGTGTGTTAGAAAGTGACAGATATACTGACGATCTAGCATCCTCCGCCTCTAGTCTTGACGAAGCGGTTAAGACGGCAGCTGATCTGATCCAGCTCTTGAAATGTGGTGGTTTCGACTTAGTTAAATGGACAAGTAATTCTCTGGACTTGCTTGCTACAATTCCAAATACTCATCGCCAATCGGAATCTGTTTCTTTCGACTCGTCTTCAGATTCGTTTAAATTTACTGTCACGCCGCCTAAACCCGAAGGTACCAAACGAGCGATGTTGTCCGTCACAGCTCGTTTGTATGACGTACTTGGTCTTATTGGCCCCGTTATTTTATATTCGAAATTGCTTATCAAACAACTTTGGCTTCTCAAACTCTATTGGGACGACCAACCTCCAGAAACTGTACTTCGTTTGTGGAATCAGTTTATCTCAGAATTACCTCTAATCTCTACTCTTTCGTTTTCTCGTCATTTAGGCGTTGATTCGCATTCTGAGCTGTATCTCTTGGCATTTTCAGATGCTTCGGAAAGGGCATATGGGTGCGTTGTCTATACCTATGTTTTGAATAAGAATCAAAAACCTATCATTCGGCTCTTATGCTCAAAATCGAAGGTCGCTCCTGTACAAACTGTAACACTTGCTCGACTGGAGCTTTGTGGAATTCTTTTAATGGCTAAATTGTTAAGGGTCGTCTCTGACACTATTTCGAAGCGACATCATATCAAGGATGTGTATGCTTTTTCGGACTCGCAAGTCGCTTTGTGCTGGGTACATTCTTCTCCTCATCGCTTTAATACATTCGTCGCTAATAGAATAGCCCAGTGTCAATTTTATTTCTCGTCGGAACTTTTTCGCTACCTATATCTCGGGAACTCAAAACCCCGCGGATTGTCTATCGCGTGGATTATTGCCTTCACAATTGGTTCAACATGAACTTTGGTTAACTGGTCCATCGTGGACATCGCTTCCAATCACTGATTGGCCTGTTTCGAATTTCTCTCCTACTACTTCTACTCCAATGCCAGAGGAGAAGTCAGTCGCTTTCACTTCAAAACCTAAGTCTGAACATTTCCTTATAAGAAAGAAAGAAAGAAAAACTGTTTATTTGCGCCAAGCATGACGCACACCAAATAATTTAAAAATAAAGCTTAAAACTAAAACAAAAATAATCGTTAAAAGTTGGGAAGGTATGCGTCACATTTGCGCAAAACGGCTGTCGCTCAGCATAATGCTAGGACTCTTGTACGAGACAGAGTCGAAGCGCTGATTTTCAGCGACAGCCGGCACCGACAAAATGACGTCTGCTGGAGCAGCCTATCCGGTCCTTATATTGCGCCTAGACAGAACAGCAGTGGCAGAGTGCAAAATTAAATACAGTAAATGGATAGGAAAAAAAAAACATAAATAAAACATATAGATAATGGCAACAGACTGTTGCGTAGGCGACGGAACGTAGCCGACAAAAAGTGGCGCACCGAACTCTAAACAAAGTTTTGTTATCTGTGCACACCATAATTCAAAGCCGTTCCATGCGCACGCCCAGCCACAGATTATAAGAGTACATTCGCTCAACCCCCCATATTTAGGCACATCGTACTATGCAATCTGTGGCTCATTCAACCCGCGTCCAAAATGGCCACCGACATTGTAATTACGCAATACAAAGTTTTATTCCTGACCTGCGCAACATGATGTAATATTTGTTTGTGATGAATGGATGGTGATAAATGTGTTGTTTTATGTGTATATAAAGTGTGGAGGCAAAAAATAGCCATGCACACAGATGGCAGACACGGTGAGATGAGCAGCCAAGACTAGCGACCGAAGAAAATCGACACAGGGGAGTAAGAAAAGGTAAATAACCAATAAGCTTACAAAAAATACATGAACGATTAGTAAAATTGTACCTCCAATAATCAAAGTATAATAATAAAGTAATAGTGTATATGTAGACTGAATAAAATTAATAGATGTCAGATTAGTTGAAATTACAAATACAAAGTCAAGTAAACAAAGTGTAATAATAATAAAGTAATAGTGTGTGTGTAGCTTGCTTAATGAATTAATAGGTTGTCAATTTATATGAAATTATAATTATAAATACAATTACTAACATATTCCAGGTATCAGTCAAAAACAATCTAATATATTGTCCAGGGGGGTGGCCATACCACAGCACTGCAGATGTCCCCAGCCAAGGACTGAAGGCCATGTCCCATGAGGTAATTAAATAAACATTTACAGTACTGAGTGAAGCATGGTGTTGAGAATTCAATGTAGTGTGAATTGCGCTTGAAGTAGTAGCTTGTAGTAGTAAGGACTGTAATGTTTTTAGGTCTCGCATTGGTGGTGGGAGATCGTTCCAGCAGTGCGTGGCAGCAAACCTGAAACTGCCCCTGAAAGCAGCGGTTTTGTGTCGCAGTGCCCTTAGAGGGCCAACCATAGATCGAAGACCATACTTGTAATTATGTTGTCTCCAGGTGAGCTTTTCATATAAATAGTGCGGCTTATGGGTAGTTACAATGCCAAACATTAAACTTGCTAAATGAAGTCTTCCCCTAGCAGTAATTTTTAAAATGTTGAGTTTATTTATGTATGGAGTCACGTGATGCCTACGAGGAACATGAACACAAAAACGAACACAGGCATTTTGAATACGTTGAATTAGCCTATCTGTCCTAGCAAGGAGGCAGGGCCCATAGACTGTGTCACAGTAATTAAGTTTAGAGAGAACCAAATTCTCTATGAGTTGTTTCCTGAGTGGTACACTAAGAAAGTTTCGTATGCCATATAACACCTTGAGCCTATAGAAACAGTTTCTTAGTATATTTTTTATATGAGCCTCAAACCGCAGCTCTGGATCCAGGATTAGCCCGAGACTACATGCCTGTTCTACACGCGCAATTTTTTCCCCTTTCAATACAATTTCTGGTTTGGCCGATAAAATTGAAGCAACTTGTTTTTTTGTACCCAGCACCATGAACTTAGACTTCAAAGGGTTCAGAACCAAAGAGTTAGCTTCAGACCAGGTCACTACACGTTCTAGATCCTCATTTACCCTCTGCGCCACCAATGCTGTATCCTCCCCTTTGAAAGACATGTACAGTTGGATATCATCAGCATACATGTGATATTTACAATTAACAAAGGATCCAACAACATCAGCACTATAGAGGATGTATAGCAATGGGCCCAAAATCGATCCCTGTGAGACTCCTCTAGTGAAGTGGAGTGGAGGGGATGACATAGTAGAACCATATTCTTTCTGGATCTGTACATGCTGGTGCCTGTCAGTTAAGTAGCTTTTAAACCAATCCCCAGCGTCTCGGTCAAAGCCGTAGTATGCTAGCTTGGATAGAAGAAGATTGGTATTAATAGCATCGAAAGCCCTTGAAAAATCCAGTAAGACCAAGATTGACCCCTCCCCCCTATCACGTGCCTCCAGGATATTGCCCACAACATCCATTAGAGCTGTTGCAGTACCTCTGCCTTTACGGAGCCCTGACTGAAGGTCAGGGAGAATGTTGTTATCTTCCAGGTATTCAAGTACCTGTAGATAAACAACGCGCTCCAGGATCTTTGAAAGACAGGGCAGAATACTTATTGGTCTGAGATCTTTCAAACTAGCGGGATCACTAACTTTTGGGATAGGGCGAACAATAGCGCGTCGCCATAGGCCAGGAAATGTGTGCGATTCTATTGATTTGTTGATGATATCAGTGATTGCTTGCAGGGTATTCGGCAATGTGAGTTTCAACATATCCAGACTGATACCATTAACACCCTGTGCATTAGATTCCAGACCTCTGACAATATTCAGGATTGTCTCCTGGTTGATTATAGTCAGCGAGAAACTTGCCGAACTGTGCCTGTGAGAATTGAAAAAGGCCATTTGTGGGACATTATCACAACTATTACCCGGTACATCCAAAAAAGCTGCATTTATTATATCCGGATTGTCAAAATGACTTGGCAGGAGTCTTTTCTTGTGATCTGGAAGAATATCCAGGTTTCGCCACAAAAGCTTAGGATCCTTATTTTCATTTATGTTTTTCGTGAAATATGCTGTCTTTTCCCTCGCTAATGCGGCGGTGGCCTCATGTTTAAGGTCCAAATAGTACCGCTTATGATGTGGTACTTTAGTTTCACGAAATCTGATCCTAGCCTCATCTCGCAGTTTGAACATGAGACGAATATTCTCAGTGATCCACGGTGTGGGCCGTCTATAAAAAGTCTTTTTCTTGATGGGAGCATGGAGATCAAAAAGTTGGATCACATATGAGTTGAAGGTGTGTATCATGGTATCGACATCATTTGAATCGCCTATGGTGGACCATGGTATACTGTTCAAATCACTTTGGAATTGTTCTGGCAGGATGTTTAAGAGGGGGCGAAACTCAACCACCCTTTTTTTTTTTTTTTTGGATGGGAAATCATCAAATGACCCCTCCCGCCCTGGGTGGAGCGGTAGGGAGTGTCAGACTTTTACTGACTAAAACCCACCCGTGCTCCTCCATGTGCCCTTTGCGTTCCAGGGCCGCGGTAACTCTTTCGAACAAATTCCGCAACCCTAGCAGGCACCGACCCTATGGGGCCCCGTCTCTGGTGCTGACGGCTCCTTGAGGCGCGCGTGAAGCACAACGCGTCGTCGACTCAGCCTGGTATCGGACGGCGAGCCACCCACGCTCACCGTCCACAGGCATCAGCCACTGCGCAATAGCACAGCGGCCGACTTGTCTCTGGAGGAGGCCGCAATGGGACCATTACTGGCACTACATTTCAGCCCCCTCCCGAGTACCGGGAGTCGCAGCACCCACAGCAGAAGCGGCGACGGAAGCCGCGGCGGCGGCAGAGCCGGCGGCGGCGGCGGACCTCTTGCCCTTGGTCGGGGCGGATGGCGCGCAGGCCCTTCCCCCAGCCCAGTGCTCGGCCGACTTGCCAGCAGCCGCACATGCACTGCAGTGCGGCGTGGCCTCGCACGAGCCGGCCCGATGACCGGGCTGGCCACAGTGGAAACAAAGTCCGCTGCGGTCCACCTCCGAGGGGCACATAGCTCCCGTGTGGTTGCCCACATGGCAGCGGTAGCACCTCAGAGGCCTGGGTTCCAGCATTTTTATCCGCGCAAACACCCACCCCACCAAGAGCCTTCGACCCTCCGACACAGTTCTGGCCGCCGTCACGGGGCAGCTCACCACAAGGGTTTGCATGCCCGTGTTGTCAGGACGGATGGTGCCCGCCTTGACGAGCTCGACAGAGCACCCCCCAGTCCTGGCGACGGCGGCCACAACTTCCTCCTCCGTCACGGAGTCATCCAGGCCCACTATGCGCATGTCGATGCGCTTAGTCGGCCTGGACACCCGGACCTCGTCCGCGGGTAAGACCGCCCTCAGCCTTTCGGCCAGGGCGTCCGCGAACGGGCCACTCTCCGCTCCGGCGAGCTCGAGCTTCCGGGCACCGGTCAAGGTCCTCCTGACCTCGATGCCCCCGCTGATGCCCAGCTCTTGGAGGCTCACCGCCTCCTTCGCCCGCTTCAATACGGCGAGATAAGTCACGCCCCTCTGTTCCGCTTCCGGCTGCAGTGTTAACACTACAGCCGCGGACTTCGGGGCGCGAAGCCTCGCCGCAATGGCGTTGGCCTTCCGTCGCTGCTTCCTCGCCTTCTTCTTGGCCGCCTCTTTGGCCTTCCGCTTCTGGCCAGCAACCTGCCACTCGGCCTCGGCCGCAGGAGGGTCCGAGGGTGGGGGTGGGGGCGGCTGCGGCGCCACTGGCGCAGCAGCCTTAGCCGCTCCCCCTTCAGCCTTCCTCCTTCCCCTCTTCGCCGGGGCCGACTTGGTAGTCACAGGCGCTGGCGCGGCTCCCGCCTTGGCCTTCGCCTGGCCGGACGTTCCCGGGCCAGCAGCCACTTCGGCTGCGTACGAAGCCGCTTTCTGCTGTCCCGGGGGCCTCTGTGCCGCCGCCAACGGGGGACGCCGGATCATGTCCTCCAAGACGGAGACCTGCTTCCGGAAGGGGCCAGCTCCTGCCGCACCAGGCTCCGCACCTGGCTCAGCACTAGGCTCCCCTCCAGCTCCGCCGGACTCGGCCCCCCCTGCGGCTCCTCCGAGGCCGCCCTAGCCATCCCCGCCAGGTCCCTCCGGAGCGACTCATTCTCCCGAACTAGTTAATCCGGAATGACCGCGAGGCGGGCGACCTCCGCCCGCAGCTCTGTCGCCTCCCTCGAGGGCCCGCCAACGTTGGCCGCCGCTGCCGCCAGAATGGAGGCTTTGGCCGCGCTGATGGCCTCCCGCTTCGAGGACTGCTACCTCTTAAAGGCCACAGCGCGGATCGCGGCCTCCACGACCTCCGCGAACTGGGCCCTCTGCTACTCAACAGTGGGAGGGACCTCTCCCGGGGACTCCGAGTCGTCGGAGTCGAGAGGAGGCAGAAGAGTAGAGGGAGCCCTACGACCGCTCCCTCCAGGGCGACGCCCCTCCTCCACCAACCTCCCGGCCCGACGCTCCACCTCCCGGGTAGAGGGAGCCAGCCCCCTCCCTAGTTACTAGGTCAGGGCAAGAGCCGGAATCCGACTCTGCACCTCCCCGGCGCTCAGGCGAACCCTCCGCTACAAAATCGTACGCCATCAGCTCCTTAAATGAAGCAGATCCGGATGACGACGATTCGGAGCCTCCTCGGCTCTTGTTGCCACTGGCAAGCGGTACACAATTGGTAGAGACCCCAGAGTACAATGGGGCAGACGCTCTTGCAAGCATGGCGGATTCCCCAGCGGCTGAGCCGCTGGAACCGCCCTGGGGTAATACTCTTACCTCTTGTGTATTCATCTTTTCCTTTTAGAGGGTGCGGTCCCTTACTCCTCCGCCCTTTCTCCATCACAGGGCCTCTCCTCCCACCCGCTCACTGCCTTCACAGCCACGTCTGATGAGCAGACGCGTACCAGAAGGCAGCGAGCGGGATTCCTCGCGTGTGTGTCTCTCTTGGTCTGATCTCTCACTTGCGACCTTCTGGCATGAGTGGCTCTACCGGGAAAGCTCGCAAGATCATTGAGATGCTCAAGCCCCACCACGACGACAACGTGGAGACACATTCGGTGGGGGAACTCAACCACCCTAGGTTTAACCTTGGGTTTCCTAAAAACAGTTTCGCACGTTATGAAGGAGTTGCACGTTATGATGGCCGAGTTTTTTTTTTTTTTTTTTGACAACTCACACACGGCTATCTGATCCCAAGCTAAGCAGAGCTTGTGTTATGGTAACCAGACAACTGATATACATACTTATATAATTTATAAATACATACATATTATAGATAAATCACACCCAGACACAGAACAAACAATCATGCTCATCACACAAAGTTTGTCCTGGGTGGGAATCGAACCCACGACCTCCGGCTTAGCAGTCAGGGCCACTAACCACTAGACCAACAGGCCCGTCTATGACATTCACCAGAGGAAGGAAAACTGGATAGGACTGACCTGGGAATACACAGCGGCTCCTGGCTCTGGCGATGGTCCACGTGGAATCAGCGGTTCTGCTAGGATGACGGTCCGGGGGGGCCCCCCGTGCTGTGGCGAGTTGTCACTCACTGCTGTGGTTCTCGAAGGAAAAAAGGGGCCGGCGTGGATGTGCGAATGGTTTTTATACAAGTGTAGAACATGCGGTGTGCGGGGAAAAGGTGGGGCAAATTCAGTGAAACGGAACGTTCCGAGCACTACACTCACGGTTGTCTTGACGCTTTTGTTTTATTTATTTTTTCGCCACTTTTACGTATATTACAGTTACGGAAATCAAATCAAAGTATAACTAAAGTCAGTGCCATCATCCACTGTTAGTGTTTTGGCTTTTGGGAGTTGTATCAAACATTATCAATCGAGAGTTCACACATCGCAAAAAGTGCAAATTCATAGTGATTACACTTCGAGTGCAGAGTATTGTCACCTCTAAACGCAAGACTCAAGAGCTACAACGCCGTGCGTGATTCGTTCGCAGCAATACTTAGCGGTGCAGTACAGCAACACTCAGCAGTGTAGTGCAGCAACACTTAGAGGTGTAGTACAGCAACACTCAGCGGTGCAGTACAGCAACACTCAGCAGTGTAGTGCGGCAACAATCAGCAGTGCAGTACAGCAATACATAACGGTCCAGTACAGCAGTACTCAGCAGTGCAGTACAGCAACGCCGTTGTGGGTTAATCACACATGCACATCGGAGCATTGTATCACGGTACTGTTTTCCCCTACGAAATACACAGCGGGAACAAAGAAACAAAGGAGACGTTCAATAAGTCACTGTCTGCTACTCCGCGCGTGTTTATTATTTACTAACCCGCGAAATATAAAAATGGAGTGCACACCGCCTAAAACTCTCTCAGCTTCGGACCCCAACCTGAATGTCACCAAGAGAGGTACCTCTAAAAGGGTGCGCCTTGAGGATGACGCAGAGCAGGATAAGCTTGGACAACTTAAGGACGATATTATGGAAATGTTCTCAGCTATGATAAACCCCTTAAGTATAAGACTACAAAGCGTTGAGAAAAACTTATCAAGCATCTTAAAACAAAATACCGAAATAAAAACATTTAACTGTGAGATCGAAAAATCGCTTGACTTTCTCAAAAAACAGATCCAAGAATTTGAAAATAAAATTTATTATTTCGAGAAAGAGCGTAAGTCTACACAGGCCATGGTTGCAGAGTTAGAGGAAAGACAAGAACACCTTGAAAGAATAATGAGAAAAACCAGTGCGGAGATTAGGGGCGTCCCAAAGAGGAAGAGAGAAAGTAAGCTAGATATCCTTAATTCGGTTACAAAACTAATGAATGCAGTAAATCTTCAATTTGCAACATCTAATATCAAAGATGTCTACCGTCTTCCCTCAAAAGAGGCGGCTACTACATCGACAGTTGTAGTGGAATTCTCAGATGTTTTTATGAAGCACAAAATTTTAAGTAATACCAAACGGTACAATAACGAAAACAAATCATCCCGGCTGAACTCCTCTCATCTTGGTTCGGAAGGCCCTGCTGCACCAATTTACTTTTCTGAACACCTCACCAGCAAAGCCAAGAGGCTCCACTTTCTCGCTCGGGATTTTGCTCAGACAGAAAAATATAGTTTCTGCTGGATTACAAATGGACGGATTTTTCTTCGAAAACAAGAAGGCGATAAATATATCTTGTCAAAAATGAAAACACTCTTCAGCAACTGCGAGGGAAAGATACTCCTATTATTAAAGCCACTACTATTATGTAATTTTAGAACTTTTGATACATCTTGTGCAGACTTATTTAAAAAAACACAAAGTAACACTAAACGAAACACCTCCCAATACACACGCTTTCACGCATTACACTCACACATTATGGTAAAATATACATATCTAACTTTCTTAATTCTAATATCCAAATCTAATATTTTCCCAGTCTTAGCAAAAAAATCTAACAGACTCATAATCCCAAATCAAAACAAAAATGACTAATCGAAATGATTTAATAAAGGATATCGACAGTACAGATATCTTCTCCAGCATCAAATTAAATTGTCCAGAGCTTTGTTTAAGTTACCTTGGTAATGTAAACACTCAACTTACTATTATTAACCAAAATATACGAAGTATACAGAAAAACTTTGATGACTTCACAGTGTTCCTAGCCAGGTTAAATTTTCTGCCAGATATCATTATATTGACTGAATGTCGACTTAATGAGTCAACTCCAAAGGTAAAAATTAATGGCTACGAATGTCACTACTCTAGTTGCTATTTAAATCAAAACGATGGACTAGCAATACTCTATAAAACTGAACTGAGGGTAGTAATTGAGGAAGCACCATTTCAGGAAGCTAACTGCTTGCTGATACATGTTGGCATGGAATTAACTATATGTGCGCTTTACAGGTCCCCCTCTTTCTATAACATCCGAAATTTTTGTGATTCCCTAGATAGTGTTCTTAAATCGTGTGAAATGCCTAACTGTGTCTTGACGGGTGACTTAAACATCGATATTACAATCGATACACGTGACAACCGCGCGAGCGAGTACCTTGACACTACAGGACAGTATGGTCTCTATCCCGGTCATCAACATCCTACGCATGACCGAACTTGCCTTGACCACGCATTGATTAAGACCAAAAAATCGGCTACATTGATAATATGTGAAAGTGGGCTGACAGACCACGATACGGTAATAATAAGTATCAGCAAATACAGTACTCAAAAAACGCCACGTGATAAACATAAAAAACAGCTAAAAATTGAATACCCTAACTTAATTAAGGATATCGAAAATATAGAATGGAGTCTATTATATAGCTACAGTGACATTACAGAGGCCACGAATGAACTCACAACCAAGCTAGTTGAATGTATAGCAAAGTACTCGGAAAGCGTTATAATAAAAAATTCTAAACAAATAAGGAAACCTTGGATGACCGAAAACCTAATTAAATGCATACGCAAAAAAGATTCATTACACTTAGAAGCAAGAAAAGAAGCAAATAAAAATGATCTTGTACTTCAACAACACTATAAAAAGTTCAGGAACTATTGCAACAATACGCTGCAAAACCTCAAAAATGCTTCTGACAAAGAACTTTTGGAGCGTTCTAACGGCGACAGCAAGAAGGCATGGGCTGCTATCAAAACCATATGTAACTTGAACAAAAAAGCAGTGGGCAACCTAGAGTTATTAAATGCTCATGAAGACCAGGCTACTTCCCTTGACATCGCGAACAACTTTTTCGCTAACGTGGGTGAGCAACTTGCAGGAAACACTATGCAGCGGCTAAAAAAAAAAATGAAACTGAATTAGCGAATATGGTAACTTTGTCTAATACCGATACATCCCTTCGAGAGTCCTTCTTTATGACTCCCACAGACGAAAATGAGATCGGTTCAATTATATTAAATACTAGCAGCGCCTCGCGGTTTCACCCGCGTAGTTCCCGTTCCCGTTGGAATATGGGGATAAAATATAGCCTATAGCCTTCCTCGATAAATGGGCTATCTAACACTGAAAGATTTTTTCAAATCGGACCAGTAGTTCCTGAGATTAGCGCGTTCAAACAAACAAACAAACAAACAAACTCTTCAGCTTTATAATATTAGTATAGATAGATGAAGAACGAATCCGCTCCGGGATGGGATAATATTACTAACCGTGTTCTTAAATTAGGAATAAAGAGTCTAGTGGCCCCGATTACGCACATATGCAATCTAAGTATCGCAACAGGGAAAGTACCAACACAGATGAAAATAGCTAATGTGTGCCCAGTTTACAAAGCAGGAGATTCTACGGTAGCATCCAACTATCGACCTATTTCCCTCTTAACATCTATCTCAAAAATACTTGAAAAACTGGTGAACAAGAGACTGTTAAATTACCTACAGAAAAAAAACTTACTCTCAAATAATCAGTTTGGTTTTCGCAATGACAGGTTGACGGAGGACGCTGTCACCAACTTGGTTGACTTTGTGGCTGCTAAATTAGACATTGGAGAGAAGTGTGTCGGCGTCTTCCTCGACCTGGCCAAATCATTTGATACCGTTTCCAGGCCAATATTATTAAAAAAACTTGAATATGCGGGTATCAGGGGAACTGCGCTGGACTGGTTGGATTCGTACCTCACTGATCGGAAACAAAGGGTTTGCTTAGGTGATTACCAGAGTTCCCTTGTGAACGTTTAATATGGTGTGCCTCAAGGCAGTGTCCTTGGTCCCACTCTTTTCCTTGTATATTTAAACGGTCTCTGTTCACTCCAGTTAAAAAAGGCACAGATTTTTGCGTATGCAGACGATACTGCCATAATTTTTCATGGTAAGTCGTGGGAGGAAACCTATAACGTTGCAGTATCTGGAATGCAGACAGTATCGGACTGGCTGCAGCACAATCTACTAACATTGAACGTGGATAAAACCAAAATCATTAACTTCAGCGTAACAAGAAAAACATTGGCTCCTCCACTGTTCACATTGAAACTACACACTTGCGGCTATGTTCCGGATAACATTTGCAACTGCGCAGTCTTTGAACGGGTGAATAGTATTAAATATCTTGGTGTTAGTATAGACCAGCATCTGAAATGGCAGAAACGAATCGAAACGCTAAGTGCTCGAGTAAGAAAACTGATTTATATATTCAAGAGACTTGGATCGCTGCAGAAATCTCGACGCTAAAGATGATCTACCATGCTCTTTGCCAGTCGATCCTAGGATACTGTATATTGACCTGGGGATCAGAAGAAAGAAAGAAAGAAAGAAAACTCGTTTATTCCGCCATAGATGACGCACAAAAAAATAAAATAGACAAACTCAAAAACAAACCGAAAATAACATCTTAATAAAACTAAAAACAATGTCAGGACCGGGCACGACTACCACGAGTCTCTGGTCACACCACAGACAAAACAGAACACATTTAAAATTCTGTCTATGGCGTGACACCCGGCACCGACATTGACAGCAGTGACAACATAATAACAAACAAATGAAAGTAGACTGTTTACTTACTGTCCACCTGAAAATATATGTATATGAATCTGGTTTGTGCGTCGCATCTAAGCAGGAATCGGTTGTTGCTCAGCATATGCCGCGATTCTGGACAAGTCCAACAATCAACGACGCTGATTTTCAGCAACCACCGTTCGTGTGACATTTTGACGTCTCCCCAAGTGATCAAACATGTAGTCTATATAAACAACTTGTAGTACATAAATAAGTCAGGTGAGTTCAAATTATATAAATCACACTACTAAAAAAATAAATACTTAAAGCAATAATATTTCTAAACAATTTACAGTATTAACTAACAATTTTGCACAAGAAATCATAAAATTATAATATTCAACAACTTACAAAATACCAACATTCAAACAAAACTAAACATTAAAAGATATCACATACAAAAATAGACACACTTATTAAACTAACCAATGAGTACCTATCCAAAAATAATAATAATTTTTATTATTATCACAACTTTTAAATCTTTGCAGAAAACAGCAAGTAAAAGTCATCTTATTACCGCAGAGCGGGCTCAAAGAGCGATCTTAAAGGTAATGTATAAGAAGAAAACTCGATCGTCACCCAACACACTTTACCAAGAATCTAGAGTTCTAACGGTGCGCAAACTATACATTCTGGCTGTTGTCCTTAAATTTCACAAGTCTGCGCACAATACTATGCTTGACGACAAGCGCTGACAAAGAAGATGCAAATGGAAAAGACCAACCTGCAAGCTGAGTCTTGGCAAAAAAGCTTTTGCTTTCATGGACCCTCACCTATATTCTAAAATAAATAAAGAAGTCGATATCGTTAACTCGACTAGACATGTTTGTAAGAAAACTGTAACTAATTGGCTACTAGATTTGGATTATATGGACACTGAAAGCATTTGCACTATTGGCTGAATCAAAACATGCAAACACATCACAACACTCACTCTCTCACAACACTCTCATTTCACTAACACTATGCACTTACAACACACACCACACACTACACTTAACGTAAACATCCTCTCGTTTTTTTTTTTTTATAACATGCACTTTTCCTTAAGTTTCAATTACCTATGTACCTATCTTTTTATCTGAATAAACTACAGCCGATACAAACCTTGTGATGGAAGAGACTGGGCCACACGACACAGGGTATCCTAGTGTGGGGTCCAGTGTTACTCGTAACCAGAATGTTAAGCTTATTTTTGTGAGATTAAATAAATTATTATTATTATTATTATTAAATGTCAGCCTAACGAGATTTTTTAACATATTCGAATTGAGGGTTTGCGTAAAATTGTTAGATTGTCGTTTATGGCGTCAACGTGCTCCGCCGCCTTGAGAATACGCAGTGTTCTCAAAAGCAAAAGTAAACAAGTATATAATGTTAAAGGAAAAATAAATTAAACTTAAGTTAAAGAACTAGGCAGTTGGAGCACATGAGTAAAGAAACGGAACAGAGACCAAGGTTCCTAAGAACGTGCAAAATTGTTACCTATTTTGGTAGGGTTGTCACAATGGGTTGTGACAAATTAAACAAAACATTTTGTTAAATAGTTTTATTATTCAGTATGATTGTTTGTGATAAATCAAACAAAGATATTTTGCTAGACAAATGCGGTTTACTAGGGCCTTTTACAATTTTATAATTAATTTTGAATGCGCAACGCACAGTGACTTGTAAGATGATTGAACGAACGTATGAACGTATGAATGTATGAATGTATGAACGTGATTTTGAAGTGCGTTGGAAGTGAACATTAATTTTTATAAATGAGCGAATGTGTCGTAGACATCTTCGGGGGCCTTGAAAGTTATATGAAGCTTTCAAGAAAATTTTTCTCTGTATTTATCTGGTGAAGGCAGCAGACACAATCTGTTGATGGCTCTCCGTATGGTGTCGTCGGCGACTCGAGGCACACCATCAGTGCCGGGAAATATCTTCAAGACTCTTCCAAGGCGCCAGCATAGTGGAGGGGCTCTATCGTCCTTGATTAGGACTAGGTCGTCTACCTTTAAATCTTGACACCGCACCTTCCACTTCGTGCGCTGCTGGAGCTCCGTGACGTACTCAGTCGACCACCGCTTCCAAAAGTGCTGACGAGCTTGCTCCAATCGCTGAAAACGGTCAAGACGGTTTGTGCTATAGTCCAGCAGATATGGTGATGGCAAAGACGTTAGCGCCCTACCAATTATAAAGTGGCCCGGGGTGAGTGGAGAAAGGTCTTGTGGCGAAGGACTTAATGGACATAAAGGACGGCTGTTAAGTATCGCTTCGATCTGGGCAAACAACGAAATCAGTTCCTCAAAAGTCAAGTGAATATTCTTTAGGACTCTGTACAAGTGGAATTTCGCTGACTTGACCCCGGCCTCCCATAAACCACCAAAGTGAGGAGCGTATGCTGGTGAGAAGCGGAATTCAATGCCTTCGCGAGATGCAGATTCAATAATAGAGTCGCTATTGGGCTTAAGAAAAGAATTTATTTCTTTTGCAGCTGCAACGAAGTTTCTACCATTGTCGCAGTAGATGACCTTTGGCTTACCCCTACGAGCTATAAATCTTTTCAGTGTTAGTACAAATGCATCCATTGTCAAGTCACTGACTAACTCCAAATGAACGCATTTGTACCGGAAGCAAACAAAAATGCAAAGGTAACTTTTAGTTGTTTTACAGCCGCGACCCTTGCGGTCTGTAATAAGAAATGGACCAGCAAAGTCAGTACCTATCGTGGAGAAAGGAAAGTCAGCTTCAACGCGATCTGCAGGTAAGTTTCCCATAATATTATCCATAGTACGAGCATTGAAACGACGACAGGTTACGCACTCGCGCGCTACACGTCTAGCTAGAGTCCTGCCTCCTACAGGCCAATAGCGTTCTCTTATAGACGCAAGGAGGTGCTGAGGACCGGCGTGCAACAAACGTAGGTGCTCCTGTTGGAAGATCAGCTTTGTTAAGAAATGACTCGAATGAACTAAAATAGGATGACGTTTGTCATACTGGTAAGTAGATGAATCGATGCGCCCTCCAACTCTTAAAATCCCATTTTCATCTAAAAACGGATTAAGCGAAGAGAGCGCAGTTTTAGAATTTAAAGATTTACCCTTTTGTAGCTGTCCTAATTCTATAGGAAAGGAATCTTTTTGGGCTAACTTTATACATACGTTGTGAGCGTTTTGTAATTCGGAAACTTGAAGTGGACCTATCAATCTGTCTGATTTGTTGTCTGACCTACAATTGTTGGTGAACCTTAAAACTCTAGCTAGAACCCGAATAAGAGTGGTGAAATTTGAAAATTTTGATAAGTTCACAGACAAATCTGGCATGGAAGGTGCCTCCTCCCCAGCTAAAATATGATGGCTCTTAATTTCTGGCAATTCTATAGAGTCCGCAGTACAGGTGGGCCAGGAATCTTCGGATTCTAAAAGAAACGATGGACCGTTCCACCATATAGAAAGATCCAACTGGTCTGGATCGACGCCACGCGAGACTAAATCAGCCGGATTGGTAGACGTGGGAACATAACGCCAGTCTGTGGGATTTGTTAGCTCATTTATAGCAGCTACTCTGTGGGCAACAAACGTTTTGGTTTTATTAGAGTTGAGCCAACCTAATACAACTTTAGAGTCTGTCCAATACACTTGACGTTCAATAGGACAACGTAATGCGGCTAAAACCGTAGCAGTTAGTTGGGCTCCTAATAGGGCGGCGCATAGTTCGAGCCGTGGTATTGTCGTGGGTTTAATTGGTGCAACCCGTGATTTTGCGCATACCAGGCTAACCTGTATAGTGCCGCTAGTAGAAATAGACCTCAAATATATACAGCTGCCGAAGGCACGTTGTGAAGTATCACAGAAACAATGTATTTGTACAGAAGAATTGTTGTCAATTAAAATGCACCTAGGAATCTTTAAAGAAGACAGACATGAGGATTTAGTAGAAAAGTTTAACCAGGAAGACTTTATTTCTGGAGGAACAGGTTCATCCCAATCAATTTTGTGACTCCATAGTTCTTGAAGTATAATTTTAGGTTTAATTGTGAAAATAGATAAAAGACCAAGAGGATCGAATATTTTAAAGGTTGAGGAAAGTATTGTTCTTTTAGTGACATTTTCAGAAGCCGAAACATCATGCTGAAAGTGAAATTCATCTGAAGAAGGCGTCCAACCTATACCTAGCGTACTAGTTGCATTACTAATCATGAGATTACCACTTTCCAGGTTGACGGAGTCTGCGAGTAACTCAGGTAAGTTTGAACGGTATTTACGCAGATGAAAACATCCCTTTGCTAACTCGGAAGAAACTGAAAGAAGAATATGACGTAACTCCTCAGCACTGCTTGCACCAGTAAGTAGATCATCACAATACAGATCATTTTGAATAGTAGTTTTGATCCTCTGATCTGAACACTCTTCACCTATCTGCCAAAGAGAGCGAGTAGTAAGAAAAGACGCACTAGCGAAACCGTAAGTAACGGTGTTTAAACGAAGTGTCCTTAAAGGCTTATCCTCACTATCACGCCACAGTATCAGTTGAAGATTGCGATCCGATTCTCTGAGAAGCACTGAGCGAAACATTTTCTCTATGTCACCTGTCAGAACATATTTATGCTGTCTGAAACGAACTAATATATTAAACAATGGTTCTTGCACTACTGGTCCCACCATTTGTAAGCTATTTACAGAAACACCGGAAGAAGTACGAGCCGAGGCGTCAAAAACAACGCGTAACTTAGTCGACTCGCTTTGTTCCCGTATCACTGGGTGGTGGGGCAAGAAGTAGGCATTTAACGGCCTAGGCTCCGGAGATTCGGATAGGTGGCCTAATGCTTCGTATTCGTTTATAAATTGAGAGTATTGTTGTTTTAATTCTGGTTGTTTTCGGAAACGAGCCTCTAAATTGAAAAACCTTTTTTTGGCTAAATTATAGGAATTGCCTAAGCAGTCTATGCTATCACGAAATGGCAACCCTACACAGAATTGACCATTACTAGTGCGAGTAGTGTTGGCGAGATAATGTTGCTCACACAATTTTTCTTCACTACTCGGGGGCTTCTTATGAGGAAAATTCTCAAGTTCCCAGAATTTAGACAACTCGTCATGTAAGTTACTAGAAGCGTCATCATTTGAGACAAAATTGCACATGACTGAGTTACCTTTGTTTTTACTAGAACAAGGCAATGAACCCGTAACGAGCCATCCTAACTTTGACGCCTGAAGCTTAGGATAACCATGTCCTAACGAATGCTGCTGGGCACTAATGATGTCCCAAAATAAATCAGCACCGATCAAAATATTGATTGGGGATGGTTCGTTTAAAGCGGGATCTGCTAATTGAAATCCATGAATATTTAATTGTTTTAAATCAAAATAGGATTTAGGTAAGTTGCCGGTAATTTGCGGCAAGACTAAACATGAAACTGTCACATTAAAGGAACTGGTTTCAGAATGAATGCGTAGAATACAGCGTTCTGTGTAAATATTTAATTTATTTTTACCAATGCCTACTATGGTAGTGTCTGATGGCTGAGGAGTCAGGTTTAGATGGCGCTTCACGGCCTGTGTGATAATTGTCGACTGACTCCCGCTGTCGAGCAAAGCTCGCACTATCATAGTTTCGTTGGTGGCTGGGTTGGTAACCTTGACTCGAGCAGTACACAAAAGTACTTCAGAAGAACACGTCGAAGACATACTTACAGAGTTAACTGAATTAGAAATGATAGTTTCTTCTGATTTATGAAGAAGAGAATTATGCCGTAATTTACAATGACGACATGTAGCTGAGAGACGACAACGTTTAGCGACATGACCTGACCTCAAACAATTCTCAAATAATTTGTTAGAAGAAACAAAAGCTATCCTCTCCTCTAATGAGCTTGACTTAAAAGATGGGCACTCATACATGCGATGGCTATTCTTACAGAACAAACATTCCGGTATTTTAGAGGTAGAAGTGTTGCCTTCGTTTGGCACAGCCACTAAAGACTTAGTACTGTTGTGTTTGTTTTGATTACTGAATGTTTGTTTTTGTTTGTTGTCTTGACTGTCATGTTTATGGCGATAAACGGTCTCCAATACATCAGCGCGACATTTAAGGAAACTGAAGAAATCATTAAGCGAAGGTATGTCACTCAAACTATTTTTATGTTCTTCCCACTTGAAATATGTACTAGAATTTAATTTACCTGCAATAAGGTATATAATTAAAACATCCCATTTGTCTGTGGGCAGCCCCAATGAATTAAGTGCGCGTAAGTTTTTAGTGACGTGATCAATAACGTATCTTAAAGACTTGTCATTATCTTGAACAGAATTAATGTTCAACAAAGACTTAAGATGGTTATTTATCAATTGACGCTTATTGTCATAACGTTCACATAAAAGTTTCCATGCTTCTGAATAATTATTATGAGAAACCTCCAAATTAGCAATCACCCGAGCGGCTTCTCCGTCAAGATATGATTGCAAATAGTGATATTTATGAATTTTGAAAATGAAAACAAAATATCTAGTTTTAATTTCCGCGAATATTAGTGGGTTGCAGGTATGCACCTCCCTCCCGCCCGCTATATTATGCACATGCAAGGTTGCTAGGCAAATGCAAGGATTTTAAGCACATGCAGGAAGGCAATGCAAAACCCAACACCATTACCGACACGTGTTTCGCCTCTCCACGAGGCATCCTCAGGGGACGTGTTGACTCGCTGACCGTTGAGTTGCGACTGAGCATTTAGTACAAGGCACCCCCCTTTTATACACTGCCACCGTTGGTTATTTGTGTACAACTACCCGCAAACATTCGCAGTAAAGGGGAAGAAACCAAATTCGTCTGGTCATTCAACAGTGCAAAATTATTGTTATTACTATGTTTAAAAATCTCTAATTGTTCCAAAACACACAGCCAGAAACCCTTATCACAAACATGTAGTATATTAAAACTATTGTTGTCGCGCAAAGAATGGCCGGTATCAATTAAATGTTTCGCGAAATTCGATTTGTCCGAATGGCCATTTCTATACGCGGCAACATGTTCCCCATACCTTATGTCAAAGTTTCGGCCCGTCTGACCCACATACACCCCGTTGCATTCATCACAGACCAGCCTATACACCCCAGACTTTTTACTATTTTCTAAAATATCTTTTCCGTTACAAACACGGCGCATATTCTGGTCCGTTCTGAACGCTACATAAACGTTGTTTTTTCTAAGTAAATTACTAATTCTATCTGAAATGGGGCCCATATAGGTCAGACTGGTCACATATCTATTAATATTTGTACGCGGACATGCATATAATAGTGAACGAACCCTTTCTTTCTGCTTTTTACTAATTAAACTGTCTACCATTGACTTTGAGTAACCGTTAGAAATTGCGATCTGGTAAATAATATTAAGTTCTTTTACATAATTTTCTGCTGAAAGGGGGAGGGCAAATAATCTATGAATATAGCTGCGGAAGGCGGCTAATTTATGTTGAAGAGGGTGACAAGAAGAGGCTGGTATTGTCGTGTCAGTGTGTGTCGGCTTTCGATAAATTTGGAAATCTAAGTCACTATTGTGTTTTGTGATAGTCAAATCCAAAAAGTTGAGGGAGTTTTGGGACTCTAATTCTAATTTAAATTTAATTTTTGGGTGAGTTTTATTTAGTTTTTTAACAAAAAGGTCTATTTGTCGAACGGTACCATTCCAGCAGATAATTATGTCATCTACATATCTATAATAAAACAAAATATTAGGTTCGTTCACTATATGTTTACATTCAAAGTTATCCATAAAAACCTCCGCCATTAGTGGACTCAAAGGCGACCCCATAGCCAACCCTTCCTTTTGAATATAATATTGGTTATTAAATCTAAAATAATTTTGTTTCATGCAAATACTAGTGAGGTTAAGTAAATCCGCAATTTCCCCAGGATGTAACCGTTGCTTCTCAAATTGGATACCCAGAATACGTAGACAATCATCGATTGGAACATTCGTGAATAAGCTGTCAACGTCTAAGGATAGCAGCTTTGCATTGGAAGGAATTTGGATATTTTTTACTTTTTCAATTAAATCTAAACTGTTCTTCAAACTATATTTGGGATTAAAAGAAGTTCTACTTCTCAACAAAGTGTTGAGACGTTTAGCTAAATTGTACGCTGGGGCACCAATGTAAGAAACAACTGGACGTACAGGCATGTTATCTTTATGGGTCTTGGGTAGACCATACAACAAAGGAGCCCTCGGATTCATAGGAACAAGGTTTTTTAGTTGGTCTTTTGATATGTATGATGTGTTTTTAATGGCATCCTTTATCTCGAGGGCAAACCTCCTTGTAGGATCCGCGCCAAGGCGTCGACGTCTGGGGGAGGATTTTGAACGTCTTGGTGCGGATCCTACAAGGAGGTTTGCCCTCGAGATAAAGGATGCCATTAAAAACACATCATACATATCAAAAGACCAACTAAAAAACCTTGTTCCTATGAATCCGAGGGCTCCTTTGTTGTATGGTCTACCCAAGACCCATAAAGATAACATGCCTGTACGTCCAGTTGTTTCTTACATTGGTGCCCCAGCGTACAATTTAGCTAAACGTCTCAACACTTTGTTGAGAAGTAGAACTTCTTTTAATCCCAAATATAGTTTGAAGAACAGTTTAGATTTAATTGAAAAAGTAAAAAATATCCAAATTCCTTCCAATGCAAAGTTGTTATCCTTAGACGTTGACAGCTTATTCACGAATGTTCCAATCGATGATTGTCTACGTATTCTGGGTATCCAATTTGAGAAGCAACGGTTACATCCTGGGGAAATTGCGGATTTACTTAACCTCACTAGTATTTGCATGAAACAAAATTATTTTAGATTTAATAACCAATATTATATTCAAAAGGAAGGGTTGGCTATGGGGTCGCCTTTGAGTCCACTAATGGCGGAGGTTTTTATGGATAACTTTGAATGTAAACATATAGTGAACGAACCTAATATTTTGTTTTATTATAGATATGTAGATGACATAATTATCTGCTGGAATGGTACCGTTCGACAAATAGACCTTTTTGTTAAAAAACTAAATAAAACTCACCCAAAAATTAAATTTAAATTAGAATTAGAGTCCCAAAACTCCCTCAACTTTTTGGATTTGACTATCACAAAACACAATAGTGACTTAGATTTCCAAATTTATCGAAAGCCGACACACACTGACACGACAATACCAGCCTCTTCTTGTCACCCTCTTCAACATAAATTAGCCGCCTTCCGCAACTATATTCATAGATTATTTGCCCTCCCCCTTTCAGCAGAAAATTATGTAAAAGAACTTAATATTATTTACCAGATCGCAATTTCTAACGGTTACTCAAAGTCAATGGTAGACAGTTTAATTAGTAAAAAGCAGAAAGAAAGGGTTCGTTCACTATTATATGCATGTCCGCGTACAAATATTAATAGATATGTGACCAGTCTGACCTATATGGGCCCCATTTCAGATAGAATTAGTAATTTACTTAGAAAAAACAACGTTTATGTAGCGTTCAGAACGGACCAGAATATGCGCCGTGTTTGTAACGGAAAAGATATTTTAGAAAATAGTAAAAAGTCTGGGGTGTATAGGCTGGTCTGTGATGAATGCAACGGGGTGTATGTGGGTCAGACGGGCCGAAACTTTGACATAAGGTATGGGGAACATGTTGCCGCGTATAGAAATGGCCATTCGGACAAATCGAATTTCGCGAAACATTTAATTGATACCGGCCATTCTTTGCGCGACAACAATAGTTTTAATATACTACATGTTTGTGATAAGGGTTTCCGGCTGTGTGTTTTGGAACAATTAGAGATTTTTAAACATAGTAATAACAATAATTTTGCACTGTTGAATGACCAGACGAATTTGGTTTCTTCCCCTTTACTGCGAATGTTTGCGGGTAGTTGTACACAAATAACCAACGGTGGCAGTGTATAAAAGGGGGGTGCCTTGTACTAAATGCTCAGTCGCAACTCAACGGTCAGCGAGTCAACACGTCCCCTGAGGATGCCTCGTGGAGAGGCGAAACACGTGTCGGTAATGGTGTTGGGTTTTGCATTGCCTTCCTGCATGTGCTTAAAATCCTTGCATTTGCCTAGCAACCTTGCATGTGCATAATATAGCGGGCGGGAGGGAGGTGCATACCTGCAACCCACTAATATTCGCGGAAATTAAAACTAGATATTTTGTTTTCATTTTCAAAGTTAAAATGGATTTCCGCAAAGTAACGCCTGACTCAATCAATTTTTTTTTTGATATTTATGAATGCTTTCGATCTTATCATTATTGTGAACTAGTGAAACAAAAGTTTCCTTAAATTCTAGCCACTTAAAATACGTACCATCGAAATTTGGAATTTTAATCACCGGTAATTTAAAACCTAGTGCGTTACAGCTGTGCTCGTTATGATGACACGTAGCCAAAGAAGATTTGTTTTGAGATTTATTCTCATCATTATCAACGATTGAATGTTTTTTAATTAAAGTTTGAGCTATCGCAATACAATGGTAGAAATCGCTTTCTATTAAATCCCTAGTAACTAACTCGCTCCCTTGAATTTGTGCGTTGTTAATTTCTATCAGATTCTGCACCTCATCAAATTCAACGAACAACGCCTCAATTTTGGATAACTTCAATGCGAGCTTACTTACTTCTAATTCTGAAATGGATTCTAATAAAGCTAAACTGTCGAGACTTAACTTAAATTTCGTAACGCGTCCTCTAATAGAACCACGTTTGCTTATTAGTTCCTTTAACTTTAAAGTTTCGCACATTGTAATAAACTCGTAATGAGTTAACCCGAACAGATGTTAATAGATAATGAAATAGATATATATAGGTATAGCATACGATACGCTCCTCGCTTTGTTGATCAGCTGATGCTCGCGGGCCACGGTGACTGTATGCGCTAGGCAGGTGGGACGAGCCGGCAGTCAGGTAACAGCGATGCGCATGCGATGCCGTGTTACAAATCAACGCACGATCCCTGAAATAGATAAATTCCGTGCGCCTTAGTTAACTGATAACTACAATTAAATACTTGTATGACGAAATGAAAACGGATAGAAGTGCACAGTTAAAACTCGCGAGTTATTTAGAATATACTTAAGTGATTTAAAGGTTGAGTCGAGTGATAAATGGGATAAGTACTCGTAATCTAAATAGTGGAACGGTTTTATAAAATTGCTTGTCTTTAATAGGTAAGGGAATTATTAAATAGTTAAACGTGCAACAATTTAAGATGGCGGTGAGTCTATGGCTCAGTGAAGTTAATTAGGCGAATTTGCGTTTTGCCTATCATTAGGAAATTTAGACCTCTTTCGAGAATAATATAGCTAGGCACTATAGACACAAATCTAGACGTAGGAACTTCACTTGACTCGAGAAACTAATCCACCGAATGCACAGACTGAAGGATATCACAATGGGTATGTTAGTATTATGGAACGAGCTCACTTTAATAGGCAGGCAACTAATCTCAGCAATCCTTTGGTAGGCAGCACGTGGATAGGTTGATTCCTCTTGCTCATTCCAATGGTGGACCTTGCACAATCGGAGTTCCGCAGTCCCAGCAGTTCCCAGAATGGCTTGGCGAAGGCGAGGTTGCCCAGGTAATAGAATTCCAGTACACAGGCACGGCGATCTTGGATTCTTGAGACGGTCCGTTACTAGTAGATTTCGCCCGGTGTTGACGACGTCCTTCAAGTGCCCTTGATACGGAACTAACTGAGTGGCTGTTAGCATCGATTGCAGGTCCTGTCACGGTCGCCAATTTTGTTTGTGATAAATCAAACAAAGATATTTTGCTAGACAAATGCGGTTTACTAGGGCCTTTTACAATTTTATAATTAATTTTGAATGCGCAACGCACAGTGACTTGTAAGATGATTGAACGAACGTATGAACGTATGAATGTATGAATGTATGAACGTGATTTTGAAGTGCGTTGGAAGTGAACATTAATTTTTATAAATGAGCGAATGTGTCGTAGACAATGATAGAATACTTTATATTACTCGAATGTTTTTCTTTTTATAATTCTAGTTTTTGAATAATTTATTGTTTCTTTTAATGGTGTGGGAAATAATATAACATGCTACTAACCGTTAAAGAGTTCCCTCGTAAGGAGACAATTCTGGCTGCAACAGCAGTTCATGATAAAAATCGTTCTAAACTATCAAAATTAACACACATAATTCCTACCTACCTACTACATACCAACCCACTCACATACTTACAAATGTTTAATAAAAGCTTGTAATAACAATAAAAAGGTAAAACACACCGTGTAGTACTACTCTCTTCTTATTAAAAACTAGCTTCTGCCCGCGACTTCGTCCGCGTGGAATAGTTACTTTACCCCCGATTTTGAAACTCTCAGCCCGATCGGTTTAAAATTGACAAAGTTTCATACAAACGTTCATCCCCTATTTTATCCCCTTGGGGGTAGAATTAATCGAAATCCTTTCTTAGCGGATGCCTACGTCATAACATCTACCTGCATGCCAAATTTCAGCCCGATCCGTTCAGTGGTTTGGGCTGTGCATTGATAGATCACTATGTGTGTGTGAAATATGTACAACTTGACAACAAAAAAAAAAGAAAGTAAAGCTGAAATGCCTGTGCAAAATTATATTATAATAGCCTATACCTACGTCACTTAAAAATAAATACCTATAACTACTTATAACTAATTAATAAAATAACTACTAATTAATAAAAGTATGATCTACGCTTTTACCTACTTAATACTAAAAAACAGAAGAAGTTATTATTATTATTATTATTATAAATTAGCCAAAACTAACCTACCGGTATCTAAAAATCTATGCTCCTACTTCTACTACCTACTACTTCACCTAAAAAGAAATAAAATTGAAACTATTAATAATTTGTAATTAGAACGAATATTTAAACACTACCAAAATAACTAATAAGTACCTATTTTATGAAATAACAACAAAATAAATTCAAATAAACTATTTAAAGATTAAAAGTCGCGCTGATAAGCACGGTTTGTTAATACCTATCAATCATTGTCTGTCAATAAGGTCGAACGCTCTGAACGCATCAACGGCCAAATATTGAATGACGCTCGCGCGTTTTTGTTTAATGTGACCACTCGCAGTACAGTACTAACAATCCTGTGGTGGCCTCAAATGAATTTAAGGCCCCCAGCCACGGACCTCCCGCCTTTTTATACCCTACTGCCGCGACCCGCGTCGAGCGCGGCAACAGTTACACAAAATGAGTGAGAGTATTATAAACGTAAGAGTAAACAAATATAATCAGAAAGCTCCGAACTGCTAAGCTATCGGGAGTTACACGTGTTATTGTAAGTCAACCATAAAAGATAGACATATGCTGTTGTGGGATATTTTTTAGATAATTTTATGTAGAACATTTCCGTCATACATGATTTCTATGTAACTTTAACCATTAAGGCTACACACGCGACGGAAGCTTAAAAAATGGAGTAACTTCTCTCGTTTTCCCAACATTTCCCTTCACTGCTCTGCTCCTATTGATTGTAGCGTGATGAAAAGTATACTATAACCTGCCCAGGAGTATGAAGAATAATTGTACCAAGTTTCGTTAAAATCCGTCGATTAGTTTTTGTTTCTATAAAGAACATACAGACAGACAGACAGACAAAATTTTTACTGATTGCATTTTTGGCACCAGTATCGATCACTAATCACCCCCTGATAGTTATTTGAAAATATATTCCCTGTACAGAATTGACCTCTCTACAGATTTATTATAAGTATAGATATAGAAGATGATCATACAATAAGATACTTGAAAAAATAATAGTCAAATTTGTACTTACCTATTGTGAAAGTTAGAGAAGATTAAAGTATGATATATTTTTATTTTTTCTAGTATTATTGTACAAACAGTACAATAAACAACCATTATTAATAATTAAATACCACGTTTTTACATTAAAATATTCAAACTTGCAACTAACAAAACAAACAAGGAGGTAGATGGCGCTAGTGCCAGTAATAACATCAGCTCCGCGATTAAAAAATATTTATAAATCAATAAACAACATTTAAGTGAAAACAAGAAGTAAAACAGTGACAGTATTTACCAACAATTAAGTGACAGTGTTTGCAAACGATTCTGCGCTAAAACAAATTAAGTTACTAATGAAAAACAATACCGTGATAATCGTCTCGTAAATAACGACAACTGTATGTAAAACCGTATATTCGGGTGGTGATTACAAACAAACCGATAGTTAAAGTGACAGAGTGACGTGAAAAGAATAGTTTCTCAAGTTATTTACAGCAAAAACAAAAAAAAAACAAAGTGACAGTGCAAATTTTGAAACAAGAAAAATAACCGTCTTGTCATATTCAAATAGTTTCATTATTAGAATCCGAAAACCTATTTCAAGACGATTACTACAGAACGTTTGGCGGAGGTGAATAAGTCGTTGGAATTTGAAGGACCAATCGCACTTCGTGGCCCGAGTTCAAATCCACGTTTCAACATTAATACTTTTTCCAATTGTTTTCAAACAATTTTCAAGAATCATGGATTTTTTAGGAAATATCACATTTAGAAATCGGAAGACTAATAATTCCGACGCCGTGTCTCGTATTCGATCATCATCAATGAACGAAAGTAATATCAGTTGCAACAATTTAACCCTAGATGGCACTAGTAACAGTTTACCAAACCTGTCAGAAGATGAAAATGATAAACAAATGTCTGATCTAAAAAATGAGATAGAAAAACTTAAATTGGAATTGTCTGCAGCACACCAGGAAATTAACAATTTATCTCTTGAGAATATGGAGTTAAAGAAATCTATTACGGACTTGAAATCAAAACATGAAATGACTAAAAAAGTTTTTAAAATAGTAACTAGTGAAACACCCAGCAAAAAGCACAAGAAAAACAAAAATAAAACACCACAAAAAACAACAGTCAGGATAGATTTCAAAAACCATGGCAAGAATCTTCTTCGTCCCCGATAACGCAAAATAATGACTTACTCAACACAGCACCAGCCGATATATCGCTCCCAGAAAAGAACAAACTATGTATCATAAGCAGCAACAAAAATTATGGAATACTACCAACGGCAGAAAGTACTTTCGAGAACAGTTAATTTTGCCACTACCTTACACCTAATTGCGGCATCGAGAAACTTATGGACAATCTGCACACCAAACTTTCAAATTACACTCTAAAAGATTGCTGTATTATATTTATAGGAGAGGAAGATTTTCGTAAAACAAGCAACTATTGTAATTTGGTCGTACATATAAGAGAGGCTTTGTCAAAAATACATAACACAAATGTTGTTTTATGTCTACCCACTTATAAATGCAACGAATACTCGACAATGTACAACTGGAGAGTGGAAACTTTCAACAATTTATTATACATGGATAATCAAAGCCATAACTATGCTTGGCTGTGCGATTCGAACCTAAAACTATCATTTGACATGTTCTCCTGGTACACTGGCCGTATTAATAACAAAGGAATGCTTAATATCTTCCAAAATTTGAAAATTTTAATTAATGAACTTCCCTATGAATGGCACGATATAAATGATGAATGCTCAGAGACAACGCCTACCAAAACACATGGAGCAAATATAACGACAAGCAACTCCGAGTTTTTTCGTATATAACAACTTAAGGATCATGCATCAAAATATCGCTGGACTTTTAAATAAGACTGATCTACTTACAATCCACCTTCAGGAAATGTCCAAAAAACAAAAAGACATAGATGTTGTTTGTGTTACCGAACATTTTATAATGCTGGGTCATGAAAAATTAGTAAACCTTCCGAATTATAATCTAGCTGCATGCTATGCAAGAAATTCAAAAAAACGTGGAGGAGCTTGCATTCTAGTCAAAAGAAGTCTAGAATATAAAGAATTAACGGAAATTTCAAGACAATCAAAATTGTAACTGCGCAACACTAACTCGAGTTACCACATTTAAATATTTAGGAGTTACACTGGATGAGAAGCTGAATTGGAGTGTTCACATAGCGTCGCTTGTGGTAAGGATCAGGAAACTCATATATATATTTAAGAATTTGCGAAAAGTGGCGAATCGTAAACTTCTGATTCAAACTTATAAGGCGCTGTGTGAATGCCTAATTCGATATTGTATATGTGCTTGGGGTGGTGCTGGGAAATCCGTTCTTATAGCTGCTGAACGTGCTCAACGGGCGGTACTCAAAGTTCTCATGTATCTGCCTTTCCGGCATGCAACTACGACAGTGTACGAGGAAGCTAGTGTACTATCAGTTAGGAAACTGTTCATTTACGAAATAATTAAAAGATACCACAAAAGAATCGTGCCTACTCTTCCTATACTGTCCAAAAGAGTAGAATGGTGCCCCGTACCCCGTCATAAAACATCAGTTGCACAAAGACACTTTATTGTGCTTGCTCCGCGCATCTATAATATAGTAAATAATAAGTTCAAAATTAGAAAAATTAATACTAATCGAATCAAAAAAGTTATTCTGCCTTGGCTTAAAAGTTTGGACTATGACGCCACTGAAAACCTGCTAAAGTAATTATGAAGAGAAACACTCACACACACAGACACACACACACACACACACACACACACACACACACACACACACACACACACACACACACACACACACACACACACCCTCACTCAATACACTCAATCATACGCTCACACACACCCCATTTCCTTTGCGTCTTATATTATGTATTTTCTTCTTCTTTTTCTTTAGTTTTTAGTTAATTTTATTTTATTTTTTTATTTCTCATTTATGCATGTTAGATTAGATTAGATTACCTTTAATTCTATCTTTTATAGTACTGTTGATACGCTTCGTAGTCTTTGGTGCCATAAATAATGTGTAATATACAATTAGAGGAAGACACTAGCTCCTGTAATACAGTGTACACTAGCGCAGGGGCTAGGGAATTCATAAAAATAATGTATGCTTAATTTATGTCAATAAAGATTATTATTATTATTATTATCAAGAACAAATGCGTTCGAATGTTACGGAATAGAACTAGTCAAACATAAATTAATTATTATTTGTATTTATAGACCACCAAAAATGAATTCCCTAACTGTATTTTATGAAAACTTAGACATTATCTTGAAAAGTATATGTACAAAACCAAATAAAAAAATTATTGTATGTGGGGACTTCAACATAGATATCTTAAAAAGAAACAACGTTACCAAGGACTTTGAATGCTTTCTTTTAGGGTACAGCCTTAATTTAGAATTGCGACAAGCGACTAGATTATCCAGTAACAGCTGCCTTGATAATTTTGCTTGTAGTTCTCAACTTAAACGTAAGTGTGAAATAATAGACTTTGCTTTATCCGATCACACTGCACAGATACTAGAAGTAAAAGTAAATAAAACTTGTAGAATTAGTTCCTGGCGTATTAAAAAACGCGATCTCTGTACTGAAAACTTAGTCAGATTCAAAAATTATCTTCAGTGCCTCTCTTTCTCGGAAATACAGTGTGAAATTTTAATGGTTGTTTTCCCGAAGCGAAACGAGTTTGTATCGGTAATACATTCGATTTATATATATAAAAAATATTAGACTCCATTAATGGCAGATTAACAATTGTGATAAACAAAACTCGAAAGCGACATGAACCAACAGTAACTAGTGCATCGCGCGATGATATGTAGGTACGCGGAACGCGGGAGTAGGCGCGCGGTTGGCCCGTACCTACAGCCACGAGGTCGTTGCACTTTACGTATTAATCAGCTGATCACTACTTCTGACTTAATAAAACACAGAACCCAATAAGTTATTCCAATTTTCCATTCATACTTTTACGGGCTTAGGACCGACATAAATACTTTTTTGCCTACAACTTACATCTTTAAAAAAAGTCTGATTTAGATATTTGAGTATTTAAAGCGTACTTAAAAGATGGAATCAACCCATTTACAATGATTTTGATTACCTAACCTACTTTTAAATGTTTATTTACAAGGTACGAGTAAGTACTTACATTTCTCGGTGGCGGAGTAATTGTTCGAAATGCAAACCACTACGTTGAATGCACAAACGAGCACGTTTTAACTGATTGTCTTTCAGTTTGATTAGTGTCTCTGTTACGTCTCACGATATTGAAAGCGTCCACTATCGCACTTATCAACTCGTCGCTTGTTTGGTGTTCCTCACACCGAACTTTAAATTAAAAAAATGTAATGACGATTCATTTTTGAAAAGATGTCGATAACGTATTACACTTATGACGTTCGCGGAAGGACTAAGCGCAGAGCAATATTTTGGCGGCATCCGCGGCATCCTTTGGCGGCATCCGCGGAATCTCTTTGGCGGCTCCGCTTGCCGCGTGCGCGCAGGCTAGTTATTGCCGTATCACCATCCACGAGAGCTTATTTTGCTCTGAACATTTATTATTCACAGTTCTTTGTATTTTACCGAAAGCGCGCGGCTTCGAGTGCCTCTCATGTAGGTATCTACCTACGTTAGGTCTAGTGCACTACTATTGATTCTCGCTCTTTCGAGTTTATGAACACTTTTTTAATGATTTGAAAAAAAAAAACATTTTATTTTTTTAGTTTAGCTTTGTGTTTCAATAGTACTACTGATGGGTAATCGTCCTGCCGCGGGAAAACAACCATTAAGATTGCACACTGTATATGCAACAGAGAACGCAAACGAAGCATATGATTACTTTCTGGAACACTTTCGAATGTTGTATGATCTTTGTTTTCCATATAAGTTAATTACTATTAAATCAAACCCAACTATTAAATGGGTATCACGAGGTATACGCATATGTAGTAAAAGACAGAGACACTTACTGTGGAAATACAGACGTGAGTCTTCAGTCGAAAACAAAAACAATTTCAAAAACTACTCCTCAAAATTTAGAAAAATAATTAAATTAACACAAAGAGCACAAAACAATTACTTAATAAACACTTCCAGTAACAAATCAAAAGCATCCTGGAGTATTATAAATAACAAAACACACAACACTGAACCAATAGGTAAAATCAAAATTCAAGACACCGTCATAAGTAACCCAACAGAAATTGCCAATGCATTTAACAATTTCTTCATTGATCAAATACGACCTAATACTCCACCGACACATGTACCTACTGGTCTGAATAGCAACACGCACTCAATTTTCATGTCACCAGTGGTACCTCAAGACATAATAAGGGTAATACAGACACTAAAAAACACTAAAAGCGTGGGTTATGATGGCATAAACTCAAACTCAAACTCAAACTCAAAACGTTTATTTCAATTAGGCCATTAACGGCACTTTTGAACGTCATCAATAAAAAATATCATAAATTAAGTGACTCTAGCGTCCATTCGCAAAGGTAGATTCTTATGGAGAAGAACGGACAAGAAACTCCATAGTTACTCTTTTGAAATCAATGTTTTACAATATTTGGTAATACAATAAATACTTCATATATGTGAGGACGATGCACCAAGTATACTAGTTATAGAACAAAGTATTACCAGCAGAGGTAAACTTCTAAATATCTCATGCCCATGGTACTCACATATTTACAAATATTGAAATAATAAAAAGAAAAAAAAAAGTACAAGACACAAAAAAAAATGCATTCATAAATATAATTCACTCATAAATTATCAACCAGTTTGATTTTGTCTACACCCTTGATTGCCCTATGGAGCAAGACCAGCATGTTTCCAAGCATTCTTATCCTGAATGTAATCTTCTAATTTGTAATATGCTTGTTTACAAAGGGTGGTTTTAATAAAAGTTTTAAATTTTCTTTCATTTAATTCTAATATGTTACAAGGTATTTTGTTGTAACATTTAACACAGTACCCCATAAAAGATGTATGTACTTTAGCTAATCTATAAAATGGTTGGTCTAATTTGTCTTTATTCCTAGTATTAAAATTGTGTCTATCACTAATTTTACTAAAAAGATGTCGATTTTTCCGTACATACATAATATTTTCATAGATGAATTGGCAAGGGACTGTCATAATATTGATCTTTTTAAAAATTTCTCTAAGAGAATCGCGGGGACGCAAATTATAAAGGGCCCTGACAGCTCTCTTTTGTAAAATAAATATGGATTCAATGTCAGCAGCCCGACCCCACAACAAAATACCGTATGACATAATGCTGTGAAAGTAACTAAAGTAGACCAAACGTGCGGTTTCTACGTCTGTTAACTGTCTTATCTTTCTAACAGCATAAGCGGCTGAGCTTAGACGACCAGCAAGAGATTTTATATGAGGTCCCCATTGTAATTTCTCATCTAAAGTAATTCCCAGGAAAACCGTCTCATTAATGATCTCCAGTTTTTCTCCATTCAATATAATGTCGCATTTGCTACTTTTAACATTTGGTAAAGTGAATTTAATACATTTGGTTTTCTTTTCATTTAGTACTAAGTTGTTTGCCGTAAACCAATTTTGGACCTGACTAACTGCGCTATTGACTTCGTCAAAATTTTGTGACCGTCGGTCTATTTTAAAAATTAATGAAGTGTCATCCGCAAATAATACCATGTTTGACTGGTTTGGAATTAAATGGGGCAAATCATTAATATAAACTAAAAAAAGGAATGGACCCAATATTGAGCCTTGCGGAACGCCCATCATCACTTTCGACCCTTGTGAGTTTACACCGTTTACCTGAACTTTAACCTGTCTGTCTGCCAAGTATGAACTAAGTAAATCAAGGGCTCTATTCCTAATCCCATAGTGCTCCAGTTTCAATAAAAGCGTCTCATGGTTAACGCAGTCGAACGCTTTCGAGAGGTCGCAGAATATTCCAATGGCGTCTTGCGACTCTTCCCAGGCGTTAAAGATGTTCTTTATTAGTGTGACACCGGCGTCTGTTGTACAACGCCCTTTGGTGAAACCATACTGTTGTTCATGAAAGATGGAATTTTCTTTAAAGTGACGTAACATCTGACTAAGCATTAGCTTTTCAAACACCTTACTGAGAACTGGCAGAATTGACACAGGCCTATAATTGTTAGGTTCTTGACAATCACCCGATTTGAACAACGGGACAACTTTACTGTGTTTCATGAGATCCGGAAATACTCCTTGGTCTACACTAGTATTAAATATGACAGCTAAGTAGGGGGCAATAGTTTCCATGACAGACCTACAAACTTTTACAGATATACCCCAAAGATCTTCTGTTGGTTTAATTTTAAGATCTTTAAAAGCTTTTATAATGGCCTGGGGGTTTGTGTGTTGAAAGTTAAACTCCGAATAGACAGAACATAGAAACGAAAGTCATAAAATTCGTAGGTGACATTATTGCCGAACATATAAGCCAGATTACAAATTTATGTATTAGCTCTGGAACATTCCCAAACGGTCTAAAACAGCTATTGTAAAACCTCTTTAAAAAAAACGATAAAGAGAATTTAGCTAATTATAGACCGATAGCCCTGATTCCCATATTTTCAAAAGTCATTGAAAAAATAATATATGAATCAATCAATAAGTTTCTAAGTAAATATAATATATTATGTGAAGAACAGAAAGGGTTCAGGAAAAACAAAGGTATAAATACTGCTATTTACGACTTACTAAGTGTGATAATGGAGAATGTTGACAAAAAACTACCAATCTGCGTAATCCTAACAGATATGACAAAAGCTTTCGATTGTGTCCATCATGAAACTCTGCTAAAAAAGCTAAACTTGTACGGAATAAGAGGAAACGTATTAGAACTTATAAAGTCATATTTAAGCGGCCGTAAACAATACACGGAAATTTCTAAAATATGCACCAGCACCAGGCGGGAAAAAAATATAAATCCGAAGAAAGAATCGTAAGACATGGCGTTCCCCAGGGTGGAGTGCTTAGCTCCCTCTTATTTTTGCTATACATTAATGACTTACCTAATCACATAAATCACCCCATGGTTTTATTCGCTGAGGACAGTACCGCTCTAGTTAAATGTACAGACATTAAAACATACGCACTTGATATCAATACCACACTTAACGACATTGTGAATTGGCTTGACGAAAATAATTTAGTAATCAACCTACAAAAAACCAAAATAATGCACTTTTATCAACGCACATCGATACCGAATATGTCGATAGACTATAATAACTGTAGAATAGAACAAGTTAAAGATGCGAAATTTTTAGGGATACTTATAGATAGCCAGTTGACTTGGAAAGCTCAAGCAGAAGAAGTGTGTAAAAAATTAAGCGTTGCTGCGTATGTTCTGCATAATCTTGCAAAAAAGGTCAACATCGCTACAACAGTGGTGGCATACCACGGACTAGTAGCGTCCATTTTAAGATATGGAATAATATTTTAGGAGAACTGTACTGTACGAGAACAGGTATTCAGGGCCCAGAAACGTTGCATAAGGGCAATTCACAACATGAAAATGACGGATAGCTGCGTTCCTGTGTTTAAGTCCCTGAAATTTTTAACGTTCCCCAGTATTTATATTTTAGAAATCGCACTCTTCGTTAAATGCAATATGAACCTTTTCACCTCAGTGTCAGAAACTAGGAAGAGACCATTAAGAAGTCAGTATAAACACCTAATTAATGTTGAGAGATGTAAGACTGCTTTGCTCAAAAAAAGTGTCAGTAGGATGGGACCAATAATATAATTATAACAAAGTCCCTAATATAATTAAAAATGATACAATCCAAAATTTTAAAAAGAGACTGACTTTACTACTTATTGAAAAATTTTATTATTCTGTAAATGACTTTTTAAATGACAATGATTTTGAATAATAATTTAATGTTTTCTCAATTTATCCAATTTTATTCTAATTTCTACTCAATATTATTTTATGATTTTCTGAGGACTTGTATTTATAATCTGATTTAATTTGTAATGTTATTTTATTTCCATTGTTTAATTTTATTGTAAATTTAGTATTTAGTTAGTAATTACATAATTAAACGAACTTACCTGAAGTGAAGTTCCATTGTAATTATACGAAGGGCTTAGTCCGAGATATCTTCTATATTCACTATGTAGTTCCACAATCCTCGCATTGTGTGTACCGCGAATATTTAGAGGAAGCGAAAAGCTTCGTATCCAAAACAGAAATAAGGCAGTCTGCTGTCAACACTATATCTGTAAGTCATTCTTTTCAGAGCATTAGTATATTATATATGATTATGATTTCCAACCTAACTAGAGGGATATTATAATCTATGATTATGAAAAGGGTGGGTGGGAGATTGATATCTCGGACTAAGCCCTTCGTATAATTACAATGGAACTTCACTTCAGGTAAGTTCGTTTAATTATGTAATTATACTCAAGCTTAGTCCGAGATATCTTCTATATTCACTATGTAGATGTTCAGAGAATTGTTGGAAATCATAACATAATACTGGTAATACAAATGGTATACAATCAAAAACAGAATTTAATGAGAATCAAGTTAATGTGATTTATCACATTAATTCCACATTGGGTACCAATGTAAATTAAAGGTAGAGTAGGTACTTATGTATTAACTAAAAAATTAAACCTTAACATTACAAACAGCTTTTGCAAAAGTATAGTTATCATTTTCTGTACTTAAGGGTCTATTGTAGTGATTGGCAAAAACACTAGATCCTGCTGACCAACCAGCAGATTTAAATATTGTATCTAATGTTATGCCTTCTCTACACGCCAGGGACGTGGACGCATGGCGCGTGGAGTGAGGGGTAAACTTCTTAACATCAATACCACATTCAGCCATAACTTGCCTTATCCAGCGACTAATTGTTTGGTTACTGGCACAGTTATATGGTTTTTTATAACATATAAGTAGCTTATCCCAGTTATTTGTATCTACTTTTCTGAGTGCCTTGGTCTGGTCTATATAACATCTGAGTGCCGATACGGGGCATATTTCCAGATTCGTATCCAAGGAAGGAAGCTTTATTACGACTTGATCCTTACATGGAGTCGTAGTTTTTAAAAAATCGGTAATCGTTATTTTTACACCGCTATCCGTAAACTCTATGTTGCTCAATCGAATAACTGACAATGTTTGAATACGTTGAGCAGTTGTGAGAGCCAGCAAAATAACCAATTTCTTGGTTAACTTCTCTAAGCTAAGGTTACTGTTTGGTGACCAATCTTGGATATGATTCAGGATAACAGATGGATCCCATGTGTCATTATACTTAGGTCTAGAGGGTCTTAGTTTGAAAACTCCCTTAAAAAACCTCTTAATTTGTATATCTGTTCCTAAACTTGTATCAATGATAAGAGACAGTGCTGAACGGCATGTATTAAGAGTAGCGTACGAAGCGCCTTGTGATAATATTTCTGTGAGAAATATTAAAACTTTAGGTATTGACAATTCATATATGTTTTCTCCATTGCAAAACAACCACCATTTTTTAAGTGCTGTTGTATATTGTTTAATAGTGTTTTTTGATAAAGAAGCTACCATGACAGTGTAGGGGCGCTGACGCATTAGTTTTGTATTCCTCGTACGCGCAGCGCTCGCCGGGAACAGTTCGCCCGAAACCGCCTTCCACTATACACGCGCTCGCAACCTAACCTTGTAACAGTTTCATATAGTAAATAATTATATTCCGAATTCCAATCTATTATTTCTCTCCGTACACACTTCCCCAAGAACACTCCAAAATTGGTGACCCCGACGTGATCTTAAAGTGTGTACGTTGATTGAGAACGGGCAACTCATTTTGAACATCCGCGTGCAAATATTGCAAACTTTCAGTGCTTTATAATAAAACGTTCCTGCGTGGAATAAAGCCTGAAGATGGAAGGAAAACCAACTGTCGATGAATACGTTCTCTCACCCGTGTCCGTGACTGACAAAATCGAAGATTTTTGGCCAAGGGCACCAGAATTATGGTTCGCGAAGGCAGAGGCAATCATAAATGCGCAGAAGATGTCCGACGACTCAAGATACCGGATCCTCATATCGAAGCTCAACTTCGAGGTCACTGAGCAGGTATCAGAGATCATATTAGATCCGCCCAAAGAAAGAAAATATGAGACTTTGAAGGCAAAACTAATCTCAGTATACAAGGAGTCGGCGGAACGCCAGATAAAAAAGCTGATTGGCGAAATGGAGCTAGGAGACCAGCAGCCATCACACCTCCTTCGCAAGATGCGAGACCTGGCCAGAGGAAGGGTGACCGACGAGACACTCAGGGTGATGTGGAAGAACCAACTACCACCATCGATACGCAGCGTTTTGGCAGTGACAGACGAGGAAAACATGGAAAAATTGGCGTCGATCGCAGACAAAGTCGCAGAAAATATCACTCCGATACACAGTGTCGCTAGTGTAAAGGACACACCAAGCCATGCAAACAAAGGTGAAGATGTGATAGCCGAGATAAGACAGCTTAGTGACAGACTGCGCAAGCTCGAGAGCACGTCCAGAGGTCGCTCGCGATATGATAGACCTAGAAGAAGCAGATCAAGGTCAAGATCGAACTCCAGGTCTACAAAAGCGATGGCAAAAGACGACCCCAACTGGTTATGCAGGTACCACTTCCGATTCCGGAACAAGGCAACCAGGTGTGAACAACCGTGCAACTGGAAGAAGAAAGACTCGAAGCCAGCGGAAAACTAGGTAGTGTCGGTGCAGTCAGCGACGGGGGACTGCGACCGCGTGCACGTCAATCACCGTCTAAGTGTCCGGGATGCGAATTCAGGTTTGAACTTTTTAGTAGATAGTGGTGCAAATGTGTCAGTTCTACCTCGCAGAGTGGTGTTCAAGAAAAATAACACACAAAGTGATAGTTATAAGTTATATGCTGCGAACGGTACCGAGATAACTACGTACGGTACACACATTTTAGAACTAGACCTAAATCTTAGACGCGCGTTCCGTTGGTTATTTACGATAGCGGACGTACAGCAACCAATATTAGGTGCTGACTTCTTAGCTAATCACAAGTTGTTAATTGACTTGAACGGACGAAGGCTAGTCGACCAGGTTACTAAGTTAAGCACGAGAGGGAATCTCTCCAATTCGACTGAGCCCACTGTTAAAACTATCGTTGAAAATTGCCACTATCATGATTTATTGTGTAAGTTCCCAGACGTTACTAAACCAGCCTCATACAGAGAGACACCTAGACATGGCGTTTGTCATCATATTGAGACAACAGGTACTCCTGTGCACGCACGAGCGAGACAGCTACCACCGGACAGGTACGTAAAGGCTAAAAATGAGTTTAGGGTTATGCAAGAGCTTGGGATTTGTAGGCCGAGTCATAGTGCTTGGGCAAGTCCCCTGCACGTAGTACCCAAGAAAGACGGTAATATTAGGCCATGTGGAGATTACAGACGTTTAAACGCGATTACGAAACCGGATCGCTACCCTGTGCCGCGTCTTCATGATTTTACGTACATTTTAGCTAATAAGAAAATATTCACTAAATTGGATATTAACCGAGCATATAATTGTATACCTGTCGCGGAAAATGATATAGAAAAAACTGCTGTCATAACACCTTTCGGTTTATTTGAATTTATGCGTATGCCTTTCGGATTACGTAATGCAGCACAAACGTTTCAGCGTTTCATGCATCACACAGTGTTAGAAGGCTTAGATTTCTTATTTAATTACGTCGATGACGTCATCATAGCCTCAGAAAATGAAGCAGAGCATAAACTGCACTTAGAAAAAGTTTTTGATTTAATGAATACGGCATAACTATTAATTTTGCCAAATGTAGTTTCGGTAAGCAAAAATTAGAATTCTTAGGATATGAAGTATCCACAGAGGGAATTAGACCCCTAGAAGATAAGGTTAAAGCTATTGTAGATTTTCCCAAACCGGAAACAATTGAGGAACTTAGAAGATTTATAGGAATGTTAAACTTTTATAGAGCAAGTATACCTAAGTCAGCTGATCATCAAACAGAGTTAAATAAATACCACCACGCCACGCCACGCCACGCCTTCCACTATACACGCGCTCGCAACCTAACCTTGTAACAGTTTCATATAGTAAATAATTATATTCCGAATTCCAATCTATTATTTCTCTCCGTACACACTTCCCCAAGAACACTCCAAAATTGGTAGTGTAGGGGCGCTGACGCATTAGTTTTGTATTCCTCGTACGCGCAGCGCTCGCCGGGAACAGTTCGCCCGAAACCGCCTTCCACTATACACGCGCTCGCAACCTAACCTTGTAACAGTTTCATATAGTAAATAATTATATTCCGAATTCCAATCTATTATTTCTCTCCGTACACACTTCCCAAAGAACACTCCAAAAACTTCTATTGTTTCGTCAGGAGTTAGTTTTCTTCGGAAGGCTTCCCTGATAATATGCAGGCTCCCAGGGAAAGACTGTTGTACAGGGGGTGTAGTGTTCTGAAAGGTGATATTAACAAATCCTTTGATGGTATGAACTGTAACACTTCTGAAGTTGCTAATTCAGCTATAAAAGGGTACCAGGGTTGTGAGGTCCATAGAGGGAAAACTATGATACCTGTTGCCTTATCACAAATTTTGTATACATTTTGGAATCAGCGAAAAGGGAGGAAAAGCATAAATAAGTTGAATGTTGACCAATCTACCGTAAAAGCATCAATATTCTCTGCATATGGATCTCTATGCCAAGATATATATCTATGGCATTTTTTGTTTGCTCTGGTTGCAAACAAATCTATGTCCGGTTCTCCAAGTGACCTAGTAATATTTAGAAAAGTTTTGTTATCTAATTCCCATTCTGAGTCTATATTTTTTATTCTGGATTCTTGGTCAGCTTCTTTATTTTCTTTTGACTTGATATAAGAGGCAAACAACCATATTCTACGGACCTCACACCACTGCCATATACTCCTAGCTAAACAATTAAGCTTTGGAAATTGTATACCCCCCATCCTATTTATGTATGCAATTGCGGTGGTGTTATCTATTCTCAGCAATATCTGGCAAGAGTGTAAATCTTTGGAAAAACATTGTAAACCCAGAAAAGCAGCTAAAAGTTCAAGGAAGTTAATATGGTTTTCCTTATCTTTTAAAGTCCAAAATCCATTTGCAACTTTACCATTACAGCATGCTCCCCAGCCTGTCCTTGATGCATCTGAATTTATTTCTAAAGAAAAGTTGTACTGTCTTATTAGATTTTTTGATATTTAAATTTGATTTTTCCACCATTTTAAATCATTTTTACAATCATCACTGATGTTCATAATTGCATCAAAGTCATTGTTTGATGCACATAAAGCCTGATATTTTTGCTGTTCAAGTGTTTTAGTGTACAAAAAACCATAAGACACAGCTGGGCAACATGCTACAAGGGTACCAATAAGTTTAGCAAATTCTCTTATTGGACACTGACTCATTTTTATATATTTATTAATCAATAAAGAAATTGCTGCCCTCTTCTTAGGAGGCACTGACAAAGACATTTCTCTTGTGTTTACTATGAAACCTAAAAACTCTGCAATCTTGGTTGGTACAGTGACGCTTTTTTCTTTATTTATAATAAACCCTAGGCATTCTAGTAAACTTATGGCCACCTGACAATTTTCTAGACATTCTTGATGTGAACTACCAATACAAATAATGTCATCAAGATAAACAACAGATTTGTAACCTTTTCTTCTAAGAAAATTAATAACTGGCTTCAATAGCTTAGTGAATGTGAATGGCGCAGTACTTAAACCAAATGGTAAGCAGTTAAACTAATACATTATATTCTGAAACCAGAACCTTAGATATTTTTTATCTTCACCCATTGGGACCAAAAAATATGATTCTTTTAGGTCAATCGTACACATAAAATTATTTTTTGAAATCAATTTGCAAAGTGTTCTCATGTCCTCAATTTTAAAATGATCTGTTGAAATAAATCTATTCAAACATTTTAAATTCAAAATAAATCTAACTTCCCCATTTGATTTGGGCACAGTAAAAATCCTTGAAAAGTATTGTCCTTTATCTGCTACACATTTTGTAAGTACTCCAAGTTGTATAAGTCTATGCATTTCTTTAAATATTATAAAATTGTCAGTTACAGAAAAATTTGAATTTTTTGGAACACAATCTTGGAGAGGAGCCTCTAAAAAAGGGATTTTATAACCTTTGAGCCAAGATAAAACTACTTTGTCTTGCGTTATCTTCAACCAGCAAGAATAAAAGGACTTAAGTCGGCCAGCAAAAGTGTTTACCTCTAAGATTGTCGAACAGGTGCCTTCGCTGGAGGGCGTTGCGGGGGTCTCGGCTTGTAATTCTGCGTCTGGTTTTGATATCTGCCCCCCCCCCTCCCTGTTTCAACTGAGTCGTATTTGCACGAGGGGGGCCCCTGAAGTTTCCCTGTTTTTTGGGATAATTTTGAGGCTGAGTTGGCCGATAAGATGATGTATTTTTCCTATTATTGTTATTTTGCTTCAAAATGGTGCTAGCAGATTTTCTAATTGCTGTGGCAGATTTGACATTGTCATTAAATTTTTCTCCAAAGAGGAATTCATCACGCTCTTGATTCACAACTATCTTTCCTACATTTTTATCAAGATGTGGAATTACCAGCTTCTTCCTAGTGACTGTGTCTTGATGATGGAGGTCTGTCAATAAGCGAGTGACATCACTCATAGTTGAAATTAGATATATCTTATCAACATCACCTTTAATCAGTTTGTCTATAGCAGACAAAAGGGCCGCTGTTGCAACACCAATCTGCTGTTGGCGCTCTAGAACTCGCTTGTCCCGGGCCTTCATAGCCTCATTTAAGAGTCCTTCCAGCTCCTTGTTGAGCCTTGGTGCATCTAACAGCTTGATGTTAGTGGGTATCAAATATTTCTTTAGAAGATCATCCTTATCCTCTTGTTTAAGGCCTTTGGTAATGTTACGAGCTTCGGGTTCGTTGCAATTAAAATCAGCCGATTAAATAACCAAAATTAACACTTTAATTAACACCACACTAATTACACTATAATCTCACTAATCACAAAACACAATCGCACTATTAATCACTTGAGTTCCCAGTCGAAGATCGCTCTCGAAGTTATCACTTGTATCGCAATTCCAATACTGACTCGGTCGGCACATGTGCCGGCCTTATATAGGGTGCCGAGTAGAACTCCAGAAAGTTCGCGTACATATCGGTCGCGACCGACTAAGGTCCGAGAATTCTAGCATAGAAAAATCTCGAAGGTCCTTGACTTCACTAGTTCTGCTACTCGATACTAGATGGCGCTAGTGGTACCGAATGCCGCTATCATCCTAACTTAATTCTGGCGCGCAACACTGCCCCCTCCTAAGACATGCTCGTCCCGAGCATTATCAGCGCCATAATAACGCGCCAGTCGATCAACATGGACAATCTTAGGATCTTCGTCACAATCCGGTACGGTCCGTCCCATTTAGCTTGAAGCTTAGGAGATTTCCCTTTGCTGCGAACTGGATTGTGCAACCACACTAGTGAACCTTCCTCGAACCCTTTATTGTTCATTTTGCGGTCATAGCGGGTTTTCATCTTTTCAGACATTTGCTGGCCCGATTGTCTGACATGCTCATGAATGTCGTTCATTTTGTTCCGCAAGTCATTCGCATAATCGGTTATACTGCGTGGGGCATCAGGTGGTATTCCGGTGATCAGGTCTGCAGGTAGCCGCAATTCTCTTCCAAAGTTTGCGAAAGCTGGTGTCACTGACGTGCTTTCATGAACAGCACTTCGGTATGACAGCAAAAACGGTTGTATGTGCTTGTCCCAATCTCGTTGCCGGTTTTCCACAACTTTGGCCAGATATCTCTCCAATGTCTGATTAAATCGTTCTACCATTCCATCCGATTGTGGGTGGTAAGAAGTTGTCCTTGTTTTATGAGTACCCATCACTCGGCAAGTTTCCTGGAATATTTGAGACTCAAAATTCCTTCCTTGATCACTGTGAATCTCCAAGGGTACTCCAAAACGACAGAAGACTTCATGAACCAGTTTATCCGCGATTGTTGAAGCTTCTTGATTTGGAATGGCGAAAACTTCCGGCCACTTAGTGAAGTAATCCATAACCACCATGAAATACTTGTTACCACTTTCACTTTCCGGAAACGGTCCCGCAACGTCTAGCGCTATCCTTTCCCATGGTGCACCAACATTGTACAATTTCAATGCACCTCTGCTACGAGTCTGAGGTCCTTTTACAGCCGCACAACTTGTACACTTGCGACACCAGTCCTCGACATCGTCACGACAGTGGACCCAGTAAAACCGTTCCCGTATCTTCAGTAGAGTTCGTTTAACTCCCATATGGCCTCCTGAACAACTATTATGGTACAGCTGTAGAACATCCGGTATTTTAGCTTTAGGGACAACCATTTGCAAATGACAGTTGTCTCCCCGAGCATTTTCCCATTTACGGCACAGGACTCCATCTTGTATCACTAAGCTGTCCCATTGGGCCCAATAGCTTTTTGTGATTGAACTCATCGCTGAGACATCACTCCACGTAGGCTTCGGAGCACTGGCCTTCATCCACTCCAGGATCGGCTTGATGTCCAAATCATCCTGCTGTGCACGTTGTATGCTTTCCTTCCACTCGTTGCTGAGGTCTGTCTGTCTGTCTGTCTTGAGCATCCTCACAGGCACGACTTCTTTATCCTCTTGCCTCGTATAATGCTTGCAGACTTTTGGGCATGGTCCTCTTGACAATACATCTGCGTTGCCATGAGATCTCCCGCTACGACCTTCGACCACCAAGTCATACTCTCCCAATCGCTGTCCGCGATGTTCAGCCGCTCTACCTGCTAGAGGTCGCCTATCTGCCCTTTGAGCAGTTCGCTTAGGGCAACTGGGCCTCAAGTGGCCCCTTTCACCACAGCCGTAGCATCTAGGGCTGCGCCCTTTATAATGGTCACGAACTGCAGCTGCTGCAACCTCCCTGCCATAGTGGGAACGATGGTTCTGCCGCACAGCTTCCCCTTCTGAAGTTCGCCTAGGGCAACTGGACCGTAGGTGGCCCCTTTCCCCACAACCATAGCATCGAGGGCTGTATCCTTTAAAACGGTCGTGAACTGTAGCCGCTGCAACCTCCCTGACGCAATGGGAACGATAATCCTGCCGCGCAGCTTCCACCTCCAATGCATGTGCCAAGGCGTCTTTAAGCTTCTCGTGATGACCGAGCCTCACAGCAGCTCTGACCTCAAGGTCGCGGATGCCGTCAATGAATGCCTGCACCAGGTTCCCTTGAATGAGCGCAGGTACAGACTGGTATGCTTTTCTAACAAGCTTCTCCACCTCAAGGGCCCACTGCTGCAGGTTTTCACCGCTGCGTTGCACGCGATCCTTTAGCTGCGCCCTAAACACGTGTTCCAGATGAGCGTCGCCATACCTAGCTTCCAGTGCCTCAACCAGCTGCTCGTAAGTGACCTCGTTACCGAGGGCTTCTAGGATAGTGAGGGCCTGGTCGTGGAGGCCTAGGGTGAGAGCAGTCATGGCTTGGTCCTTACTCCACCCGTTCGCCTTCATAACAGCGTCAAATTGCTTTTTGTATGCCGACCAGGAAGATGTTCCATCGAACGGCGGCACTTTGAATCCACGTAGAGAAGGTGTAGTAGCTATAGAGGTTGCGATTCCATCTCCTATTTTAAGGTTGTCCAGAGTTTTCCTCACGTCAACTATCACGTTGTCCACTCGATGATTAATTTGGTCGATTCGTGATTCAGCTTCCGTCAGGCGGTTCTCGTGCTGAACCACCTTATCTTTAACAATCTTAATTTCTTTAAAATTGATTGAGTCAGGCGTTACTTTGCGGAAATCCATTTTAACTTTGAAAATGAAAACAAAATATCTAGTTTTAATTTCCGCGAATATTAGTGGGTTGCAGGTATGCACCTCCCTCCCGCCCGCTATATTATGCACATGCAAGGTTGCTAGGCAAATGCAAGGATTTTAAGCACATGCAGGAAGGCAATGCAAAACCCAACACCATTACCGACACGTGTTTCGCCTCTCCACGAGGCATCCTCAGGGGACGCGTTGACTCGCTGACCGTTGAGTTGCGACTGAGCATTTAGTACAAGGCACCCCCCTTTTATACACTGCCACCGTTGGTTATTTGTGTACAACTACCCGCAAACATTCGCAGTAAAGGGGAAGAAACCAAATTCGTCTGGTCATTCAACAGTGCAAAATTATTGTTATTACTATGTTTAAAAATCTCTAATTGTTCCAAAACACACAGCCGGAAACCCTTATCACAAATATGTAGTATATTAAAACTATTGTTGTCGCGCAAAGAATGGCCGGTATCAATTAAATGTTTCGCGAAATTCGATTTGTCCGAATGGCCATTTCTATACGCGGCAACATGTTCCCCATACCTTATGTCAAAGTTTCGGCCCGTCTGACCCACATACACCCCGTTGCATTCATCACAGACCAGCCTATACACCCCAGACTTTTTACTATTTTCTAAAATATCTTTTCCGTTACAAATACGGCGTATATTCTGGTCCGTTCTGAACGCTACATAAACGTTGTTTTTTCTAAGTAAATTACTAATTCTATCTGAAATGGGGCCCATATAGGTCAGACTGGTCACATATCTATTAATATTTGTACGCGGACATGCATATAATAGTGAACGAACCCTTTCTTTCTGCTTTTTACTAATTAAACTGTCTACCATTGACTTTGAGTAACCGTTAGAAATTGCGATCTGGTAAATAATATTAAGTTCTTTTACATAATTTTCTGCTGAAAGGGGGAGGGCAAATAATCTATGAATATAGCTGCGGAAGGCGGCTAATTTATGTTGAAGAGGGTGACAAGAAGAGGCTGGTATTGTCGTGTCAGTGTGTGTCGGCTTTCGATAAATTTGGAAATCTAAGTCACTATTGTGTTTTGTGATAGTCAAATCCAAAAAGTTGAGGGAGTTTTGGGACTCTAATTCTAATTTAAATTTAATTTTTGGGTGAGTTTTATTTAGTTTTTTAACAAAAAGGTCTATTTGTCGAACGGTACCATTCCAGCAGATAATTATGTCATCTACATATCTATAATAAAACAAAATATTAGGTTCGTTCACTATATGTTTACATTCAAAGTTATCCATAAAAACCTCCGCCATTAGTGGACTCAAAGGCGACCCCATAGCCAACCCTTCCTTTTGAATATAATATTGGTTATTAAATCTAAAATAATTTTGTTTCATGCAAATACTAGTGAGGTTAAGTAAATCCGCAATTTCCCCAGGATGTAACCGTTGCTTCTCAAATTGGATACCCAGAATACGTAGACAATCATCGATTGGAACATTCGTGAATAAGCTGTCAACGTCTAAGGATAACAACTTTGCATTGGAAGGAATTTGGATATTTTTTACTTTTTCAATTAAATCTAAACTGTTCTTCAAACTATATTTGGGATTAAAAGAAGTTCTACTTCTCAAAAAAGTGTTGAGACGTTTAGCTAAATTGTACGCTGGGGCACCAATGTAAGAAACAACTGGACGTACAGGCATGTTATCTTTATGGGTCTTGGGTAGACCATACAACAAAGGAGCCCTCGGATTCATAGGAACAAGGTTTTTTAGTTGGTCTTTTGATATGTATGATGTGTTTTTAATGGCATCCTTTATCTCGAGGGCAAACCTCCTTGTAGGATCCGCACCAAGACGTTCAAAATCCTCCCCCAGGATGATGTCGTTAACTTTTTGAGTATAGGCAGTTTTTTCCAAAATGACGACAGAATTTCCCTTATCAGCCTTTGTTAATATTAAATCATTCTGCCTAATACGGTGCTGAATTGACCGATAAAGGTGAATTTCGGTTAAATTTTGATTGGGAGGGGATGTGAAAACTCTCTTAATGTGAGTTGCCACTTGATGTTTAACGACATCATCCTGTTTTCCTTTGAAACAAGCTATCTCGGTGTCCACCACCAAAGTTTGAAAAGATTCCTGGGAAAGTCGGGGTTTAATATTATATTTTAAACCTTTCTCTAACAAAGACATTTCTTCGGGGGAAAACTGTGTATTTGTATAATTTAAAACGCGAGGGTAAAATGTATGCGATATATTATTTGAATTACATGGCTGATTGTACCGACCCTCACCAGTACCACCCTCACGAGTTAACTCGGTGTATAATACTTTTAGGTGAAGTTTGATATTGTCTCTAACCGAAAACCAGTGCCGACATTCCTCATTCAACCAAGTTTGTTTTGCTTTTTGTAAAGCTACCAACACACACAGCCGGGCAAGTGGATTAGCTTTACAAAAAGCAAAACAAACTTGGTTGAATGAGGAATGTCGGCACTGGTTTTCGGTTAGAGACAATATCAAACTTCACCTAAAAGTATTATACACCGAGTTAACTTTCAAATTACATAATGTGGAGTTTGATATTTTAGATAACAAGGCTAGGGATTTGGCTTCTCGGTTAGCTCACGAAAAATATTTAACCCAGGTTAGGAAGTTGGAGAGATTATCTGGTGAGGGTCGGTACAATCAGCCATGTAATTCAAATAATATATCGCATACATTTTACCCTCGCGTTTTAAATTATACAAATACACAGTTTCCCCCCGAAGAAATGTCTTTGTTAGAGAAAGGTTTAAAATATAATATTAAACCCCGACTTTCCCAGGAATCTCTTCAAACTTTGGTGGTGGACACCGAGATAGCTTGTTTCAAAGGAAAACAGGATGATGTCGTTAAACATCAAGTGGCAACTCACATTAAGAGAGTTTTCACATCCCCTCCCAATCAAAATTTAACCGAAATTCACCTTTATCGGTCAATTCAGCACCGTATTAGGCAGAATGATTTAATATTAACAAAGGCTGATAAGGGAAATTCTGTCGTCATTTTGGAAAAAACTGCCTATACTCAAAAAGTTAACGACATCATCCTGGGGGAGGATTTTGAACGTCTTGGTGCGGATCCTACAAGGAGGTTTGCCCTCGAGATAAAGGATGCCATTAAAAACACATCATACATATCAAAAGACCAACTAAAAAACCCTTGTTCCTATGAATCCGAGGGCTCCTTTGTTGTATGGTCTACCCAAGACCCATAAAGATAACATGCCTGTACGTCCAGTTGTTTCTTACATTGGTGCCCCAGCGTACAATTTAGCTAAACGTCTCAACACTTTGTTGAGAAGTAGAACTTCTTTTAATCCCAAATATAGTTTGAAGAACAGTTTAGATTTAATTGAAAAAGTAAAAAATATCCAAATTCCTTCCAATGCAAAGTTGCTATCCTTAGACGTTGACAGCTTATTCACGAATGTTCCAATCGATGATTGTCTACGTATTCTGGGTATCCAATTTGAGAAGCAACGGTTACATCCTGGGGAAATTGCGGATTTACTTAACCTCACTAGTATTTGCATGAAACAAAATTATTTTAGATTTAATAACCAATATTATATTCAAAAGGAAGGGTTGGCTATGGGGTCGCCTTTGAGTCCACTAATGGCGGAGGTTTTTATGGATAACTTTGAATGTAAACATATAGTGAACGAACCTAATATTTTGTTTTATTATAGATATGTAGATGACATAATTATCTGCTGGAATGGTACCGTTCGACAAATAGACCTTTTTGTTAAAAAACTAAATAAAACTCACCCAAAAATTAAATTTAAATTAGAATTAGAGTCCCAAAACTCCCTCAACTTTTTGGATTTGACTATCACAAAACACAATAGTGACTTAGATTTCCAAATTTATCGAAAGCCGACACACACTGACACGACAATACCAGCCTCTTCTTGTCACCCTCTTCAACATAAATTAGCCGCCTTCCGCAGCTATATTCATAGATTATTTGCCCTCCCCCTTTCAGCAGAAAATTATGTAAAAGAACTTAATATTATTTACCAGATCGCAATTTCTAACGGTTACTCAAAGTCAATGGTAGACAGTTTAATTAGTAAAAAGCAGAAAGAAAGGGTTCGTTCACTATTATATGCATGTCCGCGTACAAATATTAATAGATATGTGACCAGTCTGACCTATATGGGCCCCATTTCAGATAGAATTAGTAATTTACTTAGAAAAAACAACGTTTATGTAGCGTTCAGAACGGACCAGAATATACGCCGTATTTGTAACGGAAAAGATATTTTAGAAAATAGTAAAAAGTCTGGGGTGTATAGGCTGGTCTGTGATGAATGCAACGGGGTGTATGTGGGTCAGACGGGCCGAAACTTTGACATAAGGTATGGGGAACATGTTGCCGCGTATAGAAATGGCCATTCGGACAAATCGAATTTCGCGAAACATTTAATTGATACCGGCCATTCTTTGCGCGACAACAATAGTTTTAATATACTACATATTTGTGATAAGGGTTTCCGGCTGTGTGTTTTGGAACAATTAGAGATTTTTAAACATAGTAATAACAATAATTTTGCACTGTTGAATGACCAGACGAATTTGGTTTCTTCCCCTTTACTGCGAATGTTTGCGGGTAGTTGTACACAAATAACCAACGGTGGCAGTGTATAAAAGGGGGGTGCCTTGTACTAAATGCTCAGTCGCAACTCAACGGTCAGCGAGTCAACGCGTCCCCTGAGGATGCCTCGTGGAGAGGCGAAACACGTGTCGGTAATGGTGTTGGGTTTTGCATTGCCTTCCTGCATGTGCTTAAAATCCTTGCATTTGCCTAGCAACCTTGCATGTGCATAATATAGCGGGCGGGAGGGAGGTGCATACCTGCAACCCACTAATATTCGCGGAAATTAAAACTAGATATTTTGTTTTCATTTTCAAAGTTAATCTTAATTTCTTTGCCGAAAGTGGCATGCAGATCCTTCATGAGGAACATCTGCTCTTCCTGGCGGCGCGCCTGCTCCTCCTTGTCACGTTGGAGCTGTTCTTCCAACCGACGGGCCTGTTCCTCCTGGCGGCGAGCCTGTTCTTCTTGGCGGCGAGCCTGTTCTTCCTGGCGGCGAGCTTGTTCCTCCGTATCACGCTGCAGCTGCTCTTCTAAACGACGGGCCTGTTCCTCTTGTCGGCGGGCCTGTTCCTCCTGATGGTGGGCCTGTTCCTCCTGACGACGGGCCTGTTCCTCCTGGCGGCGGGCCTGCTCCTGAAGCATCAGCATCAGAGCAGCAAAGTCTGGTGCTGATGATGATGCTGGAGCGGCGGTGGACGGGCCGGCTTCTAAGGTCGCCAGCTGTCTCTCCGTAGCCTGCGGCGTTGCACTTCCAAAACGCCTCTGGTCCGTCTCTTGCTGGCGTTGACTACGGGTACGGATACCCTCCGTGTCGTCCTTTGGTAGAATCGGCATCATTTAAATCCACTCTTCTGACACCAATTGTTACGAGCTTCGGGTTCGTTGCAATTAAAATCAGCCGATTAAATAACCAAAATTAACACTTTAATTAACACCACACTAATTACACTATAATCTCACTAATCACAAAACACAATCGCACTATTAATCACTTGAGTTCCCAGTCGAAGATCGCTCTCGAAGTTATCACTTGTATCGCAATTCCAATACTGACTCGGTCGGCACATGTGCCGGCCTTATATAGGGTGCCGAGTAGAACTCCAGAAAGTTCGCGTACATATCGGTCGCGACCGACTAAGGTCCGAGAATTCTAGCATAGAAAAATCTCGAAGGTCCTTGACTTCACTAGTTCTGCTACTCGATACTAGATGGCGCTAGTGGTACCGAATGCCGCTATCATCCTAACTTAATTCTGGCGCGCAACAGTAATAATACCTTCAACTCTTTTTACCAGTTCCATATGAATTTCTGGCCCGTATTCCCTTTCCATGGATAGAGTTTGGCCTAGGGCTTTTATAATGGAATCATCCAACACTTCTATCAAAGGGGCTTCTGTGTTGTCTACACATTCAACACCTATAAAAAAACAAAAATCAAACCACATTTGATTGAGTTACACATCTGCCAGCTGTACTTTATTACATGTACCACAATTATAATGCCAACAGCTACCAGCTGTATGTATTAAGGTACTAGGAATATACATAGTGCCACCAGCTACTAGCTGTATGTACTAGGTCTCAACTGTAGTACGACATAATGCCACCCCGTGGCAATTTAGTAAAGAAAACCTTTCTTTACCAAAATTAACTTGAAAACACAGCCAGCGGCAGTGAGTCATGCAAGAACAGCGTTCTTTCGTAACAACAAGAACAGCGTTCTTTTGTATACAGCAGGGTAGGTATCCCCGTGGTGATCTCACTCCACCGGAGTGCCTGTATGACACGTACCACGTGTCACGAAAAACAGGGACGATCAGTAGATAGGTTACTTCTGGTAGAAAAAACTTGCCTTCAAGCTCTGTGACGGGTATTTCATTATCACCGGCATCACTTTCTGCCTCGCACGACGATAATGGTATTGGCGATGGCGACGAAAACTCTCGTGATGGTGAACGATTTTCACTAATTTTGCACTTATTTTTCTTTAGTTTCTTTTTCAACTTCTTAATCTTCCTTAGGTACCTTTCTTCTTTACTCTCACACTTCCTTTTAGGCATTTTTAACGTTAAAAAGTGGAATTGCAAAAAGAAAGACTATAATACTGTCAAGCACACACGGCGCGAAAATAATGAATGACTTACAGATATAGTGTTGACAGCAGACTGCCTTATTTCTGTTTTGGATACGAAGCTTTTCGCTTCCTCTAAATATTCGCGGTACACACAATGCGAGGATTGTGGAACTACATAGTGAATATAGAAGATATCTCGGACTAAGCTTGAGTATAATTACAGTTAAATTTCTGCATGCCTTATTAGGTAGATTGTACAGGGCGCACCTACATTATTGTAACATCTTATTTTATGTACCTACAATCTATGCAAATAAAATATTACTTTACTTTACTTTACTTTAAAAAAACAAAGTGCGTCGCGCTGACCCTTAGATTGTCCTCTGGCTGTGCCAGCGTAAACTGGTTTTTTCCAGTCTTGCTGTGTACGCGACAAGCGGCCAGTGGACACGCACACATGCCCCGCGTACTTGTAGAAGTGCAACCGATTCGCGCGGTTGTTCGAAGCTTTATCTCTGTTCCGTTTATCTACTCATGTGGTTGGAGGTTATGTTTGTATAAGAAGTTATTGGGATGGTAATGGACACAATTTTACAATAGGTCTTTTGAGGTGACCGGTAGCCGTTTTAACAAGAATTCAGAACTGCCTCAATTTGAATGAGAACAGTCAGAAGCTCCTCGTAAGTGAGAAGTTGAGAACCAATTATGCGGTATAAATGGGTTTTAATTGATTTTATGTTAGACTCCCACAAACCCCCAAAGTGTGGAGCGCGGGGAGGAATCATTTTCCATTCAATGCGGTAACAATCTGACAGTAGGTTCTGTAACTGAGCCTTTGCTCCAACGAAATTAGTTCCGTTATCTGAATATAAACATGACACAGGTCCACGGCGAGATATAAACCGTTTAAAAGCGGAAATTAATGTATCGGAAGATACATCGGTTACCAGTTCAATATGAACTGCTTTGGTAACAAGGCATATAAAAACACACATATATATATATATACGCGCCGCTTACATAATGTTACTGTAATTGGGCCAGCGTAATCGACACCAGTATGTACGAAAGCTTTCGATTCCTGTAAGCGACAAGTAGGCAGGTCGGCCATTATTGGACTTATATTTGAAGGAGAAGCTTTAAAGCAAAAGTTACAAGCGTGCACTCTTTTCCTAATGACGCTTCTAGATGAGAGTATCCAGTACTTCTGGCGCAGCAGCGAACTCAGAAGGTTGGAGCCAGTATGACAATGAACGCGGTGAAAATGAAATTAAAATATGAGTAATGTTATCATGTTTAGGTAATAAAGCGGGATGCTTAGCTTCATAAGGAAGGTTTGCATTAGATAATCTACCTCCGATCCTAATGATGTTGTTTTCGTCTATAAACAGATCGAGACATTTAAGTGGCGAGCGTAAATTACCCTTTTGAATGTCTGTGTACAGTTTTTTTTTTCTTTATTTTTTTTTATTAAGGGATAATAAACAACTACAACATTTATATAACACATAAGATTACAAACTTAAAGTAGGTAACAATGTTGCAGTCAACTGCATTATCCGCAGATAAGACTTGTTTTATGAGCAGTAGTTACCACTAGAAGAGCAGTACCATAGTTAACAAACATTGTATTTATAGGTAGATAAAAAAATACTTTAAAACTAAATACAGCTGCAAAGCAAATTATATAAAAGCAAATACAATTACATTTACTAACACATAAATGATTTATGATTATAATTTTATGATAAGATTTTTAAAATATTAGATTTAAATTTATTTTTCGAGCATGCAAATATATCTATTTCAATGAAATTTGAATTGTAGGATTCCAGCATTCTATGAATAGGGCAACGTAAGCCAGAGTTCGAACGACAAGGATTAAGCTTATTGTGATGTCATACGGCATTTTGTTGTGGGGAAATGCCGCTGATATTCAGACAGTATTTGTGTTACAAAAAAGAGCTATCCATGCAATTTACAAATTAAGTCCTAGACAGTCCCTCAGAGAAAAATTTAAAGAGATTAATATAATGACTGTGCCTTCTCAGTATATTTATGAGAATCTTTTGTATGCACATAAAAATATTAATATATTTAAAAGATACAGTGATATCCATAACGTGAATACTAGGAACAAACATAATTTTGTCATTCCTAAAACTAGGCTCAAGAAAATAGGTGGTTCATTTAGATGTCAATGTATACGTTTTTATAATAAACTCCCTTCCTACATCCAAGACCTTAGTATTAATAAATTCAAATTGATGGTAAAACGTAAGCTATGCCAGAAAGCTTTTTACACAGTTAAAGACTATATTGAAGACCAAAAGGCTTGGGATTGAGCTGCTTCAACGATGTACATGGCCTAATATTACTTTTATCTATTGATACTTTTCTCAATTTTAGATTTGACATTTTATATTCTCCTGTTTGTGCAATTTTGACATAAATGTTTACTTTATGAAGTATTATTTTATTATTGTGACATGAATATTTACTTGTTAAAGTAATATTTTTTATTTTTTTTTATTTATTATGTTTGACATGTATACTTACTTTGTAAAGTATTATATTTTTACTTAATTTATTTTTGTGAATATGAGGACTATATGGGTATTATTTTCTATTTCTTTCCTTTTTTAAAGTATATATAAGGACGACGTCTGGCAGTTTAAGTACTTTTGTGGCCTACCCAAATGTCCCTTCTTTGGTATTGTTCGTCGGGTCCTTGAGCTCCTTATTGTTTCCTAAGTTGAGCTACTCGACTACTGACAAAAGCTTGCACTGAATGGACAGGCCCACTTAAATCTGTGTGGTTCTTTCTTCAAAAGACCATTTCAGACACTGATCTGCATGGTTCTCATATAACATATTGTGAATGTGAGGACTATGTGGATCGCCATATTAGGGTTTTATTTCAGTTTGTCTGGCAGTTTGAGTAATTATTGCGGCCTACCCAAATGTCCTTACTTTGGTATTGTTCGTCAAATCGTTGAGCTCCTTGAAGTTCTAAGTTTGAGCTACACGGTATCTGACAAATGCTTGCACTGTCTGGACAGGTCCACTCAAATCTGTGTGGCACTTTCCTCAAAAGGCTACCTCAGACATTAACCTACATGGTTCTCATATGACTTGACCAGTACGGCTTGTATGGACTTTAAAAGAGACTTTGACCTCTGAGTTTGTTTCGGTGTTTCTTCTCAGGGTAGTCGGCTAGGAAACACCGGCTTCATCTAGCTTAAAATGACCAGAAATATTTGACGTGTAAAAGTGTTATGTTTAACCTACTTACAAAATAAATATCATTTATCATTTATCATTTATCAAGCGCAAACAGAGTACGCGCACGAATTTGACGCACATGAACTGTACGGGGAACCGAATAACACAGCTTACTCGTTAGATCAATGGCATCAAAATGATTGCTAACAATATCATGAAGCACGCTGGCCTCAAGGTATTTGCGCCGGTTCTCTAGAGTCATAAGCTTGTATTTATCAAGAAGTTGGGAGTACGATAGGTAAGTTTTAATCCCATTGCATCTGTAGTACATAGCACGGAGGTACCTGCGTTGGACCCTTTCTATTCTAGCTATGTACATTTGGTAAAAAGGGTTCCAAATTGGCACCGCATACTCTAACTGAGAGCGAATGAGCGTCTTATACAGATACAGATAGGTTGAGGTACGCTTAAATTCAGTCGAGGACCTCAACACAAATCCATACATTTTAAAAGCAATGTTTACTATGGCTTCAATATGCTGGTTTGAAGAAAGTTTGCCATCAAAGTAAATACCCAGATCTCTCACTATTGAGGTATTAATTAAAGGGATGCAGTTAAGGCTATAGTTGAAGTTAAAAATTAAATTCTTTTTAGTGAAGTGTATATAGTTACACTTAGGAATACTAAGCTGAAGCTTATTGTCAGCACAGTAAGCAGTCAGCCTATCTAGATCCTCCTGAAATGACTGGCAGTCATCCATAGCGCGTATCACTTGAAACACCTTCAAGTCATCAGCATACATCAGAAATTTGGACTTTTTGAAACATTTCTTAATATCGTTGATGTATAATATAAATAATAGCGGTCCCAGAATAGAACCTTGAGGGACTCCGGAAGTAATATTAACAGAGACAGACTGGTGACCATTAGCTACAACCCTCTGCGAACGGTTTTCGAGGTAAGACAAACCAACGCAATAAATTTCCGCGTATTCCGTTATAGGCAATTTTATTAAGTAAAATTTCATGATCGACCTTGTCAAAAGCTTTTTTGAAATCAGTATAAACTGCGTCTATTTGCAGTTGCCTATCTATATTCTCAAAAAGGAAGTTAGCAAATATTAATAAGTTAGATGTGGTAGATCTACGCTTTACAAACCCATGTTGTTCAGGGATGATGACATTATGGAGAATAGGATATATCTCATTGTGAACTAGCCTTTCAAAAAGTTTTGACAAGGTCGACAAGATCGAGATTGGTCTATATTGCTCGACATCCTGCTTTGAGCCACCCTTATGCACTGGGGTAATGTTGGCGCGCTTCCACACCTCTGGGAACACGCCTTCAACGAGACATTTATTAAAAAGGATGTAGATCGGCTCACAAACATTATCAGCCGTAGCCTTAAAAAAAGCCGCCGGAAGACCGTCAGGTCTAGAGGTGAGGCATAAATATTGGATTAGGTATTTTGATTAGGTATTTTTCGATACTAGTCCGTACCTAATCCAAAGCGTCGAGGATTAGGTATGGCACAAAATATTCGTACACAGTTTAAACAGAAGATACCTCATAAAAATGTGGGGCTAAGTTTCAAGTTTAATAAGCACTGCCACCAGCGCCATCTATGTAGATTACCATTGGACTATTTAGTGATAAAAACAAAAAAAATACAATAAAAAAAAGAATAACCTGAAAAATATAAAATTCAATATAGTACCTATCAATCTCAATCATTGTACAAAGTTTAACAAAATGATTACATGCGCCTTTTGTGTGAATCTACACAAGATAGTGCTAAGCCTATGAGAATGTCTAATAGAAGACATTTTAATCTGCGGTGCACCATCATTAACATATTGTGCATCCGCAATCTTTAAATATGAAGGGTAATTTTGATCACTATATGTTCACTTTGACTTAAAGTACCGTTTGCGCATAAAAAACGAAATATAATCCACCGTTCCACAATATATTAGAAACGGAACGTCCATACTACATACCGAATATTTCTTACCCAATCCAAATACACATAATATCGTAACAGGCTAGCGGATGTAATGAATAAATATTCGGATTAGGTAAATGGATTAGGTATTTTTAAATACTAGGATTAGGTGGATTAGGTATAGTTTCTACCTAATCCGACCCATGTCTAGTCAGGTCCTGCCCCCTTAGAGGGGTCCAACCGTTTTAACTTACTGAGTATTTTAGACCTATCGATATGCAAATCACTGATCAGACTACCACCCTCTGCGCACTCTTGCGGAGGACCCCACGAGGCAAGCGTTGGTGACTTGGGCTCAAATACGGACAAGAAAAAGTCCGAAAACATATTACAGACGACTTCAGGATCACTTGACTTGACATTCTGGTACTGCATAGTGGACGGAATGCCTGACTTGTTCTTACGGTTAGAAATATACGACCAGAAATATTTAATGTTACTAGAGAGACTGTCTTCAACCGAATTAATATATTTAGAATAATAAGCTTTACACATTTCTTTGAAGATAGATCTATATTCAGAAAAGCTATTATAGTCTTTAATGTTGCTATGTTTTTTCCACTTTATCCATAAACGTTGCTTTTTCTTAAATATCTTAATTAATTGTGGCGTAAACCAGATTGGGAAGTCAAGCGACCTAGCCCTTGCGGAGGGGACCAGAGGGCTAATTATGTCATTCAGCATACTATAGAAAGCCTCTACAGCCTCCTCCGAGGACAGATTATTGAAGAGCGCGGCCCAATTCACCTCGTGCATGTGTTTATTTATGAGGTCGTAATTAGCTTTACGGAAGTTGTATTTACTTATCAGTTTCCTCTTCATCATTTTTGTACATAGAGTAGTAGGTGCATTTATAACAAAAGGGGGATGATGGGGGTCGACAGGTAATAACGGATCTTTAAGGTGGGCGGTCGAACAGCAAGTGTTCGTAATAAACAAATCTAAAATCTTTCCTCCACCATTAGGCGTGCTATTATATTGGTGAGCATCTAGCGAAGACATGAGATTCGCAAGTTCCGAGCATATAGGATGTGCACAAGCACATGCAACATAGGCCACTTGCCCCGCAGCAATCGGGCTCCACGTGACATATGGAAGATTATAATCACCGACGATGTAAACATTCATGACGTTAGGTGCATTTAAAGTGTCTTGCAGAAAGTCAAAATGAGATGTATAGACATCAGAGCTGGAACCAGGCGGGATGTACACTGCGCTGATGACATGTATTTTATGTTTATCATTTTTACAAGGCAGTGCGACCATGAGGTGCTCAATATGCGCCGAGGGCCCAGAATGTGAGTGATTGAGAATATCAAGTGAGGCCGATTGAAGCTCACGCAGTATTGCAATGAGCACCCCACCCCCATCTCGCTTCCCCGTAGCGGCACGGTCTCGATCACAGCGGAATACAGTGTAACGAGGCTCAATAAACTCACTATTCGCTATTTCTGGTACCAGCCATGTCTCCGTCAATATTATGATGTCATATGAGGATGACAGGATATTCACGAGCAACGAGTGTAGCTTAGTCCTAATTCCCCTACAGTTCTGGTAGTATACTAAGAAATTATCAGTGCTATCCATTATCAAAGTCTAATGCAACACATTTATATTGAACTGGCATAATTTTATGATACCTGATAATTTGTGGAATCCAACAAGGCCTACAAGTACATTGATACATGGAGTAATACAGGGTGAAATTGAATAGATGCGACATATTTAAATATACAATAATACGTGTTGTCAAGAAAATTTAGAACATACCAAATGTAAAATTAATGAACTTTTATCACCGCTATGAATGGCAACGTTTAATAACGCGAGTACTCCACAACGATCATTGAGCACTGCGATTAGTTGGACGCGATTTTTTGATACTTTAATTTTTCTTATTTATTTTGCATATTAATTATTTTTCTGGAATATCGATAATTCGTACTTAAATAAAGATATTAACATCGATGGATCATTTTAAAACGCCAACCACGTAACTTTTTTTAACGATTTAGATTGTAGAAAAAACAGTTTATAATTACTATGTTACTGTAACTGAAGCTCCCATTTCATTTTGTCGCATCTATTCAAAGTCATCCTGTATATTATTAGTATTGCATTGACAATTTTATACAATTTAAAATTAAATAGTATTATATGATAAGCTCGATTCAAATTTAAAATTATATGTAATTTAGATTTATATTTAATGGGTTGATTTGATTTTGTGAAAATTGATTTAATTTTTATAGTTCTTAAATTTAGCTTAAACAAAATGGTGTATTTGATGACATGCACAATTTTGTAAATATTATGAACACAGTAGAATAAAACATAAAAAATATAAAAGTGAAAAATATTTATACGTAGGTCCATCAGTCTAGTCGACAGATTTGGATCGAATTTTATCCAGGTCTCTTTCGCCGCGTATAGCAAATGAGGGTTCTCCTTCACGCTCTCGGACAAGTATTGTGGCATTTCTAATCCACACAAATTTGTAGTGATGGATTTTGGCGACATTCCGGGCTTTGCGAAATAACTGCTTCTTCTTCAGTGTTAAGTGCTCATTAAGATAAATAGAAGATGACGTTCCAGTTATACCAATTTGTTCAGTTCTGAGCGATGTTGCTTTACGGAAGGCACTAAGCAGGTTATCCCTGTGCAAGCACGACGTGAACCTGACGATTATATTTTTTGGTCCAGTACTTGGTTTGTGTGCATGCGGCACTCTATGAACTGCGACGATGTTCTGCTCTGTCACTGGGGCATTAAGTGCAAGACCAATTGCTTGAATAAGGGCTGGTAGGTTTTCGTTACGCCTTTCTGGCAAATTACCAATTTCGATATTGCACTGACGAGCCTGTTGTTCCAAGGTATCAATTTTGGTCTCAAGAGCATCGACAACCAGGTCCACATCGGCAGACTTATTTGTATTTAGTTCGATGGTACGCTTCTCAAGGATTTCATACTGCTGCGTCAGATTCTCAGTAGTTGCTTGGAGGCTTGCAAAATCGTTACGCAGGTCATGCACATTCTGCTTCAGAAGGGACTGCTCGGTGCGTAGCTAATTTATTTCTTTTTGTATATTGGCCATAGTGAATTTGATATCATCACGAATTTGAGTCAGATCTGTATTCATTTCTCTCCGCCACTGGCTGAGCGTATTGCTCAACTCGCCTGAGAATCTTTCAAAGTCTGAGCTAGAGAAGGTTTGCACAGGTTTATTGCCAACTTGGCTGGGGTCATTGTACGCACAAGGAGGACTGCGTTCTTCTAAGGTGTCATATGACATATCCATGGAATTATCCACAATCGCAGGTTCAGTGTAGCTGCGTACAGGCGTATTAACATTCGACCTCAGACGTTTGGTAACATTGCTACAAGACGGACATTTCCATGATGCCTTAAATTCAGTGCTAAGCTCAATATATTGGCTATGCGTGACATTGAGGCACTCGGAGTGAAATTTTCCTGCACATGCAGAGCATATAAAGATATTATCATGGGCAGCAGTCAGTTCGCTTTGGCAGCAATTCATTTTAATCTAGATATAAACTAAGTTGGAGTTAAGTACAGTGCCACCTAGTTTGCTTCGATGGAGGTTTGTGGCACAGCAGTGCAGTACTAATACTTATGGTTCGATCACTATTGTCAAGATGTAATAGTACCCAGAGAAATCGGCAGATGGCGCCAGAGTAAAGTACAGCGCCACCTAGGTTGCTTCGCTGAAGGTATGAGAGACAGCAGCGATGTGATGATCGTGGTAACGAGCCAATACTTAGGGCCGGTTGTATCAAACAGTTGGTTAACGTAACATACGTACGTCAAAAAGTAACGATTACGAAAGATCTTTAACGTTCGTTAAATACGAAGCGTTGTTTCATAGCATAAAAAACTGAATGTTATAGTTAACAGGGTTGCCAGTAGAAAGCAACATGTTTTCCCAATAAAAATCGATGGGAGATTTATCTAATATGGCAACATTTGACCGTTCACGTCAAATTTTGTCTGTCCTGTCAGTAAAATTGTTGTGTTATTGTCGTAGACTTGTAGTAATCTTTTGTTATTGTGTACGTTTTTCTATCGCGTGTGATTTTAGAGACTGAACTCTTCAATACTGAAAAGTATTAGTATATTCTGACGTAAAATGGATACTTTTTCACCTAAGTAAGTAATATTTGTGAAACGTTACAATCTAACAAACACTCGTTTGTTATAATTGTTGGACTTCACGTGGTTTTTTATTTCCAGAGAACGGGCTGTAAACTTTTCCAAACACGAAAAGGCTCGCTTTCAAGCGCTGATTGAAATTTACGAAGTCACTGTTTTTCTTCCACATTTTATAACACTCAATAAAATAATACTCTTTGCTATCAATTTTTTTAACTATATTTTTTTTATTTACAACCATCAATTAAAGTAAATAATATCAAAAAAGTCCATGTGGCACGACAAAGTTGAAATTTTGTTGACCAGTGTTATTAATACGTGTTCTAGAGACTTTTTTCTTTGTTTCCACACTATTTGAATCATCATCGGATGAAGAACTATCGTCGATTAAAGACCAAACAGGCGAATACAAAAGAGAGTCCATGTTGTTTTACTATTTGGCGCAACTAAAGTTACGTTAACCAGTGCTCACACCATCTGTTACCGTAATCGTTAATTTTTTACGTACGTTAACGCTGACATTCTGTGAAACAACCCATTTTTTGCTTTAACAATGATTAGCGCCATTTTTGACGATTACGCGTGCGTTAAGTGTCGGTGAAACAACCCGCCCTTATAGTTCGGTCTCACTGGGCGAGACGTGGTAGTACCCCAGTAAATTAACAGATGGCACCAGGATAGAAAATGACTTGCAAATTTGATATCAGCAACTTATGCAAGATAGTAAACAAAAACTTCACAAGACTCTGTGGGAGCACTGTAGAGGCACTGCAGAATAAAGTGATGATTAACTGTTCCGGTAATTAATGAAGTTTGCAGTTCACTTTATTAGTCGTTAAACAAAATCCAGTAACACTTTGTTCATCGTAAGGTTATAATAATTATGAACCACAAAGAAAGAAAAGTTGTTTAAAGTGATGATTTTGCACAGAACGGATTAAGTACATTTCAGCTTTATTCAACTCCGGAACGGTAATTACACTTTTACAATCTTTGCGTGGAATAATAATACGTAAAAATCGCAGTATGTAAACTAAAATGTGCAAGATTTTATTCCAAGATGAAAATTTCTGTGAAATAGTATAAATTAAATCTGATTCTAGAGACGCGGACGTATTGTGTGTTAACGATTTGAATTCAGGTAATTCTTCACAAGAGGTATGGGTAAACGGAGTAACAGGCCATTCTGATATGGGATATTGAAGCCATTTGGAGCCGTGCCACCATAAATCATGTGATAGTAACTGTTCAGGCAGAAGACCTCTAGACAAACAATCACTCGGGTTTTCTTTACCACTAACATGATAAAAGTGTTTTGAATCAAGATTTTCTTGACATTCAGCTACGCGATTACTAACAAAAATGTTCCATCTATGTGGGGAAGAATGAATCCACGAGAGGGCAATTTTAGAATCGGAGAAAGCATATATATTATTGATTGCTACGCGATCGCGGTAAGTATCATTAATTAATTTTATAAGTTTAGATAAAAGAAGAGCGGCACACAACTCAAGACGAGCTAAAGAGACAACTTTCACAGGTGCGACCTTGGATTTAGCACACACCAAACGTACGTGTGTGTTCCCATCGGAATCAGTGACATGTAAATACAGGACACAGCCGTAACCTTGCATACTCGCATCCGAGAAACCAACAATGTTTATTATACAGTTATTAGAAACGGCCAAGTGACGCGGTATTTTTAATGAAGAAAGAAGAGGCAATTGCTCTTTAAATTTTTGAAAACGCGATACGACAGCTTGTGGTGGAGTGTCATCCCAGTCGATGTGAAGATCCCATAACTCCTTTATAAGTAATTTGGCAAACAGTACCACTGGCGCAGCAAAGCCCAGTATATCCCACAAGCGAACGATAGCGGAGAGAATAGATCTCTTGGTACAAGTCTCATCTAAATCCGATGTAGTAAAAGTGAAGTTATCATCTGAGGGTATCCATTTAAGTCCTAAAATTTTTAAATTATCCTTATCTGAAAAGTTTATAGAAGCGCAGTTGGATTGCGGAACGGTAGATAACAATTCTTGTGAATTACTTGCCCACTTGGTAAGATCGAAACCACCAGCTTTAAATAAAGCGATAAGCTCGCTGGATAGAACCTTAGCCTCTTCCAAAGAAGGAATGGATGTAGCCAGGTCATCCATGTAAAGTTCTTGCGAAGCTACAGCAGCAGCCCGTGGGAAACGATGCTTTTCATCTGCCGCTAACTGGCGCACTGTACGCATGGCTAAGAACGGACTAGATTTAAGCCCAAATGCAACAGGCTCAGCGGTATTAAAGCGGAATAATATTTTCTGATATTTTTGATGCTCATTAGTAACAGCAATCTGAAGATACATCTGTTTTATATTTGCGGTAATCGCGATTGGAAATAAGCGGAATTTTAATAATAATAAAAATAAGTCAGCCTGCAAATTCGGCCCTGTGTGCAAAATGTCATTAAGTGACACGCCATTATGACATTTTGCACTAGCGTCGAGGACAATGCGAACCTTAGTAGTCACTTTATCTTGCCTAACAACAGGATGATGCGGTATGTAGTATCCCTTATCGCGATCCACGGTCGGATTGAAAACTATTTCCTTAAAATAATTTTTATCCAAATATTCTTGAATAATTTCGTTATAACTAGCACGAAGCGCAGGATCTCGTAATCTAGAATATTCTAACGAAAGTAAACGACGGTACGCTACAGAACGGGAATCTCTTAATGAATCTGGATCCCTACAAAAAGGTAACGCGGTACAATATCTGCCGGTAGAATCACGTGATATTGAAGCACAGTACTGCCGTTCACATTCAATCTCTGACGGACTACAAAAAGTTTTCTCGGGAACTTCCTCGAGACTCCAGAATTTATGAAGCGAGTCATCCAACGAAATGGAACAGTAATTTTCACACGTTGTGAAATAAGTAGCGGTGTTGAACGCGGAGGATGCAGGGTTACGATCGTATCGAACAGCGGGAATATCACCCATTAAAATGTACCCGAATACGGTTTCAATGGCTGACGGAGCGGGAGGTGATATTATTGTTTTACCTAATAATAAGAATGGGTACAATTGTGCCCCAATAAGCAAGTCAATATCCCCGGGCACATGCCACGTAGGATCTGCTAACGGCAAATTCACTAAATGTTTTACTATAGACGGATCAACATTTATAGTAGGCAGTTTATCTGTAATACAATTAACAACAAGAGCGGTTATGCAATAAGAATGTTGTTTATCTTTCGAGCTAATGACCATGTTTACGTAACCATCAATAGGACGGGACGCAGACCCGACACCTTTTATAAATGAATTTGTAAGTGGAATAATGTTTAAATTAAGCTTTTTGCAACAGGCAGAAGTAATAATATTATTTTGTGAAGCGTTATCAATTAAGCACCTAACTAACACATGTTGATTGTTATTGTTATTTACGTAAATCTGAGCAGTAGATAAGAGAACCGTATGGCGTGATGAATTAAAGGCGCAAAGTGTATTATTATTACTGACGGTAGATGACTCCGTTCTTACGACACTGTTCTGATGAGAATCAGACGGATAAGACGAAATAACGGATGAAGAATCATTTTTATTTAAATGTAAGAGAGTGTGATGATGTTTACTACATATTTTACAAACGTGGGTAGACTTACATTGCGAAACAGTATGCGTAGTGCTGAGGCAGTTTACACAACCGCGTTTATTTTTTACAAATTCTAAACGTGATTTAGCGTCTAATGATTTAAATGATGGACAATAATAGATTTGCGAATGGTCTGATTTATTGCAAAATAAACAAGCGGACTTAGGATGATTGTTATCGCGGGTAATGAATGAGTGGACTGTACGCGGTGATCGGTTATTATTATTTTTGTTAGATGCCGAGGTGGTTGGCGCAGATCGGTCTAGTATTTTCGCTTGAGATTTAATAAAATCAACAAGATCCTTATAAGAAGGAATCTCAACATCGCGCTTATGCATTTCGAATAAATGCACAGTTGTGGAATCTAACTTTTTTAATGCTAAGTTTAATAAAATGAAATCTTTTAAATTTGTAATTTGTAATTGTTCTAAAGCCGAAACAGATGCGTGAAAACTTTCAATAAATGTATTTAGAACTGCAGAATTATTTGTGGCTGGTTTCATATTAAACATATTTGAAATATAATGAGAACCTAGGGCCCTTATATCTTGGTATTTATTAACTAAACTGTTCCAAATATCTTGATAATTATCGCCTGACGGTATTATTCCTGCGGTTAAATGCAAAGCGGTACCCGATAATTTACCTATTAAATATTGAACCCTATGAGAATCAGTGAGGCTGCTATTATTATGAATATTTGATTTAAATGATACGTAAAATACGGGCCAGTTTTCCATCTTACCATCAAACGAAGGAATCTGTATAGGCGGGAGTTTAAAACAAGCCTTATTTTGAGACGCGGCGTTATCAGTTTGCGCGGACTGACCACCTGCTATGCTATTCTCTAAGGATTCAGCCTTGCGTACAGCGCTGCCGCAGCGGTGAAACTCAGTTTCGTATTCACTCTGCGTAAAGCTACACTAGCGCTCAAGGCTGTGACGGCCGTGAGTTACAACTACCCAACGGCGAGCAAATTGACAGTTCTTCATACATTTTGGTATTCCCTAAGAAAAAACAGCGACGAAAACGCCCACAGCCTCGCCCGCAGCCTCGCTTCGAACTGTCAAATCTAAAAGCTAAAATTATCGAGCGTATGACTTAGATATTGTTTATTTTTTTCATACTTATGTTAAAAAAGCAGCTCGGTTGATTATAAAGTTACATTTATTAGAAGCTAAGACCAATGATGATTTGAAAAAAGCACGACAGGCGAAACAAAGAAAAACAATATCCCGTGATTACCGAGATTCGTTTATCCATATTTACAGGCTTTCTGATAATGAATTGATATAAAACGATTTATCTCCATAAATGCGTCCGCAAGTTCGTTCCAGTGATTTAACGTAAGAGGCATAAAAGGTTTGTTTACAGCTACGTTTCTAGAGATATTATGGGTAACAAACCACACCAACAAAAAGATACCATTGAATTATTTTCAGATAAGTACAATATTATGCACTCTTATCATTCTTGGCTAACTTTTATTATAATCAAAGTTGGCTAATGGAAGTTACCAAAAAATCATTGGCAGGAATGTACATAAATCTACCATCTCAAACTTCTACCTCTAGGGCAATTAACGAAGTTGTTGATGCTCTGAATAATAATACAATCATTAGATTTCCACAAAACTACAATGATGAACAAATGCTAAAGTCAAGGTAAGTATTAAATAGTACCTAGATTTTCCTATTAGTCTAAATCTTGTTAAAACAAAAAAAGTTTGAAATTTGAATGCTGATTACAGGTGTTATGAGAAATTCAAGATTTCTGGGGTGCTAGGCTGTGTTGAAGGCACCCTGATTTCCATGATACCTCCTAAGGAAAATAAAGAAATATATTATTGCCAAAAAAAGCTATTACGTATGCCATGAATGTTTTAATTGTAGGTAGACTGTAGATTTTCTATGATTAAAATAATGTAGATATTTTAAGAATCCAAATGTATATACTTAATGATTATGCTCATGAATGGTTTGCGTCATACCTCAAAGATAGGGTACAATTTGTTGAAATTGAATTTTTTGATAAATATACAAACGAAATAATTATAATAAGATCCGACAGTAAATCAGTAAACGCCTCAATTCCCCAAGGGAGTGTGATAGGCTGTTTGTTGTTTCTTATCTATATAAACGACCTTCCTAAAATTATAAATGAACCATGTGTTCTATTTGCGGATGATATCTCTCTGCTCACCTCATGCCAGAGTGATGACAATATAAACGCTAAATTAAACTCTCTTCTCTCTACAGCTGTAAACTGGATGGAAAACCATAATCTAGAAATTAACTTTACTAAAACAAAATTAATTACTTTTCATCCCCATCAAAAATCCCCATTATTTGTTACACTTGGGTGGCTTATGCTGCTAGAACATTGATCTTAAAGGTCTGTTCGACTTTCTAGTAATAGCTTTGCTATTTGACTACTGTTATTATTCTTTTTATTTTCTCTTTGCTATTTTGTGTGCGTGTATTTATCACTGTTGTTTAATAAATCCTTGTAATTTATTATTCTGACTTGTCTATCCCAATAAAATGGGAACGCCAAACCCTGACAACGTACCGCTCGACTCCCCTGATCCTACATCAGAAGCGGGATTAGGTTTACAAGCCCAAGAATCTCAGGGTTTTGGTGATCCATGGCGAGCAATATTACAACTTCAGAACCGTAATATGGCTCAGTTAATTGAAGCGATAAAGACTCCCTCCGTGCCGTCTACTGTTATTCGCTTGCCTGATTTTGATCCAGACTTACCTGACTCTAATGCTCAATCTTGGAGTACAACTGTCGATATTTGCCTTTCTGAAAATCCTCTTAAAGGTGGTTCCCTTATTATTGCCCTCAGTAAAGCCATAAAGGGAAGTGCTTCTGCGTGGCTTTCTCAGATTTCATATTCAGGCATGACCTGGACTGACTTTAAAAGTCTCTTTCTCTTTTCTCCCGTTATGACGTATCGGAAACTATAGCTGCTACCCTTATTCACCTTCAAAATTCTCAACCAAAAGAGTGTGAATCTCTAGCCGCCTATGCCTGTCGGCAGGTCACTTCGCTGACATCTAAATGGAATGGCTTGAGTGTGGAGCAAATAGCCGTTTCTACTGTGCTAGCTCATGTCTCTAAATTTGATTCCCGTTCTCATCGATTAGCATTTACTACTGAAGTAAATACTAGGCATAAACTTCAACAAGAACTGAGTGTCTTGTCTCATCTTAAGAGGAAGGCTCAAATTTCCTCTGATCTTCAAGATTCAACTGAATCTAAGAGGTTCAAACAAGATACAATTGTTTGCCATTTTTGTGGTATTGCGGGCCATACATCTACCAGCTGTCGCAAGAAGACCGACGAAGCCAGACATGCTGCACCAACTGCCTCGTCGCATAAAGTGTCTTCAAAGGAGATCGTCTGCTACCGCTTTGGGGAGATGGGACATGTTGCTTCTCGCTGCCCAAAAACGAAGGAAAAGCTGCCGGGACGTTCTACTGAAAGTGCTGGGATCCAGTCTTCGAGCAGCCAACCATCCATTAAACGAGTGGAATCTTGTGATGTACGACCGATCACTGGTGAGTCGTTTTCATAATGGAATTACTGTTGAGCAGGAGTGCTCGTTATTCAAGGATTTTCTTTGGTTTATGAGTGACATTTTAAGAGCTACGCTCACATGGATGATAATTATCAAGGTTTGATAATTGACTTGTTACTTTATTGCTCTTTACTGGAGTGAGATTATTGTTCTCTTGAGACCGCCACCTCTTGGCCATTGTTCTGTTGAATATCGCTTGACACGTTTGGTGTTGCTAAGCGCTAGCTGTTGGTTTTTGGTGATCGATATTTGTTGAAATCTTTGAGTGCCAAAAGAAATTACAAATATGCCCATGATTGTTTACGAAAAATGGCTGAACGTCAAGTCACTGTTAATGATGTCAATGATGACACTGATAACGATTCTTCTGTTTCTGACATACTATAGCTAAATTGACAAGATGTCTATGTTGACTCTTGTTTGGAATGTCTATGTTGACGCTTATATCGAATGTCTATGTTGACTCCTGGGTTTGGATGTTGAACTTGACGCTTATGCAGGTTGTCTATGTTGACGCCTATGCGGGTTGTCTATTTGACTCTAAGCTACTTGTCGAATCGCATGGTGTGATTTCGGCTGGGAGACTTTGTCTCTACTTTTGTTGAGCTACGTATTGTCTGCAACAGTTTGAATGATATCGAATCAATTGCTGTATGAATAATTTTATTTGACTCTATCAGGATTTTTCTTATCAAAATACCTAGTGTGACCATACCCTTGGCCTTTGTGTCAGAAAGGCCGAACGATTTCCAGCTGTACATTTTTGTTACAGGAACACACGAGGTCGTGTGGAACGTCAGTTCTGGCCGTGTCGGAGATTATATTTAGCAAGTGTGGGTACTTGACTATCAAGTTTGCTATTTTTGCAAACGAAATTGTTTTGTTTGTTTCTAAATGTTAATTTAGTGATTTTAAGTATCAATAACTGTCTAATAATTCAAATCATGATTTATTGAGTACTCTGTGTACACACAATGTGATTTTTAGCTAATTATTTGAATAATAGTTCTGATAATATTGACTGTTGGTTTCTTTAAAACAAATGTTGACATGATCTTTAATTTTTAAATCTGTTTACTTTATTAAATCAGTATCGTTGCTTTATGATAATTATTATTGTGAGATTTAGCAGATTTACAATATTAATCTTGTTAGATTCTGTTAATTTTAGTGTTTTGTATCAAGTAAACACGATGAGGCACTTCCGTGCGCCATCGGGCAGAGTTGTCGTAGAGTGGGGACTGCGTCCTTTAAAAGAGCGTGCACTTGGTTTGCTAACCAGTCATTCTTCGGAATCGACTCATTACAGAGCTCTTGCTCCCGACAAAACTGTCGGTTTATTTGGTACAGCGCTGCTGTATATCGACATTGCTGTATTGTATGATACGCTTTGTACTTGGGTGGTTTATGCTGCTAGAACATTGATCTTAAAGGTCTGTTCGACTTTCTAGTAATAGCTTTGCTATTTGACTACTGTTATTATTCTTTTTATTTTCTCCTTGCTATTTTGTGTGCGTGTATTTATCACTGTTGTTTAATAAATCCTTGTAATTTATTATTCTGACTTGTCTATCCCAATAAAATGGGAACGCCAAACCCTGACAACGTACCGCTCGACTCCCCTGATCCTACAAATATATAATTAATAAAAAAAAAATATGTACGGGTTTATTTGAGATGTGTAAAAATAACAGTATGATGGGCATACTAATAGGTAGATATTATAATTGAGAACATAGATATATATGATTGTCCTAATTTTATTATGTGCAGTATGGTTCATGAGAAATTAAATAGATACACCTAAATAATATGTTCCTTTTTATTTTCCATTAAAATCATACATAATTTGTGTCACAAAAATGAACACATAAACAACAATTTGTACATTGCAAATCACTTCATAGAAAATCACAGTATGCACAGATGATAACACAGTTAATTAGTTAAAACAAGAAAGTACATTAGATATTAAAGCAATAACTACTGGTACAAAATAAATAAAAGTTTTCAAACTAAACATTTATTATGAAAGCTCAGGACGGCCCCCTTCAGAATCCATCTCGCAATGTGGGTATATATGTGGTTAGTCCAGTCGGGATAGTTTAAATTAAACGTATTGTCCTTGAAAATTAATCAACTTTACTCTTTATAACATTAAAATAATTCTACAATTGGATAAAAGATAAACACTTATGTTCTAATTAGCACTAATCACGTTGAAATACGCTACGATTGAGGCGATGGATAGCGATTCGTCGAAAACGTGGCGCGCTGGCGACCGTTCGGATCAAAAGTGAATCCTAAGATGGCCGCCCCGCTCCCATAGACTCGACGCTCCGCTAGAGTGACGTTGACAACCTGTCACTCTTGACAGTGTCAATGTCTTCCTGACAATGACAATCTAATGTGCGCCGACACGGCCAGACTGACATACGACCGTCCTCGGGCGTTATTGTATTCCTGGAACAAAACAATATCTAATCACCAAGACATCCGCTCGTCCATCCTGCTACATTCAGGACTTTGGATTTTCGATTGTAGCGTCAAACACAGAGTCAATCAATCATATTAAGTCATTGAAATGAACAAGTGCATTCCTTCAACTAGTCCGTAATGCACCTGGCCCGGACAACACTGCTCCCATCAATTTGTCAACCAACAGCAATACATCTGGACCGGACGAATGCATCCCTTCAACCAACCCATTGGGTGTGGCCCGGACGACACTGTCCCTACGACCAGGATAGACTATACGGATATCACATCTGGACCGGACGAGTGCATCCCTTCAACCAACCAATTGGGTAAGGCCCGGACGACACTGTCCCTTCGACCAGGATAGACTATATGGATATGACTTCCAGATCGGACGAGCGCATCCCTTCAACCAACCCCACTGGGTGTGGCCCGGACGACACTCTTTTTTTTTTTTTTTTTTTTTTTTTACTTGATATAAACTAGTGCTTGACTGCGATCCCACCTGATGGTAAGCAGCGATGCAATCTCTGATGGTAAGGCGCACTAGTTTATGAGCCTATTCACTCTTGCCTTGAAGACATTCAGATTATAATCGGACGGGAAGACCGCCGCAGGCAAATTGTTCCAATCCTTCGATGTTCGCGGTATAAACGACGAGGCAAAACGCTTAGTCCGGACCGTAGAAGTTTCAACAACGTATGGATGGATACTCGCCGTACGTCGGGTCGTCCGATGGTAAAAAAGGGATGGCGGGATCAAGTTATGCAGTTCCTGCGCACACTCTCCAAAATGCAACCTGTAAAACACCGAAAGGCTGGCTACTTTACGCCTGTGCTCAAGGCTTTGAAGATTGGATTTAACCAAATCTGGATCACCAATTAGCCTCTTCGCTCACCTTTCCACCGAGTCCAAAGCCGATGGCATTTCGCAGCACCAGCCCATATATGGCTGCAGTACTCCACACACGAACGAACCTGTGCCTTCTATAGCATCAGAAGCTGTTCTGATGTGAAGTACCGGCGGACCTTTGCGAGAACGCCGAGTTTCCTAGCAGCCACCTTGGCTTTGGACTCAATGAACCGCCCAAAGTTTAGGTCTGAAGAGATTTCTACTCCCAAAAGCTGAAGGCGGTCGGTGCACTCCAGGGATACATTCTGAAAAGTAGGAGCCAAGGTGAACGGGCTCTTTTTGGCGGTGAACAGACACGCTTGTGTTTTGGCGGCGTTGAATCCCACCAGATTGGCTTCACCCCACTTGGAGACTGCCTGAAGTGAGACATTCGTACGCTCCACCATAGCCTCTCGTTCGGACTGGATTAGCTCCTTACTAGCCCGAGCACTAGGCAGGTATCTCTCTACAACTGTGCTATCATCTGCATACCCATAGATACCGGGCACCAGCAGATCATTGATATGCAGTAGGAAGAGAGTTGCAGAGAGAACAGACCCCTGAGGAACTCCGGCATTAGTCGTCATGGGCTCTGATGAGCAGCCGTCGACAACAACTCGGAGAGACCGTTCACTCAGGAAGTCTCCTATCCAGTTAATCAGACCAGGAGAAATGCCGTACGCTGGAAGCTTGCTCAAAAGGCTAGCGTGCCATACCCTGTCGAAGGCCTTCGAGACGTCTAAGGAAACGGCCATCGCTTCCCCGTTCCTCTCGAGGGCCTCGCCCCACAAGTGGGTGGCATAAACTAGTAGGTCCCCAGTTGACCGATTACGGCGAAACCCGTACTGTCGGTCACTGAGGAGATCGTGACCTTCTAGATATGCCATGAGGCGCGAATTCAATACACGCTCCATAATCTTGCAGAGTATGGAGGTTACCGAAATCGGCCGATAGTTGGCAGGATCGGCACGACTGCCCTTTTCCGACCGACCGACTCTCCTTTCTTTCGGGCAATTCTGACTGCTTACAATAACCAATAGACTCATGCAGGACATATAACATACTGATGACATACCTATGATTGCGGAATATCCTGTTCATCCCATATTTCGATTTCGTTATCTACATCAAATGTCTCGGGATCAGAATGTGCACTGAGTGTGTCTGAATTGCCGGTAATAGTAGAAGAGCCAGCAGATATGGTATCAGAGCATGCAGTCAAGGTGTCACTATTGTTTGTGGATAACAAGTCATTCCTAGCATCTACATCTTCTGGCGCCGACTCGGCCTCATCATAATTCAAAAGGTTAGAAGCGATTTCAAGCAAACCTTCGTGTCCGTGAGGTACTGGGCGTTAATTCTCGGGGGCATACTTATAAATTCGATGAGAATTACCTAACCTTTTTAATTCGTACCGATCGTTACTTAGTACCGCTGTTATGACAAATGGACCCTTAAACTTTCTGTCCAATTTTGTCTGATTACGTTCACAATTTTTGAGGAAAACTTAATCACCTTTTGAAAACGATTTTATTTTTGCTCGACCCTGATTAAATCGTTTAATTTCGCTTTCTGCTGCCCTTTGGACATTAGCAGATGCATCATTCCGCACAACATCGAGGTTTAGACGTTCTGGTTGATCATGAACTTCTGAGTTTAGTTTCGACATACCTAATGACTGAGCACGAATACCTAACATAAGTTCTGTAGGGGAATACTTTGTTACGGATGATCGGGTGCTGTTAAGCGCAAGTTGAATATTTCCAAGTTCATCACGCCACGTCTTATTGGGGTCGTTTTCGACTATGGTTAACAGGCTTTTGAGGGTCCGCATAACCCTCTCGACCTGTCCATTAGCCCTGCTAGAACCGGTCGCGATTAAATGGAGATCTATCTTATGTTCGCCGCAATAATTCTTAAAATCAGAGCTTACGTAGCAACGACCTTGATCAGCAATTATCATTTTAGGCGCACCAAAAAGGTAGACTGCTTTTTGCAACGTGTGTACTGCGCTCCTTGCATCAAGAGAAGAAGTATGCTCTAGTAAAATGTATTTAGTAAAACCGTCGATAATCACCGAACAGTACTCTTTGCGATCACTCTTCCCGCTAAGCTTTCCCGTAAAATCAATATGTATTGTATGCCATGGTACCGATGCTTTAGGGATTGGGTGAAGCTGAACGGGTTGAGCTCCAGATGGACCCTTCGATGCTTTGCAAATAATGCACGAGTCGATAAATTTACGCACGCATTTTGACATTTCGGGGAACCAATACTGCTCGTAGAGTTTATCTAAAGTTTTGTCCTTTCCTAGATGCTGTAACTCATTATGAACGTGATTTATTAGCGTCCAAATTAAAGATCGGGGTACTACCGGCAACCAGGAGACTGTTTTATTGCGAACGATTTTCCTATATAGGATACCATCCCTTACATCATACGTTTGAGCTACAGTATCGGGGAAACTATTACTATTGTGCTTTGAGATAAGGTCTTGTATTTCACTATCGCGTTTTTGTTCAACCGAAAGCCAATCCTGATGTAATTCGACAAACTGAACTTGTTTTGGCAGCGGACTCCTATGGACTGTACCAGCGTCATTAGCTTCAGGGAGAGGGTTTCGGGAGAAATAATCCGCGTGCTCCATTCCGCGACCTTCACGGTAAATTATGTCAAAGTCGTAAGCTTGTAACATAGCCCACCACCTGTGGACGCGAGGAGTGAGATCTTTTTTTGATTTGGATGCCTTTAGAGAATTGCAATCCGTATAGACTTCGAAATGACGACCGTAAAGATAGTGGCGAAAGTGCTCAACCGCTCGTACAACTGCCAACGTCTCCAGTTCGTACGAGTGGTATCGCGATTCGACATCCGTGGTTCGACGACTATAATACTCCACGACGTGCGGTGTATTGTCTATCCGTTGTATGAGAATTGCCCCGTATCCATCAGAGCTAGCATCAGTGTGCAACTCAACTGCTAATTCCGGGTCAAAAATAGTTAAAACTGGCTCAGATGTGAGTATTCGTATTATGTCGTTTCGTATTTCTTCATGCTTTTGAGTCCACGTAATAGGTCCTCTTAGCTTTGTTAGAGGGTATAATGGTCCTACGATTCGTGTGAAATTAGGAATAAACTTTCTGAAATACGAAGCTAAACCAAGGAACTGCCGGACCTGAGTGGCAGTTTTTGGTTGTGGGGCATCTACTAATGCTTGTATTTTTCGGGAGTTTGGTCTTACTTCACCAGATTGAAGGGAATATCCTAGATACTCTATTTTTTGGGTCATAAATGTGCATTTTTGGAGGTTAAATGTAAATCCAGCCTGTGTTAAGGCACATAAACTATCATCTAGACGCTGCAAACCTTCAGTAATGCCAGTCGAGTAGCATAAAACATCATCCATATATATGAGTGGTTTGTCTTTTAAGTGATTCAGAGCCCTAGTTATGCATCTCTGGTATACTGATGGAGCGTTTCGCAACCCGAAAGGCATAGCGAGATACTCGTATTGCCCCTCAGGTGTAACAAATGCGGTCTTTTCAATGGAATCAGGGTGCATCAAAATTTGGTGGAACCCTGATGCCATATCTAAGGAGGAGAAATAATTAGCCCCAGCAAGCTGATCTATTTGCTCCTCGATACGTGGCAGGGGGTAGTGTTCGGGTCGCGTATTAGAATTTAACTCCCGATAGTCCACGCACATCCTATACGAGCTGTCCTTTTTCTCAACTAATAGTATTGGACTAGCAAAAGGGGAGGAACTTTCGCGAATGACCCCAGCGTCAAGTAATTCCTGAACCTTTTCCTTGACTATAAGTTTTTCCGCCGGCGCTAGGCGATAAGGGCATCGTTGTACAGTTTTGTGAGGATCTATTAAATTGATTTGACATTCGCCTGTCGTTACTCTACGGGAGGGAATACCTTCGGTAAAATAATCAGAATATTTATTTAAAATCGATATCAGCACTTCCCTATTTTCTCCTAGCAAATCCGTGTTAATCTTAGTAAAATCCGGCTTATTTGGTTTTAAATCACAAAAGTGGGTCGTTTTCTTAGAAAAGAAAACAAGGTTATCTTTGTCGATTTTGACACACAGACCTTTATCAAGAATATCCCTCCCGACTATGATCGGATCAGAAATAAGCCTCTCAGGAACTAAGTGAAACGTCAAATTTACTGATAGTTTATCAATGACTACATCGCTTTGAATTTGAGTGGTACATTGAATATCTTCACCGCCTATGCCACTAAGGTAAACGAGGTTTTTATGCACAGTACCCACAAGTTTATCACAAAAACTTTCCTTTAAAAGAGAACATGATGATCCACTGTCAAATAAAAAAGGGACTCGCTCACCAGAAGATGTCTCCAAGATGCCCCTAGAAGGGCGGTGCTCACACTGATGGACCTCCTTGACTGCAGCTCCACTGCCTTTCTTTTTGTCTGGACATACAGTCGCCACGTGCCCAGGCTGACCACACGTGTAGCAGGTCGGAGTCGTCTTTTTCTCAACGGCTCGTGATGAACTCGTAGTATCTTGCGACTTCGTTCCAATTTCGTCTCGACGTTTCCTACACTCGGCGATACGATGTCCAACTAAGCCACAATAGTGACATTTACCGGTGAATTTCTCCATTGTACGGGCACGTTTTGCTTCAGGTTCTTGGACTTCGGTATCCGTGCGTCGCTTTAGTGATACTCCGCCAAGTATTCGAAATAACTGACCTCGAGTCGTTATTGTTTGCGCGTTAAGCTCGCGACGTATCAAGCTGTCCTTCTGACATAACACGGATATCGCAAATCCAGTAATTACCTTCTCAGGCATCGTACTGTCAGGTATTCGTTCGATGAGATTCCATAAACGAAGAGCAGCTTCGGACGCGGTTTCTTTAGCGCTTATTTGAAAGTGTAACACATCATCGAAATAGTCTTGCAGAAGTTTAGGTTTTGAAAATCTTGCAATTAGGATTTCTTTAACCGAATTCCATGTGATAGTGTCTAAATTAAGCTTCGTTAAACACGTTGCTGCACGACCTTTCAACGCCTCCGTCAGCGCCATCAGTAAATTAATACCTTCCAGATTTTTATTTTGCACAATAAATTCTGTCAGTTTACACCACCCATCAATGTCGGAGTCAGGCTCATCCGGGTCGAACTTTAAAAGAATTGTACGATTCGTACTTACAGGCGATATTTGTTGAGTTAAGACTCGAGACAGTAACGCTTCCATGCTGCTCAACAGGTGCTCGGCATTTCTATGATCCGGTTGTTTTGCTTCTGCGTTCTGCACTCCATTCGATCCCACTTCTGATGAAAGCTCAGGACGGCCCCCTTCAGAATCCATCTCGCAATGTGGGTATATATGTGGTTAGTCCAGTCGGGATAGTTTAAATTAAACGTATTGTCCTTGAAAATTAATCAACTTTACTCTTTATAACATTAAAATAATTCTACAATTGGATAAAAGATAAACACTTATGTTCTAATTAGCACTAATCACGTTGAAATACGCTACGATTGAGGCGATGGATAGCGATTCGTCGAAAACGTGGCGCGCTGGCGACCGTTCGGATCAAAAGTGAATCCTAAGATGGCCGCCCCGCTCCCATAGACTCGACGCTCCGCTAGAGTGACGTTGACAACCTGTCACTCTTGACAGTGTCAATGTCTTTCTGACAATGACAATCTAATGTGCGCCGACAATTATAAGTGATTTTGTTAGCATCGCGTCTGTTGTTTTTTGTTTACGTTCCTATTCATCGTCGCATTGTCATTATATGCAAAGGAATCGTCATTCAGCCATAAAATGTAACATTAAATGAGCAATACATTCTTATTATTATGAAATTTGTGTATAATTTTACTCTATTCCATAAAATAGGTACATAAAGATAAACCTTTATTTAAAATTTTAAACCCCTATATTTCTCAGTCGAGATTGATCGATTATGACTAAAATAATTTGTTTCGAAGCCCTAATTCGTCGACGAAACAGCGACGGGAGACTACAGCTTAAGAGTTCGTCGACGAGCACAGCCACGCTAGTGAATACCGTTTGGATCAGCGCTACTCGCTCGATCGATCTCAAGGCTGTCTCGTCGACGAGCTCGTCGCAGCTTACAGCCACGAAATTGACTTTTAGAGAATAGCACTGCTGTAGCGACAAGTGACCTCGATCGCTCCAAACGAGTATAGATACCGTCGAACGTCGTTAAAGTATTGTAATTTATTTTATATTTGGGATCTAGTTTTAGGTTAAGGATGTTTATTTGATCAAGGTTAGCCATGAATTCTTGCCTTATTGTGGATAAAATTTCAGTGTCCGCCATGAATGCTTCCGCGGACCGAAGTCCACCTGACGTTGGAACATTTTTATATGTGTCATAAAGCGACGTTAAACGTTCATATATTGCTTGGTTTTTGGCTTCTAGAATTTTAATTTCGATATTTTCCATTTTTGCAATTTATAAAACCTAAGATGGCGGTACCTAGCAGAAAAGCGTTAAAATGCGGTGAAGCGTAATTATTTAAAGAAATATATTACGAATTTCCAGATTAAACACAAATGATTCACTTCGAGACACCTATTGTTCACTAATTATTATATTTTCGTGCAGTACGAAACGAAGATATCGGGAGCGAAGATGCGGGTAGCGGTAAAATAAAATTAGCGGTTGTAGTTAAGGTATAGAACCTAGCCTACGTAAAATGCGGTTTTTTACAATAAATAGCGGTATAGGTATATCCGGCCGAAGGCGAACCAAACAATGGAGAGAATTATATTTAGTGTAAAAATTATTTGGGTGGATTGGAAAGCGGTTGCGGTTTAACGCGTCTCGCGGGCTGACATCACCAGGGAAGGAAAAACTGGATAGGACTGACCTGGGAATACACAGCGGCTCCTGGCTCTGGCGATGGTCCACGTGGAATCAGCGGTTCTGCTAGGATGACGGTCCGGGGGGGCCCCCGTGCTGTGGCGAGTTGTCACTGCTGTGGTTCTCGAAGGAAAAAAGGGGCCAGCTTGTTTTTTTTTTTTTTTTTTTTTGAATGGACTACTCGCAGTTCAGCACATTGAGGCTGGTTACTGCTCAACCGGGCAATCCCGTGGTTGCCTTAGATTCTAAGGCCCCCAGCCGGGGCTTAAAACTACTTAACAACTAAATGGCCGCTCGCTAAGGGCATCCCCTGTGGGACACGGGCCTCGGCTTAGCGGGGTCATTGAGGGGGGGCAGCAAGGGACAGGCTGGGTCTGATTGATATTATTTAGGGGATTTAACGCTAATGGCTCAGCAGCGCGGGCTGGCTCGTTAGGCAAAAGTCGGGGAGGGTTTTGACGGGGGCGTCGCGATGGACCTCGTCGGCGAGGTCGGAATACGGAACGCGTTCTGGGTTTGTTTTTCCTAAGAGTGCTAGTTTCCCTACTACTCTCTTGGGTCAGGGTGATGGGGTCATCGGGCTCGACAAGGGTATGCCGCGGTCGGCGGATCTTGCTGATCTGGGAGGGCGTGTATCGGGTGGCCGATACGATAAGGGGGTTTTGGTGCTTTTCAGCGGACTCTATGAAACGCTTGGAAATACGTTTCATGAATTGTTTGATGGTGGGGATACGGAGGTCGACATGGAGACGCTCATTTCTAACGTACCACGGGGCTCCCGTAGCCTTTCGGAGAAAACGGTTTTGGATGACCTGCAACCTATGGATTTGGCGGGGCTTAGCGTGTGCGAAGGCTACACACGCGTAAGTCATTATTGGACGTATGCACGTGGTGAAAATGCGTAGTTTGCCTTTCAGGGATAACTTGCTGCGTGCGTTCAGCATGTAATGAAGCCTACTGAGAGCGAATGCGGCACGATTGCGCACCGTCTTAATGTGCTCTCTGAAGGTAAGCTTTCGATCGAGGATCACGCCTAGATATTTAGCTTTCTCAACCCAGGGGATCGGCTTGCCAAATAACGTGATCGGACTGGGACGGGGAGGGAAGAGACGAGTCTTGGGCTTGTAAAACAAGATCGCCTGACTCTTCTCTGGGTTGACTTCCACTCTCCATTTCCGGAACCAAGCGCCTAGTGCGTTTGCGGATCTCTGGAGGTGGCCGGCTATTGCCTTCTCGCTATTGCCGGAGCAATATATCGCCGTGTCGTCAGCGAACAGAGCTAGCTGTGTCTTAGAGCCAGTGGGAATATCGCTAGTAAATAGCGAGAACATTAGGGGGGAGAGAACACCGCCTTGGGGTACTCCGGCGTGAATGGGATGTGGGGACGAAAGTGCACCTTCGATTCGGTACTGAAAGGTGCGGTTCGACAGATAATCTCGTAAGATGAGCACGAGACGATCCGGCACACCGAGCTGGTATAGCTTGTATATCAGCCCGTTGTGCCAGACCTTGTCGAAAGCTTTCGCTATATCGAAGAACAGGGCTCCCGTAACGAGACCGCGCTGGTATTTGGCGCTGATATGTTCAACGATACGGTAGACCTGTTGGACGCAAGAGTGGTTTGATCTAAAACCAAACTGCTCATTGGGGAGGAGGCTCTTGGCTTCGACAAAATCCTTGAGACGCTTATGAATAAGCCTCTCGTAGATCTTACCTAGGACTTTGAGCAGACTGATGGGACGATAGCTGGACGGGGAGGACTTGGGTTTTCCAGGTTTGGGGATACCGATGACGGTAGCCTCTTTCCACGTCTGTGGGAACATGTTGTTGGACAGAGCGCCATTGAAGATGGCGGTCATTAACATGATCAGAGTAGCCGGGAAGAGACGAACCATTTTGTTGGTGATTCCATCGGAGCCCGGGGCTTTTCTGGGTTTGAGACGGCCGATGATCTCCTTCACCTCATCAGGTGTGACGGGGGGGAGGGGATCATCGGGGTCCTCTACTGGTGGGAGGGAGGCTCTACGTTCGACTTCGGCATTCACCATATCGAGATGAGCCTTGTCTACTGGTTGGGAGCTGGGGGAGCATTGGGACTCTAGACTGTCGGCCAGGCATTCGGCTTTGTCCTCGTCATCGAAGGCGACGGTGTTGTCGGGACGCGTGAGCGGAGGCATCGAGGCAACCTCAGAGGCGCGTAGTTTCCTCTGAAGTTCCCAGAATGCCTGATGGGTAGGTTCGAGGTCGCCCAGCAACTTATCCCAGCGACTTTCACGCAGTTCAGCGATGCTGTTACTTACTTTACGCTGTAAGTAGCGCATGTGAACCTTGTTGGCTTCGCAGGGAAAGGCGCTGTAGGCACGGACAGCCGCGTTCTTTTCAGTCACGAGCTCACGTACCTCGTCCGGGAGTCTCCAGTGGTGATCACTCACCACCGGGGACTCCTTAGAACATTCGTTCAGGACAGATTGCACGTGATCCGTGAGTGAATTGATCGCGGCTGTCGTGTCTGCGACAGACTCGATTAGGTCGGGGATCTGGTCGAGATGGGGTGACGTCGTAGCCTTCAGCTTTTCGCTTACTTGGCGCCAGTCAGTGGTCATTCGGGTGGGAGGAGGCTGGGTAGGGTCCATCGGCCCTGATCTAGGAGCAAGCTCCAGGATCACGGGTCTATGGTCCGAGTTTAACTCGTCATGCGTCTCCACAGAATGTAACCGAAGGTTGACATTTTTGAGGAGGGCGATGTCGAGTACATCGGGGGAGTGGGAAGGTGAGTGCGGGTAGTGGGTGGGATGCATTGGAGCGATGACATCGAAATTCCGGACGCTGCACAGTTCGAACACTACCTTGCCTCTCGGGTTGGTCGTGTGACTGTTCCAGGAAGGATGTTTGGCGTTGAGGTCCCCCGCCAGTATGACGGAGTCGCTCAGGCCAAGAAGTTTTGTCAGGTCATCTTTCATAGCGGGAGTGTCCACGGAGTTGTTGGGTGGGACATAGGCTGAGATGATCGTAACGGGTTGGTGTCCTGTCATACCTAGCCGACAGACTGAGACCTCAAACTTTTCAAGGGAGGGAGGATCCATAGGAATGCAGTATAGTGACGATTTATAGTAAATAAGGGTACCTCCTAAGTGGCAGCGGGTCCTATCGTTGCGAACCATGCGATAGTTGGCAATTTTGGGGTCCCGATGGGTAGGCTTTAGGAAGGTCTCTTGTATTAATAAGATGTCTAGGTGATGGTCGCGGAGGAACAAGGCGATCTCATCACGTTGGGCTCTAAGGCCATTGGCATTGAAAAACCCTATCCGGAGGGCTGTCGGTTTGAACCTACACGTTACTCTGGACTTATCCATTATGGGTGGGTAAGGGTTGTGTAGATTTGGACGTGGTGAACTACGTCACCGAACTCACGGAAAACTGCTGAGTGGTCACCTCTGCAGTTTTGAAGCGCCTCAGCCATGGCTAGGGCGCGGGGGGAGTAAAAAGCTTGGTATGTGACCAAAATGATGTTTTTGGACACATCACCAGCTGGAATAGTGGCGGCTTGCGCTGAGGCAGGGGCAGGGGCTGGGGCTGTGGCCCGGGTTGCCTCTGTCAAGGGGGGGCGTGGGAGCGCTACGTCCATGAGGGCCGGGATGGTCTTGTTGGGCTGGGTGGTAGGGGTGGCCTTAGGGGCCTCTGTGGTTTTGGGGGCAGGAGCGCTGGTCCTCAAGGCCGGAAAGTGGGCCTGGTGATTGAGAGCGCTCCATGGGCTGGGGCGTTGTGGACTGAGGGCTATGGTAGTTTTTCCTACCAGTTGAGGACATTCCCTCTGCTGACGATCGCTTGCGCGCTTGGCTAGCTTGGGGGCGGTGGGTTTAGGCGCTTTTGGGCAGCCACGGTAGTTGGCCGTGTGGCCAGACTTGCCGCATAAGACGCAGCTGGGCGGCTCAGCGCATTGGGACGGGTCTTTGGGGCGGGTGCAGTCTGAAGTGCCGTGGTCACCCAGGCATTTCACACATCGTGCCTTTGCGAAGCAATTCCGCTGTGAGTGGCCGTACAGTTGGCAGTTGTGACACTGGCCAATGATGCCACTCCTGCGGGGCTTTTCAATGGATAGGCCCGAGAGGCCACAGATGTGGGAAATGTTAAAAATAGGGTGATGACCGTCTGTCGGGTCGCAGACGACCAGAATCATATTATATGATTCCCCACCTCGGCGGTGCATTCGGTGCACCTCTGCTACGGGGATACTCTGCGACTGAAGGTCGCTCAGAATTTCAGCCGTGGGGATTTCGCGTGGGACGTTTTTGACAACCACGCGTGTCTGACGGTCCTCGGGGAGAGTGAAGGAGTGGAAGGGGATTTTCCTACCCGAGAGGAGTTTATGCAACTCTCGGTAATCCTTCGCGGTCGGGACAGAGACTTTGATGCCCAGCTGGACAGCTCGGGCATTGGTGTAGTTGATCTGCCTGGCCTTGCAGGCAGTGGACACCTCAGTCCATTTGGCCTTGTCGTGAATGAACACGGGTGGCGGAGGTTGGACCTTTGGGGCTGAGGTTTTTGGGACTGAGGTCTCGACTGCCATCGGGCTGGCGGATCGGCTTGCCTGCTGGGAGGACCCAGCTGCCGAGGAGGGGCGGGATTGGGGGGCTGAAGATGGGAGGGAGGGGTGAGTGGGGGCAGCCTTTTTTGGGGCTTGCTCCTTGGAGGAGACTTTTTCTTCCTCTTCCCCCCGGTGACGAGCTGGAAGTCGTCTTCCGAGGAGGAGGTGTCTGGGGAGGAGCATGGCCCTGTCAGGTCCATTTCCTCAACCTCTGGGGAGGGAGAGCGGGACTCAATTGTCTCTGAGACAATTGTTGGGGTGTCTACTACCGGTTTCTCGGTAGCGGTTTCAGCGGCGGCGCCGACTATTGTCTTGGAAACAATAGCCGGTTTCGCAGAAGTCGTGGGGGCTGGGGTGGAGTTTTGTTCTTGTCGCTTAGCGGCAAGATGTTTGCCAAGTTTGGCAGACAACTCAGGGTCCCTGCTCACTATAGCAGCAAGTTGCTTGCTATATTTGGTGACAAATTCGGTGTCCTTGAGGACGGTGTCCTTGAGGAACGCTAATAAATCAGCGTCCGTCATGGTGGGGGGGGGGGGGGAATCGGGGGATTTAATTCCTAACTAGCATCCGGGAGCAACGTTTCCGAAACTCCCTGAGCTTCCTACTTCCTAACTCCCCGGGTGGGATATCCCGGGGATGTGTACCCTCCCTGTCGGGTGTAGACAGGGAGGTGAGTGCCTATTTTTGTGTGCCCTAAGCTTGTAAACCCACTGCCGATCTTATTGTGCAGTGGGGCCCTAGGGTCAGAAGACCGGTCCGGTGTGAAGGGGTTGAGACACCCAACCACACCGGGTGATTGCTGGAAGAGAACGGGGTTAGACAGATGGCAGCGACTAGGGAAGCCCCCAAGGCCGCGTACCAAAGCCCTTCCGATTTGACTTAGCCCTGAAGGGGCTTGGGCCGGTGTATCGGGTCAACACCCCTTGGCTTCGTTGGCACCGTGAGGTATCCCACCAAGGACCACGAAACTGTGGATTTTCCCTGAAGGGGCACTACGTTTCAACGACCTCCAAAACAGAAACAAGAAGTCGTCCACTGCCTTGAAAAAGGCGGCTTCGGATCAAAGTTGTAGTCGGCGACCACAGGTGACGTCACGACTGGAGCGTGACGAAACGAACACACACGACACTGAGCACGATAACGGGAGAGCAGCGGGGAGCGGCACGTCCGTCGCGGGCGGGCGTCGGGAGCGGAATCGGCTGGGGCCAGCTTGGATGTGCGAATGGTTTTTATTAGTGGTGGTTAATATAGCATATAGCATAATAAAGCACCATGCTTATTATAAATAGCAAATAGCAGATGCTATTGTGGCTCTCACTTGTTGCTATTTGCTTAATGCTTTAAATCGCACTCTCTGTCTCTGTCAGTCGCGCATCGGAAAATCGCAACTCTCGCTCTCTCAAAAAGCAAAAGCACATAATAAAGCAATAGCAGCGCGATGGGGCGGAGCGCGGCCAGTCGTCGCATGCGATTGCTTTTTAGTCGCGCACCCGTGCTTATTCGTTTTACGCACCGCTTGCAAATTCGCGATCTTTCGATCGATTAATGTCCTAAGACTGGGAAGTATGAAGGAAAGTTCATTGTTTTTTTTACTGTTCCATTTTATCGTAATAAATTAATAACGCGATTTAATATTCATGCTGTCAGATACTCGTAACAGTCAGTCAGTCAGTCAGTCACCGCGCTGCCGCGCATGCTTTATTCGTGCCCGCCCGTTTACGCAGTATGCTTATAAAAAAGCATGCTATAATAACGCGCATGCTTTATTCGTGCCCGCCCGTTTACGCAGTATGCTTATAAAAAAGCATGCTATAATAACGCGCATGCTTTATTCGTGCCCGCCCGTTTACGCAGTATGCTTATAAAAAAGCATGCTATAATAAAGCATATAAAATAGCATGCTTAAAATATAAAGCATATAGCATTAAGCAAGTGATTGCCATAAAGCAACTTTGAACACTACTAGTTTTTATACAAGTGTAGGACATGCGGTGTGCGGGGAAAAGGTGGGGCAAATGTCAGCTTAACGAGATTTTTTAACATTTTCGAATTGAGGGTTTGCGTAAAATTGTTAGATTGACGTTTATGGCGTCAACAAAGTGCGTCGGAGTACTTACCAACTGAACTAAGTTTAGGTAGTTAAAAAAATCCGTAAGTTGTTTAGATTTGGAGCTTCTTGCATCAAGCAGATCAACGTTTAGATCACCCAAAAACACCAGGTTATCATATGGGGCTAGCCCCATTATACTGGCCGTTATGGCGTCAAGAAAGAGCTCCAAATCTTGCCATGGTGGTCGGTAAGCCGTTCCAATGAGAACCTTTTTTTTGTTTATGGTCAGGCCTAGCCAAAGTTGCTCCACACTGGGGTGTTCAGGATGAACTCTCACGCGTGCGTTAATGCCATTCTTTATATAAAAAGCAACTCCCCCGCCACGCCCACCTCGAGTTGTCAAAGGTCGTGGTATGTGTCTGAATTTGTACCCAGGCACACTGGGAGCGCGGTCTTCCCCCTTGCGTAACCAGGTCTCATTTATAGCCATGATGTCCACCGAGTGATTGCCCATGGCGATCAAGAACTCATCCTGTTTCGTACCTAGAGAGCCTGCATTTAATAGACCAAACTTAATATATTTACTTGGAGCCATCTATGTTAGAATAAGGTGTGGGTATTCGAGAAACACAGTGGGCTGCACACAAAATTAATACTGTTCCAATTTAAATGAGAGTACGCAGGTGTATAGAGGTGTAGTTGGGCACTATCTACAACCGTGAGCTGCCAGTAGGTTACATTAGTGTGTGATACCTCAACTTTGTGATAATAATTAGTGCGCATACTCATAATAATTGCCAAAAATACGAAATTTGATAATACTGGTACATAAATACGATTAAATAGATTAAATGTAAATAGACTTTGTTGTTGTACATATAGTATTAGACTAAGATAAATTAACATAAATAAGTAGGCTCTATGCATGTTCGGTCTATGGCTGACGATCCCATAACGTAATTGGTTGTGACGCACTCTTCCATGAACATATAAACATAAAAAAACATAAAATAAAATATTCATATGTAGTTTGATGGACACAATAATAATTAGGCCATATTTTTTTCAGTACCAAAGATACGGAAAAGGTCATCTTCAGTGCGGATCCTCTGCGCCTTGTCTCCGGGAGTCTTCCTGGTGAGAATGCGACCCTGCTTGGTCCAGACAAACTTCCAGTCGAGAAGACTGGCAGTGTCTCGCGCCCTCCGAAACAACAGACGATTGGCTTTCGTCAACCTTTCATTGATGAAGAACCTCTGTGCTGGGGCGGGCAAGTCGAGGTCGGCGGTGGTCGCACCAGGCCGCACTCGCGCGGCTGTCAGGAGCTGGTCACGCAGGTCCCGACGAGCAAAGCGTACTACAATAGGACGCGGACGAGTTTCCGTCGGTCCTGCTGAGCTTGTCACGTTGAGCTGCCTTCCGCCAACTCTTTCCGCACTGACGATGTCGTGATCTTCGATGCTGACCCCTAACTTATGGCCTATAACCTTAATGATATGAGCTGGACTCTCTGCCTTTACCTCCGGCAAGTTTGACACCTCCACGTCATTAGCAAGAAGATCCTTGTCCCTATCATTGATCTCTTGCCTAAGTTTCTGCACAATTTTGTCCACATTGGAAGAGTTCGTGGTACTCGAGGTCGCGCGTTGTTCCAGTGCGTCGACCCTGGCTTCCAGACCGTCGATTCGTGTACTGCAGGTATTTAAGGTGGTTTTGAGCTCTGCCATTTCCATCTCCTACTCTTTTCTAAATACCTGAATCTCCGCACGTACCGCTCTCAACTCCTCAACAATCACCTGCAGGCTGGCACTATGCACAGGTGACAAATCCGTAACGGCAATGTCAGCACACGAAATTCCAGATGGTGGGGGAGTTGTGGGAGCATAAGCAGGGCTGGCAGACTGTACGTGAACATTTCCAGTACTTGTCTGAGGACTGTGGGGAGTACCAGCACCCGCAATAATGGTTGTTGCTGCGTTAAGAAGATTTATGGGGATTATCTATCAAAGTTTGTACCTCAATATTGAGACTATAGCCCCTTTATTAGCTATAATATTTAATTTGTGTGTGGATCAAGGAGTCTTTCCGGACCTAATGAAATTCAGTAAGGCGATACCACTTTTTAAAAACGGGGACAGTAAAGACACAAATAATTATAGACCAGTATCCGTGTTGCCAGTCTTCAGCAAGGTATTTGAAAAGGTGATGCTAAATCAGATGCTTTATCATTTTAACACGAATAACATCTTGCATGATAAACAGTATGGTTTCACCAGAGGACGTTGTACAACTGACGCTGGAGTCACCTTATTGAAGCATATATTTAATGCGTGGGAAGAGGCACAAGATGCCATAGGCATCTTCTGCGACCTATCTAAGGCGTTTGATTGTGTGGATCACGAAACATTACTCCTGAAACTTGGGCACTACGGACTGGGGAAAACAGCTTTAAGCCTTGTTAAATCTTATTTGACTGATAGACAGCAAGTAGTGCAAATAAACGGTGTCAATTCATCGGGCTTAAACGTGAAAATGGGCGTTCCACAGGGCTCGATTTTGGGTCCTTTTTTATTTTTAGTTTATATAAATGATTTACCCCATTTATTGCAAAACAAGCTAAACATGGTCTTGTTTGCCGACGACACTTCTTTGATTTTTAAAATAAATAGACGTAGTAATAATCTTGACGTCGTAAATAACGCCCTTTTGCAGGTCCAAAATTGGTTCACTGCTAATAATTTGGTTTTAAATGCGAAGAAAACGAAGTGCATAAGATTTGCTTTACCAAATGTCAAAAGTAGTGATTGCGATATAGTGTTGAACAGGGAAAAACTAGAATTCGTCGATAGAACGGTTTTCTTGGGGATTACGCTTGACTCAAGGCTACAATGGGGTCCTCATTTAGCATCTCTAGCAGGACGACTAAGCTCAGCAGCATATGCTGTTAGGAAAATCCGCCAATTTACAGATGTTGATACCGCGAGACTAGTGTATTTCAGTTACTTTCATAGTATAATGTCTTATGGTATCTTATTATGGGGACGGGCTGCAGATATCAAGTCAATTTTTATTCTGCAGAAAAGAGCCATCAAAGCCATTTACAATCTCCGCCGGCGCGATTCTCTAAGGGAACTGTTTAAGGAAATTAACATCATGACGGTACCTTGTCAATATATCTACGAAAACATTATGTACGTTAGAAAAAATCTACATCTCTTTAGTAAACGAGGCGACAGACATAATTATGCTACTAGAAATAGGGATCAATTAGTTCAACCAGGTTTCAGACTGGCTAAAGTTGCCACATTTTTCATGGGGTATTGTTTAAAATGTTACAATAAAATTCCTCCCCATATATTAGACCTGAATGAAACGAAATTTAAATCTTGTATTAAACACACATTATGCAGGCAAGCATATTATTATAAGTTGGGGGATTACATTGAAGATAATAATGCTTGGCTAAATGCCGGTCCTGCTCCACAGCCTCAACCACTTGGATAAACAAGTTAGGATTCTATATTTGGAAGAGATGCTCGCCTTTTTTTTTTGTCTCACTTATTTATCCTTTTTATAATATTATTTTGATAATAAATAATTTCCTTTTCTTTTTTTTACTTGTAGTTGCTTGGTTATTGTAAACCATAGTTTTGTATAATGTAGAAGCATTTTATTTTCAAATATTGTAAATTTGAGTACCATGGAGCCACTTACATGTGATAAGTTATAGTTTACTTTGTGACTTGAACTAAAATGTGTCCCGGTACTATGCTACTGCTACACTACTTTATTCCACCTAACCTAGGCACAGGTAATCCTAGGAGGATATTAAATAAAAGTAGGTAGTTCGGAGTTGGAACAATTTATTTTACGGAGAAAATATAGCTCGGTAGATGGGTCGTAGAAATAAAATGGGTTAGAGCCTATACAGTGATTAACCTCCTCACTGGTCTAGCACTCCCCTGACGTCACTGGCCGCTGCAGGAGACGAGTGCCCGCGCGTCGAGAACAGGTCCAGGTGCTGGTGTAGGGTTCGTGGGTAGACCCGCTATAGTCCACCGCGGGGAAGCAGGAGTTTAAGGTGGTACGTGAAACCCCAGTTGGGGTTTAATTCACACACACTGAATATGTTGAACAAGTCGAGGGAACGGTAGGGACGCCTTTAAAAAGTTTAAGCGCGCTCGCGACTTTAAACTCCGGTTAACTGGATATTAGAAAATAGACGTGCGCTCGCCTCGGCAGTAAATTTCGTACTGACGGCGATGGCGTGGAAGCTAGAACAAAGGAATTCGTTCCGGGTGCCTAATATGCCGCTTGCTTAAATACGTGCGTGGTGTTAAAATGTAGCTGGCCAGAAATCTGTATTGATGCGTTCTTATTAGTTTATTTTGTTTTATTTTAATACTGTAAACAGTTTTGGTTTTGTAAATAATATAATTGTAAATAGTAATCTTAGGTTATTTCTATTTTATTTTTTTATTTTATTAGAAAGAATTAAGACATGTAACAATTAATGTTACATTACCCCCCTCGTCCCAGAAAGAGTTTTGTTCTCAAATAAAACTCGTCTATAGATTACCACTAGCACTACACATTCATACTATCAACAGCTATCAAAATCCTTTCATAATATCAAACAAACAACCTTTCACAATAGCTTCAGCAATATAACATTATGCTGGCGCGACCTTCCATAACAAGTAATCTGTAATTTATCGCACAGAAAACTTATACTAGTCGTAAGATGTTAATATAAAGGTGACTTGTCTCTATTCTGCAAACATTGCTTAAAAAAAATTAACTAGCCTTAATGTTTTTAAAATCTTTGATATGCCATACGCCTACATTTTTTCCTGACATATCTTCCAAAACATAGATAAGTGGAGACCGTTTTTCAATTACACGGCATTTAACAAATTTAGGTGCAAGCTTTTTACTGAAGTATTTGTCTTTGTTACTTAGAACAAATGCGCGCTTATAAACTATGTCTCCTACATTAAACTCCGCCGGCTTCCTACGTAGGTTGTAGTGCGCAGTATTCTTTTCATGTGCGTGCCATAACGAAGCCTGCACATCATTGATAATGATAATGATAAATGATTTATTTCTGTAAGTAGGTTGTAAAAAACACTTTTACACGTCAATCTTTTTTTGGCCGTTATAAAAACTAGATGAGGCCGGTGTTTCCTAGCTGACTACCCTGAGAAGAAACACCGAAACAAACTCAGAGGTCAAGGTCTCTTTTGAAGTCCATACAATTGTACTGGTCAAATCATATGAGAACCATGTAGGTTGGTGTCTGAAGTGGTCTTTTGAGGAAAGTACCACACAGATTTGAGTGGACCTGTCCAAACAGTGCAAGCATTTGTCAGTTATCGTGTAGCTCAACGATTTGACGAACAATACCAAATTAAGGACATTTGGGTAGGCCACGTAAGGAACTCAAACCGCCAGACTAATATGAATGAACCCCCGACGTAGCGATCTACATGGTCCTCATATTCACAATACGTTATATGAGGACCATGCAGATCAGTGTCTGAAATGGTCTTTTTAAGAAGGAACCACACCGTTTTGAGTGGACCTGTCCAGTCAGTGCAAGCCTTGGTCAGAGACAAGTAGCTCAACTTAGAATCAACAAGGAGCTCAACAACTCGACGAACAATGCCAATGAAAGGACATTTGGGTAGGCCACAAAAATACTCAAACAGCCAGACAACGTTAAAAAAAAATACTTTGAAGGGGAAAATGCTAATAATAACCCATATAGTCCTCATATTCACAATAGGGAATAAAATTAAAATAATAAAAAAAAAATGATACTTTACAAAATAAGTATTCATGTCAAAATAAGAAATTGTAATGAAATAAAAAGAATACTTTAAAAAGTAAACATTCATGTCAAGAGTAAATGAAAAATTAAAATATAAAAATGTCAAACTGTATAAATATAAACAAAAAGAGAACAAAACAGGAAAAAAAAAAACATTAAAACATTGGGCCGTGTACAAAACTGAAGCAGCTCACTCCCAAGCCTTCTTGTCCTCAAGATAATCTTTCACTGTATAAAAAGCTTTCTGGCATAGCTTACGTTTTATAAATAATTTGAATTTATTTATGCTTAGTTCTTGAATAGGGCTAGGAAGTTTATTATAAAAATGTATACATTGGCATCGAAACGAACCACCTATTTTTTTGAGCCTGGTTTTAGGAACGACATAATTGTGTTTGTTCCTAGTATTTATGCTATGGATATCACTGTATTTTTTAAACAGATTAATATTTTTATGTGCATACAAGAGGTTTTCATAGATATACTGGGATGGCACAGTCATAATATTAATCTCTTTAAATTTGTCTCTGAGGGACTGTCTGGGACTTAATTTGTAAATTGCACGAATAGCCCTTTTTTGTAAGACAAATATTGTCTGAATATCGACGGCATTTCCCCACAGCAGAATGCCATATGACATCACACTATGAAAGTAGCTAAAATATACTAAACGGGCCGTCTCTAAATCAGTTAAGCCACGAATTTTCCTAACAGCATATGCTGCAGAACTGAGCTTTTTTGATAGTTTGTCTATATGGGGGCCCCACTGCAGCTTCGCATCTAAAGTAATGCCTAGGAACACCGTGGTATCTTCGGGTTTCAACTCTTCACCCTTTATCGATACAACAGTGTTCACTTGTCGCACATGAGGTAAGGTAAACTTTATACATTTTGTCTTTTTCTCGTTTAGTAAAAGATTATTAGCATTAAACCAGTTAACTACAGTTGCTAGGGCAGAATTTACATTGTCAGTAACTATCTGCTGGCGTTTTAGTTTAAACAAAAGCGACGTGTCGTCTGCAAATAACACTATATCGTGTTTGTCTTTTATGAGGTACGGCAAGTCATTAATATAAACGAGAAACAAGAAGGGACCTAAAATTGAGCCCTGGGGGACCCCCATCCTGATTACAGATCCAGGAGATCTTTTGCCGTTGACATCAACTCTCTGAATCCTATCACTCAAGTATGAAGTAAGAAGATCTAGAGAGGTGTTTCTGATTCCGTAATAGTGTAATTTCCTGATCAATGTCTCATGGAGAACGCAGTCAAACGCCTTGGACAAATCGCAAAAAATCCCCAAAGCATCGCATTTGTCCTCCCATGCATTATAAATGTGTCCTAGAAGTTCAACACCGGCATCAGTTGTTGAACGACCCCTTGTAAAACCAAACTGCTTATTATGTAAAAAATTATGTTTATTAAAATATCTTTGCAATTGATTTAAAATCAGTTTCTCAAAAATTTTACTAAAAGTAGGTAGTACTGAGATGGCTCTATAATTGGAAGGGTCTGATGTACTACCTGATTTAAATAAAGGTATTATTTTACTATATTTCATTAGATCAGGAAACTCACCACGGTCTACACAATTATTAAAAATAACAGCTAAAGTAGGAGCTACAATGTGTATTATAGACTTAGCAAGGTCAACAGAATTACCCCATAGATCTGCAGTTTTTTTAACATTCAGTGAATTAAACGTCTTTACAATATCAGTAGAAGTGACATATTGGAATTTAAATTCAGCATCACAAACTGGAACGTTTTCTTTAAGTAAAGCTTCTGCAGCACTGGGTGATGAATCTAGATACTTAGTTGTCGATACGGGAATCTCTGCAAAGAAATCTTCAAATGCCGCGGCGACTTGCGAATCTGATTCAATAATACTGTCATCAATAGCAAGGCTATAATCACTACTTCGATTGACAGACCTTCCTGTTTCACTATTAATAATATTCCATGTCGTTTTAATTACATTACTACTACCTTTGAAAATGAAAACAAAATATCTAGTTTTAATTTCCGCGAATATTAGTGGGTTGCAGGTATGCACCTCCCTCCCGCCCGCTATATTATGCACATGCAAGGTTGCTAGGCAAATGCAAGGATTTTAAGCACATGCAGGAAGGCAATGCAAAACCGTGGGGACGTGTTGACTCGCTGACCGTTGAGTTGCGACTCAACGGTCAGCGAGTCAACACGTCCCCTGAGGATGCCTCGTGGAGAGGCGAAACACGTGTCGGTAATGGTGTTGGGTTTTGCATTGCCTTCCTGCATGTGCTTAAAATCCTTGCATTTGCCTAGCAACCTTGCATGTGCATAATATAGCGGGCGGGAGGGAGGTGCATACCTGCAACCCACTAATATTCGCGGAAATTAAAACTAGATATTTTGTTTTCATTTTCAAAGTTAAAATGGATTTCCGCAAAGTAACGCCTGACTCAATCAATTTTACATTACTACTATTTTTAATTTTTGAACCCAAGTACTTAGACTTGGCTATATAACAAACCTTTTTAAATAATTTAGTATATTTCTTAACATATAAGTTAAACTCTACTGTATTAATATAAGTTCTTTCTTCATACAGCTCATAAAGCCGTTCTCTACTCTTATAAATACCAATGGTGGCCCAGTCACTGAAGGTAGTGTTACAGTTAACTGAAATGGTTTTGGGAACAAATGTTGTATCAAACTCTGCGCAATACATTTTAAAGAAATCATTATAATATTGATTAGGGTCATCATTCGTTGACAAAGTTGGCATTTTGTTTAAAAGTTTAGCCTTAAATGTTTCTAAACGAAACTTTGATTTTGGGTTAACAGTGATATCCTTTTTTGTTTTTGTTTTATTCATATTTGGTATAGAGATAAATTGTCCACAGTGATCTGAATCTATTAAATTAATATTTTTTGTATGGGTAGGTACAACATCTGTATAGATATTATCTAAGCAAGTGGCACTAGTGGGAGTTATTCTAGTAGGCTCCATGAAAAGGTTTGCAAGATTGTATGACTGAAACAGACTTATAATTTTCGTACTTAAACTAGAATTTTCTAACAAATTAACATTAAAGTCACCACAGATAATGATAGACTTGCTTGAATTACCAATTTTGTGCAAAACTTCATCCATTACTGTTTCAAAACTATCATACAATCCTGAAGGTGGTCTGTACACACTTAATATAACATACTGCTCCAATTCAATACAGGCTATTTCAATAATCCGCTCAACAGAGAGGCTCACTATATCCTTACGGTCCTTAAATTTAAGATTATTATTTATTAAAATTAATGAGCCACCATGTATAGCATTTACTCTGCTGAACGAACTACCAACCTGGTGATTACTATAATTGAACATAAACTGATGGCTTTTAAGCCAATGTTCCGTTAAACAGAGAATATCAATATTGTTAAAATTAAGGAATAATTCAACTTCTAAGTCCTTATTAATAAATCCTTGAATATTTTGATGCACCAGGTTAATAGTATTTATTGATTTTAAAACATTATTTGAATTATTATTGGCATTGGTGCTAGAGATAATCTCTATTGTCCTACTTTCTAATTTAAATTATAATTTGGGTCAATATTTGTTGCCAAGATATTGGCAGAATTATATAAAATGTCAAAATGGCATTGCTCAATAGGAGCAAATTGTTCAGCCAAGTTCTTGGCTGTAATATTAAAATAATATGATAGCGACATAGCTATCTGTCTCCTACAAAAGTTTGTCAGATAGTATCTGTCTACAAGATACCTATCTTTTGTCAAATAAAAATTATCACCAATAAAATTGTTGGTGTCAATTAAATTAAACAAATGATTATTAAATGTCACATTGTGCAATGTCATATTCAATTTAAATCTAGTGAGATTTTCTTCCTGTGGCAAACTTTGGCTATATGGCAATGTGAACATCACAATTTTTCTTAATCTAAGGTTACTTAGTGTCCTATAATATTGGAGCAATTCTCCCTTGGTTAAATTGCCCCTATTACCAACAAAAATCACAAGTATAGTATCTTGGTTCAATTTACTTTTTATAATTTTTTTCATTATGTCAAACAATGAACATCCAGGCATACAATTGTTTATTATGGAGTGGCCCGGGTATTCACTTGTCAAAAAGTGGCCTAAGTCCTTACCTATTTCATCAGAATACATAACAATATCATTATTTAAAATTTTCTGTGATAAACAATTAGTGTTTGGCAAACTGGCACAAGACTGCGGTAAGGCTGTATCATGTATTGACAACGAATGATCCGGTGTTGTAGCAATAGATGGTGATTGACACCGCTCACAGTTGTTTTGTTGTGAACTTACTAACTCATTCATTGCCAACACATATTCCCTCATTTGGTTTTCAGAGGCGGTATATTTGATCGTCATTGAATTTAACTTCTGCTGCAGACGGTCAAGTTCACACTGCAAGTCTTCAGTGTCAGTTTGGTATTTTTTTGTACTTTTTTCTAAGTTTAATGAGTAAATATCTAATTGTTTTAATAAATTTAGCCTTTCCCTATTGAGTTTTACATTTTTGATGAAGAACTTTTGTTTCTTAACCATTTTCCTAGTCTTAAGAATATATTTGTTGATTTTTATATATTTTTTAAGTTTATTTTTGCTAGTGACTAATCTCTTAGGTTTAAATGATTTAATTTCATCGTCACTAGTCAAATCTATAATATTGGAAGGGCTAAATTGAGGAACCATTGATGGGGCAATAGGCACCAACTCGCTGAAGAGACTTTGATTTAGCGAGGCAGTGATGTTGTGATTTACCATCTCCAGTTGTGAAATTTGATTTTGAGCCTCTTGCAGCTGTTGTTGCAATAAATATTTGTGATCCAGAGCTTGTTCATACTCCGTTGAAATATCCGTTGAATACTCCGTTCATACTCCGGGTGTCTTCGTTCATTGAAAACTGAACGAAGACACCCTAAGTTTTCAGCGTATAAGTCGCGAGGAAGGAATAACACTTCATCGCCCAGGTCGTTGTCTGTATAGTGCGATCCGCATAAAACTACTTCCCTACCGTAAACTAAAAATGACGGAGTATAACCAGTAGCTTCATTCACGGAATTGTTTATGGCAAACTGAACCTTGGGGATGGAGGTGTCCCAGGATCTATGATCGTTACCAACAAAAGTAGACAAGCTAGTGACAATAGTTTTGTTGTAGCGTTCTACCGTGTTAACTTGTGGTGTGTACTTCGGCGTGAAAAAAACGTTAGGAATCTTGTATTTTTTAAATAGCGCGTCAGTAGCCGAACTTATAAACTGCGTCCCATTATCTAAGAAGATTGTTTGTGGAACCCCGTGAACCAAAAAAATGGAATCTTCTAAAATTTTAATAACTATGTCCGCAGTAGCGCGACGTACTGGGAAAATATGACAAAATTTTGAAAAAATGCACATTAAAACTAATATATAGGAATTTTGTTTTCGACTGGTGGGAAGAGGACCCACAAAATCAATTGAGATCATTTGAAAAGGTCTCGAACATTGCTTCGGACGACCCATTTCTCCCAATGTAGTGTGATTTTGTGCCTTATAAGATAAGCAAACCGAGCAGGAGCCTACATATTTAACGACATCCTGGTGCATATTTGGCCAGTAGTAATTTAATAATAAGCGCCGATAAGTTTTAAAAATGCCAAGATGTCCACCTGTTGGCTCAGAATGATTTTCGGCTATGATGCGTTCACGGAACTCGCTGGGTACGACTTCCTTCCAGTCAAATTCTGAAGTTAATTGGTTGTTAATATTCTTTGTGAGTCGAAATAAAGATTTATTTTTAATAGTGAAATTAGGAAAATTTGAAGGAGTAGACAGACAGCCGTTATAAATTTTTTTAAACCAGGTGTCGTCTGTGTTGACATTAGCAAGAGATATTGCATTTACGGGAAAAGCTCTAGACAAGGCGTCAGGAATAACATTGTCGACACCTCGACGGTGTTTGATAACAAAATTAAATGAGGACAGTCTTACCCCCCATCGAGCTAATCGTCCTGTGGGATTTTCCAACGACAGAAACCATTTTAACGCGGAGTGGTCAGTGTACACCGTAAATGTTTGTCCGTTTTCGAGATAACACCGCCAATGCTCGAGAGCAGCTAACACAGCAAGGGTCTCCCTTTCAGTTATGCTGTAGTTTTTCTCAGGACTGGTGAAAGATCTACTCATGTAAGCAATTGGATGCTCTTTACCGTCAATAGTCTGTGTCAACATAGCACCAATACCGTAACTACTCGCGTCGGTGTGTACTTCAAAAGGCTTGGAATAGTCCGGACAAGAAAGAACTGGAGCGGAAACCAAACATTCCTTCAACGCATTAAAAGCCGCGTCAGCTTCCGGTGACCACTTGAAAGAAGGAGCGTTTTTTCCGTTAGCAGTGAGCTTATTGAGTGGACCAGCCACTGTGCTAAAGTTAGGGACGAAACGCCGGTACCACGTAGCAGTGCCGAGAAAGCGTTTCAACTCCTTTCTATTGGTAGGGGTTGGAAAGTTAATAATGGCTTCCACCTTGTCTGGGTCAGTGCGTAATCCACGAGAATCTACCACGTAACCTAGATACTTTAGTTCGCTTCGAAAAAAATTACACTTTTCGAAGTTTACGGTCAAATTTGCCTGTCTCAATTTGTCCAAAACTCGCAACAAACGAGAAACATGCTCATCAAAGCTGGAGCTTATAACGATGACGTCATCTAAATAAGCGAAGGTCTTAGACTCCATGTCGCTAAATAATAAATCCACGAGACGTTGTTGCGTTGCGGGGGCATTCGTTAACCCAAACGGAGTGGTTTTAAAACGAAAAGTGCCACGGCCCGGCACGTAAAATGCGGTTTTATCACGGTCTTCTGGCGCTATAGGCAGTTGCCAAAAAGCCTTGGACAAATCGATACTGCTCAGGTACTTAGCATCGCGAAGGTTATCCAATATCTCCGAAACATACGGTAAATTGTAAGCATCGCGCTTAGTTACTGCATTTAACTTCCTGCTGTCTAAACAGAATCTTGGTTGCCCGTTCTTTTTATTGACGATGAGCACGGGAGAAGACCAGGCGCTTTCGCAAGGTTCAATGACGTCAAGTGACAGCATTTCGTCCACCTGCTCAATTAAGATGCGCTGCCTTTCAGGGGACATTCTATAATAACGCTGTCTAATTGGTTGTGCGTCACCAGTGTCAATGCGATGGCATATTAAATTTGTTCTACCAAGACCTTTTTCTTCCGTAGAAATAGACCGAAACTGCGCAATGACATTATCAGCGATCGCTTTCTGTGACACCAACAAATGATCGTAGGAGTTGATGAAAGGTTCACCGCTGTTTTCCTTTATTTCAGCTAATGGGGCGTTCGACATCGTGATGCTACCTATATAATTAGGGCAGATTCGAAAAGCGCGCCAAAAATTTACTCCTAATATAATTGATGTCTCAATTTCGGGAACTACATATGCCTTAATAATGTGAAACTGTCCCTCAAAAGTAACTGGCAAATTAACTGAACCTAAGGTTTTTAATGATTGACCGCCAGCGGCTATCATGTTAGTGTGGTCATCCTGGTTTAAAGTGCAGTCTATTAGTTGTAAATGAGAATTGTTTCCCAGAATTGAAACTGCAGCTCCAGAATCAAGTAACCCAACAGCATCAATGATATTGATTTTAATATTCACATAAGGCCTAGAATCGTTTAGTGGTTTTGATAGCAGAATTGCAGCAACTCTGTATGAAGAGGAAAATGTTCTTATAAAATCAAGCCAAGTATCCCAGTCTTGCTTGCTAAAATTGCTACAACTCTGCTTAATTAGTTTTTTGGTTCTTTAGTTTTACGACACTTGGGGCAGTCGGGTGTCTTCACATCCTTCATACCGCCCTTAAAACAAACAATATCCCTTGGAGCCTTGCATTGACGAATGTGATGGGTGTTATTACGACACCTAGGACAGTAAGGTTCCTTTTTTGCTTCGTTTATTGCATGTACATACTTATTATTGTTGTTAAAATTATTATTCCTACTTTGATTATTATTGTAATTTAAATTTGAATTGTTATGGTTGTATTTATTGTAATTACTATTATTCGTCTTATTTATAGATTTATGGTCATCCTTTGAGTATGCAAATTCAGGAGCTAGTGTGTCGGAAGTAACCTTAGGAGGCTCTTGAAATTGCGACAGTCGAGACTGAAATGCCTCGTAGTTACGACATAACGAACGCAAAGTGTCTATGGTTGTGATTTGAGGTGCAGCCGCTAATGTGCTAGCATAGCAGGGTCTAATATTATGCAAGAGAATTTCCAATTGATCCACTTCAGAAAGAGGAGTGGATAGACGCGAGAACATTCCATTCATAACTGCCAAGTAAATTGTAATATTCTCACGTTCTCCCTGAGTACGGGAACGAATTTCCGAAATGAGTCTGTAATCGTAATCAGTTTGACTAAAGTCCTCTTTTAACAAACGCGCCAACTCAGGCCAAGAACTAACTTTGTCCTTTACCGCACGATACCAGTGAAGGGCATCGTCCTGAAAAATTTCAGATGCAAAACTTAGGACTTTTTGCTGTGGAATATTCCTCGCCAGTATAAATTCATCAACACGCTGTATAAACGAGCGAACACAATTTCTGCCAGTAAATTTCAATTTACTTAAATCGGATGAAGTACGATCGCAAGATACAGAAATCAGATTCTGTAGTTCCGGTATAGTAGATGCTGTGTCTTTGACAGAACTAGCACTAGCCGCATTCAAAGAAGTGCTAGTAGAAGGTTTTTTGGCTAGCAAAGTAGAAAGTTTTTGTGAGAATAATTTATAACCGCCAACAATATCGTCATATTCCTTTTTAATGTCGTCACTACGCGTTATCCTCTCGACACGATTGTATAAATGATTCAACATATTCTGTGTCCGCAATAGTGAAGCAGCACTAGGATCACTAGCGTCAAGATTAAATTGAATTTTCGTTAAAACTTCTAAACAACCCTTAAGGTCCTGTCTTGCATCGAGTGGAGACTCTAATATATATTCTGAAGGCAAATCAGGAATTAATTTCATAATTTGCTTTCGCAACTCCTCAACAGAAGGTGCAGGAGTCGCGCCTCTAATACTAACTTCATACTCGAACTCAGATTTTTGAAGAGATAGGAACTTAATAGGAAGCATAATGAAAACTAATTAAAAAAGTATAAAAAAGGATAAATGACGCACAAGCTACTACTCACAACACAAAATTAATAGAAAAAAAAACTATTATTAAAAAAAAAACACAAAACATAGATTAACAAGAAAAAAACACAATGTTTTTAAGAAAAAAAACAACACGTTCTCCGTTCTGTTACAAATAAAATAAATTTAAGAACGTCTGGTTTTTTTTAACGAATAAATAATCAAAATTAAAAAAAAAACAAAAGCATAAAAAAACTGCTACTAATGTGTACTATATGATCGTTAAATTAAGTTTTTTATTTTAATGTGAACACAATGTAAAAAAAAAAATACAAGAAGCAATTTTATAAAAGCGTCGTTTTAGGTGCCCGAGACAAAAACATTAGCAAAAATATTTGAACAAACTATGCAACTAAACGACTTTAAATTAATAATTATTAATGTAGGGTAGATTAATTATGACCAACATAAACTGACACAAAGAAATTGAAAGCTTGTGACGTACACATTAGTAACGGAAAAAACCAAAAATAAAAAAATAAAGACGTTTAACACAGACAACCACTAACATACACAACCCACAAGCAAAGGAGGAGGAGTTAATCAGCTGTATTTCTACCACGATTAAGGGCGCCAGTGTCCCGGTACTATGCTACTGCTACACTACTTTATTCCACCTAACCTAGGCACAGGTAATCCTAGGAGGATATTAAATAAAAGTAGGTAGTTCGGAGTTGGAACAATTTATTTTACGGAGAAAATATAGCTCGGTAGATGGGTCGTAGAAATAAAATGGGTTAGAGCCTATACAGTGATTAACCTCCTCACTGGTCTAGCACTCCCCTGACGTCACTGGCCGCTGCAGGAGACGAGTGCCCGCGCGTCGAGAACAGGTCCAGGTGCTGGTGTAGGGTTCGTGGGTAGACCCGCTATAGTCCACCGCGGGGAAGCAGGAGTTTAAGGTGGTTCAAGATTCAAGATTCAAAGCATTTATTTCAATTAAACCTTTTACAGGCACTTTTGAATTGTCAAGTCGAAAGAGGTGAAGCTATCTGCACGTTCCAAAGCGTAGATCTCTATGGAGAAGAACGTGCAAGAAACTCCACGGACACTCTTTTAAATCATGTTCTGTATTACATAACTTTGGTTACATCCTTGGTGCTTCTATGTGTGAGGACAATGCAAAGAAAAAAAAAAAGGAAACTATAAAACAATTCAAAGTATTAAAGATTAAAACAAGTCAGTGGCAGTTAAGAGGTGACCAGTCTCAACCGACGGCGCCCGTTCACGAACATGACGCGTGTATCGGCACCATTTAGCTCAACCATTTTGAAGGGAACCGAATGATCCGACACACGCGCCACCATCAGCGAGACATTTGAGCGAGCATGACATACTCTCAACTGCCATTTTAGTTCAAGTCACAAAGTAAACTATAACCTGTAAATGGCTCCATGGTACTCACATTTACAATATTTGAAAATAAACTGCTTCTACATTATACAAAACTATGGTTCACAATGACCAAGCAAATACAAGTAAAAAAGAGAAATTATTTATTCCCATTATTAGAAATTAATTATTTATATAAAATTATAAAAAAAAAGAATAAACAAATGAGACAAAAAAAGGGCGAGCATCTCTTCCAAATAAAAAATCCTAACTTGTTTACCCAAGTGGTTGAGTCTGTGGAGCAGGACCGGCATTTAGCCAAGCATTTTTATCAAGGATATAATAGGTGGTACGTGAAACCCCAGTTGGGGTTTAATTCACACACACTGAATATGTTGAACAAGTCGAGGGAACGGTAGGGACGCCTTTAAAAAGTTTAAGCGCGCTCGCGACTTTAAACTCCGGTTAACTGGATATTAGAAAATAGACGTGCGCTCGCCTCGGCAGTAAATTTCGTACTGACGGCGATGGCGTGGAAGCTAGAACAAAGGAATTCGTTCCGGGTGCCTAATATGCCGCTTGCTTAAATACGTGCGTGGTGTTAAAATGTAGCTGGCCAGAAATCTGTATTGATGCGTTCTTATTAGTTTATTTTGTTTTATTTTAATACTGTAAATAGTTTTGGTTTTGTAAATAATATAATTGTAAATAGTAATCTTAGGTTATTTCTATTTTATTTTTTTATTTTATTAGAAAGAATTAAGACATGTAACAATTAATGTTACAAATGGCAGTTGAGAGCATGTCATGCTCGCTTAAATGTTTCGCTGATGGCGGCGTGTGTGTTGGATCATTCGGTTCCCTTCAAAATGGTTGAGCTAAATGGTGCCGATACACGCGTCATGTTCGTGAACGGGCGCCGTCGGTTGAGACTGGTCACCTCTTAACTGCCAATGATTTGTTTTAATCTTTATACTTTGAATCGTTTTTATAGTTTCCTTTTTTTTTTCCTTTGCATTGTCCTCACATATAGAAGCGACCAAGGATGTAACCAAGGTTATGTAATACAGAACATGATTTAAAAGAGTGTCCGTGGAGTTTCTTGCACGTTCTTCTCCATAGAGATCTACGCTTTGGAACGTGCAGATAGCTTCATCTCTTTCGTCTTGACAATTCAAAAGTGCCTGTAAAGGGTTTAATTGAAATAAATGATTTGAATTGAATTGAATTGAGTTATAAGCCGGTGGACTTTGCGCCGAACCTCTTACAGGGGTTTCAGTTCTGTTGTCTCGAACAATATTCTTTTTGCATTCGGGGCAACGCCAGTTAGGTGCTATATTAGCCTTCTCTATGATAATGCGCCTGACACTTTCCGCATTTAGCGCCCTCTGTCGCAGAGATAAAGCGACCGCAACCTCCGCACTTGTTGTTCGGCATGCTTAGCGAGCACTGGTAAACTGGCTTGGCAGGTGGTTTCTTGGATGTTCGGTAGATGGCGGCAGCAATGATTGCTGTCACGGATCTATAGGTCGTTTGTTACTTGCAGGACAGGTGGCACTGTTGTCAAGGTGACGTTACCGAAGATATTGTAATATAGCGGGTAACCAAGTAAAATCGTAAAGGACAATGGGCAATTTTGTATGGAGCGTGGGCGGTCCGCGGCCAAGAATGATTTTATCATTTATTGGTGTGCTTTAGTCCTACAATTATTGTGGACAAGTCTTATTACTGTGGTGTACTTCTAAAATGAATAAAAGGCATTTTTGTGTTTGAACCTTTATATCGTTTTACTTATTATTCTGGCTTATATTCAATGCAAAAATACGGAAAGGAAAGTGAAACAACAAATCTAGATAGTCTCAAAGATATTTATTATATAATAAATCACATAATGTATTATTAGTAAGCACAATTATCATACTATGTATTGTATTCTACATGAAACCTTTATTTTGTTATAAAAAAAGTTATGTTTAATAAACTGTTATTATATCTAATTATTTATTACATAATTATTATATTAATAGGTATAGGTATTGTAGGACCACACGTGCATGTTTAAAAATAATTAAGACAATTTTTTTAAAAGGAATTAAGTCTATTAGTTAGTTTGTGATTTTAGAGCATGTTTAGCCTAGTTCCTCCTACTCATGCTCTAAAATCACACTTAATTCTGCTGTTGGCAATCTAATCCCTTCGCGTTGATTTCTTGCCCAGCCTATATACCATACTACGCACATAACATGTGCGCAGCATCCGACCGTCGGCGCCTACTACTCAGACACGAACAATCCTTTGTCGGTCAAGAATAATGTAGGAATAATAGGTCCTAGATCTTACGTGCCTTGACTGTATTCGAACGCGTAACAACCAAACGTCTTGCTCTGCTATATATTCGCTAAGACTTATTTGTTGCTCGGTACACTTCAGTATTATACAAGCCCTGTACTAGGTGCTCAGCATAATAACTGCGAGCTACCTTGATTTGATACGTACCGAGAGCAAACAAAATAAGATCATCCTCTGAAAGAGTTGGAAAATCTACAAAAATAAGGTGGTCACTAGTGATGCTTTGGAACGTTGCTCTTTGCCTATTCATATTATTACAAACAACGTAGTCCGCCAGGTGATTGGGTAGATTTAAGTGGTCATTTATTATGTCTATAAATGTAGCTGCATGTACGCTATCGTGTATCGGCTCCTGGAAAGCGTTATTTATTGCAGCTGCTATTTTAAAGTCTTCGAACATGTGGTTTAAAGCCCGATTAAAATAATCCTGGCGGAACAACTTAAAGTCACGCTTAAATCGACCGTTTATTACTTCTATCATCCAGCGGCATATGGTGACCAATCTAGACCTATTCGCTTGTTCGGTTGTTAGTTGATCTATACCGCGTCCTTTACTTTCAGGCATGTAAGCAGAATAATTAAATTGGGACAAATCGGAAAGGGCGTCTCTAAACCCACGATCTAATATAAAAACATCACCTTGACGAAATAACCAATGAAATGTACCTTCGTTATTATGTGTCATTCTTTGTAAAATAGTTGCATCTGAGTCAGTAGCCGCATATGGTCCACAAACATCTAAAATATAACCATCGCAGCTTACAATAATAAATGGTTTAACAAGGTTTGAGTATTTATGTAAGCTATACGTTTTCCTCTGAAAAGAATAATTCGAACTCTTCTGTATGTAGATGTATGTGCCATCCATTATTACAATTGCTTTTCTGTCTTCTAATGTTGAGCGGTAGGTAGTCGAGTCGAACCAGTTTTGTTGTGTTGATGGCCTTGTTACCGTGTCATAAAAAGTTTAGAAATTAGGGTATAAAACAATTAATAAATTAAAAACATAATTATTATGCGATATTGCCTTATGCAATTACGTTATATTGACATTCGAATACTTTTTTTCCGAAATGGAATACAGTGAAACGCCCATAGTAAAAGATGTTCCTAAATAACAGTACTTTCATTTGACACTAAATTAGTTGATGGCCGCCGACCGCCCAGAACTGCCCATTGTCCTTTGGGATGTTTTTGTTTTACGATTTACGGATCATATACGCACTATTTATTGCTCACTTCAATGTATGTTAAACTGTCTGACACTATGATCACAATTAAATCGATTGTTATGCACACGACTTTTATTTTTATTTTACTTAAAAACAAAACTGGGACACGGAGCTGCACTGATACAGACGTCAAACGTCAAACTGAATATATAACGCTCAGTTTACGGTTCTCTAATTGGAACAAATTTCTAAGATGTGTGGTTTACATTCTTCGTTTCATATAAAAGCTTCCTCGCAAGAGTTACAATACCTCGTCAGACTTAGATTTTGCATAGTTAACAATCTTAAAGGCTGTACAACACAATTATTTTTATGAAGACATCGAGAATATAAAAAACTCTAAAACATTTTCTCATGCCTTGCGTAAGCTTTCGCCCTTCTTAAACCAAGGGATATTACGTGTTGGCGGTCGTCTCGCTAATTCGTCGTTGGATTTCTCGCAGAAACATACTATTCTTTTGCCTCGCAATGGACACATCGTTGAGCTAATTATTGACGCTTATCATTTTAAACATCTTCATACGGGTCCTTATTTACTATTGTCGATACTAAGGCAAAGGTATTGGATTTTGTCTGCTCGCCGCATAGTACAGTCAACAGCAAAAGTAGATGATCAAAATCAGAAATTCAATACTAATGAACGGAGTTCGGGTCAGAACTATGTGGCGTCGGAGTGATTCAAAAGTATGTGATTGCAAATTGTACCAAACATTTACTACTAGTACAGCTGCCATATATTCGTGATCAGTTTTGACTCCAAAAGTAATAAACTCAACTCGCATCAGAATTAAGAACTTATTTTTTTTTTTCAAAACTAGTGAACAGCTAAAATAAAAAATTAAATGATGAAACTGAGACCACGAAATCATTCGCGCACGTTTACGCGTTGCGCGTGGAGGCGATAAGCCGGGGTGAATGTCAGCGACGGTTGCAACCTAGCATTGGGCACGCCGCGATAAGTCCCCTCTTTGAGGAGTGATTGGAGAGACGCCACGGCGTCCTCACTTTCGACCTGACGCAGGTGCTCACCGGACATGGCTGTTTCACACGTTGTTTGAGGACACGTCCGGGTGTCAGCACTGTGTGGATCACCCGGAGGACACGGTGCAGCAAACGGTGGAGATCTGCCCTGCTTGGGTGGAGCAACGCCGTGTCCTTGTTGAGGCGATTGGCGGCGGCGACCTCTCGCTTCCGGCCGTGGTTCAATCCGTGGTCATTCGTCAATCGGAGCAAAGAGGCATGATGGCAGTCACCTAAAATTGCAAAGCAGTAGTAGCACGCTCCAGCCGCCGCAACAAAAGACGCCCCGGACGTCCGGAAACGCAATGCGATTTCCGGCCACTGTAGGCGCGGGCCTGCGGACGACGAGCTATGAGTGGCTTGTCATTTGATACCAACCAGGCCCGGGTCAACGGCGCGTCGTGTTCCACGCACGCCTCAAAGAGCTATTAGTAACGAAGACGGGGCCCCATAGGGTCAGTGCCTGCTAGGGTTGCGGAATTTTTTCGAAAGAGTCACCGCGGCCCTGGAACACAAAGGGCTCAAGAAGGATCACGAGTGGGTTTTAGTCAGTAAGAGTCTGACACTCCCTTCCGCTCCGCTCAGAGCGGGAGAAGTCATTTGATGATTTCCCATCCAGAAAAAAAAAGGCCACGTAATCATAAGGCAAATAATTCATTCATACTTATTTTTTAATTATTCCAGTAATTTAATTTGTTATGTTTAACAGAAAAACAGCAGAATTGGATAAAATTTGCATATTTAATAAATGTCAAATTTCATCCAATTGAACCCAATCCAATCCAATCAAATCCAATTGAAAAAGCATAATATGTTCATTAAAAATCATATAATTGAAAAACTTTACTAGATTTTTTTTGTAATCTGTCAAATGTTCAAAAGTATCTGATGTGATACAAAACGATAATTCAATAAATATTATTATCTTTGCATGTTTGTGAATTTATGTCAATGTTCAAAAGTAGCTGATGCGACACAAAATCATAACTCAATAATTGCTTTTGCTTAGACGGCTACAATATATTTAACCGGAAGGTAGATTGATATTTTTTTCTTTAAGGCATTATTTATATTGACTTGTTGCGCTTTTGTCGCACTGTTAACGTTGAGTCCGTCTGTTATCTATTGTATTGATTCATTATAACCAAAAATTAATAGATTAAAAATATGACGCACCATATAACAGAGCATGAACGACATAGAATTATATCATTGCATGAAGATGGATTAAGTGTTAGTGATATAATGAGAAGAGTAGGTGTCACGGTAAGCAAGCATTCATTACTTCTTTATTGGAATATCTCCTAATATTTGGTGATTGGAAAAAAGTGAAGACACTTTTAATTTAAACCTGTCAGTTTAGTCTACTAGTCTACATTAAACCTATGAATAATTACTACACTGCCCTGCGCACGCCACACCGAGAGGACAGTTTTTAGGTGTCATATATCCAGTAATTACACTATTATGATAAATATACATTATATTGTTCATTTCAGAGAAATACTGTGCACCTTTGGATAAGAAGATGGGAAAATGAGGGTCACGTGAACACACAAAGAAAGTCCGGTCGTCCTCGTTGCACAACAACTACGCAAAATCGAGAAATTGTAAACAGGATGAGAAATGATGGGTTTACGCAAATCAGAGATATCGCTACTCATATGAGAGTGTCTATGACCACTGTTCGTCGACGTTTAAAGGACGCAGGATTACGGCACCGTCAGCCAGCACGGAAATTATCATTATCATCCGTGCACAAACAAGAGAGACTAAATTTTGCGCAAAGATATTTAAACTTTGATTTTCAAAATGTAATATTTTCAGACGAAAAAACATTTTCTTCGAGTGAACAGGGTCGCCTCACACTATGGCGAATAAATAACACGCGCTACCATGAAGAAAATATTATTCCTAATAGAATAAGTGGACGAATTAATATTGGCTATTGGGGATGGATGTCCGCTGCTGGACCAGGAGAATTAGTTGAAATACGGGGGCGTTTAAACAGTCAAAAATATTTGGAAATTATTCAAGACACGCTCATACCCACTGTTAATATTTCCCACCCAGATCTTGTGCCTTTCTCATTTATTCACGACAATAGCTCAGTGCACACTGCACGAATCTGTAATGTGTGGTTTCAAAATAATCGTGACCTCATAAGTGTTCTTCCCTTTCCCCCAAAGAGCCCAGACATAAACCCTATTGAAAATCTCTGGGGCCTCATGGTTCAGCAGTGGGACTCAGATACACCCCGCACCCGGGTTAATATACAACGTCATGTGGTTGAAATATGGGAATCATTTAGGGGTTCGAATGTATGTCAAAATATGGTGGACTCAATGAGGGAAAGGCTACAAGCGATAATAGATAATAACGGGGGACACACCCGTTACTGACTTTAATCCGTGATTTGGATATGATGATGACAAAATAAAGATCATATTATAAGTGATACAATTTTTGTTCCTTAATATCTACACTGAAAATTGTTACCTATGTTTGATTTTTAGTTACGTATTTTTTGATTATAATAAATATGTGACAATTATTTTTATTTTTCTTAAACCCGACAGTGATACAATTTTTGTTCCTTAATATCTACACTGAAAATTGTGACCTATGTTTGATTTTTAGTTACGTAATTTTTGATTATAATAAATATGTGACAATTATTTTTATTTTTCTTAAACCCGACAGTGATACAATTTTTGTTCCTTAATATCTACACTGAAAATTGTTACCTATGTTTGATTTTAGTTACGTAATTTTTGATTATAATAAATATGTGACAATTATTTTTATTTTTCTTAAACCCGACATCAAATTTTGGTTCCACAGAAACAATGTTACTTATAATAAATATGAGTAGAATCTACACTAATATTATAAAGAGGAAAACTTTGTTTGTTTGGTTGTAATGAATAGGCTCAAAAACTACTGGACCGATTTTAAAAAATCTTTCACCATTCGAAAGCTACATTATCCACGAGTAACATATGCTAAATTTTATTTTGGAAAAATTAGGGTTCCGTAAGATATTTGGGTTTTTCGGACACAAAGTGTAAAAAATCAACCAGAAAAGTTACTTATTTTGCGTACGCTGCCTAAACTATAAAAGATAGAACCACAAAATGTTCTAGTTAATTGTAGATCTTATAAATATCTACAAAAAAATTTGGGACACACTATACCTATCTATGTCAAGTGAGGCACAACAAACATTTTTTTATTTTTTTATCTTGAACTTTTTTCGAATACATTTAAACGCATTTATGTTACTCATGCTATCAATCCTTATCAAAATAATTTCATTTAATATAATCCTGAATATTATATACCTTCCCAGGGTTCAAAATAAAAACTTTTACAATATTGGAATACATGTATGAATTATTTAGTAATCAATAATATTACTAAATAGTATTAATAGCAATATTTTCATTTTTTTTTTGTCCTCTGCTCCGTGCTCCGTGCTATTTTTCCGTAAAACATAACAAATTAAATTACAGGGATAACTAAAAAGTAAGTATGGATGAATTATTTGCCTCATGATTACGTGGCCTCAGTTTCATCATTTAATTTTTGATTTTAACTAATCACTAGTCTTGATTTTTTTTTTCACTTCTTATTTCTGATGCAAATTTAGTTTATACCTTTTGGAGTCAAAACTGATCACGAATATATGGCAGCTGTACTATTAGTAAATGTTTGGTATAATTTGCAATCACATACTTTTGAATCACTCCGACGCCACATAGTTCTGACGCGAACTTCGTTCATTAGTATTGAATTTCTGATTTTGATCATCTACTTTTGCTGTTGACTGTACGTATGCGTATTCATCGTCGTAATATTTGCTTTCGGTTATCTCCGAAAACTACATATCCTCTTATGTCCGATCTCCCGGAGTGTCGAGTCGAGCGAAGTAAAGCTTTTTCACACACTGGTGTGGACTTTGCTGGACCCTTTAATATAATCTTTTCTCGTAAGCGCGGTGTACGCAGCCAAAAGGCGTACCTGTGCCTTTTCGTGTGTCTAGTAATCAAGGCAGTTCATCTAGAACTTGCTTCGTCACTTAATTCGGCAGCATTCCTGGATGCTTTCAAAAGATTTTTGTCTCGTCGCGGACCTTGTCAATGTATGTACAGCGACAACGGTACTTATTTTATTGCAGCAAAGGCTTATCTTAATGAGTTACATACGTTCCTCCAGTCTGAGGAATACTTTAAGTCTTTTTCACACGAATTGGCAAATAATCGTATAGCTTGGAAACTTAATCCACCCAGTGCGCCTCACTTTGGGGGCATTTGGGAATCTAACATTAAATGCGTTAAATCTCATTTGTTTAAAGTGATCGGGACTCAAATTCTAACTTATGAGGAACTGAACACAGTCCTCATTCAAATCGAGGCGATCCTCAATGGTCGTCCTCTCTATCAACTTAGTACAGACCCTTCGGAACCTAGTGTTCTCACGCCCGCGCACTTTCTTTCGCTTGCACCACTTACTATGTTACCTGCGGCTGACCTCAGCAACGAACGAGCTACTTTACTTACTCGATATTCGCTACTGGATTTTCTCGTCCAGTCGTTCTGGAAACGTTTCAGATCTGAGTATCTCCATAATCTCCAATGTCGGGAGAAATGGAATACCTCAGCGAATCCAGTTGTAGTCGGGACAGTAGTGCTACTAAATAAAGAGAACGCGCCTCCGCTTCAGTGGCCTCTTGGTATTGTCACTAAGTTGCTTCCTGGAAGGGATGGAGTGACTCGCGTCGTTGAAGTAAAGACCGGGAGCGGTGTACTTAAGAGACCGATCGTTAAGTTGTGCCCATTACCAACTCAATAGTCAGCCAGCATACATAGTATACCTAGTTCGTAGTAAATATCCTTAATCTAACTCTTGCCTCGTTAAATTAGCTTTTCGTTCGTAGTTGTAAAACTCTTTTCTCTTATTCTTATTGAAGGGGTCCCCCTTCCCCACCGAATGTGTCTCCACGTTGTCGTCGTGGTGGGGCTTGAGCGTCCCAATGATCTTGCGAGCTTTCCCGGTAGAGCCACTCATGCCGGAAGGTCGCAAGTGAGGGATCAGACCAAGAGAGACACACACGCGAGGAATCCCGCTCGCTGCCTTCTGGTACGCGTCTGCTCATCAGACGTGGCTGTGAAGGCAGTGAGCGGGTGGGAGGAGAGGCCCTGTGAGGGAGAAAGGGCGGAGGAGCAAGGGACCGTACCCTTTAAAAACTTTTTACAAAAAAATACAACCGACTTCCACAAAAAATCAAAAAAGTACAAAATAACTTTAATTCGGAACTCGGTGTTTGTGGTTCCTTTTTCGTTTTTTGAACACCGACTTCCGAATTAAAGTTATTTTGTACTTTTTTGATTTTTTGTGGAAGTCGGTTGTATTTTTTTGTAAAAAGTTTTTTTATTTTTCACTTTTTAGTGGTACCTACACCACCTCCCCTCCCCCACCTAAACGAACCAATTACATTGGTGTAAAAAAATGCACTGCTCCAATGCAGAGTAAACTAAAAGGTCGTCAATGTAGACAATGTAGATATATTTTTTAGATTTTTGTTGATTTTTCAAAAACCGCTTGTTCGATTTCGATAAAATTTTCATGGGACCATTTGGGAAGTATACCCTTTCCAACAAAAAAAGAATTTTTCAAATCGGTTGGCAAGCGACGGAGTTATGCGCGAACAAACATAAAAAAAAAAAAAAAAATACAAACATCCGAATTGAGAACCTCCTCCTTTTTTAGAAGTCGGTTAAAAAAAGGAAAAGGATGGAGAAAACACATGAGGAAATAGAACTACCCCAGGGCGGTTCCAGCGGCTCAGCCGTTGGGGAATCCGCCACGCTCGCAAGAGCGTCTGCCCCATCGTATTCTGGGGGGGGCACCAATTGTGTTCCGTTTGCCAGTGGCAACAAGAGCCGAGGAGGCTCCGAATCGTCGTCATCCGGATCTGCTTCATTTAAGGAGCTGATGGCGTACGATTTTGTAGCGGAGGGTTCGCCTGAGCGCCGGGGAGGTGCGGAGTCGGATTCCGGCTCTTGCCCTGACCTAGTAACGGTTAGCTCGGCGGGCTCTAGAGAGGGCGGAAGGGGGGCTGCTGCGGAAGGCGTCAAGCTCTTCCGCAAGCGGCCCAGACGGGAGGATGACAGGGAGTCGTCCTCCGAGGGTGAGTTCGCCTCCGCCCGGAAGATCCCCACCGCAAGGCGGGGCAGGGGCTGTGAGGCAGGGAGGGGGTTGGCTCCCTCTCAATTCTCCGTGTTGGAGGGCATGGTCCGACGTCCCCCGTTGGCGGCGACACAGAGGCCCCCGGGCCAGCAGAAGGCGGCTTCGTATGCAGCCGCCGTGGCTGCCAGCCCGGGAACGTCCGGCCAGGCGAAGGCCAGGGCAAGAGCCGCGCCAGCGCCTGCGACGCCGGTGCCTGCGACGCCGGCGACGACCAAGTGGGCCCCGGCGAAGAGGGGCAGGAGGAAGGCTGGAGGGGGAGCGGCTGAGGCTGCAGCGCCAGTGGCGCCGCGGCCGCCCCCACCCCCACCCTCGGACCCTCCTGCGGCCGAGGCCGAGTGGCAGGTTGCCGGAGAGAAGCGGCGACAAAAGAAGGCGGCCAAAAACAAAGCCAAGAAGCAGCGGCGGAAGGCCAACGCCATTGCGGCGAGGCTTCGCGCCTCGAAATCCGCGGCTGTAGTTCTCACACTGCAGCCGGAAGCGGAACAGAGGGGCGTGACGTATCTCGCCGTACTGAAGCGGGCGAAGGAGGCGGTGAGCCTCCAAGAGCTGGGCATCAGCGGGGGCATCGGGGTCAGGAGGACCTTGACCGGTGCCCGGAAGCTCGAGCTCGCCGGAGCGGAGAGTGGCCCGTTCGCGGACGCCCTGGCTGAAAGGCTGAGGGCGGTCTTACCCGCGGACGAGGTCCGGGTGTCGAGGCCGACTAAGCGCATCGACATGCGCATAGTGGGCCTGGATGACTCCGTGACGGAGGAGGAAGTTGTGGCCGCCGTCGCCAGGACTGGGGGGTGCTCTGCCGAGCTCGTCAAGGCAGGCACCCTCCAGCCTGACAACACGGGCATGCAAACCCTTGTGGTGATGCGGCGGGTACGTGTGGAGTGGTCTTAATAAATAAAAATCCACATCGCTCGACATAAAATTTATTATAATAGGAGTCGTGGGTATCTACTGCCCGTCAATTATTTTCCCTGCACTAAATGGAGGTAGGCGCTAAGTACTATCCTGGCTTCACGTAGACGGCGGTCGGTGATGACGCTCAGCCGAGGAGGCGCTTCCAGGTGGACGACCCGCAGGTGGAGAATGTAGTGTGTGTGGTAGTGCGTTCCGGGCGTTCCTAGGTGCCTGCTACGTGCGACAATGGAACGACGGTTGTGCCCCGGACTTTGGACCCTGGAATTGACTTTCCTACATTAAAAACGGTATACTATGCTCTAGCTCACTCAATTATTACCTACTGTATAACAGCCTGGGGCAGTTCTGGTAAATCCTCATTACTGCGAGTGGAAAGAGCGCAGAGAGCAGTTTTAAAAGTCATGGCCCGCAAACCAATCCGCTTCCCCACAAATGAACTCTATTCTCTATGTGAGGTACCGAGAGTGAGACACGCATTTGTACATAGCACCGTACTACGCAAGCACTCTGAACTTACTTTCGATGCTGACCTCATGAAGCATAGACGAAGATCTATTAGAGTCTGTTTAATCGAGCCAGTCGGCATCGCAGTATTTAGACGTCAAAATATATACCTAAGCTCTATTTTGTACAACCGAGTAAATAGAGTGTGTAACATATATTCACAAAATCTACGAGAGTGTCGAGTCACCGTTGATAAATGGCTTCATACTCTTACTTATGAAGAACTTGAAGAGTTAGTTAAAACGTAACATACATAAACACGCACTCACACACAGAAACACACACGCACACAACATAACACCACACACACTCACATACCACACTCCGCACGCACAACACACAACACCCACACACACCCACAACTCATAACACACATGCTTGCCTATTTTAATTACTATACCTTTTTCTCTTTTTCTTTTTTTTTTATTTATTATTGTTACTCTTTTGTTAATTTTCATTATAAGTTAATAATAATTTCCATACGCTGGAACACAGACGCATAAACTTTTTTGTTTTTTGAATGGGCGTTAATGGCTGCGACACAGTTTATAACTGATGCAGTCATTATCGTACATAACTTTATTGTAATTGTGTTTTAGTTTCCAATAAATTATTATTATTATTATTATTATTATAGGTAGGTACAAGCCTATTTAAGAAGTTTAACATTGACGATCATATAAACTATTTATTGCATCCTGCTAATTTTAAATCCTTTATAGGCCAAGATCCTAAATTTTTACCTGACATATCTTGCAACACATAAACTAAAGGTGACTTCTTCTCAATTATTTTAGCTTTAATAAATTTCGGAGCTAACTTCTTTGAAAACCGAGTTGCCTTATCGCTTAAGAAGTAAGCGCGCTTCATGACTACGTCTCCTATGTTAAATTCGGCAAACTTGCGTCTCAAATTATAATATGAAGTATTCTTTACATGAGCTTGCCATAATTTGGACTGCACGGTATTAAAGGTACTTGACAAACACCCCAAGTTTTCTGCGTAAACGTCACGTGGCAAAAAGAGTATTTCATCTCCGAGGTCATTATTAATGTAGTGAGATCCGCAAGAAACCAGCTCACGGCCAAAAACTAAGAATGATGGCGTAAAACCTGTGGCTTCGTTAACCGAGTTGTTAATGGCAAACTGTACTTCCGGAATGAATAAGTCCCATGATCTATGGTCATCATTTACGTATGTGGATAAACAAGTTATAATAGTTCTATTGAATCGTTCTACTAAATTTACCTGAGGGGTATATTTAGGTGTAAAGTAAATATTCGGTATCTTATATTTCTTGAATAACGCGTCAGTCACCTTACCAGTAAACTGTGTACCATTATCCATCAATACGGTTTGAGGTATGCCGTGCACTAAAAATACCGATTCCTCTAAGATTTTAGCGATTATTTCGGCAGTTGCCCTTTTAATTGGGAAAATCAGACAAAATTTCGAAAAACAACAAGTAATAACTAATATATAATTGTTCTGCTTCTTTGTAGTAGGAAGAGGTCCCATGAGATCTATCGAGATCATTTGAAATGGTCGTGAACATTGTTTAGGACGACCCATTTCTCCTAATTGCTGATGGTTTTGGGCTTTATAGGCTAAACACTTGTCACAAGTACTAATGAACTTGACGACGTCTTTATACATACCCGGCCAGTAATAGCGTAAAGCAAGACGGCGATACGTTTTGAAAATGCCTATATGTCCTGCTGTAGGCTCGGAATGATTTTCATTAATTATGGCCTCGCGAAATTCGGCAGGAACGACCTCTTTCCACGAGAATTCAGAAGTCAGCTCATGCTTATTTTTAGAAAGTCGAAATAATTTATTATCTTTAATAACAAAGTTTGCAAATTTTGATGGATCATTTAAGCAACCATGGCAAATGTTTTTGTACCAAGAGTCTTTAGTGTCCAAATAAGTGGAAGAATCAATGGCACTAACTGATACGATCCTAGAAAGAGCGTCGGGAATGACGTTGTCTACGCCACGTCGGTGTTTAATTACAAAGTTGTAGGCTGACAAACGTAAGTAGGGTATAATTGGGGGTTCTGCATCACTTGCTCTCGCTACGCTCGAGCTGCGCGATGCAAAAGCCCCCAATTATACCGCTTATGCAGATCGTAATGTGCATATCGTATAGAAGTCCCAATAATATATTACTAACATGATCTGCGATATATTTAGTTCATAATATAGGTTGAGTATTGTGATTCATTCACAGTGGAATGCTTGTTATAGGATCTCTGACTTCACTCGAGCCGTTATACAGAACTCTCAATTGTATTTTGGTCCTTCACATTATCTTGCAATTGTGATAAAGAGCGTCTGGCAAGATTTTAGTTAAATAAAACACCCATTTTTTTTTTACTGTCATTCATTTTTATTATTTTGTTAGAAAATATAAGTAACCTATTTTAAAATTTATTTAATTCATTGAAAAGAAGGAATTTCATCTTCTGGTACTATCTGATAGCACAGAATGTCTTCTGAATCTGGAAATACTATATCACGCACTACACTTCTTGGTTCAAATTTTTTGTCAATCGGAGCATTTGATGACTTTACCGCTAATTTTTCAGGATCAGGATTCACATTGTCAACACGAACAAATGTGCGGAGCTCATTGCAGCCATTCTTGAGGATGAGATATTGTGTATTTTCAAAGGTTGATTTTACTAAGTTTTGCTCCGGCTTATTTGTACTATCCTGAACTTTTGACAAACTGATGCACATTTTTTTCGGATCTGTCACGTCTTGAGTAAATAGAATCTCACCACTAGCATTCTTGAAAATAAGTTTAGAAATGCCCTCCATTATAATTTGAATAATACTAATTAATTATTTTTCTTGTTGAAACAAACATCAGTTGATCAATAGTAAATTAATAATTAATAAACGTTGATAAATATTAGATCGTACCGTCGTACTACAAAGCTCGGAGTTTAATGCTGTGTTGGAGATAAGCGTTTAATTATATATTCTTTTCCTTTTACAGCGTTCAAATAAACACACTCAGGATAATGTATAGCATGTTGCATCCACGGATCATCATAAATCTCCCAATCTTCAATAACACCTCCACATGAGAAACATGCTGCAATATCATTTAGACTATTTCCACAATAAAAAAATCCTGCATCAGCCATTTCCATCGCTAATCTTTTCTTTTTATTAAACGTTCCCCAGTAATAATTAAATGAAAATTCTCGCATTTTAAACGTATTATACATGTCATATCGAGGTTTATATTCATTTTGAGACATGTTCACTTTCTCATTCAATAATAAACGCATACTGATATCATTTAGCGTTTATCAATAACATATAAAGACCAGATAGAGGTAAGAGTAGGGGTAAAAATGTTAAGATGTGCTTCTCTTAACTATAGAAATAACAAAATAAAAAAAATTACAATATAATTTTATTATCAAAGCACCACTTATTTAAACACAATACATTTTTTAAAGCACATACATAGTCATGATAAATACATTTATATAAATCATTACAATATTTATATTGATCGTATAAACTTATAAAGCTAGGACAACCTTTATCTTCTAAATTGAATATATTACTATTACTATTTTCTAAAATATGCTTTAACCACAACACTTTTTCTGAACCTTTGACGTAGATACATTTATCTCTTAAAATATCAATAACCAAGTTCTGATAATTAGAATAGGATACAAATCCTTCACGCCAGTGTATTTTTCGGTTACGTTCTATCCAACCAACTTGCTTTTTTTCTTGTTTTGTTAATTTAAAAAATGGAAATGGCGGCCTGATTAAAAATACTTGTAACTTTTGATTAAACAATATAGCGATTTCTTTTATTATAAATTCATTACTTTCGGTTTTAAAGCCTTGAATATCCACAATAGCGATCATGATAATCTGCGCACAATGTTGCTGAGAGGTTTGTATTCCACAAGTCGATCATTTATAATCAAACAATATGCAGTTGTCTTATCTGGTATTTGTGTTGAACATTCAAATTCCAATCGTACATCCACTGGACCAGTTTTTAAACTATCGTTTTGCCTCGAGCAGTCTAAGATAAAGACTGGGGCCTTTTCTTTGAAGTCCTGTAGATCAAGCAATGGGTCCACCGGAGAGTTGTAATACGACTGACGAAATTTCACATACATTTCATATAATATACTATATTTGTTCTCACAAAACTTTAAAGATAAGGGCTCATACGGATAATATTGGGAATTTAAAAAGAGCGTCACGTTTGTCACCTCACAATGATCAAACACTGAACTGTCTTTAGTTCTATTACTTTTTCTATTAGTCTGCAAGCAAAAAATTACATACCGAGGCTTTTCTAATTGAGAAGCAGTCTTTACTGACCAAGAATGCTTCGTGGTTTTAGGTAGTAAAGGATACTCATATAAATCCCAATTTCTAAAAGCCATCTGAATAGGTTTATCTCTTTCTAAATGCTTTAAAAGTGTTAAACGTTCTCGATCTGAAACTTTTATATGCGGTACTCTCCATTGCACCCTTTGTATATCTATTTGAACCTGAGCGAGTTCATCAGTAAGAATAATGCTATTTAAGTTAGAATTACTCCTATTCAATATAAGTTCGTGTTTACAATTTATCACAATTTTATTGTAATCCTCTGCAAACCCTAAAATCTTATTTAATGGCACCACAACACTAAAATGCCCATCACTTTGAAACCCGTTTTAAATTCCAACCCCATAATGCAGCAACTTTACTTTCTGCTTCATTTAATGAGATGTATGACTTTATTGTTGATGTTATTCCGGAATTTTTTATGCGATCTATTTCAATTCCATTCATTTCGTATCTGATGTCTTGAAACAAATACATAACAGGGTTATTAGTGAACGTAACAGTTTTCTTGATCGGATTCCCATCCTTACCGAACAGCTTTGTCTGACCTTCGATGTAGATTGAACTGGCTGATGGTAGCACATATATATCTTGTTGGTGTATCGGGATTCTGATTTCATCGTTTTCTCTAAAGCTGTTAGTGTAGGGATTGTATGAATGGACTTCATAACTTTCGATTGAATTATCAAAGTGTGGTAAATCAGTAATCTGTAGTATACTCATATTTTAAACCCTAAAGCTTTAAGAAAATCTTTATTTGATTTAGTCAATTTCTTCACGTTTTTCTTACGTCTATGCACCTTTACAGTTGTTGGCGGAATAGGACGTTTTATTTTCACTGGAGGCTTTTTATCATATACTATCATTTTGCTTTTCTTAAATGAAGACGTAATTGAATTTGTTCTTCACCAAAGTCAATGCAATAACCTAACTGATCTACAATCCTGACAGATATGGATGAAATTATATTTTTGTTCACTGGGAAGTAAATAACGTTCTGGGGTATTTCTGTGTAGCCGTGACTTGAAGCAGTATCAGACATGAATTCGTGAATAAAATGAGTCGGTAATCCGTTGTAATATGAACCATGCACAAGATCACATTCGATTCTGATTACAGCTGTTATACTGCTGTTATTACCGAACTCATTCGGTCTTGTTTTTAATACTGAAAAGTATAGTAAACCGCACTCATATTGATCAGATAAATGAAGAGGTGGTTGAAAATATGAGACCAGTTCTGATTTATTTCCAGAGATGGTAACCGTAGTAGACATGCTTGCATACTGAACTCTTTTAAATGATCCTGTTTATTTTATTTCTTGATTATACCAAAAATTCTTTAAGAAATTTAAACATAGATGTCCACAGTTGAAGGGGTGATCACGTTGTAAATTTTCATAATTATATTGAATGTTAGAACCTACATATTTTATAAATTCCTTTGGAGGTTTAAGATTTCCATGACTGTCGAAATACTCAACATAATCATTATATTTTGCATAGGCTACCCAATGAGAACCAGGATTTTTAGAACTATCTAAATTAATAACTCCACATTCTTTTTTATACGGATATTTAGGGAGCTCATCTCTCATAAAGACACCTCTAAAATGAGGAATTCTATTTCCATACTTTAAAATGTCAAAGTTAGTTAAGGCCCGTTTGGGTAGCCGATATCTTAGTTTTTTTCTTTTGATACAAAAATTCCAAGGCCGCCTTTATGCGGTTTAAGGTGTAATCCTTTCCCAATACATAGAGCTTCCATTTTTTCATTGTGTCTCCTCGATTCCTCATACAGCTTTTTAGCCATTTTCAATTCATTTATGGTTTTGGCAATACCAGCTGCACCGCCTGCTAAAGCTCCCGCCGCTGATAATCCCGCAAAAATAGGAATCAGAGGTAGTACTCCCCCAGTTTTTGGAATAGAAATAACACGAGGGAGCTTAATCGTTGAACCATCAGCTAATTCTCTGGTAGCAGCAATAGCTAATTCTATAGCCATTTTTTTGCTCTTAGGCTTTAATTTTTTTATGTGTCTTTTTGCTTTTGTAATAACCGTTTTTAATTTACTTTTTAATCCTTTTCCAGATGTAACTTTTGGAGAATGCTTTTTTCTCAAACCAGAACCAGTTTTAATTTTTGCCGACATAGCCTTACTTACTAAGCGTGCTGCGAATTTTTCGCCTATACTGGCGTCGGAAGCAACCGCTCGCTGTTTCGCCATTTTTAACAAAATTAAATCAGCCTTATGTCGATCTTTCAAGTTTGATGACTTTTGATATGCAATATCGTGATCTTTGCAATATTCATCCAACTTATTTACACCGTTATCTCCTTCAGCAAGTCTTTTTATTAATTTAGTACCAGGACCACAGTAATTATATCCTGGTAAGTGTAATTCAAATGGTAAATTATTTATAAGCCAATTGAGAAGACTACTCTCTCCAAAACACATTATAAGACTAATGATTCCGGTTTGAATATTTTAATAAATAGTTATGCAATTCGAGTTTTTTGTTAATATTATTTTATTTATAATATAACATTCGATTTATCAATCCAACTGCTTTCAGCTGAAGACAAACCTAACCATTTTACTAAAACCTTGTTACCTTTTCTTTTAAGAACTTTCTCGACTAGATATACATTGGGATGTTTTGTTTTTTGAAGTTCTTGCGCATAAAATGCACCTAAAATAGGCTGACCTCTGATAGTATCTTCGATTAAATAAGTTATAGGAGTTGTATTTTGTATTTTACGAATTTTGAATATTTCTGTTGACCAGTTGGGAGTATAACCTTTTTCAAATGTTCCTTTGTATTTACTGATACGCACATAATCACCTACTTTGTACTTGCTTTTTAAATTATCATTTTTTAACAACTTTAAATACCTTTCTAATATCAGTTTTTTATTATTATCGTCCACATTAGCAGGGATTTCATTAATAGTGCGATGTTTCGTGTGATTGTATTTGTAAATAACATCATTGAGGGTATTATTTACCCAATTGTAATTGCCTTTTAAACTAAATTCCTTGTAGACTTTAGATTTCAATGTTCTGATAAATCGTTCAACTATTGAAGCCTTTTTTGTTGAGAAGGTTGAATAATGGTTAATATGATACGATGTCATAAGCTTCTGAAATTTGTTATTATAAAATTCTGCTCCATTATCCGTTTGCAGATTTTTAGGAACACGCCCTTTATCCAATAAAGTTTTGAAAGAGTTACATACATCTTCTTTGGTTTTACTTCTCATAGGAAAAGCCCAAGCATATTTCGAAAATGTATCAATAACGGCAAGAATATATCTATAATTTTTATTTTCTTTTGAAATTGATTGCATATCAATTAAGTCTGCTTGCCACAAGTCATCTATATCTTTCATGATAACATGTCTTCGTGGATAGTTCACCCTCGCATTTTTATGAATTTCGTTTACTACGTCAGCTTTGCTCATGTTTACAATTCAGTATATTTTGTCTTGAATTCAGCTTTTGTACTAAATAAAAAGCATAGTATTATAACTATTTATTATTTAATTATGTCAGCTTCTTTCAACTCTTCGATTATTGATAAAATTTCATTATCATGGTTTGTATTACCGGCATCTCGGGAAGCAATTAATAGTTTCAATCTCTCAACGAGTTCGTTAGGATCATCCCAATATACCAAGTCAGCGTCTTTTTTGTATTTCTTTAGCGTTGGTAAGCTTCCTCCAAATTTTGTAACAATATTACTGTTTAATGATTCAGAAAACAATGGCTTGATTATTTCACGATATTTTATACCTTTATCGCCTCTAATTTGCCCATTAGGATTGAAATCTCTCTTATGTGCATTTGTATAATGCAGCATATCTTTATAGACAAGTTTATCTTTGCTCGATATTAGTTTCAAATCAGGTTTTTTTCGAAGTAAAAGTTCTTTTAAACCAGGGGTTAAATTGTAGCTTTTGTCACCAACTTTAATTAAAATGACATTATCATCATTCACACTATCTATTTTAGAAAATGAAACTATTGAATTACCCATTAGTAATTTTTTGTTTGCACTCCTTATTCCAAATGGTATATTTAGATTTGCCCCATCATAAATATCATGGATATCACAGCCCTCTAATGATATTTCTAAATCTTCCAGTAATCTTGTCTGGGGAGACTTTTTAACGAACTGAACAGAATTAAGTTCTGGATCGCAGCATTCTTCAAACTTTGTAGATGAGCTAGTATTAATGTCATCCAATTCCGTGACTTCAAAATTAGAGTGCGTATTTTCAAAATTTTGTATTTTCTCTATTGTTTTGTTCGAATCAACGAGGGTTTTAAGGGGATCTGTGACAGGTTTTAATATTTTGTCGAGTGACAAGTTCATCGTGTGTTCCTGGTTTTTCATTTTTTTTATTTTATTCTTTATGGAGTCTACAGATTTCATTAATTCTATTTTAATATTTTTCTCCATATTGTAATATCTATTATCACAACTGTATTAAGCTAAAGAACAAACTACACTGAATTTGATTTTGCATGTTAATTACTTATATTATGCACATATAAACAGTCAGTCAAATTTAAAAAACATATCAAAATTCTGTCTGTACCTTCCATTATTTAATGACGATTCTTTATTAATAAGTAGAAAATTATAAGGTTTACTCCAAACAGTTTGACAAAGATTTCTGAACTCTTTCCACTGTAAATCAGAACTAACATGCTCTTCATAAATATGTTTTAAATTCACATCATCTTGTTTGAATATAATAAGAAAATTCACATTGTCACGTAACAGTTGTTTGAATTTTAGAATAGGTTTGGGATAAATAGAAACAATCTATTTGTTTATGCCTACCCATACAGAAATAATTGCGGATATTTACTTGATTTTCACATGCAACATCATCAAATATAAATACAGAATTTGGTAAAGCTTCAGTCGGAGAAATGACCTCTTTATCATCGATAAACTTATAGAAGTTCACCTGCGACACTCTTCTTAATACTAGACTCAAGAAACGATATTTCGGTTGTAATAAAGTCTTGGAATAAAGATAAAGATTTTTAAATTTTAGACCATTTTCATGTAACAACAAACTAATCATAACGTTTGTTTTACCACAATTCGATGGACCACACATTATACTTCGAATCGTATTCGGTAATAAAGGACTATGTCTGATCTGGTGAGAAGATTCATATAAATCTATATTGTTGACTTCCAAAGATATGGGTTGTTTGATCAACTTCATTTTGACAATTACTGTGATGAATTTCTAACACGCATATTTATAGGTAGCTATACCTTTTGCACTAATTAAGATATATTACATAAAACATAAATACAGGATTTGACATGTTTGTACTTACAGGTTAAAGTTAGGAATTTTGTATTCTTGTATTACAATATTATATTTTTGATACTTGATCTAATTTGATATCTAACGTCATACAGATTTCATGTTGCATTTCATACTTCATTATGCTGTCATAGTTAGTCGAAGCAGGACCTGGTGCTAGCGGAGAAATCAAGCTTTATTGGTAAGTTTTTAATGATATAAATTATCACTATATTTTTGATGTGAATAATTAGATATATTACTTAAGTTTTATTTTCAGAATCATGTCATACAGCCCCAGCATTCTCGACATCGGAGGACTTAACCGATTTGTATTTGATAATGTTGATTCTCAAATCACAACTCCTTTGGACGAAGTTGATCAGACAGAAATACAAGAGGTTAGTATGTAAATATTATTTTATTCGACATAGTTCGATCACAGGTAGGTGTTTGTTGAACATTGATAGAGTTTACTAGTCCAGTGTAGTTATGAACTTTTCCAGAATACCCAAGATTGTATTCAGCTTCTAATGTATTTATTTATAATGTTTCTATTTTTGATGTTAATTAATTGTATTTTTACAGATAAATTCTGAGGATCCAAATGGCGGTAATCCATTATTTTATTCTGAGGGAAACTACAAAACTTATTTTGAAAACTTACATCAGCAACATTTGCAATTTAAAGAATCTCAGAATAATCAAGCTCAAAGTTCCAAGAAGATGAAAAAAAGGAAGTTGGACACATCATTGTCTTATGTTATTCAAAATGAACCAGGAAAATGTCATCATTTAATAAATATAGCAGTTCATGATCTGAGTGGTGACACTGTTCCGGGAATTAATCACAGTGAAAATAATAATGCTTGTGTAAGTGTTCAGTACCTAGTGAAAGACTATTGTGATGATATTATGGATGAAACTAATTATTTGATAGGTAAAATAGTAAAAAAAAATTAGCTTGTCTAATCAACGGTGAATCTTATTTCGACAGGAGTGTTAAATCTTTATTTTGCTGCTTATTACTTATTGTTGAATATAATGTGTTACAAAAATTTAAATCTCTTTTATTTACCTTTCAGTAAACAATATATTTATATGGTATATTTTTAAATTATAAATAAAACGAAGAACAAAGCACTTTATAATATTTATTTGGCATACAGGTATACATGTTATCAACACAGTGTGTCTTACATTCACACAATAGTAGATTATAATATACTTACATAACACATATTAATAATTAATCGCTAATTCTTATTAAAGTATTGTACCATAGTGCCCCCAAGGCACAGTTTCAAAACGATTTTTTATCATTTGTCGTTTATTGTCATCTCTGTTAAGAATTAACTTATTCAATTTTTGTGTAAAAATGCTATGATTTTTTGATCGTATAATATACATATCATCTCTTAAATTTTCATTATATTTTAAAGCTCTTCGTTCCAGCTCTTAGAGGATTGTACTTATTTATATTTACTTCCAAATGACTTATAAGTGCTAATTTAATATTATAGTGCTTTGCACTATAATATTAAATTTTGTGTTAAATGATTTCATGGATATTTCATCATTTTTAGGCAAAATGTAAGAAACTAATAGTTCAAAATTTACTTTAATTGCGTTATGTTTTTTAACGTACTTTTTTATGATACTATACACAGTGTTTGAAATTTGGTTTAAAAACGTTTCGGGAGTTATAGTGAAAATAATCGGATTTATTTTATAACTTATAATCCTTTTTTTAAATGCAGAAGCAATAACTTGAACATTGTCAATTTCAGAATTCGATAAGTGATTTGATTTATGAATATTAGATCTATTGTGAGATGACAATTTTGAAACATAAATCTTGCAGTCTTTACAAAAAAACATTTCAAAAGTTGGTATACCTTCTTAGTTAGATTTTTAAATTAATATAAATAAGTTATTGTATACTAGTCCAATTTATAATACAAAATATTAACCCGTATATATTTTATCTTATATGTTTTATCAATTTAATATCTCATTTGTAAATTTTATCAATTTTTAATATCTCTTGTGTAAAATGTCTGTAAGAGAATACAATTAATATAAGCAATTGGAATTTTAAATGTTTAAAAGTTGATCTTATTTCAAGTCTCAATTGTAATTTTTAATCAATTTATTATTTCATTTGTTCAGTTAATCAATTTTTAATTTCTCATGTGTAAAATTTCTGTAAGAGAATACACATAATATAAGCAATTTGAATTTATAAGTTGATCTTATTTCAAGTTTCAATTGTAATTTTTAATCAATTTATTATTTCATTTGTTCAGTTAATCAATTTTTCATTTCTCATGTGTAAAATTTCTGTAAGAGAATACACATAAAATAAGCAATTTGAATTTTAAATGTTTAAAAGTTGATCTTATTTCAAGTCTCAATTGTAATTTTTAATCAATTTATTATTTCATTTGTTCAGTTAATCAATTTTTCATTTCTCATGTGTAAAATTTCTGTAAAAGAATACACATAATATAAGCAATTTGAATTTTAAATGTTTAAAAGTTGATCTTATTTCAAGTCTCATTTGTAATTTTTAATCAATTTATTATTTTATTTATTCAATTAATCAAATTTTGTTTCTCATGTCTAAAATGTCTGTAAAAGAATACACATAATATAAGCAATTTGAATTAAAGTTAAATGGTTATTATAAACCTAAGACTACATGAATCTAAAAAGTGAAAAAAAAAAAAAACTATAGCTAGGATAATGTCCTAATTATTGGGGATTAGGGTACAGTACCGGACGAATATCCTTCATTTCATTTCGACCAGCATTAACTAGTCCGGTTAATGCAGCCCAAACACCTGTGTTCTGGTCAGTAGCAAGCTTCAAAGTTACGAGAGCTTGCTTCCAGCGCTCATTGTACGACAGTCGCTCAGCTTCACGAGTGTTGTACACTCTCAGTTCGAAGAAGTATTGGCCTGTTTTCGTCGGGTCTGATTGGTAGCTATAACCCGAAGCTACACGCTGAGAGAAAGCACTTCTTAAAGTCGCTGCTCGAACCGGTTGTTGCAATAATTCATCCTGGAAAACAATAAAAATACAATTGAACATCTTGTATGTAATAGCGATTCTAAGAATCTAGGTTAAATTCAAGGTGTGTATCACCAGTAATTCGTCACTTAACGTTTCGAAGAATAAGAAAAAAAAAACACTTTGCTACTTTATTTTCCTGGAGAGGAAATATATCTTAGGCTGTGAAAGGCAGGGGTTATCGAAAGATTTAAGTAAAAATTGAATAAAAAGTGTACCTAGTTTAAAGTATAGAATAAGCTTACCTCAGAGTCAGGAAAAACAGCACTTTTCTTTTGTTTGATAGCTGGTGGAGTAGTATCCTCAGCAAGCTTTATCGTATCGCTGTCGGAATCTGATTCCCCAGCAAATGGATTTTTCACGGGCAGAACTTTTTTCTTTTGAGACTTTTTAGCCCGCTTCACTGGTTCAGCTTTCTTCTTAGAACTGCTATTAGCAGCAGTTGAAGGTTGTGGCGAATCCTCTTCATACAACCAAAACGGATTGTTAACCTGAGCCCTGAAAAGTAAATGATATAATATTAACACACCTGTATACAGTGATGAATGTATGAAGAGAAATCAAAAGTTTACTTCGCCTTCGTGTCGCTACGATTAAGGAAGATTTCAAAGTTTAAGTACAAAAAAAAACCGACACGAAGGCTTCCGTACCATTATCTATAAGTAATGCCAAAAATAACATCTGGAAGAAATATTAAACTACTTAAAAAAAAAAAAAAACTAACTTTATATAACTTAAGAATTGACCTAGAATGATTTGGAAATCGAAAGCCAAAACCTCTCGCTCAGTAGATGCACTTGCTGCCACTGGTCAAATGAGTAATGATAAAAATGTTAATAAATATTGAATTATTGTTGGCAGTCAGTGGAAAATAGTCAAGGTTTTATGATTGTGACTTTTATAAAATAAAGATTTATGTAATAAAAAATACTTACATACTTTACTGTTGTAGAATTCCGGCACATAAAAGACGCAGGAATAACTTGAGACACTAGCGAATACAGCTCAAATTAAATATGCACACTTACGTGTAAGAAAGTAAAGTAAATCAAATTCATCGAGTGCATACTTTTATAACCCGTAAAAGTAAAGCCGTATTCAAATACAAACTCCTTGCAACAAATTATAGCAAACAAAAAATTACAATAAATAAATATTTATGATATTTAGTTCTTATGACAGTAGTACTTAGAGCATACTTTTAATTGAACAAATTTCTTTTAGTAGTATCGGGTGTGAATGCGTTCTAATGATACAGATATGGAATGTGTGTACGCATCATATTGACCATAATAGCTATTCACCAAGCAATTCGAGATGAAAATCTTAAAAGGAATAAGAGCTCAATTAACTGCGGTCATAACAAGAAACTTTCTTGTAACCAATTATGTGAGACCTCATATTATGTATGCATGAACTAATACGCTTTTTAATAGTAAACTAACATTAGTACAAGAGTGTTTACACTGAAAATGCGACCTCATTGCGTAGTAATAAGGTGGTTATTCCTTTTTTAAGATTTTTTCGACTTAGGCCACTTTTATTGTGATGAGTGGATTAAAAATAAAACTAAATTGTGTATATAATACCAAGGAAATAAGTTTATTAAAATGTTTAAAGTAACAACATATACCTAATTTATTTTTAAAACTAACATGCATACATAGGTATGGTATAATATATTATTAACTACATAATTTTAGCTACTGCTGTTTTGAATATTATTTATTATACTTTTTTTTTATAATATGAAAAAGAAATGTTACACAGTCAGGACAGTCTGAATATAAATATAAAAATACAATTTTATTGTATGTTATCATGAATTTTTCCAATTATATTTTCTAAAGCGAAGTATATATCATAACAACTAATATTTTTTATTACGTATTGCACACATTTGTCCGCACTGCACTCGCAAGCCTTTTCAGGCTGGTTATCAGCCTCATAAATTTCAATTTTTATCGTCCTTGATGATGCAGATATATTTTGAGCCCTTGTTTTTGTATAGGAGTATACTTGAACTCGCTGGCGCTTTTGTGGAGCTGATGATGTTCCATCTTTTCTCTTTAAATTGAGTTTAGATGACTCGCCTGCATTTGGTTCCTTTAGCGGGTATGGGATAAAATTAAATAGGTCTTCAGAGTCCTGGAACAAAAAAAGAAAAAAACTAAGTATACAAGTAATAAACGATGAAATATTATTAATAAAAAGCAGGAAAAAAAATACTCACCGACATTTTATGTAATTATTCCAAACAAACACACGCAGTAATTGTTAACAATTAAATATACTTTTTTTAATTTATTGCGCTCTTATATATGAACAAGTTCTAAAACTCTAATGATAAAAATTAAACTCTATGTGCTGAAAACATAGAGTTCGATTTGATAATATGTAGAAAACATAATGAGCGTACATCTTTTTCTTTCCTAATTTAGAAAACGGTGCCAAAGCGTCGCGGATACCTGAGATGAAATTCTAAAAAGGAAGTTGTATGTACCATTGTACGCAGTGTTAGCCTAGTAGTTTGAACGCTCGCTTTCTATACAAGTGGGTGTAAGTTCGACTCATGTCGACTGTTTTTCGAAGCTATGTATAAAATTGAAATATAAATTAACACTTCCTTTCCCTTTTACTTCATTCTCACAAACCAAAATAGCTAATGCCTAAAAACAAAAAAAAAACCCTTTACCCTTTCTGGGGAATGAACCCTAACCTCATCCAAGGTCCTCATGCTCAGTAGTCGCGCCTGTGGGCAGTAAACCAAAAAGACATCTGCTTACTACTATTAAGTACTTCTGTTCTATTTTTTATGTTGCGCCTTATAACTTTTATTCTTTATGTTAACTTGTAAAAGGAAAGGATTTCATACAGTGTTATTACATGGGACATAAGTATAGCGGTCTACTCCTTCGGGGAATACAACTGAGATGCGATGTTTTGTTATACAGAGACATGATAATAAACGTGCTCACAAGTGTTATTTAATGCAAGTATAATGAATGTCTTAACAGATTGTATTTCTGTATGATACATCGTAAGTTTAGATTTAGACGATCAATCTCTTATACATATTATAATGCAGCAGATGCAAAACAAGCTACAGCGCATTGCATCACGATACGAGGGAGTCGGATTCCCGTTGAATGAACAGTTGTGAATCGAGCGCAATACTTAGTCGACTGTATTGTTATTGAATACGATATGCACATTACGATCTGCATAAGCGGTATAATTGGGGGCTTTTGCATCGCGCAGCGCGAGCGTAGCGAGAGCAAGTGATGCAGAACCCCCAATTATACCCTACTAACGTACACCCCAACGTGCTAATCGACCAGTAGGGTTACTTAAAGACAAGAACAATTTAAGAGCGCTGTGATCGGTATAAACAGTAAATTGTTGGCCGTTTTCAATATAGCAACGCCAATGCTCAAGAGCGGTTATGACAGCTAACGTTTCGCGCTCGGTGATGCTGTAGTTTTTTTCAGCAGCGGTCAATGACTTGCTCATATATGCAATTGGATGTTCCTTGCCATCTATTGTTTGAGTAAGCATTGCACCGACACCATAACTACTGGCATCCGTATGTACTTCAAACGGCTTAGAGTAATCGGGACACGAAAGTACTGGGGCAGAGACTAGACACTCCTTCAGTTTTTGAAACGCAGAGTCAGCTTCTGGAGTCCATTTGAAAGGAGGGGTGCCCTTCTTGGAAGAGGTCAACTTATTTAAGGGCCCCGCTATGGTGCTGAAATTAGGTACAAAGCGTCTGTACCATGTCGCAGTACCCAGAAAACGTTTGAGGTCTTTCCGACTTTTAGGCGTCGGATAATTGAGTATTGCCTCAACCTTGACTGGATCCGTACGTAAGCCCGAGCCATCAACAACATAACCGAGGTATTTAAGTTGAGAACGGAAAAAACTGCATTTCTCAAGGTTAACAGTTAGGTTAGCCTGTTTTAACTTGTCTAACACACGCAAAAGTAGTGACATGTGACTATTGAAGTCTTGTGAAATGATGATGACGTCATCCAAGTAAGCAAAGACCTTTAAGTCAAATTCGGAAAACAACATGTCAACTAGTCTCTGCTGAGTTGCTGGTGCATTTGTTAAGCCAAAAGCAGTACGCTTAAAACAAAACGTGCCCCTACCAGGAACGTAAAACGCTGTTTTCTCACGGTCTTCAGCAGCGATTGGTATTTGCCAGAAAGCTTTAGATAGATCTAAACTTGTTAAGTAGCGTGTAATAAATTCGATGGGGCAATCATTAAAAATAAGATTCAAGCAAATATGTGACAAGTATTTATTGAAATAATTAAAATTAAAAGCTATCAAAATTATAATTATAGTATTCGAATTAATCGACACGTAAAAAGATATCAAGAGGTATTAAAACATTATTTATTTTTATTATTGTGTAGATGAGAATATTGTTCAGATACTTCAAATAACATTATTAGGGAAAACGACACTTTAGAGAAAACACGGCATAACTATAATTCATAATATCCACAGTTCATAGTACTCACAGTAAATACCATTCACAGTAAATAACATTCACGGCATATAACATTCACGGTAAATAACATTCACAGTAAATAACATTCACAGTAAATAACATTCACGGTGAATAACATTCATGGTGAATAACATTCACGGTAAATAACATTCACAGTAAATAACATTCACAGTAAATAACATTCACAGTAAATAACATTCACAGTAAATAATATTCATAGTAAATAACATTCAAAATACACAAATAGTTTAAAGAACAAGAAAGGTACTTAACTGAAGATCTGCTCGGTCCGACGGCTCGACTAAGAATGCCCGATGAGGGATCGGGCCCTGGCTTTTATAGGCAGTGACAAACAAGTGACGTCATCGAGCCGTTAGTACCAAAAACACGTGTTCAAATTTGATCAACTACACTATTTTACTTAATTAGATTGATTTAAATGTATTAAAATATCTATAATTAGGTTATAAATATAAGTATTGTAGTCTACATAGTGCAGAAGTGGTTTTAACAATGTTTTTATGATTAAAATTACAATCGAGCCAATTTTCGGAATCAAAAAGTTTTACATTCACTTTAATTCAAAATATAGTACTAAAAAGTATCAAAAATACTTAAAAGATATAACACGTGCGTCTCGTAAGTTGTCCAAAATCTCGGAAATGTAAGGGAGATTGTAGGCATCGCGCTTAGTGACAGAATTAAGTTTGCGACTATCAAGGCAAAATCGAGGCTGGCCGTTCTTTTTGTTTACAATCAGAACAGGAGATGACCATGCACTCTCGCAAGGCTCAATTACGTCGAGTGAAAGCATTTCATCTACCTGTTCGATCAAGATACGCTGCTTCTCCGGTGACAGTCGATAGTACCGTTGACGAATCGGTGCTGCATCACCCGTCTCAATGCGATGCTGGATAAGACTTGTTACGCCCAAACCTTTGCGATGAAAAGAAATGTCTTCAAACTGTTTGATGACACTATCTGCTAGTTTCTTTTGAGGCTCATCAAGGTTAGTATAGCCTTGTATGAAGGAATGCTGAGGAGTGTCTAAAGAGCAATTATTGTTTTTGACCATTGTAATGCTACCAGTATATTTGGGACATATTTTGAAATTACGCCAAAAATCTATACCCAAGATAAGATTTCTCTTAATATCTGGAATGACATGAGCTTTCAATATGTGAAATTGATTTTCGAAATTAATTGGGATGTTAATATTACCTAAGCTAATTAAATTTTGGCCTCCTGCTGCTGTTACTGTGATGCAGTCTTTTTTGATAAGTTGCAAGCCATAATCTTCAAGTATTTTATGAGCACCGTTGCCTAAAATGGTTACTGCGGAACCGGAATCTAGAAGACCCGAAACGGTGAGATCATTAATCAGGACAGACACATAAGGTCTATCATCAGTATCACCTTTATCCTCGAGAACAGTGTAGATATTATACGATTTAAAAAATAATCGAATTGTTTGCAACCAATCCTGCCACTCTTGGTTGTCAAATCTATTATGAGCACTGTTCTCGGCAGTTAGTTTTTTTTCTTATTAGAATCCTTATCTTTTCTACAGTTTGGGCAATCTGGTGTTTTAACGCCCTCACGACCACAAGAGAAACATACTACTACATCCTTGTTTGCAGTACACTGCCTTAGATTATGTGAGTTATTACGACAACGTGGGCAGTAACGTTCTTTAGGATTAGGGTTAGGATTAGAATCAGAAGTACCAACTGCATGAACATAATTAGGAGTAGAACTATTATTATTTGTGTTATTATTATTATTACTATTTTGACTGTTATTATACTTATTACTGTTGTTATTGTTGGAATTTTTACCATATGAGTTATTATTATTAAATTTAGAATAATTTTTATTATTAGATTGTCTTGAATATGCTAACTCAGGTGCTAATGTATTAGGAGACGGTTTAGGGGGTTCTTTAAACAGAGAAAATCGTGTTTGAATATTTTCATAATTTCGGCACAATGTTCGTAATTCGTCAAGAGAATTTATTTCCGAAACAGAAGCAAGGATGCTCGCGTAGGTCGGACGAATATTGTTTGTCGTGTGTATTGTCGGACAACTTTTTCATAAGCCGCGAAAAGAGTCCAGACATAATGGATAAGTAAATCACTATACTCTCAGTTTCACCCTGTGTGCGAGACCTAATCTCAGTAAGCAATCTGTAGTCATAGTCAGATTGGTCGAAATCACGTCTCAACGCCAATGCAAGATCGTCCCAACTCGAAATCGTATCCCTAACACTTCTGTACCAATGCAACGCATCACCGCTAAATATTTCTGTTGCGTTAGATAATATTTTGTTAAAAAAAATACTTTTAGCGTGACATAATTCCTCACAGCGCTGAATAAATGCTCGTACGCAAGACTTGCCATCATATTTTATTTTTGAAAATTTGTTAATGTTGCCTTCACAAGTGACGGAAACATTAATAGGTGTTGAAGAAGAAACAGATAAGCAGTCCGTACTAGTGGAAGCTAAAGGATCCAAAGCAGAATCATTAAGCGCATGAAGCTTCGTAGTAGTGCTCTTGAAAAGTCTAACACATTGTTCGTAAGTCTCCTTTAATTTGTCGTCTTCAAATGCAATACGGTTAAGGCGGTGATAGACATGGTTAAGTAAATTTTGACTCCGTAACAATGTGTTTTTATCTAAGGAAGTAGAATCTAAATTATTGTTAACCTTTTCAAGAACATCCACTTCACCCTTAAAATCGTCTGATGGATCGAAAGGACTAGTTAGGATGTCTTCTGAAGGAAACAATGGTCCACACTTAGCAATTTGTTTACGCAGTTCGTGCACTGTAGCAGCCGGAGATTCTCCCCTAATAGCGACTTCGTACTCGAGCTCAGCCTTTTGTAAGGACATAAACTTTACTTGATGAGCCATAGCGAAGTAAGTTTAAATAGCAAAAGTAAAAAAAAATTAATGCAAAAAAAAAAAAATGAAATTGGGTAAGTGTTGAATAATTCAATGACGTGAAAAAACAATTGATATTTCAACAAATTACTCCGTCTGTTACAATCTTTAGGTAAAACTAAGCAACGTCTTGGTTGTTTTTCCACGAAGAAGATTGTTAACGAAAAAAAAAAATAAGCGTAAGTAAAAAAAACAAAAACGCAACAAACAATATAAAAGCAAAACAAAAAAAAAATGTAACTAATGTGTACGCACTTTCATTAAGAAAAAAAAAAAATTTTTTTTAATAAGTAGCGAACCAAATAATTTTGCTGACTGTACCACTGCAAAAATACAATACAAAAGTGACAAGTAATCCTTGATTACTATTTTCTTTTATTATAATAATTATATTTGATGTGTATACCAAATTATGTGGTTGACTGTACTTAACTCAATAATGCTAAAAGTGTTTTTTTTTTCAAAACAAGCAGGTACAGTTACACTAAATTGAGTTGACGAATGTACAACTGATTTCTAATATAACCGTTTTAAAAAAATAAAAAATCTTTTTTTTTATTCTACCTTACAAAAAAAAGAAAAAACTCATACAATTTGAACAGAAATGTTAACGGCAATTCGTAGTAGCGTCAAGTCTATGACCGTGACTGTACCTTCTTGTAAAATATTACAATGGAATAATTAATCAACAACAAAAAAAAAATAATATCACGTACACCTTAGTTACTTTGCAACCAAAGAAAAAAAACGTTTCACAAAAATAAAAATAAGTAAAAAAAAACGCACACAAAACACCAAAAAACAAACCTCCACAGAAACAAAAAAAATAATTGACCATGTATTAACCACGAAAAGGGCGCCAATGCGGCGGGTACGTGTGGAGTGGTTCTCGCTCGACATAAAATTTATTATAATAGGAGTCGTGGGTATCTACTGCCCGTCAATTATTTTCCCTTGCACTAAATGGAGGTAGGCGCTAAGTACTATCCTTGCTTCACGTAGACGGTGGTCGGTGATGACGCTCAGCCGAGGAGGCGCTTCCAGGTGGACGACCCGCAGGTGGAGAATGTAGTGTGTGTGGTAGTGCGTTCCGGGCGTTCCTAGGTGCCTGCTACGTGCGACAATGGAACGACGGTTGTGCCCCGGACTTTGGACCCTGGAATTCACGTCCGTCCATATAAATAATTATTCTTTGTTCGTCCTCCTCCGACTGTGATTGCCGCGGAAACATGAAGCGGAAGTACAATGCGCGTAAGGCGAATGTGTGCAGATATCACAGTCAGAATCGGAGTTTACAAAACCATAGCTATTTAGGAAAAAATAGTTTTTATACATGTATAAAACATAAAATACACAAAGCGTCAATTGAAGCAAAATATGACAACAAAATTACGAATGATGAAGTCGCTAGAAATGAGTTCTACTGAGGTGAAAAGATGATAATGAAAACTGCAAGTCATTTATCCAATGATCACCCAACATATAGGCAGTAGCAATAAATGAATGTTTCAACACTTACCCAATACGGGGAAAGACACTGAAGCTATTATTGTAAAGCAAATAAAAAGTTTTAAAATTTTCGTATATTTAAAAAAAGTACGGTGAGACGAACACGATTGACGTCACGCACTCTGCACTGGCAAAAGTACTTCAAGGAGCGCGTGAACGTGTGTCTTCCGTGAGGACTATCGCTTAATGACCCTGTTTTTTAAAATGGTCGCTTCGTTACTGAGCTATTATGTCGCCGTCACCGAGCCGACCCGAACGTCTGCGTTCGGAAACAATCGGTGGGACAAAGTTGAGTAAACGTATGTGATTTACATTAGTACAGTAACCCAGGTGAACGAATCGAGACCATATCACAATGACGCAGAGTACTAAATTTGCTTAACTTGCAGTTGAACAGATAAAGATAATGACTACATATTGTTTACTTTTTTAAGTTTTATGCTAAGTTTCGATTTTATACGTAGACCTAAGTTATTATTGTAGATATGATGTTGTAAATAAATAGATATAAATAAACAATTGTAATAATAGATGTAAATATTTCCTTTTTTTTTTAAAGTAAGATTTTGGAACGTTGGAATCAGCGTACAACGTTACAGTGAGCTGCCCCGTGGCGGCGGCCAGAACTGTGTCGGAGGGCCGAAGGCTCTTGGTGGGATGGGTGTCTGCGCGGGTAAAACTGCTGGAACCCAGACCTCTGAGGTGCTACCGCTGCCATGTGGGCAACCACACGGGAGCTATGTGCCCCTCGGAGGTCGACCGCAGCGGACTTTGTTTCCGCTGTGGTCAGCCCGGTCATCGGGCCGGCTCGTGTAAGGCCACGCCGCACTGCAGTGCATGTGCGGCCCGACCAAGGGCAAGAGGTCCGCCGCCGCCGCCGCCTCTGCCGCCGCCGCAGCTTCCGTCGCCTCTGCCGCTACTGCTGTGGGTGCTGCGACTCCTGGTTCTCGGGAGGGGGCCGAGATGGAGTGCCAGTAATGGTCCCATCGTGGCCTCCTCCAGAGACAAGTCGGCCGCTGTGCTGTTGCGCAGTGGCTGATGCCTGGGGACGGTGAGCGTGGGTGGCTCGCCGTCCGATACCGGGCTGAGTCGACGACGCGTTGTGCTTCACGCGCGCTTCAAGGAGCCGTCAGCACCAGAGACGGGGCCCCATAGGGTCGGTGCCTGCTAGGGTTGCGGAATTTGTTCGAAAGAGTTACCGCGGCCCTGGAACGCAAAGGGCACATGGAGGAGCACGGGTGGGTTTTAGTCAGTAAAAGTCTGACACTCCCTACCGCTCCACCCAGGGCGGGAGGGGTCATTTGATGATTTCCCATCCAAAAAAAAAAAACAAAAAAAAAAAAAAAGGGGTCCCCCTTCAAGGCGGGGGGGATGTTTGGTATAGTTTTTTATATACCGCTAGTTTAGTCGAGTATAAATCCTCGCTCCTTGAAAATCCCCACCCTATTTCTGTTCCTGCGACCAGCGCCGGCATATGCGTCACGGCCAGTGTGCACTGAATCGTCTTGAAGTGAACACGCATTCAAACTGCGCGCTCGTGGTTGCATTTGCGCCGGAGCACCGATAAATAACTCTCTCAACAAAGTGTTTTGTGCTTCTCGTCATATAAGTGAAACTATATTTGTGAACTATAAGGAAATTGAAGAAAATACACCACGTGGTATCGTGTCATGGACATATGGTGTATGGGTACAGTGCAGCTAAGTTCTAGAAGAAATCTCGCCCATTGCCTGTAAGTACCTAGCCTATTCCTTAATTTCCGTCACCATTCCCAATTTACTCGCTAATAAAAGCTAGTCTCAGCCCGCCATCTTTAGTATTCAATTGGAGGCAAGTTCATCTAATTACACGCCTGTCTTGTCAAGGTGAACTATTCCTTTTAAAGAAATCTTCATAATACAGTTCACTAAAAATTCCCATATCAGCGAACCTAAATTCACACCAGCTTCCTTGTATATTGTCATTAAAAAAAAAAAATATCCTGTAATGAATGTTTAAAAAAAAAATTAATTAATTAATGCGTTTTAATTAAGATGGCGGGCCATAAAACCCGCCAAAAAAGTATGGCATTACGCTAGCGCCAAGTTTAATTTTCATGGACTACAAAAAAACGCAAGAGTTTTTGTGTAACAAATCGTTTGAACACCGTATTTTTTCCGAAAGATTAAATTAATTAGCCTGTAATTACGCCCCGCGGGCCAGCTCTGAAATTACTTTTTTCGGTTTTCAAATCACCCAATTCGACCCTCTAAGGGTTGCCATACTTGTAACAGATGACTTGAACTTTTCTGTCATCATCTCCCGGTCTATCTAGGATGATGACGCTGACATTGAGGCCGTTCCTAACGGTGACGTAATTTGTTTACCGGCTACTATAAATATTGTATCCTGATGGTATCGAGACACATTCCGCTTACTTACTTGCTTTGTGCGCTTATTCGTTTAGCTATAATAAAGTATTTGTTTATGCTTATTCGTATTTTATTTAAACTCATCTGCACCCGACAAGTATCCACCTACCTACTTACCTATATGCTAGTGCTCGCACAGTAAGTGGGCCAGGACGGCGTTATTTCATCGCACGGGCATACCCACTTCATATACATATAAGAGGAGGGGTGTCTTCACGAATAAAAGCATCTTCATTACTCATTATGTTTTATTTATTAATCAACATTACTCATTATGTTTTATTTATTAATTTAAATTAATTACTGTAACACTTGTACGGAACCGCACATTATTTTAAAGAGTCACGCGCCGTGCATTGTGCACGCTCAGCATTTCGTACCTATCATTATAGGTAATTTGTATTTACAAATACAAGTTTTTTTCAATAAATCAGTGTTCAACGGACATTCGCGGTGGTCGGTTTTATTTTATCATCATCCCTATAGAATCGTCCCTGCATCACCATTAAGTGTAGGGATCCCCTACATTTATTTTGGTCCTTCGAGCTTAGCAGCAGGACGTCGTCGCGGTACTTTGAGCTAGCGCGCGTACGGCTCAGTGACAATTTCTCGCGAACGTGGTTCTGTGTTCAAACCCGTGGACTCTTATAGTAAGAAAACCATTTCGAATTCTATCATCCAAGACGGTCGTGGTAAGCAAATCACGGCGTGATATCATCATCGGGCTCCGTGGAGCTCATCATCGGGTGGCGCGAGGGTTCAGTGTCTGCAATCATCACATTATCATCACGTGGATCATCGTATTTCCAAGTATGACTGTTCCTTTTACCTACCCACATCATGGATAATCTTATTGTCCGACAGTCGGAAATTATCGCCAATTTCTCTACCATCAAGAGCAACTTCAGCAAGGACTCGGATTCCCGCAAAACTACGGATTACCTCAGGAACCGTTTAGACAAGATAGACAACCTCTGGGGAGAGTTCGAACAAAACCATAAGAAAATATCGGAGCATAAGGATGTGGCGGTCGAGTATTTCCTCGACAACACGTATCAGAAGGGCAAGGATCACTATCAAACGGTACGCAATCTTATTTCGTCTTACGGCAAATCAAACAAATCAACTCAACCTGATGGCAAGTTAGACGAACTAATATCACTGCAACGCACGAACTTTAGGGCATTCACTCGATTGGTCAAGGGTATCAACATTGATCAGATTTCTGACAAATGGGAACTTGAGGATGAGCTCAAAAACATCCAAGCAAAGTGGATAATGATCGATGCGCAACATTTGCAAATCGATCACATCCTAGCTGGAGGTGACTTATCATACGACGAGGAGTTCAACAATCATGAATTGGCTTACAAAAACATCAAAAGGAAGTTGAATAAGAAAATCTCCTCAACAACTCATTTAGAGAGATCGACCCCGCACATTGACATACCGTCATTTAGCGGGAACTACACGCAATGGCCAACATTTTATGACTTGTTCACCGAGACAATTCATAACAACAATTCTATCACGAAAGCTCAGAAGATGAAGCATCTCAAGGGAAAACTTAAGGGAGAGGCAGAGAGACTCGTCTACCATCTCCATATATCATCTGAAAATTACGATACCGCATGGGATATCTTATTACACCGGTACAATAACACTCAACTCCTTTTCACCAATCACATTGAAATCTTCCTAAACCAACCCAACATCCAAAGGTAAACATCATTAGACATCAAAAGGTTGTATGATACCACAACTGAATGTATTCACGCGATACACAATCTCGGGGTTGATACGAATACATGGGATCCGTTGTTGGTTCACTTACTTTGCAAAAAACTAGATCCGGAAACGTATACTGGATATAAAGAGGCACGCAGGAATCCTCGTGACCTACCAAAGCTGGAGGAGTTGATGTCTTACCTCGAGAGTAAATTCACCGCTCTTGAGCCCATTAAAAACAATAAGGAACCCCCATCATCAAGCAAACGGAACCCAAATCAATCGCATAATAAGCAAAATAATTATAAAGGTTTCGCTAGCAAAAATTTTCAGGCTATCCTTACGCAAACTTCGAAATGCACCATATGCAATTCAAATCATGCCCGTAATTTGCTATCGTGTAAAAAAATTATGAATATGACAACAGATCTGCAATTAAAATTGGTGTCGAAATCAAATATTTGTCGAAATTGCTTATTTAGTCATGACGAAAATCGATGCACTTCGACGAAACGTTGCAAAACCTGTCAAGGTGATCATCATACCATACTTCATGAAGCGTGTATCTCATCATCAAAATTAGCTCCCCAAGCTACTTCACTATTATCATCATCATCTCCAATGACCGCTTCGCCATCAAAACCAACAAACAAACACCCTAACGCTAATCATGTCGCAGGGGTTGACGAAGAGTTATTGTTGACCACGCTGTCAATAAATGTCAAGGGTGCTGATGGCAGCTACGTGACCCTCAGGGCACTGCTAGACCAGGGATCACAAATATCATTAATATCGTAAAATGCTGTTCAGCGATTAGGGTTGCAGCGCCAACGATACAATGCATCAGTATCGGGAATAGGTGCAGGTGCTAGGCAAAGCAAAGGACGAGTATCAATCAACTGTCAATCTATCTACGGTGACTATCATTTTACTACAGAAGCATTGGTTTTGTCAAAAGTAGCTAACTGCTTGCCTGGTGTGTACCATTCAAAAAACAATCCTGGCCTCATATCCAGCATCTCCAATTAGCAGATCCAGAATACAACGTGTCTAAGCCAATAGATATTCTCTTAGATGTGAGTATCTACTCTCAAATCATCATGGATGGTCTCATCAAAGGACCAGTGCAGGCTCCGATTGCGCAGCAGACCGCACTCGGATGGATCCTGTCTGGCAATATTCGTACATTTAACCGTCATATCGTAACAAAGGAGTTATCAGATCTGTGGGAAACAGGGTTCTTCAAATTAAAGAATATTTGCAGTCTTGAACTAGTTTTATATTTTTCCTTTTTTTAACACCTTCAGTCGTACGTCCTATCCAATATATTTCTCAAGATGGCGTCTCAATCCCTTCTCCCTTCCGTCACCACTCGCTCTCTCGCTCACACCTAGCAATGTTTCTCTTTCTCCCACTTACGTTCCATTTCCCACAGATCTATCAAAATATTGGGAGATAGAGGACGTTGAAACATCATCATCCCTTACCAGTGAAGAACAATACTGTGAAGAATTTTATCAGCAAGCTACTCGTCGCTTGGATACTGGTAGATACGAGGTTGGCATACCCATGAAACCCGAATATGAAAATCAGCTTGGATCGTCTAAACCCAAGGCTATTGCACAATTCAAACAGTTGGAAAGAAAAATGTGCAATAACGAATCATTTGCAGAAAATTATAAATCATTTATGTCTGAATATCAAGAACTGGGTCACATGTGTAGTGCTAATAATGTCGACGAATCAAAACGTGCCTTCTACTTACCACATCATAGCGTTATGAAATTAGACTCAACAACAACAAAACTTAGAGTCGTTTTCAATGCATCGGCGAAATCAACATCAGGAAAAAGCCTAAATGACCTCATGTGCTGCGGACCAAATCTTCAAAGAGACCTCATGACACTCATCTTAACCTGGAGAACATACAGATATGTTATCACAGCAGACATAGAGAAAATGTTTCGCCAAATCTTTATCAGGCAATCCGACCGTCATCTTCAATCAATCATTTGGCGGCAATCATCTCAAGAAGTACTCAATGAATATCATCTTACTACCGTAACGTACGGCACTAAGGCCGCTCCTCACTTAGCGATGCGAACGTTAAAACAGCTGGCAATAGACGATGCAGACAAGTACCCTCTAGCTGCGGCAGCCTTAAATCAATCATTTTATATGAACGATCTGTTCAGTGGAGAAAATACCATTCATCAAGCCAAGGAGCTCCAACATCAGCTTATTGAGATGCTGAGGGGAGCTGGCATGAACCTCCGAAAATGGTCCAGTAACGTACCAGACCTACTGGTAGATCTATCACCAGATCAACTCAACAACCCCATAGACTTCAAGTGCTCAGAAACAAGAAAAACACTTGGATTAAGATGGAACTCATCAACGGATAGCTTTAGCTTCCAAAATCAATTAAGTCATCCTAATAAATGTGTCACAAAGAGACAGCTACTCTCGGAAATTTCAAAGTTATTTGACCCCTTAGGCTGGCTGTCACCTTTATCGATCAGAGTAAAACTACTTTTTCAAAATGCATGGTCATTAAATTTATCATGGGACGAAGAAGTTCCGCAACCGATTCAAGATGACTGGAATCAGATTAAGAATGATTTTAACGTTATAGATCAATTTATCATACCACGTCATCTTGGCAACACAAACCAATCATATCAAATCCATGGATTTTGTGACGCATCCGACAAGGCATACGCATGTGTTGTGTATGTAGTAGCTAAAGACAATAAGGGCGAAAGCACATCAACGCTCGCTGTAGCAAAAACAAAGTTAGCACCACTAGCAAAAAAGGTATCATTACCACGGCTAGAGCTATGTGGGGCGCTACTACTATCTCAACTTATCAAGAAGGTCATGGAATCATTATCAAATCAAGACATGGAGATTTATGCCTGGACAGACTCCATGATAGTATTAGGGTGGATCAGAGGCGACGTGAAGAGGTGGAAACAATTCGTAGCTAACAGAATTAACAAAATCATTAATATCATTCCATCAGCAAGTTGGCATCATGTGCGGTCTGAAGAGAATGCAGCAGATTGTGCTACTCGGGGTCTGATGTCACGGCAATTATTAAACTATCCGTGGTGGTGGCAGGGTCCGAAATGGATTACCGATTTCAAACAAAGCACCCTTCCTACTATCTCATATCAATCACCAGATTTGGAGACCAAGAAACTTAGTGTTAACTTAACTTAGTTAATTGAAATAAATGCTTTGAATCTTGAATCTTGAGTGCAAACACGACTTTATATCAAAATCATATTTCATTGATACACGAGAGTTTACAGAACTACAGTTCCTTGACTCGCCTTGTAAAAATCGTCGCTTGGATATCGCGTTTCATTACGCAATCACGAGGAAAACACGTCAAAAACAAATGTATTAACGTCAACAGAAATGGACAATGCATTAAATACCATTATCAAAGATGACCAATTACAACAATTTCATGAAGATATATTGTTTATCAATCAAAAAGGACATGTGCATCCTAGAAGCAAAATATCATGTTTGAATCCATTCATAGATGAGCATGGTATCCTTAGAGTGGGGGGACGACTGAAGAACGCACGCATCAACGACTCATCAAAGCACCCTATCATATTATCAAGCCATAGTCGACTCACTGATTTGATCATTGATCAAGCTCATATCACCACATTACACGGAGGGCCCCGACTGACACTTTCATACATCAGAGACAGATATTGGATCATCAGTGGAATCCGTACTGTTAAAAGGAAGCTGAGATCATGCGTTAAATGTCAGCGCTTTAGTCAATCACGATATCAACAAATCATGGCCGATCTTCCACAGCCACGAGTCACCCCGTCACGACCTTTTTCTCACACCGGTGTCGATTTCACCGGACACGTCGAGTTAAAGGCCAATAAGGGACGTGGAATCAAAACCGTTAAGGGCTATATTGCTGTGTTTGTCTGTTTGTCTACCAAGGCTGTTCATTTGGAACTAGTTTCTGATCTAAGTATTTCAGCATTTTTAGCAGCCTTTCGTAGATTCTCAGCCCGACGTGGAACACCAAGTCATGTTTACAGCGATAATGGCACGAATTTCGTAGGGGCCAACCGTATTATAAAGAAGGAGTACCAAGACATCATAGCCACAATCAACACCGATTTCTTCAATAACATTAATGACATGAACATAAAGTGGCACTTCAACGCTCCTGCATGGCCAAGTGCAGGCGGTCTTTGGGAGGCAGCGGTTAAAAGCCTCAAATATCATCTAAAGCGCATCATCGGAGATCAGAAACTTACTTACGAAGAGTTTACTACACTCCTATATCAAATCGAGGCATGTCTGAACTCAAGGCCGCTCTGTCAGTTGACAGAGAGCCCTGAAGACGACGTTCTTACGCCAGGACACTTTTTGATCGGTGGCCCGCTTCTATCGAGACCACAGACTGATCCAGATCACATAAATCAGTCAACAAGATGGCAACTCATTCAATCAATGAACAAACACCTTTGGAAAAGGTAGTCATCTGAATATTTGCAGCAACTGCAGGCTAGATCAAAATGGCGAAACCCAAGTAGGAACTTCGAAATCGATGACGTTGTTCTTATCAAGGACGAAAACTTGCCACCCGGTAAGTGGGCGCTAGGACGTATTCAATCAGTTCATCCTGGAAGAGATGGCCATGTAAGAGTAGTGAGCTTAAAAACCAAAAATAATATCATTCAACGTCCTTTTTTTTTTTTTTTTTTTTTTCTGGATGGGAAATCATCAAATGACCCCTCCCGCCCTGGGTGGAGCGGTAGGGAGTGTCAGACTTTTACTGACTAAAACCCACCCGTGATCCTTCTTGTGCCCTATGCGTTCCAGGGCCGCGGTAACTCTTTCGAACAAATTCCGCAACCCTAGCAGGCACCGACCCTATGGAGTCCCGTCCTCGGTGCTGACGGCTCCTTGCGGCGCGCGTGGAATACAACGCGTCGTCGACTCAGCCTGGTATCGGACGGCGAGCCACGCACGCTCACCGTCTCCAGGCATCAGCCACTGCGCAATAGCACAGCGGCCGACTTGTCTCTGGAGGAGGCCGAAATGGGACCATTACTGGCACTCCATCTCAGCACCCTCCCGAGTACCGGGAGTCGCAGCACCCGCAGCAGAAGCGGCAGAAGCGGCGACGGAAGCCATGGCGGCGGCAGAGGCGGCGGCGGCGGCGGACCTCTTGCCCTTGGTCGGGGCGGATGGCGCGCAGGCCCTTCCCCTAGCCCAGTGCTCGGCCGGCTTGCCAGTAGCCGCACATGCACTGCAGTGCGGCGTGGCCTCGCACGAGCCGGCCCGATGACCGGGCTGACCACAGCGGAAACAAAGACCGCTGCGGTCCACCACCGAGGGGCACATAGCTCCCGTGTGGTTGCCCACATGGCAGCGGTAGCACCTCAGAGGTCTGGGTTCCAGCAGTTTTACCCGCGCAGACACCCATCCCACCAAGAGCCTTCGGCCCTCCGACACAGTTCTGGCCGCCGTCACGGGGCAGCTCACCACAAGGGTTTGCATGCCCGTGTTGTCAGGTCGGAGGGTGCCCGCCTTGACGAGCTCGGCAGAGCACCCCCCAGTCCTGGCGACGGCGGCCACAACTTCCTCCTCCGTAACGGAGTCATCCAGGCCCACTATGCGCATGTCGATGCGCTTAGTCGGCCTGGACACCCGGACCTCGTCCGCGGGTAAGACCGCCCTCAGCTTTTCGGCCAAGGCGTCCGCGAACGGGCCACTCTCCGCTCCGGCGAGCTCGAGCTTGCGGGCACCGGTTAGGGTCCTCCTGACCCCGATGCCCCCGCTGATGCCCAGCTCTTGGAGGCTCACCGCCTCCTTCGCCCGCTTCAGTACGGCGAGATACGTCACGCCCCTCTGTTCCGCTTCCGGCTGCAGTGTTAACACTACAGCTGCAGACTTCGGGGCGCGAAGCCTCGCCGCAATGGCGTTGGCCTTCCGCCGCTGCTTCCTCGCCTTCTTCTTGGCCGCCTCTTTGGCCTTCCGCTTCTGGCCAGCAACCTGCCACTCGGCCTCGGCCGCAGGAGGGTCCGAGGGTGGGGGTGGGGGCGGCTGCGGTGCCACTGGCGCAGCAGCCTTAGCCGCTCCCCCTCCAGCCTTCCTCCTTCCCCTCTTCGCCGGGGCCGCCTTGGTCGTCGCCGGCGTCGCAGGCGCCGGCGTCACAGGCGCTGGCGCGGCTCCCACCTTGGCCTTCGCCGCCTGGCCGGACGTTACCGGGCTGGCAGCCACCGCGGCTGCATACGAGGCCGCCTTCTGCTGGCCCGGGGGCCCCCGTGTCGCCGCTAACGGGGGACGCCGGACAATGCCCTCCAACACTGAGACCTGCCTCCGGAAGGGAGCCAGCTCCTGCCGCACCAGGTCCCGTACCTGGCTCAGCACCTGGCCCCCCTCCGGCGCTGCCGGACTCAGTCCCCCTCGCGGCTCCACAGAGGCCGCCCTAGCCATCCCCGCCAGGTCTCTCCGGAGCGACTCATTCTCCCGAACGAGTCGCTCCGTAACGACCGCGAGGCGGGCGGCCTCCGCCCGCAACTCTGACGCCTCCTTTGAGGCAGGCCCGTTGGCCGCCGCTGCCGCCAGGATGGAGGCTTTGGCCGCGCTTATGGCCTCCCGCTTCGAGGATTGCTTCCTCTTGAAGGCCACAGCGCGGATCGCGGCCTCCACTACCTCCTCAAACCGGGCCCTCTGCTCCTCGGCAGCGGGAGGTTCCTCTCCCGGGGACTCCGAGTCGTCAGAGTCGAGAGTAGGCGGAAGAGTAGAGGGAGCCCTGCGACCGCTCCCTCCAGGGCGACGCCCCTCCTCCACCAACCTCCCGGCCCGACGCTCCTCCCGGGTAGAGGGAGCCAGCCCCCTCCCTGCCTCACAGCCCCTGCCCCGCCTAGCGGTGGGGATCTTGCGGGCGGAGGCGAACTCGCCCTCGGAGGACGACTCCTTGTCGTCCTCCCGTCTGGGCCGCTTGCGGACGAGCTTGACGCCCTCCACAGCGACCCCCCTTCCTCCGTCTTCAGAGCCCGCCGAGCTGACCGTTACTAGGTCTGGCGCGGAGCCGGAATCCGACTCCGCACCACCCCGGCGCTCAGGCGAACCTTCCACTACGCAATCGTACGCCATCAGCTCCTTAAAGGAAGCGGACTCGGATGACGACGATTGGGAGCCTCCTCGGCTCGTGTTGCTACTGGCAAACGGAAGGCGTTTGGTGCCCACCCCAGAGTACGGAGGGCAGCCCGCCGAAGCGGGGTGGGATTCCCCGACCGCTGAGCAGTCGGGACCCACCTGGGGACTCATTTTGCAAAGGCCTTTTCTCATATTTTCCTTTTAGAGGGTGCGGTCCCTTACTCCTCCGCCCTTTCTTCATCACAGGGCCTCTCCTCCCACCCGCTCGCTGCCTTCACAGCCACGTCTGATGAGCAGACGCGTACCAGAAGGCAGCGAGCGGGATTCCTCGCGTGTGTGTCTCTCTTGGTCTGATCCCTCACTTGCGACCTTCCGGCATGAGTGGCTCTACCGGGAAAGCTCGCAAGATCATTGAGACGCTCAAGCCCCACCACGACGACAACGTGGAGACACATTCGGTGGGGATCATTCAACGTCCTGTCACCAGACTTGTGCTGTTACCAGTAAACGAGGATACAAAACAGGATCAAAATGTCAACCATCAAAACAAACAACCAAGCCTCCAACCAACCAACCAAGCTCCTGACAAGCGCAGCAAGAAAAAGCCACTTCGCAACAACGTTTCTTTGAAGAACCTATTCACCAGCTTCATACTACTATTTCTCATGTTATTATCATCTCCTTCAGCGCAAAATATACCTAATCATGAATCATATAATCTGACGTCTTTAGAACAAAATCAAGCTATTTACTTCGATAGAATATCCAATCTTCAGTACATCCAGGACGAATGGCGCCTAGTTGTCTACTACAACATGACGACTTACTGGAAAGGCTTAGCCGACATCAAGAGTTACGTCAATCATATCAAGGCATTATGCAACACCCAAGCAAGTAAACAATATCAGAGTATCACGCATCAATTAGAGCATGAAATAAGCGAAATTGAACATTATGACATGTTACTTAAATATCAAGGTCCGAAGAGAACAAAAAGAGGCCTAGTAAACGGCGTGGGTTATATTGCCAACTCGTTATTCGGTGTACTAGACGAAAGGTTTGCTGAAAAATATAAGGGGGATATCGAGCAGATCAGTCATAATGAAGAACATCTACAGAGACTTATAAAAAATCAAACAAGCATCATAGAATCAGAGTTTAACATCGTACGCCGTAACGAGGACATCATGAATAAACAATTTTCATTTATCAAACAACGACTTCAAAATATTACTACAGAGGTGAATAATGCACGTCTTGTAAATGAGGATAGCCTTTACATCACCTCATCAGCACTAGCAGCATCAATAATCGTGTCAAATATTCGTTGGATTCAACAAACGCTAATCGGTACCGTGACAGATATTTCACACGGGCGCATTGACAGTCATTTGCTATCACCGGAGCAGTTATCATATCAACTGAGCACTATATCCAGTCAACTGAATGGTAAACTTACGATACCTGTGGACTTGAGGAATATCAAGGATCTGTATCGTTTACTAAAGGTGTCAGCGAGAGTCTTCTCTAACTACTTAATAATTGAAATCAAAATTCCACTCCTAAGCAACGAATTGTTTGAGTTGAACAAAATCATATCTATTTCACAAAAAAGAGGACTACAATATTATCATCTCATTCCATCAGTACCGCTCATAGCCTATAATCTGCGCAAGGACACAGCATTTCTTCTGTCAGACCCAGACCTACAGTCATGTACTCACGTTCCCAACGATATCTTGTTATCTGTTCTCATTAAACATGCCCATTTACAATCTAAACATGAAGCAGTCTATCTGCGAAATCAAGATATTCAATAAAAAACAACTGTGCCACTCCGTAAAATCGTCATGTGACGAGCAATGGATCAAATTGCACAGACCGAACAGCTGGTTGTATACATGTTGCTCGGAATGCCAGACACGCATTATTTGCGCCGACGTAATCACAATGGTGAGCCTTGTCGGCAACGGGATTATTACCCTAGGTCAAGGCTGCACATTGAAAGGAGAAACCTTTAGTATTTATGCTCATAACAATTATATTAATCATGTAAATATTCATCATCACATCGAAGTCCCAGAGGTATCCGTACTAAACAAAATCATGAAAACGTCTGCACCAGAGAACTTCAGTGAGGTTGAAGATCATCACCTCATTTGGAATCAATTAAGGGCTCAGATTGACGAGGTTAAGGAACAGTCGTCCACAGATCTGAGCATTCACGACATTCATCACTACACTTGGTTGTACATTAGTGTAGCATCGGTAATCATCTTGGGTGGCGTCGTCGTATACCTCATCAAAAGACAACGAAGTAGGGGCAGGGCACCAGCGTCGCCGGCCCCCCAGGGCCAGGAGGCTCTCGGGGCGAGATATGTAGTGGTCTCGCCGGCAGGCACCGCGCCGGTGGCATCGCGTTCAGCAGAATCAGTGCAAAAGTGTAGTGAAGTGTTCACAATCAGTGGTGTTGACAGGGCTACCTCGCCCACGTTTTTACGTTCAGGGCACTTACAAGACCGCGATGATTGAGGAAATGTGTATTTTAGAATAGTCGTTTTAGTTAGTTTTCTCGCATTTGTATAATTAGCTATCTATATTATTATCATTTTTCTATGTTACTTGTTTCCTACTTTAATTAATTATCTGCCAATCAATCATGTCAATTGTCACATTTGGGCGGGCAGGATGTACGGAACCGCACATTATTTTAAAGACTGACGCGCCGTGCATTGTGCACGCTCAGCATTTCGTTCCTATCATTATAGGTAATTTGTATTTGTAAATTAGTTCAATAAATCAGTGTTCAACGGACATTCGCGGTGGTCGGTTTTATTTTATCATCATCCCTATAGAATCGTCCCTGCATCATCATTAAGTGTAGGGATCCCCTACAGCACTTTTATATTATATCCTGACTTAGCTAAATCAAAAGTGTTGTTTCGATACGCTCTTACCAAAGCAAATAAGTCGTTACTATGGCAAGCTAAACAAACATTAAAGGATACTTATAAATACATCTGGTTCCAGAATGGAAGAGTATTGGTTCGCAAAATCGAAAACGATAAACCAGTTGTCATTAGGAACTGTAGTGATATTGATAAAATGGCAGCTCAGGTAACTAATTGCCGATAATAGTTAGATCGCGTCAGTTCCTTCACCGGAAGTATCAGAATTCCATGAATGTTCAACTTTAAATGATTTTGGTAACTACCTTCCAAATTGTAAACAAAAACTAACTATTGTTCATATTAATATTCGCTCAATAGTTAAGAATTTTTCCTTAGTCCTTCAATTAATTAATTCTTCTAAAATTTCTATTGATGTTGTTATTCTAACGGAGGTAGGTATCTCTAAAAACAGTAATCTCATTCAATTCTTCTATATAAATGGCTACGAAATGTACAATGCGTTGCGGGAACAGCGTAGAGGTGGTGGCATCGTGATGTACGTTAAATGTACCAATAACTTTCAAATTATAAATAATATTTCACTAAAACACTCCGAATACTTAATTGGACATGTCAAATGTCCAATTAAGTATTCGGAGTGTTTTAGTCACATCATATCACTACACGACATCAATCTGTGCACTGTATAGACCTCCCAGAGATAGTAAGCACTTGTTTGTAGAAGAATTGAAGGAGCTGTTATGCGGAGACGCCTTCAAACACTCAGATTTATACCTACTGGGGGATATCAACATTGTTCTGAAATTAAAAGATAACATTCGGGATTTCTACACGAGTTGTTTGGCCGAGTGTGGCCTAACGAGCGCAATTTCAGATTACACTAGAATCGAAAGCCGAAATGATATTATCACTCGAAGTTGTATAGATCACATTTTTGTTAGATCGCGCTCGTTGGACCTTTACTCGGCAGCGCTCGGTACTGCTAAGGCAGACCACCGCATGATCGTCTTGTCTTGCATTGGAGGCGGAGCTGAAAATGCTGCACAGGATGTTGCAAAAGTGAAAGAATTTATTGATTACACTAAATTAAAGCCAAAGTTGGAAGCCATTAACTGGAATGCAGTTGACAGTATGCAATGCCCTTTAGAAATATATAACTACATTAAAAATAGCTTTGAGTGTTGTTATGAGCAGTCAAAGTATTCCAAAACAATTAATACCAACAGCAAAAGGAATAAAGAGTTGTGGATTAACAGTAAAATTAATAGCATATGTCACAAAAGAGATTTACTTTTTAGTCAGTGGAAAAAGGATACAAGTAATAAAATACTTAGATTGTAATTCAATAAACAAAGAAATCAAACTAAAAAAACAATAGAAAAATCTAGAAACCAATATTATTTTAACCTAATAAATGAAAATAAAATGAATAAAAAGAAAATGTGGGATATTTTGAATACTATTTCTGGTCGAATTTGTAAGTCGGTAGACGAGGCAATACTCAGAGCATTCAAGAAAAATGATGTAACTTTAAGTGTAATAGCTAATAATTTCAGTAGGGGATTTACCGAAAACGTAAATAAAATATTGCCTAAATGCAACAAAAAACTTATCCCTGAATCAGATTACGTATTCCCAGTTAATAAGTCTATCTTATTTAAAAGTCCTAACGTTCGTAATATTTCAACTATTATAAAAAATCTGAATGTAAATAAATCAGCTGGTATAGATGGCATTCGATGCGTTGACGTAAAACTCCTAAGCAATAAAATAGCTAAGGCCATAGTTAAGTTAATATGCACTAGTATACAAAAAAATAATAAATATCCTCAGGAATTAAAGTCTGGTGTCGTACGACCAATTTATAAAAATGGTTCTCATAGCGACTATAACAGTTACAGGCCCATTACGATATTACCAGTCATAGATAAGGTAGTAGAAAAATACGTTTGCCAACAAATTCAGAATTATTACATAAAACACGATGTGCTATCGGATTCGCAGTTTGGTTTTCAGCCTAATAAATCAACGTCATTGCTGCTTTCTAAGTTCACAGATGAAATAAATCAACATCTAAATAATAAAAAACATGTCATCCTGTTATTCATTGATTTTAGCAAAGCGTTTGATACTCTCAGGCATAATACACTTATAACAAAGCTTGACAATACGGGAGTTCGAGGCCCGCTATTAGACTGGTGCAAGGACTATTTAAAAAATAGAACAATCCGTGTAAAGATTGGAAATGAGCTCAGTGATGAAGTTGTCATAGCTACGGGAACAGCACAAGGCTCGGTTATGGGACCCTTGCATTATTTAGTCTACGTGAATGATATGGAGAACGTTATACACAATTGCTCAGTCTATCAATACGCAGACGACACTTGTCTCGTAGCAGCAGATAGAGACTTATCAAAGGCTGAGCAACTGATTCAAAATGATTTTATTAATTTATGTAAGTGGTCGCATGATGCTGGACTTGTGCTAAATGCTGGTAAAACTAAGACTATCCACGTCCGTTCCAATCACTTCAAAAAACAATCAATCAACAACCAATCAATCAATCAATTCTGACAGGCCAATTAAAATAATTGCGCACACTCATCAATGTTTGCATGAAGAGCAAGCATCTACGCCTGGTTGCAAATGTACGTCACTGGAGCAGGTTACCAACTATAAATATTTGGGTCTAATTGTTGATGACAGATTTAACTGGGGCTGCCACATTGATGCCATATGCGATAAGCTGCGAGCAATGTTAGCCAAATATGCAATAATTAAATACAAAGTACCTTTCAAAATATTACTTAACCTGTATAATGCACTCGCAGAGTCAATAATTTCATATGGCATCACTAGCAATGGCAGAACATATAAAACTTATATAGATAAAATATACAACTTGTAGCATCGTTTAATAAAAATAATAATACCAAATAAAATTAAAATTTATAATGGTGATGACGTAACAAGTTTATTTAAATACTGTAAAATCTTGCCAATACACATTAAAATACGAAAGGCGTTAATAATAGAACAGTTCACTAACAAAGAGCTGCAAATTAAATTCAATTATAGTAAAGCAACAAGACTGGCCTCCCAATCAAAACTGGTAGTACCGCGATATAAAAACTATTATGGGAAACGTACAAACGCTTATTTATTACCTACTCTAATTAACGATATTCCAACAAACATTCAATCGGAAATAACAAATATAAATTATAAAAACAAATACAAAAAGTTCTTTGATTCTCTTTTATAATGCATCATCCTGTTTAAATTTCATTCGATCAGTAACGACGCGCGGCTACTGCCTAACCGTACTGTATTTATATTGTAAGGTGTTTTATTTTTTGTTTTTTCGTTCTACCTCACAATGTTTTATAAAATTTGGTATGTTGTAAAACTAGGCTCATTATTATGCAAATGTGTTATTATTTAGGCTACTTTAAGGTGTTTCAACATCCAGACAAACCTATCAAGGTTTTTGTGATGTTTCTTGATATGGTCTGTATTTTTTATCACTAGTTAATAAAATAAAAAAAAAAAAAACAAAAAAAAAATATAATCAAATAAATACAAAATAATATAACAACACTGTTCACTCCAAAAACGTCCGACCGACTTGGATGTCAACGGAAGAATGACCACTAAATCTAAATCTTGGAAGTCGCTACGTTCCCGCTAGAGGACGCGGCGAGCGGTCACGGAGCTTCGCCCCCTGCCCGCGGGGGCACCCTTCAGCCCATTAATATGAGCTCGTCATTATGGCGTTATGAAAATAACGTAAAGTTTCGGGTTAACGCCTACTAGAAAAGTCATAGCAACGTTAACCCGAGTGTATAATGTTGTGTTACTACAGGCGTTGTCGCGCCACTGTGTACAGCGCACAGCGAACGCTTCTTCACGACACCTCGGCGGTCGGACCCCGCCAGGTGAGACCCCCAGTGACCTGGGGGAGGCCCAGCGAGGAACGACCAGCGACGGAGGTGCCGACTTGTTGACACGCCTGCAGTAATATGTAATCCCCGTCCGCCCCGCGCACAGATCGAGCCGTTTGCGGTTTGGACTGCGAGACGGTATTATGTTTGTGTGTGAGCGGCCGTGCAGTGTGAGTACTACCGCCCAGTGCGTTTGCACTGAATAGCGATTCCACTCCGCCAATATTCGGTGCATGAGTTCGAGCGAATGTCGAGAAATGCTTATTGTGTGAGCGTTGCGCGACTCGCCTATATTAACTTAGAACGAGTCGCACTTCGCGATGTGCGTTATGTGTGGAGTCTTATTGTTTGGGTGAGCCGCGTGTTGCGTGAATGCGACTCACTCAGGCGTCATATCCGGTGCGATGGGCCGTCAAACGTCCGCGATTAGGTCGCGGGGCAGGCGCCTCGCGTCAGGCGGGCGCGCGTGCCAGGGCGCAAGATGCTTGACGTGGGGCCAAGCTGATGCGTCGGCACGCGCGAACATTGCCTTCGCGAGGCGCTGCGCAAACTCATCCAGGCTCTCAATCCCAAGGTCGCGCTGGATGACATCGTTCCTCACCAAGTAAGGGGCGTCAACAATGGTCCGCAGCGCAAGATGTTGCTGCGCGCGGAGCTTCTTGCGGTTCCCCTCAATGGTGAGGGCGAGCCATGCAGGTGCGGCGTACGTCAGTATTGGGCGTATGTACAGTTTGTACACGCCCAACTTGACGCGCACCGGGAGTTGGGACGAGAGCACCGGTCTGAGCTTGTTGCGAACAGCTTTTGCCTGCGCGGCGACCGCGCGGACGTGCGAGCCCATCGTAGGTCGACGGTCGATGATCACGCCCAGGTACTTGGCCTGGTGCGACCACTCGACGACGAGGTGGTGGGAGGCGCGATGAGCCTGTAACAATCGCCTGCGTCTTACCCACGTTAACCGATAGTCGCCATTTGGCGAGCCAGTCGGGGAGGAGGTCGAGCACGCGCTGCATCTTGGACGCCGCGTGCCTGGCGTTCATTGAGGTGGTGATGTACGCGGCGTCGTCTGCGTACAGCGCGAGCGTCGACTGCGGCGTGGTGGGGATGTCATCGGTGTAACGTGAGTAACACGCTGGCGACAGGCAGCTGCCCTGCGGCACGCCCGCCCTAACGGGGCGGGGGGCGGACAGCGCGACGTCAAATGACCACTGCTACACTGCGCACGCCTTTTATAAGCACTTTGCTACTGGTGGGGCATGGGTAGTAGGGCGTGCTGCGTGAGTAACTTGTGACGTTTCGTTACACGTGCGCTGTGCGTGTTGTTAATTTGCTTTTTATTTTGCATGCGTAATAATTGCGCCGATACGGCCATTCTGATGATGGGTGCGTCCCTGCGCCGACATCTTACAGCAATCTGTAAAAATAACTTCATTAGTTTTTGAAATACAAGTCTTGTGATTGCCAATCATCCTCATAGCCTCAGCGCTAATTTTGGATTGATTCGCGAATCATTTTAAACATCAACCTCATAGCCTCAGCGCTAATTTTGGTCACAGGTCATAGAACCTCAAAGCCTCATTGCTCATTTTGGTCCAGCCTCAACTCAACGTTTATTTTACCACGTGATTAGAATTCTGTACTTACAACGTTAACTTGATTTAAGTACTATTGTTCTCATCAGATGGCTCGTTTTCATTCATATCTCTATTCATTGCCGATATGGCCACGTTGCTTTGAACTCCAAAGTGTGGAACTCTTCTTAAATGTTCGTGGCAAACCTTTCTGCATCGACCACGACCATTAATTCGACGAATTTCATATCTGTCGTGTGGTAAGACCTTTCTTACTTCAAAAGGTCCATCATACTTTTGACTTAGTTTAGTACCTAGTCTGGGAGGCTCTTTTAAGAGAACATATTCGCTCTTCTCAAATCTCTTAACCTCAGCTTTACTTTTATCGTAGCGCATCTTGTCTTTTTCAGCCTGTTCGGTCATCCTTCTTGACACAACTTCTTTCAGCATTTCTGGATCTATTCTTTCATTACGCTCGTCAATTAGGTTTAGAAGTTCTGGAGGGACACTTCCTTTTTTCCCAGTTAGCAATTCGATAGGTGTTAGTCCTGTGGTTTTTGAAAAAGTAGAGTTGATGGCTAGCTTTAAAGCTCCCAATGATTTTTCCCAATGACATTTTTGTGTGTTTTTTATTATAGTCAAGCCATTCTTTATGATTCTCATAATTCTTTCCACTTGTCCGTTTCCTCTACTTGTATATCCAGCGTTTTGATGCAATTGTATCCCATATTGTTTACAGTAGTTTTTGTAATTTGAAGTAAATGCGCCATCGCCATCAACAATAATGCGTTTTGGAGCACCAAATAAATAAACTATCTCTGTCAGATGTTTTAAGGCACTGGCTTGAGTTTTGTTTTTGGCGTGTTGTAAGATGACGAACTTCGTGTAAGCGTCAATTGCTACAAAAACATATTCCTTCTGAGAAGCAGTACCACTGAGTTTGCCGGAAATATCGATGTGGATGGTGTGAAAAGGTTCAGGTATCTTTTCGATTGGGTTCAATCGACTTTGTGCAGCTCCTGACGGCCCTTTCATAGTCTTGCATATAACACAATGTTCTACAAAGTATCTGACTGCTGATGACATTTTGGGAAACCAAAAGTTTTCTTAAAGTTTTGCCAATGTCTTTTCCCATCCCATATGTTTGAGAGCTTCGTGATAGGTGTTAATGAGACTCCATCGATAAGACTGTGGGACCACTTTCGTGAGTTTAATTTTTCCGTCAGAATTATTTTTGAAGTGTAAAACGTTGTCTTTGAGTTCGTAGTCCGGATGAAGGTCATGATTTTTATGAATTTCTTTGATAATTTTATTCAGTTCAGAATCACGCCGTTGTTCTACAATCAGCCAGTTATCTTTCGTCGTTAAATTCATAACAACTCGAAGTGGGTTTCGGCTAAAAAAAACTGCATGTTTTAATTTTTCACCTTTTCGATATTCTACTTCAAATTCAAAATTTTGTAGGAAAGCCCACCATCTGTGTATCCTGGGCAACAGTTCTTGTTTGTAGCGCGATGCTTTTACTGCATTACAGTCTGTTATAACTGTGAATTTTCGTCCATATAGAAAATGACGAAAATGCTTAATTGCTCGAACTATTGCCAACGTCTCAAGCTCGTAACTGTGATATTTAGATTCAGCTGGTGTTGTCCTCATACTAAAATAAGCAACCACATGGCGAATCCCATCTTTTGATTGGATTAACACTGCTCCAAATCCCATTGCACTAGCATCTGTATGAAGCTCTATTGGGTACTTTTCTTTAAATATTGTAAGCAGCGGTGCTGAAGTCAGATAATTAATTATCTTGGATCGTACGGCTTCATGATCCTCAGTCCAATTCCATTTTACACCGGATTTGGTCAAGTTGTATAATGGTATCATTATAGTGGAGAAATTGGATATAAATCGGCGAAAATACCCAGCCAAGCCATTGAATTGTCTCAGTTGCTTCACATTTTCGGGAGGAGGGGTTCTTGCCAATGCGTCAACTTTAGATGAACTAGGTCTCACCTTCCCATCGCTAACTATGAACCCAAGATATTCAATAGAGACCTTCAAAAATGAACACTTTTTAATATTTATGCAGAAGCCACATTTGGTAAGAGCTTCTAGGACTTGTTCCAGTTTTTGAAAACCTTCAGCAATAGTTTTACTTGGTATAAGTACATCATCCATGTACACAAGTGCGATTTTACCTCGAAGTTCTCCCAAGGCCATATTTATAGCCCTTTGATAGACCGATGGTGCATTTTTTAATCCAAACGGCATTGTCAAATATTCATATTGGCCGTCGGGGGTGATAAACGCAGTCTTTTCAATTGATGCAGGAGAAATTGGGATTTGGTGAAACCCGCTGCCATATCAAGTGAAATATTTTGCATCAGCGAGGTGATCGAGTTGTTCCGAGATTAATGGCAGTGGGTAATGGTCGCGTACAGTATTTGCGTTTAATTCCCTGTGGTCCACGCATAACCGGTCTTCGCCATTCTTCTTTTTCACCATTATAATGGGGCTTGCAAAAGGTGATTTGCTTTCCCTAATTATATTTTTTTCTTGAAGCTCTTTTATAATAGCCTGAACTTTCTCACGTTCGACTGGTGCCAGTCTATATGGTCGTCGATTTACAATTTTGTCAGGGTTCTTTAATCGAATGGTTAATTCTCCTGTCGTTATTCTTGATCCCGTCACACTTTCCGTGAAGTATTCATTGTATTTGTTCAATACATTCAACAAGTGGTCTATTTCCTTCTTGTTTGTTATATCAGTATTTATGGTGCTTGAAGATAGGTTCCATATTTCTGTCGTATTTCTGCGTTGTTCATCTCTAGTAATTGATATTCCATTGTTTGACAATGTAACTTTTATGCCTGGAATACTCAACATATCCCTTCCGATTAGAATATCTGCTGGTAGTTCATGGTCTAGTACTATGTGAAGATCGAGCTCAAGATGTATGCTGTTCATTCTGCACACAGATGTTACTTTACTAAAGGATATGACAGATACAGGCCCGATACCCTTCAGATAAGTCGTCTTGTTTGTTTTTGGTCCAGGAAGAGTGAGGGCTATCGATTCCCTCACCAGTGAACAATCAGCTCCACTGTCAAATATAGCTTGAAAGTGCTTATTGTCAATTGTAATGGAGATAACATTTTCAGTATTTTTTCCTTTGACTTGGCACAGATTAACATTTTTTTTCAGCATTGATTCGTTTGTAACAAGTTTCGTAAGTGTGTCCAGGAATAGAGCAGTAGGAGCATTCTTTTCTTTTTTTATCTTTAGCTTTGGCTGCTTCCGTTTCTCCGGAAGTGGATGTACAGTCGGTGATAGCAATTAACTGACCCCTTGAAGCTTATCGAACTAGAACAACGTTGGAACTGGTTCAACGTCTACGATCAATAAAATAGTTATTCGAATTTGATCTTTAATACGCAGTGTTAAGGTAGGTATAATCTTGAATATTATTTTAACTTGTAATATAATACGTAATTTCGATAAAGTTAAATATGCATCGAGTGGTCTAGTGGTGACTGTAGTGAGCTGACAAATCGAGGGTGTGAGTTCGTAACCAGCGTGATTGACGCGTTTGTTTCTGTTTTGTAAATTTATTTTAAGTTATAAATAATAACTAAACTACCTTTAGCAACAAAAAAAAAAAACGAACAGAAATAAAAAAACCAAAATGATGGTAAAAACGATTATATTTTATAAAAAAAAGTATTATAAGAATAACATAAATGATATTGATGACGACACGAAGATGATAATATTTACCTACTTACTAATAACGTTGTTAACTGCACTGAGTTTAATGTAGTGAATCAGCATGTTATAATATTTAGAAATATAGGTATGTGTTTCTATTTCATAACAATAACATCACCACATTAAATATCATTTAACTAAATAAAACGGCATTATACGTTGAAGTTCTACCTACTATATATCAATTTGTTTTGTGAGTAGTTATTTTAGTTATAAGGTTTTGACAAAAAACTAGGTATTCGAAATACTTCGTTAGAAATTATAACAATAGTTAATTTAACACACACACTGACATACGTTAGTATTGTTTGTGACCAACACTGGTTACTCAAGTCATTTATAATATCGATTCGCTCAAAACCTTTGCTAGAAGTGGACGTGTCTCTGAAGGGTAACGGGGTAAAATAATTTAAATGCGAAGTTTAATGTAACAAGACTTTATATTACCACGTCTCTTCTTTTAATTAAATATATGTAACATTATAAATATACTAATTTGAACGATAAACACTGTTTTATTTAGACGGACAAGAATAAGGACAAACGAATAACAATGAACAAAGTTAGGCTTTAGCGGGAAACCTAGGTTTTGCGAGCGAGATTTGGCGTGCAGTTGCGGAACGGTCTAGTAGCGCACTAAAGAAAATGTCCTTTGGACCCGCTCTTAAGAGCGTTCATCCGTAAAAACCACGCTGGAGTCAAAATTGATGATTTCCGACGGACAATAAAACGATAATCTATTTAATTCGTAGATAAGATATTGACGTCAAATTATTGAGGATTTCATAATCTAGTGCTTGGCTGAAAAATATTTTCAAATGTTCGTAAAGTTTTCTCATTAGAACAGTTTTTACTCAATCCCTTTTTAAAACTAGCGGTCGATGGTCTACGCAAATGCTAGATAATAGTAAAACCATAAACGACAAACTTATAGAAATATTACTATTAAAAAAACAATAACATTTACTAGTGCTTGGCTGAAAAAAAAACGTAATTATTGTAAGTTTTTATACAAGAAAAGTATACTCAAAAGTGTCATTTTTAGCCACTTTTCGAGTTTTTAAACGTGTTATTTTAGGATGAAATCAAAGGTATTTTTGTTGTTTTTTAGACCTAGTAAATGAAGACATTTACGATCTAAAACATGGTACATTTTTTTTTAAAATAACTTCTATATTAATTTTACTATAAATTATTTAGTACTACTATATAATCGACGCGGAATCGCACCAGCGCTCAGTGCCGGCCGAGGCCTTTCAGAGGTTGGACGTGTGTCGCTCCCGTTGCCGCGTGCTGCGTAAAATTGTATTATAGTTTGTCGAGTTTTTAGAGCGACTAGGACGAATTGATACTTTTTGTTTATTTTTTTTTAACGAAACAAAACTTTGATGATATTTTAAAGTAATGCAGTTCAAATCATGAAAGAAGATAACTCTTTTTATGTATGATTTCATTTTTTTTTCCGATAATTATGGGTAGCAATAGGCGCTATACGGGGCAAAAAGGAAAAGTTACGGAAATTTGGCCAAGGCTAATGAAGCTAAAAAGTACGTTACCGAGGAACCACTTTTAATGTCGTAGCTGGTTATAGCCAATTCGCATTTTTCTTACACGGGGATTTTAATAACCGATAGAAAATAGAAGGTCACATTCTTCAATATTAGGACATTAATAAAAAATATATATTTGTTACAAACATACAAATATTTCCTCTTTATAATATTACTGTAGATTGCAAAATAAAGCTTTGATGCTGACGGGGCCATTATTTCGGTGATACTGTAGATTTCACGACACTAATTATTATACGAAACAAGTTGCGCTGTACTGAAACTAGTTTTGTGAAATTAATTATTTCTTCTTATTCTATTATTCTTTCTAAACCATATAAAAACTGCAAGTCAATGAGGGTATGTCACAAGAGAATGATACCGAAGAATCACAGCTACCACAAGAGTTGATAAAGAATTGGAAATACTGGAATCGCAATCAGAAATAATAAATGTGACAAATGAATGCGATCTTTAGGTATAATTTTCCACTATTATTATTTATTTAAAAAAATACAATTCTTTCAATGTAATATGTGCAATTCTAAATTCGAACTGAGTAGTCACGATGAAACACAAAAAATAAACTAATTAATTATGCCATAATTTCAGGAATTGGCCTAACAAATTTGAATGAAGTTGTTACATCGATGGACTTACTGTTATGTCATTATTCACTTATAGTAAATGTCATGATAAAGTTGCTGAAATGTGGAAAAATTCCGCTGAAGAAAGTATGTTTGCATCAGCTCAGGAGGAAACAGCTGCTGCTCGATTACAAGGTGACACTCGTAACATTCCGATGATACCAGTGGAAGCAGACAGTTGATGGAGCAAACGCTCATATAAAAACCAGTATAATGCATAGTCCGTGTGTTGCAGCTATTATAGCACATCACACAGGAAAAGTTCTCTACATTGGGGTCCGGAATAAGTATTCTGGAATTTGTGCGCGCGCAAATAAAAAGGAACAACAGCCTGCTCCTCACAAATGTTCTAAAAATCACGTTCATCATTTAGTATGGAACCAACAATACTGGTAGAAGGATTCAAGTCCTCCGTAGAAACTCGGAAATTAAATATAATACATTGATTGCTGATGGTGATGCCAGCATATCCCGGCGTTCTAATTCAAAAAAATTAATGTACCAACCATCTCCTCCGCAATTGCAACTGAAAAAAATTATTGCTTAAAACTTATACATCTATCCCTCTGTCGGAGCATAAATTGTTGACTTCTGAACTATTGATTCGGCTGAGAACAGCAGTAAGATTTTCGGTATGGTACTGGCAAACACAAACTTTAACCGAATCAGAAAATAATATAAAAATACTGAGAGATATTCTGAACAGCGCCAAACAGATCCTTGAAGATCAGAGTGAATGTGACTTGTGCTACTGCACCAAAGAGAGAAAAAAGAAACAAACCAAACTCTCGAAGCCAAAACATTGATATTAAAACTGCCCCACGATTTTACCAAAAACCGTGCAGAGCAGTTCAACACCATAGTAGCAAAGACTGTAGGTGGGAAACGCATAATTCCCTAAAAGATTCATATTCCGTCCGTTGTCATGCCGCTTGGTTAGTTTAAACACAGATAAACCTCAAACTACCCTTTATAAATGTGCCTACCTGAAAAGTCCAGGTCAATCCCTGAAACATTTAGAGCAAAACCGTTTTTCTATAAATCAAAATACCTCGCCGAAAAATAAACTTTAGCACAGGGCTCCTTAACAAAGTCAATTACGCAAATGCATGTCAAACGCCTGTCATGAACCCAGACAATTTCAAGCAGGCACATGTAGTTTTCCTTGAAAATTTAAAAACACTGACCATAAAACGGCATTTCATTGAAAGGGATACAGTTCTTCAGGCTGTGAGTGCCTTGTGACTCGAGCTGAGAAGAAGTATTTTAACTGCTTCCAATTTTGCCAAAATTTGTAAACAACGCCCGAATTTGAATTCAGCACTACTCGTTAAATCTATTTTATATGGATATTATTTTTATTTCATGGCGATAACGTAATTTGCAATGTTAAACATGACTGGTATTCCCAAAATATTTCAAACAAAAATGTGTTTCTTTTTGCGGTGTACACTAGTCCTGAATTTCCAATAAAAGGTGTAAAAATTTACAAAGTTTTGTAAAGAATTTCAATTTTGTAAAGATAAAATGATTCCTCGTTTAACAAAATTTTATTATGTATGCGTTCTTCCGAAATAATTGATCCTGAAATAGCCGATCAATGCAATTGAGGGAAACTATTTTATGATTTATACAGCTTTTTTATCTTAAATGATTTAGGTACTAAATATAACATGATAAATCTTTATATAATTACCCACCTACTCATCCTAACCATAAAATGAAAAAAGCTATCAACAATCCACTAGAACTAATTACCAACACTTAAGTTGCACACAATTATTAATATTATTTTTCTCCAAAATAACTAGATATCGTCTGTAGAGGATTTCATATATGAAAAGGTGTAAAGGCAAAATAATATTTCAAATATAATTATTTATTAATCATAAATCTACAAATCATCAGAATAACAATAATTTGTATTTAACTTCCAGTTTAATTTTTCTATAACAATACATTATTATTGCTCTAAAGCTAACGGATCAAAGTTGGTTAGTCGAAGTACAAAGAGAGCGCACGCGGCTAGTCTACGCACACAGTTACCCACGCTTCTGTGTGAGTGAAATTTGCGAACTATTTACCTAAACCTGACGTGCCGCGCTAGGCATGAACGCTCTTAAAACCGCCGGTCATCGCCAACTCAGCGGCTGCGTTCCGTGAATGGTTACAGGCCATATCCCGAATGCATTATTTACATATTTACTTAATCTAATTTGTATAGTGTAGATATTTGTTAGTTATGTTAATTCATACAATAAAAATTTATGTGTGAACTGTAAACAAGTTATTAAATTAAATATGTGGTGTGTGATGATTTTTATTAATACGATTAGTCATAGATAATGCGTTCCATGCATGTTTGTGTTTATGATAATTAGGATGGAACGTAATTGCAAAATGTCATGTGTCAACTGTCAAACGTGAAAATAACAAACTTTATTGTGGTGTGTTGTGATGGAATGTTTTAGTGTTTTTACATTATTTATTATATCTAAATGGGGATGTAGACCGCTACACTACCCCCCTTCTGAGCTGTAGCTACCGCTACGAGCGATAGTAATCCGGGAAGCGGACAGTTCGACCGGAACGGGTTTTCTTTATGTCGGCGGTATTTGGCAACAACTGTGTGGCGGTACTCGTCGAACTTTGTTTTGTGCTGTTTGGGGCGTCATCTTCTTCGTTGTTGAGGTAAGCGGGCTTCAATCTATCTATACTGACGGTTTTCTCCTTACCCCTTACCTCAATTTTATAGTTTTTCTCGCCCTTCTGCAGCACTTTGTACGGTCCGGTGTATGGCGGGTCGAGTGGTCGGCGCACGGCGTCATGTCGCAGGAAGACATGCGTCGCCGTTGCCAAGCTGCGGGGCACGTAGAACGCCTTCTGGCCGTGGCGACTCGCCGGTGTTGGTGACAAACTGGCCATCTGCTGCCGAAGACGTGCTGCGAAGTCGGCGTAGTCTGCGGTGCCGGAAACTGTTGGTGAGATAAATTGTCCCGGTAAGCGTAGTGGTTCACCGTAGACTAACTCCGCAGCTGATGCATTGATGTCTTCATTCCAGGCGCTGCGGATGCCGAGCAGCACGAGTGGAAGAGCATCGGACCAGTTGGTGTCGGTGTGGCATCGGATGGCCGCCTTGAGCTGGCGGTGCAGGCGTTCGACCATGCCATTGCAGGCTGGGTGGTACGCCGTCGTTGGCCGATGCTGGCTACCGAGGGTCGCAGCGAGAGCGTGGAAGAGTTTGCTCTCAAACTGCGCGCCCCGGTCGGTGGTGATGCGGTGTGGGCAGCCGAAGCGAGACACCCAGCCGGCGATGAAGGTGCGGGCACAGGTCTCGGCGGTGATGTCAGCGATGGGGTATGCCTCAGGCCAGCGGGTAAAGCGGTCGATGACGGTGAGGATATACCTGTAATTATTTGAGTGCGTTAGTGGCCCTACAATGTCCATGTGGACATGCGAAAATCGCTGGGAAGGAATAGGGAAGGGATAGGTGGGAGAGGATGTGTGCCGCGAGATCTTGTTCTTCTGGCACTCTATACACTCTCTGGTCCATGCCCGGCAGTCCTTCTTCAGACCAGGCCAAACGAATCGGGAAGAAATCAATTTGACCGTGGCCTGTCTACCGGGGTGGCTCAGCTGATGAAGCTTCTGGAACACACGCCGTCTGTATGGTTCTGTAACAAAAGGGCGTATGTTGTCAGTGGAGGTGTCGCAGTATAGCTCAATGTCTGTGTCTGGGAGGCGTATTCTCTTGAGCTTGAGTGATGTGGTGTTGCACGTCAGGAGTCCTTGCAGCTCAGGATCGCTTTCCTGGGTATGTGCAAGGGCTGCATAGTCCAACGTTGGGACTGTAATAGTTTCCACACGTGATAGGGCATCTGCCACGACGTTGTCCTTACCCGCTACATACTGTATATCCGTGGTGAACTGCGCTATGTAGTCTAGGTATCGGTACTGGCGTGGTGAGCAGTTCTCACGGCTGTGTGCATACGCGTATGACAGGGGTTTGTGATCCGTGTATATGGTGAAGTGTCTGCCCTCGACCATATGCCGGAAGTACCTGACTGCGTCGTGGATGGCTAAGAGCTCCCTGTCATACGGGCTGTACTTCTGTGATGAGGACAAACGTCGTGAGAAGAATGCCAGTGGTCTCCAGCTGTCCCCTGCCTTCTGCTGCAGCACTGCGCCTATGGATGTGTCGGACGCATCTGTGAATAAAGCAAGGTCAGCGGTGGTGTCCGGGTGGACAAGTAATGCAGCTGAAGCTAAGTCTTGCTTGCAAGCGTCAAAAGCTGTTTGCATCTCATCTGTCATGACTATAGCCTGATTTCCTTTGGTTTTAGGGCCAGTGAGGACGACGTTTAGTGGTGACTGCAAGCGAGCGGCGTCTGGGACAAAGCGACGGTAAAAATTGAACATACCCAGGAAGCGACGCATCTCCTTGACGGTCTTGGGAGCTGGGTAGTCCTGGATCGCCTGTACCTTCTCCGGTAAGGGACGAACACCTTCTGCTGACACTTCATGCCCTAAAAAGGTTATGGTATCCTGTCCGAACTCACACTTGGCCGTGTTTATGAGGATCCCATACGTGGACAACCGCTTGAGGAGTTGGTGCATATGTTCAGTATGCTGGGCTGCCGTCTGTGAAAATAAAAGCACATCATCTAAATAACAGTAGCAGAACGACAGCCCGCGGAGCACCTCATCCATAAACCGCTGAAAAGTCTGCGCTGCATTCCTCATTCCGAACGTCATGTATGGGAATTCATATAGCCCGAACGGTGTGGTGATGGCAGTTTTGTGTATGTCAGCTGGCTGAACAGGTATCTGATTATATGCTTTGACCAGGTCAATTTTGCTGTATATTGTGCTGCCAGCCAGCTGATGTGTGAAGTCCTGGATGTGCGGTATGGGGTAACGGTCCGGGATGGTACGGGCATTCAGTGCCCTGTAGTCCCCACATGGTCGCCAGCTGTTGTCCTTCTTAGGAGCGAGGTGAAGTGGTGATGACCACGAGCTCTCTGATGGACGTGCTGTCCCGTTGGCCATCATTGCCTCAAACTCCTTCTGAGCGACCTTGAGCTTATCCGGTGCGAGGCGGCGTGGGCGACTGAATACTGGCGGGCCAGGCGTGGTCCGTATGTGGTGTACAGTGTTGTGACTGACCTGACGTTGTGTTCCAGCTGGCCGCGTGATCTCCGGGTACTGTCGCAGGACCTCGTGGTACTCGGTGCTACCACCGATAGACTTTACGGAGGCGATGTCCGCTGTTGAGCCGGCCGCAGATGACGCCGTAGACGACAGCTGGGTCAGCCCATCGATGAGTCGGTAATTTTTTAAATCTATTAGAAGATTATAATGTGCCAGTAGGTCGGCACCGATGATGGGCTTAGTGACGTCCGCGACCACGAACTTCCACGTGTACACGCGGCGGAGCCCTAAGTTCAGATGGAGCTCGACCCAGCCGTACGTGTCGATGGCGGTTCCGTTGGCCGCGAAGAGTTGGTACCCGGTTTTACTGCGCCGCTGCTGGAGTGATGCACGTGGGTACACGCACAGGTCGGACCCTGTGTCCACGAGGAATGTGGTTTTAGTGGTCCGGTCAGTCACAAATAGGCGGCGTGGTTGGTTGGGGCAGCCATTTGCCGCTACTTCTGGCTGCCGGCGGCATTTCCCGCGTACGTGCATGGCGTGGTGCACCGCGTGGCCTTTTCACCGAACCTGTTATGGTAGTAGCAGTGGTCGTTGTTCCACGTGGCTCTGGAGCGCGAGCGACTACGGCGGCGGCCTGAGGACGGCCCTCTGCCACCACGTTGGTGCCTATGGTGGCTACGCGAGCCGTGGTGTACCTGTCCTCTCTGTAGAGCCGCAACCTGGAGCGTTAATTCAGCTATACACTGTTTCAGCTCGCTGATCTCGCTGTTGGTGGTGCTCGCGTTGCTGCTGCTGCTCGCGCTCGCCACTGCTGCTACGGTGGAGGCCGCTGCGAGCGCTGGTGCTGGTGCCGGCGCGATCTCGTGCACGCGGTCGGCCAAATCTGCGACAGACTGTAGAGGGAGATTAGGTTGTGAAGCGATTACCGTCTGTATATTCGTAGGCAACCTACTCGCCCACAACGTGGCCAAGAATGACTCAGGCACATGTGGTCCGGCCAAAGTCTGCAGGTGCCGTAAAAACTGCGACGGCTTGCGGTCGCCTAGCTCCTCGCGGTTTAATATTTGCTGGACCTTTTTCTCGTGCGAGTCGGAGAGTCGCCGTGTCAGTTCAGCCTTTAGCTTTAGGTATTTGTCCTGGACTGGGGGGTTTTCAATAATATCCCTGGCCTCTACCATATATCGGTGATCGAGTTGTGCGACGACGGTATAAAATTTAGTGGAGTCGGCCGTAATGCCCGCGATGGTGAACTGACCTTCTACCTGGGCAAACCAAAGTGCCGGCTCCTCTGGCCAAAAAGGCGGCAATTTGACGCTGACACGACAGACGTCCTGGCTCTCCGACGACGCTCCTGCACTCGCTCCCTGGGCTGCTCCGGTCGACATGCTGGCTCCTGTAGGCTTCAGTGTTCAACCTCGGGGTCACCAGTGAAGTGTGACGGGGTAAAATAATTTAAACGCGAAGTTTAATGTAACAAGACTTTATATTACCACGTCTCTTCTTTTAATTAAATATATGTAACATTATAAATATACTAATTTGAACGATAAACACTGTTTTATTTAGACGGACAAGAATAAGGACAAACGAATAACAATGAACAAAGTTAGGCTTTAGCGGGAAACCTAGGTTTTGCGAGCGAGATTTGGCGTGCAGTTGCGGAACGGTCTAGTAGCGCACTAAAGAAAATGTCCTTTGGACCCGCTCTTAAAACCGCCGGTCATCGCCAACTCAGCGGCTGCGTTCCGTGAATGGTTACAGGCCATATCCCGAATGCATTATTTACATATTTACTTAATCTAATTTGTATAGTGTAGATATTTGTTAGTTATGTTAATTCATACAATAAAAATTTATGTGTGAACTGTAAACAAGTTATTAAATTAAATATGTGGTGTGTGATGATTTTTATTAATACGATTAGTCATAGATAATGCGTTCCATGCATGTTTGTGTTTATGATAATTAGGATGGAACGTAATTGCAAAATGTCATGTGTCAACTGTCAAACGTGAAAATAACAAACTTTATTGTGGTGTGTTGTGATGGAATGTTTTAGTGTTTTTACATTATTTATTATATCTAAATGGGGATGTAGACCGCTACATCTCTGTTGTTTATTTAAATTTCTGTTTAAGTATCACGCAATAGTAGTGTTTTCTAGTAAAGTCATAGTGATTAATATCGTATAACGTTTACGCTAAAACAATCATAAATTACTAAGTGCACAGTGAGCGGCAGCAGCGTGCGGGGTGACCGCACACCTCACCTCTGCGATAAGAGACAGCCTCCATAATTGCTTTCTCTGTCCATCACCGCTACGTCACTGCCCTGCTGAGTGTAGCCGTACTCGATAACTGCCGTCATGAGACATTGTGAAGCTTGTAATACCGACATACTAGACAATGATTGTATTAAGTGTGTCCGTTGTAATAAACAATATCACGCATGTAGCGACATCTATGGCGCCACATAAGAACTAATCCTGCATCGCGCAATGAAAGTTCTCCGCGCGATTAGAACATATACGACAGCCCGAAATCATCTATCGGGCAGTTGCCCACCAGACATAACAACCCGTCTGGCCGGAGGATCCTCCCTACTCAACGGAGGTTTGCGGGACTTTACTCTCTGTTCCGCATACCTCCAAACTGGTGACCCTCGACAAAGAACGTCAGCGCAGCCTTCGTGCAGCTACTACTTCGTGACGTCATCATCACTTCTCTCAAGCTTTCGAGCAGCAAGCAGCCATACAGCCAGCACCCACGGCTATAAAGGGTATCCTGACCACCAGCATGCCTACTTGGTCATACCTGGTCATCACCCTCAGCCTCATCAGCGACTTTGGTGAAGCACACTGAACCTTCGGCCAGTCACATGAAGAGTCATGAAGAACCTCTCCTGGTCGACGCAAGCAGTCAAGCCACTACGTCGCACAGCACCGCTCCGACTCACTGGAGCCAGCAGCACTACTCCGACTCACTGGAGCCTGCAGCATCATCCCGACTCACTGGGACAGCACCACCCCGACTCACTGGGGCATCACCGCAGACAGTTCCGACTCACCGAGAACTCTGCGGCACTCGGTTCCGACCCACTGGAACCAACCTACCACTGGCCTGGCACGCATCAAGAACCATCGATCTCCGATCTCCGGAGGGGAGTGATGTAGCGACATCTATGGCGCCACATAAGAACTAATCCTGCATCGCGCAATGAAAGTTCTCCGCGCGATTAGAACATATACGACAGCCCGAAATCATCTATCGGGCAGTTGCCCACCAGACATAACAACCCGTCTGGCCGGAGGATCCTCCCTTTTCAACGGAGGTTTGCGGGACTTTACTCTCTGTTCCGCATACCTCCAAACGCATTATGCATCAACTTTTCGAATGAGGATGTGCAAAATGAGCAAAATTCAAACAACTGGTTGTGCCCGCACTGTCGCAGTAAACAACCAAAAGGGGATAATTCTAATATCCCGGTTCGCCCTTCGACGCCAACATCGATGGCAGACATAACCTTCAACGTCACTCGCCGTAAAATCAACCAAGCAAGGCCTGAGCCGCTTCAAACTACTGGTCCATCCGCGGAGTCCTGGCGCCAGGAAATACGGGATATCATACGGGAAGAGGTACGCTGTGCTTTGCAAGAAGCTGTGGGCACGTTAACATCAACTCTAACTGCAAAACTGAAGGAAATGAATGAGGAAATAAGGGAGTTCAAGGTATCCATGAATTTTCTAAATGGCGAGTTCGAGAAACTTAAGGATGACAGCGTTAATTACCGTAAGGATATGAGCCAAATTAAGAAAGAAAATGACAGTTTGCGCATTGAATTAATTGATATCAAGAAAAAATATGACCAGATAGATTAATCGTTGCGGGCTAATAGTATTGAGATACAGTGCGTTCCTGAGAGCAAATCGGAAAAATTGGTAAACATCGTCAAACAACTGGGTCGCACCGTAAATGTTGGTATAAATGAAACTGATATACAATACTGTTCCAGAATTGCAAAAATGAAACCGGATAGTGTCCGCCCTCGATCTATCCTAATCAAATTCAACACATCTCGCCTCCGTGACACCCTCTTAGCGGCAGTGGGTACATATAACAGGACCCATGTACAGGATAAACTAAATACCCAAGACCTAGGATTTACTTCCACCGAAAAATCACCAGTGTTTGTTGTGGAGAACTTATCACCGGAGAATAAAAACTTGCACGCTGCTTGCCGTATTCGCGCTAAAGAGTTACAATACAAGTTTATCTGGGTACGTGGAGGTCGTATTTATATGAGGAAAAATGAGACCGCTGAGAAGATATTTATCCGTAATCTGGACTCGTTGAATAAACTTACCTGATGTAATTTATCATTAATACTTACTTGATATCAGTTCGTAATGTGCCTTACATTCTATAAATACCCGCTTTCTCTCGATTAATTGACATTCTATACCGTAAATATTTAACTTACAATGTATCTTATGTTTATTGCGGAGATATATGCTGTTTCACTTACGTAATCGATTCATTGTTAATTAGTAGTAGTGATAGTTCCTTACATGTAGAAAGAGCTAATCTCCAATGCTATATATTCGTTTTTTGTGCACGTTATTGTTTACTTATCATGGTGAGTTATAATAGATATACAAATGTTTATATTTATTACTTTAGTTTAATCACCCACTTACAAAGCGAGTGCTGTCGGTCATTCAGCAACCTATGTACAAATACAACAGTGATTGGCATGTGTTGTTGCGGCATAACAATAAACCTAAATAGTACAATTTGTTGTGGTATTTGTAGTATACATCTTTTGCGTAATGCACTTTTGCCTTATCAGTTACTTATGTTTTAAATTATGGCAAACACAAAATTAAGTTTTTACTACCAAAATGTACGAGGGCTGAGGACAAAGGTATTGAGTATATTTAACAATATTTTAAGTTGTAATTATGACATTTTGCTTTTTACTGAGACATGGCTGCAAAATGATATCCTAGATACGGAACTGTGTGATGATAGATATCAGGTATTTCGGCAGGATCGTGATTTGGGTTTGACGGGCAAAAAGACTGGAGGTGGAGTCATGTTGTGCATAAACCATAAAATTAATGCCACAAGATGTCACGATTTTCTATGTAACGGTATTGAAATACTACATGTCAGACTTTCAGCTCTAAGTATTGCTGCTGTAAGGGACTTACACATTATACTAGTATACATTCCGCCTGATGCCTCCAGCATCCCATCGCAATTAGACTCGATTGTAGAATCCCTAACTAACATGCAGAGTGCGTGTGACAACCATGACTATGTATTTATAGGCGATTTTAACTTACCTTGTTTAACGTGGACTGGCGAAGGTTTCTTTACAATAAATGACTACCCACAACATTTGCGAACTGCAGCCACTTTGTTTGCAGATAATATTGGTATACTAGGCTTCACACAGTATAATATCACTCCTAACTGCAAAAACCGTACCTTAGATCCATGTTTCTCAACGACGCCTATTACTGTCAGCCGATGCGATGACCCTCTTCTTCGCGAAGATGCCTACCACCCTGCTTTAGTTCTAACGGCTAGTGATTTGTGTCTGACACCCCTCCGAGAAATACACACACCGCGACCTAATTATTACAGAGGTAATTATGAGGAACTCAATAAACACTTCAGTGAAATAGACTGGGATAAAACGTTAGCAGCTAGCACGATAGACAATGCAGTTGATGTATTTTATAAAGAAGTAAAAGTCGGAGTGGCGCGATACATTCCACTTAGTAATAAATCAAAGAGTAGGTACCCCGTTTGGTACAGCCGTTCTCTCACTAAAATTATTCGAGAAAAAACTAAAATGCATAGTAGGTGGAAGAAATATGGAAACCCCTGTGACTATCATGAATTTTCAATTCTTCGTGCTAGGCAACATAGTATTCAAGAATCTTGCTTTCGTAACTATGTGACGCATACAGAAAAAATGCTAAGTCATTCTCCCAAAACTTTCTGGACCTACGTCAAAAGTAAAAGAGGCGGTAGTCAATACCCAAATGCTTTTACAGTGGGTAACGAGACGTACGATGATGGTGATAGTATATGTAGCGCATTCAGTAAATATTTCCACAGTGTTTTTGCTAAACCATCGACGCACCTAACTACAAGTGTGGGGCCTACTAGCGAACCAGTGGAAAATTCGAGTAATGCGATATCTACACTAAAAATCACCGAGGACTCAGTACTTGGCATCTTGCGAACGCTGGACAGAACTAAGGGTCCCGGAACGGATGGTTTACCAGCAGTATTTCTGCGTGGTTGTGCTGATAGTCTAGCACGCCCTATAACACTATTGTTTAGAAGGTCTCTAGCCGAGGGTGTCTTCCCTTCCTTGTGGAAGGCTGCGCTTATTGTCCCTGTACATAAGAAAGGTTCAAAATCTGATATTAAAAACTATCGACCGATATCTATTCTTAATACTCTCAGCAAGGTGTTTGAGAAAATTGTGCATAACAGCATTTACTCGACAATAGCCAATGGTATAGGCCCTTATCAACATGGTTTCATCAAGCGACGCTCAACAACCTCTAACTTAGCTACTTTTAGTAACTATGTTATCTGTAATGTGGAAACTTGTGAGCAGGTTGACGTGGTCTATACTGACTTCGAAAAAGCGTTCGATCGTGTGGATCATGTTATCCTGCTTTCAAAACTACAATACCTTGGCATTCATGGTGACCTACTCAGATGGATCAGCTCTTATTTATCCAAGCGTTCGCAGGCCGTTGTTGTGGGAGGTTATAGATCCGATTTCGTAAACATACCATCCGGTGTGCCTCAAGGATCCTTACTTGGACCTCTTTTTTACTGTGCGTACTTACACGATATCTATACATGTTTTAAATATGCTAAGCACCTTCTGTACGCAGATGATATGAAGATATATCTGCGTGTCCGATCGAAATTAGACTGTGAACTCATACAACGCGATCTTAATTCATTATACCAATACTACTCATTAAATAACATCAGTGTTAATATCTCGAAATGTCAGTGCATTAGCTTTACTCGTTGCAAAAACCCAATCAACTTTATGTACAGTTTTGATGATAAAACTATTGAAAGAGTCAATGTAGTCAGAGACCTTGGTATAATGTTCGATTCCAAATTATTGTTTTCTCAGCATATTGATAGCATAGTCAATAAAGCCTCCCGTAATCTTGGTTTTGTAATGCGCACCTGCAAACCATTCAGAAACCTCCATAGTCTAAGGATTGTATACTGTGCCTATGTTCCAAGCATTCTAGAGTACTGTAGTCCAATCTGGTCACCTCAATATGATGTTTATATTTCTAGGATAGAAAGTCTTCAAAAACGATTTGTAAAATTTTTAAACTTTAAAGGCAACAAGCGTCATGTTTCTTATCTCGCAGACTCTAGTCACTATTGCTTGCTTCCACTCAGTGATAGACGTAAAATGTTGGATATGCTGCTCTTTTTTGATGTTCTTCGTGGTGAGATTGACAGCATTGACCTTCTGTCGTGCATAGAATTTTGCACACAAAGGTCTCGCACAAGACACACCCACTTATTTAATGTACCATTACATCGTACCAATTATGGGCAAAATGCTGTTATGACTCGACTGCCTCGCTTATACATAAATAAATTCGAAAGTCTGGATATATTCCACTTATCTAAGGTATCTTTTCGTAAATCTCTTGTAAAAATACTCACCAGTAAGTGAATAATATTTGTATTTTGTTGATGAGGTGTTATATTTTCCTTTTCTTTTAGTTAACACACACATAACAAGTTTTATTTTAGCACTACCATTTTTCTTTTTTTCCTTTTTTAGCTAAAATATTTAAGCTACATTTACATTTTCATCTGATTTCTAGCTTTATATAATGCATGCTGTGAAACTCTATAATTGGCTTCAGAATCCCATATGACGTTGTTACCGTATCTTGAACATTGTAAAATAAGCTGTTGAGTTTCCTATCAATAAATAAATAAAATAAATAATATGCTTTTAATAGCGAAGTGGAGCACCATTTTTTTCTATTACTTGTTGCAAGCGGTCCCGCATACCGCGCACCATATTCAACAACAATCACTTCCTCTCATGAATGGTTTTGGTCCAGGACGATCTTTTTGATTATTAAAACCACACGTCAAACGTCTTAGCCACAATCTGACCGTATTTCTCTGAAACAACACAATAAGCACAATTTTAGTAACGAATAGGTAAACATAATTTATCGATTAAGTTTGCAAATTATGTTTATCAATTTAGATAATATAAATCAAATTAGACCTATAAATGATCTCAAATTAGACTCATAATGAAACATAGTTAATTGTCTATTATTCTACATTCACCGGCTTTTAAGCCAACTAATGAATTAAGGAATAACTATAATTATAAATGAACCATAAAAAAGAAAACACTTACCGCTATAATAAGTTTCGTAGCAATCGCTTTAATACCAACATTCTCCTCATGCAAATAGATTATTTTGTTTTTAAATAATCACTCAACTCAACTTGGACATGACGATTAAACTATCAAAATTGATAACAATAGGGTATTTTACTGTAAAAATCTAATTAGTCCGTCTGATAGATTTACAAAAAATATTGGACACGTATTTTTTCTTTTTTCACGTAAACAAAAAATGAAGACGATACAGTGCGTTGAAAACTCACGTGACGTCACATCGCTGGTAAAAATTGTAGCAACGTAGTGACGTCACGTGAGTTTTCAACGTACTGTATCGTCTTCATTTTTTGTTTACGTGAAAAAAGAAAAAATACGTGTCCAATATTTTTTGTAAATCTATCAGACGGATTAATTAGATTTTTACAGTAAAATACCCTATTAATAAAAAGGAAAAAAGCGTGGATTTTTACAATTTAGTAAGGCAAGGTAAAAATGTTCGCGCGTATTCACTGCTATTTGTGCATTGAATATCTTGTTCAATTTATTCTTCTACCCCATATTCCTAATGTCATATCTATAGCAGTTTTGGTTGAATACGCATATTGACGTCTAACTACCCACTTATTAAAATAGGTGAACAGTTATAAATAAATGACCTAATACCAACCTCTTAAAGCTCAAGTTTGCGTATCAAAATTATTTATTGTTTCTGTTCAACGAGTAGTGTTAGTCTGATAAACTCATATTGAATAACGTTTAATGTTATGAGCATAGGGTGTAAAATCGAGTAATTTTTAGGGGGGTCAGCTAATTGCTATCACCGACTGTACTTGGTTGTTGTGGTTGTTCAGTGCGAGCGCGTGCAATTGAATTTTGGCTACACTACCGAGCTCGATGTCCTTGTTTGCCGCATACAAAACATGTCAAACCCTGGTCTGATTTATTGCCGTCGACCTTTAGCTTCTTATTGGGTATACGCTCTTGTGTTGATGGAAGCTTGCGTTTTCGCATTGTTCTTGCAATCGCTATTAACTCTGGGACTGTTTTGCACTTACAATTTAGAAGCTCTGTACGGAGTTCGTCTTCTTGTATACTTCCGATCACAAATTCAACAGCATCTTCTTCTGATGGATCCGGTTTAACAATTTTCTTAAACATTTTCCAGACATTTGATATGTATTCTGGTACGGTATCTGCGTCATTAATGGTGTATCTTCGAAATTTCAGTACATCAGAAAAATATCGAGATTCCGGCTCAAATGTTTGTAACATGTCTTCTTTCATTTCTGCCCAAGTCATTGTTCTCAGAAGACAATCATCGGCCCAAGTTTGTGCCCTTCCTTTTAGAACACTTGCAGCTTTAAGACGTACTTCATGATCCTTTAATTTGTATTCCTCTTGAGTTCTTGTTATGAGATTTACCCATTCTCTCACGTCCGTGCCCTTATCAGGGTCATAACTTGGAAAATAGACATCAGAAATGCGAACCGAACGGTTTTCTTCAGCATGAAACATTTTCATCATTGAGGCAAGAGCAGCATGATTTTCTTGAGACATTTGCATCATCATTTCACACATTGTATCCTTGAATGGGTTAGCCAGGAGTGCCATTGTTGCTGTATTTGTAAGAGCAGGTTGTTGGCGTCGATTCGTCTCCTCTTCTGATATAAGAGGAGGGGTGTCTTCACGCCCCCACCGACTGTGTCCCCACGTTGTCGTCGTGGTGGGGCTTGTGCGTTTCAATGATCTTGCGAGCTTTCCCGGTAGAGCTACTCATGCCGGAAGGTCGCAAGTGAGGGATCAGACCAAGAAGGACACGGGAAGGGCACACCGTTCGGAGACCTGAGCAGTGTTCGGGTTTGCGGACGGTGTACGATTCATTTGGAGGAAACTTGCTCGCTGCTCTCTGGTACGCGTTCTTTAATCGAATGGTTAATTCTCCTGTCGTTATTCTTGATCCCGTCATACTTTCCGTGAAGTATTTATTGTATTTGTTCAATACATTCAACAAGTGGTCTGTAGTGACCTACCTTAATATAATGCAGTAAATATAACATTAAAATTAAATTCAAATTATTCAATTGCTTAAAATTAAAATCAAAAATAATTTATTAATATATTTACAAACTCACTTAACAACTAGTATTATATAAAATCAAAAATCAATAAACAAACTAAAATAATTATTTGTAACTAACATTCAACATACAAACAGATATTTCGTATTAGTAGATAATTTCTTATCAGCTAGCCGACGTAGCTATGACGCGTCCTTTGTTCTGATGGCCACGAACCGGTTGCGCGAGCGGGACGGACTATCGTTGCGTTGCGCTCGCGCAAGCGTGGTACGACGTGGGCCACGCATGACCAGTACGTTCACTCAGCTGATCGCAACCGTTGCCTTTTCGAAACCTAGCTTCGCCGCGCTTAATACTGACTGTATTTCGTCTATATTTCGATCATCTATCTATCTATATTTCTACCACTCCTTCTTACTCTTCTTAGTGGAACTCTTGTGTGTGAACTGTAACCTGTGTCTGTGAAATAAACTTTCTTTCTTCTTCTTGTGTACTTCGGACTTTTCTTCATCTCTTCACACTACCTACCTCTTCACACGCCTACCGCAACCCACATTGGTGACCCCGTTCAAGAGCACGAGGATGACCGAGAACAAAGCGCACAGTCATCAAGATGTTGGCGAGTCGGCAGTGGAAAGTTTTCGTGTCGGTGTGCGAGTACCTCCATTCTACCCCGAGAAGCCGGGATTATGGTTTAACCAGATGGAAGCGCAGTTCATCCTGGCCAACGTCAAGTCAGACGACACCAAGTTCCATTTCGTTACCGGCAACTTGGAAACGCAATATGCTTCCGAGGTCGAAGATATTATCGACCACCCTCCATCGACCGGAAAGTACGAGAAGCTTAAGAGTGAGCTCATAAGGCGGCTATCGGCAACTCGTGAGAAGAAGATCAAGCAACTTCTCATGCACGAAGAGCTGGGCGACCGAAAGCCTTCCCAGTTCTACCGCCACCTCCTCAACCTCGCTGGCCCAGGTGTTCCGGAGGATTTTTTAAGGACCTTATGGACGAGTCGTCTACCCGCAAGTACCCAGGCGATCATAGCTTCCCAGTCCAAGCCGGATCTGGCCGAGCTGGCTGAGCTGGCGGACCGGATTCACGACGTCGTCGGCACCCAGGTGGCATCAACATCTGCCATCGCTACAGCTGCATCGTCGAGCACCCGAGGCAACAGCGTGCATTCCGAGATCGCCGCCCTGACCAAGCAGATGGAGAAGCTGGCGGAGAAGGTGGAGCGATTGTCTCGCCCTAGAGGTCAGTCCCGTAGTCGTACGCGCCGTCGGTCCAACTCCAGCTCCAATCGATCACAATCCAGCTACAGAAGGTTCCCCCAGTGCTGGTATCATCAGAAATTTGGAGACCAGGCTAGGAAGTGCGTGAAGCCGTGCGACTACCCTACATCGGGAAATGTGAAGGGCAATCAGTGATGGCGACCGATGATTGTCCGAGTGCTGGTCGCTTATTCGTCACCGATCAAAGGTCGAAGGTGCAGTTTTTGGTAGACACCGGCAGCGACCTCTGCGTCTACCCTCGATCGGCAATAACAAGACGGCTAGAAAAAACAAATTACCAGTTGTGTGCGGCAAACGGAACATCGATTACAACGTATGGGTTCATAAATGTAACTTTAAATCTAGGGTTGCGCCGTGACTTCGCTTGGCGATTTATCGTTGCCGATGTAACAAAGGCGATAATAGGCGTGGATTTTTTATCTTTTTATAATTTGGTTGTTGATTGCAGGAATCAACGCCTCATCGACAATCATACAACGCTCTCCACCCCGGCGTCACCTGTCCGTCGTTCTGATGTCGTCTCCTCGGTGAAAGTAAGTCTTGGTGATTCCGCATACATTCACATACTAAGGGAATTTCCTGACATCACCCGCCCACATGGTATACACCGCACTCCAAAACACAATACAGTACATCACATCCGCACTACACCAGGGCCGCCAGTATCATGTTCACCTCGTAGATTGGCCCCTGATAAATTAAAAATTGCCAAGGATGAATTCGAGGCAATGTTGCAGTGTGGCACCTGTCGCTTGTCTGAGGCACCGTGGTCGTCGCCTCTCCACCTAGCACCTAAGAAAGACGATGGTTGGCGCCCCTGTGGCGACTACAGGATGTTGAACGCACGAACCATCCCCGACCAATACCCCATCCGGCACATCCAGGACTTCGCTCATAGCTTGTCTGGCTGTGCCGTATTTTCCAAAATTGACCTAGTGAAAGCATATAACCAGATTCCTGTTCATCCAGACGACATCCCGAAGACTGCAATCACAACGCCGTTCGGTCTTTTCGAATTCCCATTCATGACGTTTGGTCTACGGAATGCCGGACAGACGTATCAGCGCTTCGTGGATGAAATGCTCAGGGGTCTGGATTTTACGTACGCATATTTAGATGACTTTTTGGTTTTCTCGAAAGACCAGAAGACCCACGAGCACCACCTGCGTCAGCTTTTTTCCAGGCTCCGAGACTATGGTATGGTCATAAACAGCTCTAAGTGCACCTTTGGAATGTCTGAGGTACAGTTTTTGGGATACCACATCTCAGCCAAGGGCACTAAACCATTACCTTCCAAGGTTGAAGCCGTGCAGAATTTTCCAGCACCTAAGACCGTGAGAGAACTGCGCAGATTCCTTGGGATGTTGAACTTTTACAGAAGATTTATTCCAGATGCAGCTAGTTTCCAAGCACCCTTGAACGCCCTGCTTACTGGATCAGTTAAGGGTTCACATCCAGTAAATTTAACGTCGGAGGAGTACGAGGCATTCCAGAACTGTAAGAATAGTCTTTGTCAAGCAGCACTGTTGGCTCATCCTGACTGCAACGCTAAGTTGGCGTTGGTCACGGATGCGTCTGACAAAGCCATGGGCGCGGTCTTGCAGCAGCTGAATGCGGGGGCTTGGGAGCCTCTTGCCTTCTTTTCGCGGAAGCTGACTACTGCACAGGTTATGTACTCACCTTACGACCGCGAGCTGCTCGCCATTTACGAGAGTGTGAAGTATTTTCGGCACATGCTGGAGGCTCGCGACTTTGTGATTTACACAGACCACAAGCCTCTCACATTCGCCTTCCACACTCGTAAAGAGAATTGTTCCCCACGACGGTTCCGTCACCTGGATCTCATAGCCCAGTTCACAACGGACATCCAACATATATCTGGGAAAAATAATGTCGTGGCGGATACCCTCTCGCGCGTTGAGGAGATTACTCAACCTGTGCCCGCTGAAAGGATCGCTGCAGCACAATTAGAAGATCAGGAGCTGAAGGAACTGCTCACTGGGGATAACTCGTTACGCCTGCAACAAGTTAGCGTACCAGGATCGCAGACACAGCTATACTGCGACGTCAGTACCCCTACACCAAGACCTTTTGTGCCCAAGGAGTTGCGCAGGACAATTTTCCTTAGCCTGCACTCTTTGAGTCACCCAGGCACTAAGGCCTCAGCAAGATTGGTAGCTGACCGATATGTGTGGCCTGGCATTAGGAAAGATTGTCGAGAGTGGGTTCGTTCATGCCTGGCTTGCCAGCGCTCAAAAACCAAACGCCACGTCTTAGCTCCAATAGGTACCTTCAAGTTACCGCAATCAAGGTTTGCGTTCATCCACATTGACCTCGTAGGTCCTTTGCCGCTGTGCCAAGGTTTCCGTTATTGTCTCACAGCCGTCGATCGCTTTACGCGATGGCCTGAGGCAATACCGTTAGCAGACATAACTGCAGAAACAGTGGCAAAGGCCTTACTAAGTGGCTGGATCGCTCGTTTTGGCTGTCCATCGGATATCGTAACCGATAGAGGTAGACAGTTCGAATCAGCGCTCTTCAAATCCCTGTCTGCCATTGCTGGGTTCCAACATCGCAGAACAACTGCGTACCATCCTGCCTGTAACGGACTGGTGGAAAGGTTCCACCGTCAACTCAAGGCTGCGATCACTTGCCACGCAAATGACAGTTGGGTGGAATCTCTTCCACTAGTGCTGTTAGGTATTCGCAGCGCTTACAAAGAGGACGCCCAGGCTTCAGCCGCCGAATTAGTTTACGGCCAGCCAATGCGCCTCCCAGGCGAATTTTTTGACCCTCAGCCGGACGAGACTGTCGACATGACTGCTTACCTGTCGAGGCTTCGGAGCCAGGCAGGCGCAATAGCAACTTCAAAACTTTTATTTACAAGGATTTATCCTCATCAACTCACGTATTTCTTAGGGACTGCACTGCCGGTGGTGGTCTGAAGCCGGCATACTCTGGTCCTCATAAGGTCATCGAAAGAGGTGACAAGGTTTTCAAAATACTGGTAAACGGTAAACAGGTTACCGTATCGATAGACCGCATTAAGCCGGCCTTCATACTGCGTGACCTGCATTATATTTCCTTCTTGTTTGTTATATCAGTATTTATGGTGCTTGAAGATAGGTTCCATATTTCTGTCGTATTTCTGCGTTGCTCATCTCTAGTAATTGATATTCCATTGTTTGACAATGTAAATTTTATGCCTGGAATACTCTTCGTCTGATCATCAGACGTGACTGTGAGGGCAGCGAGTAAGTAGAGAGGCGAGGAGAGGGGGCCCGAGAAGGGGCGGAGAAACAGGGACCGCACCCTTTAAAAGGAACAAAAAAAAATGGATCCAGGCTTTTGCAAAATAAGTCCCCAGGTGGGTTCCGACTGCTCAGCGGTCGGGGAATCCCACCCCGCTTCGGCGGGCTAATAATAATAATAATAATTTATTTCTAAGTACATGGTACATTGAGATCTTATACATATTACCGCTGTTTCACACATACTACCATAGCTGGTGTAGAAATATTGATAAAGTATTATATTGATATAGTATTAATAATATCATGATGTCAATTTAATTAATAAAAAGAAATTACAATGTCCAACAATTTTTAGTCAAATATTAATGGCCAAGTCATGCAATAAAAAAAAAAATCTAAGATCGAAATAAAATTAACAATGTCAAACAATTTAAATTAATGTCAAAACATTAATTTGTTACAATAAAAAAAAAAACAATAAATTACAATGTCAAAATTTATGATTTAAAAATTCATTGACGGAATAAAAACACATGTCTGTTTGGGGTGAGATTAAGATAAACCAAGATTAAGGATTATAAAGGTAGCTATATTTCAACAATACCGATTAAACTAATACAAAGGGAAAACTTTTAAAACTAATGAGGTGAATGAGATGAGATTGAGTCGCGCCCGATGTGCTATCCGAATGCGTACTGATTGTATTTACTTGGGTAATACATACAATAATAAAGGCACAGAGCGCGGTGTCGCAATTAAGCTGACAGATTCATTATTGTTGGGTGATTGACCCGAACATACTCCCGAGGGAGAAAAAGATAAGGTTAGTAAGTGATTACAGTTAAATGGGTATGAACTTAATATTAACAGGTGGTGAAAACAATGTTCAAATAATACTAAAATAGTTATGTAGTCAGTTATTTTAAAGGATGAGATGAAAATAATGTAGGTACATAACAAATTAAACAGAATCGCTACAGTTCAGATCAGGAAGAGAAAACACGCGAAAGATAGGGGAAGAACCTCTATCTTCCTTTTTTTGTAAACACTCACTAGATACAGCTAGTCGCTTAGGATCACTTTTCACTAATTTACTACTAGATTGCCCATTTTCCCTAATTTCACTGCACTCAATCACAACACTTTCTGCAACGGTATGTGGAAACGCCAACGCAGTTGCCACAGAGGTCGCCGACTGCTCTGCTGTAGAAGTGGGACGATTTTCTTTGCGTTGCCTTTTCCGCCAACGTTGAAAACCGTAAATGGCCACCAAAACTAAGATAACTGCTATGATGAGATATGTAGCAGTATAAAGATGGATATCGTGGTAAGAGATATCGGTGCTCAAAGGTTCACTCTGTTTCATGATCTCAAGACTTCTCTTGATAGCTTCAAATTGCTTGAGGTTGTCTGAGTTATTGAGATTAAACTCATATGAGATTTCCGGCATTGTAATATTTATCATGTGATTAATAGGGGATATTTCTGGCGAGATAAGCTTTGTCGTCGTGCTAATTTTGCTCGACAATCTTTTGTTTGAATATACCGTAAATCCTTCTGTTTTTACTAAACAGCCTTCCCCAACACGCAACAGACCAGCGCCTGATAGCCTGACCGCCTGAACTTGATTTTCACACAGAAGTTTGATGTTACATATATCGCAGCATAAATAATAATACTTGTTCTCTGATGTTAATTCTCTCCAGTCATTCTTGCACGAGGTAGTTTTAGTTTTACAAGTTCTTGTGCCTGGGATCGTTTCGCAAAGACTATGATCATCTTTCATGTGGTGAATAGGCCTTCTGATATGGCACAGGATAGTCTCAGGATTTTTCAATACGCATGACTGCAGATCCATGTCTGTGATAGTTAAATACGAATCCTTTCTCATGTTGATAGCTGCTAAGCCGGAGATCGTTTCGACTTTCATCATCATGTTACTTTCCATAAGCGCGGGACCGGGATAAGATTGAATACCTCGTAAAGGTCCCTTTCAATCAGGGGTATTCTTATTTCTATAATTAAATATTTGCCAGAGTACTTGGCTCTTACTCTGAGCAAGCTGTAAAGATCTTTGAGGTTAAAATTGTCGACAGGTACTACTAAGTCTCCTGATATTTGTGATGATATTATGTTTAGCTCTGATTTTAGTTGCTTCGGAGATATCACATGAAAATCTAATTTTCCACTATAAATATCAGTAACTGTGTCTAAAATCGCGTCTTGGATTCGTCGAAGGGTATACAACAAGTTATTGGCAGTAAAAGCCGAGGTTATGAAGTCGGTGACGATAGTTAGGTTTTGCACTTGCAGAGCGAGATTTTTATAAGAATCTTGGAGAGTGTTAAGCTTTTGATTGATTAACTTGTGATGTTTGTTTATCGTGTTCTCCATCCTTTTCATGAGATTAAATTCAGCTTCTACGACCGACGTCTGGTTTTTCCAGAGGTAGTATAAATGGTTTTCACTGTGTTTTAAGAGGTCAATATCCTGCTCATATTTATCTGCAAATCGTTGGTCCAACACTCCGAATAGACTATTTGCAACGTAGCCAACTCCGTCTATTAAGCCGCGTCGCCGGCGTCTCTCATTAGTCATAAATGAGTCATTCATCAGAACAATATTATCGTAATGTTTTATTTCTTCGAACTCGTGCTCGAGTTGTAACATAACACCGTCGCAAGGTGTTTGAGTTCTAATAGTAGCGCATAAGGTTTCAAGATACTTGATATACTTTATTAGTGCCGCCGTTCCATCTTGATAAGGATTTGTGTCGTAATAGACTATTAAATGCCAATCATCTCTGACTAAATGCATATTAGACACTTTGTCGAAATAGACACTATTGTTTGTCAGCTGAGTAAAGTTGTAAGATGCCTTTTTTTTTTTTTTTTTTTTTTTTCCTGGATGGGAAATCATCAAATGACCCCTCCCGCCCTGGGTGGAGCGGTAGGGAGTGTCAGACTTTTACTGACTAAAACCCACCCGTGATCCTTCTTGTGCGCTATGCGTTCCAGGGCCGCGGTAACTCTTTCGAACAAATTCCGCAACCCTAGCAGGCACCAACCCTATGGGGCCCCGTCCTCGGTGCTGACGGCTCCTTGTGACGCGCGTGGAACACAACGCGTCGTCGACTCAACCTGGTATCGGACGGCGAGCCACCCACGCTCACCGTCCCCAGGCATCAGCCACTGCGCGATAGCACAGCGGCCGACTTGTCTCTGGAGGGGGCCGAAATGGGACCATTACTGGCACTCCATCTCAGCACCCTCCCAAGTGTTGGGAGCCGCAGCACCCGCAGCAGAAGCGGCAGTGGCGGCGACAGAAGCCGCGGCGGCGGCAGAGGCGGCGGTGGCGGCGGACCTCTTGCCCCTGGTCGGGGCGGATGGCGCGCAGGCCCTTCCCCCAGCCCAGTGCTCGGCCGGCTTGCCAGCAGCCGCACATGCACTGCAGTGCGGCGTGGCCTCACACGAGCCGGCCCGATGACCGGGCTGACCACAGCGGAAACAAAGTCCGCTGCGGTCCACCTCCGAGGGGCACATAGCTCCCGTGTGGTTGCCCACATGGCAGCGGTAGCACCTCAGAGGCCTGGGTTCCAGGAGTTTTACCCGCGCAGACACCCATCCCACCAAGAGCCTTCGGCCCTCCGACACAGTTCTGGCCGCCGTCACGGGGCAGCTCACCACAAGGGTTTGCATGCCCGTGTTGTCAGGCCGGAGGGTGCCCGCCTTGACGAGCTCGGCAGAGCACCCCCCAGTCCTGGCGACGGCGGCCACAACTTCCTCCTCCGTCACGGAGTCATCCAGGCCCACTATGCGCATGTCGATGCGCTTAGTCGGCCTGGACACCCGGACCTCGTCCGCGGGTAAGACCGCCCTCAGCCTTTCGGCCAGGGCGTCCGCGAACGGGCCACTCTCCGCTCCGGCGAGCTCGAGCTTGCGGGCACCGGTTAAGGTCCTCCTGACCCCGATGCCCCCGCTGATGCCCAGCTCTTGGAGGCTCACCGCCTCCTTCGCCCGCTTCAGTACGGCGAGATACGTCACGCCCCTCTGTTCCGCTTCCGGCTGCAGTGTGAGCACTACAGCCGCGGATTTCGGGGCGCGAAGCCTCGCCGCAATGGCGTTGGCCTTCCGCCGCTGCCTCCTCGCCTTGTTTTTGGCCGCTTTCGCGGCCCGCCGTTTCTGGCCAGCAACCTGCCACTCGGCCTCGGCCGCAGGAGGGTCCAAGGGTGGGGGTGGGGGCGGCTGCGGCACCGGTGGCGCCGCAGCCTTAGCCGCTCCTCCAGCCTTTCTCCTACCCCTCTTCGCCGGGGCCGCCTTGGTCGTCGCCGGCGTCGCAGTCGCCGGCGTCACAGGCGCTGGCGCTGGCGCCGGCGCGGCTCCGCCCTTGGCCTTCGCCTTCGCCTGGCCAGACGTTCCCGGGCCGGCAGCCACGGCGGCCGCGTACGAAGCCGCCTTCTGCCGGCCCTGGGGCCTCTGTGTCGCCGCTAGTGGGGGACGCCGAATCATGTCCTCCAAAACGGAGAACTGCTTCTGGTAGGGAGCCAGCTCCTGCCGCACCAGGCTCCGCACCTGGCTCAGCACTAGGCTCCCCTCCAGCGTCGCCGGACTCGGCCCCCCCTGCGGCTCCTCCGAGGCCGCTCTGGCCATGCCAGCCAGGTCCCTCCGGAGCGACTCATTCTCCGCAATGAGTCGCTCCGTTACGGCCGCGAGGCGGGCGACTTCCGCCCGCAACTCTGTCGCCTCTCCGGACCCGCCGACGTTGACCGCCGCCGCCGCCATAATGGAGGCCTTGGCCGCGCTAATGGCCTCCCGCTTAGAGGACTGCTTCCTCTTGAAGGCCACAGCGCGGATCGCGGCCTCCACGACCTCCTCCAGCTTGGCCCTCTTCTCCTCGGCAGTGGGAGGTACCTCTCCCGGGGACACCGAGTCATCGGAGTTGAGAGGAGGCGGACGAGTAGAGGGAGCCCTGCGACCGCTCCCCCCAGGGCGATGCCCCTCCCCCGCCAACCTCTCGGCCCGACGCTCCACCTCCCGGGTAGAGGCAGCCAGCCCCCTCCCCGCCTCACAACCCCTGCCCCGCCTAGCGGTGGGGATTTTGCGGGCGGAGGCAAATTCGCCCTCGGAGGACGACCCGCTGTTATCCTCCCGTCTGGGCCGCTTGCGGAAGAACTTTACGTTCTCCGCAGCAGCCCCCCCTCTTTCATCTCCCGAGCCCGCCGAGCTGACCTTTACTAGGTCTAGCGCGGAGCCGGAATCCAACTCCACGCCACCCCGGCGCTCAGGCGAACCCTCCTCTGCGAATTCGTGCGCCATCAGCTCCTTAAAGGAGGCGGATCCGGATGACGACGACGAATTGGAGCCTCCTCGGCTCTTGTTGCCACTGGCAAGCGGAAGACGTTTGGTGCCCACCCCAGAGTACGGAGGGCAGCCCGCCGAAGCGGGGTGGGATTCCCCGACCGCTGAGCAGTCGGGACCCACCTGGGGACTCATTTTGCAAGCGTCTTTTTTCATTTTTGTTCCTTTTAAGGGTGTGGTCCCTTTTCGCTCCGCCCCTTCTCAGGGCCCTCTCTCCCAACCTCACCTCTCCACCTGCTCGCTGCTCTCTCAGTCACGTCTGATGATCAGACGCGTACCAGAGAGCAGCGAGCAAGCGTGTGTCTCTCTTGGTCTGATCCCTCACTTGCGACCTTCCGGCATGAGTGGCTCTACCGGGAAAGCTCGCAAGATCATTGGGACGCTCAAGCCCCACCACGACGACAACGTGGAGACACATTCGGTGGGGAAAGTTGTAAGATGCCTGAGTGATGTTTATTAGTGATAGCAAAAATAATGTCAAAGATAAGACTATAGCCGAAAATGATAAAGGAGGTTTTCTCTTCGCCGCTGGCAATTTTTCACTAACTTTTGGGGTGTCTGGATCTTGATCGTTTATATTAGGATTTGTTGGTAGTAAGGACAGTTTTACCACAGGGCGTTTTAAGACCCCGTTTTTAGTTTTAAGTGTGACGACTCTTACGTGTCCGTCGCTTCCAGGATGCAGCGCTACTACCCGACCTAGACTCCATTTTCCTGGTGGAAGGTTGTCGTCCTTTATGATAACGATGTCGTCAAGGTTGAGATCTTTTTGATGCTGTCGCCATTTGGACCTCGTAGAAAGCTGCGAAAGGTAATCAGTCTTCCACTTGTTCCATATGTCTTGATAGATTTTTTGTGTCAAGTGCCACCGTGTGCGAAGATCATGCTCTGTTTCGAAGATCGTTAAGTTGGGGCCACTTGCTAGAAAGTGAGCCGGGGTCAAAAAGTCCAGGTCCTCAGGATCTTCTGTCAGGGGACACAGTGGCCTGGAGTTCAACACGCCTCGAGTTGAGATAGTAGGGTAATGTATTCCTCGTAGGTTAGTTTTTGTTCTCCAACGACACGCTTAAGGTGATGTTTTAGGCTCTTCACTGCAGCTTCCCAGAGTCCGTCAGCAGATGGCCATGAAGGGGCGTTAAAGTGCCACTCAATGTTCATTTCAGAAATTGTTGAGGTTACTTCTTGGTCACATAAGATGTTGGAGATTTCTGCAAACTCTTGTTTTAAGATTTTGTTGGCTCCTATGAAGTTAGTTCCCTGATCACTATAAATATGTCCAGGAACTCCTCTTCTGGCCGACATACGTCGAAGCGCGGCAATAAATGCTGACGCTGTGAGATCTGAGACGATTTCTAAATGTATGGCTTTAGTTACCATACAAACAAATACTGCGATATATCCTTTACAGGTTTTAATGCCACGGCCCTTGTTAGCCTTAATAGAAATGTGTCCGGTATAATCAATTCCGGTGTGGTAAAAAGGTCGGTTAGGAATCAATCGTGCGGGAGGTAAGTCACCCATGATTTGATGTTGCGATATTGGGTTATTTCTTCTACATTTGATACACATTCTTAATCGTTTCTTTGTGGCTCTATTTCCTCCAAGAATCCAGTATTTGTGTCTTATGAATCCAGTAGTCATTTTTAGTCCGCCGTGGAACACAAGCTCGTGAGATTCGTCTATGATAAGATCTGCCAATTTCGATTGATTCGGGATTATGATGGGATGCTTCATCTCGGGATCAAGATTTGAATGTTTAAACCTGCCACCGACGCGGAGTAATTGATTACTGTCTAGTACGGGGTTGAGATTGAGAATCTGACTTTTTTTATTTAGTTGTTCATTATTTCGCAATCGCGATATTTCTTCGTTGAAATATTCATTTTGCACGTGCTTAATTAGCATTTCTCTTGCTGTCTTTATATTCTGCAGTGTAAGAAAACATGTACGTTTTTTCTTGTAAGCAACAATGTCAATAAACTTGTTGATATAATACTCGAGTGATTTTCCTTTAGTTGTTATGTTTTGTTAATAGTTGGTTAATGATTATATTTTCGGGGGTAACGATGACCGTGTTTACTTGCTCCTTTTTTCTCAATTCTTCGTTAATGATGCTCGAATCTCGAATCGGCATCTTAAGCGATTTGTTATGTTTATATTGTGGTAACCAGTCTGGACCTTGCCACCACAGCGAGTGATTGGTTAATTGAGCAGCAAGTAAACCGCGGCTTGCGCAGTCTGCGGGATTTTCTTTGGATTTTACGTAGCTCCAGTTATTTTTTGGGATTGTTTCGGTTATAATCCTCACGCGATTTGCAACAAAGGGTTTCCATTTCTCTGGTTCGCCACATAACCAACCGAGAACAGCTGTTGAATCAATCCAACCATACACATGCACCTTGTAGCTCGATAGGGATAGCATGATTTTACGCATAAGTTTAGACAACAAGAGGGCGCCGCAAAGTTCCAAGCGCGGGATCGATTGTGGTTTTTTCAGCGGTATTACTTTTGATTTCCCTGCAAGAAGGGTCACGTGGGTTTCATTTGCTCTCTGTATTTTGCAATACACGACGCAAGCGTATGTTTTTGTGCTGGCGTCGCAAAAGCCATGGAGTTCAATGGTATCTTTCTTCAGGGTTTGAATCCAACGGGGTATTTTAAACCGAGATATATGGGATAGATCGGCTTTAATATTGTTCCACTCTAACGCGATTTCCTGAGGGACAGGGTGGTCCCAACTCAGGTCTGACTTCCACAGTTCTTGGAACAAAATCTTAAGCTTTATTGTGACTGGTGCCAACCAGCCCAAAGGATCAAAAATCTTAGATATTTGGGATAAGAATTATCCTTTTGTAAGGATATCTTGTGAGATAAATTCTATTGGATGAAAGATAAATTGATCATCTTTTGGCTCCCACCGAAGACCTAAAGTTTTGGTTGACTCTGGTTGCTTGAAGTCAAAGTTTTCCTTTTGAGGTGTATCAGAACTGTCTATTATTTCCGGTAAGTTTGATCGCCATTTTCGCAGGTTAAACCCGCCAGATTTGAGGAGGCTGATCATCTCCGCTTTGAGCTGTTGAGCTGCTCTCGCTGAATGTTCACCATGCATGAGATCATCCATGTAGAACGAGTGTTCTAAGATGTCAGGAGCGCAACTTAGGGGATAGTTTGGCCTTTCATCGACGGCTAGTTGCTTCAGCGTCATCATGGCCAAAAAAGGTGCGGCTTTTGTGCCATAGGTAACTGTCGCTAACTGATATTCCTTTAAAGGTTGATATTGATGATCCCGCCAGATAATTTTCTGATATTTCTAATCATCGGCATGTAGCCAGATTTTGCGAAACATTTTCTCTATATCTGCCGTAAAAGCGAATCTAAATTGTCTCCATTTTAAGATAAGGCTCTGAAGGTCCTGTTGTAAATTGGGTCCTCGGCACATAAGATCATTGAGGCTGTGCCCGCTCGAAGTTTTTGCCGAGGCATTGAATACAACTCGCAATTTTGTGGTTGATGACTCAGATCGTTGTACGCAATGGTGCGATAAGTAGCAGTCCGGCTGTACGTGTTGTGCAACGGGTGTCATATGTCCGAGCTCTAGGTATTCCGAAATAAACGTTTTATAGTCACGTGCCAGTGCTGGTTGTTTATTTAATTTCCGCTCTATTTGGAGAAATTGAGCAATCGATTTTGCTTTTGACTCGCCTATGTTATTCTTAAAATTTTCTTTAAAGGGTATTTTAACGACATAGCTTCCGTCTTCCCGCCTAGAGGTTGTAGACTGGTAAAACTCAACGCATTTTTGGTCTTCTTCTGACATCGCTGGAGATTCATGAATGTCCTCTACTTCCCAAAATTGCTGTATCTCTTCGATATTATTTAGGATTACATTGCAATGATACGTTTTGTAGTTGCCGCTTAAGATCCATCCCAACTGGGTTTGTTGGGCGATGGGCAACATTCCTTCGGATCGACAGATACCATCCAATAGGATAGTGGAATAGATATCTGCTCCGAATAGGATATCAATAGGCCTACTTTTGTAAAATTCGGGATCTGCTAGAGTTATTTGATTAAGAGTAGGCCAATTCGGCTTAGGTAATGTACAGCTAGGTAAGTTATTTATGAGTCTATTCATTATATATACGTCCGTTTCAAAGATGTAGTCGCTAACCAACGACGAACATTTGATAGTAAGCATGCCCTTGCAGTTATTTTCCTTATTTCCTATTCCTGAGATATAACCGTTACATTTCCGCCGCGGTAACCTTAACAACTGAGCTGCACTTTCTCTGATAATAGATGTCTTTTTTTTTTTTTTTTTTTTTTTTCTGGATGGGAAATCATCAAATGACCCCTCCCGCCCTGGGTGGAGCGGTAGGGAGTGTCAGACTTTTACTGACTAAAACCCACCCGTGATCCTTCTTGTGCCCTATGCGTTCCAGGGCCGCGGTAACTCTTTCGAACAAATTCCGCAACCCTAGCAGGCACCGACCCTATGGGGCCCCGTCCTCGGTGCTGACGGCTCCTTGTGACGCGCGCGGAACACAACGCGTCGTCGACTCAACCCGGTATTGGACGGCGAGCCACCCACGCTCACCGTCCCCAGGCATCAGCCACTGCGCAATAGCACAGCGGCCGACTTGTCTCTGGAGGGGGCCGAAATGGGACCATTACTGGCACTCCATCTCAGCACCCTCCCGAGTGTTGGGAGTCGCAGCACCCGCAGCAGAAGCGGCAGTGGCGGCGACAGAAGCCGCGGCGGCGGCAGAGGCGGCGGTGGCGGCGGACCTCTTGCCCCTGGTCGGGGCGGATGGCGCGCAGGCCCTTCCCCCAGCCCAGTGCTCGGCCGGCTTGCCAACAGCCGCACATGCACTGCAGTGCGGCGTGGCCTCGCAAGAGCCGGCCTTATGACCGGGCTGACCACAGCGGAAACAGAGTCCGCTGCGGTCGACCTCCGAGGGGCACATAGCTCCCGTGTGGTTGCCCACATGGCAGCGGTAGCACCTCAGAGGTCTGGGTTCTAGCAGTTTTACCCGCGCAGACACCCATCCCACCAAGAGCCTTCGGCCCTCCGACACAGTTCTGGCCGCCGTCACGGGGCAGCTCACCACAAGGGTTTGCATGCCCGTGTTGTCAGGCCGGAGGGTGCCCGCCTTGACGAGCTCGGCAGAGCACCCCCCAGTCCCGGCGACGGCGGCCACAACTTCCTCCTCCGTCACGGAGTCATCCAGGCCCACTATGCGCATGTCGATGCGCTTAGTCGGCCTGGACACCCGGACCTCGTCCGCGGGTAAGACCGCCCTCAGCCTTTCGGCCAGGGCGTCCGCGAACGGGCCACTCTCCGCTCCGGCGAGCTCGAGCTTGCGGGCACCGGTTAAGGTCCTCCTGACCCCGATGCCCCCGCTGATGCCCAGCTCTTGGAGGCTCACCGCCTCCTTCGCCCGCTTCAGTACGGCGAGATACGTCACGCCCCTCTGTTCCGCTTCCGGCTACAGTGTAAGCACTACAGCCGCGGATTTCGGGGCGCGAAGCCTCGCCGCAATGGCGTTGGCCTTCCGCCGCTGCCTCCTCGCCTTGTTTTTGGCCGCTTTCGCGGCCCGCCGCTTCTGGCCAGCAACCTGCCACTCGGCCTCGGCCGCAGGAGGGTCCGAGGGTGGGGGTGGGGGCGGCTGTGGCACCGCTGGCGCCGCAGCCTTAGCCGCTCCTCCAGCCTTCCTCCTACCCCTCTTCGCCGGGGCCGCCTTGGTCGTCGCCGGCGTCGCAGTCGCCGGCGTCACAGGCGCTGGCGCTGGCGCCGGCGCGGCTCCGCCCTTGGCCTTCGCCTTCGCCTGGCCAGACGTTCCCGGGTCGGCAGCCACGGCGGCCGCGTACGAGGCCGCCTTTTGCTGTCCCGGGGGCCCCCGCGCCGCCGCCAACGGGGGACGCCGGACCATGTCCTCCAGTACGGAGATCTGCCTCCGGAAGGGAGCCAGCTCCTGCCGCACCAGGTCCCGTACCTGGCTCAGCACTTGGCCTCCCTCCGGCGCTGCCGGACTCAGTCCCCCTCGCGGCTCCACAGAGGCCGCTCTGGCCATCCCCGCCAGGTCCCTCCGGAGCGACTCATTCTCCCGAACAAGTCGCTCCGTAAGAACTGCGAGGCGGGCGACCTCCGCCCGCAACTCCGACGCCTCCTTTGAGGCAGGTCCACCAGCGTTAGCTGCCGCTGCCGCCAGGATGGAGGCTTTGGCCGCGCCGATGGCCTCCCGCTTTGAGGACTGCTTCCTCTTGAAGGCCACAGCGCGGATCGCGGCCTCCACGACCTCCGCGAACTGGGCCTTCTGCTCCTCAATAGTTGGAGGCACCTCTCCCGGGGGCTCCGAGTCGTCCGAGTCGAGAAGAGGCGGAAGAGTAGAGGGAGCCCTACGACCGCTCCCTCCAGGGCGACGCCCCTCCTCCACCAACCTCCCGGCCCGACGCTCCTCCCGGGTAGAGGGAGCCAGCCCCCTCCCTGCCTCACAGCCCCTGCCCCGCCTAGCGGTGGGGATCTTGCGGGCGGAGGCAAGCTCGCCTTCAGAGGTCGACTCCCCGTCGTCCTCCCGCCTGGGCCGCTTGCGGAAGAACTTGGCGTTCTCCGCAGCAGCCCCCCCTCTTTCCTCTCCAGAGCCCGCCGAGCTGACCGTTACTAGGTCAGGTGCAGAACCAGAATCCGATTCTGCACCTCCCCGGCGCTCAGGCGAACCCTCCTCAACACAATCGAACGCCATCAGCTCCTTGTAAGAAGCGGATCCGGATGACGTCGATTCGGAGCCTCCTCGGCTCTTGTTGCCACTGGCAAGCGGAAGGCGTTTGGTGCCCACCCCAGAGTACGGAGGGCAGCCCGCCGAAGCGGGGTGGGATTCCCCGACCGCTGAGCAGTCGGGACCCACCTGGGGACTCATTTTACATTCGCCTTGTTTATCCATGGTGTTCCTTTTAAGGGTGCGGTCCCTGTTCGCTCCGCCCCTTCTCAGGGCCCTCTCTCCTAACTCACCTCTCCACCTGCTCGCTGCTCCCACAGTCACGTCTGATAATCAGACGCGTACCAGAGAGCAGCGAGCAGGCGTGTGTCTCTCTTGGTCTGATCCCTCACTTGCGACCTTCCGGCATGAGTGGCTCTACCGGGAAAGCTCGCAAGATCATTGGGACGCTCAAGCCCCACCACGACGACAACGTGGAGACACATTCGGTGGGGTGATAATAGATGTCTGTGATCCTTGATCTAAAAGAACTCTCATTTTATGGTAAGATCCATCTGCTGCTTGTACTTTAATTATTGCTGTAGCAAGCAATATTTCTGAGGGTTCTTTAAAAAGCGACGCTACTGTGTTACTTTCTTGCTGCTGAGATGGCGATTTCGTAATTGTAGCTGTTCGTGATCGATGCGAGGTAAATGATTCATGCAAAATGGTGTTGTGATCTTTATTGCATTCCTTGCATTTTATTTCGGAAAGGCATTTTTTGCCATCATGGAAATGTAAGCAATTAATGCAAAGGTTCAAATTAGCAATAGTGTTTTTCCGTTCATTAGGTTGCAATTCCAATAGTTTTTGACATGCATGAATTCGATGATCATTGGTGTTGCAAATAGGGCATTGCTTGCGATAGTTAGATTTGTTCTTGGACTTTGACGATTGCGAAACTTGATTTGTTGAGTAATTCGTTTTAGGATTGTTGTAATTTCGTTTAAAACTGGAACCTTTTGAAAATGATGGTTTGCTATTGTTGTTGGATTGAGATTGGGATGATTTCTGCGTAGAGTGGTCAAGCTTTTTACGAGAAGTTTCCAGCATCATGAACTTAGTTTCCAAGAAATTAAGGAAATCTTCCAAGACGGGTAACTCTCGTGGGGATTTTAAGGCTTGTAGATAATCCTCGTATGTATCTGCGTCCAATTTTTGAGACAATATACATACTAGAAAAGGATCCCAGGACGACACATCGACTCCTAGGTTCTTGATAGCGTTCACGCTCTCGTAGGTCGTGTCGTGAATGCGTTTTATATGATTTGATGATTGTTGCTGGTTTGTAGGGATATTCATGAGATTATTAAGATAAGAGGTGAAGATCAGTCGCTTATTATTATAACGATGATTGAGGATATTCCAGCATACAGGGTAATTGTCAGAGCTTATTTGGAGATGTTGGATCAATTTTTCGGGCTCACCTTTGATCTTGCTCTTTAGAAACTGCATCTTTTGTGCATTCGATAAAGACGGGTTGTTATGTACAGCTTCGGTGAAAAGATCTTTGAATGAAATCCACTTGTTGTAGTTTCCATCAAAGGTGACTATCTCCATTTTAGGGGTAGATTTTTCAATATGCGCAACGGACCACATTTTCTTATTTATTTATTTATTTTGGCCAACCAACAACTGTATATACTCGTACAATTTACTATACAAATGTTGTTCTATTAATTAAGGTTAGTATTACAGTTTATTATAGGTTAGCACCGCATGCCCCATAAAAGTAAGAACTATGATACAAATTAATTTGCACCATGATATAAAATTAAATGCTAAGTACATTAAAAAAAACCATTAAAAATAAAAATAAGATTAATATCAGTCTTAAATTTAATACAAAAGAATGCAAAGAAAATGATATTAAAAATACACGGAATAATTTACACATTTCTAACTGTTACTCTGTGGAACTTTCCAAATGAATCAGAATGCACGTCAACCAGATCACTGTAGCTGTTTAGCAGTTTACAAAGCCGAGGGACGATAGAGCTTGAGCCCAGTACTGTTCTACGGGGAGGTGGGTATAAGGGAGTTATAGGAGCGCGAGGAAGTCTAGCAGGGGTCCGAAACCGAAATCTGCACAGTAATTGGGGACAATCTATTTTAGACCGCAGTATTTTGTACAAGAAAATGGAATCGGCGATTTTCCTGCGTTTCTCTAGTGATACCATCCTAAAGTGAGAAAGTCTAGCCTCATATGACCGCTTTTTTTTAACGATTCCGCTGGCATAAGCTAGATGCCATAGAAATCTCTTTTGAATTCGCTCTAATCTAAGGTTGTGCGTAGCATAATGAGGTCTCCAGATTGTGCTGCAGTATTCCAAGATACTTCGAACGATACTGTTGTACATTAAAATCTTGGTACTATTACGCTTGAAGTTAGCAACATTCCTTAGAACGAAACCCAGCATTCTAGAAGCCTTTCTTATTATATTTTCGACGTGAGGTACAAATGTCAGTGCATTGTCAAAAATAACGCCTAAATCTCTTACTTGAGTCACCTCTTGGATAACATTAGCGCCCACATAGTATACACTAGCTGTCACTTTCTTTTTCCGGGTGAATTTCACATGGTAACACTTTTTGACGTTTAATGCCATTCCGTTATCGCTACACCATTGAATTAATGAGTCAACATCACTCTGAAGTAATTCAGTATCATCGCTTGATTCGATAACCCTGGAGAACTTCAGGTCGTCTGCATACATGTAGCATTCTGAAAATTTGAGGCAGTGTGGGATATCGTTAGCGAAAACATTAAACATAACAGGACCGACATGTGAGCCTTGAGGTACCCCCGAAGTTACCCTGAAAGTTTCAGATTGGAAGCCATTGACTGCGACAAAGTAGAGTCGATTTTCCAAATATGACTTTAACCAGGTGTGAAGTGTGCCAGTAATTCCATACGCAGAAAGCTTCGACATAAGTATATGGTGAGGAACACGGTCAAAAGCTTTACTGAAATCTGTGTAAATTACGTCCACCTGCTTGCCACAGTCGATGGCATCCGACAACATTTCAGTAAAAGTCGCAAGGTTAGTGCTAGTTGACCTAGAACCCACAAAACCATGTTGAGAATCGCTCAAGTAGAGTTTAAAGTGTGATTGAATATAGGGACAAATTAGAGACTCAAAAACCTTTGCGAAGGTTGACAGTATAGAGATAGGTCTATAATTATGAATGTGGTCCTTCTCTTCGCTTTTATAAATAGGCACCACTTTTGCTTTTTTCCAGGTGTCTGGAAATACACCTGAGCTAAGAGACTTATTGAAAATCGTAACTAATGGGTAAAGCAAAGAGTGGGCGCACTTAGAAATGAAAATTGGCGGAATACCATCAGGGCCAGCGCCTTTGCGAATATCCAATTCCTTAAGCTTGCTCAATAAGCTCTCGCGATCAATTACAGGCGCCGTTAGTGAAAGACTATTATTTTTCTTATTGATGTCTTTCTTGATCTTGTTATAATGTTTCTCATAATGAGTAAATTGCTCTTCGTACTCAAAGTTTAATCCGCCATACGCGTTGTCCAGCTCCCAATGAAGTGAGTCAATGGCCGCCCAACGAGATTGTATCGTCTTCAAGATATCTTCAAACTCCCATTTTTCCGTGACCAGATCAAGGTCGATATTGGAAATTGTTCTCAAGAAAGCCTTAAAGTTGGTGGCTTGTTTTTTGAAGAGAGCTTCGGCATTACTCCCTTCTGGTGTAGGGGTTTTGGAAGCAGAATGAGATGCGAGGTTTGAGGTTTGAGATTCCGCAGTAGGTTTGAACGTAGGAGGTTTCAGTTCAGGGGTTTGCGGTCTGTTAGCTAGAGGGTTATAGTTTTGAATGGTAGTTTTAATATTGTTATATTTTTCTTTCATTTGATCGTATTGCTTAGTACTGAAATATGCATGAGATTGATCACCAAAAGACAGTAAAGTCATATGGTTATTATGGAACTCTGTAAAATATTGTTCCAAGGTAGCTAATCGACGACGTAAGTAGTCAGAGGTCTTGCGCTCGGCACCATCCTTCTTGAAATTGGTGAAGAGCTTATCTACGGCTTCGATTAGTTGTTGTTGGGTGGCTAGAATGTCATCCATCTTACAGAGATATAAAAGAGACCTTACTTGGGATGAAGGCTTCTTTGAAGATCAAATGTCCTTGCGATGGCTGCAAGAACAAACCTGGAATTACAGCGCGATGAGATGCCGCGATGCAGGGTCCACAGGATCAGCGGGATGACGGCTCGTTTCCACCCGGAGTTCCGAGGTCAGTTAGGATCCACAGGATAATGAGATTCGTGGAGAGTAAATCCACTGAGTTCTGTTTGCCAGGGTCTGGTTCCAAGCGAGACACTTACACAGCGCAATTAGTAGGCACACGCGTAATAGTCCCGCTCCGATGGCTCGAAGGACCAATGTTTGGGGTGAGATTAAGATAAACCAAGATTAAGGATTATAAAGGTAGCTATATTTCAACAATACCGATTAAACTAATACAAAGGGAAAACTATTAAAACTAATGAGGTGAATGAGATGAGACTGAGTCGCGCCCGATGTGCTATCCGAATGCGTACTGATTGTATTTACTTGGGTAATACATAAAATAATAAAGGCACAGAGCGCGGTGTCGCAATTAAGCTGACAGATTCATTATTGTTGGGTGATTGACCCGAACAATGTCCAAGAGCCAAGCAAACATTTTACCTTTAAACTTATTAATTGGTAGCGTTCTCAGGGTAGGCGGTAATTTATTATAAATTTGAATTGTCATACAACTGGCATTTCTACTATATAATTTCAATCTCTGAATAGGTACCAGTAATTTGCCGACATTTTTTTTATTCAGTCTTTCGGAAACTTGTTCATTTAATTGAAATAGATGAGGATATTTTTTTACAAAAAGACATACCTCCAAAATATAAAGACATGGGAGTGGCAGAATTTTTAATTTCTTAAATAATGGCCTACAATGGTCCAAATAGTCTGCTCCAGTCATGGCTCTGATACATTTTTTTTGTACGATGAATGCTCTTTCCACATCCACCGAATTACCCCATATAACCAGTCCGTAACGCAATACCGATGAAACATAGCCATGATACGCATTTAAGACTGTGTTTCTACTGGACACTAGTCTTAATTTTCGAAGAGCATATACAAACTTGTCAAGCTTACTGCATACTCGTTCCACATGTTCCTTCCAATTTAATTTGTTGTCTATTACAATGCCTAAAAATAAAGCTGATGATTCTGGTTGCAGAATTGAATTGTTGTGGCTAATTGCTTTTGGTGTTACTGGCAAATTACTTGTTTGAAATTGAACTATTTTAGTTTTATCAATATTGACATGAAGGTTATTGTCCCTCAACCATCTAATTACATTAATTAACTCATTATTACTATCAATTTCAATGTCAGATTTATTAGAGCATTTTATAGTCAAAGTAGTGTCGTCAGCAAATTGAATACAATCATATTTCAAACATTTTTTGAGGTCATTAATATATAACAAAAATAGCGGCGGACCCAGTATACTTCCCTGTGGAACGCCAGAGCGATTCGTTTTTAGTTCTGAGCAATAAGTTTTCTTTGTATCATTTTCCATCCTAGAGATAACAGTTCTCTGTTGGCGATTAGATAAATAGCTTCTAAGCCAATCCTGTGCTTTGCCCCTTATGCCATACTTCTCTAGCTTGTAAAGTAATCGTTCATGTGATACAAAATCAAATGCTTTGCTCATATCTAGGAATATCGATAAAGTAGACATTTTTTTATTAAGAGCTTCAGTAATTAGTTTCACTAGAGAAAAACATGCTAGCGTCGTTGAACTGTTTTTCCTGAAACCAAACTGACTGTCTACAATTAAATTGTATTTTGTTACAAAGCAATTTATTTTATCGTGCATTGATTTTTCAAAATTTTTTGCAAAGACTGGGATCAGTGTAATGGGCCTATAATTACCCATATCAGTACACTTTCCTTTCTTGAACAGAGGTTTAATTATAGACTCTTTTAACCTAGACGGGAAAACGCCTTCTTCAAAAGAGAGGTTTATCAGATAACTAAGTGGTGATGCTATAATTTTTGCGCTTAATTTGATTATTTTGGTAGTAACTTCGTCGTACCCAGTAGAGCTTGTATTATTTAATGAATTAATTATTCTAATAACATCAGTTTCATTCACTGGGGTCAAAAATAGAGTATTTATGTTACTGTCCATTTTAATATTGCTTACGTCATGGTTATTACTGCTGATTTTTTGTGTCATCTCAATTACATAATTATTAAATTGGTTGCATATGTCATTAGGATTATTGATTTTTTTGTCAAAGATTATTAATTCGTGTATGTCGGTGCTAGTATTAGTTTTGTTAAAATTATTTTTTATAATTGACCATGTGGCTTTGCATTTATTTTTAGAATTATTTAAAAATGTATCATTATTTATCTGTTGTGATTTTGATATGCATTTTTTCAAGATCTTAGTGTAATTGCGGTTTTTTTTCTTGTGATAACGTTTACTTATAGCATCATGTTGATATTCATAATATAAAGCTCTCTTTTTAATACATGATATTTTTAAACCAGTACTAAGCCATTTGTTTTTTATAGGTTTATTGCAAGTTTTGACGATGATTTCGGGAAAGCACAATTTATAGAAAAGCGTGAACAGGTCGTGGAATATATTAAAAGCCTCATTGCAGCTCGCTGCTTCGTAAATTTCAGTAAAACTTAAAGCTGCCAAGCAATCTAGAAATTTTGTGATGTTGTCCTCATTATAGTGCCTCTTCTTATCATACCAGGATTTAATAGGTTTTGATATATTTTTCATCTCATCAAGATAAAAAGTAAGTAATTGACCGGTATCGTGATCAGAGAGAGCTAAATTATGTGTACTGCATTTAAGATCAAGTTCGAGAATATTACTGGCTATTTGGTCTATGCTAGTATTTTTCCTAGTAGGCATTCTAACATGTGGTGAAATATTAAAATTGTTGAGAACTGATACTAGTTCTTTTGAATTTTTACTGTCTTTTAATATGTCTATGTTCCAATCTCCGCATAAAATAATATTTTTTTTAACTTTGCGGGTTATATTGAGTAACAATAATTCCAGTTTTTTAAAAAAGATGGATACATCGGAATCCGGAATTCTATAAATACATACTATAATAAGATTATAACCCAATACTTCTATACCGCTGCATTCGAAACAAAAGTCACAACCCAGTTCATCAGTTATTGGTAATGAATTAAAATTGATACCTTTTCGTACTAAAACACATGTTCCGCCACGTTTTTGCCCGTGTCTTGTGTAACTAGCAGCTTAATTAAAATGTGTAAGCGCTAGATTGCTTTCGTGTCCTGATTTTATAAAAGTTTCACTCAGACAAATAAAATCTATACACCCAATCTGATTCTCTAAGTCGGAAAGTGTGATTTCGAATAAGTCAGTTTTATTTAAGATCCCAGCTATATTTTGGTGTAATAGTATTATTTTTCGTTTCTTTCCAGAACTAACTTCACTATGTATATATAACCTTTTTACATAAAGGAACGAAAAAGAGTTTTTTGGTTTTTTTTTCCGATTTTTGTGAATTACAGTATTCATATTCGGTTGGATAGGTTTCAATATCAACGAGTAGGCGGCGGAAAATACCATCATAAATACGTTTTATTCCGAGTTGGTTCACTTTGCCCGTTTAATATGAAAATGTTTCATCGGATAGGTCAAGATTGCTGTCAAAAAAATAAGCATAATTGTGGTTTTCAATGTCCATGCAAAGTAGTCTATTAAACATTTCTATTTTATAATTGTGTATCAGAGCCCCTTGTACATATTATGTGGGGCAACATATAATAACATTAGTATTTGTTACATTTTTGAGAGTTTCTCTAATTAACCTCACCATTTCAATCGATTCACCTGTACCCTTAAAATCTTGCTCACCAATCATTATAATACAATAGTCATCTAGGCTATAATTCTGTGTTTTATAAACTATATTTGATATAATGTCCTTTAAACTACTATTACGTGACAGGTAATGACAAAACTCGAAATTTCGGTTAAAAGTGTTTCCCAATATTTCTAGTGTACCGCTATGATTGCAGTTACTGAGAACGCATAGCTGTCGTTTTCTTCTACAGACTTGTGTTATTTTAGGATCTAGTGGTGTCTTCTTGTAATTATTATTATTGCTATATACCGGCGCCTCTGTCTGTGTTTGCTTATCCTTGTATATTGGATCACAAACTGCTGGGTTTTTAATTGATACTAGATTGCACGCAATTTCTTTAGATTTTATGTCATTTTCCTTGGCGGTTTTCTTAGCAAGTAAGTCGTTGTCCATGTGTTTGTGATTTTCCTGTACAGTTAAGGATGCAAAGGTGTTTGATGTTCTGTCAAGGTCTCTTTCTCCGCGAGATTCATTAAAAAGATCTGACTCCAATAATATGTTTGAGCTCTCAATGCAGTCTTTTTCGTTGAGTTTGGATGAGCATTCTTGGTTTAAGGATACCTCACGTCGATTGTCCGTAATGGAACGTCTATTTCTCTTCCGTACAGACGTAATTTTTGTCTTTGCATCTTAATAGGACTGGTACAAAGATCCTTCAATGTATTAATAGATGCTTGCTGTCGCAGTACTGTTTCTTTGAGTTCATTATTTTCGCATATTACCCTGTCCAATTCATTTTGTGTTAATCCAAATTGTTCTTTCAACTGTGATATTTCAACCTTCATTTCATCTAATTCATTTTTAGATATACCCGTTGAAAGATCAAGACTTCGGGTATTGACTTCCGAACTTGTTTTGTCAAATGACGAGTCATTATTCAATGAATCTATGGACTTTGATCTAAACAACTGCCTTGGTTCGAATTGTGATGTGTTCCGTCGACATAGTTGGAAATGAACTCAAGTAACTTACAAAAAAAGACAATGATTTTGTGAGGATCGAACCCGAAGCACACCACAGATAGATGTAGCGTCTTAATCTCAGGAGCTAAACGCTCAGTTGTATTAGGCGGCCAAAAATTGCACCTTAATGTAGAACTGATAGTATTTGAAACGAATAGTGGCCGTTAAATATGCGTCATTATGGAATTTTTGCAGTGTTTCTTTGTTCACTTGATATTAGATAGGAACACTTTTTTGTTATTTTGGATTGTTTTTCCACTTTTAAATGTTGATTAAAAAGTTGTATTCGTTAATTTCGTAATGTTTAATATTCACTGTATTGACATTTTTTGGTTTTGTTTGGTATTGTTTACACTGTTTTTAGTTTTCTACACTGTCACTTTTTTTACAATAAGTATGTTCAGCGATAGTTTACACTTATTTTAACACTTTAGTACTTAGTAAACATAAAAAACAATAATTTATCTATTTTTTATACTTTTTTTCACAGAGCTTTGCAGGAATCGAACTCACGACGTCGGTAGCGCAGACGGTACTCCTTGCTCTGGGGTGCTGCCCTCCGTACTCTGGGGTGGGCAACAAACGCCTTCCGATTGCCAGTGGCAACCTGAGCCGAGGAGGCTCCAGGGGTCAGCGTCCTTCGAGGACCTGATCCGCTACGATTACAAAGCGCCCGACAAAGTGTCGGGTGACAGTTGCGTGGATGCTCGAGCGAAGGCTCCTTCCAAACTCTGGAGGAGGCCATCACTCGAACGTCAAAAGGGTCCGGGGTCGGATTCCGACTCCGGTTCCAGCGCCATGAGCGCGGAGCACGCCGAAGAGGAGATTGTTGGGGCCGCGGGGAATGCTAAGTTCCTCCGCAAACGCCCCCGACCGGAGGATGACCAGGGGTCGTCCTCTGAGGGAGAACTGGCCCGGAAGGTTCCCACGAGCAAGCGGGGTAAGGGGAGAGGAGGTACGAGCAGGCGGCTCGCCTCCCAGGAGGCTACTCAGCGGGCTGCGAAGCTCGCTGAGGAGGGGCAACACCCCGGAGGGAGCAATCCCAAGACCGGTGTCTCGGTGCCTTCTGGCAATGGGCCCGAAGCCGCTGACGGCTCCAGCGAGAAGGCCAAGTTTGTGGAGGTTGTGGAGGCCGTGGTCCGCAGCGTGGCCCTGAAGAGGACGCAAGCGTCCAAAAACAGGGCCATTAGCGAGGCGGCGGCCTCCATTTTGGCGGCAGCGGAGGCGAACTTTCGCCGGCCTCCGTCGGACGCAGCGTCTGAGTTGCGGGCGGAGGTCGCCCGCTTGGCAGCTGCCATGGAGCTTCTCCAAAAGGAGAATGAGAGGCTCCGAGCAGACCTGGCTGGGCTCCGCGGAGGCAGCGCTCTGGGGAAGTCTCAAGGGGGGCGCAAGCATGAGCAAAGCCAGCCCTTGCCTGCGCCGGGTCCGGCACCTGAGAACCAGGTGCTGGACCTGGTGCGGCAGGAGCTGGCCGCCTTCCGGGAACGGTTTTCCGTCCTGGAGGGCATCGTCCTGCGCCCCCCGCTAGCGGCAAGCCAAAAGGCCTCGGGCCAGAAGGCGGCCTCGTATGCGGCCGCCGTGGCTGCCAAGTCGAAGACGCCCGGCTAGGCCCAGCAAGGGGCCGGGCCGGCGAAATCGGCAACTGCAAAGCCTGCACCGGGAAAACCGGTGCAGGCCAAGCAAAAGAAGGGCGGAGCAGCTGCACAGGCGGCGCAGGCTCCAGCGTCGGCGGTGCAGCCTCCACCTTCCCAACCGTCTTCTAACTCCCCTGCCGAAGCCGGATGGCAAGTGGCCGGGGAGAAAAAGAAGGCGGGCAAGGCAGCCAGGGCGGCCAAAAGGAGGGCAAGAAGGCGGCGACAGAAGGAGCGACGCGTCGCTAACATACTCCGCGCCCCGAAGACCGCAGCTGTAGTGCTCACACTGCAGCCGGACGCGGTCAAGAGGGGCGTGACATATGGCGACGTGCTCGCGAAGGCCAAGGAGACGGTTAACCTCCGGGAGCTCGGCATCGTCAGGGGCCTCTGGCTAAGGGTCACCATGACTGGTGCCCGGATGCTGGAGCTCCCTGGGGCAGCCAGCGGCCCGACCGCTGACGCTCTGGCCGAAAGGCTCAGGGCGTCCTTGAATGCGGACGATGCCCGAGTGTCCAGGCCCATCAAGTGCGTCGACATGCACATTTTGGGCTTGGACGACTCCGTCACAGAGGAGGAGGTTGTGGCCGCCGTGGTCAGGACGGGAGGGTGCTCTGCCGAGCAAGTCAAGGCAGGCACCATACGTCCTGACTTCACGGGCATGCGAACCGTAGTGGTGAGCTGCCCAGTGACGGCGGCCAAAAAGATTTCGGAGGGCCGAAGGCTCCTGGTGGGCTGGGTGTCGGCGCAGGTCAAGCTGCTGGAGCCCAGGCCTCTGAGGTGCTACCGCTGCCAAGTGGGAAACCACACGGGAGCGTGCTGCACCTCGGAGGTTGACCGCAGCGAGCTTTGCTTCCGCTGTGGTCAGCCCGGTCACAAGGCTGGCTCCTGCAACGCCGCGCCGCACTGCGTTGCATGTGCGGCAGCTGGCAAGCCAGCCGAGCACTGGGCTGGAGGCAAAGCCTGCCCTCCACCCACAAAAGCCGGGGGTAAGAAGCCCTCCTCCGCCGTCTCCGTGCCAGCCGCCGCCTCTGTCACCGCCGCTGCCACTAGTGCAGCTGTCGCCGCCGATGCTGCGACTACAGCGCCAGAGGCCACACACAAGGGGCCCGGGAGGAGGCCGAAATGGAATGCCAATAACAGCTCCATTACGCCTCCTCCAGGCGAACATCAACCACTGCGCCGCCGCTCAGGACCTGTTGCTCCAGAGCATGGCGCAGTGGTTGATTAATGTCGCCGTGGTCGCTGAGCCGTACTACGTCCCGCCCAGGGATGACTGGGTGAAGGACCTGGACGGCTCAGTGGCCCTAATTTCGTCGGCCGCCGCCGGTACCCCGTCCCTCGAGAGTGTTAGGAGAGGACAGGGGTGCGTAGCAGCACGGTTCGGGGAGATTGTAGTGGTGGGAGTCTACTTCTCCCCGAATCGAACTCTCGCCGAGTTCCACAACTCCCTTGGAGAGTTGCGTAACGTCGTCGTCGGGTACCGTCCCCTCCCCGTGTTTGTTCTCGGGGACTTCAATGCCAAGAATTTGGCTTGGGGTTCCCGTTATACGAACGTACGGGGTAGGATGGTGGAGGACTGGGCCCTGGAGACAGGCCTGGTCGTCCTTAATCGGGGTTCTGTCCCCACGTGTGTGCGGATGCGGGGTGACTCCGTGGTGGACATCTCGTTCGTCAGCCCCGCTCTGTCGCCGCGTGTCGTCGACTGGCGTGTTGTGGAGGAGGTGAAGACCTATTCCGACCACCGGTATATCCGGTTCGACGTCTCCGCCAAGACCTCAAGCGCACCAGTCCGACAGACCCCGAGTGGTCCGCGGTGGGCGCTGAAGCAGCTGGACCGGGAGCTTCTCCTGGAAGCCTCGATCGTGCAGGCCTGGGTGTCATCACTGGACAGGCCTGCTGACATCAACGATGAGGCGGAGTGGTTCCGGGAGACCATGTCGGATATATGCGACGTGGCAATGCCCCGGGTCCGGCCAGGACGCGCCCGCCGTCAGGTGTACTGGTGGTCGCGCGAGCTGACGACGCTGAGAGAAGCGTGCGTTGCTGCGCGTCGCCCGTATACCAGGCATCGCCGGCTCCGCATTCGCCCTCCGAATGCGCAGGCCAGGGAGGCGGAGCTGTACGAGGAGTACAGAGCGGTGAAGACCGCCCTCCAAGCGGGGATCTTGCGGGCCAGGGGTCTGGCTGGCAGAGATTTGCTGGAGTCTCTGGACGGGGACCCGTGGGGAAGGTCTTACAAAATAGTGCGGAACAAACTCCGCACCTGGGCCCCCCCGTTGACGCAGAGTCTCCGGCCCCAGCTAGTGGAGGACGTGGTGAGCGCTCTGTTCCCGTTGCGAGGGGACCATGCTCCCCCGCCCATGGCTCCGCCACCCGCGATAGCCGATTCGGACCACACCGACGACGACGATACTCCGGAGGTGACCGAGGTAGACCTGAGAGCGGCGGTTAATAGGCTTACCTGGGAAAGCATGGGTCCTGGCCTCGGAGGCTCTCGGGCCTCGACTACGTGGGCTCCTAAGCGCGTGCATGGAAAGGGGCCAGTTCCCACGTCGCTGGAAGACGGGGAAACTGGTCCTCATTGGGAAGTCAGGGCGCCCTGCGAGTAGGTGATAAATGGGGTTTCTAGATCAGAGGAGATCTAGAAACCCCATTCATCTATTCAAATAAAACCCATTCATCTATTCAAATAGATCCCATTAATCTATTCAAACAGAACCCATTCATCTATTCGAATAGAACCCATTCGTCTATTCAAATAATATTATTTCGTTTATTCAAATACAAACTTTTACTATTATTTTAATAAGAATACCAAATATATCCAGTTATTCAAATAATTTCATCATCGTATATTAATCGATCATCTATTCAAAAACCTATTATTTCTCTTATTCAAATAAGTAAGTACTATTTTCTTTGAATACTTGTTATTCTAATTATAAATAAAAGTTCATTATTTATTTAAGTATTTATTTGTTCTTACTAATGCATATACTTAGATACAAACACTGATATTTCGCAAATTTAAACACACATAATTGTCGCGGTACCTAGTTAATTTAATAGTGTCTTTAAATGAATTATAATGATTGAATCTAAACTTTTGGTTCAATGTCATCCTGAATTTTGGCGATTAATTGTCTCGTACTGGTATATATATCATCGAATAATATAGTTTTTACGACATGTTGAACACACACATCAGCGTTGCAATTACATATCGGTTGTTCTGATTTTTGAAAACTGTCAATATCATATATTTCTATTTTGATAATTTTTGTTCCTCGAGTAACAGGCTTCTTAATATATTGATAAAATGTTTGATCTCTTGCGAGCAAGACCCAGCGTTTTCTGTCCAGTGGTTTGTTGAACTGGTTGATTCATGGGTACAAAATTGAAAAGATCCTCCGTGTCCTGAAAAAAAAAAACAATTACGACTGAAATTAAGCATTACGAGGAAATTAATAATTCAGTGATGCTACTTACTAATGTTGGTAATACATTTTTAAAATCTTAAAAAAATATGTTATAATAACACTTACCGACATTCTGCTAAGATATCACTCTTCACCGACAGATGCAAAAATTAAATGGACTTCAAGTTATTATATCGCCCTTTATATTTTTTAACTTTTGAATACATAGATTTCAGTATTGCATATTTTTTGTTAGATGTTAATATCTATACAAAAATGGTAAGGTGAAATTGAAACCTCAGACATCATGGCGCCTAACATTTTATTGTTGATCATAAAATATACATCAACAAAATAATATTACCGTCCGTTTGTTCACGGTAATCGTTTTCATACATTTTATTCAAATGAATAGGCAGACAAAATCATGGTATGTTAATAGTATATCAACGTTACCTAAAGAATTTGCAACGTATGTTGAATTCTTTTTAAGGAGGTGGATCAAAAACAATTAAACAACATTGGCATACCATTTATTTTATGGACTGATGAAATAGGACGCTGCCGACGGATTGGCGCCTGTATTGCTTTGTTTACATCGAATCAATATTGATATCAAAGATTTAAATTTATGTTTGTTCATTTGATGATGTTCTCATATATTTATCATGATATTTAATTATAAGCAAAGTCAAAGTATAAAACTAGTCTTGTACTTAATTATAGCGGTAATGAAAATACATGTATTAGATTGAAATCTTAACCACATGTATTTAAGGTCGAAAGTTAAAACTTAATTGTGATAGTGCTAGGTAAGCGCTTTTCTTATTTGGGGTCATAGATTTGACTCAGGATTTTTAGTCAAACTCACTTTCCATTTATGGATTAAAATCACGTGGAGTTACTGCTATTTAAATCGGGACGTGGGCATCTGGAACATCACTGCTATTTCTCCCGAGCTGACATCAAGAACCGGGCACTACACCACAAAAATGTAAGTTGTATTAATAATATTATTATTAGGTGCCTATATTAACTTTCAAAGTCTGTTTTATTTTGATCTGGTTTTTAAATAGTAGCATTTAGGAATCTATTTATTCATTATTCATCTATTCATTCTTGTGTTAACCATGTTCTGGGACACTATTCGAGTCCCTATTCATTTTTGTGTTAAGTGTTCAATTATAATGAAAGTTTTTATTTAAAAATATTTTTACATACTATGAATATTCCATTTTCTTACAGTATTCATATTTGGAGTAGATTATACCTACCTAGATCTGATAACGTACTATAGACTTAGCATTTATTCTCTACTAGCTTCTGCCAGCGACTTCGTCCGCGTGGAATAGTTACTTTACCCCCGATTTTGAAACTCTCAGCCCGATCGGTTTAAAATTGACAAAGTTTCATACAAACGTTCATCCCCTATTTTATCCCCTTGGGGGTAGAATTAATCAAAATCCTTTCTTAGCGGATGCCTACGTCATAACATCTACCTGCTACACACGCGACGGAAGCTTAAAAAATGGAGTAACTTCTCCCGTTTTCCCAACATTTTCCTTCACTGCTCTGCTCCTATTGATTGTAGCGTGATGAAAAGTATACTATAACCTGCCCAGGAGTATGAAGAATAATTGCACCAAGTTTCGTTAAAATCGGTCGAGTAGTTTTTGTTTCTATAAAGAACATACAGACAGACAGACAGACAGACAGACAGACAGACAAAAATTTTACTGATTGCATTTTTGGCACCAGTATCGATCACTAATCACCCCCTGATAGTTATTTTGAAAATATATTCCTTGTACAGAATTGACCTCTCTACAGATTTATTATAAGTATAGATTAATTTAAAATGAAACATAATTATGTTTTTGAATTCAGGTCACATCATGCAAATGCTGAATCGTTGTCCTCGTCGGATGAAGAACTTCAACAGACGCATGAGCCTGAAAAATTAAAATCGTAAAAGAGAAAATCCTCCTCGGTGCCCGCACCCAGTACATCCAGGGGGAGTCCGGTCAAAATGTAAGTTGTATTAATAATAACAAACAATGATAATAATATTATTATTTACTTTAGTACATTATTATTTCTTGTTTAGAGTTTTTAAATAGTTACAATCTATTCATTCATTAATTATAATTGTCTATCCATTCAGTAACTTCGGTATATCCAGCATTTTTTAAAGCCAACTTTATTCAGTGAATAAATCAATGAGATAATATTATTATAGTCTCGACTAATATTTTTTCTTGTTGTAAGTGTCAGTGAAATGAAGGTTTTTATTTAAAAGTGTTTTTACACAGATTATGTACCTTCCATTCCTTTCGGTATTCATATTTGGAGTAGATATACCTAGCTAGATCTTATAATGCACCATATATGTACATAGTATTTACTATATATTATTTAAAATTTAAACATAATTCTGTGTTTTTAAATTGCAGGTTGCATCATGGAAATGCTGAATCGTTGTTCCCATCGGATGACGAACTTCAGCAGCCACAAGAGCCTGAAAAACTCAAGCCGAAAAAGAAAAAACCATCACCGGGGGCCGCACCCAGAACATCAAGGGAGAGTCAAGCCTTTACGCATGCACCGTCTCCAGCATTGGCTAAAACCAAGAAACCTGTCATCAAGCCTATCGCCCCGAGGAAAGCCACGGTCCATGACATCTTCGGGACTGATACTGACGATGATGTCCAGAATCAACCAACCGCGGGTAAACCAATTCATCCGTTACAGTCATACATGAGCCGAAGAGTTGCCAATGGACACTCTCGCCAAACATTAGACTTCAAAAAAGGGACACATTTTGTAGAGTTAAAGGTGTACAGTTGCGACGAAATTCAACATGTGGCGCCTATGAACAGGTGGCGCCACGCGATTATCTGTATTAAAAATAGAACAGATGAGAACACGGACTCGTGGCAGCACCTCAGTAATTTTATAACTGCCACTAGAAAAGAATTTAGAGGTTGTCCCGTTAACTTTGTCAGTAATTATTACTAGTTACATATTCAACTAATAGATATGAATTATCACGTAACTTTTTTTTGTTAGTACTGTTGCGCGCCAGAATTAAGTTAGGATGATAGCGGCATTCGGTACCACTAGCGCCATCTAGTATCGAGTAGCAGAACTATTGAAGTCGGGGACCTTCGAGATTTTTCTATGCTAGAATTCTCGGACCTTGGTCGGTCGCGACCGATATGTACGCGAACTTTCTGGAGTTCTACTCGGCGCCCTATATAAAGCCGGCACATGTGCCGACCGAGTCAGTATTGGAATTGCGATACAAGTGATAACTTCGATCTTCGACTGCGAACTCAAGTGATTAATAGTGCGATTGTGTTTTGTGATTAGTGAGTTTATAGTGTAATTAGTGTGGTGTAAATTAAAGTGTCATTTTTGGTTGTTTAATCGGCTGATTTTAATTGTAACGAACCCGAAGCTCGTAACAATTGGTGTCAGAAGAGTGGATTTAAAAGATGCCGATTCTACCGAAGGACGACACTGAGGGTATTCGTACCCGTAGTCAACGCCAGCAAGAGACGGACCAGAGGCGTTTTGGAGGTGCAATGCCGCAGACGACGGAGAGACAGTTGCCGACATTGGAGGCCGGCTCGTCCGCAGTAACTCCAGCATCATCATCAGCACCAGACTTTGCTGCTCTGATGATGATGCTGCAGGAACAGGCTCGTCGTCAGGAGGAACAGGCTCTTCGATTGGAAGAACGGCTGCAGCGTGACAAGGAGGAACAGGCCCGCCGCCAGGAAGAACAGGCCCGCCGCCAGGAAGAACAGGCCCGCCGCCAGGAAGAACAGGCCCATCGTTTAGAAGAGCAGCTGCAGCGTGACAAGGAGGAACAGGCCCGCCGACAGGAGGAACTGGCTCGCCGTCAGGAAGAACAGGCCCGTCGATTGGAAGAACAGCTGCAGCGTGACAAAGAGGAGCAGGCGCGTCGCCAGGAAGAACAGATGTTCCTCATGAAGGATCTGCATGCTACTTTCGGCAAAGAAATAAAGGTTGTAAAAGATAAGGTGGTTCAACACGAAAACCGCCTGATAGAAGCTGAAACCCAGATTGCGGAAATAAAGAAAACGCTGGACAACCTTAAAGTAGGAGATGGAATTGCAACCTCCGTAGCAACTACTCCTTCGCCACGGGGATTCAAAGTGCCGCCGTTCGATGGAACATCTTCCTGGTCGGCCTACAAATTACAATTTGAGGCCGTTATGCAGGCAAACGGGTGGAATAAAAATCAGGCCATGACTGCCCTCACACTAGGTCTGCGGGACCAGGCCTTAACTGTTCTGGAAGCTCTCGGCAAGGAAGTGACTTATGAGCAGCTCCTTGAGGCGTTGGAATCTAGGTATGGTGACGCTCATCTGGAACACGTGTTTCGTGCGCAGCTAAAGGATCGCGTGCAACGCAGCGGTGAAAACCTGCAGCAGTGGGCCCTTGAGGTGGAGAAGCTTGTTAGAAAAGCATACCAGTCTGTACCTGCGCTCATTCAAGGGAACCTGGTGCAGGCATTCATTGACGGCATCCGCGACCTTGAGGTCAGAGCTGCTGTGAGGCTCGGTCATCACGGGACGCTCAAGGACGCCTTGGCTCATGCTCTGGAAGTGGAAGCTGTGCGGCAGGATCATCGTTCCCATCGCGTCAGGGCGGTTGCAGCGGCTACTGTTCGCGACCGGTCTAAAGGATACAGCCCTAGATGCTATGGCTGTGGGGAAAGGGGCCACCTACGGTCCAGTTGCCCTAAGCGAACTGCAGATAGAGAAGATGGTCGATCTCCAGAGAGTAGGGCGGTTAACAGCACCGCCCAGCAACTGCAGGGAAACGAGTAAAAGCCAGGACTGCGGGGCGGGTGCTGGCTGATGTTCAGAGAGCCCCAAGGATTTCGATCTCACAAACTCATGACGGGAACAGCCTCATCATCAAGGGCGAGGTCAACGGAACGCCATGTAAACTGACGATTGACACTGGAGCTTCTTGCACGGTTGTCAGTTCCCAACTAGTAAGTCGGTTCCTTGGGGACTCCGCATACAACCGAGAGAGCATAAATTTGGTGACAGCTACCGGCCAGCGTATACCCGTCCGTGGAGAGAAAGTGATGGAGTTACAGCTAGGCAACAGAATCTATCTTCATAATGTCATCGTGGCTGATATCATGGACGACTGCATTTTGGGCCTAGACTTTATGAGGAAGAATTGTTGTGAGATCGACGTTAAGCAAGGAGTTTTGAAATGTGGTCAAGAGGAACTATTCATGGAAGGGGCGTTACCAGGAAATGTGTACAGCCTAAAGAAGAATGTTCTTCCTCCGAGATCGGAAACGATTGTACCGGTTAGGCTTCCTCGAAATCCTGGGCAGACTCATCGGTGTGTACTCGTGGAGAGGATAGATAATGACCTTCCGTGGAAAGTGGCACGAACTTTGGTCAGAGCCACCGACATCGCAAGAGTACCTGTGCTGAACCTCTGTGATAAGGAACAAACGATAGATAAGGGCACCCTGATTGGTACATGTGAGGAAGTGGATTGGTTACGTCGAAGCCAATATGTATCGACTGGGAACCTTAGCAAGGATGCACAAACGAAAGTGACCGCACTTTTAGACGACTGTCGCGGCGTTCTATCTCAAAATGAAATGATCAAGGCGAAGAGAATGTTACTGAAGTACGCCAATGTTTTCTCTTCAAACGATGCTGACATCGGGAAGACTGATTTAGTTCAACACAAAATAAACACAGGAGATGAGTTGCCTATCCGTCAGCGGCCAAGGAGATTGCCAGTAGCACGTGAAAAGGAAGTGGAAATCATGATTGAGGGAATGGTGAAGGATGGTGTCATAGAACCTTCATCAAGTCCATGGTGTTCGCCTGTTGTACTGGTAAGAAAGAAGGACGGCACCATGCGGTTTTGTGTTGATTATCGTCGTCTGAATGACGTTACAAAGAAGGACAGCTATCCGTTGCCAAGAATTGATGACACGCTGGACATGCTTACTGGAGTAAAGTGGTTTAGCACGTCGGACCTTAAAAGTGGCTACTGGCAGGTCCAAATTGATCCTAAGGACAAGGAGAAAACTGCGTTCTCGACAGGAAAGGGTCTGTGGCAATTTAAAGTCATGCCGTTTGGTTTGTGCAACGCTCCGGCAACGTTTGAAAGGTTGATGGAACTAGTACTAACCGGGTTAATTGGCGATGCTTGTCTGGTCTACTTGGATGACATCATCATCGTAGGCCGTACGTTTGATGAACATCTGCAAAACCTGGAACGCGTGCTCATGAAGATCCAGAGTGCAAACCTCAAGTTAAGTCCGAAGAAGTGTTCATTCTTCAAACGGCAAGTTAGCTTTTTGGGATATGTAGTGTCGGAAGAAGGTATCCGCACGGATCCAGAGAAAATCGCCGCAGTCAAGGACTGGCCAATTCCAAAAGACAAGACGCAGGTCAGAGCATTTTTGGGTTTGTGCTCTTATTATAGGCGATTCGTCAAGAACTTTGCAGACATAGCCAAACCCCTGCACAAGCTAACCGAAGTGAAGCGACATTTCTGCTGGGACGAGAGTTGCGACATTGCATTCCAGGAGCTCAAGGAACGTCTGTGCAAAACACCTATTTTGGGGTATCCTGATACCGACAAAGAATTTATAGTTGGCACAGATGCAAGCGACATAGGACTTGGCGGTGTGTTATCTCAACGGAATGGCGATCAAGAGGCTGTGATAGCATACTTCAGTAAATCTCTGTCGAAGCCAGAAAGGAATTATTGTGTCACGCGACGGGAATTACTTGCTGTGGTCAAGTCATTGCAGCATTTTAGCAAATATCTGCAGGGAAGGAAATTCCACTTACGAACTGACCATGCTGCGCTGAAATGGCTATTGCAATTCAAAAATCCAGAAGGACAAGTTGCGAGATGGATCGAACTACTTCAGGAATATGACTTTGTGATTGAACATCGCAGCGGGAAATCTCATGGCAACGCAGATGCATTATCAAGAAGACCTTGCCCTGAAGACTGCAAGCATTGTACTCGGCAAGAGGGTAAAGAAGTCGTACCTGTGAGGATGATCAAGACAGATCTTAGATCTTAAGATCAGAGTAACGAGTGGAAGGAAAACTTGGAACGTGCACAGCAGGATGATTTGGACATCAAGCCGATTCTGGAGTGGATAAAGGCCAGTGCTCCGAAGCCTACGTGGAGTGATGTCTCAGCGATGAGTTCAATCACAAAAAGCTATTGGGCCCAATGGGACAGCTTAGTGATTCAGGATGGGGTCCTGTGCCGTAAATGGGAAAATGCTCGGGGAGACAACTGTCATTTGCAAATGGTTGTCCCTAAAGCTAAAATACCGGATGTTCTACAGCTGTACCATAATGGTTGTTCGGGAGGCCATATGGGAGTTAAACGGACTCTACTGAAGATACGGGAACGGTTTTACTGGGTCCACTGTCGTGACGATGTTGAGGACTGGTGTCGCAAGTGTACAAGTTGTGCGGCTGTAAAGGGACCTCAGACTCGTAGCAGAGGTGCATTGAAATTGTACAATGTTGGTGCACCATGGGAAAGGATAGCCCTAGACGTTGCGGGACCTTTTCCGGAGAGTGAAAGTGGTAACAAGTATTTCATGGTGGTTATGGATTATTTCACTAAGTGGCCGGAAGTCTTCGCCATTCCAAACCAAGAAGCTTCAACAGTTGCGGATAAACTAGTTCATGAAGTCTTCTGTCGTTTTGGAGTACCCTTGGAGATTCACAGTGATCAAGGAAGGAATTTTGAGTCTCAAATATTCCAGGAAACTTGCCGAGTGATGGGTACTTATAAAACGAGGACAACTTCTTACCACCCACAATCGGATGGAATGGTAGAACGATTTAATCAGACATTGGAGAGATATCTGGCCAAAGTTGTGGAAAACCGGCAACGGGATTGGGACAAGCACATACAACCGTTTTTGCTGTCATACCGAAGTGCTGTTCATGAAAGCACGTCAGTGACACCAGCTTTCGCAAACTTTGGAAGAGAATTGCGGTTGCCTGCAGACCTGATTACCGGAATACCACCTGATGCTCCACGCAGTATAACCGATTATGCGAATGACTTGCGGAAAAAAATGAACGGCATTCATGAGCACGTCAGACAATCGGGCCAGCAAATGTCTGAAAAGATGAAAACCCGCTATGACCGCAAAATGAACAATAAAGGGTTCGAGGAAGGTTCACTAGTGTGGTTGCATAATCCAGTTCGCAGCAAAGGGAAATCTCCTAAGCTTCAAGCTAAATGGGACGGACCGTACCGGATTGTGACGAAGATCAATGACGTGACCTACCGTATACAGAAAGGTACAAGAAGCGCTCCTAAGATCGTTCATGTTGATCGTAATGTAATTTAGTATTTGTGCCAGTTGTTGTATTGAGAGTGGCATTTGAATAAACTATATATTTCAAAATTAAACACGTGTTTTTATTCTTGTTATGACCTTGCACTTCAGTCTGTTTATTTTTTATTACTTACTATTTGAAAGACAGTTATTCAGGTAAATAAAACACAGCTTATAGGACAAATTTCAATTATATTTAATTTACTGTCATATTTAGTTACAATGAATAATACACAATATAAATAATATTTAAAAGCAGTGTGAAGCCGAACTTAACTTTTTAACTATTTTACTGACTAGATAGTCTGTTTCATCCATAATTTCATCATGATTGTCTTTAACTTGATACTGAACGCTCACACTAGCACTATGACAGTGGTCAATATTACTTATTACATTGCTATCACTTAAATCATAAATACATATTTTTATTAAATGATGTGCTATTCCTGGCTCCTTACGAAGAACGTAAGATGACGAAGGCAAGGTAAATAATTTGGATAACGTATTTTTAGAAGTTGTTTTGGACTTGTTCTTAGTCTTTCCTTTTATTGGTTGCTCTTTCACACTGTTTTCATTGTCCTGTTGTCGTTGGTGGAACAGATCAGCTTGTCCCATATTGTTTCCAGGGTGTTCTTGAGCAAAATAGAATGACTTAATAGCATCATCCACAATATCAAGGTCTTCCATCTTCTGAAATAAAAAGTATTGCTTTAGTTAATCATCAATTTGCATCATAATATTTTAAACAATGTGCACTAAATATTTAATAATATAAATGAGTTAAGTACTTACGATTTAAATTTGCAAGTAATATTATGATTTAAACGAATATTAAAATCCAACCGATGACATCAAGTTGTAGACTTGGAATTAAGAATATTCAAAATGTAACTTCGCTTTATATTGTAATATGAAGCACTTACAACTTACAAAGAATGAAATTAGAATACATCATTTTTCTATAATATATATATATCTATGTAAGGTAGGAATTTTATTAATATACAAAATGAAGTTGATCAAACAACACACATCACTTAATGTTAGTCATATAAATCTTGGTGACTATGATAACTATATTAGACACAGCATTCTGTTACCAAATACGATTCGTTGTATAATATGTGGTCCCTCAAATTGTGGAAAAACAAACGTAATGCTTAGTTTATTGTTACACGAAAATGGTCTCAAATTTCAAAATCTTTACCTATACTCGAAAACTAATTTTCAACCAAAATACAGTTTCTTACGAGAAGTTATAAAAAGAGTACCTCAGATTAAATTTCATGAATTTAATGATAATAAGGAAGTCATAGCTCCAGATGAAGCACTAACCAATTCGGTATTTATTTTCGATGATGTGGCATGTGAAAATCAACTTAACATTCGTAATTACTTCTGCATGACTACAGATTTATTCTAGCCATTATTGATACATTTTCGAAATATGCTTGGACCTTTCCGCTGAGAAGTAAAACTAAAGATGATGTATGTAACACTTTCAAGAAATTGTTAAATAAAGGGCGTATTCCTAAAAATCTGCAAACAGACAATGGATCAGAATTTTATAATAATAAATTTCAAAAGCTTATGCCAACTTATAATATAAATCATTATTCAACCTACTCTACAAAAAAGGCTTCAATAGTTGAGAGATTTATCAGGACATTGAAATCGAAAATCTATAAGGAGTTTAGTTTAAAAGGCAACTACAATTGGGTAGATAGTACGCTTAATAATGTTATTTACAAATACAATCACACTTATCATCGAACAATTGATGAAGCCCCTGCCAATGTGGATAATGTTAATAAAAAACGCATATTAGAAAGACATTTAAAGTTAGTAAAAAAACATCGTAATATAAAAAGCAGGTATAAAATTGGTGATTATGTTCGAATCAGTAAGTACAAAGGAGCATTTGAAAAAGGTTACACCCCGAACTGGTCGACAGAAATATTTAAAATTCGAAAGATACAAAACACAACTCCTATCACCTACTTAATAGAAGATGCAATCAGAGGTCAGCCTATTTTAGGTGCATTTTATGTGCAAGAGCTTCAAGAAACAAAACATCCCAATGTATATCTAGTAGAGAAAGTTCTTAGAAAAAAAGTCAACAGGGTTTTAGTAAAATGGTTAGGTTTATCTTCAGCTGAAAACAGTTGGATTGATAAATCAAACGTAATATTATAAAAAATAAAAATAAACAAACGGGCAAATTATAAGTATTTATTAAAGTGTTCAATCCGGATTCATCAGTCGTATAATGTGTATTGGAGAGAGTAGTCTTCTCAATTGGCTAATAAATCATTTACCTTTTGAATTACACTTACCAGGATACAATTTTTGTGGCCCTGGTACAAAATTAATTAAAAGGCTTACACAAGGCGATAATGGAATTAATAAATTAGACGAATATTGCAAAGATCACGACATTGCCTATCATAAATCATCTAACATCGAGGATCGACACGAGGCTGATTTAATTTTATTAAAAATGGCGAAAGAACGAGCAGTCGCTTCAGATGCAAGTGTAAGTGAAAAAATTGCCGCATGCTTAGTAAGCCGGGCTATGTCCGCAAAAATTAAAACTGGTTCTGGTCTAAAAAGTAGTAGTAAAAAGTGTTTTTCTAAAAGTAACATCTGGAAAAATGTTAAAAAATAAATTAAAAAATGTTATTTCTAAAACAAAAAGACATATTAAAAAATTAAAACCAAAGAGCAAGAAAATGGCCATAGAGTTGGCTATTGCCGCTGCCAGAGAATTAGCCGATAATTCATCCTTTAAACTTCCTCGCGTTATTCCTATACCAAAAACTGGGGGAGTATTGCCTTTGATCCCTATTTTTGCGGGACTGTCAGCTGTGGGAGCTTTAGCAGGCGGCGCAGCAGGTATTGCTAAAACTATAAACGAATTCAAGATGGCCAAAAAGTTATTGACTGAATCGAAGAGACACAATGAAAAGATGGAAGCTCTCTGCATTGGAAAAGGACTACACCTAAAACCGCATAAAGATGGACTTGGTATTTTTGTATCGAAAGAAAAAAACTAAAATATCGGCTACCCAAACGAGCCTTAACTAACTTTGACCTTTTGAAATATGGAAATAATATTCCTTATTTTAGAGGCGTCTTTATGAGAGATGAGCTCCCTAAATACCCCTTAAAAAAAGAATGTGGAGTTATTAATTTAGACAGTTCTAAAAATCCTGGTTCTCATTGGGTAGCTTATGCAAAATATTATGACTATATTGAGTATTTCGATAGTTACGGAAATCTTAAACCTCCCAAGGAATTTATAAAATATGCAGGGTCCAAAGTCCGATATAATTATGATAATATACAACGTGATAACCCCTTTAATTGTGGGCATCTCTGTTTAAATTTCTTAAAGAAGTTTTGGTGTAGTCAAGGAATAAAATAAACAGAATATTCTATATGGCTTCAGTATGAAAGCATGTCTACTACGGTTACAATCTCTGGAAATAAATCTGAATTGGTTTCGTATTTTCAACCACCTCTACATTTATCTGAGCAATACGAGTGCGGTTTGCTATACTTTTCAGTATTAAATTCTAGATCAAATGTGACCATCAATAAAAGCAATCTATCTGTAATCAGAATCGAATGTGATCTTATTCACGGTTCATACTGCAACGGATTACCAACTCATTTTATTCACGAATTTGTATCTGATACCGCAAAACGTTATTTACTTTCCAGTGAACAAAAATCTTATTTCATCTATATCTATTAAGATTGTTGATCAACTTGGTAACTGTATTAACTTTGGTGAAGAACATATTCAATTACGCCTTCATTTAAGAAAAACAAAATGATATTATATTATAAAAACACTCCATTGAAAATCAAACGTCTTATTCCATCTACAACCATTAAGGTGCATAGACGTAAGAAAAAAGAGAAAAAATTGAGTGAAGCAAATAAAGATTTTCTTAAAGCTCTAGGTTTTAAATTATGAATATACTACAAATTAATGAATTACCCCACTTCGATAGTTCAATTGAAAGCTATGAAGTCCACTCATACAATCCCTACACTAACAGCTTTAGGGAAAACGATGAAATCAGAATTCCCATACACCAACAAGACATATACGTGTTACCCTCAGCCAGTTCAATTTACGTCGAGGGCCAAGCAAAGTTCTTCGACAAAGATGGAAAATCGATTAAGAAAAATATTACGTTCAGTAATAATCCTGTTATGTTTTTGTTTCAAGATATCAGATACGAAATAAATGGTATTGAAATTGATCGCATTAAAAATTCTGGAATAACGTCGACAATAAAATCGTATATTTCAATGAATGATGGAGATAACAAAGTTGCAGCCTTATGGGGTTGGAACATAGATGGATTAAAAAATGATGGTAATTTTAGTGCTATTGTACCTCTTAATAAGATTTTAGGATTTGCGGAGGATTACAATAAAATTGTGATAAATTGTAAACATGAACTTATTCTGAATAGAAGTAACTCTAACTTAAACAGTATCCTAATGACTGATGATATTGCACATTTTCAAATAGACATACAAAGACTGCAATGGCGTGTACCACATATAAAAGTGTCAGATCGCGAACGACTAACACTACTAAAACACTTGGAAAGAGATAAACCTATTCAGATAGCGTTTCGAAATTGGGATCTATATGAGTATCCTTTGCTCCCTAAAACTACAAAGCATTCTTGGTCATTTAAGACTGCATCGCAAATAGAGAAACCTCGATATGTCATTTTTGGCTTACAAACGAACAGAAAAAATAATAAAACCAGAGACAGTTCTCTGTTTGATCACTGTGGGGTTACCAACGTAACGCTATTTTTGAATTCACAGTATTATCCTTACGAGCCACTAAGTTTAAATTTTTCCGAGAACAAATACAATATATTATATGAAATGTATGTGAAATTTCGTCAGTCGTATTACAACTGTCCTGCAGATCCCTTGCTTGATTTGGTCGGTTTCAAGGAGAAGGCCCCTCTGTTTATCATAGACTGTTCAAGACAAAACGATAGCTTGAAAACAGGTCCCGTAGATGTGCGGCTGGAGATTGAATGTTCAGCGCCTATACCAGATAACACAACTGGATATTGTTTAATTATTAACGATCGACTTGTGGAATATAAACCTTTGAGTAACATAGTGCGCAGGTTATCATGACTGCCATTGTAGATGTTCAAGGTTTTAAAACTGAAACAAATGAATTTATCATTAAAGAAATTGCTGTGTTATGGAATAAAAACATTCAGGTGTTCTTAATTAAGCCACCATTCCCATTTTATGATTTGACGATACCAGAAAAACGGCAAGTCAGTTGGATTGAGCGAAATAGAAAGATACACTGGAGAGATGGATTTGTGCCTTACTCAAATCATCAGAATTTGATCGTAGATATTCTAAGAGATAAAAGTGTTTACACCAAAGGTTTAGAAAAAGTACTGTGGTTAAAAAATATTTCTAATAATAATAATATAAATAATTTAGAAGATGTAGGTTGTCCTAATTTATTAAGCTTGTACAATAAATATGAGCATTCTTGTGATGTGTATAGTTGTATTTATCATGATAAAATATGTGCTTTAAAAAATGTAATATGTTTAAATAAATGGTGTATAGATAATAAATTTTTAAAATAAATATTTTCTCGTTTATTTTTCACAATTGGGTAATAGGTAATAGTTCCCTATACCTACCAATCCCGTCCAATGTTAATCGTTATAAGTTGCTGGTAACAACGGTGCGATGTCATTATACATTTACAATCTGTATCAAGAACTTGGAAGTTAGTAATCAGAACATGTCTCGAAATAAATACAATCCTCGATATGACATGTATAATACATATAAAATGCGTGAATTTTCATTTAGTTATTATTGGGCAACGGCTGATTCAAGGAGAAGATTGGTAATGGAAATGGCTGATGCTGGATTTTTTTATTGTGGAAATGGTGTGAATGATAAAGCAGCATGTTTCTCATGTGGAGGTGTTATAGAAGATTGGGAGATATACGATGATCCTTGGATGCAACATGCTATACAATTTCCTCAATGTTGTTATTTGAACGCTTTGAAAGGAATGGATTATGTTGACAAATCGAAACGTTTATTTTTTAAAGAAACAGAAATATAAAGTGATTCTATAGTGGGAGAAGAATAGATTGATTGTTTGCTGAATTAGCTACCGAATGCTATTAGCAATGGAGCCTATATAAGTAACTATAAATTACTTGAAAGTTATTTTATGTGACATTCGATTCCTGCAGTTGTAGTGAGAAGGTTGGATCATAAACTGAATTAAACAATTTAAAAAAAAAATAGCTACAATGCAAGATTCAGTGAAATATACTTCTGGAGACATTTGTAAAATTATTTTTCGGAACGCGCATGGTGAGGATATATTTGTCCATGATATGCAGTCCGCTCATAAAAAATCGAGTGCAGATTCATCAAAACCGCAGATCAGAGATACATCACAAGAAGATTTATTCAATCAAAATATGCATTTTGCAATTAAATCGGGAAACATTCAAGAACTTGTCTTTAAAAGTGACAATAAAGAGCTAACATTCTCCCGAGTCAACGATATGCAGATTAATACTGAAAAAATGAAAGCGGGTTCAGCAAAGAGTCGGGACACTGGCACATCATCAAAGAGGAATATACTGCGTGATTTAGTGATACCTGATTCAAAAGACATTATATGCTACCAGATTCTACTGGAAGATGAAATTCCTTTTATTTAAATCAGTTTAAAACAAATTCAATTCCAATCAGATGAAAAGTGAATAAATGTATGGTATATTTGGTATTCTTTGATGAATGATACCTTATCTGATGTAAAATAAAATGTTAGTAAGAAGTTTGTATTTGAATAAAACAAATTTTATACAAAAACTAACTAAATAAACTTATTTGAATAGATGATTGGGTTTTATTTGAATAGATGAATGTGGTTTCTAGATCTCCAATATTATTTGAATAGATGAATGGGTTCTATTTGAATAGATGAATGGGTTCTATTTGAATAGATGAATGGGGTTTCTAGATCTCCTCTGATCTAGAAACCCCATTTATCACCTACTCCTGCGGACTCTCCGTCCGCATACCGGCCCATCGTGCTGCTTGACGAGGTGGGCAAGCTCTTTGAAAGAGTAATTGCAAACCGCCTCGTCAAGCACTTGGTGAGAGCTGGGCCGGATCTGGCGGAGAACCAGTTTGGTTTCCGCACAGGGCGCTCGACGGTGGACGCCATCATGCGCGTAAGAGCCCTCACGACGGGGGAGGCGATTTCCCGGGGTGGGGTGGTCGTGGCGGTGTCCCTTGACATCGCCAACGCCTTTAATTCCCTGCCCTGGAGTTGCATCAGGGAGGCACTCCGGTATCACCGGGTGCCAACCTACCTCCGTCGCGTGGTCGAGGACTACCTGACGGACAGAGCCGTCATCTACCCCGGTCACCGGGGAGAGTGGAACCGGCGAGAGATGTCGTGCGGTGTTCCACAGGGTTGGGTTCTGGGGCCGCCCCTGTGGAACATCGGCTACGACTGGGTGCTGCGCGCCGACCTCCCTCGCGGCGTCAGCGTAGTCTGCTACGCTGACGACACGCTGGTTCTGGCGCAAGGGGGGTCGCACCAGGCGGCGGCTGAGTTGATGACACGCGGGGTTCCAGTAGTCGTTGACAGAATCCGGCAACTGGGTCTCGAGGTGGCCCTGCACAAGTCCGAGGCCATGTGCTTTCATGGCTCTCGGAACCGGCCACCACCGGGACCCCAGGTAACGGTAGGAGGGGTTCACATCGGCGTCGGGAAAACGATGAGGTACCTGGGCCTCGTCCTCGATAGCCGGTGGAACTTCGCGGAGCATTTCCGACGTTTGGCCCCCAAACTGGGGCGGGCCGGGGCTGCCTTCAAGCGGCTCTTGCCCAATCTAGGGGTCCAAACGCCTCCTGCCGGAGGCTGTACGTGGGGATCGTGCGGTCCATGGCCCTTTACGGGGCCCCAGTGTGGGCGCTGTCGCTAAGGCGACTGCCAGCGCGCCACCTGGTCTCGGCCCAGAGGGTCATGGCCATTCGGCTAGTCCGTGGATACCGCACGGTCTCTGGCGAGGCGGCGAATCTCCTTGCCGGATTGCTGCCGTGGGATCTGGAGGCGAGAGCCCTCGCGCACGTCTACGCGTTGCGCGTGGAGGCGCTAAGCCGGGGTGAAACTCTGCTGCCGCGGCAAATTGCTGCGCAGCGGACGGAGCTCCGGCGGGATCTCACGGAGGTTTGGAGACAGCGACTATCGCAACCCAGTGCTGGGCACGCCACTATTGCGGCGATAAGTCCCCTCTTTGAGGCGTGGCTGGAGAGACGTCACGGCGTCCTCACCTTCCGCCTGACGCAGGTTTTTACCGGACACGGCTGTTTCGGGAGGTACCTGTGTCGGATCCAGCGGGAGGACTCGTCCGGGTGTCATCACTGTGTGGATCGCCCGGAGGACACGGTGGAGCATACGGTGGAGGTCTGCCCTGCTTGGGCGGAACACCGCCGTGTCCTCGTCGAGGCGATCGGCGGCGGTAACCTCTCGCGTCCGGCCCTGGTTCAAGCCATGGTCCGGAGCGAGGAGGCATGGGAAGCGGTCGCCTCCTTCTGCGAAGCAGTAATGCTAGCAAAGGAGGAGGCGGAACGCGTGCGTGAGAGGGAAACCTCACGCCCCAGCCGCCGCAACAGAAGAAGACGCCCCGGGCGTCGGGAAACGCAGGGCGATTCCCGGCCACCGTAGGCGCGGGCCTGCGGATGGCGAGCTATGGGTGGCTCGCCGTCCGATAGCAACCAGGCCCGAGTCGACGGCGCGTCGTGTTCCACGCGCGCCTCAAAGAGCCGTTAGCAACGTAGACGGGGCCCCATAGGGTCAGTGCCTGCTAGGGTTGCGGATTTTGTTCGAAAGAGTCACCGCAGCCCTGGAACGCAAAGGGCACAAGAAGGATCACGGGTGGGTTTTAGTCAGTAAGAGTCTGACACTCCCTTCCGCTCCGCCCAGAGCGGGAGAAGTCATTTGATGATTTCCCATCCAAAAAAAAAAAAAAAAAAAAGGGGTGTCTTCACGCATCTTCATTACTCATTATGTTTTATTTATTAATCAACTTTTATATAATTTAAATTAATTACTGTAACACTTTTATGTAATCAAATAAATACAAAATAATATAACAACACTGTTCACTCCAAAAACGTCCGACCGACTTGGATGTCAACGGAAGAATGACCACTGCACACTCGTAGCAGTCGCTGCACCCCCGTAGGGGGGCGCGGCGAGCGGTCACAGGGCTTTTAAACCCTCTGCCCGCGGGGGCACTCCGGGGTGCGTAACTACGCACCCGTAGTTGGGTTGCCGATATAGGCGATAGATGATGGCGTGCGCCTGCGGGTGCTACGCAGCTGCGCACGCCTAGGTGTAGCTGTATTTGTATACTGCAGGTGGGCCGCGACGCTGTCCCACAGCGTCGCCTCTTCACGACACCCCGGCGGTCAGTCTCCGCCAGGTGAGACCCCCGGTTACCCGAGGGAGGCCCAGCGAGAACGACCTGCGACAGAGGCGCCGACTTTGTTGGCTCACCTGCAGCAAGTGAGTTGCCCCCACCCTCCCCGTTTCCAGATCGAGCCGGTTACGGTTTGGACTGCGAGGCCGTATCATGTATGTGTGGGGGCCGTGATGTGTGAGTCCTGCCACCCAGTGCGTCTGCACCGAATAGTGAGCCCGCGCTAACGTATTCGATGCGTGAGTCCACGTGCATGTGTAGAGATGATTGTATGGTCGGGCGCAGCTTGCCTATATTAACTTAGAACAAGCCGCGCACCGAGGTGAGAGTAAGGTGTGGAGTATTATTGTGTGGGTAAGTCGCGTGTTGCCTGGTACGACTTACCCAGGCGTCAAGTCCGGTGCGACGGAGCCGCCGTCGTCCGCTACCAGGTCGCGGGGCAGCCGCCTCGCGTCAGGCGGGCGCGCGTGCCAGGGCGCTAGGTGCTTGACGTGTGGCCAAGCAGATGCGTCGGCACGCGCGAACATGGCCCTCGCGAGGCGCTGCACGAACTGGTCCAGGCCCTCAATCCCGAGGTGTCCTCAATTCCACAAGTGTAGATGTTTACGTGGTTCGACTGCTCTTAAGTTAGTGATATCCGGCCCGGCGATGCCACATAATGACGCCGTCTTTCGGGGTTTCTTATTCTTAACTTCCGTCCAGCCCTGGACTTGAGAGTGGTCAACTGCAGCAAGAGTATATCCGTCGGCAGAAGAGATGTCGTCAACAGCATGGACGTCAGCGGAATTGTATACAGGAGGAGTACGGCTTTCAACAGGAGATATGTTCCCGTTCACACTCATTTGTTTTGAGAGTTCTGATGTGTGTACTTTGGAGTTGGTTTGGTCAACCTGCACGACGACTGATTGGTAGGGGTCATTAAAAATGGGTACTTTAGAAACCACGCCCTTTGCTTTAGCTTTTTTATGTTTTTAGTACGCTGCGGAGGTTGTGCCGACATAGAAATAGTGTTCACAGATACGGGTGCGGGTGGGAGCTGAGTTTGCTGTTGGGTAGTTGCATGTTTTGATTGCGGCTTAGTGATAGCACTGGAATGTTGCGGCTGATCGGCAACATTTGTACGAGGCAATAGCGTACCAGTATTCTGCTTTAACTGGGTGTTAAGGATGTCTATTTGGGAAGCATAGTCGGCTAATTTGCAGTCATAGCTTATAACAAGAGATACCGCTTTGCTTAGCTGTTCTTTTAATGACTCCATCTCCAGTCGTAATTTCCCCATTTCAAAAGTAAGTTCCTGGAATTCAAGCTGGTTTTGTGCTTTTTGTGTTTCGGGAGCTTTTTTCCTAAGCGTTACGTTCGAATCGCTAACTTGAGTTAAAGTTATGGAGCAATCACCTTCCCCACTAGTAGAACAGGTACTTTCCGGGCAGTTACAGGAGATTATATGCCCACCTGTTGAGGTTGCTTCACCTGAACATTGATTTTGTATGCGAGAAGGTGATGTCATATCTTTTCCCTGATTCGATGTCATTAAAGGTTTAGTTTGTGTCCCTTTATCCATATTTAAGGATTTCTTTATGGGAGTATTTTTTTTATGCTTTATAATTGGGCTGCTAAGTTTAGCGAAGAGATCATTTTTCTGTAGCAAGTCGAAGTTAGTTTGTTTAAGGTTGCTACGTTCTAACGAAAGACTCGATTTCTTGATGTGCGCTATCCAACTCCAACTCAAGCCTATCAATTTTTTCCTTTTACTTTGTAATTTGTTGTTGTTTTGTATCATAAATTTCATCATTGGATAAGTCGGGTGGGCTAGTAACCGTATCTTCGAAAGTACTATTATTTATTGTTTCGTTAGTGACGGTGTTGGAATCAGACTTAGTACGTGTACGACGCATGGTAATGTTCTCAAAGAAATTCATTTTGTTTTGTTCCTTAATGTTGTATCGGTAATTCGGTACTGAGGTATGTTAAAATGAATATGGACAATTTCGTTAGTCACAAAAAGTGTAAACGTGTTTCACTGCGATTCGAACCTGCGCCACATGTATAGCAGTTGTAGCGCGTTCCTCTACGCCACCGATGAAGTACGTGAGCTATCGAAATTGTTGGTCCGTATGTCCACTGAGTTATACACTGGCATCAATCGTGACCAATGTTACCATACAAGGTCACGCGTAGCTCGGTGTGGTGCGATCTGACTCACCGCCAATCAGCAACTAGAGGCGTCTCCGAAGCGGCTCTCGAAGCGGTGAATCACTGCTGCTTGGACTTGCGGTGCGATTATTTTGAAGTTTAAAAGAAATTTTAACTGCTTATTTCTTCGTTTGTGATGAAAAAACTTTTTACAAAAAAATACAACCGACTTTTACACTAAAAATCAAAAAAATGCAAAATAACTTTAATTTCGGAACTCGGTGTTTGTGGTTGCTTTTTCGTTTTTTGAACACCGACTTCCGAAATTGAACTGAGAAATCATACTGAGTGAACTAATAACTACATTGTATTGTATTCCGTTTCATCTTAATTTCATTTTAGTTAAATTCACATATTAGGTGAATAGTAAAACTGGTAGGTAGTCACATTGATGTCCACAGTCTAGTAAGCAAATAAGTACTTAGTGTTCACTATAAAGTTTTAATATTTCCTTTAGATATGCTAATATAGTAAGTAACGATACTAATATTATATTTATAAAATTTTAACTTGTTTCAGTTTGGTTACCTGCTCCCCAAATAATGACTAATAAGGAAGAAAGGAGCTCATTAAAAAACGAGCAAGTTATAAAGGTCGATTAACGGTATTTTCCAATTACTTAGAGGATTTTAAGAAGGATTCTTTAACACAAACCCAGATGAACGAACTGCAGTTACGCCTCGGTAAGATTGAACTTAATAAAATTGATTGAGTCAGGCGTTACTTTGCGGAAATCCATTTTAAATTTGAAAATGAAAACAATATATCTAGTTTTAATTTCCGCGAATATTAGTGGGTTGCAGGTATGCACCTCCCTCCCGCCCGCTATATTATGCACATGCAAGATTACTGGGCAAATGCAAGGATTTTAAGCACATGCAGGAAGGCAATGCAAAACCCTACACCATTACCGACACGTGTTTCGCCTCTCCACGAGGCATCCTCAGGGGACGTGTTGACTCGCTGACCGTTGAGTTGCGACTGAGCATTTAGTACAAGGCACCCCCCTTTTATACACTGCCACCGTTGGTTATTTGTGTACAACTACCCACAAACATTCGCAGTAAAGGGGAAGAAACCAAATTCGTCTGGTCATTCAACAGTGCAAAATTATTATTATTACTATGTTTAAAAATCTCTAATTGTTCTAAAACACACAGCCGGAAACCCTTATCACAAATATGTAGTATATTAAAACTATTGTTGTTCATTGTTGTTGTTCATTTTCAAGATTGAACTTGTTTATTCTCAATATGACGACGTTCAGTTAAAGTTGGAATGCATAGCTGAGGATATGAATACACAGCTATCGGAACGTAATCAATTTGAAGCCTCATATCTCAAAGTTGTTGCAAGGGCACAGGAATTACTAGCCAGGCACAATGACATTATTAATGAAGATAAGTTTTCCCGCGTTAGTAATAATAGGCTGGTTAGGTTACCAACCATTCAACTACCTAAGTTTGACGGAACGTACGACAAGTGGTTAGAGTTCCATGACACGTTTTCAAGCTTAATACATTTGGATGACCAAATTGATGAAATAAATAAGTTTCACTGTCTCCGAGCTTCCTTGGAAGGGACAGCCGCCTTAGACATATGGGCTATTGAATTTTTGGCTAATAATTATTTCATTGCGTGGAATTTACTATGTGAAAGGTTTGATAATGTTACGAGCTTCGGGTTCGTTACAATTAAAATCAGCCGATTAAATAAACAAAGATGACACTTTAATTTACACCACACTAATTACACTATAAACTCACTAATCACAAACACAATCGCACTATTAATCACTTGAGTTCGCAGACGAAGATCGCTCTCGAAGTTATCACTCGTATCGCAAATCCAATACTGACCCGGTTTCATTTGGAAGTCGCTACGTCCCCGCTAGAGGACGCGGCGAGCGGTCACGGAGCTTTGCCCCCTGCCCGCGGGGGCACCCCTCAGCCCATTAATATAGGCTCGTCGTTGTGGCGTTATAAAAATAACGTAAAGTTTCGGGTTAACGCCTACTGAAAAAGTGATAGCAACGTTAACCCGAGTGTCTATTGTTGTGTTACTGCAGGCGTTGTCGCGCCACTGTGTACAGTGCACAGCGAACGCTTTTTCACGACACCTCGGCGGTCGGACCCCGCCAGGTGAGACCCCCAGTTGCCTGAGGGAGGCCCAGCGAGGAACGACCAGCGACAGAGGTGCCGACTTTGTTGACACGCCCGCAGTAATATGTAATCCCCGTCCGCCCCGCGCACAGATCGAGCCGTTTGCGGTTTGGACTGCGAGAAGGTAATTATGTTTGTGTGTGAGCGGCCGTGCAGTGTGAGTATTACCGCCCAGTGCATTTGCACCGAATAGCGCTTCCACTACGCCAATATTCGGTGCGTGAGTTCGAGCGAATGTCGAGAAATGCTTATTGTGTGAGCGTTGCGCAACTCGCCTATATTAACTTAGAACGAGCCGCGCTTCGCGATGTGCGTTGTGTGTGGAGTCTTATTGTTTGAGTGAGCCGCGTGTTACGTGAATGCGACTCACTCAGGCGTCATAACCGGTGCGATGGGCCGTCAAACGTCCGCGATCAGGTCGCGGGGCAGTACTGACCCGGTCGGCACATGTGCCGGCTTTATATAGGGCGCCGAGTAGAACTCCAGAAAGTTCGCGTACATATCGGTCGCGACCGACCAAGGTCCGAGAATTCTAGCATAGAAAAATCTCGAAGGTCCCCGACTTCAATAGTTCTGCTACTCGATACTAGATGGCGCTAGTGGTACCGAATGCCGCTATCATCCTAACTTAATTCTGGCGCGCAACACTGCCCCCTTCTAAGACATGCTCGTCCCGAGCATTATCAGCGCCATAATAACGCGCCAGTCGATCAACATGAACGATCTTAGGAGCGCTTCTTGTACCTTTCTGTATACGGTAGGTCACGTCATTGATCTTCGTCACAATCCGGTACGGTCCGTCCCATTTAGTTTGAAGCTTAGGAGATTTCCCTTTGCTGCGAACTGGATTGTGCAACCACACTAGTGAACCTTCCTCGAACCCTTTATTGTTCATTTTGCGGTCATAGCGGGTTTTCATCTTTTCAGACATTTGCTGGCCCGATTGTCTGACGTGCTCATGAATGTCGTTCATTTTGTTCCGCAAGTCATTCGCATAATCGGTTATACTGCGTGGGGCATCAGGTGGTATTCCGGTGATCAGGTCTGCAGGTAGCCGCAATTCTCTTCCAAAGTTTGCGAAAGCTGGTGTCACTGACGTGCTTTCATGAACAGCACTTCGGTATGACAGCAAAAACGGTTGTATGTGCGTGTCCCAATCTCGTTGCCGGTTTTCCACAACTTTGGCCAGATATCTCTCCAATGTCTGATTAAATCGTTCTACCATCCCATCCGATTGTGGGTGGTAAGAAGTTGTCCTTGTTTTATGAGTACCCATAACTCGGCAAGTTTCCTGGAATATTTGGGACTCAAAATTCCTTCCTTGATCGCTGTGAATCTCCAAGGGTACTCCAAACCGACAGAAGACTTCATGAACTAGTTTATCCGCAACTGTTGAAGCTTCTTGGTTTGGAATGGCGAAGACTTCCGGCCACTTAGTGAAATAATCCATAACCACCATGAAATACTTGTTACCACTTTCACTTTCCGGAAACGGTCCCGCAACGTCTAGCGCTATCCTTTCCCATGGTGCACCAACATTGTACAATTTCAATGCACCTCTGCTACGAGTCTGAGGTCCTTTTACAGCCGCACAACTTGTACACTTGCGACACCAGTCCTCGACATCGTCACGACAGTGGACCCAGTAAAACCGTTCCCGTATCTTCAGTAGAGTTCGTTTAACTCCCATATGGCCTCCCGAACAACCATTATGGTACAGCTGTAGAACATCCGGTACTTTAGCTTTAGGGACAACCATTTGCAAATGACAGTTGTCTCCCCGAGCATTTTCCCATTTACGGCACAGGACTCCATCCTGAATCACTAAGCTGTCCCATTGGGCCCAATAGCTTTTTGTGATTGAACTCATCGCTGAGACATCACTCCACGTAGGCTTCGGAGCACTGGCCTTCATCCACTCCAGGATCGGCTTGATGTCCAAATCATCCTGCTGTGCACGTTCCAAGTTTTCCTTCCACTCGTTACTAAGATCTGTCTTGATCATCCTCACAGGTACGACTTCTTTACCCTCTTGCCGAGTACAATGCTTGCAGTCTTCAGGGCAAGGTCTTCTTGATAATGCATCTGCGTTGCCATGAGATTTCCCGCTGCGATGTTCAATCACAAAGTCATATTCCTGAAGTAGTTCGATCCATCTCGCAACTTGTCCTTCTGGATTTTTGAATTGCAATAGCCATTTCAGCGCAGCATGGTCAGTTCGTAAGTGGAATTTCCTTCCCAGCAGATATTTGCTAAAATGCTGCAATGACTTGACCACAGCAAGTAATTCCCGTCGCGTGACACAATAATTCCTTTCTGGCTTCGACAGAGATTTACTGAAGTACGCTATCACAACCTCTTGATCGCCATTCCGTTGAGATAACACACCGCCAAGTCCTATGTCGCTTGCATCTGTGTCAACTATAAATTCTTTGTCGGTATCGGGATACCCCAAAATAGGTGTTTTGCACAGACGTTCCTTGAGCTCCTGGGATGCAATGTCGCAACTCTCATCCCAGCAGAATTGTCGCTTCTCTTCGGTTAGCTTGTGCAGGGGTTTGGCTATGTCTGCAAAGTTCTTGACGAATCGCCTATAATAAGAGCACAAACCCAAAAATGCTCTGACCTGCGTCTTGTCTTTTGGAATTGGCCAGTCCTTGACTGCGGCGATTTTCTCTGGATCCGTGCGGATACCTTCTTCCGACACTACATATCCCAAAAAGCTAACTTGCCGTTTGAAGAATGAACACTTCTTCGGACTTAACTTGAGGTTTGCACTCTGGATCTTCATTAGCACGCGTTCCAGGTTTTGCAGATGTTCATCAAACGTACGGCCTACGATGATGATGTCATCCAAGTAGACCAGACAAGCATCGCCAATTAACCCGGTTAGTACTAGTTCCATCAACCTTTCAAACGTTGCCGGAGCGTTGCACAAACCAAACGGCATGACTTTAAATTGCCACAGACCCTTTCCTGTCGAGAACGCAGTTTTCTCCTTATCCTTAGGATCAATTTGGACCTGCCAGTAGCCACTTTTAAGGTCCAACGTGCTAAACCACTTTACTCCAGTAAGCATGTCCAGCGTGTCATCAATTCTTGGCAACGGATAGCTGTCCTTCTTTGTAACGTCATTCAGACGACGATAGTCAACACAAAACCGCATGGTGCCGTCCTTCTTTCTTACCAGTACAACAGGCGAACACCATGGACTTGATGAAGGTTCTATGACACCATCCTTCACCATTCCCTCAATCATGGTTTCCACTTCCTTTTCACGTGCTACTGGCAATCTCCTTGGCCGCTGACGGATAGGCAACTCATCTCCTGTGTTTATTTTGTGTTGAACTAAATCAGTCTTCCCGATGTCAGCATCGTTTGAAGAGAAAACATTGGCGTACTTCAGTAACATTCTCTTCGCCTTGATCATTTCATTTTGAGATAGAACGCCGCGACAGTCGTCTAAAAGTGCGGTCACTTTCGTTTGTGCATCCTTGCTAAGGTTCCCAGTCGATACATATTGGCTTCGACGTAACCAATCCACTTCCTCACATGTACCAATCAGGGTGCCCTTATCTATCGTTTGTTCCTTATCACAGAGGTTCAGCACAGGTACTCTTGCGATGTCGGTGGCTCTGACCAAAGTTCGTGCCACTTTCCACGGAAGGTCATTATCTATCCTCTCCACGAGTACACACCGATGAGTCTGCCCAGAATTCCGAGGAAGACTAACCGGCACAATCGTTTCGGATCTCGGCGGAAGAACAATCTTCTTTAGGCTGTACACATTTCCTGGTAATGCCCCTTCCATGAAAAGTTCCTCTTGTCCACATTTCAAAACTCCTTGCTTAACGTCGATCTCACAACAATTCTTCCTCATAAAGTCTAGGCCCAAAATGCAGTCGTCCATGATATCAGCCACGATGACATTATGAAGATAGATTCTGTTGCCTAGCTGTAACTCCATCACTTTCTCTCCACGGACGGGTATACGCTGGCCGGTAGCTGTCACCAAATTTATGCTCTCTCGGTTGTATGCGGAGTCCCCAAGGAACCGACTTACTAGTTGGGAACTGACAACCGTGCAAGAAGCTCCAGTGTCAATCGTCAGTTTACATGGCGTTCCGTTGACCTCGCCCTTGATGATGAGGCTGTTCCCGTCATGAGTTTGTGAGATCGAAATCCTTGGGGCTCTCTGAACATCAGCCAGCACCCGCCCCGCAGTCCTGGCTTTTACTCGTTTCCCTGCAGTTGCTGGGCGGTGCTGTTAACCGCCCTACTCTCTGGAGATCGACCATCTTCTCTATCTGCAGTTCGCTTAGGGCAACTGGACCGTAGGTGGCCCCTTTCCCCACAGCCATAGCATCTAGGGCTGTATCCTTTAGACCGGTCGCGAACAGTAGCCGCTGCAACCGCCCTGACGCGATGGGAACGATGATCCTGCCGCACAGCTTCCACTTCCAGAGCATGAGCCAAGGCGTCCTTGAGCGTCCCGTGATGACCGAGCCTCACAGCAGCTCTGACCTCAAGGTCGCGGATGCCGTCAATGAATGCCTGCACCAGGTTCCCTTGAATGAGCGCAGGTACAGACTGGTATGCTTTTCGGACCAGCTTCTCCACCTCAAGGGCCCACTGCTGCAGGTTTTCACCGCTGCGTTGCACGCGATCCTTTAGCTGCGCACGAAACACGTGTTCCAGATGAGCGTCACCATACCTAGATTCCAACGCCTCAAGGAGCTGCTCATAAGTCACTTCCTTGCCGAGAGCTTCCAGAACAGTTAAGGCCTGGTCCCGCAGACCTAGTGTGAGGGCAGTCATGGCCTGATTTTTATTCCACCCGTTCGCCTGCATAACGGCCTCAAATTGTATTTTGTAGGCCGACCAGGAAGATGTTCCATCGAACGGCGGCACTTTGAATCCCCGTGGCGAAGGAGTAGTTGCTACGGAGGTTGCAATTCCATCTCCTACTTTAAGGTTGTCCAGCGTTTTCTTTATTTCCACAATCTGGGTTTCAGCTTCTATCAGGCGGTTTTCGTGTTGAACCACCTTATCTTTTACAACCTTTATTTCTTTGCCGAAAGTAGCATGCAGATCCTTCATGAGGAACATCTGTTCTTCCTTGCGACGCGCCTGCTCCTCTTTGTCACGCTGCAGCTGTTCTTCCAATCGACGGGCCTGTTCTTCCTGACGGCGAGCCAGTTCCTCCTGTTGGCGGGCCTGTTCCTCCTTGTCACGCTGCAGCTGCTCTTCTAAACGATGGGCCTGTTCTTCCTGGCGGCGGGCCTGTTCTTCCTGGCGGCGGGCCTGTTCTTCCTGGCGGCGGGCCTGTTCTTCCTGGCGGCGGGCCTGTTCCTCCTTGTCACGCTGCAGCCGTTCTTCCAATCGAAGAGCCTGTTCCTCCTGACGACGAGCCTGTTCCTGCAGCATCATCATCAGAGCAGCAAAGTCTGGTGCTGATGATGATGCTGGAGTTACTGCGGACGAGCCGGCCTCCAATGTCGGCAACTGTCTCTCCGTAGCCTGCGGCGTTGCGCTTCCAAAACGCCTCTGGTCCGTCTCTTGCTGGCGTTGACTACGGGTACGAATACCCTCAGTGTCGTCCTTTGGTAGAATCGGCATCTTTTTAAATCCACTCTTCTGACACCAATTGTTACGAGCTTCGGGTTCGTTACAATTAAAATCAGCCGATTAAATAAACAAAGATGACACTTTAATTTACACCACACTAATTACACTATAAACTCACTAATCACAAACACAATCGCACTATTAATCACTTGAGTTCGCAGTCGAAGATCGCTCTCGAAGTTATCACTCGTATCGCAAATCCAATACTGACCCGGTCGGCACATGTGCCGGCTTTATATAGGGCGCCGAGTAGAACTCCAGAAAGTTCGCGTACATATCGGTCGCGACCGACCAAGGTCCGAGAATTCTAGCATAGAAAAATCTCGAAGGTCCCCGACTTCAATAGTTCTGCTACTCGATACTAGATGGCGCTAGTGGTACCGAATGCCGCTATCATCCTAACTTAATTCTGGCGCGCAACAATAACAAGCGGCTTCTCATTCAAAATCATGTAGCAGCCTTATTCAACGTTGAAGTGGTTAATAAAGAATCCTCAGATAATATAGAAAACATCATTGATACTTGAAACAAAAACCTACGTGCTTTAGAATCTTTAAATGAGCCAGTTAAGTTTTGGGACACGTTGATAATTTACATAGTTACTCACAAGTTAGATTCAAGAACTTACTGGCAGTGGGAGGAAGAAAAAGGTCATATAGATAAAGATAAAACCATTACATTGGAAGTATTTCTGGAATTCTTGAGAAATCGTGTAGTGTTGCTTGAAACACTAGATTTGTCTCGCGGTCAGGGTAATCATAACAATACTCCTTAATCTAACAAGCATAAAACAATGATATCGGTAGGCAGTGAAGCACCACCACAAAAAAATAAAGTTAATACCAGTTCCTCACCGGTGTCATGCCCGCATTGTAGTGATAAACATAATTTAATCAACTGTCCACAGTTTCTTGGGCTCAGCAATGAGAAACGGCTTGAGTTTCTTCCTCAATATAAGGTATGTTTTAATTGCTTTCGGTCTGGTCATTACGCAAATCATTGCAAATCTTTTGGTTGCAAGATATGTAAGCGTAAGCACAATACACTAGTCCATGTAGCAGGTGCATCACAGAACCCCACCGAATGTGTCTCCACGTTGTCGTCGTGGTGGGGCTTGAGCGTCTCAATGATCTTGCGAGCTTTCCCGGTAGAGCCACTCATGCCGGAAGGTCGCAAGTGAGGGATCAGACCAAGAGAGACACACGCTTGCTCGCTGCTCTTTGGTACGCGTCTGATCATCAGACGTGACTGAGAGAGCAGCGAGCAGGTGGAGAGGTGAGGTGAGAAGAGTGGGCCCTGAGAAGGGGCGGAGCGAACAGGGACCGCACCCTTAAAAGGAACACCATGAAAAAACAAGGCGAATGTAAAATGAGTCCCCAGGTGGGTCCCGACTGCTCAGCGGTCGGGGAATCCCACCCCGCTTCGGCGGGTTGCCCTCCGTACTCTGGGGTGGGCACCAAACGGCTTCCGCTTGCCAGTGGCAACACGAGCCGAGGAGGCTCCCAATCGTCATCATCCGAGTCCGCTTCCTTTAAGGAGCTGATGGCGTACGGTTGCGTAGAGGAGGGTTCGCCTGAGCGCCGGGGTGGTGCGGAGTCGGATTCCGGCTCCGCGCCAGACCTAGTAACGGTCAGCTCGGCGGGCTCTGGAGACGAAGGAGGGGGGGCTGCTGCGGAGAGCGTGAGGTTCTTCCGCAAGCGGCCCAGACGGGAGGATGACAAGGAGTCGTCCTCCGAGGGCGAGTTCGCCTCCGCCCGCAAAATCCCCACCACTAGGCGGGGCAGGGGCAGTGAGGCAGGGAGGGGGCTGGCTCCCTCTACCCGGGAGGCGGGGCGTCGGGACGAGAGGTTGGTGGAGGAGGGGCGTTGCCCTGGAGGGAGCGGTCGTGGGGCTCCCTCTACTCGTCCGCCTCCTCTCGACTCTGACGACTCGGAGCCCCCGGGAGAGGAGCCTCCCGCTAATGAGGACCAGAGGGCCCAGTTTGCGGAGGTCGTGGAGGCCGCGATCCGCGCTGTGGCCTTCAAGAGGAAGCAGTCCTCGAAGCGGGAGGCCATCAGCGCGGCCAAAGCCTCCATCCTGGTGGCAGCGGCGGCCAACGTCGGCGGGGCAAAGGAGGCCAAAGAGGCGTCTGAGTTGCGGGCGGAGGTCGCCCGCCTCGCGGTTCTTACGGAGCGACTCGTTCGGGAGAATGAGTCGCTCCGGAGGGACCTGGCGGGGATGGCCAGAGCGGCATCCGTGGAGCCGCGAGGGGGACTGAGTCCGGCAGCGCCGGAGGGGGGCCAAGTGCTGAGCCAGGTGCGGGACCTGGTGCGGCAGGAGCTGGCTCCCTTCCGGAGGCAGTTCTCCATGCTGGAGGACATGGTCCGGCGTCCCCCAACAGCGGCAACAGTGGCGACTCAGAGGGCCCCGGGCCGGCAGCAGAAGGCGGCCTCGTACGCGGCCGCCGTTGCTGCCAGCCCGGGAACGTCCGGCCAGGCGAAAGCCAAAGGAGGAGCCGCGCCAGCGTCTGTGGCGCCGGCGCCTGCGACGCCGGCGACGACCAAGTCGGCCCCGGCGAAGAGGGGTAGGAGGAAGGCTGAAGGGGGAGCGGCTAAGGCTGCTGCGCCAGTGGCGCCGCGGCCGCCCCCACCCCCACCCTCGGACCCTTCTGCGGCCGAGGCCGAGTGGCAGGTTGCTGGTAAGAAGCGGCAGGCCGCGAAAGCGGCCAAAAATAAGGCGAGGAGGCAGCGGCGGAAGGCCAACGCCATTGCGGCGAGGCTTCGCGCCCCGAAATCCGCGGCTGTGGTGATCACACTGCAGCCGGAAGCGGAACAGAGGGGCGTGACGTATCTCGCCGTACTGAAGCGGGCGAAGGAGGCGGTGAGCCTCCAAGAGCTGGGCATCAGCGGGGGCATCGGGGTCAGGAGGACCCTAACCGGTGCCCGCAAGCTCGAGCTCGCCGGAGCGGAGAGTGGCCCGTTCGCGGACGCCTTGGCCGAAAAGCTGAGGGCGGTCTTACCCGCGGACGAGCTCCGGGTGTCCAGGCCGACTAAGCGCATCGACATGCGCATAGTGGGCCTGGATGACTCCGTTACGGAGGAGGAAGTTGTGGCCGCCGTCGCCAGGACTGGGGGGTGCTCTGCCGAGCTCGTCAAGGCGGGCACCCTCCGGCCTGACAACACGGGCATGCAAACCCTTGTGGTGAGCTGCCCCGTGACGGCGGCCAGAACTGTGTCGGAGGGCCGAAGGCTCTTGGTGGGATGGGTGTCTGCGCGGGTAAAACTGCTGGAACCCAGGCCTCTGAGGTGCTACCGCTGCCATGTGGGCACCACACGGGAGCTATGTGCCCCTCGGAGGTGGACCGCAGCGGTCTTTGTTTCCGCTGTGGTCAGCCCGGTCATCGGGCCGGCTCGTGTGAGGCCACGCCGCACTGCAGTGCATGTGCGGCTGCTGGCAAGCCGGCCGAGCACTGGGCTGGGGGAAGGGCCTGCGCGCCATCCGCCCCGACCAAATGCAAGAGGTCCGCCGCCGCCGCCGCCTCTGCCGCCGCCGCGGCTTCCGTCGCCGCTTCTGCCGCTACTGCTGTGGGTGCTGCGACTCCTGGTTCTCGGGAGGGGACCGAGATGAAGTGCCAGTAATGGTCCCATCGTGGCCTCCTCCAGAGACAAGTCGGCCGCTGTGCTATTGCACAGTGGCTGATGCCTGGGGACGGCGAGCGTGGGTGGCTCGCGGACGTCACGGCGTTCTCACCTTCCGCCTGACACAGGTGCTCACCGGACACGGCTGCTTCGGGAGGTACCTGTGTCGGATCCAGCGGGAGGACACGTCCGGGTGTCATCACTGTGTGGATCGTCCGGAGGACACGGTGGAGCATACGGTAGAGGTCTGCCCTGCTTGGGCGGAGCACCGCCGTGTCCTCGTCGAGGCGATCGGCGGCGGCGACCTCTCGCGTCCGGCCCTGGTTCGGGCCATGGTCCGGAGCGAGGAGGCATGGGAAGCGGTCGCCTCCTTCTGCGAAGCAGTAATGCTAGCGAAGGAGGAGGCGGAGCGCGTGCGAGAGAGGGAAGCCCCTCACTCCAGCCACCGCAACAGAAGAAGACGCCCCGGGCGTCGGGAAACGCAGGGCGATTCCCGGCCACCGTAGGCGCGGGCCTGCGGATGGCGAGCTATGGGTGGCTCGCCGTCCGATAGCAACCAGGCCCGAGTCGACGGCGCGTCGTGTTCCACGCGCGCCTCAAAGAGCCGCCAGCAAAGAAGACGGGGCCCCATAGGGTCAGTGTCTAGCAGACACTGACCCTATGGGGCCCCGTCTTCTTTGCTTGTTGGTTGGTTCTTTGCTTGGTTGCGGAATTTGTTCGAAAGAGTCACCGCAGCCCTGGAACGCAAAGGGCACAAGAAGGATCACGGGTGGGTTTTAGTCAGTAAGAGTCTGACACTCCCTTCCGCTCCGCCCAGAGCGGGAGAAGTCATTTGATGATTTCCCATCCAGAAAAAAAAAAAAAAAGGCGTTACTTTGCGGAAATCCATTTTAAATTTGAAAATGAAAATAATATATCTAGTTTTAATTTCCGCGAATATTAGTGGGTTGCAGGTATGCACCTCCCTCCCGCCCGCTATATTATGTACATGCAAGATTACAAGGCAAATGCAAGGATTTTATGCACATGCAGGAAGGCATGCAAAACCCAACACCATTACCGACACGTGTTTCGCCTCTCCACGAGGCATCCTCAGGGGACGTGTTGACTCGCTGACCGTTGAGTTGCGACTGAGAAATTAGTACAAGGCACCCCCCCTTTTATACACTGCCACCGTTGGTTATTTGTGTACAACTACCCACAAACATTCGCAGTAAAGTGGAAGAAACTAAATTCGTCTGGTCATTCAATAGTGCAAAATTATTATTATTACTATGTTTCAAAATCTCTAATTGTTCCAAAACACACAGCCGGAAACCCTAATCACAAACATTTAGTATATTAAAACTATTGTTGTCGCGCAAAGAATGGCCGGTATCAATTAGATGTTTCGCGAAATCCGATTTGTCCCAATGGCCATTTCTATACGCGGCAACATGTTCCCCATACCTTATGTCAAAGTTAGAGGCCCGTCTGACCCACATATACCCCGTTGCATTCATCACAGACCAGCCTATACACCCCAGACTTTTTACTATTTTCTAAAATATCTTTTCCGTTAGAAACACGGCGCATATTCTGGTCCGTTCTGAACGCTACATAAACGTTGTTTTTTCTAAGTAAATTACTAATTCTATCTGAAATGGGGCCCATATAGGTCAGACTGGCCACATTTATCTATTAATATTAGTACGCGGACATGCATATAATAGTGAACGAACCCTTTTAAATCTAAAATAATTTTGTACAAAATTATTCAGGAAAGTTTATGACATCACGACTCTACTTTACATGCGTGGTGTCAAAATCGAGGCGTGGAGGGGCAAGCAAGGTCCTGCCCAGTGCCACCGGTGCCAGCAGTTTCGCCACAGCTCGCGCCAGTGCCACCGCCCGCTCACTTGTGTCAGATGCGGGGCAAACCACGCCGCCAGAGACTGCCCACGGCCACGCACGGAGCCGGCCACATGCGCCAACTGCGCGGGCGACCACCCGGCGTGCGATCACAAATGCCCCGTCTTTATTAAGGAGACGAAGAACAAGAGAGCGGGCACTGCCTCCATCACGCGTGGACAGAGCCGGCCCTCTGCAACCGTTGGGCCTGTAAGCGCCAACGACAGCGAGGCGCCGAGCACTACGCTGATGGCGGCAGCAAACGGGCCGACCAACAGAGATGCTGCCACCTCCGGGGGGCGGAGAAAGAGGAAGAGGGGGGGGGAAAGAAGAAGAAGGCGACTACCCCCCCCACCACAGAGGACCCCAAGGCGGACCCTGCTCCAACCCAGGCGCAGGTAGATGGCGCTAATTCGCTTGATACTTCGTAAAATAAGCTCCGTGTTTTAATTTCATTTAAAAATAGTTACAGTATTCTTTTTGACTTATATGTACTATTATCCTGTGCAGAAACATCTAGTATACCAAAGTGAACGTTATCAAAGTGTCTAGTAAACAGTATCTAAAATAAAAAGTGTTTATTTAACAATCAAGAACAGCATCAATAAAAGCTTGTGGCGAACGCAACACTCCACATTTGGTTTCTGTTGGCAACACTGCTAACTAACTGACAGCCGTTTTTCCCGCTAAGTTAAGTTGATCATGTGAATTGAAGAAATATTAAGCGAATAAAGTTTCTCCCGTGTTGTGAGTCGTACCTGCATTGTAATTTAAGTATGCAATAAGTGATACACAATAAACTGTATAAAGAACGAGTCGGTGTGTTTCGTTTCATTGAACCTCCGACCCGTCATTGGTGACCCCGACGTGATATTGTGAAAAAAACAAGTTGCTGAGTAGGTACCGGTACCCTTTTTTTTTTTTTTTTTCTGGATGGGAAATCATCAAATGACCCCTCCCGCCCTGGGTGGGGCGATAGGGAGTGTCAGACTTTTACTGACTAAAACCCACCCGTGATCCTTCTTGTGCCCTATGCGTTCCAGGGCCGCGGTAACTCTTTCGAACAAATTCCGCAACCCTAGCAGGCACCGACCCTATGGGGTCCCGTCCTTGATGCTGACGGCTCCTTCGGCGCGCGTGGAACACAACGCGTCGTCGACTCAACCTGGTGTCGGACGGCAAGCCACCCACGCTCACCGTCCCCAGGCATCAGCCACTGCGCAATAGCACAGCGGCCGACTTGTCTCTGGAGGAGGCCGAAATGGAACCATTACTGGCACTCCATCTCAGCACCCTCCCGAGCGTTGGGAGTCGCAGCACCCGCAGCAGAAGCGGCGACGGAAGCCGCGGCGGCGGCAGAGGCGGCGGCGGCGGCAGACCTCTTGCCCTTGGTCGGGGCGGATGGCGCGCAGGCCCTTCCCCCAGCCCAGTGCTCGGCCGGCTTGCCAGCAGCCGCACATGCACTGCAGTGCGGCGTGGCCTCACACGAGCCGGCCCGATGACCGGGCTGACCACAGCGGAAACAAAGACCGCTGCGGTCCACCTCCGAGGGGCACATAGCTCCCGTGTGGTTGCCCACATGGCAGCGGTAGCACCTCAGAGGCCTGGGTTCCAGCAGTTTTACCCGCGCAGACACCCATCCCACCAAGAGCCTTCGGCCCTCCGACACAGTTCTGGCCGCCGTCACGGGGCAGCTCACCACAAGGGTTTGCATGCCCGTGTTGTCAGGCCGGAGGGTGCCCGCCTTGACTAGCTCGGCAGAGCACCCCCCAGTCCTGGCGACGGCGGCCACAACTTCCTCCTCCGTAACGGAGTCATCCAGGCCCACTATGCGCATGTCGATGCGCTTAGTCGGCCTGGACACCCGGACCTCGTCCGCGGGTAAGACCGCCCTCAGCTTTTCGGCCAAGGCGTCCGCGAACGGGCCACTCTCCGCTCCGGCGAGCTCGAGCTTGCGGGCACCGGTTAGGGTCCTCCTGACCCCGATGCCCCCGCTGATGCCCAGCTCTTGGAGGCTCACCGCCTCCTTCGCCCGCTTCAGTACGGCGAGATACGTCACGCCCCTCTGTTCCGCTTCCGGCTGCAGTGTGAGCACTACAGCCGCGGATTTCGGGGCGCGAAGCCTCGCCGCAATAGCGTTGGCCTTACGCCGCTGCTTCCTCGCCTTCCTCCTGGCCGCCTCTTTGGCCCTCCGCTTCTGGCCAGCAACCTGCCACTCGGCCCCGGCCGCAGGAGGGTCCGAGGGTGGGGGTGGGGGCGGCTGTGGCACCACTGGCGCCGCAGCCTTAGCCGCTCCTCCCCGAGCCTTCCTCCCACCCCTTTTCGCCGGGGCCGACTTGGTCGTCGCCGGCGTCGCAGCCGCCGGCGCCACAGGCGCTGGCGCTGCTCCGCCCTTGGCCTTTGCCTTCGCCTTGCCGGACGTTCCCGGGCTGGCAGCCGCGGCGGCCGCGTACGAAGCCGCCTTCTGCTGCTGGCCCGGGGCCCTCTGAGTCGCCGCTGTTGCCGCTGTTGGGGGACGCCGGACCATGTCCTCCAGCATGGAGAACTGCCTCCGGAAGGGAGCCAGCTCCTGCCGTACCAGGTCCCGCACCTGGCTCAGCACTTGGCCCCCCTCCGGCGCTGCCGGACTCAGTCCCCCTCGCGGCTCCACGGAGGCCGCTCTGGCCATCCCCGCCAGGTCCCTCCGGAGCGACTCATTCTCCTGAACGAGTCGCTCCGTAAGAACCGCGAGGCGGGCGACCTCCGCCCGCAACTCCGACGCCTCGTCTGAGGCAGTCCCGCCAGCGTTGGCCGCCGCTGCCGCCAGTATGGAGGCTTTGGCCGCACTGATGGCCTCCCGCTTCGAGGACTGCTTCCTCTTGAAGGCCACAGCGCGGATCGCGGCCTCCACGACCTCCGCAAACTGGGCCCTCTGGTCCTCAACAGCGGGAGGTACCTCTCCCGGGGACTCCAAGTCGTCAGAGTCGGCAGGGGGCGGACGAGTAGAGGGAGCCCTGCGACCGCTCCCTCCAGGGCGACGCCCCTCCTCCACCAACCTCTCGGCCCGACGCTCCACCTCCCGGGTAGAGGGTGCAAGCCCCCTCCCTGCCTCACAGCCCCTGCCCCGCCTAGCGGTGGGGATTTTGCGGGCGGAGGCAAATTCGCCCTCGGAGGACGACCCGCTGTCATCCTCCCGTCTGGGCCGCTTGCGGAAGAACTTTACGTTCTCCGCAGCAGCCCCCCCTCTTTCCTCTCCCGAGCCCGCCGAGCTGACCGTTACTAGGTCTAGCGCGGAGCCGGAATCCAACTCCACGCCACCCCGGCGCTCAGGCGAACCCTCCTCTGCGAATTCGTGCGCCATCAGCTCCTTAAAGGAGGCGGATCCGGATGACGACGACGAATTGGAGCCTCCTCGGCTCTTGTTGCCACTGGCAAGCGGAAGACGTTTGGTGCCCACCCCAGAGTACGGAGGGCAGCCCGCCGAAGCGGGGTGGGATTCCCCGACCGCTGAGCAGTCGGGACCCACCTGGGGACTCATTTTGCAAGCGTCTTTCATATTTTGTGCCTTTTAAGGGTGCGGTCCCTGTTCGCTCCGCCCCTTCTCAGGGCCCTCTCCTCACCTCACCTCTCCACCTGCTCGCTGCTCCCACAGTCACGTCTGATGATCAGACGCGTACCAGAGAGCAGCGAGCAAGCGTGTGTGTGTCTCTCTTGGTCTGATCCCTCACTTGCGACCTTCCGGCATGAGTGGCTCTACCGGGAAAGCTCGCAAGATCATTGGGACGCTCAAGCCCCACCACGACGACAACGTGGAGACACATTCGGTGGGGAGGTACCGGTACCCTGCGTTATATACAGGGGCGGAATGCGAAGCCTCCCGCGTAAGTCGACGAGTGTTTACCAGTGAACGTGTTCGCATATTCCCTGCGACGACGGCTGGGCTCACCCGACACGCCGAGGTGTACCTGACTACCTACATGTTCAGTTTACGCAACCTGCTACACTGCAAGTTCGACTCACCTGCAGACTGGTATTCACATGCTGCAAGTACCCTGTCTTAGTTCCAGCACAAGAGAAACAACTGACCAAGGACATATTTCAATGGTAACATAACCCATGGGTCTGGTGAGCAAACATTCATTGTAACTTTCTGCAAGTTTTGTGTGACAACTACCACAACTTTTCAACGGGATTCCTGGTATTGCATGGTGTTTTGACTTTTACCCATACCTATAATAACCATCAAAGTGATTCAAGTTACAAAAAGTGCATGAGTGTTATACTATCTTCATAGACCAAGCAACAGGCATACTTATTTAGCTACTAAGAAGTTTTAGCATGAGTGTGTCCGCCGTTTCACATAATTATATTTAGAGCTTAGTTAACACATTGGTTTGATTGTTTGCGATCAGATTTAAAATTGTTTACAATAACCTACTCTCATAATCTAACAATACTTGCTACTAATTATTTTATGTCACTAATTAAATTCAATTTGGTGTTGGTTTACAAATAATTTATTTATTGAAGAACTATTTTATGTAAAGTTAATGTTTTAGTTGCCATTTCAAAACGAGTTTGGGTGCTTACATACCTACTGAAAAACATATTTTGTAATGTATTAGCATTGCAACTTGCAATGTAACACAAGTAGGTAAGGTACTGTCAGGGTAGTCTACTGCACATATTATATAAAGTAAAGTTATATACCTACTTACCTAATTTAATTTTTTAATTTCTTTTTACAATACCAGAAATTAATATAATCATTTGTTTTGTGATTTTTATTATTGTAAAAACAAGATTGAGAAACAATACTACATCTTGATTAAGTTCATATATCATAATTTGTTTGGTTGTTGTGTTCTTGTGTAAACATTGTTTGTCATTAAGTATACTAACTTATTAATTACTAATAATTGCATGGCAGTTATGTTTTGTTTACGGCCGCAGAAGTCCAATGTGGGTTGCTATTAATATTGGATTTCAAATGAACCTCTATTTTCTTGGTTCCTTTATTTATTTATTAAATTTAATTATTGGTTTCAACCATGCAAAACGAAGACAATTCCCTCCAACAGAAGGTCATAGAGCTGGAGCAAAAGCTCGCTCATTTTCAATCACAACCTCATTCTTCTACAAGTACAAGTGTTGCAGGGGTCTCCGTCAAGCTGCAAAATTTTTTTGTTGAAAAGCCTGTCATTTGGTTTGCACAGGCGGAGGCACAATTTCAAATTGCTGGCATAACCCAGGACGCCACTAAATATGGGCACATACTCTCAGTTTTGGATGCTCGGGTAGCTGAAGAAGTGGAAGATATTATAGCAAGCCCACCTACAGAAGACAGATATGAGTACCTAAAAAAGGAACTAATCAGGCGCTTATCAGATTCCAAGGTCCAGCGCACACGTCAGCTTTTAAGCGAAGAACAACTGGGGGACCGGAAGCCTAGCGCGTTTCTCCGCCATCTACGCTCCTTGGCTGGTACGTCGGTGGGTGATGAAGGCATCCTTAGGGAATTATGGATGCGCCGTCTCCCACCTGAGGTCCAGAGAATCCTCATGGCTCAAGTGGATCTCCCACTTAACAAGGTTGCGGAAATTGCGGACAGTATAGTAGAGACCTCGCCTGCCCCTTCAGCATCAGTTCACTCTGCTGCCGCATTTGATATTGGCAACATCATGCGCAGCATTGAGGAGTTGACGAGGAAAGTTGATACTCTCACTCGAGACAAAGCAGCAGCCCAGTCTCGACGCTCAAGATCAATGGGGCGCGCTCAGTCGCAATCCCGGTCATCGTCTCAATCTAGGGACCAATTATGCTGGTACCACAAAAGATTCCGGGAAAAAGCAAATAAATGTATAAACCCTTGCACCTGGGATTCTACTCAAAAGGGAAACGCCGCGAGCAATCAATAGTGGCGGAAACTGATTGCTCCTTAAGTGGCCGCCGTCTATTTGTCTTGGACTCGGAATCAAAACGTCAGTTTATGATTGACACTGGCTCCGATATCTGTTGTTTCCCTCGTCAGTTTCTCAAAGGACGGTACAACTCTACTGACTTTGACGTGCGTGCAGCCAACGGTAGCTCAATAAAAACTTACGGCACCACAGCTCTTCGTTTAAATTTAGGTCTTCGCCGAGAGTTTAGGTGGAACTTCGTGATAGCAGATGTAAGCACACCAATCATTGGTGCTGACTTTTTATCATACTACCACCTCCTGCCCGACTGCCGCGGCCGGCGTCTTATAGATGGCAGCACTAAAATGTCTGTACCTGCTACCATCGCTCAAGTGAACCAACCAAGCGTGAAGACAGTTGCCGCTGAGAGTTCACCATTCAGCAAAATCCTCTTGGAATTCCCGGATATAACTCGACCACCTGGCCTCCCAAGGACCATGAAGCATTCAACGGTTCATCACATCGTGACTTCCGACGGACCACCCGTTTCTTGTCGTCCTCGTAGACTCGCGCCTCAGAAACTTCTGGCTGCGAAGAAGGAATTTGAGGAAATGATGCGTTGTGGAACTGTGCGACCTTCAGACAGTCCTTGGGCTTCACCGCTGCATATGGCTCGCAAAGGTGAAGACGGCTGGCGCCCCTGTGGGGACTACCGAGCGCTGAACGCTCGGACGGTCCCAGATCGTTACCCTGTCCGACACATAGCTGATTTCTCCAACAACCTTGCTGGTGCCACGATCTTCAGCACCATAGATTTGGTCAAAGCATACCAACAGATTCCAGTGCTTAAGGCGGATATCTGCAAGACCGCCATTACTACTCCCTTCGGGTTATTCGAATTTCCTTTCATGACCTTCGGTCTCCGTAACGCTGGGCAGACTTTTCAGCGCTTTATGGACGAGGTCTTGAGAGGACTCGATTTCTGTTACCCTTACGTGGATGACGTTCTGGTTTACTCTAAAAACGCTGCTGAGCACGCCCAACACCTGCGCGTCCTTTTCCAGCGGCTATCCGAGTATGGCGTCGTCGTTAACCCTTCTAAGTGTGTACTAGCCGCTGCAGAGGTGACATTCCTTGGTTACCGGATATCTAAGGATGGTACCCGCCCACCACCGGAAAGGATAGAAGCTTTGCGAAATTTTTCTCTACCGAAAACAGTGGAAGGCCTTCGGCGATTCTTAGGGATGATCAATTTCTATCGCCGTTTTCTCCCTAAAGCCGCCGAGCTTCAAGCTCCACTGATCGATGTCCTGGCTTCTACACAGCTCAAGGGTGCGAAACCTGTGCCGTGGACACCAAACCTCGAGTGCGCTTTTGAGAAGTGTAAAGATCACCTTGTAACTGTCCTAGCCCACCCAGTCCCTAACGCTCCTTTGGGACTATTCACAGATGCCTCTTCAAGCCACGCTGGCGCATGTTTACAGCAGTTAGTAAATGAACAGTGGCAGCCTCTCGCCTTCTTTAGTAAGAAATTAACTGCACGCCAGACCACCTGGCCAGCATATTACCGTGAGTTACTCGCAGTATATGAAGCAGTGCAACATTTTCGGCATGTACTGGAGGTTTACCACGTAACCATCTACACGGATCATAAACCGTTAATTTACGCATTTCTCCAGCGCCGCGAGAAGCTACCACCGGTGCAACTCAACCAGCTATCGTTCATCTCGCAATTTACCACCGATATTGTGCATATTAAAGGAAAGGAGAACATCGTAGCTGACACAATGTCTCGCATTGAGTCACTCTTCCTTGAAGAGGACTACGCTGCGCTTTCTGATGCACAGACTACAGACGAGGAACTCCGCCGGATGCAAGTTGACTCATCTCTAAAGTTGGAAAAAGTCACCATACCTGGAACTAATGTGTCTATTTACTGTGACACTTCCACGGACAAGCCAAGACCCTATCTTCCAGAGGCCTTCCGCCGACCTGCATTCCAGAGATTACACAACCTCAGCCACCCCAGTGCGCGTGCAAGCGCCCGCCTGGTGGCTGATCGATATGTTTGGCCCCTGATTCGCAAGGAATGCGCCGCCTGGGCGCGCTCTTGCGTCGACTGCCAACGCAGCAAAATTTCACGCCACGTCTCTTCGCCTCTGGCCAACTTCCCCATTCCATCAGCACGTTTCCGGCACATTCACATCGACATAATTGGCCCGCTTCCGCACTCACACGGATTTTCGTACTGCCTTACTGCGGTGGACAGGTAAACGCGGTGGCCAGAAGCTTGGCCAATGATATCTATAACAGCAGAGGAAGTGGCAGATACGTTGGTGACAGGATGGATATCCAGGTTCGGTGTGCCTAATATTTTGACCAGCGACCAGGGTCGGCAATTCGAATCCGGTTTGTTTCAGCGCCTCATGAACGTGTGCGCAATCAAGCGGATTCGAACAACAAGTTACCATCCCTGCGCCAATGGTATGGTGGAGCGCATGCACCGCCAATTAAAGGCCGCTTTAATGTGCCATGACAGCACGTGGTCAAAGGCACTTCCCCTTGTATTGCTGGGTATGAGGACAGCGCTCAAGGAGGACCTCCACAGTTCTGCTGCCGAATTAGTTTATGGTGAGCCCCTGCGCCTTCCAGGAGAGCTCATCGTACCGCCAGAGGAAACACGAAGCACCAGTGATATGCTGGACTTTGTGACTCAGCTGCGAACCAAAATGGAGTCCATTCGACCCACACCGGCAGCTCGCCACAACAACCCGGCCACATTTGTGTTCAAGGACCTGGCATCCACCAGTCATGTCTTCTTACGAGATGACACGGTGAGACGTCCACTACAACAACCGTACACGGGCCCGTATAAAATCATACAGAGGCAAGACAAAACCCTAACGTTGGAGGTGCGTGGTAAACAACTCACCGTGAGCATAGACCGTGTCAAGCCCGCCTATCTTGACCCAACGTCAAGAACCAAAACAGACGCAGTCCCAGACTCTACGCCACAAGCTTCAGCTCCATCTTCCACTGCCCCAACTAAAATACCTATTTCAGAACCCTCTGCAACAGTAGCACCACCACCTACTCCTATAATTACCACTAGGACTGGACGCAGGGTCAAATTCAGAGAAGTTCTGGATCTATAAAAAGTAAAAAAAAAAAAAACATTTAAGTTTCATCATCTATTATATTATAATTTATAATTATATATTTTATTTTACAATGCAATATACATTTTTTTTTGGGAACTTTTTCTCTCCGTAGGGGGGTGGTGTGGCGAACGCAACACTCCACATTTGGTTTCTGTTGGCAACACTGCTAACTAACTGACAGCCGTTTTTCCCGCTAAGTTAAGTTGATCATGTGAATTGAAGAAATATTAAGCGAATAAAGTTTCTCCCGTGTTGTGAGTCGTACCTGCATTGTAATTTAAGTATGCAATAAGTGATACACAATAAACTGTATAAAGAACGAGTCGGTGTGTTTCGTTTCATTGAACCTCCGACCCGTCAAGCTTGAAAGTCGCGAAATAAGTGTCAGTGATTGTGATTTGACTATATTACGTACAAACAATTCAGTGAACAGTGTAAATATTCACCACACTAAGTGTCTACGTTAAAAACAAAACCACCAAAAGTGTATACGCAGTGGAAAAAAACACTGACACATTGGTCATACCAACCGTCTTGATAAATTTAAAATTTCGTTCTTACGTCTTGCTATACCTAATTTCAACGTACTAATTAATCATCTCGTGGCTCGAAGGTTTAGCTATCTACCTGTAAGTGTTTACTTTCGAGAACCGAGTTCAAACCTCGGGTTGGCAGTCGGTGACTTTTTGTGAGATTTGAATGATTTTTCAAGCTTTATAGGCGAAAATAATCATTTAAATAAAGGCGATAAACTAATAATGGATTCTCCGAACAATAACGTCACACATCGGAAACATTACACTGGATCTCTGACTAACTTATCGATTACCTCAAATAACGATGATAAAACTATACTGGACACCACTATGCTAAGTATACCGGACAGCCTACTCGACAACTGTAATGACGACTTAGTAAATGACCTGAACGAACAAATTAAAACACTTAAAATGCAACTTATGAGCGCTCATCAAGAGATAGAAAACCTCAACAGCGAAAACTTTCGTTTGAAAATAGATTTAGAAAAATCACTAAAGACGGTAGAAACTTGTAAAAAAATATGCTTAACGCCTGATAGGAAAAGTTGCACACCATCATTATCTCACCACAAAAAAATAAAACACTACAAAAATTCTCCAATTGCGTTAATCAATGACTCGACTTTGGCCAAACCAGACAAGGAAACAAAATCCGACATGCACCATAAAGAAACTCAAACATCCGACCTTACCTATGATGCATTAACACAAAATAAAAATGCAACACCAATATCGAAACAGAATGATATTGCTATGAAAAACTCATCAGGTGTTCCCATGCCAAAATGTAAAAACAAACTTGCTGTAATAAGCAGCGGTTGCACAAAAGGAACTCTGCCGTTGATAGAAGAAGTATTTGCGGGTCAATTTGATTATTGTCACTATTTGCTACCAAAAACTTTCACAGTGGACATGACGCCTACTATTGCAAACAAATTAAAAGACTTCTCATTGAGTGACTACTGCTTAATTTTCATAGGAGAAAATGAACTAAAAAATAGTACGTATTCAAAACTCCTTGAGAACTTAAGAAACTCGCTTAAAACGTTACACACACAAATGTAGTGGTATGCGCACCAACTTTTATAACAGGAGCACTAATCTACAATTGGACCTACTTATGCAAAACGGAACCAATCCACACACATGCTAAAATCGAGATGAGTATGCAGAAGGCTTTCAAAATGCACCTTCTGTCTTCCCTGTAAAGATCAAATTGATCTGACAATTTTGACAGAACAAAACATTTCTATGATAAAGTTATCAATCCACATAACGACAGTTGTTCAATAAGCTAACAAGATCCATGCCACATGCAAACCCTACACTCAAAAATTCTTCGACATTGTTATTTTTTCATAAAGAACTATCCAACATGATCTCTTGTAAAATATATTTTTTATCAATTATGCAGAACCATGCGGGTTGGTTCTTGTTTGCTTATTAAAAATGGCATAATCCTATATTTTAAAAAGACTCACAGTGGTTGGTTCCTTGTTGATATAACTCTATTTACAACATCTAAGAAATCATGTCCTTTGAATCTGTATTGTTTAAAGAAGGATGGCCAAATCGTACCAGGTGACTAAACGATGGCGTCCCTAAACGCCATGTATATGAAAAATAACCTAATTTTTTAAGGTTTTAAAAAACATAACACATATGTCTATAAGAAGCCACAAAAAAAAGATATCCATTATTTTTGTTTTTGTAACTTATTCGAAATTATTTAGAATTACAGTTTCAGAACGCACCTAATGACGATTCATTTCGCGTATGAAATGACTTGGTATTCAAAGGCTATAATTATTCACGTTTATAAATAGTTATTAACAGTAATTCAATTCAATTAGAATATAGGGATTAAGTAAAATACTATGCTGATTTATTATGTATTGGATTCTTGTCCTGAATAATGATTATGTGGGTTAAAGTGAGTAGAAGCGTTTTGTTCAATTGCGTACAACGGAACGTCATTTGTCATCGACAAGTTTCATCTGTGGTCATCGACCCACGCTATTGATTGACACCCGGCAATCATTTGCTTCACTTTCTTGTTGTTGTGAATATGACTTGTTTTTTGCTAATTGTCTGAGTGAAATAGAAAGGAGATCGCTAATTACCCTCCTCGCTTATCACTAACTACACTTTTAAGCTAGGCGGCAGTCGGGTAAAGGTAGCCGTTCTAACCTCAAAAGTATTGTTAAGTATTGGACATTATTATGAAAAATCGTGGCTATTTAGACATGATTTTCAAACGGGATGGTGTTTGCAACATAAAAACAAAGCAATCTAAGTATAGTTTATTTTGGGACATGAAAAATTAAATTCTAGTCCAGCTCCTATACAAATTTGGCCAATGTTCTTTGTGATAAAAATATTTATCCAAGTCAACACCTACATAGATTATTATTGTAATTTACTAGTTGTTCTAAGTTCAATTAATTAAATATTTCCAAGATAAATAAATTTTGTGAGGTATTTTGTCTAGGTTTTATGAATATGGCAACTTTTTCTACACTGTAAGTAAGTATTACTGACAATGGTAGCACTGTGTCACAAAACAGAAACGTTTGATTCTTTGTGTGATTAACCTGTTTGTTGTAACCGTAATAAATAAACCGTTTCCAAAAATGAAGAGAGTGAATACTAGGATTCAGGCTATGATTTCTAGCTGCCTCAACCATTCAGATGACAAAGAGAACGACAATCAAGGTATGTAATTAATTTTAATTTGAGGTTATAAAAGGTTTTTTATGTTTCTTCTTCAGTGTGTTGCGTGATGAGTTCAGGTTTTTTGTATTTGTATTGTGGTGTTTGAACCTAGTTTGTCTAACCGCATATAATTCCTTTTTTTCCCAGATATTATTGATTACTCTCGACCAAGCAGTCCTATGCAGGTTTCTTCAGGTATTTTTTTATGTTATTTTAGTATGCTTTGCATTTTGCATAAATTTTATGCATGCTGTTTCATTTTTACTGAACTGTTAAGTACTTTCGCCATATGGCAAAAGGGCGAAACTACATTTTTTGTCAGTAAAAAGTTAACATAGAATCCGATTCAGCAAGTACCTACTATGTGTTTGTCTATGGAACAAAGTTTACAACACAGAAGACAAGAGCCTTACTTATAGTTTACGTGTAATTTTATTTTTGCTTTATAAATGAAAAGCCTAATTTTTAATTAAGTACATATTTAATAACATTTTAGATTACTCCAAAGGTTTTATTGATTCAATAGGTAGGTATGTTTAAATTAGCATTTTTGGTTAACAACGGATTATTATTCTAGATTTGCTGGGTAAGCGAAGAAGATTTAGTATGGACATTGTGGTTGATAATCTGCATGAAAAAGCGACTTGCCAAAGGGGTGATGGAGTAGTAGATATATCTAATCCTAAAGTGTCTGCTAAATTACTTACCATCTGTGCTAAAGCTTCCGAGTGTCCTCTATCTCCCCAGCTGCCTGTTGCTACTTGTTTGGTGAAGGAAAATAAAGCCATACCAATTTCTATTGGTAATTATGGTATTGAGACTGATGCTGAAAAAAGCATAGAACCACCTCCATATTCACCACTGACTCCTCGCCCTAACATTGCTAAAAATACCGAAACTTCTGAAGCTTTAGTAGCAGATATCAATTCCAATAATGCTTTATTAACCTCCAAATCGCTGAGAGATACTGAGACTTTTGTTGAAAAAAGTGTCGAATCTATTAATCTAATTTCACCACTTCCTCTTATGTCTCCGGAGACGGCAACGCTGTTTCATATTTTAGCTGATTCAATGGATAATTCGAATACTGAAGGTGTATCTGATACGTCAACAATCGCAAGCTTGAGAAATGGCGAAACTCCATTATTTATTGACAGCGATGATTCGGTGAGAGATCCTAACTACTGTGATTATTCACATTATGGCTCAAGTGATGATAGCTCGAATGATTCAATTTCTTTGATCAGTAGACACACACAAATCAACGAAATACCTAATCAAATAAACGAGATCGCTAGTCATCAACCAGGCCCAGTAAATTTAAGACCTTACAGTACTCAACAAGAAATTACACACGTTGATGATGAAATGGATTCTATTTTAGAGACTGCTATAATATCTGACAATGTTAATACGAATAATGGTAAGTCATGCACAGCAAATCCTTCTGTTCATGAAACCGAATCATCACTGACTGAAAGACAGCCTATGGGAAGACCAAAAAGAGGTAGAAAGCCAAAGTATGGTGGCTTATCGAGAGAGGAAAGGAAAAAAAGAAAGTACACAAATATGTCATACGTTAACTCTAGAAAAAAGATTGTCTCTCCTAAACAATTTATAGATTATCAATGCACTTGCCAAAAAAAGTGCCATGAAAATTTACCTGTAGAAAAGAGATTGGCTCAATTTCAAAAGTTTTATTCTCTAGGATCGTATAATGCGCAAAATATGTTTTTAACTGCTCTAATAAAAGAACAACCAGTAAAGCGTCATTACGTTGCAACTGACAATAAAACCAAAGTTTCAAAGAAAAAGTCTTACTCCCGACAATATTTTCTAGATGGTGTGTCAGTTTGTAGAGACATGTTTGTCAAAACATTACAGACATCAGCAAAAAGAATAAATACGTCGCTTTGTAAGATGCGATCAGACAATTGCATTACAGATAATCGTGGTGTGCATGGCGGGTGCAATAGAGCATCTCTCGAAAGCGAGGAGTTTGTGATAGACTTTATTAAAAGGTTGCCGACATATGTATCACACTATCGCCGAGCAAAAACAGATGAGGCTAAGTTTTTGAGAGCAGACATGACCTTATCAAAATTATACGAATTATACAGTGATGAAGCAAAAACTGCAGGCGTGAAAATATTGTCTGCTGCAAAAGTCAACAAATTATTTTTTACGAAGTTTAATCTGCGCACCAAGCCTCTTAAAAAAGACACATGTAATAAGTGTGACTTTTTTGAAAGTCAACTACTGCACGTGTTGTCGGAACAAAATAAAGCCGATATTGAACAGAAGCGGGTAGCGCATCAAGAAATTGCAAAATCACTACAAAACCAATTGAGAACTGACATGAAGCTTGCTAAAGATGATCCCTCTGTCGAAACTCTGACTTATGATCTCGAAAAAACCTTGCCTTTGCCGCGTATACCCACCAATATCGTCTTTTACAAAAGACAACTCTGGGTATACAATTTAGGTATACATACCGGGAGCAATGAGGAAGCCCACTGCAATGTATGGGTAGAAGGAGAAGCTGGCAGAGGTGCTCAAGAGGTGGGATCTTGTCTCATCAAACATATCACAGAAAGGCTTGATGGTAACATAAAATATTTGATTTTATGGAGTAATTCGTGTGGTGGTCAAAACCGCAACATAAAATTAACATTAATGCTTAAAGCTATGTTGAATGAACATCCATCTTTAGACCGAATCAATATAAGATTTCTTGAATCGGGTCATAGCTTCCTCCCAAATGATTCAGATTTTGGTAAAATAGAATGTGCCTTAAAACATCAACAGAGACTCTATACACCAGACGATTACATTCAGGTTATGAAAACCTGTAAAAAAACGAAACCAATGCATGTACACAGAATGAAAAATGATGATTTCTTATCATCGTTGAAGTTAGAAAAGAATATAATTAATAGAAAGAAAACGATAGATGGAGAGAAAGTTTCATGGCTCAATACTAAAGAAATAATGATTAAAAAGGATGAAATGTTCAAAATTTACATGAGATCTAATTTGAATGAAGATTTTAAGGTAGTGGATATAAAAAAAAATGTTCGTGGAAGACAATATTTGATTTCAAAAGAGGTAATGCAGCCACTTTGGCCCATAGGGAAACCAGTCCCTGAAGCCAAAATAAGGGATTTAAAAAGCTTGCTCCACCTGATTCCGCAAGACTCGCACGATTTATGTTAAGCTTGTCGGAAATACTGATATAGAAGACGATCTTGAAGGTTTTTCCGGTCAACCTGATTTTGAAGTGGAATTTGATTTAGATTAAGTAATTTTGATAGGTACTTAATCAATCATTTTTACCATATTCATCATATTATTATAAGAATTTAAGATTTATTATTATTTTTCAGTAAAATGTTTAAAAGAAACATAAGGTGTTTTATTTTTGCTATAAAATTATGGCATGATAATGAATTGACAAGGAACCAACCCACACACATACAGTTTTGCTAAAAGGAACCAAGTAGTTTCTTTTTTTATTACTATTAAAACGTTAACGATTTTCATAAATATTATATTAATATACATAGAAAAATATATTTTGCACAATATTGTAAATAAACTTTATTCAAAATAACAATCAATTTAACCGTGCATATAGGTTTAACAAAAAGGGCTTTTACTCAAAACTGTTATTGTGTGGGTTGATTCCATTTTGCGTAAGTAGGTCCAATTATAAAGTAGAATTATTCAATAATCTTCTTTATTTGGACATAAATAACAACAATTATGCATATTTTTTCGACAGCAATCGCTCTCTGTCGTTTGACATGTTTTCCTACAATTCAGGTAAAATAAACAAAGTTGGATGGAAAAACGTATTTGACCAGATAATGTCCAATATAATTATAGACTATAACATATTCGGTTCTCAAGATCCGAATAAAAACAATATCGAGACAGATGACAGAACATTGACATCGAATTATCACAAGGAGGAGACTTTAATTAACCGAGATAAAATGACATCAAATGACCAGTTTTTTCTATTGTAAGTACATGAATATTTTGCATCAAAATATAGCAGGTCTTCTGAATAAATCAAATATGTTGACCGTGCATATCGAAGAGTTATGTGCTGGAAAATATATAGATATTGACATATTATGTATAACTGAACATTTTGTTATTTCCGGACATGAATCTTTAATTAACATACCTAATTTCAAACTAGCAACGTGCTATTCGAGAAATAATCAAAAACGTGGAGGGGCGTGTATACTTATCAGAAAAGGGTATGAGTTTAAGGAACTTCCTAACACGTCCATTGCAGGGGTGTTTGAATATTGTGCAATAGAATTAAGTAGTCAGGGATTAATTGTTGTATGCATTTACAGACCGCCAAATATGTCAGGCTTTAATACCTTTATGGATAATTTAGATGCATTGTTAAAGAAATTGTGTAATAAGGTCAATAAAAAAATAGTCTTATGCGGTGACTTCAATATTAACACACTAAAAAGAAATAACTTGACTTCAGATTTTATAAACTTGCTGTTAAATTATAACCATAAACTAGAATTTAATCAACCGACTAGACTAAAAAGTGGTACTTGTTTAGATAAATTTGCTCATAATTCTAGACAAAAATGTGAGAGTGAAGTTATAGATTTAGCACTATCCGATCATACCGCACAGATTTTGAAAATACAGGTAAACAAAACATGTAAATTTAATTATTGGCGCACTCGCAAACGTAATTTATGCAAAGAAAATTTAATGTTATTTAGAAAGCATATGCAATCTCTATGTTTTACAGAAGTTTTTGAAACTTACAACCCCAATGAGGCGTATGATAATTTTATTGACATGTTTCAATTATTATATGACTTATGTTTTCCTAATCAACTGGTTAATGTAAAACCTGATAAAAAAAATAAATGGATCTCACGAGGAATAAGGATTTGTAGCAGAAAACAAAGAAACCTTCTGTGGAAATATAGAAAAGCACCTTCATCTGAAAATAAAATTATATTTAAAAATTATTCACAGAGACTTAAAAAAATTGTAAATCTCACTCAAAAAGCTCAAAATAATTATCTAATTAACAGCTCAAAAAATAAGTCAAAAACAGCATGGCAGATAATTAATAATAGGGTAGTTGACTAAAACAATCTGATTAGTCCGTCTGATAGATTTCCAAAAAATATTGGACACGTATTTTTTCTTTTTTCACATAAACAAAAAATGAAGACGATAAAACACGTTGAAAACTCGTGTGAAGTCACTACTCGCTACAAATTTTAGCGAGCCGTGACGTCACACGATCCCACTCCTGATCTTTGATGCTTTTTATCTTCGTCAGTTTTTATAGATTTGATAAAGGAAAAAATACGTGTCCAATATTTTTCTATAATCTAACTGACGGACTAAACATAATCATATATTTTTTACTCAGGAAACATCCCTATTGTACTCAAGTAAAAGAACCAATTTTACAAATTAACACTGGTGACAAATTAGTAAAGAATCCGCAGCTAATTGCTAATTATTTTAATGATTTCTTTGTTAACCAGGGTCAAAATGTTTCTAATAATCAGCCGTGCAATATGATTGGAACTACCCATAGCCAGAACTCCTTGTTTATGCCTCCGGTTGTGCCTCAAGATATTGAACGTGTAATCAAAAAGTTAAAAAATAAAAAAAGCTTTGGATTTGATGGTATTTCTATCAATGCCGTAAAGTTTGTTTCTGACATTATAGCCAAACCACTGAGTCATATAATAAATGCATGCATAATGGGGAGAATTATATTTAGTGTAAAAATTATTTGGGTGGATTGGAAAGCGGTTGCGGTTTAACGCGTCTCGCGGGCTGACATCACCAGGGAAGGAAAAACTGGATAGGACTGACCTGGGAATACACAGCGGCTCCTGGCTCTGGCGATGGTCCACGTGGAATCAGCGGTTCTGCTAGGATGACGGTCCGGGGGGGCCCCCCGTGCTGTGGCGAGTTGTCGCCGCGGTGGTTCTTGTCGGAAAAAGGGGCCGGCGTGGATGTGCCAGTGGTTTTTATACAAGGTAGGACATGCGGTGTGCGGGGGAAAAGGTGGGGCAAATGTCAGTCTAGCGAGATTTTTTATAATTTCGAAATGCGGGTTTGCGGAAATTATTAGATTGAAGTTTATGGCGTCAACATGCTCCGCCGCCTTGAGAATACGCAGTGTTCTCAAAGCAAAAGTAAACGAGTATATAACGTTAAAGTAAAATAAATTATTAAACTAAAGTTAAAGAAGCAATTGGAGGTTATGTTTGTATAAGAAGTTATTGGGATGATAATGGACACAATTTTACAATAGGTCTTTTGAGGTGCCCGGTAGCCGTTTTAACTAGCGCGACGCGAATATTTCCGTCATAGCCGGGATATACTTCAGCAATTATGCCCATTGGCCAACGTAGCGGGGAAATATCGTCTTGATGAATAAGAACTACTGTACCGACCTTTATATTGTCTACTTGAGTTAACCATTTCTGTCTAACCTGAAGATTGTGAAGATATTCGGAACGCCATCTCTTCCAGTAGCTACACACCATCTGGTCTAATAATTGTTTCCGACAATTAAGGGACTTCGCCACATCGGGAACATTCTCGACAGGCAGTGAAGTTAAAGGTGAGGCCATAATGAAATGAGCGGGTGTAAGAGGTTCTGGATACGGCTCCTCAGATAAAAGACAGAGTGGTCGCGAATTCGAAAAAACACATATATAAGCCTTTTGACTTCTTTGACCGCGCCGCCTACATAATGTTACTTTAATTGGGCCAGCGTAATCGACACCAGTATGTACGAAAGCTTTCGATTCCTGTACGCGACAAGTAGGCAGGTCGGCCATTTTTGGACTTATATTTGAAGGAGAAGTTTTAAAGCAAAAGTTACAAGCGTGCACTCTTTTCCTAATGACGCTTCTAGATGAGAGTATCCAGTACTTCTGGCGCAGCAGCGAACTCAGAAGGTTGGAGCCAGTATGACAATGAACGCGGTGAAAATAATCTATTAAAATATGAGTAATGTTATCATGTTTAGGTAATAAAGCGGGATGCTTAGCTTCATAAGGAAGGTTTGCATTAGATAATCTACCTCCGATCCTAATGATGGTGTTTTCGTCTATAAACAGATCGAGACGTTTAAGTGGCGAGCGTAAATTACCCTTTTGAATGTCTGTGTACAGTTGTTTAAAGTGATGATTTTGCACAGAACGGATTAAGTACATTTCAGCTTTATTCAACTCCGGAACGGTAATTACACTTTTACAATCTTTGCGTGGAATAATAATACGTAAAAATCGCAGTATGTAAACTAAAATATGCAAGATTTTATTCCAAGATGAAAATTTCTGTGAAATAGTATAAATTAAATCTGATAGAGAAGCGGACGTATTGTGTGTTAACGATTTGAATTCAGGTAATTCGTCACAAGAGGTAGGGGTAAACGGAGTAACAGGCCATTCTGATATGGGATATTGAAGCCATTTGGGGCCGTGCCACCATAAATCATGTGATAGTAACTGTTCAGGCAGAAGACCTCTAGACAAACAATCACTCGGGTTTTCTTTACCACTAACATGATAAAAGTGTTTCGAATCAAGATTTTCTTGACATTTAGCTACGCGATTACTAACAAAAATGTTCCATCTATGTGGGGAAGAATGAATCCACGAGAGGGCAATTTTAGAATCGGAGAAAGCATATATATTATTGATTGCTACGCGAGCGCGGTAAGTATCATTAATTAATTTTATAAGTTTAGATAAAAGAAGAGCGGCACACAACTCAAGACGAGCTAAAGAGACAACTTTCACAGGTGCGACCTTGGATTTAGCACACACCAAACGTACGTGTGTGTTCCCATCGGAATAAGTGACATGTAAATACAGGACACAGCCGTAACCTTGCATACTCGCATCCGAGAAACCAACAATGTTTATTATACAGTTATTAGAAACGGCCAAGTGACGCGGTATTTTTAATGAAGAAAGAAGAGGCAATTGCTCTTTAAATTTTTGAAAACGCGATACGACAGCTTGTGGTGGAGTGTCATCCCAGTCGATGTGAAGATCCCATAACTCCTTTATAAGTAATTTGGCAAACAGTACCACTGGCGCAGCAAAGCCCAGTATATCCCACAAGCGAGCGATAGCGGAGAGAATAGATCTCTTGGTACAAGTCTCATCTAAATCCGATGTAGTAAAAGTGAAGTTATCCTCTGAGGGTATCCATTTAAGTCCTAAAATTTTTAAATTATCCTTATCTGAAAAGTTTATAGAAGCGCGGTTGGATTGCGGAACGGTAGATAACAATTCTTGTGAATTACTTGCCCACTTGGTAAGATCGAAACCACCAGCTTTAAATAAAGCGATAAGCTCGCTGGATAGAACCTTAGCCTCTTCCAAAGAAGGAATGGATGTAGCCAGGTCATCCATGTAAAGTTCTTGCGAAGCTACAGCAGCAGCCCGTGGGAAACGATGCTTTTCATCTTCCGCTAACTGGCGCACTGTACGCATGGCTAAGAACGGACTAGATTTAAGCCCAAATGCAACCCGATAAAATTGAAATTCGCGAACAGGCTCAGCGGTATTAAAGCGGAATAATATTTTCTGATATTTTTGATGCTCATTAGTAACAGCAATCTGAAGATACATTTGTTTTATATCTGCGGTAATCGCGATTGGAAATAAGCGGAATTTTAATAATAATAAAAATAAGTCAGCCTGCAAATTCGGCCGTGTGTGCAGAATGTCATTAAGTGACACGCCATTATGACATTTTGCACTAGCGTCGAGGACAATGCGAACCTTAGTAGTCACTTTATCTTGCCTAACAACAGGATGATGCGGTATGTAGTATCCCTTATCGCGATCCACGGTCGGATTGAAAACTATTTCCGTTAAATAATTTTTATCCAAATATTCTTGAATAATTTCGTTATAACTAGCACGAAGCGCAGGATGTCGTAATCTAGAATATTCTAACGAAAGTAAACGACGGTACGCTACAGAACGGGAATCTCCTAATGAATCTGGATCCCTACAAAAAGGTAACGCGGTACAATATCTGCCGGTAAAATCACGTGATATTGAAGCACAGTACTGTTGTTCACATTCAATCTCTGATGGACTACAAAAAGTTTTCTCGGGAACTTCCTCGAGACTCCAGAATTTATGAAGCGAATCATCCAACGAAATGAAACAGTAATTTTCACATGTTGTGAAATAAGTAGCGGTGTTGAACGCGGAGGACGCAGGGTTACGATCGTATCGAACAGCGGGTATATCACCCATTAAAATGTACCCGAATACGGTTTCAATGGCTGACGGAGCGGGAGGTGATATTATTGTTTTACCTAATATAATATAATAATATAATATAATATATATAATATTAGATTCTCTGGTCTTTTGAGTTTCTTGAGTTCCTGATCTTGTTGTTGATCGATGCTTAGTTGATTATAATCGATAGTTGATGGACAAGTAATCTCTTCGAGTCTTGATAAGGCGTCGGCGACTGTATTTTGTTCTCCCTTAATGTACTTAATGCTCGTACAAAATTGACTTATGAAATGCAGTTGTCTGTCGCGTCTCGGTGTGTCGGAGGTACTCGCTGTTCTTGTGAGAGCGTAAGTAAGCGGTTTGTGGTCTGTGTATATTTCTACGTCACTACCCTCTATTAATCGACGAAAGTGTTTAACAGCTGTATAGATGGCTAATAACTCACGATCGTATACACTGTATCGGCGTTGTGTTGGGCTCATTGCTTTTGAATAAAATGCTAGTGGTCTCCAAACTTTGTCCACATTTTGTTGGAGGACAGCACCAAGGCTGTGATCTGAAGCGTCTTTCATGATGGCGAGGGGACTTCCTTGAACTGGATGTGAGAGTATGGTTGCCTCTGTGATGCTTTGGCGGCACTTCTCAAAGGCTTGCTCTGCGTCCATTGTCCACTCGATCGGCGTATTGTCATTGCGCTTCCTGTTATGCAAGTACTTGTTAAGTTGGTTCTGTAGTTCAGCTTGTCGAGGAAGACAGTCCCGGTAGAAGTTGATCATGCCCAGGAAACGTCGAAGTTCAAGAATAGTTTTTGGTTTCGGGTAGCTAGATATAACCTTGACTCGCTCCGTTGTAGGTTTTATGCCGGCCGCCGATACTTCATAACCGAGAAAGTCTATTGTTTCTTTTCCAAACTCGCATTTTTCTATATTCAGTGTCACACCATAATTGTCCAACCGCTGTAAAATCTGATGAAGAAGCTGCTTGTGTTTTTCTTCGTTGTCTGCGCAGACGAGTATATCGTCAATGAAACAGAAACAGCCGTCTATGCCTCTCAGCACCTCGTGCATGAATCTCTGGAATGTTTGACTCGCGTTGCGAAGTCCAAAGGTCATGCAATTGAATTCGAACATTCCAAAAGGTGTTGTGATCGCCGTCTTTTGTGCGTCCTCCTTGGCGATTGGTATCCAGTAGTACGCCATTTTTAAATCAAGTTTCGAGAATACTTTCTTGTTATGTAGTTGATACGTGAAGTCTTGGATGCGAGGTACGGGATAGCGATCTGGTTGAGTGACCGCGTTTAGACGTCTATAGTCGCCACATACGCGTAGTCTACCGTCTTTTTTCTTAACTATATGAAGAGGGCTGGCCCATGGGCTTTTTGATGGCTTGCAGATTCCCATTTCTAACATACGGTCAAACTCTTCCTTGGCTGCCTTATACTTGTCCGGGGGCAGCGGGCGGGGGCGAGCGTAGACTGGGGGACCGGTTGTTTCGATATGGTGGGTAGTTTCATGTTTCGGTGGTTGTTTCAGCGACATGGGACGTAGGACGTCAGGATATTGTTTCAAAATATCGTAGTATACTTGACTGCTGCTTATTATGTGTATTGACTCGGTGTTTGTTGTAATCTCTATTGCGTCAATAGATAATTCAGTAATCTTGTCTACTAACTTTTTCTTGTCCAGGTCCACCAGCAGTTTAAAATGACGGAGAAAATCCGCTCCCAGTATTGAGGTTTTCACGTCAGCAACGACAAACGACCATACAAAGTCTCTTCGTAATCCAAAATTTAGCTTGATTATTTTCTGTCCGTAGGTCTTAATCGGTGTGTTGTTTGCCGCGTATAAATTATAGGCGCTTACAGTTTTGTTTTTCTTGTGATTTGCCGCCAAAACGGAGATGTCAGCGCCTGTGTCCACGAGGAAACGTTCGTGAGTGTTACGGTCGTGTACACAAAGGCGATTACTGGTGTACGGGACACCGACGTCCGCCACGGGTGGTGTCAGCTCTAGTTTTCCGACGGCTTCTTTCTTCTACAGCATGGGGATTCACAGCGCTTTGCTTTGTCTCCGAAACGGTGATGATAACGACATTCCCAGTTGGGGTCTCCAGGTTTCGGTGCAGGTCCACGTTGCGTTGACTGCGAGCGTGAACGGGATCGATAACGTGGGTTTGTACGTACGGCGATGGTGTTTGTGTGGTGCTCGTCCTCGACGTAGTTCCGCGATTTCAAGCGTGAGCTTCTCCACTTGCTTTGCCAGGGTTTCCAGTTGTGGCACGGATGTTGTAGACGATGATGGTGTTGGTGCTGTGACTGCGGCGATGCTGGGACTCTCTGCGTACTCCACCATCTTGTCTGCCATTGCAGCTAATGTGTCCAAAGATGATTCCTTGTTTACGGACAAGACGACTCGAACTTGTGCGGGTAGGTGGTTTAACCATTCGATTTTGAGTCCTTCTTCGGTAATCATTCCACTTGCGAGTTCTCTCATTTTCCTTAACAGCTGGGAGGGCTTTTGATCTCCTAACTCTAGTCCGCTGATAAGTTTTTGGAAGTTTTTGACATCAGATTTATCGTAAGCTTCGAGTAATCGTTGTTTTATTTTTTTATATTTTCCAGTTGCGGGTGGGTTGTAAAGAATATCGGTCAAATGTTGTAAGTCGACCGTTTGCAGCTGTTGCAGTAAATATCGAAACTTCTGGTCATCTGAGGTTTTCAACGGGTCAATCACAGCTTCAAATTGGATAAACCATGCACGGGGTATTTCTCTCCAAAAAGGTAGCAGCCGCGACTGCACGGATACCGCGCCCACGTCGTAATTCACTTCGGTCTGGATCTTGGCTTGTTGCTCTTCAGACATGGTAGCTTGCTCCACACAGGAAGATCTCGTTGAAAATGTTCCGTTTTGAAGTCGGGGTCACCAATTGTGGAGGCTTGTACAGTCTGTTGTCAACATTATCTGACCCACCCTAAAAACAAACGAATTTGGACTTTCTATCTATAACATTAAGGTTTATTCAATGCAATGAGCTTATCAGACAAGTGCTCGAGGAATCGATGAACAAATACAATAATAATACAAACACGCAAATTTAATCTTTATACCATTGTCATTAGGTTATATTTTATAACTACTTGTTATAACATAATTAGTCTAATAGCTTATTTTAAAAGAAATAGTTATCTTATTCTGGTCTCGTGGTCTATGCATATGACTTTGAGAAACAAGTTGTAAGATCAAATCCCGCGGCAAAGATGTCATTTTGCTTTTCAATTTAAAATTTATGCCAAAACTATTTCTTTTAATAATGTAAAGAACTATAGACGGATATAAACTTTCTGGAATGTAATATTTTCGCATAACTTGTAATATGTGGGTAGTTCAACAATAAATACTCGAATTCATTTTAAAACTGGTATTCAATACTATGCTACTGAGGGTATGCAATGACTTCGCGTAAACATATTTGGGTAAATTTCAACAATCGATTTTTATGTGTCATTTCGGTGGATTTTTTTTATTTCAATGCTATCTACATATTTTTAGTGACAAATAAAACTTTAGCCTATTTTATAACATTGTGCGTGAGTGGACATCAAATTTCATCAAAACTTACATAAATATTTAAGGATGAATTTTTAAGAGTCCACTGAAATGAAAAGTGTCTACCGAAATGATAAAAATGACCACCGAAATGATAAACTGTGCACCGAAATGAAATAAATCCACCGAAATGATACAGCTAAGAACAACCGTGCCGGGCAGCCAGGGTTCCGTACTTGGTAGGTTTGATTTCCACAATTTTTAGATAAACACTGAAATCAAATCAAAGCCACGCATTGTTAGGGATAACTCAAATTAAAGCCGTCAGATCTCAATCAAATTTAAATGGGACCAGACGACAGTCACCAGCTTTCGAATATAAAAATAATCATCAAAATCGTACACCCAGTACAAAGTTATGAGGTTAACACACACACAAAAAAAAAATGAGAACCTCCTCCTTTTTTGGAAGTCGGTTGAAAATAAGTTTATAGATGAAGTCCAGGTCTTTTTATAAAGTACTTATTATGCAGTTTTCGTTGGCTTAGAAGAAATAAAGCATATTTCGTTATATTTGCTAAAAGTCGTCCTCCCTAGCCGCGCCACATACTTTTAAGATTAATTAATCAAAATGAATAGTTTCTTGAGAGAAGAAAGTATCAACTAAGAGTAGAGAAAAGGTACTATTATGTAAATTGATTTATGGATAGTTAATCTATACTAATATTATAAAGCTGAAGAGTTTGTTTGTTTGTTTGTTTGAACGCGCTAATCTCAGGAACTTCTGGTTCGAATTGAAAAATTCTTTTTGGGTTGAATAGATCATTTATCGAGGAAGGCTTTACGCTATATATCATCACGCTTAAGCCAATAGGAGCGGAGCAGCGATAAATAATGTTTTAAAATCGGGGATTCCACGGGGACGAAGTCGCGGACAGAAGCTAGTTACAAATATAATTTAAAATTGTTTTGTTTATTTGCAACGCTCATTACTTTCCTACCAACCCAATATATACATGTACTAGCTACATAGAAATATGTGTATATTATATATCTTAAACACAAATATTACACAACAAATACACCCGAATAAACTAATCTACACTTACATTACAAAACTGACTTTGTATTTGATACAAGGATCTCTAAAACTTTATGGTTTTATCATTTCGGAGATACATTTCATTCCGGTGGACTGTAATTGGTATAACAGTCCACCGAATCCACTGAAATGATAACACTGAAATGATAAAATAGAAGTTAGTTCTACATTTAACTGCGAAATAAAATTATAAAAAAAATATGAACACTACTTAAACAAAACAGTACTTACAGCGAATTTAATACACAATTTTGAAACAAATTAAACGAATCTAGCACGAGTTATAACAGTCACCGAAATGAAACTATTTTTGTCCCCATGTTACTGAAATGATAAACTTACTTTTTTGGCGGAAAAACCGCAAGCTTTGGGACCGATGCGTTTGCGTCGAGAGCTTGAGCCGGACTGATCCGAAGTGAGGAAAGGTGAGAGGGGCGTAACAACGCAATGTTGACATGGCTATTCTACTAAAACTTACTGTCCTCTGAAATGATAACTTTTTTCCAGACAAAAGTTGACTGCCTGTCAAATCCATGAGAAAGAAGATAAACAAACAAAAATAGTTTTATTTGATCGAATATATTATAATTTAATGATAAGAAAATCGATTGTAATCCATATTATGAATGTATTGGCAGGGGAAGGTATTTTATGAGCGGAATTGGGTTCGGGACAGGCCACCGTGATGATAAAATAACACTTTGTAATTTTTTTTTTTGGTATATTAGAGGGTAGAAATCAATGATTTTTTTTGCCAAGGTAGAGAAGTACTTACGTTGTGGAAAAAAAATATATAAATAAAAAACCAGCACATTGCACTACCGTTCTCAGGTTTGCCGTGTATTTTTTTTGCTTGCGCAATTCACCCATTTTACCTTGCTTTAAAATTGCAAAAAGAACGGCTCTTTACAATCTGTTATTTTCTATTGTATAGCTAGTTTTTTATTATCATGTCTTAATGGAGTGGTTACTTATTTAAAATACAAAATAATCTATTTGCACGAGGAGAAGGATGGTTGCTTGTGCAGTGCAAGAATAAACTTTATGAAAGTATACTATATGGGTAAAATTCTTCAGAATATTGTGTCTAGCAACAACGTTCTAATTTCAATACGACATATAAGAGTTGAGTTGGTCTTGTGGTCACTAGGATAGTGCTGAGTTCATTGTTGTAATACGTTCGAAACCAAGTTTGACCTAGACGTGGCTTATTGCTCAGCTGTTTTTTATTTTATTTTATTACACTTGTTTAATGGACGACGTAGGGTCTTGTCATTTTAAAAGGGTAGTTTGTATAGAAATAAAACTAAAGAAAATTGCAAGTTAAAAATGTTTATCATTTCATTAAAAGACTTAGGTAAGATAAAGTAAGTAAATGCTCATATATTTCCAAATTAATATACATTTTATATTAATATGCCATAATGAAATCTAACAATTTATAAATATTAAAAAAGGCATACTTATTGCTTATGCTTAAAATTTTTTTTTCGAGAAAATGAATTCATCCGTGAAATGCTTTAACTACAAATTTATAGCTGCCTATATATGTAGTGAATAAACATGTTATTTAAATAGAAACAAGCTATTGATAACAATAACATCACCACATAATCTGCAACATTTTAATTGTTTAACAGTCAATCCATTGAGCATTTACTTACATGGTGTGTTTAAAATCCCTACTAGATTAATTAGTAGCGGAGTGGCGCACCGTCCCCTGCTATAACTTGCTGTAAGCGGCTACGCATACCGCGCACCATATTCCAACACAAATCTTTGCCTCTCATGTGCTCCCAAGTCGACGTCACGATCTCAACCAAATTGTGTTTGTTTCGCATTTCAGTTGTGTCCCAATTTAAAACCATTTGACCCCATAGATTTTCTGACTCTTAGATGGCCAATTAATAACTGTCACACGATGATGATTAAAATGATTTTTCATCAGTGAAGATCACAACATTTTCTTCCCAATTAAAATTTAAATACTCGTATTCCTGGGCAAAACGGACCCTTTCTTCGCGATGAGCAGGTGTCAATGCAATTTTCTGTGCCGGCTTATAATTCTTTATCCCAGCAGCGTGTAAATGCCTTCTCACTGTTTCGACTGAAATATTGTGATTTATTGCGGATACACGAACGGGCAAAAATGGATTTTCAATATGGCTAGAAACAATGGCCCGGTGGCGTTCGAATTCGGGACTATACTTGATGGCTTTTGATCCTGGACGAATCCGCTGAATATTTCCATTGTCTCCATAACGTCTTAGCCATAGTCTGACCGTATTTCTCTAAAACAAAAAATAAACATGTTTGGAACCGTGTATGTAACTTGTAAGGAATGAAAAAAATAAAATATAATGGTAAAATAACCAATTACACGTTCATTAAACTACTTGACCGTCACTGGAAGCTTTATATTGAGAGAGCATATCCGTTTCCGTCGATTTCTTGTCTGTTTTAGTACTGGTTTACCCTACACAGTGGCGCCACCTGGTGTTTGCTAGCCATTTTAGTTTCGTAAAATGCAACGAGCAAGTTTTAGCTCATTGGCGTTTCGTTCTCCGTCGAAGCAACTTGTAAGCATCGGTTCACGACCGATGCCAAAAATTACACTTTATTTTTATTCCAAAATTCAAATTCAAATTCAAATATTAAATTTCGTTAAGGTCGTGATCATACTTTTAACGGTTTTTCCGTTCGGATCACAATCTTATAAATTACATGTTAAGTAAATTTAATATTTAATTTAAATTTAGTGCTGTTTTATGGTGAGTTATTTTTGAAGAAAAACTGTAAGTACCCTACTTTGTAAAACTAAGTGACCATAACTTTAAACGGTGTTTTTAGTTCGAGATCACTACGTAGATTTTGTGTTTTACCAGTTATTTCTAATATATGTGTGTGCTTAGACTTTTATGGTGAGTAAAGAAGCCTTTATATCTGATACAATCTACATAACGTAACTCTTATTGCGATAATGGATGACCACGCATATGTTTCGGCTGCCGGGTCACAAGCTGTGGCTGGCACGAGTGGAATGCCTCGGAAAAGGAACGTTAGCTGCTCTAGCAGCAGTACAACTAGCAGTAGCTCTTCAAGCTCGTCTTGTCCAAAACGTAGCAAGCGGTCGCGCCGCGCACGCCGTAATAAGAATAAGCGCGTCCAAAAGTCTAACCCAACATTGGACAAGCTTATAAAGGAAGTCAGTGAGCTACGTCAACAAGTTTTTGCTAGTAATATGCATACCGATTGTCATGATGGAGTATCAGTTTGTTCTGGGGTCAGTGGGGAACTATATGACCAGCATAATCGTGACGAACAGTGCCCCGATATTGAAGGTCAAAACTCAAATTTAGATTTCACTTTTGATATCGAGACAAAGCTTAAGGAACCATCAGTTCCGAAAACTCCTGATAGTTATTTAAAAATGCTGCTAGAGGTCCAGCGCTTAGGTAGCATATCTTGGTCTGAGGTAAGGTATTCCGATACCCAAAAGCTTTATAATCATACCCCAGGTTTCGTAGACTTAGACACAAACGAAGAGGTAAAAATGTATGATACTTTACGTCACTTAGCCCATGCTGACAAATCATATGCAGCAATTACTTTTTGCATTCTAAAACAAAAAGAATCCTTACAAGAAGCTATTCGTAATCTCCTTTTGTGGGCTAAAAATACAGAAAACAGTTTTGAAAATTTAAGCGGAAAGGTTGAAGAGTTATTTCAAAAAGGAGACTTGCATAAAATCTCTTCTGATTTGTTACAATTAGTTTGTGGCCATCGCGCTGAAAGTATAGAAATGCGTCGTGAGTCGATTACCAGTCAAATTCGAGATCCATTAGTTAAAGCATCCTTAAATAGAATTCCCCCATCATCTACCTATTTATTTAATCCCGAATCTTTCACGGCAGCATTAGAAAAAGCCGGCGGTGTACGCAAAGCCTTTTGGCCTCCAAAAACTGACTCGCATACTAGATCTAATCAATCTAATCGCCGCCCCTCGCGGGGGCAAGGCGTACATAAGCCAGTAGTTTCATCGCGTGAAACTCCACATTTTTGCCATGAACCTGGCATACCGATGCACACGCATAACTGTCACAACTCATCTTCACGGGGTGGATATTTTCGTACCAATTACACAAACAGAAGTCAGGGCCTACCATCTTTTCAATCCGATCAGTATACCAACAACAGAGGTTCATTTCACAACCGAGGCTCGCGGCCCGATCGTGGAAGTAACCGAGGTCGAGGACGCTCTAACGCTCCAAAAATCTCTCGACCGGACCAAAAACGGTACAAACAATGACTCGAATCGTTTTCGAGCAGGTCAGTTAGCACACTACCACTCGAAATGGAAGGCAATGGGAGCACCAGAAATTGTTCTAAAATTAATTCAAGGGTATCGCATACCATTCACCCAAAAACCTCCTCTAATATACCCAAATATAACCAATGGCACTTTTCAAACACCTGTCACAAAAGAAATGACTGCAATAATAAACAAAATGAAAACTCAGGGTATTCTAAAAGTCGTTCAACTCTCACCGAGTTTCATATCCCCTCTATTTTTGGTACAAAAACCCAACGGATCAGCTCGTCCCATATTCAACCTAAAAGCGTTAAACGAATATGTAAAGACCCAACCATTTCACTTAATAAATATGTACCGCATTCCGGACTTTCTGCAACCGCAAGACTGGATGTGCAAAGTGGACCTATCACAGGCATATTTCCACTTAAAAATTTCAAAGTCTCACAGGCGCTTCCTTCGCCTTCTGTACAACCAAGAACTGTTAGAAATGACCTGCCTCCCATTCGGTCTGAGCACTGCACCCAAAACCTTTTCAATACTAACAAATTGGGTTGCACAAATATTACGAGAACGCTGGAATATCCGAGTCATCGTGTATCTCGACGACTATCTAATAGTACATCAAAATGTACACGTTCTTCGAGATCATGTCGAGCTTGCATTAGACACATTACAAAGTCTTGGTTGGCAAGTAAATTTCGAGAAATCTATTCTTTGCCCTCAAAAGACTATTACATATTTAGGAATATTGTGGAGTCCCTGGGACAATTTAAAATCCCTGCCAAAAGAAAAGACTTTTTCATTGATCATAAAACTGAATCAAGTTCTCGAACGAGGAATAATATCTCTAAAGGAATTGCAGAAGATAATAGGACTTCTAAACTTTGCCAGTTATGTTGTTCCTCGAGGCCGGCTCAATCACCGACAATTATTAATATTCATGAACTCTCTACCAGACCTTTTATCAAAATACTACCCACTACCTCAAAATGTTCGAAAGGAACTGGAATGGTGGACTCTGCATTGTCAGTCATCAACACCTCTACATTACCCGCCACCAGTAAACTTCCTGACAACAGATGCGTCAAACCAGGGTTGGGGAGCACAACTGAACAATCTGGCTGTATCGGGCAGTTGGTCGCCAGAGGAACGGGCACTGCACTGCAACCAAAAAGAAATGTTGGCCATATTTCGCGCCCTTCGAGACAACGTTCACCTGCTCTGCAACAGCTCCATCCTGATACAATGCGACAACAGGACTGCTGTCAGTTATATAAGAAACGAAGGAGGTACGAAATCATTACCATTAATGGAACTAACCTATCAAATTCTGAATTTACTCGACCAATTTCAAATACACTGCAGCGTACACCATCTCCCAGGCTTGTACAACAATCACGCCGATCACTTGTCACGCTTTCGCCAACCTCCGGAATGGCACCTAATGCCAGCTTGTACGGAAATAATATTTGCAAAGTGGGGAACCCCAATAATAGATTTGTTTGCCTCAGCGACAGCTCACGTAGTTTACAATTATGTTTCCCGGGATCTGAGGGACCGACAAGCACTATTTCACGATGCACTCAGTGTCCAATGGAACTATCCCCTCGCATGGGTGTTCCCTCCTCCGTTCTTGATCCCAAAAGTCCTAACACACCTCAATCAATCAACGGGAATATTTTTAATAGTAGTACCTCGATGGGAGAAGGTATTTTGGCGTGCAGACCTCAAACTCCGAGCGCTAGCACCACCGCTAACCCTGAAAAACTTACAGACGCACCTGGTAGACACATCGACGGGACTTCCACCACCACAAGTGGACAAAATCATCCTCGAAGTCTGGAAATGTGGGGGTGGTCCGAGGCGGTAGAAACATGGACCCCAAAACAGCAATTATTACTCAAAAATTCCTGGCGGAAGTCTACCTTGAAAACATATGAAGTGGCTTGGAAACGTTGGACTTCCTGGTCTATATCTAAAAACATTGACACAAATAATCCTACCGGTACGCAATTAGCCCAATTTTTATCTGATTTGCATTTAATTCATAAATTATCATATAATACTATTCTTTTACATAAATCTGTCGTTTCTACTTTGTGTAATGTTGAGAGGTCAAGTCAATTAAGTTCACATGTTCTTGTAAAACATATTTTAAAATCAATTGCTCTAGAAAAACCAAAGTCTTGTAAGCCACCCATTTGGGATGTTAGTAAATTAATCACCTTTTTAAGCGATTACACTGTAGACATAAACAGTCTCTTTCAAATATCGCGCCATACTGCAACTATATTACTGCTTTGCTCAGGAAGACGCATACATGACTTAACACTGCTTAGAATCGATCCTGACCATTATATTAAATCAAATGATAGTATCATATTATGGCCTGAATTTGGTTCGAAAACTGATTGCAATAATCACAGACAGTCCGGTTGGAAACTTTTTGTAAATTCCAACAATTGTAATCTAAATCCTATATTCTGGATAGAAAGAACCAGACAATTATTAAATGAAAGACGTAATGCTGCAAAATCATTTAATTTGTTTATTACAGTCAGAGGTGTGGCGAAGCCCGCTTCACGCACCGTCATCGCAGGCTGGGTAAAAACCCTATTCAATGAAGCTGGTATCACAGCAACTCCAGGAAGTACACGATCTGCAGTAGCCTCTAAAAGTTGGCTAGAAAATCATCCCCTTGACGAAATACTATCTCGAGGAAATTGGCAATCAGCCAATACATTCCAGAATCACTACAGAAGAGAAGTCATAAGAAGTGTTGATTCTAATCTAAATGTTACACAATTATTTAAACCAATTAATTAACTAACTCGGAGATAATAATTTGTTAATGTGACTTTTGTAATAACATATCTGACAATAGCAAATATGTACCTACGTTTTCAAAATTGTAATAAATATACTTTCTGATTACTCAACTTGTTTTAAAACTAAAACTTCCTATCACATTGGCGTTATCATACTAGTGGCGACACCAGGCGATAACAAACAGGTCTCAATATAAAGCTTCCAGTGACGGTCAAGTAGTTTAATAGAAGCGTTTTACCTGAAATAAAACGCATATTAAAATACTTACCTCACTGGAAGCTTTAAGTTTACTTCTGCCTGGTTATATTGAGCCAATGAGCTAAAACTTGCTCGTTGCATTTTACGAAACTAAAATGGCTAGCAAACACCAGGTGGCGCCACTGTGTAGGGTAAACCAGTACTAAAACAGACAAGAAATCGACGGAAACGGATATGCTCTCTCAATATAAAGCTTCCAGTGAGGTAAGTATTTTAATATGCGTTTTATTTCAGGTAAAACGCTTCTATTAATAATACAAAACACTTACTGCAATATTAAGTCGACGACTAATTTCTCTAATTCCAACATGCTGCTCATGTAAAAATGATTTTGTGTTTGGTATAGTCATTAAGTTGCGACATGATGCTTTTTACACCGAATTGCTTAAAAATACTTAACGAGTTATGAGAAACGATTTACAAATGTGTGTGCGCGGTCACTGCTAATAGGCGTAGTGTAACTTTTGTCACTTTATGAATTTACTATCTACCTCACGAAGCAAATATGTTTTACTTAGTATCCAACCAAATTCTTGTATAAATTCTGTGAACTTGAAAGTTTTTTATTATACCCACCTGTTTACAAGATAAGTTATTGAGCGTAAATTATATTGGCCGTTCTTTAATAATGCAAGCAATAGTGTAGAAATGATAACAAATTAAAAAAGATACTTATAACAGGTAAAACGCGTTTTCGAACCAATTTGGTTTTGGTCGCCAATCCAGCGTCAAACCGCTAAGCCACGAGAACTTGTTGTTAATGTGCGAAATAAAAGATTCCGTTGTAATTATATATTGTGACTTGGAAGATTTTCAACTTTAATGTCAACGAGATAATGATTAAAATAGCTTAACGCTTACCTTAACGTTACGTGTTAAAGATCATATTTGCGTCCTCGCGCACTCGTCTAATAAGCTCATATAAATTGAATAAACTTTAATGTCACAGGCAGAGGGTCCAAATTCGTTTGTTTTTAAGGTGGGTCAGATAATGTTGACAACAGACTGTACCAAGAGGGTTTTTGGAAAATGAAACAGCCGTTCGAATCTTAATGTCCTTTATTTGCCGAGCGGCTGATATATATTCACAAGTTGAACCAGGATAACAATAACTCTCCGTCTCGCTCCCTCATCTACGTAATGATGTTATGCCGTTTCTCGATGGCTCGCGCCGCCGCTCGGGCGTTCGCGCGGAGCCTCAGTGGTGCGCCGGAGTCGGTGAGGCTCGGTCGCGGCCACGCAACGTTGAACCAAAATATGCGTAGGCCGCCTGGGCCGCGATGTATGTAAGTCACTGTGGCGGCGCGGCATGTGCGCCAGTCGTCCGTGCGCCGCAGCGCGGTCACGATGTGTATGTATGACTCCCATAATAAGAATGGGTACAATTGTGCCCCAATAAGCAAGTCAATATCCCCGGGCACATGCCACGTAGGATCTGCTAACGGTAAATTCAGCAGCCCTAGAACGGACTGGCGTCTCTGTCTTATTGTCCCTGACCCGATTCTTGTCGCAGTCAGCGCAGCGCCAAGTTGATTTTATAAAATCAGTCCCTGGAAGGCAGACGCCAGCGCGATGGTAAAAGCCATTACACTGGCCGCATTTAGCGGCATCTATCGCTGCTAAAAATTTCGCGCAACCACCACACTTCGGTGCAGGCATGTTTCGTGCGTAATAGTAGTTATCGATCTGTTGATTGTTCCGTGTTATGTGGATAGATGGCACTGTTTATAATATGTAGTTTGATGGGGTTTAAGGCTAGTTATCACCATGTAACTTCACTGGGGTAAACAGACCATAAACAAACACTCGCCGATGGCACTCAGGGAAGCTTTAAACTTATTTCTACTTATATTATTTATTATTTTCTAATGTTCGGGTAGATTATTATCACTTTGTCTTTAGTTTTAAGTTTACACAGTAATAACTTATTGTACATTGAACTTTCGCACTGTATAACGATTTATGTGGTGAATTATTGTTCGATGTAACGTTCTGTGTTACACTTGTTCTTATATAACGAGCTGTTTTATTTAAACAACTATTCGCAACAACAATGAGTACCGACCAACTTGGCGTCCGTGACGTCATCCTATTATTTTTATATAACTTTTATTTTTATTATAATAAGATTAATTATATTATTTTTTATATTCGTATTAGATATTCAGCTTTTATATTTAATTTTATTAAAATAAAATGATTTAAAATTTTTATCAAAAATAATTATTTTTTAATAATTAATTTATTTTCATTTATTACTTTATTTGGAATAATTCTTAGAACTTTTTTTTTTTATTAAGGTTTTAAGTTAAAATAAACTAATAATCTTCAAAATTATTTATAAAGAAATTATTCTTTAAGCCTTAATAGAAATTACTACTCCTTAAAATTTGCAATTTTGTATCATTAATGAATATAAGACTATTAATTAATAAAAGAGAAATTTCTCGTAAATAAATTTACAATTTATCGTTTTTTTGCGAAAATGATTATATTCAACAAATCATAAAGATATTGGTACATTATATTTTATTTTTGAAATTTGAGCAGGAATAGTAGGAACTTCATTAAGATTATTAATTCGAGCCGAATTAGGAACCCCAGGATCTTTAATTGGAGATGATCAAATTTATAATACTATTGTTACAGCTCATGCTTTTATTATATTTTTTTTTATAGTTATACCTATTATAATTGGAGGATTTGGTAATTGACTTGTTAATGTTAGGAGCCCCAGATATAGCATTTCCTCGTATAAATAATATAAGTTTCTGATTTCTTCCCCCTTCTTTAACTTTATTAATTTCAAGAAGAATTGTAGAAAATGGAGCAGGAACTGGATGAACAGTGTACCCCCAACTTTCATCTAATATTGCTCATGGAGGAAGATCAGTAGATTTAGCTATGTTTTTCCTTCATTTAGCAGGTATTTCCTCTATTCTTGGAGCTATTAATTTTATTACTACAATTATTAATATACGATTAAATAATTTATCTTTTGATCAAATACCTTTATTTATTTGAGCTGTAGGAATTACTGCATTTTTATTATTGTTATCTTTACCTAATTAAATGACCCTATAGAGTTTTATAAATAAATTTATTAAGATTATTTATAAATTAAAATTATTTTATTTATTTTGTTGGGGTGACAAAAAAAATATATGCAACTTTTTTGAAATAAAAACATATATAAGTGGTTAAATGATCCAGTAATATTGATTATAAGAAAAAATTTTTAGCAAACAGCGTATTTTTTTTTTAGTTCATATAAAAAAAAGAGTTTGCGACCTTTTTTTTTTTTTTTTTTTTTTTTTGGATGGGAAATCATCAAATGACTTCTCCCGCTCTGGGCGGAGCGGAAGGGAGTGTCAGACTCTTACTGACTAAAACCCACCCGTGTTCCTGCTTGTGCCCTTTGCGTTCCAGGGCCGCGGTGACTCTTTCGAACAAATTCCGCAACCCTAGCAGGCACTGACCCTATGGGGCCCCGTCTTCTTTGCTGACGGCTCTTTGAGGCGCGCGTGGAACACGACGCGCCGTCGACTCGGACCTGGTTGCTATCGGACGGCGAGCCACCCATAGCTCGCCATCCGCAGGCCCGCGCCTACGGTGGCCGGGAATCGCCCTGCGTTTCCCGACGCCCGGGGCGTCTTCTCCTGTTGCGGCGGCTGGAGCGAGGGCTTCCCTCTCTCGCATGCGCTCCGCCTCCTCCTTCGCTAGCATTACTGCTTCGCAGAAGGAGGCGACCGCTTCCCATGCCTCCTCGCTCCGGACCATGGCTTGAACCAGGGCCGGCCGCGAGAGGTCGCCGCCGCCGATCGCCTCCACGAGGACACGGCGTTGCTCCGCCCAAGCAGGGCAGGCCTCCACCGTATGCTCCACCGTGTCCTCCGGGCGATCCACACAGTGATGACACCCGGACGTGTCCTCCCGCTGGATCCGACACAGGTACCTCCCGAAACAGCCGTGTCCGGTGAGCACCTGCGTCAGGCGGAAGGTGAGGACGCCGTGGCGTCTCTCCAGCCACTCCTCAAAGAGGGGACTTACCGCCGCAATGGCGGCGTGCCCAGCGCTGGGTTGCAGCAGTCGCTGTCTCCACACCTCCGTGAGATCCCGCCGGAGCTCCGTCCGCTGCGCAGCAATTTGCCGCGGCAGCAGAGTTTCACCCCGGCTTAGCGCCTCCACGCGCAACGCGTAGACGTGCGCGAGGGCTCTCGCCTCTAGATCCCACGGCAGCAATCCGGCAAGGAGGTTCGCCGCCTCGCCGGAGACCGTGCGGTATCCCCGGATCAGCCGGATGGCCATGACCCTCTGGGCCGAGACCAGGTGGCGCGCTGGCAGTCGCCTCAGCGACAGCGCCCACACCGGGGCCCCGTAAAGGGCCATGGACCGCACGATCCCCGCGTACAGCCTCCGGCAGGAGGCGTTTGGTCCCCCTAGGTTGGGCAAGAGCCGCTTGAGGGCAGCCCCGGCCCGCCCCAGTTTGGGAGCCAAACGGCGGAAGTGCTCCGCGAAGTTCCACCGGCTGTCGAGGACGAGACCCAAGTATCTCATCGTCGACCCGACGCCGATGCAAACCCCTCCCACCGTTATCTGGGATCCCGATGGTGGCCGGTTCCGAGGGCCGTGAAAACACATAGCCTCGGACTTGTGTAGGGCCACCTCGAGACCCAGTTGCCGGATCCTCCCAACGACTGCTGCGACCCCGCGTGTCATCAGGTCGACCGCCGCCTGGTGCGACCCCCCCTGCGCCAGAACCAGCGTGTCGTCAGCGTAGCAAACAACACTGACGCCGCAAGGGAGGTCGCCGCGCAGCACCCAGTCGTAACCGATGTCCCACAGGAGCGGCCCCAGAACCGAACCCTGTGGAACACCGCACGACATCTCTCGCCGATTCCACTCTCCCCGGTGACCGGGGTAGATGACGGCTCTATCCGTCAGGTAGTCCTCGACCACGCGACAGAGGTAGGTTGGCACTCGGTGATACCGGAGTGCCTCCCCGATGCAACTCCAAGGCAGGGTGTTGAACGCGTTGGCGATGTCAAGAGACACCGCCACCACCACCCCGCCCCGGGAAATCGCCTCCCCCGTCGTGAGGGCTCTCACGTGCATGATGGCGTCCACCGTCGAGCGCCCCGCGCGGAAACCAAATTGGTTCTCCGCCAGATCCGGCCCAACTCTCACCAAGTGCTTGACGAGGCGGTTTGCAATGACTCTTTCAAAGAGCTTGCACACCTCGTCAAGCAGCACGATGGGCCGGTATGCGGACGGAGAGTCCGCAGGGCGCCCTGGCTTCGCAATGAGGACCAGTTTCCCCGTCTTCCAGCGACGTGGGAACTGGCCCCTCTCCAAGCATGCGCTTAGGAGCCCACGTAGTCGAGGCCCGAGAGCCTCCGAGGCCAGGACCCAGGCTTTCCCAGGTAAGCCATCGGGTCCTGGGGCGGTATTTTTGGCCTTCAGCCTGTTAACCGCCGCTCTCAGGTCTACCTCGGTCACCTCCGGAGTATCGTCGTCGTCGTTACCGTCGTCGGTGTGGTCCGCATCGGGCACCACGGGTAGCGGAGCCATAGGCGGGGGAGCATGGTCCCCTCGCGTAGGGAACAGAGTGCTCACCACTTCCTCCACCAGCTGGGGCCGGAGACTCTGCGTCAACGGGGGGGCCCAGGTGCGGAGTTTGTTCCGCACCATTTTGTAGGGTCTTCCCCACGGGTCCCCGTCCAGAGACTCCAGCAGCTCTTTGCGAGCCAGATCCCTGGCCCGCAAGATCCCCGCTTGGCGGTCTTCGCCGCTCTGTACACCTCGTACAGCTCCGCCTCCCTGGCCTGCGCATCCGGAGGGCGGATGCGGAGCCGGCGATGCCTGGTGTATGGGTGACGCGCAGCAACGCACGCTTCTCGAAGCAACGTCAGCTCGCGCGACCACCAGTACACCTGACGGCGGGCGCGTCTTGGCTGGACCCGGGGCATTGCCACGTCGCATATTTCCGACATGGTCTCCCAGAACCGCTCCGCCTCGTCGTTTATGTCAGCAGGCCTATCCGGTGGTGACACCCAGGCCTGCACGATCGAGGCTTCCAGGAGAAGCTCCCGGTCCAGCTGCTTCAGCGCCCACCGCGGACCACTCGGGGTCTGTCGGACCGGCGCGCTTGAGGTCTGGGCGGAGACGTCGAACCGGATATACCGGTGGTCGGAATAGGTCTCCACCTCCTCCACAACGCGCCAGTCGACGACACGCGGCGACAGAGCGGGGCTGGCGAACGAAATGTCCACCACGGAGTCACCCCGCATCCGCACACACGTGGGGACAGAACCCCGATTTAGGACGACCAGGCCTGTCTCCAGAGCCCAGTCCTCCACCATCCTACCCCGCACGTTGGTGTTACGGGAACCCCAAGCCAAGTTCTTGGCATTGAAGTCCCCGAGAACAAGCACGGGGAGGGGACGATACCCGACGACGAGGATACGCAGCTCCCTAAGGGAGTTGTGTAGCTCGGCGAGAGTTCGGCTCGGGGAGAAGTAGACTCCCACTACTACAATCTCCCCGAACCGTGCTGCTACGCACCCCTGTCCTCTCCTAACGCACTCGAGGGACGGGGTACCGGCGGCGGCCGACGAAATAAGAGCCACTGAGCCGTCCAGGTCCTTCACCCAGTCATCCCTGGGCGGGACGTAGTACGGCTCAGCGACCACGGCGACATTAATCAACCACTGCGCCATGCTCTGGAGCAACAGGTCCTGAGCGGCGGCGCAGTGATTGATGTTCGCCTGGAGGAGGCGTAATGGAGCCGTTATTGGCATTCCATTTCGGCCTCCTCCCGGACACCCTTAGTGGGCTCCGGTGTAGCAGCTGCCGCTGTTGCGGCGGCTACATCAGCGGCGGTGGCAGCGGCGGCGACGGATGCGGCGGCTGGCACGGAGACGGCGGGTGAGGGCCTCTTACCCCCGGCTTTTGTGGGTGGAGGGCAGGCTTTGCCCCCAGCCCAGTGCTCGGCTGGCTTGCCAGCTGCCGCACATGCAGTGCAGTGCGGCGCGGCGTTGCAGGAGCCAGCCTTGTGACCGGGCTGGCCGCAGCGGAAGCAAAGCCCGCTGCGGTCAACCTCCGAGGTGCAATACGCCCCCGTGTGGTTCCCCACTTGGCAGCGGAAACACCTTAGAGGCCTGGGCTCCAGCAGCTTCACTTGCGCCGACACCCAGCCCACCAGCAGTCTTCGACCCTCGGTGATCTTCTTGGCCGCCGTCACGGGGCAGCTCACCACAACGGTGCGCATGCCCGTGTAGTCAGGACGTATGGTGCCTGCCTTGACTTGCTCGGCAGAGCACCCTCCCGTCCTGACCACGGCGGCCACGACCTCCTCCTCCGTGACGGAGTCGTCCAGGCCCAAGATGCGCATATCAGCGCATTTGGTGGGCCTTGACACTCGGGCATCCTCCGCGTTCAGGGACGCCCTGAGCCTCTCGGCCAGAGCGTCTGCGGTTGGGCCGCTGGCTTCCCCGGGGATCTCCAGCATACGGGCACCAGTCATGGTTACCCTCAGCCGGAGGCCCCCGACGATGCCGAGCTCCCGGAGGTCCACCGTCTCCTTTGCCTTGGCGAGCACGTCGCCGTACGACACGCCCCTCTTGACCGCGTCTGGCTGTAGCGTTAAAACTACAGCTGCGGTCTTAGGGGCGCGGAGCATCGCGGCGACGCGTCGCTCCTTTTGCCGCCGTTTTCGCGCCCGTTTCTTGGCCGCCCTGGCTGCCTTGCCCGCCTTCTTCTTCTCCCCGACCACTTGCCAACCGGCTTCGGCAGAGGAGTTGGAAGGCGGGTCGGAAGGTGAGGGCTGCACTACCGGCGCTGGAGCCTGCGCCGCCTGTGCAGCCGCTCCGCCCTTCTGTTGCTTGGCCGGCCCCGGTTTACCCGATGCCGGCTTTGCAGATGCCGACTTCGCCGGCCCGGCCCCTGCGTTGGCCTGGCCGGACGAACCCGGCTTGGCAGCCACGGCGGCCGCGTACGAGGCCGCCTTCTTGCCCTGGGCCTTTTGGTCCGCCGCTAGTGGGGGGCGCAGAACGATGCCCTCCAGGACGGAAAATCGTTCCCGGAAGGCGGCCAGCTCCTGCCGCACCAGGTCCAGCACCTGATTCTCAGGCGCCGGACCCGACGCAGGCAAGGGCCGGCTTTGCCCCTGCTCTTGCCCCCCTGGAGGCTGTAGCGGCCCCCGTGAACCGGCTCCTCGGAGGCTGGCCAGGTCAGCTCGGAGCTTCAAGTTCTCCTTATGGAGGAGCTCCGTGGTGGCCGCCAAGCGGGCGACCTCCTTCCGCAGTTTGGACGTTTCGTCCGTCGCAGGCCTGCGGAAGGTGGCCTCCGCTGCCTCCAGAATAGAGGCCGCCGCCTCGCTTATGGCCCTGTTTTTGGACGCTATCGTCCTCTTCAGGGTCACAGCGCGGACCACGGCCTCAACGGCTTCGGCGAACCCGGCCTTTCGGTCGGGGGCACTAGCGGCTTCCGACTCGCCACCCGAAGACCCCGAGAGAGGTCTGGGATCACTCAGCCCGGGGTGCCGCCCCTCCTCGGCGAGCTTCGCCGTTCGACGAGCCTCCTGGGCGGCGAGCCGTCACCCCTTGCCTCCCCGCCCTTTACCTCGCTTGCTGGTGGGGACCTTGCGAGCTGAGGCCAGCTCTCCCTCAGAGGACGACCCCTGGTCATCCTCCGGTCTCGGACGCTTCCGGAAGAACTTGTTGTTCTCCGCAGCCCCCGCAACCTCCCCACCAGCATTCTCCTCGCTCATGGCGCTTCCGGCAGATGCGGAGTCGGAATCCGACACCGCACCCTTCCCGCGCTCGAGCGACGGCTTCCTCCAAAGTTTGGAAGGAGCGTCCGCACTACGTCCACTCATTGCCTGCAACGGCAGGCCTTTCCTTGGTGCGCCCTGCACCAGCATATCCTCCATTGGCTTGGAGCCGGAGGGTCCATGGTCGTCGTTTATGGGATCAATCGGTGTCCGGTTGTCTCGCGTTAGGTCGTCGTTTTTGTCCGAAGGGACAGTTGGAAGGCGTTTGTTGCCCACCCCAGAGTACGGAGGGCAGCCCGCCGAAGCGGGGTGGGATTCCCCGACCGCTGAGCAGTCGGGACCCACCTGGGGACTCATTTTGCAAAGGCCTGTAGTTTCCATGGTTTTTCCTTTTTAAGGGTCGGTCCCTGTTTTCTCCGCCCCTTCTCGGGGCCTCCTCTCCTCCCCTCACCTCACTGCTCGCTCGCTGCTCCCACAGTCACGTCTGATAATCAGACGCGTACCAGAGAGCAGCGAGCAAGCTTGACACGCACACCGTTCGCAGACCCAAACACTGCTCAGGCCTCCGAACGGTGTGCCCCTCGTGTGTCTCTCTTTGTCTGATCCCTCACTTGCGACCTTCCGGCATGAGTGGCTCTACCGGGAAAGCCCGCAAGATCATTGGGACGCGCAAGCCCCACCACGACGGCAACGTGGAGACACATTCGGTGGGGAAGAGTTTGCGACCTCGATGTTGGATTAAGATAAAATTTAAATGCAGAAGTTTAAAATTTTTGATCTGTTCGATCATTAAAATCTTACATGATCTGAGTTCAAACCGGTGTAAGCCAGGTTGGTTTCTATCTTTTAAAAATGAAAATATTTTAGTACGAAACGATTAAATATTTAAATTAAATTTATATTAATTGAATTTTATTAATTTATTTATATATTTATAGTAAAAGTTAAAATATAACTATTTTGGCAGAAAAAATGTAATGATTTTAGAATTCACTAATATACAATTGAATTATATAGATAGTAAATGTTTATATTTGATATTTATATAATTATAATTGTGTTATTAATTTTAATTATTGGGGTATTAGTAGGTGTTGCTTATTTAACTTTATTAGAACGGAAAGTCTTAGGTTAAATTCAAATTCGTAAAGGCCCTAATAAAGTAGGATTAATTGGTATTTTACAACCTTTTTCAGATGCTATTAAATTATTTACTAAGGAACAAACTTATCCTAATTTTTCTAATTATATTTGTTATTATTTTTCTCCAGTAATTAGATTTATTTTATCTTTAATAATTTGATTATTAATTCCTTATTATTTTAATTTAATTAGATTTAATTTAGGTATTTTATTTTTTTTATGTTGTACAAGATTAGGTGTTTATGCAGTTATAGTAGCTGGTTGATCTTCTAATTCTAATTATGCTTTTTATTATAGTTACAGCTACAGATGTTATTCATTCTTGAACTGTACCTTCTTTAGGGGTAAAGGTAGATGCTAACCCAGGACGTCTTAATCAAACTAATTTTTTCATTAATCGACCTGGTATTTTTTATGGTCAATGTTCAGAAATTTGTGGGGCAAATCATAGTTTTATACCTATTGTAATTGAAAGAATTTCAATTAAAAATTTTATTAATTGAATTAATAATTATTCTTCATTAGATGACTGAAAGCAAGTACTGGTCGCTTAAACCATTTTATAGTAAATTAGCATTTACTTCTAATGAAAAATTATATTAATTATAAAAAGAATTAGTTAAATTATAACATAAATATGTCAAATTTAAATTATTACTTAAATGTAATATTCTTTTATTCCACAAATAATACCAATCAATTGACTAATATCTTAAAAAAAAAAAAAATTGATTGAGTCAGGCGTTACTTTGCGGAAATCCATTTTAAATTTGAAAATGAAAACAATATATCTAGTTTTAATTTCCGCGAATATTAGTGGGTTGCAGGTATGCACCTCCCTCCCGCCCGCTATATTATGCACATGCAAGATTACTGGGCAAATGCAAGGATTTTAAGCACATGCAGGAAGGCAATGCAAAACCCAACACCATTACCGACACGTGTTTCGCCTCTCCACGAGGCATCCTCAGGGGACGTGTTGACTCGCTGACCGTTGAGTTGCGACTGAGAAATTAGTACAAGGCACCCCCCTTTTATACACTGTCACCGTTGGTTATTTGTGTACAACTACCCACAAACATACGCAGTAAAGGGGAAGAAACCAAATTCGTCTGGTCATTCAACAGTGCAAAATTATTATTATTACTATGTTTCAAAATCTCTAATTGTTCCAAAACACACAGCCGGAAACCCTTATCACAAACATGTAGTATATTAAAACTATTGTTGTCGCGCAATGAATGGCCGGTATCAATTAAATGTTTCGCGAAATTCGATTTGTCCGAATGGCCATTTCTATACGCGGCAACATGTTCCCCATACCTTATGTCAAAGTTACGGCCCGTCTGACCCACATATACCCCGTTGCATTCATCACAGACCAGCCTATACACCCCAGACTTTTTACTATTTTCTAAAATATCTTTTCCGTTACAAATAATTAATTTCTAATAATGGGAATAAATAATTTCTCTTTTTTACTTGTATTTGCTTGGTCATTGTGAACCATAGTTTTGTATAATGTAGAAGCAGTTTATTTTCAAATATTGTAAATGTGAGTACCATGGAGCCATTTACAGGTTATGTTTACTTTGTGACTTGAACTAAAATGGCAGTTGAGAGTATGTCATGCTCGCTCAAATGTCTCGCTGATGGTGGCGCGTGTGTCGGATCATTCGGTTCCCTTCAAAATGGTTGAGCTAAATGGTGCCGATACACGCGTCATGTTCGTGAACGGGCGCCGTCGGTTGAGACTGGTCACCTCTTAACTGCCACTGGCTTGTTTTAATCTTTAATACTTTGAATTGTTTTATAGTTTCCTTTTTTTTTTCTTTGCATTGTCCTCACACATAGAAGCACCAAGGATGTAACCAAAGTTATGTAATACAGAACATGATTTAAAAGAGTGTCCGTGGAGTTTCTTGCACGTTCTTCTCCATAGAGATCTACGCTTTGGAACGTGCAGATAGCTTCACCTCTTTCGACTTGACAATTCAAAAGTGCCTGTAATGGGTTTATTTGAAATAAATGCTTTGAATCTTGAATGAATCTTGAAAAAAAACACGGCGTATATTCTGGTCCGTTCTGAACGCTACATAAACGTTATTTTTTCTAAGTAAATTACTAATTCTATCTGAAATGGGGCCCATATAGGTCAGACTGGCCACATATCTATTAATATTAGTACGCGGACATGCATATAAAAGTGAACGAACCCTTTCTTTCTGCTTTTTACTAATTAAACTGTCTACCATTGACTTTGAGTAACCGTTAGAAATAGCGATTTGGTAAATAATATTAAGTTCTTTTACATAATTATCTGCTGAAAGGGGGAGGGCAAATAATCTATGAATATAGCTGCGGAAGGCGGCTAATTTATGTTGAAGAGGGTGACAAGAAGAGGCTGGTATTGTAGTGTCAGTGTGCGTCGGCTTTCGATAAATTTGGAAATCCAAGTTACTATTGAGTTTTGTGATAGTCAAATCTAAAAAGTTAAGGGAGTTCTGGGACTCTAGTTCTAATTTAAATTTAATTTTAGGGTGAGTTTTATTAAGTTTTTTTACAAAAAGGTCTATTTGTCGAACGGTACCATTCCAGCAGATAACTATGTCATCTACATATCTATAATAAAACAGAATATTAGGTTCGTTCACTATATGTTTACATTCAAAGTTATCCATAAAAACCTCCGCCATTAGTGGACTTAAAGGCGACCCCATAGCCAACCCTTCCTTTTGAATAAAATATTGGTTATTAAATCTGAAATAATTTTGTTTCATGCAAATACTAGTGAGGTTAAGTAAATCCGCAATCTCCCCAGGATGCAACCGTTGCTTCTCAAATTGGAAACCCAGAATACGTAGACAATCATCGATTGGAACATTTGTGAATAAGCTGTCAACGTCTAAGGATAACAACTTTGCATTGGAAGGAATTTGGATATTTTTTACTTTTTCAATTAGATCTAAACTGTTCTTTAAACTATATTTGGGACTAAAAGAAGACCTACTTCTCAACAAAGTATTGAGACGCTTAGCTAAATTGTACGCTGGGGCACCAATGTAAGAAACAACTGGACGAACAGGCATGTTATCTTTATGGGTCTTGGGTAAACCATACAAAAGAGGAGCCCTCGGATTCATAGGAACAAGGTTTTTTAATTGGTCTTTTGATATGAATGACGTGTTTTTAATGGCATCCTTTATTTCGAGGGCAAACCTCCTTGTAGGATCCGCACCAAGACGTTCAAAATCCTCCCCCAAATTTCGCGAAACATTTAATTGATACCGGCCATTCATTGCGCGACAACAATAGTTTTAATATACTACATGTTTGTGATAAGGGTTTCCGGCTGTGTGTTTTGGAACAATTAGAGATTTTGAAACATAGTAATAATAATAATTTTGCACTGTTGAATGACCAGACGAATTTGGTTTCTTCCCCTTTACTGCGTATGTTTGTGGGTAGTTGTACACAAATAACCAACGGTGACAGTGTATAAAAGGGGGGTGCCTTGTACTAATTTCTCTTCAATCAGACCCAGCCTGTCCCTTGCTGCCCCTCCTCAATGACCCCGCTAAGCCGAGGCCCGTGTCCCACAGGGGATGCCCTTAGCGAGCGGCCATTTAGTTTTAAGTAGTTTAAGCCCCGGCTGGGGGCCTTAGAATCTAAGGCAACCAAGGGATTGCCCGGTTGAGCAGTAACCAGCCTTAATGTGCTGAACTGCGAGTAGTCCATTCAAAAAAAAAAAAAAAAAAATACTAATTTCTCAGTCGCAACTCAACGGTCAGCGAGTCAACACGTCCCCTGAGGATGCCTCGTGGAGAGGCGAAACACGTGTCGGTAATGGTGTTGGGTTTTGCATTGCCTTCCTGCATGTGCTTTAAATCCTTGCATTTGCCCAGTAATCTTGCATGTGCATAATATAGCGGGCGGGAGGGAGGTGCATACCTGCAACCCACTAATATTCGCGGAAATTAAAACTAGATATATTGTTTTCATTTTCAAATTTAAAATGGATTTCCGCAAAGTAACGCCTGACTCAATCAATTTTATTAAGTCAGCAAGTACAGCTGAACAGGCACGGTTATACATTAAGCTGACCAAGCTTCACCGCATGGCAGGTCAAAACGTTTGGTTCAATCAACAGTGCAAACGTTTGAAAGTAATCCCACATTATATTAATATTAGCACCAACACACACAGCCGGGCAAGTGGATTTGCTTTACTAAAAGCAAAACAAATTTGGTTGAATGAGGAATGTCGGCACTGGTTTTCGGTTAGAGATAATATCAAACTTCACCTCAAGGTATTGTACACCGAGTTAACTTTCAAATTACATAATGTGGAGTTTGATATTTTAGATAACAAGGCTAGGGATTTGGCTTCTCGGTTAGCTCACGGAAAATATTTAACCCAGGTTAGGAAGTTGGAGAGATTATCTGGTGAGGGTCGGTATAATCAGTCATGTAATTCAAATAATATATCGCATACATTTTACCCTCGCGTATTAAATTATACAAATACACAGTTTCCCCCCGAAGAAATGTCTTTGTTAGAGAAAGGTTTAAAATATAATATTAAACCCCGACTTTCCCAGGAATCTCTTCAAACTTTGGTGGTGGACACCGAGATAGCTTGTTTCAAAGGAAAACAGGATGATGTCGTTAAGCAACAAGTGGCAACTCACATTAAGAGAGTTTTCACATCCCCTCCCAATCAAAATTTAACCGAAATTCATCTTTATCGGTCAATTCAGCACCGTATTAGTCAGAATGATTTAATATTAACAAAGGCTGATAAGGGAAATTCTGTCGTCATTTTGGAAAAATCTGCCTATACCCAAAAAGTTAACGACATCATCCTGGGGGAGGATTTTGAACGTCTTGGTGCGGATCCTACAAGGAGGTTTGCCCTCGAAATAAAGGATGCCATTAAAAACACGTCATTCATATCAAAAGACCAATTAAAAAACCTTGTTCCTATGAATCCGAGGGCTCCTCTTTTGTATGGTTTACCCAAGACCCATAAAGATAACATGCCTGTTCGTCCAGTTGTTTCTTACATTGGTGCCCCAGCGTACAATTTAGCTAAGCGTCTCAATACTTTGTTGAGAAGTAGGTCTTCTTTTAGTCCCAAATATAGTTTAAAGAACAGTTTAGATCTAATTGAAAAAGTAAAAAATATCCAAATTCCTTCCAATGCAAAGTTGTTATCCTTAGACGTTGACAGCTTATTCACAAATGTTTCAATCGATGATTGTCTACGTATTCTGGGTTTCCAATTTGAGAAGCAACGGTTGCATCCTGGGGAGATTGCGGATTTACTTAACCTCACTAGTATTTGCATGAAACAAAATTATTTCAGATTTAATAACCAATATTTTATTCAAAAGGAAGGGTTGGCTATGGGGTCGCCTTTAAGTCCACTAATGGCGGAGGTTTTTATGGATAACTTTGAATGTAAACATATAGTGAACGAACCTAATATTCTGTTTTATTATAGATATGTAGATGACATAGTTATCTGCTGGAATGGTACCGTTCGACAAATAGACCTTTTTGTAAAAAAACTTAATAAAACTCACCCTAAAATTAAATTTAAATTAGAACTAGAGTCCCAGAACTCCCTTAACTTTTTAGATTTGACTATCACAAAACTCAATAGTAACTTGGATTTCCAAATTTATCGAAAGCCGACGCACACTGACACTACAATACCAGCCTCTTCTTGTCACCCTCTTCAACATAAATTAGCCGCCTTCCGCAGCTATATTCATAGATTATTTGCCCTCCCCCTTTCAGCAGATAATTATGTAAAAGAACTTAATATTATTTACCAAATCGCTATTTCTAACGGTTACTCAAAGTCAATGGTAGACAGTTTAATTAGTAAAAAGCAGAAAGAAAGGGTTCGTTCACTTTTATATGCATGTCCGCGTACTAATATTAATAGATATGTGGCCAGTCTGACCTATATGGGCCCCATTTCAGATAGAATTAGTAATTTACTTAGAAAAAATAACGTTTATGTAGCGTTCAGAACGGACCAGAATATACGCCGTGTTTGTAACGGAAAAGATATTTTAGAAAATAGTAAAAAGTCTGGGGTGTATAGGCTGGTCTGTGATGAATGCAACGGGGTATATGTGGGTCAGACGGGCCGTAACTTTGACATAAGGTATGGGGAACATGTTGCCGCGTATAGAAATGGCCATTCGGACAAATCGAATTTCGCGAAACATTTAATTGATACCGGCCATTCATTGCGCGACAACAATAGTTTTAATATACTACATGTTTGTGATAAGGGTTTCCGGCTGTGTGTTTTGGAACAATTAGAGATTTTGAAACATAGTAATAATAATAATTTTGCACTGTTGAATGACCAGACGAATTTGGTTTCTTCCCCTTTACTGCGTATGTTTGTGGGTAGTTGTACACAAATAACCAACGGTGACAGTGTATAAAAGGAGGGTGCCTTGTACTAATTTCTCAGTCGCAACTCAACGGTCAGCGAGTCAACACGTCCCCTGAGGATGCCTCGTGGAGAGGCGAAACACGTGTCGGTAATGGTGTTGGGTTTTGCATTGCCTTCCTGCATGTGCTTAAAATCCTTGCATTTGCCCAGTAATCTTGCATGTGCATAATATAGCGGGCGGGAGGGAGGTGCATACCTGCAACCCACTAATATTCGCGGAAATTAAAACTAGATATATTGTTTTCATTTTCAAAGACTAATATCTTTTTTTTTTTGATTAATTTATTTAATTTTTAATATTATAAATTATTATATTTTTAATAAAAAAAAATTAATAAAAATAATAATTTATCTAATGAATTAAAAAAAATTAATTGAAAATGATAAGAAATTTATTTTCAATTTTTGATCCTTCTACTAATTTATTTAATATTTCTTTTAATTGAATTAGAACAATTTTAGGAATTTTATTTATTCCATATTCATTTTGATTAATCCCAAATCGACATTTTTATTTATGAAATTTTATTTTATTAAAACTTCACAATGAATTTAAAACTTTATTAAAAAATAATTATTTTAAAGGTTCTACTTTCATTTTAATTTCTATATTTTCATTTATTTTATTCAATAATTTTTTAGGTTTATTCCCCTATGTTTTTACTAGAACAAGTCATCTAACATTATCTTAATCTATTTCATTACCATTATGATTAAGATTTATAATTTATGGATGAATTAATAATTCTCAACATATATTTATCCATATAATTCCCCAAGGTACTCCTTATATTTTAATACCATTTATAGTTTTAATTGAAACAATTAGTAATATTATTCGTCCAGGAACTTTAGCTGTACGATTAACTGCAAATATAATTGCAGGACATTTATTAATAACTTTATTAAGAAGAACAGGACCTAGAATATCATATTATTTTATTATTATTTTAATTTTTATTCAAATCTTATTATTAATTTTAGAATCAGCAGTTGCAGTAATTCAATCTTATGTAATTGCAATTTTAAGAACATTATATTCTAGAGAAGTAAATTAATGAAAATAAATTTTAATCATCCATTTCATTTAGTAGATTATAGACCATGACCTTTAACAGGAGCTATTGGAGTTATAGTCCTTGTAACAGGAATAGTAAAATGATTCCATAATTTTAATATAAATTTATTAATTCTAGGATATTTAATTGTCATTTTAACTATGTATCAATGATGACGAGATATTTGTCGAGAAGGAACTTTACAAGGTAAACATACAATTTTAGTTGTCAAAGGTCTTCGATGAGGAATAATTTTATTTATTGTATCTGAAATTTTTTTTTTGTTTCATTTTTTTGACCATTTTTTCATAGAAGACTTGCCCCTAATATTGAAAGTCAAAGTCAAAGTCAATTCATTTATTTCAACTAGACCATTAACGGCACTTTTGAACGTCAAAACATTTGAAAATAAAAATATTATAGTGACTCTAGTTGTCCATTCGCAAAAAGTAGATTCTTATGGAGAAGAACGGACAAGAAACTCCATAGTTACTCTTTTCAAATATGTATAAGTTTTACAATATTTTGTATACATTAGCCAATTGGTTATATGTGAGGACGATGCACCCGAATAAAACTAAGTACTATACTATTAACAGGTACAACAAAGTAACGACAGCAGAGGTAAAATTAATAAATTTGCTAATCAGGGATATAGTACTCACATATTTACAATTTTTTAATCCTTGTTTTATATAATTACCAACAATGAATCAGTGTGTGTTAAATTAACTATAAAAGATCAGTAATTACACCTGTCTTTGTCTACTACACCCAATATTGTCCTATGGAGCAGGACCAGCATGTTTCCAAGCATTCTTATCTTGAATATAATCTTCTAGCTTGTAGTATGCTTGTTTACAAAGTGTGCTTTTAACATAGGTTTTAAATTTCCTTTCATTTAATTCTAATATGTCACAAGGTATTTTGTTGTAACATTTAACACTGTACCCCATGAAAGATGTACGTACTTTAGCTAATCTATATAATGGCTGATCTAATTTATTTCTATTTCTAGTATTAAAATTATGTCTATCACTAATTTTGCTAAAAAGATGTCGATTTTTCCTCACATACATAATATTTTCATATATGCATTGACAAGGGACTGTCATAATATTAATCTTTTTAAAAAGTTCCCTAAGAGAATCGCGGCGACAAAGATTATAAATGGCTCTGATAGCACGCTTTTGCAAAATAAATATGGATTCCATATCAGCAGCCCGACCCCACAGCAGAATACCGTACGACATTATGCTATGAAAATAACTAAAATAGACCAAACGCGCGGTTTCTACATCTGTTAACTCTCTTATCTTTCTAATAGCATAAGCGGCTGAGCTAAGCCGCCCCGCAAGAGATATTATGTGAGGTCCCCATTGCAATTTCTCGTCTAAAGTGATTCCTAGGAAAACCGTCTGATCAATATATTCCAGTTTTTGTCCATTCAATAAGATGTCACATTCGTTGCTTCTAACATTAGGTAAAGTAAATTTAATACATTTAGTCTTTTTTTCATTTAGTACCAAATTGTTTGCCGTAAACCAATGTTGGACCTGATGAATAGAGTTATTCACGTCACGAAATTGGAGCTATTTGACCCCCTACTAATATTATTACCTTTAATCCATTTCAAATTCCATTATTAAATACAATGATTTTAATTAGATCAGGAGTATCTATCACATGAGCTCATCATGCTATTATAGAAAATAATAATTCTCAAATAACTCAAGGTCTTTTTATTACTATTATCTTAGGAATCTACTTTACAATCCTTCAAGCATATGAATATTTAGAAGCTCCATTCACTATCGCTGATAGAATTTATGGATCAACATTTTTTGTAACTACAGGATTCCATGGATTACATGTAATTATTGGAACAATATTTTTATTAATTTGTTTAATTCGACATTTAAATAATCATTTTTAACCGACTTCTAAAAAAGAAGGAGGTTCTCAATTCGGATGTTTATATCTTTTTTTTTTTTTTTATTGTTTGTTCGCGCATAACTCCGTCGCTTGTGAATCGATTTTAAAAATTCTTTAATTTTATCGAAATCAACTAAGCGGTTTTCGAAAAATCTAAAAAAAATATCTACATTGTCTACATTGACGACCTCCTAGTGTACTCTGCAAAGGAACAGTGCTTTCTTTTACACCAATGTGATTGGTTCGTTTAGGTGGGGGGAGGGGAGGGGGTGTAGGTACCACTAAAAAGTGAAAAATAAAAAACTTTTTACAAAAAAATACAACCGGCTTCTACACAAAAAATCAAAAAAGTGCAAAATAACTAAATTTCGGAAGTCGGTGTTCAAAAAACGAAAAAGCAACCACAAACACCGAGTTCCGAAATTTAGTTATTTTGCACTTTTTTGATTTTTTGTGTAGAAGTCGGTTGTATTTTTTTGTAAAAAGTTTTTTATTCTAGAAATAATCATTTTGGATTTGAAGCAGCAGCCTGATATTGACGCCAAGCAGAAGAAGGGTGGAGTGGCTGCGCAGGCGGCGCAAGCTCCAGCGCGGGTGGTGCAGCAGCCCACACCTAACCCGCCTTCTAACCCCCCTGCCGAAGCCGGATGGCAAGTGGCCGGGGAGAAAAAGAAGGCGGGCAAGGCAGCCAGGGCGGCCAAAAGGAGGGAGAGAAGGCGGCGACAGAAGGAGCGACGCGTCGCGAATATGCTCCGCGCCCCGAAGACCGCAGCTGTAGTGCTCACACTGCAGCCGGACGCGGTCAAGAGGGGCGTGACGTATAGCGACGTGCTTGCGAAGGCGAAGGAGACGGTAAGCCTCCAGGAGCTCGGCATCGTCGGGGGCCTCCGGCTTAGGGTCACCATGACTGGTGCCCGGATGTTGGAGGTCCCTGGGGCAGCCAGCGGCCCGACCGCTGACGCTCTGGCCGAAAGGCTCAGGGCGTCCTTGAATGCGGACGATGCCCGAGTGTCCAGGCCCACCAAGTGTGTGGATATGCGCATTTTGGGCTTGGACGACTCCGTCACGGAGGAGGAGGTTGTGGCCGCCGTGGTCAGGACGGGAGGGTGCTCTGCCGAGCAAGTCAAGGCAGGCACCATACGTCCTGACTTCTCGGGCATGCGAACCGTAGTGGTAAGCTGCCCGGTGACGGCGGCCAAGAAGATCTCGGAGGGCCGAAGGCTTCTGGTGGGATGGGTGTCTGCGCAGGTCAAACTGCTGGAACCCAGACCTCTGAGGTGCTTCCGTTGCCAAGTCGGCAACCATACGGGAGCTCTCTGCACCTCAGAGGTTGACCGCAGCGAACTGTGCTTCCGCTGTGGTCAACCAGGTCACAAGGCCGGCTCGTGTAGCGCCACGCCGCACTGCGTTGCATGTGCGGCAGCTGGCAAGCCGGCCGAACACTGGGCTGGGGGCAAAGCCTGCGCTCCACCCGCCAAAGCCGGGGGCAAGAAGCCCTCCACCGCCGTCTCCGTCGCCGCCTCTGTCGCCGCCGCTGTGAGTGCCGCGGCCCCCAGGAGGCCCGGGAGGAGGCCGTAATGGAATGCCAATAACGGCTCCATTACGCCTCCTCCAGCGAACATCAATCACTGCGCCGCCGCTCAGGACCTGTTGCTCCAGAGCATGGCGCAGTGGTTGATTAATGTCGCCGTAGTCGCTGAGCCGTACTACGTCCCACCCAGGGAGGACTGGGTGAAGGACCTAGACGGCTCAGTGGCCCTAATTTCGTCGGCCGCCGCCGGTACCCCGTCCCTCGAGAGTGTTAGGAGAGGACAGGGGTGCGTAGCAGCACGGTTCGGGGAGATTGTAGTGGTGGGAGTCTACTTCTCCCCGAATCGAACTCTCGCCGAGTTCCACAACTCCCTTGGAGAGTTGCGTAACGTCGTCGTCGGGTATCGTCCCCTCCCCGTGTTTGTTCTCGGGGACTTCAATGCCAAGAATTTGGCTTGGGGTTCCCGCTATACGAACGTACGGGGTAGGATGGTGGAGGACTGGGCCCTGGAGACAGGCCTGGTCGTCCTTAATCGGGGTTCTGTCCCCACGTGTGTGCGGATGCGGGGTGACTCCGTGGTGGACATCTCGTTCGCCAGCCCCGCTCTGTCGCCGCGTGTCGTCGACTGGCGTGTTATGGAGGAGGTGGAGACCTATTCCGACCACCGGTATATCCGGTTCGACGTCTCCGCCCAGACCTCAAGCGCGCCAGTCCGACAGACCCCGAGTGGTCCGCGGTGGGCGCTGAAGCAGCTGGACCGGGAGCTTCTCCTGGAAGCCTCGATCGTGCAGGCCTGGGTGTCACCACCGGACAGGCCTGCGGACATCAACGATGAGGCGGAGTGGTTCCGGGAGACCATGTCGGGTATATGCGACGTGGCAATGCCCCGGGTCCGGCCAGGACGCGCCCGCCGTCAGGTGTACTGGTGGTCGCGCGAGCTGACGACGCTGAGAGAAGCGTGCGTTGCTGCGCGTCGTCCGTACACCAGGCATCGCCGGCTTCGCATTCGCCCTCCGAATGCGCAGGCCAGGGAGGCGGAGCTGTACGAGGAGTACAGAGCGGCGAAGACCGCCCTCCAAGCGGGGATCTTGCGGGCCAGGGATCTGGCTCGCAGAGAGCTGCTGGAGTCTCTGGACGGGGACCCGTGGCGAAGGCCCTACAAAATGGTGCGGAACAAACTCCGCACCTGGGCCCCCCCGTTGACGCAGAGTCTCCGGCCCCAGCTAGTGGAGGATGTGGTGAGCGCTCTGTTCCCGTTGCGAGGGGACCATGCTCCCCCGCCCATGGCTCCGCCACCCGCGGTGCCCGATGCGGACCACACCGACGACGACGATACTCCGGAGGTGACCGAGGTAGACCTGAGAGCGGCGGTTAATAGGCTCAAGGCCAGAAACACCGCCCCAGGACCCGATGGCTTACCTGGGAAAGCCTGGGTCCTGGCCTCGGAGGCTCTCGGGCCTCGACTACGTGGGCTCCTTAGCGCGTGCATGGAGAGGGGCCAGTTCCCACGTCGCTGGAAAACGGGGAAACTGGTCCTCATTGGGAAGCCAGGGCGCCCTGCGGACTCTCCGTCCGCATACCGGCCCATCGTGCTGCTTGACGAGGTGGGCAAGCTCTTTGAAAGAGTAATTGCAAACCGCCTCGTCAAGCACTTGGTGAGAGCTGGGCCGGATCTGGCGGTGAACCAGTTTGGTTTCCGCACAGGGCGCTCTACGGTAGACGCCATCATGCGCGTGAGAGCCCTCACGACGGGGGAGGCGATTTCCCGGGGTGGGGTGGTCGTGGCGATGTCCCTTGACATCGCCAACGCCTTTAATTCCCTGCCCTGGAGTTGCATCAGGGAGGCACTCCGGTATCACCGGGTGCCAACCTACCTCCGTCGCGTGGTCGAGGATTACCTGACGGATAGAGCCGTCATCTACCCCGGTCACCGGGGAGAGTGGAACCGGCGAGAGATGTCGTGCGGTGTTCCACAGGGTTCGGTTCTGGGGCCGCCCCTGTGGAACATCGGCTACGACTGGGTGCTGCGCGCCGACCTCCCTCGCGGCGTCAGCGTAGTCTGCTACGCTGACGACACGCTGGTTTTAGCGCAAGGGGGGTCGCACCAGGCGGCGGCTGAGTTGATGACACGCGGGGTTGCGATAGTCGTTGACAGAATTCGGCAACTGGGTCTCGAGGTGGCCCTACACAAGTCCGAGGCCATGTGTTTTCATGGCCCTCGGAACCGGCCACCACCGGGAACCCAGGTAACGGTAGGAGGGGTTCACATCGGCGTCGGGTCAACGATGAGGTACCTGGGCCTCGTCCTCGATAGCCGGTGGAACTTCGCGGAGCATTTCCGACGTTTGGCACCCAAACTGGGGCGGGCTGGGGCTGCCTTCAAGCGGCTCTTGCCCAATCTGGGGGGACCAAACGCCTCCTGCCGGAGGCTTTACGCGGGGATCGTGCGGTCCATGGCCCTTTACGGGGCCCCAGTGTGGGCGCTGTCGCTAAGGCGACTGCCAGCGCGCCACCTGGTCTCGGCCCAGAGGGTCATGGCCACTCGGCTTGTCCGTGGATACCGCACGGTCTCTGGCGAGGCGGCGAATCTCCTTGCCGGATTACTGCCGTGGGATCTGGAGGCGAGAGCCCTCGCGCACGTTTACGCGTTGCGCGTGGAGGCGCTAAGCCGGGGTGAAATGCTGCTGCCGCGGCAAATTGCTGCGCAGCGGACGGAGCTCCGGCGGGATCTCACGGAGGTTTGGAGACAGCGACTATCGCAACCCAGTGCTGGGCACGCCACTATTGTGGCGATAAGTCCCCTCTTTGAGGCGTGGCTGGAGAGACGTCACGGCGTTCTCACCTTCCGCCTGACGCAGTTGCTCACCGGACACGGTTGTTTCGGGAGGTACCTGTGTCGGATCCAGCGGGAGGACACGTCCGGGTGTCATCACTGTCTGGATCGCCCGGAGGACACGGTGGAGCATACGGTGGAGGTCTGCCCTGCTTGGGCGGAGCACCGCCGTGTCCTCGTCGAGGCGATCGGCGGCGGCGACCTCTCGCGTCCGGCCCTGGTTCGGGCCATGGTCCGGAGCGAGGAGGCATGGGAAGCGGTCGCCTCCTTCTGCGAAGCAGTAATGCTAGCGAAGGAGGAGGCGGAGCGCGTGCGAGAGAGGGATGCCCCTCGCTCCAGCCGCCGCAACAGAAGAAGACGCCCCGGGCGTCGGGAAACGCAGGGCGATTCCCGGCCACCGTAGGCGCGGGCCTGCGGATGGCGAGCTATGGGTGGCTCGCCGTCCGATAGCAACCAGGCCCGAGTCGACGGCGCGTCGTGTTCCACGCGCGCCTCAAAGAGCCGTCAGCAAATTAGACGGGGCCCCATAGGGTCAGGGCCTGCTAGGGTTGCGGAATTTGTTCGAAAGAGTCACCGCGGCCCTGGAACGCAAAGGGCACAAGAAGGATCACGGGTGGGTTTTAGTCAGTAAGAGTCTGACACTCCCTTCCGCTCCGCCCAGAGCGGGAGAAGTCATTTGATGATTTCCCATCCAGAAAAAAAAAAAAAAAAAAAAAAAAAAGCCTGATATTGACATTTTGTAGATGTAATTTGATTATTCCTTTATATTTCAATTTATTGATGAGGAAACTAATTATTTATATAATATATTTAGTATATTTGACTTCCAATCAAAAAGTTTAATAATTTTTAATATAAATAATCATATTAATAACAAATATTTTTATTATTATCATAATAATCTCTAATATTATAATATTTTTATAATTTTTTTTCTCTAATATTATAGTTTAAATAAAACATTTGATTTGCATTCAAAAAATATTATATTTTAATTTATCTTAAAATAAGAAGCAATTTTGCATTTAATTTCGACTTAAAAGAAAGAGTTAATAAACTCCTTATTTATTAATTGAAACCAAAATAGAGGTATATCACTGTTAATGATAAAATTGAATTTTTATTCCAATTAAATTTAGAAATATAAAGATTAAAATTAAGCTGCTAACTTAAATTTTAGTGGTTAAATTCCATTAATATTTCTATTTATATAGTTTAATTTAAAACTTTACATTTTCATTGTAAAAATATTTTTTTTTTAATTATATATATATATATATATATATATTTAAAGATAAACTTATCTCCTTAATATCTTCAATATTATGCTCTAATATATAAGCTATTTAAATTAATTAATTAATAATAATATAAATAAAATTATTATTATTCAAATAATAAATCTAAATAAATAAATTTTAAAATTATTTATTTGATAAATATTATAAAAAACAGAATATTTTTTTAAAATTTTAATTATACCAAACCCTCTATATAATTCTCTTCATCCTAAATCAATATTTTTTTTATAAATTTTGACCAAAATTTAAAAAATAATATCTTAATCCATAAGTAGATAAATTTGGTATAAATCATATAATACATAAAAAAATTCTTAAATTATATGTTATATAAAATTTATTAATAGAATAAATATTTATATTTCTAATTAAATAACCTATAACCCCTCCAATTAATCTAACATAAATTAATTTTATTTTTAAATTAAAAGGTAAATAAATTATATAAGGGTAAGAAAAAATTAATCATCTTATAAATCTTCCTCTAATAATTCTTATAAATAATAAAATAAATATTCTTTTTAACGTAGTATAATCCTCATCATATAAATTATAAATTACTATTAAATTATAATCATTTACTATTAAATATATTGTTAAACGAAAAGTATAGAATATAGTTAATCCAGTAGAAACATAATATAAAAAAAAATATAATATTTAAATTTCTAAATCTAACTAATTCTAAAATTAAATCTTTAGAATAAAAACCAGCTAAAAAAGGAATTCCACATAAAGCTATATTAGAAATATTTATACATAAAGAAGTTAAAGGAATATATAATCTAATTCCCCCTATAAAACGAATATCTTGTATATCATTCATTATATGAATAATAACTCCAGCACATATAAATAATAAAGCTTTAAATATAGCATGAGTTAATAAATGAAAAAAAGCTAAATCAGGTAATCCTATTCTTAAAATTCTTATTATTAAACCTAATTGACTTAAAGTAGATAAAGCAATAATTTTTTTTTAAATCAAATTCATAATTAGCAGAAATACCAGCTATAAATATAGTTAAACCTGATAATAATAATAATAATTTTTAAAAAAAATATATCAGTTAATAATAAATTAAATCGAATTAATAAATAAACTCCAGCTGTTACTAAAGTTGAAGAATGAACTAAAGCTGAAACTGGAGTAGGAGCTGCTATAGCAGCTGGTAATCAAGATCTAAAAGGAATTTGAGCACTTTTTGTTATAGCAGCTATAATAATTAATATACCAATTATAATTATTTCAAAATCATTATTTATAAATTCTAAATAAAAAATATAATTTCATCTCCCATAATTTATTATTCAAAAAATTGATATTAAAATAAGAACATCCCCAATTCGATTTCTTAAAGCTGTTAATATCCCAGCATTATAAGATTTTAAATTTTGATAATAAATTACTAAACAATAAGAAACTAAACCTAAACCATCCCAACCTAGTAAAATTCTAATAATATTTGGTCTAATAATTAATAGTATTATTGAAAAAACAAATAATAAAACTAAAATAATAAATCGTATTAAATTTAATTCAGATCTTATATATCTTTTTCTATAATAAATAACAACTGAAGAAATCAAAAAAACAAATATCATAAATAATAAAGATATTCAATCTAATAAAATAGATATAGTAATTATTATCGAATTAAAAGAAATAATTTCCCATTCTAATAAAATAACTATATTATTTATAATAAAATAAACTATGTAAGGGATGATGGGTCGTCAGCACTTCCGGCACAAAGGAAAAGTCCAGTTTTCCAGGCAACTATTGTTTATTATTCACACTGTACACTGGTTATATTAAAATATATAGATTTAAAATAGGTAGGACGATCCCTTCAACCTTTTCCCAGAAGGGATGAAGGAGGAGAGGTTGTGTCCTAGCAGATCCAAAAAACTTGACCGTAGCCTAGGTAGATTTTACTTAATTAGCAGAGTCTCATGTGACCATTCCAAGTAGGACGTGGCCCACGAATGCACCACTAATTCAGTCTCACAAAAATCATAGGTTCAAAGGGAGGTCATTAGATCGCGGAGAATCTTAACACCGCGATTCAGAAAAGTGACGTCATGCGACAACGCCATCTAGTGTCGTATAGCGGAGTCTTGTAGCGTTTCTCCAATATAATATAATAGGTGGCGCTGGTGGTATGAAATAGGGTTTGTTACAATCTCCCCCTCAGTTCCTGAAGACGTCTCGGCGAGGAGAACTGGAGTTTTATTGCTTTTTAGGACGTCCACGGCCTCGTTTACTGGCTGGAGGTGTGGTCTGGGAAACCAACTTCTTCGCAGGTCGTCCTCTTCTTCTTAGCGGTTGTACAGGCTCAGGAACTGCAGTGGAATTTTCACCTTTGAAAGGGGTAAGGGCGGAAGTATGATATAGTCCGATCGGAATTTCAGGAGTACTCGGTGGAGCTACTTTATAGGATGCAGGTCCGTGCTGCTGCACGATAATATAAGGTCCATCTCTGCGGGGTGCAAATTTGGCTGTCACTCCCTGTCTTCCTCTGCTGATCGGATGTGCGTGCTGATTGGTAAACCGTCTATGTATGCTCGAAATTTGTCCAATGCCCATACTACGGCTAGCGCTTCTCGCTCGGTTGTGGAATAATTTCTTTCAGCTGCCGTGAGTAATCTACTTGCGTATTCCACGGGGTGCTCTTCTTCCTTCTCCCCCTGGACGAGAACTGCTCCGAGTGCAAAACCACTAGCATCTGTCTTAAGAATGTAGGGCTTGGTTCCGTTTGCTTGTTTTAGGACAGGCGTAGTTGTAAGCTTAGTAAGTGACTGACACATTTGCAGAAATGATACTAGCTGTTTAAGGTTTTTAACAATTGAGTGTCGGACAGGTTGACTGACATCTCTTTAGGTGAGGTTTTCACAGTTGACGTCGTTATTCTGCCTGAACGTTCGACTTATTCCTGTTGATCCTGTTCGGGTCGGGCCCACCGTTGGTCGCCAGTTTGTAAGGGATGATGGGTCGTCAGCACCCCCGGCACAAAGGAAAAGTCCAGTTTTCCAGGCAATAACTGTTTATTTTTCACAGCGTACACTTTTTATTTCAATATATATAGAATTAAAATAGGTAGGACGATCCCTTCAACCTTTTCCCAGAAGGGATGAAGGAGGAGAGGTTGTGTCCTAGCAGATCCAAAAAACTTGACCGTAGCCTAGGTAGATTTTACTTTTAGCAGAGTCTCATGTGACCATTCCAAGTAGGACGTGGCCCACGAATGCACCACTAATTCAGTCTCTCAAAAATCATAGGTTCAAAGGGAGGTCATTAGATCGCGGAGAATCTTAACACCGCGATTCAGAAAAGTGACGTCATGCGACAACGCCATCTAGTGTCGTATAGCGGAGTCTTGTAGCGTTTCTCCAATATAATATAATAGGTGGCGCTGGTGGTATGAAATAGGGTTTGTTACAACTATTAATAAAAAATTAAATATTCTTATTAAAAATAAAAAAATAAAAGAAATAAAACAAATTGAATATTTTATAATATTTATAATTTAAAATGAATTTATCATATTTTTGAAACCACAAATCAAAATTTTTATTAAATTATTTAAATAAAATCAAATTATTCTATAATCAATTTTTAATACTAAAATATTTAAAGGTAATCAATGTAATATTAATAATAAATATTCACGAGAAACTCCTATATAATATCTATAAATACCTGAATAATATTTTCCATGTTGAATAAATGAATATAAATATAATCTATATCCAGCTCTAAAAAAAGAAATTAATATTAATATAAATATAGAAATTCAAGATCATCTTATTAATCTATTAATTAAACTAATTTCACCTATAAGATTTAATCTAGGAGGGGCTGCTATATTTGAAGACATAAGTAAAAATCATCATAAACTTATAGAAGGTATAAAATTTATTATTCCTTTATCTTCTTCTATACTTATAATAAATCTGTAGAGAGGTCAATTCTGTACAAGGAATATATTTTCAAAATAACTATCAGGGGGTGCCAAAAATGCAATCAGTAAAATTTTTGTCTGTCTGTCTGTCTGTCTGTCTGTATGTTCTTTATAGAAACAAAAACTACTCGACCGATTTGAACGAAACTTGGTGCAATTATTCTTCATACTCCTGGGCAGGTTATAGTATACTTTTCATCACGCTACAATCAATAGGAGCAGAGCAGTGAAGGAAAATGTTGGGAAAACGGGAGAAGTTACTCCATTTTTTAAGCTACCGTCGCGTGTGTAGCCTTAATGGTTAAAGTTACATAGAAATCATGTATTACGGAAATGTTTTACATAAATGTTGGCGCTACTGCTTCTGGTGACCAAACATAACTCCAGTATCCCGAGTCAAGAAACGAACCGTGGGTCCAGTGCTGCCACCTGCTTGGACCGGACGTTGAAACATTGCTGGCGAATCACTGGCTAGCTGCTTTGCATGATGTCACTTCGGTGGGGGATACCAGTCTTTAAAAACCCCGAGCTCAGTGGACTGAGCCTCTTTCTTCACTCGTGCTTCGTCGTATAAACATCAATTTATGTCATTAGTTTTTGCCCGATAATTATTGTAATTAATTCATTATTTAGTATTTAATTAAAAGAGATTAAAGTGTTACTTATATTCTATTAAAAGTGATTAAAGTGTTATCTATTCCTGCCTAAAGAAGACTCTTATTTACATCAGAAGTGCTACGAATTCAAGCCTACAAATGGGTCGAAACTCACGTGCCCGTCAACAGAGACGGAAAAAGAGGAAACATACAAGATCTTCATCATCTTCGTCCAGCAGTAAGTCCAGTAGAAGCTACACGCCTTCACCCATTCGTAAAAAAACAAAGAAATCAGTCGATAGTCAAGTAACGGGTTGCTATAGTATGGTTTTGAACTCGATGGTACCAGAATTTGACCCCCTTACAGATAAAGTAAACAATTGGCTCAATATTGTTGATTTGCATGCTAAAACATTTAATTGGAAAGATCAGGTGATCATTTATCAGGCTGTCAATAAATTCAAAGGAACGGCTAAAACATGGTATGACTCATTTTTAAAAAATGAGAGTAGTTGGGCTAGTTGGAAATGGAAACAATGGCGAGATAAAATATCATTTACATTTCAAACAAAACGTAATATGTTCGCGTTACTTAAAGAAATTATTGATAGCAAACCTACAGCACAACAACACTTGTATGAATTTTATTTTCAACAAAAATGTAAAATTGACAAGTTAAGTGTGAATTTTTCTGATAGGGACATAATTTCTATAATTACGGGCAACATTGACGATCCTAACATAAGTGCGTCAGTGGATGCCGGAAGTATAAATACATGCGACCAATTCGCATCTTTTCTCCACGGTCGGTTAAGTAGTTCTCGTAACACAAGTCACGGCGCTGTCAGTGAACATAAGGTGCCTCAATCCTTGTCTAAACGAATCGATCTAGGAAATTCTTTAAAATCAGAACAGTCGAGTCGTATTATTATGTCAAATCAAAGTTCAACGGTTGCCAGAACCACAAAGCAGATAACTTGTTTCGGATGTGGGGGTAATCACAAAAGAAATGAGTGTACAGAAATTTGTAAATATTGCAGTAAGAAGGGACATTCAGAAAACTATTGCCGAAACAAAAAATCTGACGAAGTAAAAAAAGAAGTAAAATTGATAAAGTCGTGTGAAAATAAAAATAAATTTAATAAAATTGCCTGTATAGGGGGCTTTTCTCAAAAAGTTTTTATTGATATGGGCAGTGATTGCTCCTTAATAACGTCAGATTTAGTAAAACAATTAAAGTTAACAAAACTAAAATTGCCAGTACCGATTCATTTGCAAGGATTCTCGAATTGTTCTGTGGTTTTGGTAAAAGATTACGTAACGACTTCTCTGATTTTGGACGAAATAGAATTCGACAGTGTAGACTTCTATATTATTGACGAGTTATCTGGCTGTGACGTCCTGATAGGCCGGAATGTGACCGAAGATACGTCAGTTATGTATATGAGAATAGGAAATCAACTGACTTTTCAGAAAACCGTTAATGTGTCTGCAGTTTTATCTAATGAAGTAGAATTGAACGTACCGGATAAATATCATCCTGCTTTAAAGCATTTATTGGGGAAATATCCCGAAACAATTGCGGCCGATTTAAGTTCATTAGGTAAAGTTAAAGATTTTGAAATTGAAATCGAACTTGAATCGAACAAGCCTATTTACACGAGGCCATACAGGTTATCAGAGCCTGATAGGACATTGTTGCGTAAAATAATTGACGAGCTCCTTAAAAATAACATCATTCGCGAAAGCAAATCCCCTTACGCTAGTCCTGTACTATTAGTAGAAAAAAAAGGGGGCGAAAAGCGACTATGCGTGGATTACAGGTCATTGAATAAAATAACTATTAAAGAAAAATACCCTATGCCACGCATAGAGGACTTGTTAGATAGATTAAAAGGTTGCAAATATTTTACTAGCTTAGATTTAAAAAGTGGTTATTACCAGTTACGTGTAAATAAGGGTTCAATAAACAAAACTGCATTCATAACGGAAGATGGGCATTACGAGTTTTTGCGCATGCCATTTGGGCTGTCGAATGGACCATCGGTTTTTCAACGTATGATGAACCAGATTTTGGGTAATTTACGTTTCAAAAATGTCATCATATATTTAGATGACGTGTTAATCGTAACAGAAACAGTTGAAGAAAACGTAAACATCCTGGAATCGGTACTAAAAATATTTAAAGAACACAGTTTGACTCTTAACCTAAAAAAGTGTTCTTTCTTTTCAACTGAAATCACATTCCTTGGATATGAAATAAATAGCAATGGTATTAAACCTACATCAAAGAAAATTGATGCTATAAAGCAGTTCCCAGTACCCAAAACGGTTCATCAGCTACGTCAGTTCTTAGGGTTAGTTAATTATTTCCGTAAATTTATTAAGGACTGTGCAATACTATGTAGCCCACTTACAAAATTATTAAAAAAAGGACAAAGGTGGCAATGGACAAACGAACAAGATCGCACGGTAAATCTGTTAAAAGAAGCCTTAACTTGCGATTCTACCTTGGCTATCTTTGATCCTAAAAAAGAAACCATACTGTATACAGATGCAAGTAGGGAGGGAATAGCTGGAATTATGGTACAAGTGTATGAACATGGTGAGCGACCGATATATTACTATAGCAGGCAGACAACCAACGAGGAAAAACGTTACCACTCGTTTGAGCTCGAGCTTCTTGCTGTTGTGGCATCATTTCAAAAATTTCGTTTGTATTTGCTAGGCCGTAGGTTTAAACTAATCACGGATTGTAATGCCGTCAAATATTCGCTTACAAAAAAAGAAGTGTTGCCACGAATAGCCAGGTGGGTGCTCCTGACTCAAGAATTTGACTATGAGATTTGTCATAGGCCCGGCGCTAAAATGCAACATGTTGATGCACTTAGCAGAAACCCATCCTATAGTGGCGAAGTATGTGAAAAACGAATAATTATGTCCATCACCGAAGCTGACTGGCTTTTGAGTGTTCAGGAACAAGACTCAAATCTATGTAAAATTAGAAATATTCTACTGTCAGGTGAGGCCGATGCGAATCGGAATGTGTTTAATGAGTATGAGTTGCTGGGAAACAAAATCTACCGCCGTACTGAAATAGGTCGTAGATGGGTTGTGCCAAAAAATTGTATCTGGCAAGTAATTATGTACAATCATGACAAAATAGGTCACTTCGCTGTCGATAAAACGTTAGAGAGAATTAAACATAAATATTGGTTTCCAAAAATGAAAAAAACGGTAACCAAATACATAAAAAATTGTTTACACTGCCTATACAATAAAAATAAAAGTGGCAAAAAGGAGGGTCAGTTGTTTCCAATTCCAAAATATGCTCGCCCCTTTCATACCATCCATATGGACCATGTGGGTCCATTTGTAAAATCATCAAAAGGCAATTGTCATATTCTTGTACTTGTTGATGCGTTTACAAAGTTCGTCTTTGTATTTCCGGTGCGTGATACAAGCACTGCTTGCGTCATAAAAGAATTAGAACCCTTATTTAAAATTTTCGGCAATCCGCGAAGACTCATTACTGACGCTGGTCCTGCTTTTACGGCAAAAGCATTTCAAACATTTTGTGATAGCAAAAACATTCGTGCACACACTATAGCAACTGGCATGCCAAGGTCGAACGGACAAGTAGAACGCTACAATAAAACAATAGTAGAGGCACTGCGTTCATTGGGTGCAGATAACGACTACACACACTGGGATGATTCTTTAACGTGTTTACAACAAGGTATCAATAGCACATTGCAGAAAACCATCAATGCCGTCCCCAGTGAAGCATTTTTTGGGTACCGCCTTAGAACAGAGAGCGACATATTTTTACCCGAGCAACAAGAAATTATAGATGTCACACAGCTGCGACGAGATATCGACACACGAATACAACTAGATGCCAGATATCAAAAAGAAAGTTTTGATGCAAAACGTTGTGTGGCCAAACAATACGAGATTGGGGACTTGGTTCTCGTAAAAGTGTCTAGCCAGGCGGGTAATGGCAATAGTACTAAACTCCTACCGGTGTTTAAAGGCCCTTTCAAAGTTACAAAAATACTCGGCAAAGATAGGTACCACATAGTTGACATAATAGGCAGCGAGCGATCGCACAAGAAATATTCTGGCACAACCTGTGTAGAAAACATGAAACCATGGATCAAGATAACCGATTGGGATGAGGATGTTGGCGTGGTTGGTATGTACAAATTACTTATTTAATAAAAAGTCAAAAGGTAAAATTATTGTTTAATAATACAGGTTTACATGTTTGTTTTAAATTATTTTTATTTTTAAGTTTCATTCTCATATTAGTAAATATGAGAATGAAACTTGTATAACATTGTGTTCTGCTATAATCACTTTAACAAATAACACTTCATAGAATATAAATGTTGCAGTTGTAATGGCGTTTCCACTACAGCAACAAGTGAGGTTCGACCTTGAGATTGTTGTGGGCGAAAATAGTGTTTCATGCAGATAAAGTGGATGAACTGGAAAGCTTCGGCTATCATGTGGACTGCGAGTCTGAGCATGGTGGTGGGAAGTCAGGGATCACACTTTTGCATGAGCTATTCATTGGCTCAGTGGTGGGAACTCATTCAACATAACGTACCATAATACCAATTATAATTATCGAAGCTAACATGTTTACTCTCTCATTACAGATGACGATGTGTCTAGGGACAGACACAGTTCAGGAGGGCCGGATGTTGGCGCTACTGCTTCCGGTGACCAAACATAACTCCAGTATCCCGAGTCAAGAAACGAACCGTGGGTCCAGTGCTGCCACCTGCTTGGACCGGACGTTGAAACATTGCTGGCGAATCACTGGCTAGCTGCTTTGCATGATGTCACTTCGGTGGGGGATACCAGTCTTTAAAAACCCCGAGCTCAGTGGACTGAGCCTCTTTCTTCACTCGTGCTTCGTCGTATAAACATCAATTTATGTCATTAGTTTTTGCCCGATAATTATTGTAATTAATTCATTATTTAGTATTTAATTAAAAGAGATTAAAGTGTTACTTATATTCTATTAAAAGTGATTAAAGTGTTATCTATTCCTGCCTAAAGAAGACTCTTATTTACATAAAATTATCTAAAAAATATCTCACTACAGCATATGTCTATCTTTTATGGTTGACTCACAATAACACGTGTAACTCCCGATAGCTTAGCAGTTCGGAGCTTTCTGATTATATTTGTTTACTCTTACGTTTATAATACTCTCACTCATCCCTAATTAAAAAAAGTTGACATTATTACCTATTCAATAAAAAAACTTTTTACAAAAAATAAAACCGGTTTTTTTGTTTAGAAGTCGATTTTATTTTTTGTAAAATGTTTTTTTTATTTTTCACTTTTTAGTGTACCTACACCCCCTCCCCTCCCCCACCTAAACGAACTGATCACATTAGTGTAAAAAAAACGTACTGCTCCTTTGCAGAGTAAACTAAGAGGTCGTCAATGTAGACAATGCAGATATTTTTTTTTAGATTTTTCGAAAACCACTTGGTTGATTTCGATAAAATTTTCATGGGACCATTTGGGAAGTATACCCTTTCCAACAAAAAAAGAATTTTTCAAATCGGTTAACAAGCGATGGAGTTATGCGCGCACAAACAATAAAAAAAAAAAAAAAAAAACATACAAACATCCGAATTGAGAACCTCCTCCTTTTTTAGAAGTCGGTTAAAAAAAGAATCATAGAAATCGGTATAAAAACACCAAACTTATACATGAATACAATAATAAGCCATCGCGCCGTCGCGCTTTAATACTGAATCATGCTGTAAGATGTTATTGTGATTATTTTTGTGTAACTTTTGTTGCTATTTTATAAAATAGGTACTTATTAGTTATTTTGGTAATGTTTAAATATTCGTTCAAATTACAAATGATTAATAGTTTCAATTTTATTTATTTTTAGGTGAAGTAGTAGTAAAAGTAGGAGCATAGATTTTTAGATACCTATAGGTTAGTTTTGGCTAATTTATGTTCTGTTTTTTTAGTATTAAGTAGGTAAAAGCGTAGATACTTTTATTAATTAGTAGTTATTTTATTAATTAGTTATAGGTATTTATTTTTAAGTGAAGTAGGTATAGGTTATAGGTTATTATAATATAATTTTGCACAGGCATTTCAGCTTTACTTTCATTTCTTTTTTTGTTGTAAGTTGTACATATTTTACACACACATAGTGATCTATCTATCAATGCACAGCCCAACCACTGAACGGATCGGGCTTAAATTTGGCATGCAGGTAGATGTTATGACGTAGCCATCCGCTAGGAATGGATTTTGATTAATTCTACCCCCAAGGGGATAAAATAGGGGATGAACGTTTGTATGAAACTTTGTCAATTTTAAACTGATTGGGCTGAGAGTTTCAAAATCGGGGGTAAAGTAACTATTCCACGCGGACGAAGTCGCTGGCAGAAGCTAGTTAATATATAATCTTCGTCTATGTAAACGTTCATATCTAATATTTGCTAAACAAAATATTCCAGATGAACATAATCCATGACCAATTATTAAAATACAAGAGCCAATAAAACCTCAATAATTCATTACTATAATTCCACTAATTACAATACTCATATGAGCAACAGAGGAATATGCAATTAATGATTTAATATCTGCTTGACAAAAACACTTTAATCTAATATAAAATCCTCCAATTAATCTAATAATAATTCTAATATAATTTAATTTTAAATTTACTTCTTGTAAAAAAATTAATAAACGTAATAATCCATATCCTCCTAATTTTAACATAATTCCAGCTAAAATCATAGAACCTGAAACCGGAGCCTCAACATGAGCTTTAGGTAATCATAAATGAACAAAATATATAGGTATTTTTACTAAAAAAGCTAAAATTATAGAAAAATATAATATATACATATTTATATTTAAAAAATTTAAAAAATAAATTATTATAGAATATGTTTCATTAAAAGTAAAAAATATACCTATCAATAAAGGTAATGAAACAAATAAAGTATAAAATAATAAATATATTCCAGCTTGAATACGTTCAGGTTGATATCCCCAACCAATAATTAATAATAATGTAGGAATTAATCTACCCTCAAAAAATAAATAAAATATAAATATATTTATTACTCTAAAAGTTTTATATAATATAATTAATAAAAAAATAACATTAAATAGAAAAAAACTATAATAAAAATTTACTTTATATAAATTTTCTCTAGCTATAATTATTAAAATAGAAATTCAAATTCTTAATATAATTAAACCATAAGATATAACATCACAAGATAATATATATCTTAAATTACAAAATAAATTTCATTTAATACCTAAAATTATAAATAAAAATATTAGTAAAAATAATATTATTTGCACCATTCAAAATATATTTTTTATAAAACATAAAGGAATTATAAAAATAATTATAATTAAAAATTTTATCATTATTTTTTAATAATTTAATAATTTAAATTTATTAATAAATAAAATAATAATTAATATATGTAACTGGGGAATGTGTGAGGAGATGAACTAAACCCACAATATGTAATAAAACTATTTATTTGAACTATCACTATTAACAATAACAAGATTAGTACTAGGTATTAGGGCAGGTAAAATGACAAAAGAATCCCTACGCGCGTTGTGTATCGTCCGAGTGGTGAGCGGTCCGCTAACGGCACCTACGCAGCCAAACAAACAATACACACCGCTAGTTCAAGTCCAGCAAGGGGCGAGGTAAACGTGACCGACCTAAGTCGATGCGGAGAGTACACTCGTAGCGTGCCGAACCTGAACTGCCGCTGCTATTAACTTGGAAGTCGCTACGTCCCCGCTAGAGGACGCGGCGAGCGGTCACGGAGCTTCGCCCCCTGCCCGCGGGGGCACCCCTCAGCCCATTAATATGGGCTCGTCTTTGTGGCGTTATAAAAATAACGTAAAGTTTCGGGTTAACGCCTACTGAAAAAGTGATAGCAACGTTAACCCGAGTGTATGATGTTGTGTTACTGCAGGCGTTGTCGCGCCACTGTGTACAGCGCACAGCGAACACTTTTTCACGACACCTCGGCGGTCGGACCCCGCCAGGTGAGACCCCCAGTTGCCTGGGGGAGGCCCAGCGAGGAACGACCAGCGACGGAGGTGCCGACTTGTTGACACGCCCGCAGTAATATGTAATCCCCGTCCGCCCCGCGCACAGATCGAGCCGTTTGCGGTTTGGACTGCGAGAAGGTAATTATGTTTGTGTGTGAGCGGCCGTGCAGTGTGAGTACTACCGCCCAGTGCATTTGCACCAAATAGCGCTTCCACTACGCCAATATTCGGTGCGTGAGTTCGAGCGAATGTCGAGAAATGCTTATTGTGTGAGCGTTGCGCGACTCGCCTATATTAACTTAGAACGAGTCGCGCTTCGCGATGTGCGTTATGTGTGGAGTCTTATTGTTTGGGTGAGCCGCGTGTTACGTGAATGCGACTCACTCAGGCGTCATAACCGGTGCGATGGGCCGTCAAACGTCCGCGATCAGGTCGCGGGGCAGGCGCCTCGCGTCAGGCGGGCGCGCGTGCCAGGGCACAAGGTGCTTGACATGAGGCCAAGCTGATGCGTCGGCACGCGCGAACATTTCCTTCGCGAGGCGCTGCGCAAACTCATCCAGGCTCTCAATCCCAAGATCTCGCTGGATGACGTCGTTCCTCACCAAGTAAGGGGCGTCGAGTATGGTCCGCAGCGCAAGGTGTTGTTGCGCGCGGAGCTTCTTCCGGTTCCCCTCAATGGTGAGGGCGAGCCATGCTGGGGCGGCGTATGTCAAGATTGGGCGTATGTACAGTTTGTACACGCCCAACTTGACACGCACCGGGAGTTGGGACGAGAGCACCGGTCTAAGCCTGTTGCGGACAGCTTTTGCCTGCGCGGCGACCGCGCGGACGTGCGAGCCCATCGTGAGTCGGCGGTCGATGGTCACACCCAGGTACTTGGCCTGGGGCGCCCACTCAACGTCGACTCCTTGCAGCTTCAGAGGTGGTGGGAGGCGCGATGAGCCTGTAACAATCGCCTGCGTCTTACCCACGTTAACCGAAAGTCGCCATTTGGCGAGCCAGTCGGGGAGGAGGTCAAGCACGCGCTGCATCTTGGACGCCGCGTGGTCCGCCCTGATTGATGATGTGATGTACGCGGCGTCGTCTGCGTACAGCGCGAGCGTCGACTGTGGCGTGGTGGGGATGTCGTCGGTGTAACGTGAGTAACACGCTGGCGACAGGCAGCTGCCCTGCGGCACGCCCGCCCTAACGGGGCGGGGGGCGGACAGCGCGCCGTCGACCACCACTCTGAAGCTTCTGTGGGACAGAAAAGATTGGATCACTCTTACCAAGCGACGGGGTGCGTCGGATGTGGCCAGCTTGTATATTAAGCCGTCATGCCATACGCGGTCGAAGGCCTTTTCCATGTCGAGGAATACTGCGACCGCGTACTCCTTCTTGTTCATCGATGATGACAGCAGGTGCAGTACCCTCGACAGCTGGAGCGTCGTGCTGTGTTCGGCCCGGAATCCAAATTGTTCCGGGCGCGGGACGATGTGAGGCGTCAGTTGTCGCAGCAGGAGCGCCTCGAACACCTTGGAGATGGTGGGCAGCAGGGTGATCGGCCGATAGCTCTCAGGCTTCAGGATATTCTTTCCCGCCTTGGGCAGCATAATGACGCGCCCCTCCTTCCAGATGGCCGGGAAAACCCCCGTGCGCAGCACTCCCGTAAACAGGCGCGCCAGTGCCGCGACCATACGGGGTGGCAGGTGGCGCAGCGCTGAGTTGGTAATGCCGTCGGCACCGGGGGCCTTTCTAGGCTTCGTCCGCCAGATGGCGCGTCTAACTGCCTACGGCGAGATGAATGAGGCGTCCTCCTCAGGAGCTATCGGCGTGGCGAAGTAGTCCCCAAGGTGTTGCTCGACTGCCGCGACGTGTGCATGCTCGGTAGTCGGGTTCGGCTGGAACTGACGCTCCAGGTGTTCAGCAAAGACCTCCGACCGGTCCTCTGCCGTGTAAATGAGCGCCCCGTCGCTGCCTCTTAGCGGGCGCACCGGGGCTGGGGTACCGGTCAGCTGGCGGCATAGCTGGTGGGTCGACTGCCAGTCAGTAGCGGCGGCGTCTAGTCGTTCCTCCCAGCTCGCGGCGGCCAGTGCTTTGACCTCGACCTTGACCTTCTCCGCGAGACGGTTGAGCTGCGTTTTAAGTGTTGGACAGCGTAGTTGTTGCCACTGCTTGCGTAGGCGCCTCTTCTCGGCAACCAGTGCACGTACCCGTGGCGGTAGGGGCGGCTGTAGCCCTCTCCTCTCCGTGGGTGGGATAGTGGTGGCCTCTTCCAAGGCGCATTGTACGCAAGCAGTGATGTCGTTGGCTAACAAGTCAACGTCCGCGGCGGCAGTAATAGGTCGAGTGGGCGTAGTGATCGCAATCTTTTCTGTAAACATGTCCCAGTTTATGATGCGACGTGGCGCTGGTGGCTTCAGTCGGGTCGGCATTCCCGATAGGACGACGAGCACGGGATGGTGGTCCGAGCCCATCTCGTCGTCGATCACCTGCTGGGTGATCTGGCAGCGTAGCCCACGGTGTACTAGAATGTCTAGTACGTCGGGCATGTGTACATGGTTTTCTGGGTAGTGGGTGGGCATATCTGGGCCCGACACCGTGTAGCCGTGGGCTTCGGCATCGGCGAAGAGTCTGGTCCCCGCCCTGTTGGTCGAGTACGCGTTCCAACCTGGGTGCTTGCTATTCAAGTCGCCGGCGAGGATGGTAGCGTTGTTGTTGTAGTTTAGGACCGCCCGTAGTTCAGTGGTGTTGAAGTGGTACCCGGGCGGTCTGTACACGGCGTAGATGTTTAAGTCCTCGCCGGCCACGTGCAGCTGTACACCCAGCGCGTACATTGTGTGCAGCGTGATCATGGGGAGCTCTTGGTGGATGACCCTTCGCTTTACCAGCACTGCCAAACCACGATATTGTCACACCCGGTCCCGTCACAGTTCCCCACTATAGGGGTTATGGATTGTAGATGAAACCTAAAGTTTCCAATCGTGTGAAAGTAAATTTATAAAGGTATATATACATAAATATCTGGAAAGACTGAAATTAAAGACATACCTCAATACACATATAAAGTTTATTCACTATAAAAAGAAGTATCACCTTGCATAGAAATACAGTGAATGAGGCAGCTAATCATAAATAATACCTCCCAGACTTACACACTAATATGTGTAACCCTGTTAGACCCTGTCTCCGTACCAAGGTATAACAGAGGTACACCACATGAGATATTACAAAAACAACGTCTCAGGTCGCTTGTAAGGATTCGCGAGGTGAACGCATAAGTACCACTAGCTCAATCGCAGGGTATTAACCAACCAGGGCTGTGCACGTTAAGAAACCTACTCACTATGGTACAGTATACCCGTGACACAACTTAATACAAAAGGAAGTTATTACTGGTCTTGTTACTTAACACATTAACAAAAGGCCTAACTCTTTGTATGAAAATAAACCCAGTATACAGGTCTAATGCATCTCCCTCATAATAATTAATAGCAGCTCAATTCTACTCAATTACTCAATTAGTCGACTCAATTAGTCAAGAATACTCAATTAGTGGAACAGAATCCCTTGGCATGGCACCCAGGTTAAAAACCTTGGCACCCACGAACAGACGCGGCCTACGGGAGAAGTCCAGCAGGATTGCTGTTACCTGGAACGGCGATGTTTCCTCAACGAGGTTTCGGATTGGTAAGGCCTTCCTGTACCATGGACGGCCACACTGTCTCAAATCTCGTCGAGCCAAACCTGAACGATGCACGTTCTCCGGATGGCTTCAGGCATTCATCAATCCCGGACCTCAAATATCCAGGCTAGTAAAACAGCCAGACCTGGAACAAAATCTCCGTAGTCAAATACATGTGCCTTTGGACTTTCAGAATGGGAAACAAATGGAGGACGAAATACTCACAGGGTTCAGCCTTTTAATGCACTTGAAAACCCCTCGGGTTTCGGGTCACCGTTGTAAAAACAAGTGCCTTTATAATATCATTTGTTCGTCTCTCTGTGACCTCTGCGGTCTAAAAGGACCCACCATTTCTCCACTCTGTCATTGAAAAGTCCTTTGCGGGAAGCTTCCGTGCCACAGACTAAATACTCTCGATTCCGAGATGTTCCTAATTATTTAAATTTATTAAACTTTATGCTTTTATGCAATTTTTGTGTGTTTTAATTAATTTACATCTACTTTTTTGATAATATATATTAAGTTTTAAAAAGACGATCGATCTCTAGCGCCATCTGTTGATTAATCTATGGGCTCTGTCAAATGTGTTTCCATTTGTCCGCTAAAGATGTCGCTGCGAGTTTCATTTCTTGTTTTGCTACGTCACAATGCCCCTCTTCCCGCAAAAAAGGTTTTTGCGTATTCAAAAAAACCGCACACCGTCCTCGGTGTTATAATATTAAACGTAGAGAACCAATTCTCCAATATTCTTTAGCGGAAGAGTATTATCATACTTCTAAACTGAAGGTTTAAATGGTAGTGTTGTTTAAAATAAAAAATAAAAAAATTAACTTATTTAATATGCTCTACCAGTAGCAAAAATCTTTCCCAAATAAAACCATACTGCCAGGAAACCTGTTCTGCCTGCAATACTTCCTGCAATCCGGGCATCCCCCCCAATCTTTCATACGTCTTAAACATACATTCCCAATCATTCCTCTCATCCATCTTGTAGCAACCTGCATCCATTTCGCAGGAGGCCACCTCTTTCAGTTCCCCCGAATTCCGTCTGTATACCAGTGGAACTCTGCATTGTTTTCCTAAATTAAACGATCCGCCTGGTAAAAATATGTTCAGCGAGCTGATACATAATAATTTGAAACAATAATTGTCCATTCCACTCACCAGGCAGGACGTATTCAACTTTCCCAGTAGTTAAACTCCTGGAAAAACAAATTGGCGAAAGGCTTATTTAAAGAGTCACCGGCCGCTCTAAACTGGATAAGCAACTATAGTGCTGCTAAACTGAAGCAAGCTTCACAACTGTTAAGCAACAAAGTGCCACCACAAATATTTCACCGAAGCAACAATGCTATCCCGGCAAAATAATATAATAGTCACGGCTTATTTTAGGAGTTACTATCCGCTCCATAACAAAATATGGACAAAACCATATATACGTGAAGGCTTATTTTAGAAGTCACTATCCGCTTCATAACAAAATATGGACAGAACCATACAAACGTGAGGGCTTATTTTAGAAGTCACTATCCGCTTCATAACAAAATATGGACAAAACCATACAAACGTGAAGGCTTATTTTAGAAGTCACTATCCGCTTCATAACAAAATATGGACAAAACCATACAAACGTGAAGGCTTATTTTAGAAGTCACTATCCGCTTCATATGTAAATATGGACAAAGCCGTATTTGAAATAAAATACTGAATTTTAGGGATAAAAAAAAAAACATGCATCATAACGATATCATTGCCGTATAAAAATATGAACGGAATGGTAAACTCACGTTCATTAAATGTTTAATAAGCATATGTATCGCTTACACATGCCTTGTCGTCGTTGTTGGAGTGAACTCCAAACAACACGTGAATACACGGACTACGGCTAACGATCCCCCCGGCTTCAACGACTGGTAATTTAATATTGGCTACCTTGGATTAGTTTTTATAGATTTTTATATCCTTTATGTGCCAAGTGCCTAATGGTTTTCCATTCAACCCTACTAGTTCATATACTAATGGTGAAAGCACTTTCCCCACTATGCACTGCTCATATTTAGGTGCCAACTTAGATGCCTTATACTTCTCCGCGTCACTTTGAATGTAAGTCTTTCGCCAAACCAGCTGACCTTCACGTAAAGTGACGTGTTGCCTACGCAAGTTATAATGTTTCGCGTTTGTGGCATGAGCCTTAACTATATTAGTTCGCACCTTCTCGAAAATATCCCTGAGGGCTCCTAATTCACCCGCGTACTCTTCACGAGGCATAGCTACTTCATAATCACAGTCGTCTGCATTCTTATAAAAAGTGCCGTTAATAATAGGTTCACGGCCGTGTACTAAGAAAAATGGAGAAAATCCTGTTGTTTCATTCACTGCGCTGTTTATTGCTAATTGGATTTTCGTTAAATTTTGATCCCATGTCCTATGATCTTCTTTTACATAAGACGAAACTGCCGTCATTACCGTTTTATTGTATCTTTCCACCATATTAACTTGTGGAGCGTACCTTGGGCCATAATGCACTCGAGGTATGTTGTATCTCTTTAATATGCTACGAAATTCAGATCCCGTGAATTGAACCCCATTATCGGTAATTACGGTTTCTGGAATACCATGAGCGAGAAGAACATAATTCTCAAAGTTTTTTGCTACCAATGCACTAGTTGCGCGGCGTAATGGAAACAATAACGTGTATTTTGAAAAACAGCAGGTAACCACAAGCAAATGAACGAAACCCGAGCGTGGTGGCTAACGTATAACCTAAACTATTAAATTGTTCATGGGCTCCATTACCTATTATAGAAATTGCTGCCCCTGAATCTAACAAACCGTATAATACTACATCATATAAATTTACACCTAAATAAGGCCGAATATCTTTATCCCTGTCTGGCTTAAACTGCGCTGTCACTGATCTGTTATATTTGAATAAATTGGAAACACATTCTAAGCATGATTTCCATTTTTTAATTTTTTAATGAAATAGTAATTAACTTTATATTACTTGACAATAATTTACGAATCACGTTTCCGAACGAACCGAGTCTATGAACTCAAACGTCAAATGTCAAGTTCACTATGATTTTTAGGTTAAGTTTCAATGTAAGAAAAACAATGATTAATGTTGGCTGCTCGTATGATATGACCGTAATTCAATGTTAATACCCAATAAGGAACTGCATATATATGTGTTGAAGCGTTAATGACTAAGTAACTGACCAGGTTTTATAAAATAATTGTTTGTTTTCTTTCAATGTGAAAGTTACTGTTTAATGTACCAAAATCCACCCAAGTCACAGTCTCCTGTACGTCACAACCATGAATATCAATGCAAGTTACTAATTTAGTTATTGTGTCACCTCGAAGCACCTCACAAACGAATATGAGTCTGTAATACAGTTGTGGAATGTGTTCCGTTGTTCACTTTACAAAATTTTCCATTTTCAACCAATATTGCTTTTAACAAAGACAAAGTAGTTTGTTATTGAGTTTTCCTAGGTGCAAAATTACACATAACTGTGATCAAAACTATTCAGAAGTGTTCATGACTAATTAATGTCTTGTAAACAAGTTCACAATCTTAGTATTTTAGCATTCCATTATAAATGTTCTGTTGCACCTTATTTTGAATTTTCTCCTGTAAGTGTGTTGTAATATAATAACTTTACAATGAATCTTTCACTATGTTCATCAATTTATATAAATGTAGGTAAACTTGAAAGAAGAAAAAAAATTATCTAATGAAATTTTTAGTGTCTGACCTTTACAGTAACCTTGAGAACTTAGGTTTTCAAATTAATACTCAATACACAACTTGACCTGGCTGTGTGCTAGGCAAATAAACAAATAGGTCAGTGACTTACACACTGTACCAATCCAAATTTTGGAAAAAACGTTCCGACTGTGGTTCAACGCACCACTTTAAATTAAATCTTAAATACAAGCCTTAACCTAATATGGTGTTCCACTAATTGAGCGTTCTAAGAGAAAGAGAGAGAGAGATGTTGGTATTAATTGTTCACCTTATATAATAAAATAATTATATACCGTTGAGCGCCAACTGTCACACCCGGTCCCGTCACAGTTCCCCACTATAGGGGTTATGGATTGTAGATGAAACCTAAAGTTTCCAATCGTGTGAAAGTAAATTTATAAAGGTATATATACATAAATATCTGGAAAGACTGAAATTAAAGACATACCTCAATACACATATAAAGTTTATTCACTATAAAAAGAAGTATCACCTTGCATAGAAATACAGTGAATGAGGCAGCTAATCATAAATAATACCTCCCAGACTTACACACTAATATGTGTAACCCTGTTAGACCCTGTCTCCGTACCAAGGTATAACAGAGGTACACCACATGAGATATTACAAAAACAACGTCTCAGGTCGCTTGTAAGGATTCGCGAGGTGAACGCATAAGTACCACTAGCTCAATCGCAGGGTATTAACCAACCAGGGCTGTGCACGTTAAGAAACCTACTCACTATGGTACAGTATACCCGTGACACAACTTAATACAAAAGGAAGTTATTACTGGTCTTGTTACTTAACACATTAACAAAAGGCCTAACTCTTTGTATGAAAATAAACCCAGTATACAGGTCTAATGCATCTCCCTCATAATAATTAATAGCAGCTCAATTCTACTCAATTACTCAATTAGTCGACTCAATTAGTCAAGAATACTCAATTAGTGGAACAGAATCCCTTGGCATGGCACCCAGGTTAAAAACCTTGGCACCCACGAACAGACGCGGCCTACGGGAGAAGTCCAGCAGGATTGCTGTTACCTGGAACGGCGATGTTTCCTCAACGAGGTTTCGGATTGGTAAGGCCTTCCTGTACCATGGACGGCCACACTGTCTCAAATCTCGTCGAGCCAAACCTGAACGATGCACGTTCTCCGGATGGCTTCAGGCATTCATCAATCCCGGACCTCAAATATCCAGGCTAGTAAAACAGCCAGACCTGGAACAAAATCTCCGTAGTCAAATACATGTGCCTTTGGACTTTCAGAATGGGAAACAAATGGAGGACGAAATACTCACAGGGTTCAGCCTTTTAATGCACTTGAAAACCCCTCGGGTTTCGGGTCACCGTTGTAAAAACAAGTGCCTTTATAATATCATTTGTTCGTCTCTCTGTGACCTCTGCGGTCTAAAAGGACCCACCATTTCTCCACTCTGTCATTGAAAAGTCCTTTGCGAGAAGCTTCCGTGCCACAGACTAAATACTCTCGATTCCGAGATGTTCCTAATTATTTAAATTTATTAAACTTTATGCTTTTATGCAATTTTTGTGTGTTTTAATTAATTTACATCTACTTTTTTGATAATATATATTAAGTTTTAAAAAGACGATCGATCTCTAGCGCCATCTGTTGATTAATCTATGGGCTCTGTCAAATGTGTTTCCATTTGTCCGCTAAAGATGTCGCTGCGAGTTTCATTTCTTGTTTTGCTACGTCACAATATCTAGCGTTTAATGCCGACCGTTCGTCCTTCCTGTAAACGAGGTAACCTGGGAACCTAACCCTATCTTCGGGTCCCAGGAACGTCTCGTTTATGAGCGCCACGTCGACATCTTGGTCCCTCAGGAGGAGTTTGAGGGCGGCGACCTTTGGTCTCAGGCCGCTGGCATTCCAATGTACTGTCCTTAACGACTCAGCCATGGTAAAGGGTTAGAAGGGAGTCCAAGCCGTCAAGGATAACCTGCTCCACATTTGACCCTGCCTGATGGCCTTGATAAGGTCCATCAGCAGTTGGATGGCGCAGGCAGTAAAATTCTTTTTATTATTGTCACTTGTTTTGCCGACATTCGAGCCATTGTCGGCTCCACGTGTATTGGCATCGTTTTTCTTGTAAAAGTTTGGCATTTTATCCGACGCCACTATTTTTTTCCCTACTATATTGTTGTTGGTATTTATAATGGGCGCCGGACTGTCTGCGGCGTTTGCCTGCGCCGTCCGTTGTGCAGTGGCGGCCTGAGAAGTCTCCCGTGGGAGCGTTCCTACTTCTCTGTTTTGTGGAACCCCCCCCCCCCTTCTTGGGTTTGGGGGTCGGTCGCCTGGGGCCTGGGCTTTCTCCCCTTTCTGCCCCGTTTCCTCTTCCTCTTGCTTTTCGTGGAGGAGGATCCGTCTCGTTTAGTGGGCCCGTTAGCTGCCGCCATTAAGTTTAGTGCCTCTTTTTCGGTGTCCACTATGTTTTGCTTGGGGCGGCTTTGCGAGGCCGCCGTGATGGCGGCAGTACCCGCCCGCCTGTTTTGACGTTCCCTCTTGAATACGGGACACGTCACGTGATTCGCCGGGTGCGCTCCGCCACAGTTGACGCATGTGGCGGGCTCTTCCTTTGGGCGCGGGCATTCGCGTGCTGTGTGTCCCTCGCCGCATCGTACGCAGGCGAGCGGGCGGTGGCACTGGTGCGACGAGTGCCTGAATTTTTGGCACCTGTGGCACTGAGCGGGCCCACGCTTTCCTCGCCACGCTTCTATTTTGACACCACGCATCAACATAAACGTCGTGGTGTCGAATATGCGGCGCACGTCAGGGGTGCGCCGCAGCATGGCGTAGAATACGCAGCCGGGTCTTCCCTGGCGCGCCCTAATGTGGCGCACGTACTCCGGCTCGTATTCTAACGAGCGGAGTTCCTCCTCTATTTCCTGAGGGACTGTGTCTACTGGCAGCCCCCTTATGGCCACCTTAAACATCTTGTCCGCCGGCAGGGAATAGGCGAACCAGCTGATCCCAGTCTCCTTCTCTAAGTCGACCAGGTAGCGTTGGACCAACCGGTACTCGCCCTCCGACTCCGGCGAGAAACGGACGCCAGTGCCGTATGGGCGGGCGTTGGGTGGTCGGCCCAGCTTGGCGGCCAGGGCGCGGAAATGATGCGCCCAGTTCGGTAGCTTCTCCACTACTAAGGGTGGGAAGCGTGGCCTCTTGTTTTTGTTAGTGTTTGTTCCCGGGGCCGCGCTGGTCGTGGCCGCTGCCGGGGCGGGGGCTGCATTAGGGTTAGGTGTAAGCACTTGACTTACCCCTTCCTGCGTCGGGCTGCCCGGTGGCGTCGCGTCGTCGTCTCTGTCCTGCGACGAGCGCCCGTTCTGGGCGCGCGGCGAGCAGAGGCGGTGACGCTTGGCTTCCTCTTCCTCCTCTTCGTCTGGTGATCTGGGCCGGCGCTGGGCCCGTGGCTTCCCTGCAGGTTGCGCGGCGGGGAGGTCGTCGTCGTCCTCCAGCGACGCGAGCGACATATACGATCCGGCGCGCGACGATTGGGTCGAGTATGTTGCCGGCGATTCATAGCCGGCAACTCGCGGCGGGGCGGGCGACGCGGGTGTAGATGGGGTCGACTGGGTCGCGGGCGGCGCGGTAGCCCTGTTCAGCCTCGGGTCGCGAACGGTTTGGGTCGCAGGCTGGGCCGCTGCGCCCGCCAGCAAGCTGCGGGGCGCGGCTGACGCGGTGCGCGGCGCGTCGGGCGCGCGCGCGGCGGACTGTACGGGCGAGAACGCGGCGGACTGCGCGTACGTGCGCGCCTGCGGCGCTTGCGAGCGCGCGGCGGCTGTATCGCGGGCAGGTACCGGAGCCTGCTTGGTCGCGGAGCGCGTCACCTCGGGGTGCGGAGGCGCAGGCCGGGGCCGGCTCGACGACGACGAGGGCGTAGCGCGTGCGGAAGCCGACGTCGTCGGTGCGTCGACCACTAACCTGCGCTCCTCTTGGTGTTTCTTCGGCGGCTTCGATGTCGCAGCGCGCATTTCATGCGACTGCGGTGGCGGCGGGCGGGCCGTCGCTGCGCCAGACAGCGTGGCGCCAGCCTCGGACGCCGAGCCAGACAGCGCGGCGCCGATGTCAGGCAGCGACACTGCCCGATCCAGCGACGGACGGCATTTCTTAATAGTTCCTGGCGGCGGGTCGGGTTCCCGTGCGCCTCCACGGCCCAGGGAGCCGCGGGCGTCGGGTTTCGGCATCTTGGGGCACTTGAAAAACTCGAAAACTCGCGTTGGCCTTGTGCTTCCGCAGCCGTTACGAAAAAATTTTTCAAATTTCGAAAAATTTCCGTGGGAGCAGTGGCTCCGCCCTGCGGCTGTGCGAACGAACTAGGCCCAATCACACAGTCGTAGGGTAGGAGAAAGAACAAGTAGGGCTCGTGCGGGTACTTCGCGGACAACTTGCGGACAGGTGTCTTCGCGTAAGCGGCAACAGCTGATCCACTGCCGCTGCCGCTGTAGAAGTCGCTACGTCCCCGCTAGGGGACGTGGCGAGCGGTCACGGGGATATGCCCCCTGGCCGCGGGTGCGCCCCTCAGCCCGTAAATACTACGGGCTCGTCGTTTTGTTTGTTTATTTATTAATAAACGACGAACATCGTCGGGCGAACGCCTACTAAAAGTGAATAGCAACGTTCGGCCCGTTAGTATAAATGTTGTGTGGACTGCAGGCGTTGTCGCGCCACTGTGCTCAGTGAGCGCTTCTTCACGACACCTCGGCGGTCGGACCCCGCCAGGTGAGACCCCCAGTGACCTGGGGGAGACCCAGCGAGGAACGACCAGCGACAGAGGTGCCGGCTTGTTGACGCGCCTGCAGTTAGTATGTAGTCCCCGTCCGCCCCGCTTACAGATCGAGCCGTTTACGGTTTGGACTGCGAGACCGTATTGCGTGTGTGTGTGAGCGGTCGTGTAGTGTGAGTACTACCGCCCAGTGCATCTGCACCGAATAGCGAGTCCACTCCGCCAATATTCGGTGCGTGAGTTCGAGCGAATGTCGAGAAATGCATGTTGTGTGTGCGTCGCGCGACTTGCCTATATTAACTTAGAACAGATCGCGCGCCACGGCGTATGTAGGTGATTATGTGGAGTCTTTATGTTTGAGTGAGCCGCGTGTTAAGTAGAGCGACTCACTCAGGCGTCATAGTCGGTGCGATGGGCCGTCAAACGTCCGCGATCAGGTCGCGGGGCAGGCGTCTCGCGTCAGGCGGGCGCGCGTGCCAGGGCGCAAGGTGCTTGACATGGGGCCAAGCAGATGCGTCGGCACGCGCGAACATTGCCCTCGCGAGGCGCCGCACATACTCGTCCAGGCTCTCAATCCCGAGATCCCGTTGTATGACGTCATTCCTCACCATGTAAGGGGCGTCCACTATAGTCCGCAGCGCAAGGTGTTGCTGCGCGCGGAGCTTCTTACGGTTCCCCTCACAGGTGAGGGCGAGCCATGCCGGGGCGGCGTATGTCAAAATAGGGCGTATGTACAACTTGTACACGCCCAGTTTCACACGCACCGGGAGTGGGGATGAGAGCACTGGCCTGAGTCTGTTGCGGGCGGCCCTTGCCTGCGCGGCGACCGCGCGGACGTGCGTGCCCATCGTGAGTCGGCGGTCGATGGTCACACCCAGGTACTTGGCCCGGGGCGACCACTCGACGTCGACTCCTTGGAGCTTCAGCGGAGGTGGGAGGCGCGATAGTCCTGTAACAATCGCCTGCGTCTTACCCACATTAACCGACAGTCGCCACTTGGCGAGCCAGTCGGGAAGTAAGTCGAGCACGCGCTGCATCTTCACCGCCGCGTGTTTCGCGTTGAGCGATGTCGTAATGTACGCGGCGTCGTCCGCGTACAGCGCGAGCGTCGATTGTGGCGTGTTGGGAATGTCGTCCGTGTAATATGAGTAACACGCAGGCGACAGGCAGCTGCCCTGCGGCACGCCCGCCCTAATGGGGCGGGGGGCGGACAGCGCGCCGTCGACCACTACTCTGAAGCTCCTGTGGGTCAGAAAGGATTGAATTATTCTTACCACGCGACGGGGCGCGTCGGATATGGCCAGCTTATATAGCAGGCCTTCATGCCACACACGGTCGAAGGCCTTCTCCATGTCGAGGAATACTGCGACCGCGTACTCTTTCTTGTTCGTGGTTGAAGACAGCAGGTGCAGCACCCTCGACAGCTGGAGCGTCGTGCTATGTTCCGCCCTGAACCCGAATTGTTCTGGTCGTGGGACGATATGTGGCGTCAGGTGTCGCAGCAGGAGCGACTCGAACACCTTGGAGATGGTGGACAGCAGGGTGATGGGCCGGTAGCTCTCCGGCTTCAGGATATTCTTTCCCGCCTTGGGCAGCATGATGACGCGCCCCTCCTTCCAGGCGGTCGGGAAGGCCCCCGTGCGCAGTATCCCCGTGAACAGGCGCGCCTAGGCTGCGACCATACGGTACGGCAGGTGGCGCAGCGCTGTGTTGGAAATACCGTCAGCACCTGGGGCCTTTCTGGGTTTCGTCTGCCGGATGGCGCGTCTGACTGCGCTCGGCGAGAAAAAGATGGCGTCCTCCTCGGGAGCTACCGGGGTCGCGAAGTAGTCCCCAAGGTGTTGCTCGACTGCTGCGACGTGTGCGTGCTCGGCGGTCGGATTCGGTTGGAACTGACGCTCCAGGTGTTCAGCGAAGACCTCCGCCCGGTCCTCCGCTACGTACTTGAGCGCCCCGTCGCTGCCTCTCAGTGGGCGCACCGGAGCTGGGGTATTGGTAAGCTGGCTGCACAGTTTGTGGGTGGACGTCCAGTCGCAGGCGGCGGCGTCTAGTCGTTCCTCCCAGCTCGCGGCGGCCAGGGCTTTGACCTAGGCCTTTACCCTCTCCGCGAGACGATTGAGCTGCGTCTTGAGTGTTGGGCAGCGTAGTTGCTGCCACTGCTTGCGTAGGCGCCTCTTCTCGGTCACCATAGCGCGTACCCGAGGCGGTAGGGGCGGCTGTAGCACTCTCCCCTCCGTGGGTAGTGTAGTAGTGGCCTCTTCTAAGGCGCTTTGCACACAAGCAGTGACGTCATTCGCTAGTACGTCAACGTCCGCGGCGGTAGATATAGGCCGGGTCGGTGTAGTGGCTTCAATCCTTTCTGAGAATATTGTCCAGTCCGTTAATCGACGTGGCGCTAGTGGTCTTAGTCGGGTCGGCATTCCTGATAAGACGACGAGTACAGGTTGGTGGTCCGACTGTAACTCGTCGTCTATCACCTGTTGGGTGATTTGACAGCTGAGCCCTCGGTGAACTAGAATGTCCAGCACGTCTGGCATATAGGTCGTGTTGTTGTCCGGATAGTGCGTGGGTGTTTCCGGGCCGGACACCGAGTAACCGTAGGACTCAGCGTCCGCGAAGAGTCGTCTCCCCTCGTTATTCATAGAATATGAATTCCACGCTGGGTGTTTACAGTTTAGATCCCCGGCGAGGATAGTTGCGTGTTCGGAATAATTTAGTACCGCCCGCAGCTCTGTTAAGTCAAAGCTGCTTTTGGGCGGCCTATAGACGGCATATAGACCTATATCCTCGCCGGCCACGTGCAGTTGTACACCCAGCGCGTACATGGACTGAAGTGACGGCGAGGGGAGTTCTTGATGGACGACTCTTCGCTTGACCAATACCGCTAGGCCGCGGTATCGGGTGCCTACTGCCGACCGTTCGTCCCTCCTGTAGACGAGGTATCCTGGGAACCTAACCCTATCTTCGGGTCCCAGGTGCGTCTCGTTTATGAGCGCCACGTCGATATTTTGATCCCTCAGGAGAATCTTTAGAGGGGCGACCTTATTCCTAAGGCCCCGAGCATTCCAGTGAATCACCCTTAACGACCTATCCATGATAAAGGGTGAGTAGAGAAGCTAGGCCGTCAAGGATGACTTGCTCAACATCCTGCCCCTGCCTAATGGCCTTAATTAGGTCCATTAATAGCTGGATCGCACAGGCTGTGAACTCCTTTTTGTTTGCACCGGCTTGCGCGTTGGTACCCCTTACAAGTGGCGTAGCCGTCAGTGGCGTAACCGCCAGTGGCGTAACCGTCTGTGGTGTGCCCTCTGTCAGTGGCGTGTAAAGGGTTACCTTTTTTGGCTTCTTGCCGGTGTTACTGTGTTTGTTGGGTTGGTTGTTTTTCACAACCTGTGCCCCGCTCTGGGCAGGGGCGGCCTCAGGAATGGTTGCCTCCCTTTCTGGGGGGGCATCGCTTTCCGTTTGGGTCGCCTGGGGGTTGGGTTTTTTCCCTTTTCTTCCCCTCTTCCTCTTCCTCTTTTTCCTGTTTGAGGAGGTAGCTCCGTCTCTGTCTGTGGGCCCGTTTGCTGCCGCCATTAAGTTTGGCGCGCCGCTCTCGGCCTCCACCTGTGTCCTCTCTTCGTGGCGTGCAGGGCGGCGCGTCGACGGTGTTATTGCGACCGTTCCCGCTCGCCTGTTACGTATTTCTTTCTGGAATACGGGGCAGCTGACGTGACACGCTGGGTGCGCGCCCCCGCAGTTAGCGCAGGTGGCGGGCTCCTCTTTCGGACGCGGACAGTCTCTGGCTGCGTGCCCCTCTCCGCATCGCACGCAGGCGAGCGGGCGGTGGCACTGTTTTGATGAGTGCTTGAATTTCTGGCACCTGTGGCATTGTGCGGGCCCACGTTTGCCCCGCCAGGCTTCAATTTTGACCCCCCGCATCAGTAGGAATACGGAGGTGTCGTAAATGCGGCGCACGTCAGGGGTGCGCCGTAGAAGGGCGTAAAAGACGCAACCGGGTCTTCCCTGGCACGCCCTTATATGGCGCACGTACTCCGGTTCATAACCTAGAGTACGGAGCTCCTCCTCGATCTCCTGGGGATCGGTGTCTGCTGGCAGCCCCCTGATTGCTATTTTGAATAGCTTCTCAGCTGGTAAAGAGTAGGCGAACCAGCTGACGCCTTCCTCCTTCTCCAGGGCAACCAGGTATCGCTGGACCAGTCGATACTCCTCTTCGGATTCCGGCGAGAATCGAACTCCGGTTCCGAAGGGGCGGGCATTTGGTGGTCTGCCCAACTTGGCTGCGATGGCCCTAAAGTGGTGGGCCCAGTTGGGTAGCCTCTCCACCACCAATGGTGGGAAGCGTGGCCTCTTCTTTTTGCCCTTTTTTCCCGCTGGCGTGTCGGTAGTGGTTGCGCCTGGGTTGGGAGCTGCCTCGTTATTGGGGGTAGTAAGGTTTTTTTCACTTACCCTCTTTTCAAAAACTTGGCTTGCGTGCGACGTGTTGTCTCGGCCCTGCGACGCGTGCCCGTGCTGGGCGCGCGGCGAGTCGAGGCGGTGTCGCTTCGCTTCCTCTTCCTCGTCGTCTGAGGACGGACGTCTTCTTCTCGCTGCCCTCTGTCCGTGCGGGGCCGGGTCGTCGTTGTCTTCCTCGTCGTCGTCGTCGGCTTCGTTGTCGTCGTCGTCGTCACCGTCTAGCGACGCCAGTGACGTAAAAGACCCCGCGCGCGACGACTGGGTCGAGAGCTGTGCCGGCGAGTCGTAGCCGGATATGCGCGGTGGCGCGGGCGAGGCTGGTGTAGTGGGTGCGGAGCGGGTCGCGGGAGGCGCGGTGCCCCTCTGCAGCCTTGGATCGCGTGAGGGCGCGTTTGCAGGCTGGGCCGCTGTGCTTGCCAGCAAGCTGTGAGGCGCGGCTGACGCGGTGCGCGGAGCTGCGTGCGCGGCGGGCGCGCGGGTTTCTATGTTCGCGCGTGCGTGTGTAGACACGGGTGGCGCGGGCAGGATGGTCTGCGCGGTCTGCGCGTACGAGCGGGCCTGCGGCTCTGTTGAGAGCGCGGCGGGCGTGGCGGCGTGGACCGGGGGCGCAGCACTGCGTGCGGACGTAGGTGCGCGAGGCGAGGTGGCGCGCGGCGGAGGCGCGCGGCTTGTGGACGCGACGGCGGGTACCGTGGCCCGTGTGGTCGCCGGTGGTTGCGGCGTCGCGGGGCGAGCGGGCGCAGGCTGTGCCCAGCCCGACGAGGGCGGAGGCGTCACGCGCGCGGGCGCCGGTGGCTTCGGTGTGCCGGACACTAACCTGCGCTCGCTTCCTTTCTGTGGCGGCGGCTGCTGGGCGGCTGCAGCTGGCTTGTTGCGGCTGCTGCTGCTGTCCTTGGGCTGGTGCGGTGGCTTCTGGGCGCCGTGCGGCGCCGGACCGGACAGCGCGATGCCAATGTTTGGCAGCGACGATGCTCGGTCCAGCGACGGGCGGCACATCTTCACCACTTCTGGCGGCGGGTCGGGTTCCCCTGTGCCTCCACGGCCCGGAGAGCCGGGGGCACTAGGTTTCGGCATCGTTGTTGACGAAGAGAAGATCGGTTGTGCACGGGTGTCCCGCAACCGTTACGAAAATTTTTCAAATTTGAAAAATTTCGCAGGAGTCGGTGGCTCCGCCCTGCGGCCGTGCGAACGAACTAGGCCCGATCACACGGTCGTAGGGTAGGCGGAAAACAATGATCGGTTCGTACGGGTAGATGCGCGACAGACTAGGACAGGTGTGCTCATCGGTAACCACAGCTGATCCACTGCCGCTGCTCATGTTGGAAATCGGCGAGCGGCCACGGGACTTTCGTCCCCTGTTCGCGGGTTCCGTCCTCGGCTCGTAGCAACGAGCCCGTCTTTGGGTTGCCACATTGGCATGGATGGTGGCGTGCGCCTGTTTGCACAGCAGCGCATGCCTAGGTGTAGCTGTTTATTGTGTACTGCAGACGCGCCGCGGCGCTGATCCTCAGCGCCGCTTTTTCACGACACCCCGGCGGTCAATCCCCGCCAGGTGAGACCCCCGGTTACCCGGGGGAGGCCCAGCGAGAAACGACCAGCGACAGAGGTGTCGACTTTGTTGGCGTGCCTGCAGCAGGTGTGTGGCCCCCGTCCTCCCCGCTTCCAGGTCTAGCCGGTTACGGTTTGGGCTGCAGGGCCGTTTCATGTGTGTGTGAGCGGTCATGACGTGTGAGTTCTTCCGCCCAGTGTATCTGCACCGAGTGGCAAGTCCACATAGCCATGTTCGGTGCGTGAGTATACACGCATGTATAGTGATGCATGTGTGTTCGGTACGCAACCTGCCTATATTAACTTAGCACAGGTCGCGCGCCGAGGTGAGAGTAGGGTGAGCAGTAATTCTGTTTGAGTAAGTCGCGTGTTGCCTGGTACGACTTACTCAGGCGTCATATCCGGTGCGACGGGGCCGCTGCCATCCGCTACCAGGTCGCGGGGCAGGCGTCTCGCGTCAGGTGGGCGCGCGTGCCAGGGCGCTAGGTGCTTGACGTGGGGCCAAGCACTTGCGTCGGCACGCGCGAACATTACCTTCGCGAGGCGCCACACGAACTCGTCCAGGCTCTCAATCCCGAGGTCGCGTTGGATGACGTTATTCCTCACGCAGTGAGGGGCGTCCAGTATGGTCCGCAGCGCAAGGTGCTGTTGCGCGCGGAGTGTCTTGCGGTTTCCCTCACGCGTGAGGGCGTACCATGCGGGCGCGGCGTACGTCAGGATAGGGCGGATGTACGATTTGTACACGCTCATCCTGACGCACGCCGGGAGTCGGGACGAGAGCACTGGTTTGAGCATGTGGCGGGCGGCCCTGCCCTGCGCGGCGACCCGGCGGACGTGCGGCCCCATCGTGAGCCGGCGGTCGATGGTCACACCCAGGTACTTGGCCCGGGGCGACCACTCGACGTCGGCTCCCAGGAGCTGCAGCCGTGGTGGGAGGGGTGATGAACCTGTAATCATAGCCTGCGTCTTACCCACGTTCACCGACAACCGCCATTTGGCGAGCCAGTCCGGGAGTAAGTCGAGGGCGCGCTGCATTTTGACCGCCGCGTGGTTCGCGTTGAGCGATATGGTGACGTACGCGGCGTCGTCGGCATACAGCGCGAGCGTCGATTCTGGCGTGGTGGGGATGTCGTCGGTGAAGCGTGAGTAGCACGCCGGCGACAGGCAGCTGCCCTGCGGCACGCCCGCCTTGACAGGGCGGGGGGCGGACAGCGCCCCATCGACCACCACTCTGAAGCACCTGTTGGACAGAAAGGATGAGACCACTCTTACCACGCGACGGGGCGTGCCAGAAGTGGCCATCTTATAAATGAGGCCCTCGTGCCACACGCGGTCGAAGGCCTTCTCCATGTCGAGGAATACTGCAACTGCGTACTCCTTCTTGTTCATGGCTGCTGTAAGCAGGTGCAGTACCCTCGACAGCTGGAGCGTCGTGCTATGTTCTGCCCGGAACCCAAACTGTTCCGGTCTTGGTGTAATATAAGGTGTGAGATGCCGCAGCAGGAGCGCCTCGAACACCTTGGAGATTGTGGGCAGCAATGTGATTGGCCGATAGCTCTCCGGCTTCAGAATGTTTTTCCCCGCCTTGGGCAGCATAATTACTCGCCCCTCCTTCCAGGCTGCGGGGAAGACCCCCGTGCGCAGTATGCCGGTATACAGGCGCGCCATGCGCGACCATGCGGTATGGCAAGTGGCGCAGCGCTGTATTCGTTATACCGTCCGCTCCGGGGGCCTTACGTGGCTTCGTCCTCGTGATGGCGCGCTTGACTGCGCTCGGCGGGAAATATATAGGATCTTCTTCGGGAGCTATCGGCAGGGCGAAGTACTCCCCAAGGTGTTTCTCGACTGCTGCGACATGCTCGTGTTCGTCAGTCGGGTTCGGGCAAAACTGACGCTCCAGGTGCTCTGCGAAGACCTCCGCGCGGTCCTCTGCGGCATACCTAAGGGCCCCGTCGCTATTAAGTAGTGGGCGCACCGGAGCTGGGGTATTCGTTAGGGTCCTGCATAGTTTATGTATAGAGGGCCAGTCGCCCTCTGCGTCTTCGATTTTCTCCTCCCAGCTCGCGGCGGCCTGGGCTTTTAGCTCGGCCTTCACCTTGTCCGCAAGACGGTTGAGCTGGTTCTTTAATGTGGGACAGCGTGTCTGTTGCCACTCCCTGCGCAGGCGCCTCTTCTTTGCGACCATGTCACGTAGCCGGGGCGGCAGGGGCGGCTGCAGCACTCTCCCCTCCGTTGGTAGTGTGGTCGTCGCCTCTTCCAGGGCGCTCTGCACGCAGGCAGTGACTTCGTTGGCCAAAAGTTCCACGTCTGCGGAGTTGGTTATGGGCCGAGCTGGCGTCGTGGTCTCTATCCTTTCTGTGAACTTATTCCAGTTGACAGATCGGCGTGGCGCTGGAGGCTTCATCCGGGTCGGCATACCCGATAGGACGACGAGCACCGGCTGGTGGTCCGATTGGAGCTCGTCGTCAATCACCAGTTGTGTGATCTGGTGGTTAAGCCCTCGGTGTACAACAATGTCCAGAACATCTGGCATGTGCGTGGCTTGATCCGGGTAATGGGTGGGCGTCTCCGGTCCGGACACTGAGTACCCGAAGGCCTCTGCGTCCGCGAAGAGTCGTCTCCCCTCAGTATTCGTGTTGGCTGCGTTCCATGCCGGGTTCTTGCTGTTGAAGTCGCCGGCGAGGATTGTGGGTCTATCACTGAATAGGACCGCCCGCAATTCACGAAGGTCCAGTCAGGCGGTCGTGGAGGGGGGGGAGGACTCCTTCTTCTTCTTCTTCCTCCCGCCACGTTTGCGCTTCCTCCGCCCAGAGGAGGCAGCTCCGCGGTCCGTGGGCCCGTTTGCTGCCGCCATCAACGACGTGCCCTGGGTCCGCTCCTGCGTGTTCTGACCTCCTTCCGTGGGTTGCGGGCGTGAGGTTGTCGTCGTTATGGCGACAGTGCCCGCCCGCTTTTGCCTGGACTCCTTTTCAAAAACTGGGCATCTCACGCTGCATGCCGCCGCCGCAGTTTACGCAGGTGGCGGGTTCGTCACGCGAGCGTGGGCAATCTTTGGCCATATGCTCTTCGCCGCATCGCACACAGGCAAGCGGGCGGTGGCATTGATGGGATGAGTGCCGAAACTTTTGACATCGGTGGCACTGCGCGGGCCCACGTTTGCTGCGCCATGCCTCTATTTTTACACCACTCATGTACATAAACACGGTGGTGTCGTAAATGCTTCGTGCTCCGGCCGTACGTTGGAGCACGGCGTGGAACACGCAGCCGGGGCGTCCTTGTCGCGCCCTTATATGGCGGACGTATTCCGGCTGGTATCCCAGCGTGCGGAGCTCCTCCTCTATATCCTTGGGGTCGGTGTCCGCCGGCAGGCCCCGGATGGCCACCTTCATTTTTTTGTCTGCCGGCAATGAGTAGGCAAACCAACTAATGTTTTCTTCTTTTTCTAGGGCCGTTAAGTATCTTTGAATGACCCTGTACTCTTCCTCGGATTCTGGGGAGAATCTAACTCCCGCTCCGTAAGGTCGAGCGCTAGGTGGGCGGCCCAGTTTGGAAGCTAGGGCCCTAAAATGAGTGGCCCAGTTTGGTAGGCGCTCCACCACTAATGGCGGGAAGCGGGGGCGCCTTTCCTTTCTTGGGGGCTTGGGGGCCGCCGTGTTGGTGGCAGCGGCGGCCGGTTCCGGGACACTTAGTAATGCAGTGGTGGTACTCACTGTTTGTCCGGTAGGTGGCGTCGGTGTCGGGGCCTGCGGCTCCTCAATCGTCATCGGTGGTGGTGACGGTGAGCGGGCGGCGGCTCGCAGCTCACTGTCGTGTTGCTGCGGTGGCTCCAGGCAGTACCGCTTAGGTTCTTCCTCTTCTTCTCCATCAGTGCTCCTCCTCCTTCGCTGGGGCCTCGCATCCAGCTGGAACTCGTAGTCGAATCCCAGCGACGGGGTTGGTGAAGTCGGTGTGAGCGCCTCGCGTTCCACTGACGCCAGCGACATGTCCGAGCCCGCTCTGGAGGAGCAGGCCGAAAGCATGGCCGGTGAGTCGTAGGCGGAGGCGCGAGGTGGCGCAAGTGAGGCTGGTGTCGGTGGTGTCCGCACTGTGGCTGCACGGTTGATTCGTGGGTCGCGGGGCACCGCTCGGTCGGTCGACGCAACCGAGCCCGCCATCGAGAGGCGGGGAGCGGACGACGCGGCGGCGAGTCTTGGCTTCTGGGCCGCGGTAGTCGATGCGCGCGCTGCCACAGGGGGCGCGCGCGGCGGTGCGGCGGGGGGCGTTGAGGCCGCGAACGTGGGCGCGGCGTGAGCGGCTATGTGCGCATAGGTGTGCGCGGGGGGCGCGGAGGGCGCGGGGGGCGCGGGGGTGGAAGCTTGCGCGGGGGGCGCGGGGGGGCCGCGCGGTGCTGGCGCTTTCGGGCGCGTGGCCGGCGCGGGAACCCGCACGGACGGCGCGACACTGCGCACGGACGCAGGTGCACGTGGTGCGGGGGCGCGCATCGGTGCGCGGCCGGGGTTCGCGGCGACAGGTCCCGGGGCCTGTATCGGCACGGGTCGGAACGCCGCGGGGCGTACAGGCACGGCGTGATGTCGACTCGACGTCGTCGTAGGCGCAACGCGCGCAGGCGCCACTGGCGACGGCGACTCGATGGTCTTCATCTTGCTTGCTGCGGGGGGGAGGGGGCCCGGACTCTTCCTGGTCGGCGTCTTCCTGCTGGATGACGTCGGCGGAGCGTTCAGGGCACCTCCTCTTCCTGTTTCGGCCGACGTCGAACCGGACGACACATTCCCTATATTTGGGAGCGACATCGCCCGGTCCAACATCGGACGAGACTCTTCATCCTTCCTTTGCTCGGCTTCATCGCGGCCCAACGAGCCGCGAGCGCCGGGCTTCGGCATCTTGAACTTGGAAGTGACCAACCACGATCGCTTCGATGTGTTCTTCACACGGGCGTCACTAGTGGCTCCCCCTGTGGTTGCACAAGTGAACTAAAGTCCACCTGAACAAACACAGTAGGGAGTTTCTTCTGCGATCCGAGTGGCGGCGCGAGTGTCGTTAGCTCCTCTTGAGACGTCTGCTCACGGCGGTCACTGGCGGTCCACTGCCGCTGCTGTTTTTTTTTTTTTTTTTTTTTTTTTTTTTTGAATGGACTACTCGCAGTTCAGCACATTAAGGCTGGTTACTGCTCAACCGGGCAATCCCGTGGTTGCCTTAGATTCTAAGGCCCCCAGCCGGGGCTTAAAACTACTTAAAAACTAAATGGCCGCTCGCTAAGGGCATCCCCTGTGGGACACGGGCCTCGGCTTAGCGGGGTCATTGAGGGGGGGCAGCAAGGGACAGGCTGGGTCTGATTGAGGCCGCTGCTGGCTTCCGCGAGCCGTTTTATAGGCAGCCTGGTCGCGGCGAGCTCGCGTTGCGCGGGGAGGAGGTGTGGTCTCGGCGGTCGGTCGGGCTGGGCAGGAGTGGCGGCGCGTGAGTAGATACGGTGCGTTACAATATATATATATATATATATATATATATATATATATATATTTATTTATTTATAATAAATTAAATCTTTGAAAATAATCATTGAATTATAGAAACTAAAATAGATAAACCTAAAGCCCCCTCACAAACTGAAAAAACTAAAAATACTATTAATATATATATATATCATAACTAATAAATATTAAATAAATTAATAAAAAAAAGAAAATTCTTAAAACAATAAATTCTAATCTAAGTAAAACAACTAATAAATGTTTATGCTTAGAAATAAAAATAAAATTACCTACAATAAATATTAAAATAAAAACTATTCATATATTTAAAATTATCATTATTGTTTTTATAGTTTAAAATAAAAATATTGGTCTTGTAAATCAAAGTTAAGTTATTTACTTTAAAAACTTCAAAGAAAAATAATATCTTTATCAATAATCTCCAAAATTATTATTTTATTTAAACTATTCTTTGATTTGAAATCATAAAATTAATATTTTCTTTTTTATTAATTATAATTTCATTATTTATATTATTTTTGAATAACCCTTTATCTATAGGTTTAATAATTTTAATTCAAACTTTATTAACATGTTTATTATCAGGAATATTAATTAAAACTTATTGATTTTCTTACATCCTATTTCTCACTTTTCTAGGAGGTTTATTAGTATTATTTATTTATATTTCAAGAATCGCTTCATATGAAATATTTAAACCTATAATTAATTTAAAAAAAATATTTATTATTTTATTAATATTAATAATATTTATTCAATTTATATTTATAAATAATATTAGATTAATAAATTTATCAATTAATTCAGATATAGACAATTTTCCCAAATTAATATTATTTTTAAATAATGAAAATAAAATTAACTTAAGAAAATTATATAATAATCAAACATTTTTAATTATAATAATGTTAGTAATTTATTTATTTATTACCTTAATTGCAGTTGTAAAAATTACTAACATTTTTTATGGTCCAATTCGATCATCTACATAAAAATTATAATATTTAATGATAAATAATTATATTCCGATACGAAAAAATCACCCTATTTTAAAAATTATTAATGGGTCATTAATTGATTTACCTTCTCCATCTAATATTTCAGCATGATGAAATTTTGGATCATTATTAGCTTTATGTTTAATTATTCAAATCTTAACAGGATTATTTTTAACTATATATTATACAGCAAATATTGAAATTGCATTTTATAGAGTAAATTATATTTGTCGAAATGTAAATTATGGTTGATTAATTCGAACTCTTCATGCCAATGGAGCCTCATTTTTTTTTATTTGTATTTATTTACATATTGGACGAGGAATTTATTATGAATCTTTTAATTTAAAATATACCTGAATAATTGGAGTAATTATTTTATTTTTATTAATAGCAACAGCATTTATAGGATATGTATTACCTTGAGGACAAATATCATTCTGAGGAGCAACGGTAATTACTTATCTTTTATCTGCTATTCCTTATTTAGGAGTAAAAGTAGTAACTTGAATTTGAGGGGGATTTGCAGTAGATAATGCAACTTTAACTCGATTTTATACATTTCATTTCTTGTTACCATTTATTATTTTAATAATAACAATAATCCATATATTATTTCTACATCAAACAGGATCTAATAATCCATTAGGATTAAATAGAAATTTAGATAAAATTCCATTTCATCCATTTTTTACTTTTAAAGATTTAATGGGACTATTATCTTATTATTTTTATTAACTTTAACAAATCCTTATTTATTAGGAGATCCTGATAATTTTATCCCAGCTAATCCTTTAGTAACTCCAGTACATATTCAACCAGAATGATATTTCTTATTTGCATATGCAATTTTACGTTCAATTCCTAATAAATTAGGAGGAGTTATTGCTTTAATTATATCTATCTTAATTTTAATTATTCTTCCATTTACATTTAATAAAAAAATTCAAGGAATTCAATTTTATCCCATTAATCAAATTATATTTTGATCAATAGTAACAATTATTATCTTATTAACTTGAATTGGAGCACGACCAGTAGAAAATCCTTATATCATTACAGGACAATTATTATCAATTTTTTACTTCTCTTATTTTATTATAAATCCATTCATTAATAAATATTGAGATAATTTATTATTTAATTAAAATTAATGAGCTTGTTTATAAAGCATTTGTTTTGAAAACTTAAGAAAGAATTATTATTCTATTCATTTATACTAAAAAAAAATTATATTATAATAAAAAAAAATTAAATCCTAAAAAAAAAAAATTCAAAGAAATTGGTAAATATCTCTTTCAAGCTAAATATATTAATTTATCATAAGGATAACGAGGTAATGTACCTCGAACTCAAATAAATAAAAAAGAAATTAACATTAATTTTAAATAAAATTTTACTCTTAAATTAAATCCACCTAAATATATTAAAACAAATAATATACTTATAAATAAAATTCTTGAATATTCAGCTAAAAAAATTAAAGCAAATCCCCCTCTTCTATATTCAATATTAAATCCTGAAACTAATTCTCTTTCTCCTTTTGCAAAATCAAAAGGAGTACGATTAGTTTCAGCTAATCTAGATCTTAATCAACACAATCTTAAAGGAAATATTACAAAAATAAATCAAATAAAATCTTGATAATAAAAAAAACTTAATAAATTAAAATCTATCACTATAATAACTCTAGATATTAAAATCAAAGCCAATCTAACTTCATAAGAAATAGTTTGAGCTACAGCTCGTAAACCCCCCAATAAAGCATAATTAGAATTAGAAGATCAACCAGCTACTATAACTGTATAAACACCTAATCTTGTACAACATAAAAAAATAAAATACCTAAATTAAATCTAATTAAATTAAAATAATAAGGAATTAATAATCAAATTATTAAAGATAAAATAAATCTAATTACTGGAGAAAAATAATAACAAATATAATTAGAAAAATTAGGATAAGTTTGTTCCTTAGTAAATAATTTAATAGCATCTGAAAAAGGTTGTAAAATACCAATTAATCCTACTTTATTAGGGCCTTTACGAATTTGAATTTAACCTAAGACTTTCCGTTCTAATAAAGTTAAATAAGCAACACCTACTAATACCCCAATAATTAAAATTAATAACACAATTATAATTATATAAATATCAAATATAAACATTTACTATCTATATAATTCAATTGTATATTAGTGAATTCTAAAATCATTACATTTTTTCTGCCAAAATAGTTATATTTTAACTTTTATTATAAATATATAAATAAATTAATAAAATTCAATTAATATAAATTTAATTTAAATATTTAATCGTTTCGTACTAAAATATTTTCATTTTTAAAAGATAGAAACCAACCTGGCTTACACCGGTTTGAACTCAGATCATGTAAGATTTTAATGATCGAACAGATCAAAAATTTTAAACTTCTGCATTTAAATTTTATCTTAATCCAACATCGAGGTCGCAAACTCTTTTTTTTATATGAACTAAAAAAAAATTACGCTGTTATTAAATAAAAACATATATAAGTGGTTAAATATATGTTTTTATTTAAAAAAAGTTGCATATATTTTTTTGTCACCCCAACAAAATAAATAAAATAATTTTAATTTTAAATTTAAAAATAATCTTAATAAATTTATTTATAAAACTCTATGGGGTCTTCTCGTCTTTTTAAATTATTTTAACTTTTTAATTAAAAAATTATATTCTAAATATAATTAAGAGACAGTTTATATCTCATCCAATCTTTCATACAAGTCATCAATTAAATGACTAATGATTATGCTACCTTTGTACAGTCAAATTACTGCAGCCCTTTAATTATTATCAGTGGGCAGATTAGACTTTTTATTATTTTCAAAAAGACATGTTTTTGATAAACAAGTGAATATAAATTTTTGCCAAATTCCTTTTAATTAATTATTTTAAAAATAATAAATTTTATAATTTATATAGTAATTTTATCATTATATCAATTTTTCTTTAATTATTTTTTTTTTAATAAAAATATAAAAATTTATTAAATTTTATTTTAAATAAGATTATTTATAATAAATTAAAATTTTTTAACAATATAAAATATATAAATCTTAATTAATATTTAATTTTTTATATAAATTTAAATTAAAGTTTAAAATATAATAGTTTTTAAAGAAAAAATTAATTAATTAATTTTTTCTTTCAAAAACAAAAAAAAAATATTTTTTTTTTCTAAAAAAACTTGATATGTTTAAAAACGATTAACATTTCATTTCAAATTAATTATTTAAAATATTTATGCTACAATAACTTTATTAATTAATTATCTCTTCTAAATTCGAGAATTTTTTTATTAATTTTTTCTCTGATACACAAGATACATTAAATTAAAATTACTTATAATTAATTTTTTTTTTAATAATATTTCAAAATTCTTTTACAATACTAATTCACTATAATGTTGGAACCGGAAGTGTTGTCTCTTGTATCCTATTTACCGACAAGACACCAGTGAGTTAAAAAGTGTAATGCATCAGGCCGTGTCTCTATTTGGCGTGCCCAAACTGCTAGTTACTGACAGGGGTAGGATGTTTGAGTCCACAGATTTCGTTCAGTGGATATCTGAGCTTGGTGCTGACTTGCACTACATCACTCCTGAGATGCATGGCTCGAATGGTCAAGTGGAGCGCCATATAAGAACTGTGCTCAACATGCTTCGTATCGAAGTAGGACATAAGAACGCCTCCTGGTCGACTACGCTTTGGAAATTACAACTGGTATTGAACATCAGTAAGCAGAAAACCACCCAAACCTCAGCCATAAATTTAATGATTGGCACCGACGCCTCTACTCCGCCTATACGATCGCTAGTGCGTGACCTGGCTGCAAACATGCCAGATACCAACAGAGAAGCCCTGCGGGAGATCTGTCGAAGTCGTGTAAGTGAACTACTGAAGAAAAATCAAGATCAGCAGGACGCCTCAGCCAACCGGTCTAGACGCCCGCCACGTGAATACAAGGTGGACGACCTAGCTTTTGTTATAAAGTACTCGCAATCAACGGGCAAACTAGACCCTGGGATGCGAGGACCGTATAGGGAAACCAAAGTCCTACCAAATGGTCGATATGAACTTAAACTGCTTAGCGGAAGCTGTGGAAAAACTACTCAAGCGGCCTTCCAATACATGGTGCCATGAAAGGGAGAATGGTGCCCAGAAAGTTGTACCATTTTCTTCGAAAGTGAGTACGATTCATTAACTATTTTTGATTTCAGAAATAGATGGGGTGTTTCCCAAAAGTCTGCGCCGTTCAACATTGGGATATGTTCCCTTCCAAAGGCGTTAGTCGCCCAGCTGTGGGATGCGTTCCCCTCGATGGCGTTAGTCGCCCACCATGCGGGTATGTTCCCTTCAATGGCGTTACTCGCCCAACATACGGGTGTGTTCCGCCTCAATGGCGTTAGTCGCCCAGCAATGGGATCTGTTCCCCCTCAACGGCGTTAGTCGCCCAACATGCGGGCGTATGCCCCGAAAGCGTGTGTCGCTTAACTTCGGGACATGTTCCCCCGCAACGGCGTTCGTCGCCCAACGTCGGTGTTTATCACCCATATAGCGTTAGTCGCTATGGTAAAGTATAAGGCAATGATACAGGATGGTTGGGACGCTGACCATCTTATATTAGGGTGAATATTTGAAGATAGACATATTCAGGATACGTAAATTAAGTTCATTGCCTATTTTAATTGCTGTGTAGGTCTGAAACTGAAGCCGAAAATTTTCGTCGAACGGTGATGAGATATGAAACATACAGTAATTAGCATTTAAAAATGGTAATTAGGTTTCACTATTGGTAATTAGGACTAAAATGAATAATATACTTAAATCACATATTTATTAATTATTTAGTTGGCAATAAACGACATAAAACTTAAGTATTTAGTACCTACCTAACATGATTTTATTTAAAAAAAAACACTCAAAACTTAACCGGCATTCTTAATTAAGAATAACATTGTATAATAGTTCCAATAAAATCAATTAAAATACGCGACCGCCTGCCTCTTCTCCTCGCTCCGGACCATGGCCTGGCGCAAGAGGTCTCCGCCGCCGATCGCCCCCACGAGGGCACGGCGATGCTCCGCACAAGCAGGTCACACCTGAACTGTGTGCTCCACCGTGTCCTCCGGGCGTTCCGTACAGTGGCGACACCCGGGCGTCACTTCCGCACGAATCCGGTACAAGAACCTCCCGAACTTGCCATGTCCGGTGAGGGCCTGCGTCATGCGGAAGGTAAGAACGCCGTGAGGTCTTTCCAGCCACTCAAAGGGGGGACTTACAGCCATAATTGTGGCGTCCCAGCACTGGGTTGCGATAGTCGCTGACGCCATTTCACCATGAGATCCCACCGGGGCTCTGTCCGCCATGCGGTGACCTGTCGCGGCAGCGCACTTTCACCCCGGCGTTGCGTCTTTACGCGCAAATCGTACATGTGTGCAAGGACTGTTGCCTCCAGATCCCACGGTGGTAGGCCAGCAAGAAGGCTGTGCTTCGCGGGAAATCGTGTGGTATCCCCGCACCACACGTATTGCCATGACCATCTGGCATGCGTTCAGCATGGCCGCCGGTCGCTTTTGCAGCGACGCGTGACGGCCCACACCGGGGCGCCCCGTAAGGGGCCATGAAACGAACGATCCCCGCGTAGAGCCTCTGGCAAGAGGCGTCTGGACCCCCAAGGTTGGGCAGGAGCCGCTAGAGAGCGGCCCCAGTCCGGTTCAGTTTGGGAGCCGTTCAGTTTGAGGGCCGTCAAAACACATAGCCCCGGATTTGTGCAGCGCCACCTCGAGTCCCAACTCCTGACAATTCGACCTTTGGCTGGCCTAGCGAAGCAATGAGTTTCAATGTAATAAGAGGCCAGCTTATACTAGTACTAATTACCATTTTCAGGGGCTCATTACCGTTTGCTAAAATACGAACGGGAAAAAATGGTAATTATATAAATGGTAATTAGGTATTTGTACACTTTCTCACGTTATACGTTCTTTACCGGAGTTAATAATTTTGGAACTTAATCAAAGCAAAAAGAGTCCTATAGCGACTATTAAAAAGCTTACAAATGATTAATAAAAATAATAGACTGACCACGGGAAACTCGAACGGTGAGGAGATTTTTATTTGACAAACACGATTTCTGGGCAGTTAAGGTACGCTAAAATTGGCACCAAAACATTATTTGACGTGTGACCCGCACGAGTCGAGACGCGGAACCATACGTGATCGAGGAGAAATTGCAATTTAAATAACAGTACATTACGCAGAAAAATAATCCTGCGACTGTGTGAACAAATGGTAGTGAGTACAAAGTGTTGGGACAATTTTCAAAGTCTGAATGTAAAAACAATATATCTAGTTTTAATTTCCGCGAATATTAGTGGGTTGCAGGTATGCACCTCCCTCCCGCCCGCTATATTATGCACATGCAAGATTACAAGGCAAATGCAAGGATTTTATGCACATGCAGGAAGGCAAAGCAATACCCAACACCATTACCGACACGTGTTTCGCCTCTCCACGAGGCATCCTCAGGGGACGTGTTGACTCGCTGACCGTTGAGTTGCGACTGAGAAATTAGTACAAGGCACCCCCCCTTTTATACACTGCCACCGTTGGTTATTTGTGTACAACTACCCACAAACATTCGCAGTAAAGGGGAAGAAACCAAATTCGTCTGGTCATTCAACAGTGCAAAATTATTATTATTACTATGTTTCAAAATCTCTAATTGTTCCAAAACACACAACCGGAAACCCTTATCACAAAAATGGCCGGTATCAATTAGATGTTTCGCGAAATTTGATTTGTCCGAATGGCCATTTCTATACGCGGCAACATGTTGCCCATACCTTATGTCAAAGTTACGGCCCGTCTGACCCACATATACCCCGTTGCATTCATCACAGACCAGTCTATACACCCCAGACTTTTTACTATTTTCTAATTGATACCGGCCATTCTTTGCGCGACAACAATAGTTTTAATATACTACATGTTTGTGATAAGGGTTTCCGGTTGTGTGTTTTGGAACAATTAGAGATTTTGAAACATAGTAATAATAATACTTTTGCACTGTTGAATGACCAGACGAATTTGGTTTCTTCCCCTTTACTGCGAATGTTTGTGGGTAGTTGTACACAAATAACCAACGTTGGCAGTGTATAAAAGGGGGGGTGCCTTGTACTAATTTCTTACTCTTAGAAAATATAAACCCAGAACGCGTTCCGTATTCCGACCTCGCCGACGAGGTCCATCGCGACGCCCCCGTCAAAACCCTCCCCGACTTTTGCCTAACGAGCCAGCCCGCGCTGCTGAGCCATTAGCGTTAAATCCCCTTAATAATATCAATCTGACCCAGCCTGTCCCTAGCTGCCCCCCCTCAATGACCCCGCTAAGCCGAGGCCCGTGTCCCACAGGGGATGCCCTTAGCGAGCGGCCATTTAGTATTTAAGTAGTTTTAAGCCCTGGCTGGGGGCCTTAGAATCTAAGGCAACCACAGGATTGCCCGGTTGAGCAGTAACCAGCCTCAATGTGCTGAACTGCGAGTAGTCCCTTCAAAAAAAAAAAAAATAAATAAATACTAATTTCTCAGTCGCAACGCAACGGTCAGCGAGTCAACACGTCCCCTAAGGATGCCTCGTGGAGAGGCGAAACACGTGTCGGTAATGGTGTTGGGTATTGCTTTGCCTTCCTGCATGTGCATAAAATCCTTGCATTTGCCTTGTAATCTTGCATGTGCATAATATAGCGGGCGGGAGGGAGGTGCATACCTGCAACCCACTAATATTCGCGGAAATTAAAACTAGATATATTGTTTTTAAATTCAAATTAAAATGGATTTCCGCAAAGTAACGCCTGACTCAATCAATTTTTTTTTTTTTTTTAAATTTTCAAAGTCACTAAAAATGACTGAAAAGTGTTCACACATCATGCTCAATGCGTATACGCGCACTAGGGGCTTGTTTCGACATACTCAGCTTGCGCTACGGGTTTATAGCAGACTTAGCTTACGCCACGCTTCAGCCACAATTTTATTAAGACTCCAGTTTGAATTTTTGCTATTGACAACGAAAGAATGTCAACATTAAATTGCGCTGGTTGCATGAATGCTTTCAAAGCGGGGAAAGGTTTACAATGCTTTCTTTGTCACCAATGGTATGACTTATTATGCTGTAATGTACCAGAAAGGAGATTCAAATCAATGAATGCTGATTCTAAAAATACTTGGAAGTGCCCTGGATGCCTCAACAAGCAACCTAAAGTTGATAATACTAACACCCCAATCCGACCCGCTAAGCAGAGCAGCCCAAATAGTAGCAATGCTCAACCCACCTGTGCCGAGAAGAATAACGTTACCTTTCGTAGTAAACCATCTCATCTCAAGTCTTCTGATGATCAAACCGACCTGCCATTGACAGAAATTACAAGCGGTTCCCTGAGGGATATGATAAGGCAAGAAATTAATCGTGCTTTACAGGACACAATAAAAGGTCTGGTAAATGACCAACTCAACAAAATTAATGACATGGTATCAGAATTCAATCAATCGCTCTCATTTTTTAACGATAAATACGAAGAAATTAAAACAACTCTAGAAGAAAAGGCCACAAGATTACTGAAACTCGAAAAAGATAACTCCGATCTACAAAATACTCTAAAAGATGTAACAAAGCGCATGAACATTTTAGAACAGCACGCTCGATCGAGTAACATTGAATTGCAATGTATACCCGAGCACAAATCAGAGAATTTGGTGAATACTGTTCTCCAGCTGAGCAAAGTGCTCGACTGCAACATAAAGGACACTGACATTCAACTTTGTACAAGGGTTGCTAAAAAAGACACACAAAACATGCGACCGAGATCAGTTTTGGTTAAATTTAACAGTTCCCGTATACGAGATACACTCCTGGCAGCTTCAATGCAGTTCAACAAAGCCAACTCAAAAAACAAACTTAACTCAAGTCATCTTGGCATAGCTGCTGACAAACCTGTTCCAATATTCGTCGTCGAACATCTATCTCCGGAAAATAAGGTACTTCATGCGGCTACGAGAGTGCGTGCTAAAGAATTGGGATACAAGTTCGTGTGGGTCCGCAATGGAAGAATTTTTCTGAAGAGGGATGAAACTTCTCAAACTGTGGTTATAGGAGATCACGATAAACTAAAATCATTAACATAAATTTGTGTATCAGTGTAATTCTAAGAATGTTCATAGCAATATTTTCTCAAAATTCAATGCCATTAAATGTTACTACCAAAATACTAGAGGTCTGCGCAGTAAACTGAGTGAGGTACGGCAACACATACATAATAACTCGTACGATGTCTATGTCCTAACCGAAACCTGGCTCTGCAGTGGTATTTTTGATGCCGAATTGTTTAGTGGTTCCTATACGGTATATAGGAGGGATCGTGAAACATCTTCTCTCAATAAACATAAGCATACTGGCGGTGGAGTACTTATAGCAGTTTCTAATAATCTTATTTCATCTCGCATGGTTGAATGGGAAAGTAACTGTGAAGACTTATGGATTACGATCGCAACCAAATCGAGTTCAAGCGTACAATCCCTTAAAATATGTGCGGTCTATTTACCCCCTCCAGTCTCCAAAGAAGTTTTTGAACATTTTACTGAAAAGTGCAACTCAGTCATGGACACCAACAACGACAGTCTCACACTGATGTTGGTGATTTAAATTTGAGCTGTGTTGATTGGATATATGAAGCTGACAATGAGTCGTGCTTGCCTTCTTCAGGTGGCACTGGCAATCTAAAAAATCTTTTACTTGATTTCATAGCTTTAAATAACTTGAAACAATTTAACTACATCAAAAACTTCCAAAATAAAATATTAGACTTAATATTATCTGATTTCGACCAAATCAAAATCAATAACTGCCTCGACCCTATAAGGAAGTTGGACAAGTTTCACCCTGCATTAGAATTCATGCCCATTCTACCTGCAATTATTAAAAAAAATAACAAAATATTAAACAAACCTAATTATTACAAAGCTGAATACGAAGCAATAACTAGTGCACTTAAGAGTATCAATTGGGAAAATGAATTTGCATCATGTCGTTATGATGTAAATTATATGCTAGATAAATTCTACAGTATAGTTAAGGAAATCATTAAAAAATACGTGCCAGTCACGTTGCTCACGCGAGGAAAATACCCGCCGTGGTATTCTGCCCAATTAATAAAATTGCTCAAACAAAAGTTAAAATATCATAACAGGGTTAATAAATATAATAATCCACTAGATGCAATTGAATTTAATTATCTAAGAAAGGACTGTCAAAAACTTATGCAAAGATGTTACAATAGCTACATAGACGAATTAGAGAACAAAATAAAATGCCATCCCAAATTCTTCTGGTCCCATATAAAAAACCTTCGGAAAAGTAATACTTGCTATCCCTCTAAAATGACCCTAGGTACTGTAACTGCATCTGGAAGTAAAGCTATCTCGAATTTATTTGCCGACCAATTCTCATCGGTATATGACTCGGAAAGTCTTGACCATGGCAATTCTACTTATGACCTACCTTTTACAACAATTCCTATTCCAAGCACTAATGATTTTTCGATATCTCAAGAAGCAGTATTTAAAAAACTTTCCAGACTTGATCTATCAAAGGGTGCAGGACCTGACAATATACCCCCAATATTTTGGTCACGATGTGCCCGTTATGTGTCCTCTCCATTAACTGATATATATATAATATTTCACTTCAAACGGGTACCTTCCCAAATGCATGGAAAAGGGCAAGAATAGTGCCTATTCACAAAAATGGTAAGCGCGATGTGATATCTAACTATCGACCAATTTCGATTCTTTGTACTTTGTCTAAGGTCTTTGAATCACTAGTGTACCCGATATTTTACAACCAGGTTAAAAGTTCCCTAACTTTAAGTCAGCACGGTTTCATGCTTAAAAAATCTACGAACACAAATCTTGTCACTTACATCACTGAGTTAACATCTGCAGTTGATGAGGGTCTACAAGTAGATGCAATATACACTGATTTTTCGAAAGCATTCGACAAGGTAAATCATGAACTATTGCTTATTAAACTTCAGTCCATGGGTGTCACCGGTGCCATATTAGATTGGTGTAGGTCATACCTTAATAATAGGCCATCTTTAGTTGTCATTGAAGGTGATGAGTCGGATCCTTATTTTGCAACCTCCGGTGTTCCACAAGGGTCAAATTTGGGGCCATTGTTCTTCATTATATTTGTAAATGATATCACAAGAGTATTTATATATACTACACCATACCTATTTGCAGACGATCTGAAATTGACACGCATAATTCGGACTGATTCCGATGTTCAATTGCTGCAAACGGACTTAGATAGCTTGACTCAGTGGTGTACAAAGAATAAAATGTATCTAAACTGTACCAAATGTCACCATATCAAATTTACCAGAAAGAGGAATAAAATTAAATCAAGCTACAATATTCAGGGAAACGTATTAAATGAAGTGACTGTGATCCGGGACTTAGGAGTGTATTTGGACAGTGGTCTGAGATTTATAGAACATTTTGACAAAATGCTCAACTCAGCTTATCGGGCTCTTGGATTTATACTGCGTTCTTCCAAAGATTTCAAAAAACCTTCTACTACACTTCTGTTATACAATAGCTATGTAAGAAGTCAGCTGGAATACTGTAGCACGGTCTGGAATCCAACTTACCAGGTTCACATAAATCGAATAGAAAGAGTGCAGAAAAAACTTGTTCGTCACCTAGCCTTTCGTTTTAGAGTCGGGAATTTGAACTCGTATGCTGACAAACTGAATTATTTTAAAATCAGTGCTCTCAAAGCTCGCCGTACAGCCTCTGATTTAACATTCCTGTTCAAGTTGCTGAATAATAGTATTGACTGTCCAGATCTTCTTAGCAGAATATATCTTAGTGTGCCTGCCAGAATCCTGCGATATCCTCGTCCGCTACTTAAAGCCCCGCGATACCGAACGAATCTAGGGAAACATTCACCAATTCCCAGGATGACCCAGAAGTACAATGCCTTGTCATGCACATCGGAGGACATAGACATCTTTTCAAATACTCTGGGCCAATATAAGTCACTAATTCGTAAAAAATTAAATGACATGTAAATGTAAGTGTTTAACTACCTGCCTAGTAATGTATTGTTTGCTATTTTTGTCTGTCTGTAAGTATAGAGAGAAAGCTTATCTTTTTAATCTTAATCTTATCATCAACTTTAATAACACTATAAAATTTGAATTGTAACTTTGCATGATGTGGTCTCCTATAATTGAGGGAGCACATGGAATATTGTTATTATCCTTTATAAAATAGCATGTAAGGTGTATTCTTTGTTGGAGATCCTAATAAAACAAAAATAAAAAATAAAAAAATATATTTATAACTTTTCGAGCATGAACTGCTAAAATTCGGGAATTGGGACACGAATGGTGATGAGATTTGAGAAACGTTTATAAAGATAACTTAGTTGTTTATAACAATAGGAACATATTATGTACATCTGTATATAGTGCTGGAACTATGTTTTATGTGAAATAAAAAAAACATAAGTTTATACCTCACAAAGTAGTTATTTGGGGAGGGCCGCGTGATATGCACATGTTCAAAGAATCACCCATTAGCTGCCGTCATATTTTTACCTTTGATTTTTATTTATATGTGATCAGTAATCATGTTGCTTGTATGAATAATCATCGCACACTCTTTCAGATGACGAAACCGATGAGGTTGAGAGTGACCCAGGCCATTCCGAAGGCAACGAGCCAGGATCTGTGCAGTTAGGATTATCCATGCCGAGTCTCGATGCTGAAATAGCAGCAGTGCAGGCGCACCAGCATCATCGCGTTGATGGTGCATCCAAAGAAGTTCAAGTCGAGGACGACTTGGCATCAGGAGAGGCCGTGTTAGGAGTGAAGGACTGACACTTTTGATAAGCCTATAAAAGCGGTATGCGCGCCATGACTAGGCTCAGAGGATTGGCCAGTCGTCGTCGTATGCAGTCGTCGCTCCGGAGCTCACAAGAGAAGAACGTGCGACACCAGCGCCGCCACACGGATCGCCACCGCAACACCTCCCCGCGTGTTTGCATGAGTAAACTTTTAGTTTACTTGTGCGACCACGAGGGGAGCCACCTGTACCATCGCCACCACTGAGAAATCAATCAGCCAGCGATCGTGGTTGCCGACTTTAAATCAAGATGCCGAAGCCCGGCGTTCGCGGCTCTCTGGGCCGCGAGGACGCCGAGCCGCCGCCTAGAAGAGGTGAAGAGGAGCAGCCTCGCCCGTCATTGGACCGGGCGATGTCGCTCCCAAATATTGGGAGTGTGTCATCCGGTTCGACGCCGGTCGAAGCAGGAAGAGGAGGAGGAAGAGGCAGCGCTCCGAACGCTCCGGTGCCGTCTTCAACATTGAAGACGCCAGCCGCGAAGAGTCCGAGCCACCTCTCCACCGCCAGCAGCAGCAGAAGCAGCAACCCCAACACCGGTGCCACGCAGTTGACCGGCTCGTCGCCGTCATCGGCGCCTGCGCGCGTTGCGCCCTCGTCGGCGCCGAGCCGCCAGCACGTCGCGCCCATACGCCCCGCGGCGTCCCGTCCGGTGCCCATCCAGGCCCCGGGGCCGACCGCTCACACCTATGCGCATGCGACCGCGTCCACGTCCGCGGCTAACGCGCCCCCCGCCGCACCGCCACGCGCGCCATCCGAAGCAGCAGCGCACGCGATTAAAGCGGGCAACCCACTGCCGCAACGTGCCGCCGCGTCATCCGCTCCCCGCTTCTCGTTGGCGGGTCCGGCCCAGGCAGCCGACCGAGCGACATCGCGCGACCCGCGCCTAAATCGAGCCGCCACAGTGCATACGCCGCCGACTCCGACGTCACCCGCACCGCCCCGCATCTCCGCCTGCGATTCGCTGGCGATGTTATCGGCCTGCTCTTCCAGAGCGGGTTCGAGTATGTCGCTGGCGTCCTTGGGCCAAGAGGACTCATCACCGTCCCCGCCGCCGCGACAAGACCGCCATCGCGAAAGAAGACCGCAGCGCCGGAGGAGAAGTACCGACGACGAGGCGGATGACGAAGAGGAAGCCAAGCGGTACTGCATCGAGCTGCCCGCGCACGCAGACCACGCGCCGCAGGCCGCCCCAAGCTCACCAAAGGATCAAACTGTAAGTACTTTAAGTACTAATACCCAAAGGGAAGCCCCCGAATCGGTTGCCGCCGCCGCCGCTACTTCAACGGCCGCGAAGCAACCGACCAAACCCAAGCGTCCCCTCTACCCACCACTTGTAGTGGAACGATTGTCCAACTGGGCGACCCATTTCAGGGCACTAGCCGCTAAACTCGGCCGCCCCCCTAACGGTCGCCCGTACGGTGCAGGGGTCAGATTCTCCCCCGAAACCGAAGGCGAGTATAGGGTGGTCCAGTCCTATTTGACGGCCTTGGAAACGGACGAGGGTGTCAGCTGGTTCGCGTACTCGCTCCCGGCTGACAAGAAAATGAAGATCGCCATTCGGGGGCTGCCAGCCGACACGGACCCCGCAGAGATAGAGGAGGAACTCCGGTCCCTGGGATACCAGCCGGAGTGCGTGCGCCACATTAAGGCGCGCCAGGGACGACCCGGCTGCGTGTTCCACGCTGTGCTTCAGCGCACAGTAGACGCGCGCGCCATCTACGACACCACGACCTTTATTTTTATGCGTGGTGTCAAAATCGAGGCATGGCGCGGGAAACGTGGGCCCGCTCAGTGCCACAGGTGCCAACAATTTAGGCACTCATCGCACATGTGCCCGGTCGCTTGCGTCAGATGCGGAGAGGGGCACTTTGCGAAGGATTGTCCACGCACGCGTGACGACCCCCCCACATGTGCAAACTGTGGCGGGGACCACCCCGCGTGCAGTATAAGGTGCCCCGTCTTCGAGAGGGAGACGCGGCAGAGGCGAGCGGGCACAGTCACCATCACGGCGCACACAGCTCGCGCCGCAACCAAGGACGGAGAACTGGCGCAGGAGCGGACCCAGAGCGCGTCGCTGATGGCGGCTGCGAACGGGCCCACTGACCGGGGAACCACCTCAGGGCGGAGGAAGCGCAGGAGGGGGAACAGGAGGAAGAGGAAGAAGGAGACTGCCCCCCCCGCGCCCGCGACTACGACCAACGAAAAGGAAGAAGAGGTCGCCCAAGCGAAGGAAGATACTCAGGCTGTCCCTGTCCAGAGGATGGCGCAGGCTGTGAAAGAAAGGAGAACAGAGAAAAAGAAGGAAGAAGAAGAAAGAAAGACCAACGCCAGTCTTAGCGCCGGCACAGCGCAGAGGCGCACAATACAGAGGGAAGCTACCAGCGCGGCCACAGTCGCCGGCGCTAATGATCAAAAGAAGGAATTCACAGCCTGCGCGATCAAGCTGCTGATGGACCTTATTAAGGCATCAGACAGGAGCAAGACGCGGAGCAAGTGATCCTCGATGGCCTAGCCGAACTGCTGACGCTCTACCATGGCTAGGCCGTTGAGGATCCTTAACTGGAATGCCCGCGGCCTTAAAAATAAAGTCGCACCCCTCCGCCATCTCTTGCGGGAACAAGACATCGACGTGGCGCTAATAAGCGAGACGCACCTAGGACCTGAGGACAGGATAAGGTTCCCGGGTTACCTCGCTTATCGAAGGGACGAAAGGTCGGCACTCAACCAACGATACCGTGGTCTGGTGGTGTTGGTGAAACGAAGAGTCGTCCATCAGGAACTTCCCTCGCAGACGCTGTGCACGATGTACGCGCTGGGCGTACAGCTGCACCTGGCCGGCGAGGACATAAACGTATACGCGGCCTACAAACCGCCCGCATCAAGATTGGACTGCCGAGAACTGCGGGCGGTCATACAGAGTGAGAGGCCCATGATCCTCGCCGGCGACCTTAATTGTAAACACCCGGCGTGGAACTCTGCCAGCACAAACGCTGATGGGAGACGACTCTTCGCGGACGCGGAGGCCCTTGGGTACTCGGTGTCCGGTCCAGAGACGCCTACCCACTACCCGCACATCGCCCACCACATGCCGGACGTTCTGGACATCGTGGTACACCGAGGGCTTAATCACCAGATCACAGCAACAGGTGATTGACGACGAGCTGCAATCCGACCACCAGCCTGTGCTCGTCGTCCTATCGGGGGTGCCGACCCGAGTGAAGCCACCAGCGCCACGTCAATTCATTAACTGGAAAGACTTCACAGAAAGGATTGAGACCACGACGCCAACTCGGCCTGTGAGTGACGCCGCAGACGTGGACCTACTGGCAGACGAAGTCACTGCTTGCGTGAAGCGCGCCCTAGAAGAGGCGACTATCACTACACCAGCGGAGGGGAGAGTGCTACAGCCGCCCCTACCGTCTAGGGTACGTGCAATGATCACGGAGAAGAGGCGCCTACGCAAGCAGTGGCAACAGACCCGCTGCCCAACAATGAAGAACCAGTTGAACCGTCTTGCGGACAAAGTCAAGGCCGAGTTAAAGGCCCTGGCCGCCGCGAGCTGGGAAGACAAATTATGCCGGGCTCTGTCCAACACCCCAGCTTCGGTGCGCCCTCTACTGAACAGCAACGGGGCTCTAAAGTACGTAGCAGAGGACCACGCGGAGGTCTTCGCCGAGCACCTGGAGCGTCAGTTCCGCCCGATTCCGACTGCCGAACACCAGCATGTCGCAGCAGTCGAGCGCCACCTTGGAGAGTACTTCGCCACACCGATAGCTCCCGAGGAAGACCCTATATTCTTCCCGCCGGGCGCAGTGAGACGCGCCATCCTAAAAACCAAGCCTAAAAAGGCCCCCGGTGCTGACGGTATCTCGAACACAGCGCTGCGCCACCTGCCGTACCGAATGGTTGCGGTGCTGGCGCGCCTGTACACCGGGATACTGCGCACGGGGGCCTTTCCCGCGTCCTGGAAGGAGGGGCGCGTCATCATGCTGCCCAAGGCGGGGAAAAATACACTGAAGCCGGAGAGCTATCGGCCAATCACGTTGCTGCCAACCATCTCCAAGGTGTTTGAGTCGCTCCTGCTGCGACATCTCACACCGCACATAACCCAAGACCGGAGCAGTTTGGGTTCCGGGCGGAGCATAGCACGACGCTTCAGCTGTCGAGGGTACTGCACCTGCTGTCGGCAGCTATGAACAAAAAGGAGTACGCAGTTGCAGTATTCCTCGACATGGCCTTCGACCGCGTGTGGCACGAGGGCCTGCTGTACAAGCTGGCCACCTCTAGCACGCCCCGTCGCGTAGTAAGAGTGGTCTCATCCTTTCTGTCCCACAGGAGCTTCAGAGTGGTGGTCGAAGGAGCGCTGTCCGCCCCCCGCCCTATCAGGACGGGCGTGCCGCAGGGCAGCTGCCTGTCGCCGGCGTGTTACTCACGTTACACGGACGACATCCCCACCGTACCAGATGCGACGCTCGCGCTGTACGCCGACGATGCCGCGTACATTACCATCTCGCTCAACGCGAAGTACGCGGCCGTCAGGATGCAGCGCGCCCTCGACGTGCTGCCAGAATGGCTCGCCAAGTGGCGGCTGTCAGTTAACGTGGGTAAGACGCAGGCGATCATTACAGGTTAGTCGCACCTCCCACCACGGCTGAAGCTCCAAGGAGTCGACGTCGAGTGGTTGCCCCAGGCCACGTAACTGGGTGTGACCATCGACCGCCGACTCACGATGGGGCCGCACGTTCGCCGGGTCGCCGCGCAGGGCAGGGTTGCCCGCAACCTGCTCAGGCCAGTGCTCTCGTCCCGACTCCTGGCGCGCGTCAAGTTGAGCGTGTACAAGACGTACATTCGCCCAATCTTGACGTACGCCGCCCCCGCCTGGTACGCCCTCACGAGCGAGGGGAACCGGGTGACTCTCCGCGCGCAGCAACACCTTGCGCTGCGGACCATCCTCGACGCCCCTCGCTACGTGAGGAATAGCGTCATCCAGCGGGACCTCGGGATCGAGGGCCTGGACGAGTTCGTGCAGCGCCTCGCGAGGGCCATGTTCGCGCGTGCCGACGCATCTGCTTGGCCTCACGTCAAGCACCTGGCGCCCTGGCACGCGCGCCCGCCTGACGCGAGGCGGCTGCCCCGCGACCTGGTAGCGGACGACGGCGGCTCCATCGCACCGGACTTGACGCCTGGGTGAGTCGTACCAGGCAACTCGCGACTTGCCCACACAATAGTACTCCACACCCTACTCTCACCTCGGCGCGCGACTTGTGCTAAGTTAATATAGGCAAGTTGCGTTCCGACCATACAAGCATCTCTACACATGCACGTGGACTCACGCATCGAATACGGTAGCGCGGGCTCACTATTCGGTGCAGATACACTGGGTGGCAGGACTCACACATCACGGCCCCCACACATACATGATACGGCCTCGCAGTCCAAACCGTAACCGGCTCGATCTGGAAACGGGGAGGGCGGGGGCCACTCACTTGCTGCAGGTGAGCCAACAAAGTCGGCACCTCTGTCGCAGGTCGTTCTCGCTGGGCCTCCCTCGGGTAACCGGGGGTCTCACCTGGCGGGGACTGACCGCCGGGGTGCCGTGAAGAGGCGACGCTGTGGGACAGCGTCGCGGCCCACCTGCAGTATACAAATACAGCTACACCTAGGCGTGCGCAGCTGCGTAGCATCCGCAGGCGCACGCCATCAGCCACGCCCATGATGGCAACCCAACTACGGGTGCGTGTTCACGCACCCCGGAGTGCACCCGCAGCAAGGGGATGAAAGTCCCGTGACCGCTCGCCGCGCCCCCTTACGGGGGCGCAGCGACTGCTACGAAGTGACTAGGCTCATTCCGCTCCCGACGCCCGCCCGCGACGGACGTGCCGCTCCCCGCTGCTCTCCCGTTATCGTGCTCAGTGTCGTGTGTTCGTTCCGTCACGCTCCAGTCGTGACGTCACCTGTGGTCGCCGACTACAACCCTGATCCGAAGCCGCCTTTTTCAAGACAGTGGACGACTTCTGCTTCTATTTCGGAGAGTCATTAAAACGAAGTGCCCCTTCCGGGAAAATCGACAGTTTCGTGGTCCTTGGTGGGATACCTCACGGTGACAACGAAGCCAAGGGGTGTTGACCCGATACACCGGCCTAAGCCCCTTCAGGGCTAAGTCAAATCGGAAGGGCTTTGGTACGTGGCCTTGGGGGCTTCCCTAGTCGCTGCCATCTGTCTAACCCCGCTCTTTTTCAGCCTTGCACCCGGTGTGGTTGGGAGTCTCAACCCCTTCACACCGGATCGGTCTTCGGACCCTAGGGCCCCACTGCACAATAAGATCGGCAGTGGGTTTACAAGCTTAGGGCACACAAAAATAGGCACTCACCTCCCTGTCTACACCCGACAGGGAGGGTACACATCCCCGGGATATCCCACCCGGGGAGTTAGGAAGTAGGAAGCACAGGGAGTTGCAACAACGCTTCTCCTTGATGCCCATTAGGAACTAGAATCCCCCTGACCCCCCCCCCCCTTACTTTCCACCATGACGGAAGCTAGCATACTAGCGTTCGTCACGGAAACTGTACTGAAGGACCCCGAAATTGTTGCCAAATATGGCAAACAAATAACAGAGGTGCTCTGCAAGGATAAGGACTTTGTTGCCAAATTTGGCAGCGAACTTGCCCGCATACGGCAAGAATGTCATGTCCCTGAGAGCCCTCTCTCCCCGCCGCCTACTGAAAAGCAGGCTTCTAAGAACTGGGTACCTAAACAGGTACCCAACACCAAAAACCCTGCCCCAGCCCCCACGACTTCCGCGAAACCGGCTGTTGTTCTTAAAGCAACAGTCGGCGCCGCCGCCACCCAATCCGATACCGGGAACCCAAGCCCCACTTAATGCCGTACATCCTCCCCAGAGAAAATGGACATTGCCGCGCCATCTCCCTCTGAGACTTCTGACTCCTCCTCCTCTGAGGACGACTTCCAGGTCGTAGCCGGAGGGAAGAGGAAGAAGAAGAAGTCCCCACCCTCTGAGCAGGCCCTCAAAAAGGCCGCCCCCACCCACCCCTCCCCCCCGTCTTCAGCCCCCAAATCCCGCCCCTCCTCGGCAGCTGGGTCCTCCCAGCAGGCAAGCCGATCCGCCAGCCCGATGGCAGTCGAGGCCTCAGCCCCAAAAGCCACAGCCCCAAAGGTCCAACCTCCGCCACCCGTGTTCATTCACAATAAGGCCAAATGGACAGAGGTGTCCACTGCCTGCAAGGCCAGGCAAATCAACTACACCAATGCCCGAGCTGTTCAGCTGGGCATCAAAGTCACAGTCCCGACCGCGAAGGATTACCGAGAGTTGCACAAACTCCTCTCGGGCCGGAAAATTCCCTTACACACCTTCACTCTCCCCGAAGACCGTCAGACACGCGTGGTTATCAAAAACGTCCCACGCAAAATCCCCACGGCAGAGATACTCAGCGACCTTCAGTCGCAGAGTATCCCCGTAGCAGAGGTGCACCGCATGCACCGCCGAGGTGGGGAATCATACAATATGATTCTGGTCGTCTGCGATCCGACAGACGGTCATCACCCAATTTTCAATATTTTCCACATCTGTGGCCTCTCGGGCCTATCCATTGAAAAGCCCCGCAGGAGTGGCATCATTGGCCAATGTCACAACTGCCAACTGTACGGCCACTCACAGCGGAATTGCTTTGCGAAGGCACGATGTGTGAAATGCCTGGGTGACCACGGCACTTCAGACTGCACCCGCCCCAAAGACCCGTCCCAATGCGCTGAGCCGCCCAGCTGCGTCTTATGCGGCAAGTCTGGCCACACGGCCAACTACCGTGGCTGCTCAAAAGCGCCCAAACCCACCGCCCCCAAGCTAGCCAAGCGCGCAAGCGATCGCCAGCAGAGGGAATGTCCTCAACTGGTAGAAAAAACTACCGTAGCCCTTAGTCCACAACGCCCCAGCCCATGGAGCGCTCTCAACCACCAGGCCCACTTTCCGGTCTTGAGGACCAGCGCTCCTGCCCCCAAAACCACAGAGGCCCCTAAGGCCACCCCTACCACCCAGCCCACCGAGACCATCCCGGCCCTCATGGACGTAGTGCTCCCACGCCCCCCCTTGACAGAGGCAACCCGGGCCACAGCCCCAGCCTCTGCCCCTGCCCCAGCGCAAGCCGCCACTATTCCAGCTGGTGATGTGTCCCAGAACATTATTCTGGTCACATACCAAGCCTTTTACTCCCCCCGCGCCCTAGCCATGGCTGAGGCGCTTCAAAACTGCAGAGGTGACCACTCAGCAGTTTTCCGTGAGTACGGTGACGTAGTTCACCACGTCCAAATCTACACAACTCTCACCCACCCATAATGGATAAGTCCAGAGTAACGTGTAGGTTCAAACCGACAGCCCTCCGGATAGGGTTTTTCAATGCCAATGGCCTTAGAGCCTAACGTGATGAGATTGCCTTGTTCCTCCGCGACCATCACTTAGACATCTTATTAATACAAGAGACCTTCCTAAAGCCTACCCATCGGGACCCCAAAATTGCCAACTATCGCATGGTTCGCAATGATAGGACCCGCTGCCACTTAGGAGGTACCCTTATTTACTATAAAGCGTCCCTATACTGCATTCCTATGGATCCTCCCTCCCTTGAAAAGTTTGAGGTCTCAGTCTGTCGGCTAGGTATGACAGGACACCAACCCGTTACGATCATCTCAGCATATGTCCCACCCAACAACTCCGTGGACACTCCCGCTATGAAAGATGACCTGACTAAACTTCTTGGCCTGAGCGACTCCGTCGTACTGGCGGGGGACCTCAACGCCAAACATCCTTCCTGGAACAGTCACACGACCAACCCGAGAGGCAAGGTAGTGTTCGAACTGTGCAGCGTCCTGAATTTCGATGTCATCGCTCCGATGCATCCCACCCACTACCCGCACTCACCCTCCCAATCCCCCGATGTACTCGACATCGCGCTCCTCAAAAATGTCAACCTTCGGTTACATTCTGTGGAGATGCATGACGAGTTAAACTCGGACCATAGACCCGTGATCCTGGAGCTTGCTCCTAGATTAGGGCCGATGGATCCTACCCAGCCTCCTCCCACCCGAATGACCACTGACTGGCGCCAAGTAAGCGGAAAGCTGAAGGTCAACACGTCGCCCCATCTGGACCAGATCCCCGACCTAATCGAGTCTGTCGCAGACACGACAGCCGCGATCAATTCACTCACGGATCACGTGCAATCTGTCCTGAACGAATGTTCTAAGGAGTCTCCGGTGGTGAGCGATCACCACTGGAAACTCCCGGACGAGGTGCGTGAGCTCGTGACTGAAAAGAACGCGGCAGTCCGTGCCTACAGCGCCTTTCCCTGCGAAGCCAACAAGGTTCACATGCGCTACTTACAGCGTAAAGTAAGTAACAGCATCGCTGAACTGCGTGAAAGTCGCTGGGATAAGATGTTGGGCGACCTCGAACCTACCCATCAGGCATTCTGGTAACTTCAGAGGAAACTACGCGCCTCTGAGTTTGCCTCTATGCCTCCGCTCACGCGTCCCGACAACACCGTCGCCTTCGATGACGAGGACAAAGCCGAATGCCTGGCCGACAGTCTAGAGTCTCAATGCTCTCCCAGCTCCCAACCAGTAGACAAGGCTCATCTCGATATGGTGAATGCCGCTGTCGAACGTAGAGCCTCCCTCCCACCAGTAGAGGACCCCGATGATCCCCTCCCCCCCGTCACTCCCGATGAGGTGAAGGAGATCATCGGGCGTCTCAAACTCAGGAAAGCCCCGGGCTCCGATGGAATCACCAACAAAGTGGTTCGTCTCTTCCCGGCTACTCTGATCATGTTAATGACCGCCATCTTCAATGGCGCTCTGTCCAACAACATGTTCCCACAGACGTGGAAAGAGGCTACCGTCATTGGTATCCCCAAACCTGGAAAACCCAAGTCCTCCCCGTCCAGCTATCGTCCCATCAGTCTGCTCAAAGTCCTAGGTAAGATCTACGAGAGGCTTATTCATAAGCGTCTCAAGGATTTTGTCGAAGCTAAGAGCCTCCTCCCCAATGTGCAGTTTGGTTTTAGATCAAACCACTCTTGCGTCCAACAGGTCTACCGTATCGTTGAACATATCAGCGCCAAATACCAGCGCGGTCTCGTTACGGGAGCCCTGTTCTTCGATATAGCGAAAGCTTTCGACAAGGTCTGGCACAACGGGCTGATATACAAGCTATACCAGCTCGGTGTGCCGGATCGTCTCGTGCTCATCTTACGAGATTATCTGTCGAACCGTACCTTTCAGTACCGAATCGAAGGTGCACTTTCGTCCCCTCATCCCATTCGCGCCGGAGTACCCCAAGGCGGTGTTCTCTCCCCCCTAGTGTTCTCGCTATTTACTAGCGATATTCCCACTAGCTCTAAGACACAGCTAGCTCTGTTCGCTGACGACACGGCGATATATTGCTCCGGCAATAGCGAGAAGGCAATAGCCGGCCACCTCCAGAGATCCGCAAACGCACTAGGCACTTGGTTCCGGAAATGGAGAGTGGAAGTCAACCCAGAGAAGAGTCAGGCGATCTTGTTTTACAAGCCCAAGACTCGTCTCTTCCCCCCCCCCCCCCGTCCCAGTTCGATCACGTTATTTGGCAAGCCAATCCCCTGGGTTGAGCAAGCTAAATATCTAGGTGTGATCCTCGATCGAAAGCTTACTTTCAGAGAGCACATTAAGACGGTGCGCAATCGTGCCGCTTTCGCTCTCGGTAGGCTTCATTACATGCTGAACGCACGCAGCAAGCTATCCCTGAAATGCAAACTACGCATTTTCACCACGTGCATACGTCCGATAATGACTTATGCGTGTGTAGCCTTCGCACACGCTAAGCCCCGCCAGATCCATTTATTTATTTATTATTTATTTATTTATTTATGTAATCCATAGGTTGCAGGTCATCCAAAACCGGTTTCTCCGAAAGGCTACGGGAGCCCCGTGGTACGTTAGAAATGAGCGTCTCCATGTCGACCTCCGTATCCCCACCGTCAAACAATTCATGAAACGTATTTCAAAGCGTTTCATAGAGTCCGCTGAAAAGCACCAGAACCCCCTTATCGTATCGGCCACCTGATACATGCCCTCCCAGATCAGCAAGATCCGCCGACCACGGCATACCCTTGTTGAGCCCGATGACCCCATCACCCTGACCCAAGAGAGTAGTAGGGAAACCAGCACTCTTAGAAAAAATAAACCCAGAACGCGTTCCGTTTTCCGACCACGCCGACGAGGTCCATCGCGACGCCCCCGTCAAAACCCTCCCCGACTTTTGCCTGACGAGCCAGCCCACGCTGCTGAGCCATTAGCGTTAAATCCCCTAAATAATACCAATCTGACCCAGCCTGTCCCTAGCTGCCCCCCCTCAATGACCCCGCTAAGCTGAGGCCCGTGTCCCACAGGGGATGCCCTTAGCGAGCGGCCATTTAGATTTTAAGTAGTTTTAAGCCCTGGCTGGGGGCCTTAGAATCTAAGGCAACCACAGGATTGCCCGGTTAAGCAGTAACCAGCCTTAATGTGCTGAACTGCGAGTAGTCCTTTCAAAAAAAAAAAAAAAATGACTAGGCTCATTTGACGGGTGCCGTTTGTGGCGGAAACATCGTTCAAGGACTGTGAGACTTTCATTTTCTATTCTGTGTACCTACTGGTCATTTTCTTAAATCATTTACGTGCTAATCGTTTAAGTTGTGATCTGTGGTAGATAAGGTTAGTTTTCAGTGATTGTTATTTTGTTCCTCAATTAAAATAAAGAGTTGTATAATTTTAGCTGTGTATCACATTGTTTTTTTTTTAAACATCTCCACTCCTGATTCCTAAAAATATATATATATATATTTAAAGATAAATTTATCTCCTTAATATCTTCAATATTACGCTCTAATATATAAGCTATTTAAATTAATTAATTAATAATAATATAAATAAAATTATTATTATTCAAATAATAAATCTAAATAAATAAATTTTAAAATTATTTATTTGATAAATATTATAAAAAACAGAATATTTTTTAAAAATTTTAGTTATACCAAACCCTCTATATAATTCTCTTCATCCTAAATCAACATTTTTTAATAAATTTTGACCAAAATTTAAAAAATAATATCTTAATCCATAAGTAGATAAATTTGGTATAAATCGTATAATACATAAAAATTTTCTTAAATTATATGTTATATAAAATTTATTAATAGAATAAATATTTATATTTCTAATTAAATAACCTATAACCCCTCCAATTAATCTAACATAAATTACTATTATTTTTAAATTAAAAGGTAAATAAATTATATAAGGATGTTTACGCGATATGATTTGCAAATTTTGAGAAAGGGATAGTTACGCACCGCATGGAGAAAAATACGAGAAAGAGCGGTTTGTACGATAAAGGAGGGTTGCACAATACCTTTCTTGAAGCCAGCGATCCCTGGGGCGACGACAGGTAGGTTTGAAGAGGTTCCTCAGAGTTTTTCTGATGTTAAAACACACTGAGAGGCACGCGCGACACGACACGAACAGCCCGGGACGCCATCTTGCTTTTCTTCGCAACGAAGGCACTTGAGTAGATCGCCAACCGATGTTGCCGTCTCACTCACACGCGAACGAAAGTAATGTGCGGGAGGGGAATGGAGATATAGGAAGTTGCAAATCATTCAATATATCGATATAATATTGCCAACGTACAAAAAAAAGGTGAAATATAGAATTATTGTGATGGTAGTCGAAATCAGCGCAAACATTCCCCCGGGCTTGAAGGGATACCTTCAAAGTTTATCTATAAACGCGAGATTAAACTAAACTAATTGTATTGAATGGAACAAAACCAAAGCTACATAGTTTTCTATTATCCTAACCTATACCTAAACTAACCTAAATGAAGAATACGCAAACTACTGGTTAGGCAAGGGGCATAGCCGTACGACTGGACGTAAGTACGGCCCAGTTTCGACGCAACTGTAGAGTGTGGAGATAACCGGTTCTCCATCGCTTCCAAAAAGACTAAACTAATTTATCTAACAAGTCATATCTCGAAAGAGTATTTAAATTTTCATCAATTTCTCCAGCAGGTACATACTTCAAAGGTGTAAGATTCAAAAAATGGCGGCCTCCAACTCTAATGAGTCCGTCTTTGAGGAACGCTTTTAAGTGGCGAAAGGCAGGACTACATACCTTGCCCTCGCTAAGTCGAGCAATCTCAGTGGAGAAATGAAAGTATTGCAGTTCACGAAGAACTAGTAATTCAGCGAAATCGTAGTCCGATGCTGATATGCGGTATCTACGAGGTAACAATCTAGCGAAACGACAAACGTAAATTACTACTCGAAGCAATTTGTTCCAAGAGGAGACACGATCGACTAAAGAAAGGATAGGAGATCCTTCACTCGGTGCAACGGCCACCAAAGCATGCTTCCTGCAGAAGTATTTATTCTAATTTTAATGACCTACAGCTTAACTTGGCTAAACTCAACTTCACTAGTGACCTTATTGTTCTGAGTGAATGCAGGTTGAACCCTAATAAAAATATTCCTCAATTAAATAATTACTTCGCCGAACGCACTACTAAACATTTAAATAAAGCTGACGGTGTCGTCGTTTTTGTTAGTGATAAACATAAGTATCAAATAAAAGAAATTGAATTAGCTCATGCTTCTTGCCTGCAAGTAAACATAAAGCCCGATCTCATAGTCTTAGGTATTTATCGCTCTCCGTCAAAGACAAACGCAGATGACTTTATTAGCTCTTTATCTCACCATTTAGCTACAGTGACCTCAAATAAAAACGTAGTAATTACTGGGGACATCAATATAAACCTAATTCATAGGCAAGAAGAGCAATCATACGAGCGCTCAAATAGATTGAACTATTTAAATATGCTGGCAATACACGGCCTTCTCCCCGGACATTCACTTCCAACGAGAGACAAAAGTTGCTTAGATCACTTTATTCTAAAGCTTAGACCAAGTAAAAGATCTGCATCTATTGGAATTATCGACACTACTATTACTGATCACTTTATGATTTTTCTAAAACTATCCGATTTGACGAAAAAACATCAAATAAGTAAGACCAAAACGCAAATAAATGTTGATAATGCAATCGAACTCTTAAAAACGAATAATATTGAAGACCTTTTAAGTTTAACTAACCCTAATGTCTTAGCAGATAACCTAATAAGTTTGCTACAAAAATCACTAATTGCCAGCACTCTTATTATAAGAATCCCCCTGAAAAATAGACTGATTAAACCTTGGATGACTGTAGGCTTATTGCGCTGCATTCATAACCGTAACAGTATGCAAAAACAATTAAAACTTGACCCCTGCAATGAAATCCTGAAAATCACCTTTAAAAGATACCGGAACTACTGCAGCTGCATAATAAAAAAACAAAGACGAAAATATGATTGCGAGCAATTGTATAAAACTAACAGAAACCCTAAAAAATTATGGCATGCAATTAACTCAATCACCCATCGAAAGCCGCCGAAAACGCAAAACACAGAATTATTGGAAACAGCCGTTACTCCACGAGAAGCAGTAAACAACGTTAACAAATACTTCTCCACCATAGGCAAGCACCTGGCTGATGACATACTAAAAAACCCCAACAGGCTACCTAACAGCGTACATGACAATCGATGTAGTGTATCTTTAAGAGATCCAAATCCGCCAGTCTCGTCCTTCGTTTTAATCAACACGGACCCTGAAGAGGTCGCTACCATAATTCGGAGCCTAAAATCTGATAGTGCCCCCGGCTGGGACAAAATTCCTGTAAGCTTCTTAAAGGCTGCACAGCGAATTATTTCGCCGATTATCTCTCACCTTGTTAACCTCTGTTTTGAACAGGGGACGTTTCCCACCGCTCTGAAACATGCTGTAATAACACCTGTGTATAAGAGTGAGGACAGATCTGATCCGTCAAACTACAGGCCGATATCGGTCCTGCCGTCTTTGTCAAAGATAATCGAAAGATTAATAAATCAACGCTTGGTTACTTATCTTTCGAAAAATAAAATAATCTCACCCTCGCAGTTTGGCTTTAGACAAGGCAAGTCTACAGAAGATGCAGTCATGGCCCTTTCTTCCATTGTCACTGAAAAAGTGGACAGTGGAAGTAAGTGCCTAGCAGTATTTCTAGACATCAAAAAAGCCTTCGACACAGTCTCTGTTCCCACCCTTATACACAGGTTAGAAGAAATTGGCGTAAGAGGGGTACCACTTAAGCTGTTTCAGGAATACTTGAGCGACCGTAGATATGTAGTAAAAATAGGAATGGTTACTAGTTCTGAAGAAGTCGTCACATATGGAGTAGGACAAGGTAGCGTACTAGGCCCAACATTGTTCCTTGTTTATATAAACACCTTGTGCAATATGTATTTAAAAGATGCTCATATATTCTCGTATGCTGACGATACAGCAATAGTGTTTTCAGGAGAATCATGGTATGATGTCGGCCGCACTGCCGAACGAGGCTTGTCAACAATAGCTGCTTGGCTCGATCGAAACCTTTTAACATTAAATGTGTCAAAGACTAATTATATCTGTTTCTCCATATACAATCGTTCGCAGCCATCACAAGACCTCCAGATTAAAATCCACACATGCTCCGACTCTTCTAACAACACCTGCACTTGCCTAAAAATAAACAAAGTATGTGTGTATAAACAAAGTAACGTGTAACAACACGCGCGCTCGAGTCGATGCGAACGGACGCGTTCACTTTTTTTCACATAATAAATAACAAGTTACAATTATTAAATTTACTCCAAATTGTACATTATTGTCGGGCTCCGAAAGCTTAAAGTTGTTGCGCCGCGTCATATTCTTGTCTTATCGCTCAAGCCACAGACCTGTGAACAGATAGACAGTGTCACTATGTCAGAATCACCGAGAACATTTGCGCACTCACTTCCGGATCTCTCCTTAAACCAAACAGCTGAAGCAACACAGGAAAATGTCACACGGCGCCGCATGCATAAACGTGGGCATGATGATGAATGCGAGCTGCGTTTCGAGGAGTACACTAATAAAATATCAAAAATATTAAACGATTGGAAAAAAGATTTCGGACGGGACATCTCAGAGATCAATATTACCATGAAGAAACTTAATCAAAGCACCCAGGAATTAAAGTCGGAAATAGCCGGTATCAGAGAAGAATACACAAAGATGAAAAGTACTGTTCATAGTTTGGAAACTAGACAGGCCAAGATGGAAGAAGGACTTGAGTCACTTCAAAACTCGATGCAATTCCACAGCAACGAATACGAAGAGGTAAAGAAGAAACTCGAAATTCATACTAAAGAATTGAAGAATTTAAATGCTCTTAAAACTGAATTGGCGGAGATTAGGGAACAGAATAGGAAACTGAGGTCTGATGTAAATGCAAACGAGCAACGTGAAAGGCAATTGAATATAGAAATTGTTGGCATACCTGAACATAAAGATGAAAACTTGAATGAAATTATCTTAAAGATAGGTAAATGTACTAATATAGAGTTAACAAAGGATGATATTGTTCAAGTGAACAGAGTGACTGCGAAGTCTAAGATTCAGGGTAGGCCAAGAAATATAGTAGCGAAATTCCGGACTCGTCAGCTGAAAGACAACATTATTTCTCAAGCACGTAAATGCCGCCTGACAACCAAGGACCTGGAAATTCAGGGCAAAGGTATCCCAGTCTATGTTAATGAGCATTTAACAGTATTTAATAAAAGTCTTCTAAAAAAAACTAAAGAAATGGCTAAAATTAAGGAATACCAATTCACGTGGACAAAAAACTGCAAAATCCATGTGAGGAAAGCAGTTACTGTTTCTCCTATATTTATCATGGACGAAGAGGATTTGAAAAAAATCGTTTAATGTTTCGGGCAAGACTTCTGCTCACTGTTTATCATATTTTGTTTTGTCATTATGTTTTTATTTCTAATTTTTTGCTACTTAATAAGAACGGAGTTGGTTGTTTGTCATTCGTTTTTACCGAGTCTACGTATACTGTGTTCTATGTTTTGTTCGAGCAAAGTGAGGTAGTTGAAATTCGTCTACAGGAAACGCGCTTAGTGAGAGTGCGACGATTGAGGTATGCATCATGTTTATATAATCTGGTCGGTCATGGGGTTGATTGTTGCGGGAACGAAAATACGATGTTGAAAAGATCATTTAAATGGTATTTCAAAGTTATACTAGTGGCTATTTTCATAATTAATAAAACGTTACTCAAATATAAATACATTATAGGATATATATTTACATGTTATTACTTTCGTTATAATTATATGGAACTACAGTGGATTCTTATATTAAGCATTCTGCATACACATACGACTTACCTAGAATATAAAATCGTTGCTGCCACTATAGTTGCGCTGTCTTGGGACGCACCTACGTGTAGCGTATATGTTTTACATGTAAGTCATCTAACAACGTACTATAATATTTTTTTAGCAACTTACCCACATTACGCTGCAATTTTAATTTATTTATTAATTTACACAAACATCAGCAGTGACTATTTGAAGACTAAGGAACTTTTTTTTACTGTAAATTATGGTGCGTTTGTATTGGGTCGCTCCTACCAGGGTGTCATGTCGTTGCAAGACCCGTTTACTACCAGTTATTATTGTTCTACCCACGAGTGGCTGTTTGTATTTGTGTTCGCTCAGTTAGTGTCTTATCGTCTGTCGTTTGTTATTTTTCCTGGATATACTTTCGGTAGAAGAAATCTTTTACAATGAAGCCGCGAATCTTAAACGTTTACTATCAGAACTGCCGTGGTCTAAGGACTAAAACTACACATTTTCAGCAAAACATTATGTGTAATTGTTATGATATAATTATTCTAACGGAAACATGGTTACACAGCGGCATTTTTGATGGGGAATTGAGTGACGATAGATATGACGTGTTTCGTAAAGACCGTGATTTAGGCGCGACTGGCAAGTCTTCAGGTGGCGGTGTGATGATACTCTCGCGACATGAGCTGGGTGCGTGGATCGTTGAGCATGAGCAAAATGCGATTGCTACGGAATTGTTGACTATAGTAATACCAGCGCGCGCGCTGTCTGCGTCAGCTGATCTTTACATAAGCGTTGTGTACGTACCGCCGGATACTCATCGGATACCCTCGGATATCGACTACGTCTTGCGAGGTGTCGCGAAGGCATTTACAAACAACACTAATATATGTAATTGCTTACTTGTGGGCGATTTCAATCTTCCATGTATAAAATGGAATTTAAGTGGACCGACTTTTTTGAAACAAGGTGCCGTCGAGGTGCAGAACGCTGCCGCGCGCTTAGTCAATGATTTGTCGTTCTTAGGAATAACACAGTACAATACACTACCCAATCACAAGGGACATACTCTTGATCTAGCCTTCTCCAACTTGCCACTTGAAATAACTGAGTGTCTATCACCCCTTGTGAGGACTGACCTACTTCATCCAGTACTTAGTATCGAAATATCCGACCTTGCAGTTTCTCCGCTCCGTGAGTTGCCCACTTTTAGACATAATTACCGTAAAGCTAACTACGAACTGTTAAATCGTTATTTTTCTGAACTTGATTGGCGCTCAAATTTAGACAGCACATCGACAAGTGCTGCCGTGGAAACATTTTATAACATAATTCAAAAAGGAGTTGATAAATATGTGCCTATTAATCGAAGGCCAGGATCACGGAAATATCCAGTCTGGTATAGCAACTCTTTAATTAAAATTATTAAAGAGAAAAGCAAGGCACACTCGCGATGGAAACGGTATGGTAACTTATTAGATTATGACGAATTCGCATTATTACGAAAGAGAGAGCGACAAGTCCATGAAATCTGCTATAGTAAACACTTGCAGGAAATGGAACGCAATTTGGAAAAACATCCAAAAATGTTTTGGACCTACATAAAAAACATGCGTGGAGGCTCCAATTATCCAAAAATGTTGTCTCACAATAACATCAATTATTCTGAGGGTCGGGAAATCTGTGAGGCTTTCAATGATTTCTTCCGCGACGTATTTGGTGAACCCTCTGACTATAGCCTCGCTAATTCATTGACAACGGATGAAAAAGATCATTGTCCTGACATAATTTCCAACTTGCAATTCACTTCGTCAGCCGTGGAGAGGTCGTTGAGTATATTAGGCGTGGATAAGGGCCCTGGGTGTGACGGAATACCCCCAGTATTTTGGAAAAACTGTGCAAAATCATTGGCATCTCCAATTAGTACTATTTTTAATATCTCTTTAAAAGAAGGCACCTTCCCAAATGAATGGAAAAAAGCTCTCATTGTTCCTATTCATAAAAAAGGTACGCGGACTAAGATAAATAATTATAGGGGTATTTCTATACTGAACACAATAGGTAAAGTGTTTGAAAAACTCGTGTACAACGCTATCTATCCATATATTCTCAGAGGAATCTCTTGCAAGCAACATGGTTTTATAAAGAAACGCTCGACTATCTCTAATTTAGCCAGTTTCTCTAACTTCATTCTTGAGAATACAGATAAGGGGGGGCAGGTCGACGTGATCTACACAGATTTCGAAAAAGCTTTTGATCGTGTGGACCATGTAATCTTGCTCAGAAAGCTGTACCGACTGGGTATACGCGGGGATCTTTTACGATGGGTACAGTCATATTTATTTAAACGCTCACAAGCTGTCGTTCTAGGAGGTTACCGTTCCAACTTTATTGAAATCCCTAGCGGTGTTCCCCAGGGATCTCATTTGGGGCCACTTTTTTACAACGCATATCTATTTGACATCACTGATTCTTTTGAACACTCTGATCACTTAATGTACGCGGATGACAAAAAGATATTTTACAAAATAACATCACCCGAAGATTGTAAGGCCCTTCAACAGGATCTTAACAACTTAAATAATTATTACGCAAATAACAAGATCACTGTTAACGTTGAAAAGTGTCAATTTATTAGTTACACACGTAAGAGGAACCCGATTGTTTACTCATATGATTTTGATGGAATTGTCATAAATAAAGTCCAGATGGTTAGGGACTTAGGAGTTATGTTTGACAGTAAACTAACATTCTCAGATCATATAGACCATATTAGCACAAAGGCTTATAAGAACCTAGGATTTGTTCTTAGGTCATGCAGGGTATTTAAAAATATTGGAGCCCTTAAGTCTATATATTTTGCTTATGTGCGTAGCGTTTTAGAATATGCATGCCAAATCTGGTCCCCTCAATACATAATTTATAAGAATCAAATAGAAAGGATTCAGAAAAAATTTATTAACCATCTAAATTATCGCCTCCGTAAACCTCCGATGTCTTACGAAGATAGCTGTCGAACGTATGGCATGTTAACACTCGCAGAAAGGCGTAAAGTGATGGACATGTGTCTGCTCTATGACATACTCAATGGACGCCTTGATTGCCCGGAGTTGGTCGCACAGATAACTTTTAACACTCCCCTATGGCGCACTCGTCACACGCCAATGCTGCGTGTTCCTAGGCACTCCACTAACTATGCCAAAAATTGTGTACTGACTCGCATTGCTCGAAGTTATAATTCGGAATTTTCTGAAGTTGACTTATTTAACTGTAATAAACTGACATTTAAAAAGCGAATAGTGGAAACTATACGGGCAGATGAGTGATAGGCAACCAATCTTCTTCCTCTACTGTGTTTTATAATTATCTTTTTTTTTTTTTTTTGTTAAATTTTTTCATAATTTGCAGATAAATTTAACGTTATGTAGTTTTATTGTAAGTATAGCAGTTTTATTTTGTTGTTTTTGTTGTTTAATTATAAATATCTAGCATTAGTCCGTTCGCATATCTTATACTTATATCACAGTTAAACAGGGAAACCTATAATTGGCTATAATAACTGTAACACACATATTTTGTAAAATGTTTTTATGTATCGCTGTTGGTTACCTAAATAAATAAATAAATAAAAAAGTCAATAACACTAAATACCTTGGTGTCATGCTCGATCAAAGACTATCATGGCACTTACACTTAGAACTTGTAATGGGTAGAGTTAGAAAACTGATATGGACGTTCAAGTTGCTTCGACATGTTGCAACTAAGGATGTAATTAGGCAAATCTACATCTCCCTGGGTCAATCCATAATAATGTACTGTTTGCCAATCTGGGGCGGCGCGACAAAAACAAAATTTTTGGAACTGGAGCGGGCGCAGAGAGCGCTTCTGAAGGTCATGTTATTCAAACCAATGAGATTCCCGACTGAAAGTCTATATCTAACCTCGAATCTTTTGTCGGTTAGAAAGCTATATATTCTTCAAATAGTCTTAAAAAACATAAATCCCTACCATTCGTCTCTTCCAAGGCACAATCTAGGAGGAAGAATAACGTCGCTCCAGAAACTCCAGTTAAAACTACATTCGCTTCGAGACAATACACAAAACAATCATCACACATATACAATATTCTAAATAAAGAACAAAACATATATTCTATGACATACCACGACTGCAAAAAAACTCTCATTCAATGGCTGACAACCAAAAGTTACGATGAAATCGAGTCAATCGTACATACGATCACTTAATTCGTAAGATACATACAATGACACAAACAAACAAACACACACACACACGAACACACACACATACACACACACACACATCCTATGCGCACATTTAACTTTGATGTAATTCTGTACTTATTCATTTTAATGTTATTTAAATTATCTTTCATTAGAATTATTTTTCGAATTGGCATATATTTTATTATTTTTTATTCTTATTATTAGATAATTATTTGTTCTTATTGTATTAATACTTTTGGTTTGATTTCAGTTATTATTATTGTTATGGATATTATTATTATTATTTTTTTTTTATTTATCTGATGCTACTTACCTTGGATTAATTTTAAATTAATTAGAATGTAATTTGTGATTGTAATTATGAATCGATTGTAATTTTTTATTCTTATTTCGATTTGATTTAAAATTTACTGTAATAGGACTTTACTGTTTTTTCTGTCACTTATGCATGTTACTGTAAATCAGAAGAGCGGAAGTACCTAACACAAGCAAAATTTTGCTTAAAAGGTACTTCCTATATAATAATGTATGTTACACATAAGTGGATGAAATAAAAGTCTTTTTTTTTTTTTTTTTTTCCTCTCCTCGGGCGCCTCAGACACCGAAGAGGGATTGAAGGGAACGACAGGCCACTGCGAGACGTCTAAATGAGCCCACGGAGGACCACTGAACCAAAGTGGACGGTCAATAATTTGAGCAGGTGTGAGTCCACGTGATAGGCAATCTGCGGGATTATCCTTACCGGACACGTGATACAGATTTTGTGGCGATAAGTTATTCTGTATTTTCGTCACTCTGTTGGCCACAAAGGTGTTCCACCGATGGGGCGACGAATGTACCCAACAGAGAGCGACTGTCGAATCTGAGAATGCGAATATGTTACGAAAAACAATGCGATCCTGACAAGCAACTACGACATTTTTTATAAGTTGAGCTAGGACAAGGATAGCACAAAGCTCAAGACGAACGAGGGACACTACTTTCTTCGGAGAATCTTTCGATTTAGCGGTTAACAAGCTAACAACGTTGCCATTGCTATTTTGGACGTGGAAGTAGATCACTCCTCCGTACGCGCCCTCACTAGCGTCTGCGAACGCTAAGATAGTGACAACACTGTCAGCGACGATACCAACATGACGTGGGATTTTTATACTACAGAGCAAAGGAAGCTCTTCCTTAAAGCGAGTCCACAGCCTGACTATATCTTCAGGTGGGGTATCATCCCAGTCACAATCACACAACCAAAGCCTTTTGATTAGAAGTTTAGCGTACAGGACGACAGGTGCAACAAATCCCATGACGTCCCATATTTTAGCGATACATGACAACATTGTACGTTTAGTACAATTCTGAGAGGGAGTATTGACTTTAATGCCGAAGTGGTCCGACGTAGGCGACCAACACAAGCCTAGTACTTTATGCTGGTCAGACTCATCGAAGTCTTTGACCGCTGGCAGGCGATGCAAAGGTGGAATTGAATCTAAAACGACTTGGGAGTTACTAGTCCATTTGACTAATTCAAATTGTCCAGCTTTCATGAGACCTATCATTTCCGAAGCGGTGGAAATGCCCTGCTCTTCCGTGGGAACCGAAAATACGAAATCATCCATATACTGACCCGAAGCGATAATATTTTTGGCCAGAGGGAAGGAGTCGCCCTCATCCTCTGCCAGCTGCTTAATAGTTCGCAGCGCATGAAATGGACTAGATTTAAGTCCAAAAACGACACGATTGAATTCATAAACCTGCAAAGGTTCTTGCGGCGAAAAACGATACAAGATGCGTTGGAAACGCCGATCAGATTCTCGGACTCCAATGCTGAGAAACATCTGACGAATGTCCGACGAAAGCGCGATCAAAAATAAACGAAAATTAATTAGTATGTTAGGCAAATTCCCTTGTAAATTTTGTCCACCATACAAGAGATCATTAAGCGAAACTTGAGTGGTAGTTTTGCAACTACCATCGAGAACGACACGAAGTTTGGTTGTGACTTTATCGTCTCTAACCACGCCATGATGCAGAATAAAATACGAAATTTCGGAAGATTCAGAACTTGTAGGTGAAATATAACCCTTTCCTAAATATTCGAGGATGACACTATCATACGCGACCTTTAATTGTGGAGAATCTTGCATCTTTCTTTCTAAACAGTAAAACCGACGTTCACTTGCTTGACGCGAATTACCAAGGGAATCGACATCACCCTTGAAAGGCAAAGCGACAACGTATCGTCCGTCACTATCACGAGTGGTAGTGCGGGTGTAAAACTCCTCACACAATTTGTCATCTGGGCTGATGATCGGGGGAACATCCACCTCCTCCATTTCCCAGAATTTCCGGACCACAGATTCTAAAGGATCCGCAGTACAACAATGCGAAACGGTCGAGTTGTTGTCAACACAGACCGGAGCTTCACCTACAATAACATAGCCAAGGACAGTTTCCAAAGCAAGCGGCGTAACAAACGAAGGCTGTCCTTGAACTTTGTTCGACAAGAGTAAATGCGGGAAAATCGATTCACCGATCAATACCTGAATCGGGCCTGAGCAAAAATATGTATCGTCTGCCAAAGGTAAGTCTTTGAAATTAGACAAAACAGAAGCATCGACCATGGCGGTTGGCAAACGTTCGGTAATTTTATCTACCACCAACGACTCGATATTATAATTTATGTTACGATCGAAACGTGAATGAATTTTAATTTTTACGGAACCCTGAATCGTTTTACTCGAACCTCCTATTCCCCTAACGGTAGAACAAGCAGGTCGATTATTTATTTTCAAACCTAATTGTTGACAACAATCGCGAGTTATAAAATTACTTTGAGACGCACTGTCCAACAATCATAATCAGCCTTTTAACGTTCCCACTGCTGGGACACAGGCCTCCTCTCTAGGAGAGGGAATGGGCCGTAATCCACCACGCGGGCCCAGTGCGGGTTGGTGAATGTCACATGTCATCGAATTTTTGGTTCTAGGACATGCCGGTTTCCTCACGATGTTTTCCTTCACCGTTTAAGAGCAGTGGTGATGAAATTAATTACACAAAGTAATGCGCCTGGCTGGGTTTGAACCCGCGACCTACAATTCGTAAGTCGGGGCCGTTACCACTCGGCCACCACTGCTCTCTGTCCAACAATGCACGCTCGTTTACAAGAGAATCTACGATAACAATACGCGCGGTAGCAATGAGTACCGTAGTAGGGCCTCGGAACAAATGGTTACCCCGGTTATCAGATAGCGAACACAGCGCGACGTCTGTGCGCGCGAGGGGTTGAGCGGGTGCGGGCGCAACATTCGGTGCTGCGGCCGGCCACGATTGCGTAGGCTGCACTTCAGTGGCGGGCGAAGCCTGCGCGCGACCGGCGCTTGATTGCGACGAAGTCGCGGTGGGCTTATTACCGAAACATAACAACGTGTGATGCTTGTAATTGCATTTTTTACATTTAGATGCCGACCCACACGCGGAGACACGATGGCCACTAACTAGGCAATTTATACACAAATTGTTAGACTTTACGAAATTATCATAATAATGTTTTTAATAGTTATAAACCAGATCAACGTTTATATATATAAACGTTGATCTGGTTTATAACTATTAAAAACCCTACATTTATAAAAGTTATCGTGCTGCTCACTGCATAGACTACACGCGGCTGAACTAGATGTGGTATTCACAAAAGCGCACGTTGGCGACGACTTATTCGATCTAGAATTGTTATCTATTTTTCGAGAATTATTTTTTGTAGTCTCATGCTTTACTGAAAGAAAAAAAGAAGAAAGAAAACGAGTTTATTTGGCACAATCGAGACACACAAAATACACACCATAAAAACTTAATTCTAAAACAAGAAAAGAAATGCGTGTCCTGCGGCTGCGCCAAATAGGTTCAGTTCAGCATAATGCCAGACAACTTATTGCCTGACGCTGGTTTTCAACTGAACCTTCCTGAAGTGCACGGATGTAAATCAGCTCCGCGAGGTAGTAGATATTAAGATAAATATATAAGTGTTCTGTGTTATGTAGATATATAAGAGTATGTGGTAAATGATAAGTTGTTATGAATAAATAATAAATAAATACACTAAACAGTTGGAGCAAGAAACATAGACAAAAAAAAAAAAACATGATCTACTTCATTAAAAGTTTAACTGCACAGTGAAACCACAGATTACTAAATAGTTACTACGTAAGTGAAACGTCCCGGAGTGTAAACAGAAACCGGTTTTGCACGATTCCCTGCGCTATGAGACGGTGCATAGCACATTACATAATAAAGAAAGAAAGAAAGAAAAGAAAGAATAATATTTATTCAGCACATACATGAAACACGCACGGTACATGGTAAAAACAAAAGAAAATGATAGTTATGACAAGAACTAAGTGTGTGTCCCACGGCTGCACTAAATAGGTCCATTTCAGCGATATGTCAGACAGACTGATGCTGTCTGACGCTGGTTTTCTAATGAACCCTTCAAAGGACGAGTGGCGGTTCATTTGAATCCTTATAAAAGAAAATATATATAGACAGGTATTTATCATCGAAATACAGTAAATTATGTAATAGAATAAATAGATATACTTGAACGTGCAATTATAGTAAACATAAAAAAAAAAGTTATAATATTATAAATTTTCGTATGATGTGCTTGTGTACGTGTATAGAGGTAATAAGTACTATGTTAATATAGTATAGATAGGTAGGTAGGTATATATATACAGTAACAGTAGTTTACTACTAAACAACAAGCTATTCGGCTAACCATAACAATAACAAATCTTCCTCACAAAAACCTGTTAAATACTTATTCCGCACGGTGCAATCTCCATTCACAGCGATGCAGACCGCCGCGCGCGGCAGACATACCACCGACATATTTTATACTCAATCAAAGTAACCATGACGGTAGCCCGCATTTTTGAATTTTGCTGATTTAAGACTGAAGATAATTGAACATGTTTCGGAGGAAGTGTAAAGTGAACGAATGGTAAACAGTAAAATAAAATAAAAATGGAATGGAAGGTAAGCGTCATTAAATATTTTTATATAGGTACATATAAATATGTATATGTATATTTTCCTTATAGCTTTTAACTGTTTCACAAGACCTACTTTTTTTTTTTTTTTGTTCCAGTTTTTATAATACCAAACCCTGTATACACAAACAGAAGTTTGTATTCTATTAATTTCAAGTGTGCTGTGTCAGCTGTGTGATCCGAAATCGTCGGTTGCACGTCACGGTCGCAAGCAGACCAGGACCATTGGGTAAGTAGGAACATAACACACATACTAGACTGATTAGACGGCGACACAGATGGTGTTGAAAAAAATAAAAAAAAATAAAAAAATAAAAATACGTCCGTTTGTCTCCCACAGGACTCAAAAACTGCGACGGCACATAGGCGACGCGGATACCACAGCCGCACATAACATGAGGCAAACAGGACACAGGACAGGAGAACCATGATCGTGAGATATGCAGACTACCCGCATGCTAATAACATACAACATGCTCAAGACAAGTACTGTGCTTTTTTATATAGTTGAAACATTTAGGGTGACCATATCTTGCTCTCGTTGTGCATCTATTAAATACTGCCGTAAACGCGTTCTGAACGTATGGATGGTTCCCAATACCCGCAACGGTGGTGGAATATTGTTCCACACCTTAGATGCAGCATATCGGAAACTGCCTCTGAAGGCTGCTGTTCTATGAGAGTGTGTTGACAGTTGCTGCGCGCAAAACCTGGGCGCGCAATCTCGTCTACTAGCCATCCAACTAAGTTTGTCGTACAGATACTTCGGCTTCTTAGTATTGATAACACCAAAAAGAAGACAGGCTAGATGTAACTTGCGCCTCGACTTCATCTTAAGGATAGAGTGTCGGTTTAGAAAGGAGGTGACATGACTTCTAGGAGGAACCGAATAACAGAAACGAGCACAAGCATTTTGGATTCTTTGTATAAGTCTATCGGTGCGAGCTAGCAAACGCGGGCCGTAAACCGTATCAGCGTAATTTAATTTAGATAGTACCAAGGTTTCGACCAGCTGTTCACGAAGCGTTTCGGACAAGAAGGGCCTCATTTTGTATAACAGTCTCAGACGAAAGAAGCAGTTTTTCACGGAATCAGCAACGTGCTTTTCGAATCTAAGGCTGCTGTCCATACACACTCCAAGGTTCCGTGCCTCATCTACTCGCTCAATAGGCTCACCCATAAGATTCAAAGATAGATTTGCAGGTAGCCGCTTTAACTGCTGCTTCGTACCAAACAGCATGTATTTGGTTTTTAAGGGGTTTAATGCCAAACTGTTCTCATCTGACCAGGCGGAGATTCTTTCGAGGTCTTCAGTAAGGTCCCTTATAGCTGCGCCATAATCTTCTGGTCTGAAAGACAAATATAGTTGCACATCATCGGCATAAATGTGATACTTGCATTTCCGAAGGCACTTTATAATATCCGCACAGTATACTATAAAAATAATCGGACCCAAAATCGATCCCTGAGGAACTCCTCTTTCTATAGAAGAAAGAGCTGAGGTCAAGGTAGTTCCATCTGCCAAACGTAATTCCACGAGTTGCTTTCTGTCACTAAGGTAGCTGTGGAACCACTGGATTGCATTTTCGTCAAAACCGTAGTATTTTAACTTTGAAAGTAAAAGTGGGATATTAATACAATCAAAGGCACGGGAAAAATCCAGCAGCACCATCAGTGTACACATACCTTTATCTTGAGCAGCCAGAATATTGTCAGTAACATCCAGCAACGCCGTAGAAGTACTTCGCTGCTTTCTGAAACCGGATTGTAGGTCAGGTAATATTGCGTTTTCCTCCAAAAACCGAGTAAGTTGACGGCACACCACCCTCTCCATTATCTTTGACAGACAAGGCAGAATACTAATAGGCCGCAAGTCCTTAACTTCTACAGGATTAGAATTCTTTGGTAGGGGTCTGACTGTGGCAATTTTCCAATGATAAGGAAACGTAGCTGTCCATATGGAATAATTCACAATGTAGGTTATAATTGCCAAAGTGTGTGGTAAAGTTAGGTTAATCATGTCTAATGTTATGTTGTCATACCCTTCTGCATTAGACTTTAAATCAGAAATAATGCGAGAAATCTCACTTTGGTCCACTGGAGCGAGTGTGAAAACAGCTTCACTGTATTTGTGGGACTCATAGAATGCCACAAGTGACGCGCTAGCTACGGGGTTACCTGGGACAGTTAAAAAAGTTTTATTTATCAAGTCTGGGTCCCTAAAGTGCGAGGGAAGATCATGTCCTTGTTTTGTAGGTGCGTACGTTGATTTAATATTTTTCCATAGTAATTTTGGATTCTTTATTTTACTATTTACGTTGTGCCTGAAGTATGCAACTTTTTCGTGAAACAAGGAACTTTGCACTAACGATTTTAACTGTTTGTAGTAATCTTTTTTATTGTCAGCTTTAGTCATCCTGTATTTAGCTAGTGCATCATCTCGTAACCGCATCATAAGCTTTATGTTTTCCGTAATCCAGGGATACGTTACTTCTCTAATTGTGCAAGTTTTAATCGGTGCATGAAAATCAAACAATTTTATTATACAGTGATTAAAATTTTCAACCATGTCATTAATGTCAGCAAACTCAGAAATACTCTCTATGTTTAATGCCAGCAAATCCGTATAAAAACTATCCCTGCAAATATCTCTTATGGGCCGAAATCTGGTTACAAATGGTATAAATTTGTCCCGCTTTATGTGAAATTCGCTGACTATAAAGGAGTGGCCTGTAATCGAACCGAAAGCCTCCACAGTGGTGTATCTTGCCTTAAGGTCCGTGCACAAGAGGTCGATGAGAGTCTCACTTGTGTCAGTAAAGTGAGTCGGAACCGTAATCAGCTGGTCGAGACTTAGATATTTTAAGAATTCCAGTACCTTTTTGGTTTTAGTCTCCCTTATATTGAGCATGTTGACATTAAAATCACCGACCAAAATATAGTGGTCACAGTTACCTATTGTGGTAAAAGTATTTGTAATGGCGTCTAGGAATAAATCAATGTCTAACCAAGGTGGCCGGTACGCTGTACCAATGGCAATCTTTTTCCCACTAAGTGAGATTGTCAACCACATCTGCTCGACGGAATCGAACCTGGGATCGACCGTGCCAGTAACGGCACGCGCGCTCAAGCCACGGCGCAGATAAAACCCGACACCCCCACCACGGCCCGCGCGAACAGCTGTCGGCCGCGGCGTGTGACGTAGTCGATAGCCGGGCACGACCGGCGCGCGCGCCTCCTCGCCCGGCCGAAGCCATGTCTCGTTTATAGCCATAACATCGAAACTATACTTGTCCATTGCACAAATCAGATCGTCATGGCCTGTACCCAGAGAACCTGCGTTAAGAAACCCAACCTTGAGATACTTCCCGTTTTTAGGCATCATGTCTACATTGTGTAATTACTGTTGTAGTAATCATTTGATGTGTCTTGACCTCCATTCTGTGTTTAGCCAAAAAAGTATCACTTGTAGTGCTAATAATTAATAGAATAATCAATTTGCTGATAGTCATTATTAATAATAGAATAATTGCATGGTAATTTGTAAATATTGAATAGTTTATAGGAAAGTAATGTAATTTTATTTTGTGTAAATTTATAAATAGGATAGACAAAAAAGCTGAATGTATAATGAAGTGGTAAATAAATAAAAATATAAGAATGTAATGAAACCGGTTTAAGAGTCCACTGAGTTGCGCTTGCGCCGCCTTGAAACAAACATTAGGTACATTTAGAAAAATACAATCAACAAATATATTTTTTCCTATTACTAACATATACCTATGGAACCATGACACATTAACTACATGCAATAAAATACACGTCATGGGAATGTTTAACATATTATAGTACTTTAAATTAACATTAAAACAGAAAAATACGTAAATAGTGAAGCAAAAAATAACAGTCACATAAACAAAAACCTTAGGACAAATTTTGGCCGTCGGTAACCGGTACAGACACGGGCGCAAAAATGCGCTGTATATCAGCCTCGCTGCGGATTTGGGAAGCGGTGTTCCCGGGTTTCTGACGGGCAAAAATACGTCCCCGCTTGCACCATACAAATTGCCAACCAAGCCGACCCCCAGCCTCCCGCGCCATCCGAAACAACTCACGATTTTGTTTCGTAAGGCGCTCGTTGACGTAGAATCGCGCTGGTGTGCCAGGCATCCCGAGATCAGCAGAAGTCATGCCACGACGTACTCGTGCGGCCTCCAACATCTCGTTTCGAAGATCGCGACGCGCGAGGCGCACGACGAGAAAGCGCGGGCGGGACTCCACCGGCGCGGGCTGCGTTGCATTGATGCGTCTACCACCAACACGTTCGGCACTATACTATAATCACTTTGTTATTAGCAGCGGCGAGTGATAGATGTCTTATGACTCAGAATAAAATATTTAAGTGTTGTTTTTAAAGTGCGATTATATCGTGCCAGTGCATTTCAAACGTTTCATAGAATTGAAAACGCAGTGTCTAAAAGGATACTAACAGAAGGTGAGTGTCGTATCATATGGATACCTAATGGAATAATAAGACTGGCTGAAGTATGCTGTAATATTTTAATGTGATCGCGCACAAACGAGACGAGGTCTGCGAAAGATGGTATTTCAGTGTTACGTTTGGTAGACTCAAACGCGCGCGCGGTGTCCGAGTCTAGCTTCTTAAACGCGATATACATGAATATGAAATCCGAGAGGTCATCGACCTTTAAACGTTTTAACGCAGCGACAGATGTTGCGAATTTGTCAAGAAATTCTTCTAAATTATTAGGGTTTGCGGACGAAATAGGTTTTGTTACGGGTCAAACAGGTATCAAATAAAACGGGAAGGGTAAATTGGTTAATGTATGCCGTGTATTTACAGATACATATATTCAAAGGTACTTGAAACTTAAAACCTAACTAGACTTAACCTAAACCTAATCTAATTTGGACGCCAGGAGAGTTATGTTTCGGTGAACTCTGCCAACACCTCTGCCCGCTAGCTCGTATACTCAGGGACTTTGTAACGTCTCGCACAATTAAGAATTCAACTTAAAGGGCGTTGCGTGAAGCTATAACAAAGATAACAAAGTTCTGGTAAGCACCATCATAATGCTCAAACAAATAAAAGCTTCTATTTCTTAAAACTAAAACTTACCCCTATTTAGATGACACACATTCACAGTCAATCACTATTACTTTATAATATTTAAATTATAAGATATTTCCACTATGTCGGTAGATGGCGGCTCACAATGACCTTATCTTTTGAACCTACGTCCGTTCAATACCAGAGAAATGTCGCAAGTGCCCCACCTAACCCACACACATGATGAACATATTTTCGAAATTAGGACAGTCAAAATAACCAGATTGACAATCACAAAAAGAACTTGTGCAACTCGGAATCGAACTCGAGACTCCTCACTTATTTAACGACGGCGCCACCGCGCTAACCATTCGACTACGCGGTTACTTAATAGCAACGACGAAAACAAAGACTGAACTCTTCACACAATATGAATGCGCTTTCGAACATGACATATACCCCCACCGTAAAGAAAAAAAAAATTTTTTTTTTTTTACAACTTCTTCAAATCCTTAATGTGCCACATACCTATAGGTTTACCAAAAGTATTATTCAAACGGAACACCGACTCTGATAGTTTTGCTGTCACTATTGCTTTTTCATATTTTGGTGCCAATTTGGCCATAAATTTATTTTTTGCTTTCGATCTTTGTTCTTTTCCAGACAACGTCCCCTACTTGAAAAGTTTTTTCATTGCGTTTATTGTTGTAAAATTTGCTACTTCTAATATGAGATTTATACATATTTTCGATCACATTCCTATACACATTATTTCTAATTATTTGACTGTCTATGAAGGGTTTTGTGTTAACTAGCAAATCGTTGATGTCTGGAATTAAGTCCCATCCGGTATCAGAGCTAGAGGTTGAAGTTTCTCTCCCTAAAAACAAGTATGAGGGCGTATACCCGGTAGTTTCGTGTACCGCAGTTCTAATGGCGTGCGCAATTTCTTTAAGGTTGACGTCCCACTCATTATGCTTCTTTGACTTGATGTAAGATGAGATCATAGTGCCTATTACCCTATTAACCCGTTCTGTGGGGTTACTTTGTGGGTGATAATTTGGAGTAAACCAAATTTTATATTTGTACTTTAGCGCTAAGTCTTGAAATATATTTGAGACAAATTGTTTGCCATTGTCACATATGATAGCTTTTGGAGCTCCAAAAAGTAAAATCTGATTTTCCAATATTTCACATATTTTCTCTGTTTTTCCCGTTCTAAGAGGAAACATTAGAGTGAACTTGCTAAACCAACAAGTAATGACCAAAAGCATAGTATGACAGAGTTTGCTTTTCGGAAAGGGGCCCATCAAGTCCAGCGATATAACCTGCCAGGGTCCCGTGACCTCCCTATGCTTGCCCATGTGGCCCAACGGTAGCTGTTGCGGAACTTTACATTTTGCACATATCTCACAAGACTTAACGTACTGTTTGATATCGCGGATTATATGAGGCCAGTAATAAAATTGCTTCACTCTGAGAAGAGTTTTTCGGATTCCAAAATGTCCTGCTGTGGTCTCATCATGACACTCTTTTATTACCTTACCTCGCAGGTCAGTCGGTATAAAAAGTTTCCATATGGACTCACAATTAGGATACTGTCTAAGTTTCACTTTCTTAAATAAGAGACCATCACTGACCTTCCAACTTACATCACGTTCCTGACCACTTAAGATCTTGTTTACTTTTGCCTTGTACCAATCATCTTTATCAGTTTCACCTATGTGAATTGAATTAATTTCTGTGCATGACTCGACAGATCTAGAAAGGGCGTCAGGCACAGTATTAGTCTTTCCCGGTCTATGGACGATATCAAAATTAAATTGCTGAAGTTTCATAGCCCACCTAGCTAGTCGCCCGTGAGGATCTTTCATTTTATGCAACCATTGCAGTGCACTATGATCAGTTATTACAGTAAATTTTGTTCCATCTACATATGGTCTGAATTTTTCAATTGCATGAACTACACTTAATAATTCTCTTTCTGACGTGGAGTATCGCCTTCCCCTATCTGTCAGTTTCCAGTTAGAAACGCTATTGCTTGCTCATTTCCTTCAACTTTTTGGCAAAGAACCGCCCCAATACCCTTACTAGACGCATCACATTGGACTATAAATGACTTACTATAATCTGGACAAGACATAACCGGTGTCGTTGTAAGCAGTGTCTTAAGCTCTGTAAATGCCTTTTCAGCTTCATCATTCCAAATGAGCTTTTTATTTTTCTTTGTCTTAGTGAGATTGTGCAAAGGTGCTGCCACCATAGAAAAATCCTTAACAAAACGCCTATACCAGCTAGCCAGTCCAATAAATCTCTTAAGCTCTGTAATATTTCTAGGTCTAGGAAAATTTAGAATAGCTGCAACTTTATCGGGGTCAGTGCGAAGTCCTTCTTTATCTACTATATAGCCTAAAAATTTCAAACATGGCCTTGCAAACTTACATTTTTCAACATTAATAGTTAAATTTGCGGTTTTTAAAATATGCATAACTTTTTCTAATGTTTCAATATGTTCTTCAAAATTTGCCGAACAAACAACGACGTCATCAAAATATGCCCATAGTTGCAGTGGACTGCGTACTCCGGAGCGAAGGCAAGGACGTGATAGTGCTAGAAAATTGGAACAGGAGATGGAACATCACCGCGAGCGCCTACGCGCTCTGGAGGGCGAGTTGAGCCGGGAGCGTAGCTTAGACGACGGGCTACACCCCTGGCCGGAGCTGAGCGCAACAACCGCCGCGTGTCGAAGGATGACGAGCTGGAACGGTTGCGGGTCCGAGATAGAAGCCTACCTCGTGAACGCAGCCCCACAGTGCGGAGATCCCGTGAAGTACGTGGTGACGTCACGTCGCCGACACAACGGAATACAAGGTCAGACAGTCCAACTTTTACTTCCAGGGATATCATGAAAAGAGGAAGCAGTCCTCGAAGCGGGAGGCCATCAGCGCGGCCAAAGCCTCCATTCTGGCGGCAGCGGCGGCCAACGTTGGCGGGCCCTCGAGGGAGGCGACAGAGCTGCGGGCGGAGGTCGCCCGCCTCGCGGTCATTACGGAGCAACTCGTTCGGGAGAATGAGTCGCTCCGGAGGGACCTGGCGGGGATGGCTAGGGCGGCCTCGGAGGAGCCGCAGGGGGGGCCGAGTACGGCGGAGCTGGAGGGGAGCCAAGTGCTGAGCCAGGTGCGGAGCCTGGTGCGGCAGGAGCTGGCTCCCTTCCGGAGGCAGGTCTCCGTCTTGGAGGACATGATCCGGCGTTCCCCGTTGGCGGCGGCACAGAGGCCCCCGGGACAGCAGAAGGCGGCTTCGTACGCAGCCGCAGTGGCTGCTGGCCCGGGAACGTCCGGCCAGGCGAAGGCCAAGGCGGGAGCCGCGCCAGCGCCTGTGACGCCGGCGCCTGCGACGCCGGCGACTACCAAGTCGGCCCCGGCGAAGAGGGGAAGGAGGAAGGCTGGAGGGGGAGCGGCTAAGGCTGCTGCGCCAGCGGCGCCGCAGCCGCCCCCACCCCCAACCTCGGACTCGCCTGCGGCCGAGGCCGGGTGGCAGGTTGCTGGAGAAAAGCGGCAGGCCAAAAAGGCGGCCAAAAATAAGGCGAGGAGGCAGCGGCGGAAGGCCAACGCCATTGCGGCGAGGCTTCGCGCCCCGAAATCCGCGGCTGTGGTGCTTACACTGCAGCCGGAAGCGGAACAGAGGGGCGTGACGTATCTCACCGTACTGAAGCTGGCGAAGGAGGCGGTGAGCCTCCAAGAGCTGGGCATCAGCGGGGGCATCGGGGTCAGGAGGACCCTGACCGGTGCCCGCAAGCTCGAGCTCGCTGGAGCGGAGAGTGGACGCGGACGCCCTGGCCGAAAAGCTGAGGGCGGTCTTACCCGCGGACGAGGTCCGGGTGTGCAGGCCGACTAAGCGCATCGACATGCGCATAGTGGGCCTGGATGACTCCGTTACGGAGGAGGAAGTTGTGGCCGCCGTCGCCAGGACTGGGGGGTGCTCTGCCGAGCTTGTCAAGGCGGGCACCATCCGTCCTGACAACACGGGCATGCAAACCCTTGTGGTGAGCTGCCCCGTGACGGCGGCCAGAACTATGTCGGAGGGCCGGAGGCTCTTGGTGGGGTGGGTGTCTGCGCGGGTAAAACTGCTGGAACCCAGACCTCTGAGGTGCTACCGCTGCCATGTGGGCAACCACACGGGAGCTATGTGCCCCTCGGAGGTGGACCGCAGTGGACTCTGTTTCCGCTGTGGTCAGTCCGGTCATCGGGCCGGCTCGTGCGAGGCCACGCCGCACTGCATTGCATGTGCGGCTGTTGGCAAGCCGGCCGAGCACTGGGCTGGGGGAAGGGCCTGCGCGCCATCCGCCCCGACCAAGGGCAAGAGGTCCGCCGCCGCCGCCGCCTCTGCTGCCGCCGCGGCTTCCGTCGCCGCCACTGCCGCCTCTGCTGCGGGTGCTGCGACTCCTAGTACTCGGGAGGGGGCTGAAATGGAGTGCCAGTAATGGTCCCATCGCAGCCTCCTCCAGAGACAAGTCGGCCGCTGTGCCATTGCGCAGTGGCTGATGCCTGTGGACGGTGAGCGTGGGTGGCTCGCCGTCCAATACCAGGCTGAGTCGACGAAGCGTTGTGCTTCACGCGCGCCTCAAGGAGCCGTCAGCACCAGAGACGGGGCCCCATAGGGTCGGTGCCTGCTAGGGTTGCGGAATTTGTTCGAAAGAGTTACCGCGGCCCTGGAACGCAAAGGGCACATGGAGGAGCACGGGTGGGTTTTAGTCAGTAAAAGTCTGACACTCCCTACCCCTCCACCCAGGGCGGGAGGGTTCATTTGATGATTTCCCATCCAAAAAAAAAAAAAAAAAGGGATATCATGAACATTATAAATTCTATAAATAACATTGAGTCTCAGTCTCGGCCGTTAACGGTGGCATCCCCGACGCAGAATTTTAATAACAATAATAATATAAACCACAAAAATATTCTACCTAACTTTGACCCTTCTTCAAAGGGACAACGCATTGATATTTGGCTAAAGAAAGTGAATGAATGTGCCACTGTTTACGGTTGGGACGAAAGAACCACTATACATTTTGCTATGCAGAAACTGCAAGGATTAGCCAAAACGTGGTGTTCGCGCTTGCTCAAATAACAGACTGGGCTGGCAACATTGCGCGCGCCAGCAAGCTACGCGCCATTGTATTATCTGTGCACCGGGTCACGTGATCAGCATAAAAATTAACTTCCTTCCTTTTTCTTTTTGCTCCGCCATTGTGCAATCATTGTAATTCTGTCTGTACAAGTAAAAATATAAAATTCTCGTATTATCCATGAGTTTCACTTAGAAATTACAATCTTGTGCTTAAACAAGTAATTTGGCGACCGTGACAGGACATTTCAGGTCATTTCAGGAAATTCTACAATGTTTAAACGAAATTAGTACGAGTTGCGCATACGCCATGCTCGACGATTCGGAGTTATTTGGAAAACGACAATAATTGGAGGCTACCAAAATACATGCAGCCAGCCCTGGGCTTCCGTGTCAACGAATCAGCTAAAGATCGTACTGGAAATCCATGGAGTCAACAAATCACCAAGCTAAGTGCCTTCCTTTGTTCCGTTTTACCTCATCCAGTACAGCCTATTTCCAAATTCCATACATAATCCCTTCCAAAATACCTATAATCCAATAACTAGCTTCTGTTTGTGCTATTTTCCCTAGATTTAAAAGTTTTTATCGTGCCAAATAGGTATGTAGGTAGAAGTACCTACATATACCCCCACTATATTATAATGAATTTATTTTTCCAAATTCACTTTAATGTTCATTAAATTCATTCGCAAAATAACGTACGTTCAAACGTATCAAATAAATAAATCTAAATGTTAATTGTCATTCTCCTGCCTTATTATTTTTGGTATTTTCTCCATATTTAGTCGATTCGCCGAAATTTCCAGGGCCAAGTCACTCGACAGTCTGCAGCCTTCCTTGCCCGCTTACCCGTTTGCTGAATGAGGCACTGCAGCTAGCCAAGGCGAGGTTCCCGGGAAATTCCACCGAAGGGAGGAGCGTGAGAGAATGATTATTTTATTCCTTTTCTAAATTTGTTTGGACATTGTCGGTAGTTATATTCTAGTACCATCGGTTTGAAGTCAAGTTAAATATTGAGTTTACATAAGTTTATATTTGGATTACATTTCAAAATGTCGTATGAGAGCATCGATAAGTCCTCTGCCAAGGCATCTTTAAAAGAGTTACTTGCCAAACGTAGTTCAATTAAAGGTCAAATTACAAAATTTAGGAACTATTTAGATAAAATTATGAAACTACCTGAATTATCAAATATAGAACTTGCGGAATTAAACTTAAGATCAAATAAGTTTCAAGGATTATCGACAAGGTTTGATGATTTGCAGACAGAGATTGAAGTTTTAAATGCTTCAAATATTCAAGTAGAACTTGATGAACGAGACCGCATTGAACAGGACATAGTTCAAAATATAGCTATAGCGCAGACGAAGCTACAACAATACACTAGTGAAGATGATGGTAAACGCCGTCAATCAATTTTTGTAAATGCGGACTCAGATCATCAAAACTTGGGCTTTAGATTGCCTCAAATACAGATTTCAAAGTTTGATGGATCACCCTTCCGCTGGCTTGAATTCAGGGACACCTTTCTTAGTTTGATTCATAGAAATGAGCGCATTCAAAACGTACATAAATTTCATTATTTAGTTTCATATCTAGAGGGTGAAGCTGCTCATGTTATATCAAACCTCGAAGTATCCTCAGCTAATTACCAAGATGCTTGGAAACAAGTTTGTGAGCGATATGATAACAAAAGGATACTCATGAACCACCACTTAGATTCTTTAATAAATATTCAACCAATAACACGTGAGACAGACAAATCCCTACGGTGTTTAGTTGATAACGTCACCAAAAATCTAAGAGCCTTAAAGAGTTTAGGTCTACCTACAGAGTACTGGGACATGTTACTAATATTTATTTTATTGCTTAAATTGGATCTTCGTACCATACTAAAATGGGAAGAGCATCGCAACACTATAGATTGTGAGAATGATGTGCCCACATTGGAGCAATTTAATAAATTCTTAATTGACCGCGCTAATGTACTAGAATCATTTAATCAGAATAAATGTATAAACAATAATAACAATAATTCAAAATCACAACAAAACTCACGTCCCTTGTCTAATCAATCTTACTCAAATAACAGTAAATCTTCTTCAAATAAATCAAGCCGTAACCAAAATACTAATGTTTTGGCATCCACTTCACAAGCTAATTCATCAACTGTCTATCTGTGTGTAGTATGCAATGGAAACCATAGGATTTATGACTGTCCCACTTTCAAATCAAAATCCATTAAAGAGAGAAGGGCATGCATTTCTCAATATAAGTTGTGTACAAATTGCTTGCGCCAAGGTCATCCTGCTTCTGAGTGTGGCATGGGCTCGTGTCGGCAGTGCAACCAAAGGCATAATACTCTTCTTCACGATCCTAGCGTGTCAGCTAACTGCAACACAATAAACGCAAACAACGATAGTAAAGGTGAGACCATAGTAACTTTCTCTCAACAAAATAATGTACATATATTTTTGTCTACGGCTATTATAGAAGTTTACAATCCTCTAAACAATAAAACCGAAAGAGTTCGTGCGCTGTTAGATAGTGGCAGCCAATCTTCTTTCATTACAAAATCCCTGCAACTTAAATTAGGTTTAATATGTAATCCATTGAATGCATTAAATGTTATAGGAATAGGTAACAGTCAATGTAACACAGTATCAGAAAGTTGTGTTACCCATCTAAAATCAATCCATGGTACTTACCAAGTTAAGTTATCGTGCTATGTTCTCAACCAACTTACTGGAGACATTCCAAAGGCCTCCATCGATATACGAAGTCTGAAATTACCAAAAGGTATTATGTTAGCTGATCCTAAATTTAACGAACCTGCTTCCATTGAGATACTCATTGGCGCAGATATTTTCTGGGACTTACTTGTCAGCGAACAACGCTCTCTAGGCCCAAATAATCCTAAATTACAAAATTCTAAATTAGGCTGGCTTGTTGCCGGCCCCATCAGTGCACAAAAATACACTCAAAATATTCAAAGCAATCATGCAATTGTTTCAAACAACAATATGGATGAAATGCTAACTAAATTCTGGCAACTCGAGTCTCTTCCTCAAAGGAAGGTCCTCAGTGCCAACGAAATAACATGTGAAAATCATTTTCAAAAAACCACGACTCGTCTGAGTAATGGCAGATTTAGAGTGAAGCTACCACTAAAGGATTCACCTGACTGTCTCGGCGATTCTTATACTCAAGCTAAAAAACGTTTCCAAAATCTCGAAAAAAGATTTAGAAAAAATCCGACACTAAAGTCACATTATGTAGAATTTATACGTGAATATTCAAGGCTAGGGCATCTCTCAGTGTCACCTATTGCTATTCCAAATCCTTCATATTTTTTATGTCATCATGCTGTATTTAAGGAGGAGAGTGAGTCCACCAAGATTCGTGTAGTCTTTGATGGCTCAGCTCCTACAACCTCTGGCTACTCTCTAAATGACATCTTAATGGTTGGGCCTAATCTGCAGAATTCTCTATTCTCCATTCTAATTAGAGCACGTCAATATAAGTACATTTTGACTGGAGACATAGCTAAAATGTATAGACAAATAGCTATGGATCCAATTGATTGTGATCTGCAATTAATATTATGGAGAGAAGATGAGTCGCACCCCATCCAAACTTTACGTTTAGATACTGTCACTTACGGTACTGCAAGTGCCAGCTATCTTAGCACTAAATGTCTATGGCAAGTGGGAGAAGGGTGTGATGACGAATTAATCAAAACTATTATACAAAATGACTTTTTTGTCGACGATGTCATTACAGGCTCAGACAATGAAGATCAACTAAAATACATTCAAAAGGCACTTTCAAGTGCTCTAAATGCAGCTTGTTTTCCCCTAAGAAAATACAAAACAAATTTACCTGAATTATTTCATAACATAGAAATTAATACAAAGGAAAAACTAACCTTGAGTGAGTCCTCCAGTACTCTTGGTCTAGGGTGGGATTCAAGTAATGACACGTTCAATTTTCCTGTAAAAATAAATAATATAAAAAACACAATTACAAAAAGATTTATAATGTCGCAATCACTTCGCATTTTTGATCCACTTGGGTTATTAAGTCCATGTATAATTCAATCTAAGATATTAATTCAAAAATTGTGGCTCAAGGGAATTGATTGGGATCAACCTGTACCTGTCGATATGCAGGAAAGTTGGAATGAAATTTTAAAAAACTTACCGTTGCTTGCAGATCTTCATATTCCACGTAGAGTGCTTGGTGACTCACCAAAATTCATAGAACTACACTCGTTCAGCGACGCTTCACAAGTTGCTTACGGAGCTTGTATCTACATGAGAACGCTGAACGAAAACGATGAGGTCACAGTAAGATTATTATGTTCTAAATCTAAGGTGGCTCCTATAAAACCCACCACCATACCTCGCCTCGAGCTTTGCGCAGCATTGTTAGCAGCAAATTTATGTCGGTCTGTTACTGAATCCTTAAGATTTAGTCCTACAAAATTTACTCATTGGTGCGACTCTAATATCGTACTATGCTGGATAAATAATGATCCAAGTAAACTAAAAACATTTGTTGCAAATAGAATAGCTGAAATTTTGGATTTAACTAATCGCAAGGATTGGCGTCATGTTCCCAGTGACGTTAATCCCGCTGACCTAATCTCTCGAGGTATGAACGCTCATCAACTTCTTGACAATACGATGTGGTGGCAAGGCCCATCCTTTTTATATAGTGATGAATCAAAATGGCCAAAACTTCATCAAGGTCAAAACATTGAGTTACCTGAAATAAAGAGTCACTATGTTAATGTGCCTGAATCCACCTTCGATTTCAAGATATTTTCAAAATTTTCCAAATTACAAAGAACGTTTGCATATATTTTGCGTTTTCTACACAATTCAAAAATTTCAAATAGGAATAATCGCTTATCTGGCCCATTAACAATGAAAGAATTAAATGATTCCTTTATTTTTGTTTGTCGAGTGGCTCAGAAGCAATCCTTTCCTCTTGAATATAAGAGAATTCAATCAAACTTATCATTATTACCCAAATCTAAATTATTACCTCTATCACCTTTTTTTGAGCCCTCAACTAATTTAATAAGAGTTGGGGGGAGATTACATAATTCCAATTATTCGTTCGATAAAAAACATCCAATACTCTTGGAAGCTTCTCATTACGTAACAAAACTTTATTTTGTACACGAACACTTACGAAGTCTACATGCTGGTCCACAGTTATTGCTGGCGACGGTCCGAGAGACTGTGTGGCCCGTGAACGGAAGAAGATTAGCTAGAAGCGTTGTAAGGCAATGTGTTACTTGCGTGCGTGTTCGTGGGCAAACCATATCCCCAAAAATGGGTAACTTGCCAACAAGTCGTGTTAACGTTGATTTTCCTTTCAAGTCTGTTGGAATTGACTACGCCGGTCCTTTTTTTATATTAAACCGCAAGGGACGTGGCGCAAGACTAGTAAAGTGCTACTTATGTTTATTCATTTGCTTACGTTTTAAATGCGTTCATTTAGAACCCGTCAGCGACTTGAGTAAAGAAGCTTTCATTATGACATTTCGTCGATTTATTGCCCGCCGCGGCAGGCCAGCGGAGGTTTGGTCTGATAACGGACGAAATTTCGTAGCCGCTGCTAAAGAAATAAGTAGTTTTAAACAAATAGTGAATCTCTCTCTCAGTTTGCAACAGGAGAAGGAATAAAATTTTCATTTATACCTGCTTACGGCCCTCACTTCGGTGGAATTTGGGAGGCTGGAATCAAGGCTGCCAAATATCACGTCAAAAGAGTCATGGGACATTCCCATCTTACTTTCGAGGAAATAGGTACCCTATTCGCACAAGTAGAGGCAGTTTTAAATAGTCGCCCCTTGTGCCCTATGTCTTCATCCCCTGACGATTTCCTATCCTTATCCCCAGGGCACTTCCTGATTGGCAGACCACTCAATGCACTGCCAACTCCAGCTCAAGATGATTGCAAAACCAACCATCATAACCGGTACGCTCGCCTGGAGCAAATAAGGCAAGATTTCTGGAAGCGCTGGCAAAGGGAGTACATCACTGAACTTCATCAACGCACTAAATGGAAGACTGATGACAAGAAGCTAAATATCGGAGACCTAGTTATCTTACAAGAAGACAATACGCCACCACTCCACTGGCGCCTCGGACGTGTCGCCAGACTTTTTCCTGGACCAGATGGTATATCTCGAGTCGCAGATATCAACACAGCAAGAGGCTGCGTGCGTCGATCACTAGTTCGCCTGTGTCCCCTGCCTATTTGTGAGGATATTCAAGGTTGAAGATCTACGCCCTTCAACGGGGGGAGCTTATGTTCGCGCTTGCTCAAATAACAGACTGGGCTGGCAACATTGCGCGCGCCAGCAAGCTACGCGCCATTGTATTATCTGTGCACCGGGTCACGTGGTCAGCATAAAAATTAACTTCCTTCCTTTTTCTTTTTGCTCCGCCATTGTGCAATCATTGTAATTCTGTCTGTACAAGTAAAAATATAAAATTCTCGTATTATCCATGAGTTTCACTTAGAAATTACAATCTTGTGCTTAAACACGTGGTATGAAAGTTTGAACTCTATACTATTCAGTTCGCGCGAAAAACTGAAGTCATTGGGTCAGTGATCAAATACAATAAAGCACAAAAAGCAAAAAAAGGGATGCCATTAAATACCAACGAAATTAAGATAAAGGGAGCCCCCAGGAATATTTATGTATCTGATTCTCTGACAGTTGAGACATAACGACTATTCTACTTGTCCCGACAACTTACTAAACAACGAGGTTTTCATGGATGCTGGATTTCTTTTGGAAAAATATATATATGTACTTACGGAAGAATGAGGGTGACTCACCCATTTACATTAAAAACACCGAAGATTTAGATAATATTATATGACTACTCATGTTTTCAGCTAAACTACTTGCTATTGTTTTTAAAATATGGCTTAGAACTTATGTTAATACACTGCACATCATTCATACACATACTACATCTTTAATCCTTTTCTCACTTGTTAATATTAAGCAAACAAATGTAATAAAACAACACATACACACACATCTATTCTTACATAAAATCATATTCAGGTTCCATAGAAACAAACAAATAGTACAAAAGGGCATCTATATCACAGTAAAAATATGGAACAGTATGGAAACTAAGCCCATTTGTTGAAATAATTACCTACGCTCCAGTAGAGAGTTAGGGTTGTCACTTTTAATGTTTGTAATAAGTAAGTGTTTTCTTGGAACGAAGTTCTTTAACATGGCTTGCGGTAGGAGTTGACTGGGAGAAATAGTCACGCGAAAATGTTATGCGTTAGTGCATGTTATTCCATGCGACTTTCTTCTTTGGTCAAAATGTAAATAATGCCATTGTAAAAAAAAAAATACAAACTGAATATTTTTTATCATTTATATGCCATTTTATTCCATTTCAATTGTACCTAATATCTCATATCTGCCCTAAAATTTTGATGAAGGATTTCTGTATGTTGAAAAATTATTGTTACTTATTTTGTGAAGTAAGTAAGTTCCAATGTGTATGTTTCGAAGGCTAAATTTCCTTTGACAAGACTAGAATATAATGTTTTCGTCAAATTATGGTCATTTATTTTTTCATACTCATAAGAATTCATTTATTCCATAATAATTATGTTATATAAATTATAATACAATATAAATTACAATCAGTCTTCGGTATAAGGATTTAATTCTAGTATTAAAAATCTGTGCTCAATTTTTGCAAAACGAAAACCTGAGTGGCCCATCTATAGCCATTATAATAGCGTAGGTATTATCTATGAACACGGCACCCGCCACTGAGAGCACCGCGGAGGTCCCTTAGAGGCCTCGTAGAAGTGCGCGTCTGTGTGAGTGTGCCGTTTCGACCGTTTGTTCGTAGTTTCTGTACTGTTCCATATTTCTACTGTGTCTATATGTTGAGTATAAACTCGTTGGAATGAATCTATGTTCTTGTTTAATATTTAGTGGTATTAGAACCGGACTGTGCAAAACTGTCATTTTCCTCTTAATAATATATAAAACCGAAAATAGTCCTAAACTTTCTTCGTCCTTCTCAAATTGTCCTACAAAAATTTTATATACCAACATTCGCTATGGTAAATGATTTATTGAATAACTAGCTGCTTCCCGCGACTTCGTCCCCGTGGAATCCCCGATTTTAAAACATTCTTTATCGCTGCTCCGCTCCTATTGGCTTAAGCGTGATGATATATAGCCTAAAGCCTTCCTCGATAAATGGTCTATCCAACCCAAAAAGAATTTTTCTATTCGAACCAGTAGTTCCTGAGATTAGCGCGTTCAAACAAACAAACAAACTCTTCAGCTTTATAATATTAGTATAGATTTAGATCAATTTAATGCTTCTGTCTCTTTGAGTTGTACCCCAGAAAATTGCTCCAAATACATGCCAATAGCTACTAACTACCTAAAAATTGTACAGCAAAATATACGTAGTATTATTTGTAATTTCAATGAACTTTCAATACTTCTGTCCAGACTTAGCTTCAAATGCGACGTCATAGTCTTATCCGAGTGCTGGCTTCGTCAGGTGTCAGATCTTCCTATTGTAAGTGGGTATAACTCTTATAGGACGAACCGAATCTTTAACCAAAATGACGGAGTGGTAGTCATGGTCAGTAACGAACATTATTACACAGTAGAAGAACCACTTGTGGATGAATGCAACTGTCTGCTAATTAAATTTGGGACTAACATAGTTATTGTAGCAATCTACAGGTCACCGTCTTTTAAAAACTTTATACCTTTCTGAAATCACTCCACAAAATTCTTGCACAGTTGCAATCATTTCAAAATATAATAATAGTAGGCGACATTAATATAAATATATTGAATACTGATAATAATGTTTCGTCATATTTAGATATTACTTTATTCCACGGTTTACTCCTGGCAAATAACCTACCTACTAGAGGTAATAGCTGCCTGGATCATGTTCTAGTTAAAAGCAAATTACAGTCCTTTACATTTAACCTTAACACGACAGTGGAAGATCATGACTGTATTCTTTTTTGTCTCAAGCAAGGGGGCTCAAAGAAACCTTTAAGTGGAAGAGAAATCAGGAAGCTTGACTGGACCGGGATTATCTCTGACTGTGAAAATTTAGATTTCAGTCAAGTTTATGCTGAAAATGATTTAAATGTTGCAACTAATAAGCTTATCGAATTATTATATAAACTAACAATTAAACATAAGTCGATCATTAGGATGCCACGAAATAAAACTACCTTAAAACCCTGGATAACGCCAGGACTTTTGAAGTGCATCAAAAATAGGGACAATATGCACATTAAATCTAAAAGAGAACCAAGTAATGAGATACTAAGCATAACATACAAACGATATAGGAACTACTGCAATAATCTTCTTAAAAAAATAAAACGACAATATGAACAAAACCAACTGAACATGGCTAAAGGTAACTCCAAATTGTTGTGGGACTCCATTAAAACTATAACAAATCTTAATAAAAATCGTGCATTTCCAGAAGAACTACTACGTACAGATCAAAGCCCTCAATCATCAATTAATAATGTCAATACCTTCTTTTCTACAATTGGTAAGATACTAGCTCAGCGCATACCATCGAACGTGCCACCTTTCAATAACTCCGCTGAATTCAGGAGCGCATCCCCTAGCAACTCATTCGCACTACTCAAAGTAGATAGTATCGAAGTTAAAACTGCTATCTTGAATTTAAAGAGTGAATGCTCACCTGGGTGGGACAACATATCATCTAAACTATTGCAAAATATTGTGGATTTTGTGGCTCCCGTTCTCACTGATCTCATAAACCGTTGCTATGAAACAGGCGTCTTTCCTCAAGCACTAAAAAAATCAATTGCAATCCCCATACATAAGGCAGGGGATACAGGCTGTGTCAACAACTACAGGCCCATCTCTATCCTTTCTTCACTATCGAAAGTATTTGAGCGTACAGTCGGTGATAGCAATTAACTGACCCCCTAAAAATTAAACGAATTTGAACCTTTTGCTTGTTAGCAATAAGACAACTGGTTCAACGTCTACGATCAATAAAATAGTTATTCGAATTTGATCTTTAATACGCAGTGTTAAGGTAGGTATGATCTTGAATATTATTTTAACTTGTAATATAATACGTAATTTCGATCACGTTAAATATGTTTCGAGTGGTCTAGTGGTGACTGTAGTGAGCTGACAAATCGAGATTGTGAGTTCGTAACCAGCGTGATTGGCGCGTATTTTATCTGTTTTGTAAATTTATTTTAAGTTATAAATAATAAATTATAACTTTAGCAACAAAAAAAAAAACGAACAGAAATAAAAAACCAAAATGATGGTAAAAACGATTATATTTTATAAAAAAAATATTATAAGAATAACATAAATGATATTGATGACGACACGAAGATGATAATATTTACATACTTACTATTTTACTAATAACGTTGTTAACTGCACTGAGTTTAATGTAGTGAATCAGCATGTTATAATATTTAGAAATATAGGTAAGTATGTAAATGATACTCCCTGTCCTCGACGAAATCCTTCCTATCCTTTGCTATATCCTAAACTACTCAATATCCCATGGAAAGAAAGAAAGAGAAAGAAAGACTGGTTTCGCAGTTACCTGTATGGCCGCCGGCAGCGTATATGCATAGAAGAATGTAGCTCTTCCTGGTGTTATACAACTGCCGGTGTACCTCAGGGTGGCGTTTTATCTCCTTTACTCTTCGCAATATTTATAAACGCTATCTCTAAAAAACTTCTTTCTTTCTACCACCTTTATGCAGACGATTTGCAAATTTACAAACAAGCTCCCCTTGCAGATTTGGCTGATGCAATTAATGCAGTAAACAAAGATTTGGCTACAATTTGCGAGTGGAGTGAGGCAAATGGGCTTCAGGTAAATCCGTCGAAGACACAGGTCATTGTTGTTGGTAGCTCTAGGACGATTCCAAAAGTAAATTGGTCACTGCTTCCCCAGGTAAATTTTAATGGAACTATTATTCCAATATGCGAGACGGTTAAGAACCTTGGGGTTTGGATCGATAAAAATCTGTCTTGGGGTCCACAGCTCCAGCACATCAGCCGCAAAATTTATGCATCTGCTGGGTCTCACGGCCGATTGCGGAACTTTCTTCCCACTGCCACTAAAACTGCGCTTGCACAGTCCCTTCTGATTCCTATCCTTGACTATGCTGATGTCAGCTATCTCGATCTCACTCAGGCACAATTAGATAAACTTGAGCGTCTTCAAAACCTTTGCATAAGATTTATATTTGGCCTGCGCAAATATGATCATATTTCTGAATTTCGCACAAAGCTCAAGTGGCTACCCATACGTCTTCGCCGGGATTCTCATATTCTATTTCTGCTCTATAGTATTCTGTTTAATCCTACAACCCCCTCTTATCTTAAAGAACGTTTCAAGTTCCTTCATGACACACATAATAGATATCTGAGGTCATCGGAAAATTTGAGACTAGAGATGCCGATACATTCCACCAGCTTTTACGACAAATCATTTACGGTTCAAGCGGTGCGGCTATGGAATGCCCTGCCCGTGTCGGTAAGGCGTGCTCAATCTTTGTCCATTTTTAAAACAATGGTCAAAAATCACTACCTCTCTCTTTAAATCGTTTTTATTTGTGTTCTATTCTTTTTGTTTTATAATTATTATTGTATATATTTATCTATCATGTATTTATTGTATATATAATAAGTACACCAAAGACTACCTACAGTACTGTATTTCCTTTTTCTCTTTCAAATCCATCCAAAGGTTGTCTTGAAAAGATCGCTTTTAGCGATAAGGCCGCCCATTGTGTCACCCTATGTAATGTTTTCTTTGTATATATTTTCTGTAACTTGTATGGTGTACATAATAAAGAGTATTCTATTCTATTCTATTCTATTTCATAACAATAACATCACCACATTAAATATCATTTAACTGAATAAAACGGCATTATACGTTGAAGTTCTACCTATATAGAAATACTTCGTTAAAATTATAACAATAGTTAATTTAACACACACACTGACATACGTTAGTATTGTTTGTGACCAACACTAGTTACTCAAGTCATTTATAATATGCTTTTAATAGCGAAGTGGAGCACCATTTTTTTCTATTACTTGTTGCAAGCGGTCCCGCATACCGCGCACCATATCCAACAACAATCACTTCCTCTCATGAATGGTTTTGGTCCAGGACGCATAAATTATTCCTAGACAACCAAACGTTTCTTTTTTTCCTCTTTCTTGGGAGATAATATGAGAAATTATTCCAAATCCTGGTAAAATTAAAATATAAACTTCTGGATGACCAAAAAATCAAAATAAATGTTGGTATAGAATTGGATCTCCTCCTTTTTGAATATTAAAACCACACGTCAAACGTCTTAGCCACAATCTGGCTGTATTTCTCTGAAACAACACAATAAGCATAATTTTAGTAACGAATAGGTAAACATAATTTATCGATTAAGTTTGCAAAAATACGTTTATCAATTTAGATAATATAAATCAAATTAGACCTATAAATGATCTCAAATTAGACTCATAATGAAACATAGTTAATTGTCTATTATTCTACATTCACCGGCTTTTAAGCCAACTAACCAATTAAGGAACAACTATAATTATAAATGAAGCATAAAAAAGAATACACTTACCGCTATATTAAGTTTCGTAGCAATCGCTTTAATACCAACATTCTCCTCATGCAAATAGATTATTTTAAATAATCACTCAACTCAACTTGGACATGACGATTAAACTATCAAAACTGATAACAATTAATAAAAAGGAAAAAAGCGTGGATTTTTACAATTTAGTAAGGCAAGGTAAAAATGTTCGCGCGTATTCACTGCTATTTGTGCATAGAATATCTTGTTCAATTTATTCTTCTACCCCATATTCCTAATGTCATATCTATAGCAGTTTTGGTTGAATACGCATGTTGACGTCTAACTACCCACTTATTAAAATAGGTGAACAGTTATAAATAAATGACCTAATACCAACCTCTTAAAGCTCAAGTTTGCGTATCAAAATTATTTATTGTTTCTGTTCAACGAGTAATGCTAGTCTGATAAACTCATGCATATTGAATAACGTTTAATGTTATGAGCATAGGGTCGAGTAATTTTTAGGGGGGTCAGCTAATTGCTATCACCGACTGTACTATAAATTGTAGACTAGTAAAATTCTTAGAGTCAAATAAATTTTTTGCTGAAACACAATATGGTTTTCGAGCATGCAAATCGACCGATGACGCTATTCACACTTTTTCTGATTTTGTGGTAAAAAAACATTGATGAAAACAAAAAATGCCTTACCATTTTTCTCGATCTTGCCAAAGCTTTTGACACAGTCTGTATCCCCACCCTAATTCGTAAATTAAATAATATGGGTATACGGGGAAATGAGCTGAAATTGTTAGTAGACTATTTGTCCGATCGCACGCAGCGTGTAAGAATCGGAGACCACTTGAGTGATGAACTTCCTATCGGACATGGAGTTCCTCAAGGAAGTATTCTTGGCCCCACCTTGTTTCTTTGTTATATAAATGAATTGTGTCAACTTAAGCTAGATAACTGCAAAATAATATCTTACGCAGATGACACAACTCTTACTTTTAAGGGGGATTCTTGGGAAGAAGTATATTACTTAGCTCAGTTACGTTTGAACACGGTCTGCCACTGGCTTGCTGCAAATTCTCTGACACTTAACGCAGATAAAACAAAATAAGTATATTCCTTTTTCAATCAGAAGTGCAGAAACCTTCTTACAAGATAAGCCTCTCATATATGTCCATCAGTGTTCTTTTCCTCCTTTAAAATCAATGTAACTGCTCAACTATACAACCAACACAAAGTATTCGCTATTTGGGTGTAACTATTGATAAAAGATTTTCCTTTGATGAACATATTCACAATTTATGTAAAAGAGTAAGAAAACTTACGTATATCTTTAAACAGCTTAGACACGTAGCAAATGGTGATACAATAAAAATGGTATACTATGCCCTTGTCCAATCTGTACTGACTTATTGCATAACAACATGGGGAGGTGCCGGTAAAACTAGAATGTTGGAAGTGGAAAGAGCCCAAAGGCTGATCCTAAAAGTTGGCCTTTCCAAAACTCGACTCTTCTCCACTACAGCACTGTATCAGGAAGCTGAAGTCTTAACTGTTAGACAGATTTATATCCTTTTTACTATTCTGCGGCAGCATTCAGATCCATCTTCTTTCGATCTTTCCAAATTGACAACGAGAAGGCGCTTCGCAATATGTAGCACCATTAAAGCTAATACAGTTTTTGCCCAAAAATTTTATACTTTCCGAGGGCCTGAACTATATAATAAGTTAAATAAAGAAATAGGTATTTTTAATTACAATCGATCAAAATGTAAAGAAATATTAACAAAGTGGCTAATAAAATTGAGCTATACTAAAACAGAAGAGCTACTAGTCATAAAAACGTAACAGGAATGAAATGGTGTATCCTTGTATACAATACCTTATTTTCAAAACCATTCTTCTATTTTGACACGTACTGGAACCCACTTCCTAACCCTCCCAATACATACACAAAGACGCAAAAACATACTCACTCATACACATACACACTCTTTCATCTACCCCTCACCCTTATCCCACATGTATCTCTAACACACCCACACAGATACAACACAGACACTTAACACAAATTTAAGATTATAGTATTATTATATTCTGTGATAATAGTGCAGCTTCCTGATTAATGTCTCATGGAGAACACAATCGAATGCCTTGGATAAATCGCAAAAAATGCCCAAAGCATTGCATTTGTCCTCCCATGCATCATAAATATGTCCTAACAGTTCAATGCCGGCATCGGCTGTTGAACGACCCCGTGTAAAACCAAACTGTTTGTAAAATGTGCTAATTGCAATGTTGTGATTAACGAAGTTGTAGCCTTCGTCCATAACAAAATATCCGTGATGGACGATGAAAGTATAAGCAGAATCTATGCGAGCGCTTTCTCTGAAAGTGATATTGTAATGGCAAAGAAGTTGCTGTTCGAATCCCTACCGACAAAGAAACGTAAGATAACGCGGAGGAAGGCGGGGAAAAATGTTCGAGACATAGACGACATCATCTGTCTGATCCGCGGTACCGACTCCGAGGATATGCCAGTCTTCGTAGCCCGCGATCCTGAGAAGTTACCCCCAGTTCTGTTCGACCATGTCGACGTGACGAGGTTATTGAAAGACATTGTTAAGCTACGGCAAGATCTCGACATGATGAAAGAGGATTATGCTACTGTTAAGCAGGTAGACCAGTTGAAAAGTGAGGTGCAGCATCTTTCATCAGGGTGGTGCAATGTAAACCCCAAAAGAGGTGCATATCCCCCCAGACTCACAAGCTATGAGTGCGATAGCCGTCCCATGGGATTGCCGCTACAGTGCAATGAGCAAACATTATTAGAATCTACACTAAAATCCAGTATTCACAATATCTTGGAACATCGGATATTAGAGGGTAGTAGTGAATCAACGCCACAAAATAAGCAATGCGGTCCGACCGTTGAAATACAAGACGCAGCTGCGATGACTCATGTCGCGAGTCAGCTGATCGAGTCGCTCGCGTCTCTTCCCGCGCAGTCCGCGGCCGTTCCTCCTTCGGTGCTCTGTGCGGCCGACGGGGCTTTGTCGCCGTCGTCCCCCGTGGCAACCGGTGGCTGTGGTCCCCTGCCCCCCGACCCACTGCTGCTGGCCGCAGCCACCGTCACCCAACTCGGCCGTGGTCACACACGGTCAACAAAAATGGATCCAGCCCTATCACACCAAAGCAGAAATCGTTGGCGAAGATTGTCCGAGAAGGAAAATGGAAGACACAGACCCCGAGCGACTAGGATTCGTGTCCAAAACAAAAGATCACGAAATCGTTTCATTGGGAAGCGAGGAAAAGCAATTCCTGAGCCTGGAAGCAGTTTTATGGCAGCGGAAACTAAGGTTCCCATGTACATTTATAATGTAGCTAAGGGCGTGTCTGTGTGTGACATTAGTACCTACATTATGAAGAAAACTAACATTGATGTTAAAATTGAAAAAATGAACATGAAATTAGCAAAGGATTATGAGTCATACAAAATATTCGTGCCTAAACATTCGTTAATAACAATCGCTTTACAAATCTTTATATGTATTTATATTATAGAATACTTTACTGTTTTAAAACAAGCTAAATAGTATTTAATTACTTGCACAAGATAACATTTGCATTGTAAAGTTTGCACTTTGCATCGTTAGTAGAATTTTATTTATATTTATTAACCGACTTCTAAAAAAGGAGGAGGTTCTCAATTCGGATGTTTTTATGTTTTTTTTTTTTTTTTTTAATGTTTGTTCGCGCATAACTCCGTCGCTTGCCAACCGATTTGAAAAATTATGTTTTTGTTCGAAAGGGTGTACTTCCCAAATGGTCCCATGAAAATTTTATCGAAATCGAACAAGCGGTTTTTTTTGTTAATTTCAATAAATGATAGCAAATCTGTCGGGAAAGCTGAAATCGCATGTTTGTTTATTGTTTACACCAATTTATACCACGTACGCTGTGATGGGTATGTTTAGCTGGGAGTGAACCACTAAAAAGTGAAAAATAAAAAACTTTTTACAAAAAATAAAACCGACTTCTAAACAAAAAAACCAAAAAGTATAAAATAACTTTAATTTCGGAAGTCGGTGTGTTCAACAACAAAAAAGCAACCAAAAACACCGAGAGAACTTTTTGGTTTTTTTGTTTAGAAGTCGGTTTTATTTTTTGTAAAAAGTTTTTTTTTAATTTTATTTGTATTTTAGTATGGCAGGATAAACCTGGGTCAGATGCCCCTTGGAAAAGTTATATAGATTTTTTTACCATGAAATCACCTTCTTAAGAGAAACATTCTCGTAAGTTATCAGACCTCTGTTTGCATTAGTTTTTCAAATAAAATAATTTTTATTTATTTATTTGGGAAAACAAACAATTGTACAAATGTATGTTACAGTCAAGTATGGCATGACATATGGGTATATGTACAATCCACGACGTTTCCACATATTACTTGTGTACATTATTAATTAGGTAGGAAAGTAACAATTACATGTAAATACTATGACAAACATTAAGCTTATAAACTAATGAAGATTTGTTTTGTTATTTATCATCGCACAAACTCTCAATAATTTTTTTCTTGAAATTGCTTTGAGATAGAAAGAAGATATCCAAATGACAGAAGTGCTTATTATACATTTTTACTAGTCGACGGAGTGGAGCTCGCTCACCAGCATTTGTTCGACTCGTAGTCGTTGCAAAAAGCGGGTAAGCACGAACCTCCCGTCTAATTATGGTTCTAGGGACGACATAAGAAATACCATTTGTTAGTTCGATACAGTTAAACTTATTATGAACCAATCCGTGAAGTATCATGGTTTGAAATAGTAGGCGTTTTTAGTGACTCCACGTAAGACAGGGATATGAGGTGACATTTATATTGCATAGCTCGTATATATTTACGTTGAACGCCTTCAATAGCTTTAACATATGTATCGTAGTAGGGGTCCCATATTATACAACCGTATTCCAGCTGCGGGCGAACCAAAGACTTTAACAGTTGTAAGTACGTAGCCGGGCGTTTGAAATCAGTAGAAGCTCTCATGACAAGGCTGTACATTTGGTATGCTTTTGAGATAATCTTATCTTTGTGTAGGTTTAAATGTATTTTACAATCCAAAAGTATTCCTAGGTCACATATTTGTGTTTCATTTGTAAGATTTTCTGTACATAGACTATAATTGAATCGAATTACTTTTTTATTTTTTGTAAAGTTTAAGTATTTACATTTTGGTATATTCAATGCAAGTTTATTATTATAACAATATTCAGTTAATCTATTCGAATCCTCTTGGAGAAAAACACAATCTTCAGAACTATTAATAGATTTAAAAATTTTTAGGTCATCAGCATATAATAAAAAATTACAATAATGGAAACAGTGAGCAATATCGTTAATATAGATAAGAAATAACAAAGGCCCAAGAATTGATCCCTGTGGCACACCAGAAGTGGCGATAAATATATCAGAGTGATATCCATGGGTTACTACTGTTTGAATACGGTTGTTTATATAAGAATGAAACCAGCGCAGTAAATTACCTCTAATTCCATTGAAAGCAATTTTATTTAATAATATTTCATGGTCCACCCTATCAAACGCTTTTTTAAAGTCTGTGTAAATTACATCTGTTTGTGTCCGTTTGTCCATGTTATTAAATAAAAAGTTAGTAAAAATAGTTAAATTTGTAATGGTTGATTTCCGTTTAACGAAACCATGTTGTTCTGATATTAAATTTTGTTGAACGAAAGGGTAAAGCTTAAGATGAATAAGTTTTTCAAAGAGCTTAGCAACTGCACATAGTATTGAGATTGGCCGATAATTCTCAACATTCTGCCTGGAGCCGTTCTTATAAACTGGTATTATGTTAGCCCTCTTCCAGATTGTGGGAAATATTCCAGCGCTAATACTCTTGTTGAAGATTAAGTGAAGTGGCACGCATATAGTCTCAGCTGTATTCTTAAGAAAGCTAGGAGGAATACCGTCTGGTCCCGGTCCTTTAGTACTATCCAATAATTTTAATTGATTGAGGACTAATGAGAGGCTGAAGTACATACTATCCAGGGCAACATTATTGTCTTGAATTTGATCATGTGCAGGAGACCAGCAATGAGTGAGTGTCGAGGGCTCGTACACTGATTGAAAGAATGATGAGAAAAAATTACATATTTTATCTGGGTCGTTAGAAGACTGACCACTATAATACATTTGGGATGGAATGCCGGACTTACCTTGTCGATTAGCTATATAAGTCAAAAAATATTTAATATTTTTGGGGATACTATCCTCAACAGTTTTTATATACTTACGATAACAATTTTTACACTCACTACTAAAACGGGTGCGATATAAAGAAAATACCTCATAATCCGAAATGTTTCCATATTTTTTCCATTTGGCCCATGTTTTTTTTTTTTTTTTTTGAATATGTGGATAAGGGCAGGTGAAAACCAAATAGGGAATTTAGCGTTTTTAGGTTTTGACAGTGGAATACGGTTTTTGATTATGCCATATATGATATTGTAGAATATTTCAATAGAAGTCTCAGTCAGTTCATTATCTAAAGTTAATTTCCAGTCAACCTCTTCTATTTATCTTTATTAATTAAATTGTAATCTGCTTTATGATAACTATATTTAGGCGTGTCTAGAGATCTCATTTGGGTGTATCTTAATGCTATAGACACGATCGTGTAAAATGGAGGGTGGTGGGTGTCCACCTGAAGTAAATTCTGATGAGGTGTATAAACGTAGCAAATAGTGTTTGAAATAAGGAGGTCCAGTATGCGATTGTTAACATTATTGAGGTGGTTAAATTGTTTGACATCATGAATTGTCATAAAGTCCCGTAGTAAGTTACAAGAAGGTGATAGACCGGTACAAGTCAAAAAACTGTGAGAGAAGTTTAGTTTTACCCAGGCAGCATCCGGTATATTATAATCACCCAAAAGTATTAAGTTGTCAATACTAATTGAATTGATTATATTATTAAGTGTTTCAAAGTGTGCTTTATATGCAGTACTCGGTGAACTACTAGGAATATAGGCAGCACTAATCAAGTTTTGTTTCGTATTATTAGAACCAGGGATGGTGACTATCGTATGTTCATAAAATTTACATGAGTTTAAGGTATTATGTTGGGACAAAGAGACACAAACGGGGTTCAACTCACTTAATACTGCGATAAGTACCTACACCCCCTCCGTCAGATTTATCAGTGGCAGCACGGTTACGATCACATCGAAATATCAGGTAACGATTATCTATAAACTCGCTATCGAATATCGAAGGAGTAAGCCAAGTCTCAGTTAATACAATCACGTCATAACAATTTGATAGGATGTTCATGTAAAGAGTATTGAGTTTTGTACGTATACCTCTACAATTCTGATAATAAATACTTATCTCGTTCTTATTTATATGATTGTTAGCCATGGTAGGTATTACGAGTAAATAAATAAAGTTTGTAACTACTCGAGTAGAGTGAATAATTAGTGAGGAGTAGAGTTAACCCCTCGGATTTTATCTAAATCGTTAGTACATTTAATGGACAATGTTGCAGAATTTTCCGATTGTTTTACGAGGATTGTAGAGTGCTTCACCCACACAAACCTGTAGCCGTGCTTCTTAGCCGCTTCACGTGTTTCTCTCAGAAGTTGTTTGTTCTTGAGAGTCAGGTGTTCATTGATGAAGATAGAGTGCGATACGCCTGGTATGCCCAGCTGAGTAGAGCTAAGTCCCTTTTTAATTCGACACGCACTTATGACGTTGTCTCTCATAATACGAGTTTTTAGTTTTGCAATTATATTTTTAGGCCTTGCGCTGGACAAAGCATGTGGAACACGATGCACTGAGATCACCTCTTCTCGTGGGATTGAGCAGTCAATATGCTTGCCAATATCGTTCAGTATACTAAGAAGATTTTCACCACGCCTCTCCGGAATGTTAGAAATTTCAAGGTTACATTGCCTGGCTTGTTGTTCTAAACAATCAACTTTCGCTTCAAGGGCCAATACAGCATTATGGTTCATTGTGTACTCATTCAAATTACCAAATTTTTTTACAAAGTCATCATACTGGTTGGAGATAAAATTTGCTGAGCTCTTTACTTCACTAACCTCCTCCGATAATTCGGCGACTCGTTGCTTAATTGATGCGTTTTCTGTTCGAAGCAAATCCATATCTCTTCTGGTTTCAGTTACTGGAAGAATTATATTTAGTGTAAAAAAATTATATGGGTGGATTTGAAAGCGGTTGCGGTTTAACGCGTATCGCGGGCTGACATTCACCAGAGGATGGAAAACTGGAATAGGACTGACCTGGGAATACACAGCGGCTCCTGGCTCTGGCGATGGTCCACGTGGAATCAGCGGTTCTGCTAGGATGACGGTTCGGGGGGGCCCCCCGTGCTGTGGCGAGTTGTCGCCGCGGTGGTTCTTGTCGGAAAAAGGGACCGGCGTGGATGTGCCAGTGGTTTTTATACAAGGTAGGACATGCGGTGTGCGGGGGAAAAGGTGGGGCAAATGTCAGCCTAGCGAGATTTTTTATAATTTCGAAATGCGGGTTTGCGGAAATTATTAGATTGACGTTTATGGCGTCAACATGCTCCGCCGCCTTGAGAATACGCAGTGTTCTCAAAGCAAAAGTAAACGAGTATATAATGTAAAAGTAAAATAAATTATTAACTAAAGTTAAAGAAGCAATTGGAGGTTATGTTTGTATAAGAAGTTATTGGGATGGTAATGGACACAATTTTACAATAGGTCTTTTGAGGTGCCCGGTAGCCGTTTTAACTAGCGCGACGCGAATATTGCCGTCTCTGCCGGGATATACTTCAGTAATTATGCCCATTGGCCAACGTAGCGGGGGAATATCGTCTTGATGAATAAGAACTACTGTACCGACCTTTATATTGTCTACTTGAGTTAACCATTTCTGTCTAACCTGAAGACTGTGAAGATATTCGGAACGCCATCTCTTCCAGTAGCTACACACCATCTGGTCTAATAATTGTTTCCGACAATTAAGGGACTTCGCCACATCGGGAACATTCTCGACAGGCAGTGAAGTTAAAGGTGAGGCCATAATGAAATGAGCGGGTGTAAGAGGTTCTGGATACGGCTCCTCAGATAAAAGACAGAGTGGTCGCGAATTCAGAACTGCCTCAATTTGAATGAGAACAGTCAGAAGCTCCTCGTAAGTGAGAAGTTGAGAACCAATTATGCGGTATAAATGGGTTTTAATTGATTTTATGTTGGACTCCCATAAACCCCCAAAGTGTGGAGCGCGGGGAGGAATCATTTTCCATTCAATGCGGTAACAATCAGACAGTAGGTTCTGTAACTGAGCCTTTGCTCCAACGAAATTAGTTCCGTTATCTGAATATAAACACGACACAGGTCCACGGCGAGATATAAACCGTTTAAAAGCGGAAATGAATGTATCAGAAGATACATCAGTTACCAGTTCAATATGAACTGCTTTGGTAACAAGGCATATAAAAACACATATATAAGCCTTTTGACTTCTTTGACCGCGCCGCCTACATAATGTTACTTTAATTGGGCCAGCGTAATCGACACCGGTATGTACGAAAGCTTTCGGTTCCTGTACGCGACAAGTAGGCAGGTCGGCCATTTTTGGACTTATATTTGAAGGAGAAGTTTTAAAGCAAAAGTTACAAGCGTGCACTCTTTTCCTAATGACGCTTCTAGATGAGAGTATCCAGTACTTCTGGCGCAGCAGCGAACTCAGAAGGTTGGAGCCAGTATAACAATGAACGCGGTGAAAATAATCTATTAAAATATGAGTAATGTTATCATGTTTAGGTAACAAAGCGGGATGCTTAGCTTCATAAGGAAGGTTTGCATTAGATAATCTACCTCCGATCCTAATGATGTTGTTTTCGTCTATAAACAGATCGAGACGTTTAAGTGGCGAGCGTAAATTACCCTTTTGAATGTCTGTGTACAGTTGTTTAAAGTGATGATTTTGCACAGAACGGATTAAGTACATTTCAGCTTTATTCAACTCCGGAACGGTAATTACACTTTTACAATCTTTGCGTGGAATAATAATACGTAAAAATCGCAGTATGTAAACTAAAATGTGCAAGATTTTATTCCAAGATGAAAATTTCTGTGAAATAGTATAAATTAAATCTGATTCTAGAGAAGCGGACGTATTGTGTGTTAACGATTTGAATTCAGGTAATTCGTCACAAGAGGTAGGGGTAAACGGAGTAACAGGCCATTCTGATATGGGATATTGAAGCCATTTGGGGCCGTGCCACCATAAATCATGTGATAGTAACTGTTCAGGCAGAAGACCTCTAGACAAACAATCACTCGGGTTTTCTTTACCACTAACATGATAAAAGTGTTTCGAATCAAGATTTTCTTGACATTTAGCTACGCGATTACTAACAAAAATGTTCCATCTATGTGGGGAAGAATGAATCCACGAGAGGGCAATTTTAGAATCGGAGAAAGCATATATATTATTGATTGCTACGCGAGCGCGGTAAGTATCATTAATTAATTTTATAAGTTTAGATAAAAGAAGAGCGGCACACAACTCAAGACGAGCTAAAGAGACAACTTTCACAGGTGCGACCTTGGATTTAGCACACACCAAACGTACGTGTGTGTTCCCATCGGAATCAGTGACATGTAAATACAGGACACAGCCGTAACCTTGCATACTCGCATCCGAGAAACCAACAATGTTTATTATACAGTTATTAGAAACGGCCAAGTGACGCGGTATCTTTAATGAAGAAAGAAGAGGCAATTGCTCTTTAAATTTTTGAAAACGCGATACGACAGCTTGTGGTGGAGTGTCATCCCAGTCGATGTGAAGATCCCATAACTCCTTTATAAGTAATTTGGCAAACAGTACCACTGGCGCAGCAAAGCCCAGTATATCCCACAAGCGAGCGATAGCGGAGAGAATAGATCTCTTGGTACAAGTCTCATCTAAATCCGATGTAGCAAAAGTGAAGTTATCATCTGAGGGTATCCATTTAAGTCCTAAAATTTTTAAATTATCCTTATCTGAAAAGTTTATAGAAGCGCGGTTGGATTGCGGAACGGTAGATAACAATTCTTGTGAATTACTTGCCCACTTGGTAAGATCGAAACCACCAGCTTTAAATAAAGCGATAAGCTCGCTGGATAGAACCTTAGCCTCTTCCAAAGAAGGAATGGATGTAGCCAGGTCATCCATGTAAAGTTCTTGCGAAGCTACAGCAGCAGCCCGTGGGAAACGATGCTTTTCATCTGTCGCTAACTGGCGCACTGTGCGCATGGCTAAGAACGGACTAGATTTAAGCCCAAATGCAACCCGATAAAATTGAAATTCGCGAACAGGCTCAGCGGTATTAAAGCGGAATAATATTTTCTGATATTTTTGATGCTCATTAGTAACAGCAATCTGAAGATACATTTGTTTTATATCTGCGGTAATCGCGATTGGAAATAAGCGGAATTTTAATAATAATAAAAATAAGTCAGCCTGCAAATTCGGCCCTGTGTGCAGAATGTCATTAAGTGACACGCCATTATGACATTTTGCACTAGCGTCGAGGACAATGCGAACCTTAGTAGTCACTTTATCTTGCCTAACAACAGGATGATGCGGTATGTAGTATCCCTTATCGCGATCCACGGTCGGATTGAAAACTATTTCCGTTAAATAATTTTTATCCAAATATTCTTGAATAATTTCGTTATAACTAGCACGAAGCGCAGGATCTCGTAATCTAGAATATTCCAACGAAAGTAAACGACGGTACGCTACAGAACGGGAATCTCCTAATGAATCTGGATCCCTACAAAAAGGTAACGCGGTACAATATCTGCCGGTAGAATCACGTGATATTGAAGCACAGTACTGTTGTTCACATTCAATCTCTGATGGACTACAAAAAGTTTTCTCGGGAACTTCCTCGAGACTCCAGAATTTATGAAGCGAGTCATCCAACGAAATGAAACAGTAATTTTCACACGTTGTGAAATAAGTAGCGGTGTTGAACGCGGAGGACGCAGGGTTACGATCGTATCGAACAGCGGGTATATCACCCATTAAAATGTACCCGAATACGGTTTCAATGGCTGACGGAGCGGGAGGTGATATTATTGTTTTACCTAATAATAAGAATGGGTACAATTGTGCCCCAATAAGCAAGTCAATATCCCCGGGCACATGCCACGTAGGATCTGCTAACGGCAAATTCACTAAGTGTTTTACTATAGACGGATCAACATTTATATTAGGCAGTTTATCTTTAATACAATTAACGACAAGAGCGGTTATGCAATAGGAATGTTGTTTATCTTTCGAGCTAATGACCATGTTTACGTAACCATCAATAGGACGGGACGCAGACCCGACACCTTTTATAAATGAATTTGTAAGCGGAATAATGTTTAAATTAAGCTTTTTGCAACAGGCAGAAGTAACAATATTATTTTGTGAAGCGTTATCAATTAAGCACCTAACTAACACATGTTCATTGTAATTGTTATTTACGTAAACCTGAGCAGTAGATAAGAGAACCGTATGGCGTGATGAATCAAAGGCGCAAAGTGTATTATTATTACTGACGGTAGATGACTCCGTTCTTACGACACTGTTCTGATGAGAATCAGACGGATTAGACGATATAACGGATGAAGAATCATTTTTATTTAAATGTAAGAGAGTGTGATGATGTTTACTACATATTTTACAAACGTGGGTAGACTTACATTGCGAAACAGTATGCGTAGTGCTGAGACAGTTTACACAACCGCGTTTATTTTTTACAAATTCTAAACGTGATTTAGCGTCTAATGATTTAAATGATGGACAATAATAGATTTGCGAATGGTCTGATTTATTGCAAAATAAACAAGCGGACCTAGAATTATTGTTATCGCGGGTAATGAATGAGTGGACTGTACGCGGTGGCTGTGGCTGTGCGTGGTGTTATTTTTGTTAGATGCCGAGGTGGTTGGCGCAGATCGGTCTAGTATTTTCGCTTGAGATTTAATAAAATCAACAAGATCCTTATAAGAAGGAATCTCAACATCGCGCTTATGCATTTCGAATAAATGCACAGTTGTGGAATCTAACTTTTTTAATGCTAAGTTTAATAAAATGAAATCTTTTAAATTTGGAATTTGTAATTGTTCTAAAGCCAAAACAGATGCGTGAAAACTTTCAATAAATGTATTTAAAGATGCAGAATTATTTGTGGCTGGTTTCATATTAAACATATTTGAAATATAATGAGAACCTAGGGCCCTTACATCCTGGTATTTATTAACTAAACTGTTCCAAATATCTTGATAATTATCGCCTGACGGTATTATTCCTGCGGTTAAAAAAGCGGTACCCGACAATTTACCTATTAAATATTGAACCCTATGAGAATCAGTGAGGCTGCTATTGTTATGAATATTGGATTTAAATGATTCGTAAAATACGGGCCAGTTTTCCATTTTACCATCAAACGTAGGAATCTGTATAGGCGGGAGTTTCAAACAAACCTTATTTTGAGAAGCGGCGTTATCAGTTTGCGCGGACTGACCACCTGTAGCGACAAGTGACCTCGATCGTTCCAAACGAGTATAGATACCGTCGAACGCCGTTAAAGTATTGTAATTTATTTTATATTTGGGATCTAGTTTTAGGTTAAGGATGTTTATTTGATCAAGGTTAGCCATGAATTCTTGCCTTATTGTGGATAAAATTTCAGTGTCTGCCATGAATGCTTCCGTGGACCGAAGTCCACCTGACGTTGGAACATTTTTATATGTGTCATAAAGCGACGTTAAACGTTCATAAATTGCTTGGTTTTTGGCTTCTAGAATTTTAATTTCGATATTTTCCATTTTTGCAATTTATAAAACCTAAGATGGCGGTACCTAGCAGAAAGGCGTTAAAATGCGGTGAAGCGTAATTAATTAAAGAAATATATTACGAATTTCCAGATTAAACACAAATGATTCACTTCGACACACCTATTGTTCACTAATTATTATATTTTCGTGCAGTACGAAACGATAGATAGCGGAAGCGAAGATGCGGGTAGCGGTAAAATAAAATTAGCGGTTGTAGTTAAGGTATAGAACCTAGCCTACGTAAAATGCGGTTTTTTTTCACACTAAATAGCGGTTTAGGTATATTATATTTTCGTGCAGTACGAAACTATAGATAGCGGGAGTGAAGAGGCGGTAGCGGTTAAATAAATTAGCGGTTGTAGTTAAGGTATAGAACCTAGCCTACGTAAAATGCGGTTTAGGTAATCCGGCCGAAGGCGAACCAAACAATGTTGAGAATTATATTTAGTGTAAAAAAATTATATGGGTGGATTTGAAAGCGGTTGCGGTTTAACGCGTATCGCGGGCTGACATTCACCAGAGGATGGAAAACTGGAATAGGACTGACCTGGGAATACACAGCGGCTCCTGGCTCTGGCGATGGTCCACGTGGAATCAGCGGTTCTGCTAGGATGACGGTTCGGGGGGGCCCCCCGTGCTGTGGCGAGTTGTCGCCGCGGTGGTTCTTGTCGGAAAAAGGGACCGGCGTGGATGTGCCAGTGGTTTTTATACAAGGTAGGACATGCGGTGTGCGGGGGAAAAGGTGGGGCAAATGTCAGCCTAGCGAGATTTTTTATAATTTCGAAATGCGGGTTTGCGGAAATTATTAGATTGACGTTTATGGCGTCAACAGTTACATAAGCTTCCAAGTCGGTTTTGATCGATTTTATGCTATCATTTATGTTAACAAGCTTGGAATCCAAGCTTGTCTTCCACTCATCGAGCGTTTTCTTTAGGTCTCTTTGAATAGAGGCAAGCAAGTTGCTATGTTCGCACTCCGGCTGCTTACGTTTCCTATTTGTAACGTTGTTCTCGGTGTCAGCAAGTGATGGTATGGGTTAGAAGCATAACTTCTAGGCGGTGAACGAAGTACGCTTGCCATAATTCTTTGTAATCACAGATGATTTAATTACTGATAATATTTAATAATCCTATGCAGTGGTGCCAAATAACCACTCAACCAATCAGTGGCGACCCGCACTGAGCGGTAGTCTGCAAAACGATATACTCAATAACGCTGTCGCTAAACTGTAGAAGTGACTTGGTACCGGCCGCACGCTTGAGGTGATGGTTAATTTTGCCGCGCGCTGCCTATGTTGTGTTGGCTCGGAGGCGCGCGTCGCCACTTCTACACGGCGACGACGTCGGTTCGAATCCCGGCAAGCGCGTTCACGACTTTTAGTTGTAATAATGTTGCTCACCCAGAACAGTCCGACGAGCGAGAAAACACCATCCAGGCCCAGTACAAATTTCAATATGGCGCCCACGGCTTATGGATATCACAGCAAGATGAAACGAGAGGGGCCGATAAAAGGCGTCAAGTCGCCGAGATACCCCAAAAATCACACAGAATTACTAAAAAAAACAGTAGAATAACGTCCGTACACAGCGAAATCGAATGACCGAATGATCGAGAATTCATGGAATTTTGAAAAAAAAAAAGACCTCATACAACGTATTTTTTTATCTGTTTGCAAACGTCACATAAGCTAAAGAAGTATTATGCAAGATATTTTTAAGTCTTCTCAGTGATTTATATAACGAAATATCGCAAAGTAACGTTTAAACAAAAATTTAACGTTAAGACACAAGCACTACTTATTTTTTTTTTGTAAATTACCCTTTCTATGCTCTATAACATACAGTGTGAAATTTTAATGGTTGTTTTCCCGAAGCGAAATGAGTTTGTATCGGTAATACAATCGATTTATATATATAAAAAAAAAAAATATTAGACTCCATAAATGGCAGATTAACAATTGTGATAAACAAAACTCGAAAGCGATTTGAACCTATCCCCCATCTACCATCGCGTGATATGTAGGTATGTACGCGGCGGCACGTGCGTCTTTATGTAGGTATCTACCTACGTTATGTCTAGTGCATTACTATTGATTCTCGCTCTTTCGAGTTTATGAACAATTTTTTAATGATTTGAAAAAAAAAAACATTTTTTTTTTTTAGTTTAACTTTGTGTTTCGATAGTACTACTGATGGGTAATCGTCCTGCCGCGGGAAAACAACCATTAAGATTTCACACTGTATATTTTTCTCAAAAATGTTGGTAGCGTAGAACAGTGTTAAAAATATTGTTCCACCCATGTTTATCCTACCATACTCTTTAGATATTTTTTATAAATTTGGTAAAGAACCAAATTTACCATAACAATGACTAAAATAATTGACTAATTTACTTCAGTGATTTGACTAATACTAAAACTTTGTCCATGAAAAATTATAATTTGATTTCGTTCCTGTCGCATGTCGTATGAGGTTTCTGAAAGTCATTATGCACAAAATGTTCCAGGTTTCCAGGTTAATAAAATAAAAATACTTCGTCCGTAAAATTCAATAAGCGAGTACCTACACACTTGATACGTCACTACACTGCGCAGTGCAGGTAGCGACTAATTGCGTTATTGCTGTCCTAATAGGCCAAAACTTTAAGGGGGCGTGGCTCGGCACGTCCGCAGGGTTTAAGCGATTTTTGTGCGAAAGTGGTCAGGCGTAAAAGACCGCGATAGTACAGGTCATGACGATCTGATTTGTGCAATGGAAAAGCATAGTTTCGATGTTATGGCTATAAACGAGACTTGGCTTCGGCCGGGCGAGGAGGCGCGCGCGCCGGCCGGGTCACACGCCGCGGCTGACAACTGTTCGCGCGGGCCGTGGTGGGGGTGTCGGGTTTTATCTGCGCCGTGGCTTGAGCGCGCGTGCCGTTACTGGTACGGTCGATCCCAGGTTCGATTCGGTCGAGCAGATGTGGTTGACAATCTCGTTTAGTGAGAAAAAGATTGCCATTAGTACAGCGTACCGGCCACCTTGGTTGGACATTGATTTATTCCTAGACGCCATTACAAATACTTTTACCACGATAGGTAACTGTGACCACTATAAAATTGATTGAGTCAGGCATTACTTTGCGGAAATCCATTTTAAATTTGAAAATGAAAATAATATAACTAGTTTTAATTTCCGCGAATATTAGTGGGTTGCAGGTATGCACCTCCCTCCCGCCCGCTATATTATGCACATGCAAGATTACAAGGCAAATGCAAGGATTTTATGCACATGCAGGAAGGCAAAGCAAAACCCAACACCAATACCCCCCTTCTGAGCTGTAGCTACCGCTACGAGCGATAGTAATCCGGGAAGCAGACAGTTCGACCGGAACGGGTTTTCTTTATGTCGACGGTATTTGGCGACAACTGTGTGGCGGTACTCGTCGAACTTTGTTTTGTGCTGGTTGGGGCGTCATCTTCTTCGTTGTTGAGGTAAGCGGGCTTCAACCTATCAATACTGACGGTTGTCTCTTTACCCCTTACCTCAATTTTGTAATTTTTCTCGCCCTTCTGCAGCACTTTGAACGGTCCGGTGTATGGCGGGTCGAGTGGTCGGCGCACGGTGTCATGTCGCAGGAAGACATGCGTCGCCGTTGCCAAGCTGCGGGGCACGTAGAACGCCTTCTGGCCGTGACGACTCGCCGGTGTTGGTGACAAACTGGCCATCTGCTGCCGAAGACGTGCTGCGAAGTCGGCGTAGTCTGCGGTGCCGGAAACTGTTGGTGAGATAAATTGTCCCGGTAAACAAAGTGGTTCACCGTAGACTAACTCCGCAGCTGATGCATTGATGTCTTCCTTCCAGGCGCTGCGGATGCCGAGCAGCACGAGCGGAAGAGCATCAGACCAGTTGGTGTCGGTGTGGCATCGGATGGCCGCCTTGAGCTGGCGGTGCAGGCGTTCGACCATGCCATTGCAGGCTGGGTGGTACGCCGTCGTTGGCCGATGCTGGCTGCCGAGGGTCGCAGCGAGAGCGTGGAAAAGTTTGCTCTCAAACTGCGCGCCCCGGTCGGTGGTGATGCGGTGTGGGCAGCCGAAGCGAGACACCCAGCCGGCGATGAAGGTGCGGGCACAGGTCTCGGCGGTGATGTCGGCGATGGGGTATGCCTCAGGCCAGCGGGTAAAGCGGTCGATGACGGTGATATATACCTGTAATTATTGGAGTGCGTTAGTGGCCCTACAATGTCCATGTGGACATGCGAGAATCGCTGGGAAGGAATAGGGAAGGGAGAGGTGGGAGAGGATGTGTGCCGCGAGATCTTGTTCTTCTGGCACTCTATACACTCTCTGGTCCATGCCCGGCAGTCCTTCTTCAGACCAGGCCAAACGAATCGGGAAGAAACCAATTTGACCGTGGCCTGTCTACCGGGGTGGCTCAGCTGATGAAGCTTCTGGAACACACGCCGGCTGTATGGTTCTGGAACAAAAGGGCGTATGTTGTCAGTGGAGGTGTCGCAGTATAGCTCAATGTCTGTGTCTGGGAGGCGTATTCTCTTGAGCTTGAGTGACGTGGTGTTGCACGTCAGGAGTCCTTGCAGTTCAGGATCGCTTTCCTGGGTATGTGCAAGGTGTACCGTGGGTTACATTATTGTCATTTATATTTTACGGTGGTGGGTAGATTCTAAAGTTATTAAATAAATCAGTGTGTCGCTAACTCCCGCCTTTCATTGACGCTGCATTGGCGACGAGGATGGGATAGTCATACTTTTTCGGTGTCTTAATTACGCGTGCAGTATTATTGTTATAAAAATGCCGATCGGCAAGTTAGAACCGTACAATATAAGCTCAAAACAATGGCCTGCATATATACGCCGGGTTAACCAATACATTTTACTAAATGACGTGAAGGACGATCTAAAAGTGCCGATGTTGATTACTATCGTGGGTGAAGCAACATATTCCTTGATGTGTGATCTGTGTTCGCCTGACTTTCCCGAGAACAAAACCTACGAGACAGACGAGAGAAAAAAACGGAGATATACGCATATGTGGGGATTATAAAATAACTATCAACCCAAAACTCAAGCGTGATTATTATCCGTTGCCCCGTATTGATGAGTTATTTGCAAACTTAAGCGGAGGAGACAAATTTACTAAAATTGATCTCACTCATGCTTACGAGCAGTGTTTCTTAACGGAAGAATCACAACCCTATACAGCCATAACAACTCACCTCGGAACTTATGCCTACCGTCGTACGCCATACGGTCTAGCTTGCATACCCGAAAAATTCCAAAAAATAATGGAAGAAACTTTACGTACGGGGCATACCGGGTTGTGTTGTTTTTCTGGATGATATTTGTACAACAGGTGCTAACGATAAAGAACATATTAGTAATTTACGAGCTGTGCTCGAAAGATTGCGCGCGGCGGGTTTAACGGTTAAATTAAGCAAGTGTAGTTTCTTACAAGACAGTGTTACCTATTTAGTTTACATAATAGATAAAGAAGGTTTACGGCCAGACAATGCTAAAGTGAATGCTATTTCCAGCGCGCCTAGACCAGAGAATATAACACAATTGAAAAGTTTTCTGGGGATGCTAAATTATTACGGTAAATTTATTAGTAATATGAGCACATTATTGTATCCATTACACAATTTATTAAAAAAAGACGTGCACTGGAAATGGGATGCGAAATGTGAACAGGCGTTTAAAGAAGCTAAGCGAGTTCTCTTGGGCGAGCGAGTGTTAGCGCATTACGAGGAGGGGCGGCCGCTCGTACTCGCGGTCGACAGTAGTGCGTATGGGCTGAGGGCAGTGCTGGCTCACCGCTACTCCGATGGCAGCGAGCGCCCGGTCAGCTGTGTGTCTCGTACGCTCAACGTGGCCGAGCGGAATTACAGCCAACTTGATAAGGAGGCACTCGCTATTTTATTTGGTATTACGAAACACCATCAGTATTTATTTGGTAGAAAATTTATATTACGCACAGACCATCAGCCTTTGACGCACATATTTGGTGCTAAGGGTGGCATCCCACAAACCGCGGCTAGCCGACTGCAGCGGTGGGCGGCGCGCCTGGCCGCGTACGATTTCACTGTGGAATTCGTACGTTCTGCTGACAATGGACCGGCAGATGCTTTATCGAGGCTACCGCTACCTCAAGAGGGTCGCTTAGTAGATGCAGTCACCTACATCAACTTAACAGAGGAATCCTTCCCTGTTAGTTTTAAGGATATTGCTAAGGAGACTGAAAAAGACAAATTGTTATGCAAGGTGAAGGGTTATGTAACTTTTGATTGGCCGTTGACAGTGGGTGATGATGAAAAGCCGTATTTCGCAAGGAAACAGGAGTTAGGTATAGAATTAGGTTGCCTAATTTATAAATATAGGGTCATTATACCAAATGCATTGCAAAAACAGGTTTTAGATGAAATTCATGAAGGGCATTTAGGAATTAATAAAATGAAGAATTTGTCAAGAAATTATGTGTACTGGCCCGGTCTGGATAAGGATATAGAGGATGTATGCCGCGCTTGCACGGCGTGCCGCGCAGTCCGCGATGCGCCGCCGCATGCGCCGTTGCACCCGTGGGAGTTCCCGCTGCATCCGTGGCAGCGAGTACATGCTGACTTCGCGGATTGCGGGGGAAAACGGTATTTAATCATGGTAGACGCAAATACGAAGTGGATAGAAGCAATTTCTATGAGTAGAACGGATGCGCAGGCAACTATCGCGACAATGAGAACAATTTTTGCTCGGTTCGGTTTGCCATCATTACTAGTCACTGACAACGGTCCGCCATTTTTCTCTCATGAATTTAAAATATTTTGTAATAAAAATTGTATTAAACACGTCACCTCAACTCCCTACAGACCGCAGGCAAATGGAGCTGCAGAAAATGCGGTAAAAACCATTAAGAAAGCGATTAAACGTGCTTCACACGAGGGCGAGGACGTTGCCACGGCCCTTAGTAAATTTCTGTTTCAATATCGAAACTGCCAACATGCAACTTCTGGCGTGTCTCCAGCGGTAGCATTGCAAGGGCGCAGGTTGCGCGGGCGTTTAGATGCACTGCGACCCGACGTATCGACTGTAGTGCGCGCCGCACAGGACCGGCAAGTGGACGCTGCAGGCGGTACACCGCGCACGCTAGCGCCGGGCGACGCGGTGCTAGCCCGCGACTATACGGCCAGGGGGGACAAGTGGTCGTCGGGTACAATAGTCGAGCAGACGGGACCTGTCTCGTACAAGGTAGATGTTGGACGTGGAACTGGTTGGCGTAGACATGTCGATCAAATTATACCTGTTCATAACAAGAATCGCTATTCGTTATCTCGTGCTAGCATAGTTTCCGAGAATAGAGATAGAACCCCAGAGCTAGAGGTCCCTTCGGTTCGTGAGGGAGCTGAGGATACTTTTGAGGACGCGTCTGACGGCATTGGTGAGAAGTCGCAGATGACTGGGTCTGAGACGGCATCAAGGCCTGAGACACCACCACCACCGTCAGGGGCATCTGCTCGCGCTCTGCGAGCCTATAATCGGGCTCGACTAGGAGCTACTAAATAAAATGCGTTGTTACTTGTTTCTTATTAAATGAAGGATTCTGTAAGTAGCTTAAGGGGGAGAAATGTACCGTGGGTTACATTATTGTCATTTATATTTTACGGTGGTGGGTAGATTCTAAAGTTATTAAATAAATCAGTTTGTCGCTAACTCCCGCCTTTCATTGACGCTGCACAAGGCTTGCATAGTTCAACGTTGGGACTGTAATAGCGTCCACACGTGATAGGGCATCTGCCACGACGTTGTCCTTACCCGCTACATCTATGCTTTTAATATTATAAAGCTGAAGAGTTTGTTGGTTTGTTTATTTTTTTGAACGCGCTAATCTCAGGAACTACTGGTTCGAATTGATAAATTCTTTTTGGGTTGAATAGACCATTTATCGAGGAAGGCTTTAGGCTATATATCATCACGCTTAAGCCAATAGGAGCGGAGCAGCAATAAAGAATGTTTTAAAATCGGGGATTCCACGGGGACGAAGACGCGGGCAGCAGCTAGTACTGTATATCCGTGGTGAACTGCGCTACGTAGTCTAGGTATCGGTACTAGCGTGGTGAGCAGTTCTCACGGCTGTGTGCATACGCGTATGAGAGGGGTTTGTGATCCGTGTATATGGTGAAGTGTCTGCCCTCGACCATATGCCGGAAGTACCTGACTGCGTCGTGGATGGCTAAGAGCTCCCTGTCGTACGGGCTGTACTTCTTCTGTGATGAGGACAAACGTCGTGACAAGAATGCCAGTGGTCTCCAGCTGTCCCCTGCCTTCTGCTGCAGCACTGCGCCTATGGATGTGTCGGACGCATCTGTGAATAAAGCAAGGTCAGCGGTGGTGTCCGGGTGGACAAGTAATGCAGCTGAAGCTAAGCCTTGCTTGCAAGCGTCAAAAGCTGTTTGCATCTCGTCTGTCATTACTATAACCTGATTTCCTTTGGTTCTAGGGACAGTGAGGACGACGTTAAGTGGTGACTGCAAGCGAGCGGCGTCTGGGACAAAGCGACGATAAAAATTGAACATACCCAGGAAGCGACGCATCTCCTTGACGGTCTTGGGAGCTGGGTAGTCCTGGATCGCCTGTACCTTCTCCGGTAAGGGACGAACACCTTCTGCTGACACCTCATGCCCTAAAAAGGTTATGGTATCCCGTCCGAACTCACACTTGGCCGTGTTTATGAGGATCCCATACGTGGACAACCGCTTGAGGAGTTGGTGCATATGTTCAGTATGCTGGGCTGCCGTCTGTGAAAATAAAAGCACATCATCTAAATAACAGTAGCAGAACAACAGCCCGCGGAGCACCTCATCCATAAACCGCTGGAAAGTCTGCGCTGCATTCCTCAGTCCGAACGTCATGTATGGGAATTCATATAGCACGAACGGTGTGGTGATGGCAGTTTTGCTGTATATTGTGCTGCCAGCCAGCTGATGTGTGAAGTCCTGGATGTGCGGTATGGGGTAACGGTCCGGAATGGTACGGGCATTCAGTGCCCTGTAGTCCCCACATGGTCGCCAGCTGTTGTCCTTCTTAGGAGCGAGGTGAAGTGGTGATGACCACGAGCTCTCTGATGGACGTGCTGTCCCGTTGGCGGTCCAGGCGTGGTCCGTATGTGGTGTACAGTGTTGTGACTCACCTGACGTTGTGTTCCAGCCTGATCTCCGATCTGGCCGCGTGATCTCCGGGTACTGTCACAGGACTGTAGCGACATCTATGGCGCCACATAAGAACTAATCCTGCATCGCGCAATCAAAGTTCTCCGCGCGATTAGAACATATACGACAGCCCGAAATCATCTATCGGGCAGTTGCCCACCAGACATAACAACCCGTCTGGCCGGAGGATCCTCCCTTTTCAACGGAGGTTTGCGAGACTTTACTCTCTGTTCCGCATACCTCCAAACTGGTGACCTTCGACAAAGAACGTCAGCGCAGCCTTCGTGCAGCTACTACTTCGTGACGTCATCATCACTTCTCTCAAGCTTTCGAGCAGCAAGCAGCCATACAGCCAGCACCCACGGCTATAAAGGGTATCCTGACCACCAGCATGCCTACTTGGTCATACCTGGTCATCACCCTCAGCCTCATCAGCGACTTTGGTGAAGCACACTGAACCTTCGGCCAGTCACATGAAGAGCCATGAAGAACCTCTCCTGGTCGACGCAAGCAGTCAAGCCACTACGTCGCACAGCACCGCTCCGACTCACTGGAGCCAGCAGCACTACTCCGACTCACAGGAGCCTGCAGCATCATCCCGACTCACTGGGACAGCACCACCCCGACTCACTGGGGCATCACCGCAGACAGTTCCGACTCACCGAGAACTATGCGGCACTCGGTTCCGACCCACTGGAACCAACCTACCACTGGCAAAAAGGTCCTCCAAAGGACCTCGTGGTACTCGGTGCTACCACCGATCGACTTAACGGAGGCGATGTTGAGCCGGCCGCAGATGACGCCGTAGACGACAGCTGGGTCAGCCCATCGATGAGTTGGTAATTTTTTAAATCTATTAGAAGATTATAATGTGCCAGTAAGTCGGCACCGATGATGGGCTTAGTGACGTCCGCGACCACGAACTTCCACGTGTACACGCGGCGGAGCCCTAAGTTCAGATGGAGCTCGACCCAGCCGTACGTGTCGATGGCGGTTCCGTTGGCCGCGAAGAGTTGGTACTCGGTTTTACTGCGCCGCTGCTGGAGTGATGCACGTGGATACACGCACAGGTCGGACCCTGTGTCCACGAGGAATGTGGTTTTGGTGGTCCGGTCAGTCACAAATAGGCGGCGTGGTTGGTTGGGGCAGCCATTTGCCGCTACTTCTGGCTGCCGGCGGCATTTCCCGCATACGTGCATGGCGTGGTGCACCGCGTGGCCTTGTCTCCGAACCTGTTATGGTAGTAGCAGTGGTCGTTGTTCCAGGTGGCTCTGGAGCTCGAGCGACTACGGCGGGGGCCTGAGGACGGCCCTCTGCCACCACGTTGGTGCCTATGGTGGCTACGCGAGCCGTGGTAGGCTTAGTGTTCAACCTCGGGGTCACCAGTGAAGTGTGACGGGGTAAAATAATTTAAACGCTAAGTTTGGTGTAACAAGATTTTATATTACCACGTCTCTTCTTAATTAAATATATGTAACGTTATAAATATACTGATTGGAACGATAAACACTGTTTTATTTAGACGGACAAGAATAAGGACAAACGAGTAACAATTAACAAAGTTAGGCTTTAGCGGGAAACCTAGGTTTTGCGAGATTTGGCGTACAGTTACGGAACGGTCTAGTAGCGCACTGAAGAAAATGTCCTTTGGACCCACGCAGCCGCTGAGTTCGCGTCCTGTTGATTGTAATATTCTTATTTCTTAGATAATAGATGTCGCTACTTGTAATATAAATGGTAAGTATGAATATATTTTTTACAATTGCAACAATTTTTGTTATGTGGTATCATTTGGTGTAGTCGATGACATATCAGTTTGCAAGTTGTCCACGAGATGTCGTTTTTATAACTTGATTTCAAATAAAAAACGAATCTTGTTGTTGCAATTTGATTTAGAGAGATTTTGCATGACTATTACGTTTGTTTACTTCGAGTTCACTTCACTTTTCTTTTATTACACTGATTTGGAGACTTCTCACATCTCACTCACATCACTGTTTCTGATTCGCTAGTATTTGTTCATCAGTTTTATATCACTTTATTTTTAGTTTGCACTTGATAACACTGATACGGTTTAGTTTGGTGTCCTTTTTCACTTTTAAGTTCTGTTTGCAGTCTCTTGAGCACTTTTAATATTTTTAGGAATATATTTACGGGAGCACACTCTGAAACTTTGTTTACCTCCTTATAAAAAATACATTTGTCCAATCTTTTTTGAAAATCTATCTGACGGACTAATTAAATTTTTTTAGTCAACTACCCTATTATGCGCGAAACCCAGGTGAACTCCATCCTCGATCACTGTCTTAGCCCGATAGGGTCGGTTGCGGAATTTGTTCGAAAGAGTTACCGCGACCCTGGAACGCAAAGGGCACAAGAGGAACACGGGTGGGTTTTAGTCAGTAAGAGTCTGACACTCCCTACCGCTCCACCCAGGACGGGAGGGGTCATTTGATGGTTTCCCATCCAAAAAAAAAAAAAAGATATGTATATATTTCTCAGAGAAAAAACTTGCCATATGTTTCATTTTCATTCTCGTTTTCATTCTTGCCATATGTCTCATTTTCATTTTCATTTTCATTTTCATTCTCATTCATTCTCTTTGGCGTGCAGTTACGGAACGGTCTAGTAGCGCACTGAAGAAAATGTCCTTTGGACCCACTCTTAAAACCGCCGGTCATCGCCAACTCAGCGGCTGCGTTTCGTAAATGGTTACAGGCCATATCTCGAATGCATTATTTACATATTTACTTACTCTAATTTGTATAGTGTAGATATTTGTTAGTTATGTTAATTCATACAATAAAAATGTATGTGTGAACTGTAAACAAGTTATTAAATTAAATATGTGATGTGTGATGATTTTTATTAATACGATTAGTCATAGATAATGCGTTCCATGTTTGTGTTTATGATAATTAGGATGGAACGTAATTGCAAAATGTCGTGAAAATAACAAACTTTATCGTGGTGTGTTATGACGGAATGTTTTAGTGTTTTTACATTATTTAATGATCTAAATGGGGATGTAGACCGCTACAATATTTCCGTTCAGACAAATTAGCAGAACTCAACAGAGATCGCTACTGTGACGGTACATTAATATAAAATGGATCAAGAAAGTAACAACATCATCAGACATTGAGATCAGGAGGACCCTGACCGGTGCCCGGAAGCTCGAGCTCGCCGGAACGGAGAGTGGCCCGTTCGCGGACGCCCTGGCCGAAAGGCTGAAGGCGGTCCTCCCCGCGGACGAGGACCGAGTGTCCAGGCCGACTAAGTGCATTGACATGCGCATAGTGGGCCTAGATGACTCCGTGATGGAGGAGGAGGGTGTGGCCGCCGTCGCCAGGACTGGGGGGTGCTCTGCCGAGCTAGTCAAGGCGGGCACCATCCGTCTTGACAACACGGGCATGCAAACCCTTGTGGTGAGCTGCCCCGTGACGGCGGCCAGAACTGTGTCGGAGGGACGACGGCTCTTGGTGGGGTGGGTGTCTGCGCGGGTAAAACTGCTGGAACCCAGACCTCTGAGGTGCTACCGCTGCCATGTGGGCAACCACACGGGAGCTATGTGCCCCTCGGAGGTGGACCGCAGCGGACTTTGTTTCCGCTGTGGTCAGCCCGGTCATCGGGCCGGCTCGTGCGAGGCCACGCCACACTGCGTTGCATGTGCGGCTGTTGGTAAGCCGGCCGAGCACTGGGCTGGGGGAAGGGCCTGCGCGCCATCCGCCCCGACCAAGGGCAAGAGGTCCGCTGCCGCCGCCGCCGCGGCTTCCGTCGCCGCCACTGCCGCTGCTGCTGTGGGTGCTGCGACTCCCGGTACTCGGGAGGGGGCTGAAATGGAGTGCCAGTAATGGTCCCATTACGGCCTCCTCCAGAGACAAGTCGGCCACTGTGCTATCGCGCAGTGGCTGATGCCTGTGGACGGTGAGCGTGGGTGGCTCGCCGTCCGATACCAGTCTGAGTCGACGACGCGTTGTGTTCCACGTGCGTCTCAAGAAGCCGTCAGCACCAGGCCCCGTCCCTGGTGCTGACGGCTTCTTGAGACGCGCGTGGAACACGGGTTAACGCGGGTTACTTTTGTAACAATATTAGGTCCTCTCTGTCTGAAACGACATTGAACCTTTGTTTTTTACGTGCCCACTATAAAATTAAAAAAAAAAAAACTGTAACAAATGATTTTATTTGCAATTGTGTAATAAAATATCTGATTAAAATATCTTGTTTTAACTTTCTAATTGCATAGCCTAAAAGTAAGAAACCTAGTTTTGAAATAGTCTCGAACGTCTCGTTTTCCCCGGGAATTTCGAGACCACACATAGTCTCGTTTTTTTATTCCCGGGACTCAGTAATGCATCGAGACTGAAAGCCCTAGACGTCACACGAGTATTCAACGCACTGTATCGTCTTCGTTTTTTATTTACGTGAAAATATATTTATTTATTTATTTATTTATTTATTGCATTCATGTCGTGTACAAGGTCTTGTTATTACAAATATAAGTTTCGTACATGAACCCTGCTAGGGCACTGCAACATTTTGTTTCTAATATTCTTATTATAAATCAAATTATTATTGCATGCATTATTATATAAAGTTATTTAATTAAAATTATAATATTACATTATTTTTGTTGTCATTATTTAATTATTAATTAATTTATTATTGGATGTCTTTACTTCATTTCTACATTAACAAATTGCGTCAATCTCCATATAAACTACAATATTTATATTACAGAATGTCAATTTGATAAGAAGTCATTAAGGCTATAATAACACTTCTGTACTAGGTGCATTTTAAGTGCGTTTACAAATTTATTGTCAAATTCTAGTCTTTAATTTCATTGGGTAATTTATTATAAATTTTTATGCACATTACAAGAGGTCCTGATTGAAACATAGCTAGTTTTGAACTCGGCAATGCTAATTCATTTTTTACTCTTAAGGACCGTTGTAGCGGTCTTTGATTCTTAGCTACAGGGAATAAAGACGCATGTTTTCTAACAAACTTGCTTACTTCCATAATGTAAATGCTTGTTAGGGTGAGTACTTTATATTTTATAAAATAAGGTTTACAGCTCTGCATTTGATCTATGTTCGCAAGAATTCTCACACATCTTTTTTGTAAAATAAAGAGTTTTCCTACGTCAACGCAATTTCCCCACACTATAATGCCATAGGTTAAACATGAGAAGGCGTAGGCGTAGTACGCTGTCATCGCTGTTTTAAAGTCGGTTGATCTTTTCAACCCATTCAAAGCATACGCGAAACTTGCAAGTTTGTTTGACACAACATTAATATGTGCCTTCCAATTTATATTAGTGTCAACTGTTAGACCCAAGAGGCTAAATTCATCGACACACTGGAGCGGTATGTCATTGTACGAGTAGCTTATATTCAATGGACGTTTCTGATAAGGTCTGTATTGCATAAGTTTTGTTTTAGAGAAATTGATTTCCAAATTGTGGTCCTTTAGCCAATTTACTATTTTTGTAAGGATATCGTCCAGTATTAAATTTAATTCGCTACCGCCGTCACATGGAAACACTATTGAGATGTCGTCAGCAAAAAGTACACTCTGGACATTTATTTCTCTCGGCAAGTCGTTGATATATATTAGGAATAAAATGCACCCTAAGACACTGCCTTGTGGTATAGACATATTAATGTGCTCCATTTGTGATCTCACGTGGGTCACTCTGCCAGTATCCGGATGAGAATATTCCACTTCAACGTACTGTGTGCGATTTTTTAGGTACGAGCAAAACCACTCATACGCGATACCTCTCACACCTATTTGGTACAGTTTGTTTAATAGTACTTTATATGATACACGATCGTAGGCTTTACTCATATTGGGCACGCCACTATTGTGGCGATAAGTCCCCTCTTTGAGGCGTGGCTGGAGAGACGTCACGGCGTTCTCACCTTCCGCCTGACGCAGGTGCTCACCGGACACGGTTGTTTCGGGAGGTACCTGTGTCGGATCCAGCGGGAGGACACGTCCGGGTGTCATCACTGTCTGGATCGCCCGGAGGACACGGTGGAGCATACGGTGGAGGTCTGCCCTGCTTGGGCGGAGCACCGCCGTGTCCTCGTCGAGGCGATCGGCGGCGGCGACCTCTCGCGTCCGGCCCTGGTTCGGGCCATGGTCCGGAGCGAGGAGGCATGGGAAGCGGTCGCCTCCTTCTGCGAAGCAGTAATGCTAGCGAAGGAGGAGGCGGAGCGCGTGCGAGAGAGGGATGCCCTTCGCTCCAGCCGCCGCAACAGAAGAAGACGCCCCGGGCGTCGGGAAACGCAGGGCGATTCCCGGCCACCGTAGGCGCGGGCCTGCGGATGGCGAGCTATGGGTGGCTCGCCGTCCGATAGCAACCAGGCCCGAGTCGACGGCGCGTCGTGTTCCACGCGCGCCTCAAAGAGCCGTCAGCAAATTAGACGGGGCCCCATAGGGTCAGTGCCTGCTAGGGTTGCGGAATTTGTTCGAAAGAGTCACCGCGGCCCTGGAACGCAAAGGGCACAAGAAGGATCACGGGTGGGTTTTAGTCAGTAAGAGTCTGACACTCCCTTCCGCTCCGCCCAGAGCGGGAGAAGTCATTTGATGATTTCCCATCCAGAAAAAAAAAAAAAAAAAAAAAGGCTTTACTCATATCCAACAGTAATCCAACTGCATATTTCTTATTATTTATTATTTTTAATGCTTCTTGGACGTAATTAAATACTGCTAATGTTGTAGACTTATTTTTCCTAAATCCATTTTGACTGGTGCTAAAGATCTTATACTTCTCGCAAAAATTATTTAGCCGTTTAGACATTGCAGTTTCAAATATTTTAGAAAATGTAGATAATAATGCGATAGGGCGATAATTTCCTGCGTCAATTTTTTTACCCTTTTTATATATAGGTTTTACTGTTGATATTTTTAGTAAGTCTGGGACAACACCCTCCATGAATGATTGATTGATGAGAAAAGTCAAAGGCATTGTTATTTCGTCTAAACATGATTTAACAAGCAATGGTGGTATTTCGTCATGACCAAAACTTTGTTTATTTTTTAAGTTTTTAATGATAAATTTTACTTCACTTGGATCAAGTGTTTGCAAATATATGGAGTTTTCGCAAGTAGTAACAACATGTCGACCAGGTGGGTTCTCGTCAGATCTCGTAGCATTTGTTTTCCCTACCGATACGAAATAGTCATTAAAGGCGTTTGCGACCAATCTCGGATCTTCAACAAGAATATTATTTACGTCAAGTTTTATACTTTCTCTAGTTTTCTTAGACAGTTTGTTAGTACGACTTTTTATGATGTGCCACATTGATCTTATTTTATTACTGGATTTTTTCATATGGTTTATATAATTTGGTTTTTTAGATGTAAAGACTGCCCTTTTGAGGATTTTCTCATATTGTTTGTAGTATCTTCGAAGTATATGGTTATTAGTAGTATTGATTAAAATTTTCAGTTCTCGTTTATGTTTACAAGCTATTTTTAGGCCAGTAGTTAGCCATGATTTAGTTTTCTTGTTTTTGACCTTTATCAACTTTTTTGGAATACATAAATTTAACAGCTTTTGTATGATTTTATGGAAGGATGCGTAATTTTCTTTTATATTTTGGTTATTTTTGATGATTTCATTCCAATCTACTTTGCCGAGTTCTGATTTGAACAGTGATATATTATGGGAATTATACAGTCTCCTTTTTGTATAGCGTTGTTTTGTTCGTTCCGATTGTATGTTGTTATTTGGTAAAGTAATAAGGATTCCTTTATGGTCTGATAGTCCCAGTTCTTTAACATCTATCTTAATCTGATTATCAAAGTTGGTGAATATAAGATCTATACACGTTGAACTGGTAGCAGTTACTCTTGTAGGTTCAGTTACACGTTGGCGGAAGTTGTACCTATTCATTGTATTCAGTAAAGTATATGAGATTGGTTTCTTTTCTAAAATGTTTATGTTAAAATCTCCACCAATTAATATTTGTTTTTTACTGTCTTTTAAATTAATTTTTTGTAAGAGTTTCTCTAGACAACTAAAGAATGTTTCGGTTTCCCTATTACATTGTGGCCAGTATATTAAAATTAATAAAGTGTTTAATTGGGGAATTTCAACTGCACAAGTTTCAAATATGTATTCAACTGTCAAGTCCTTAATATCTGGCCTTTCATGGAAATCTAAATTTTCCTTAAGGAATATACATACGCCTCCGCCCACATATTGGTTACGGCAGAAAGCGGTAGCCAGGTTATATCCCTCAAGTTGTAGTAAATCTTTTTTTGTTTTTGATATCCACGTTTCTGATAAACAAAATGCTTCTATATCATAACTGTCGTATTTTAATGATTCTATTAAATGTCGTTTGGTTTTTATACTTTGTATGTTTTGATATAGAATATTTATTTTTTTATTAACGAAATGTCATATTGCTGCGATTGTCAATAACTTCACCCACGTCATCAGAATTCGTCAGAAGTATAGGGTCACTTTGGGTCATTTGATAATCAGGGTCAACATATGGGTAGGTCAATGTATCCTTGATATAGCTATTTATTGTGGATTGTATGGAGATCATCATATCTTTGATGTTCTTAAATATTATTTGCAACCCAGCGTTTTTTAAGATACCGGTGCGTCTATCGAACATAGTACTATCGTAATTTAAATTGAGATTACTATCTAGGAAGTAAGCATGTTCGTGAGTAAGTACATCAAGATACAGCAGGTTATTAAATGTCTCTACTCTAGAATTGTAAAGATAATAATTATTAAAAAAATTATATGTTGGCGTACAAATAATTATGTTTGTATGGTTAAGTTCTTGCAAAGTGCTTCTTATATGAAGGATAGTGTCCAGGTAATTGTTTGTAGTTCTGAAATCCTCTTCTCCCATTAGTATAATGCAATAGTCTTGGGTAGAAAAGTTTTTAAGCTTCTCTTTAATTCCTTTTAGTAAAAGCTGTGTGTTTCCTAAAGGTATGATATAGTGGCAGAGTTCAAATCCATCCAAAATATTTTCCGCAATCTCGAGTAGTTTGTTTTTATTATCTGTGCTTATAATACATACTTTAGGGCGTTTTAGGTAGGCTAGTTTATTTGTAAATATTTTCTTACTTTTTTGTTCTTCTTGTGTGGCGTGTTGGTTAGCTTTTATATTTGATGTTGTTTCTTTTAGTGGTATGTTACTTATTTTTGTTTTTTCCATTGCAATAGACTGCGTGCATGGCAATGGCAGTTTGTTGCTGATTACACTTGTGATAGGATCATTATTTGTAGTCTCAAATATATTTATGAAATTATCTGTTTGGGTCTCTTTCGTATTTGTTTGTCTGTTTATAGTTTTCTTTGGCGTGGCTTTTCGTTTAGCAGGGCTGTTAATTCTTTTGAGGAGTTCGTTTTTTTTACCTAGTTCGTCGTTTTGTTTCTTCAATTTGCTATTCTCCAAGGACAGCAATTCAATTTCCTTGTGCGCACTGTTTAATTGAGATGTCAGTTTTTCGTTTTTGTTTTTTAGTGCTTTGAGTTGTGAATAATCTTCATCCTCAGATATATCAGGCATACTATTGACGGTTTCATTTTGAGAAACATTACTATCGTCTTCTGGTTCCGAGCAAGTGCGCGTGCGACGGAACGTAATATTCTCCAGAAAATTCATTTTTGGTTTACTTAAATATTTTAAAACCTTTTAAAAATAGTCTCGTACGCTGAGATACGAACCAGAGTTCTTTGCGTCAAAGCCTGACGTGTTAGCCAACTGGCTATCTATTGAGTTTACAACATATTCAAATAAGCAGATCACGTCCTGTTGATTGTAATATTCTTATTTCTTAGATAATAGATGTCGCTACTTGTAATATAAATGGTAAGTATGAATATATTTTTTACAATTGCAACAATTTTTGTTATGTGGTATCATTTGGTGTAGTCGATGACATATCAGTTTGCAAGTTGTCCACGAGATGTCGTTTTTATAACTTGATTTCAAATAAAAAACGAATCTTGTTGTTGCAATTTGATTTAGAGAGATTTTGCATGACTATTACGTTTGTTTACTTCGAGTTCACTTCACTTTTCTTTTATTACACTGATTTGGAGACTTCTCACATCTCACTCACATCACTGTTTCTGATTCGCTAGTATTTGTTCATCAGTTTTATATCACTTTATTTTTAGTTTGCACTTGATAACACTGATACGGTTTAGTTTGGTGTCCTTTTTCACTTTTAAGTTCTGTTTGCAGTCTCTTGAGCACTTTTAATATTTTTAGGAATATATTTACGGGAGCACACTCTGAAACTTTGTTTACCTCCTTATAAAAAATACATTTGTCCAATCTTTTTTGAAAATCTATCTGACGGACTAATTACATTTTTTTAGTCAACTACCCTATTATGCGCGAAACCCAGGTGAACTCCATCCTCCATCACTGTCTTAGCCCGATAGGGTCGGTTGCGGAATTTGTTCGAAAGAGTTACCGCGACCCTGGAACGCAAAGGGCACAAGAGGAACACGGGTGGGTTTTAGTCAGTAAGAGTCTGACACTCCCTACCGCTCCACCCAGGACGGGAGGGGTCATTTGATGGTTTCCCATCCAAAAAAAAAAAAAGATATGTATATATTTCTCAGAGAAAAAACTTGCCATATGTTTCATTTTCACTCTCGTTTTCATTCTTGCCATATGTCTCATTTTCATTTTCATTTTCATTTTCATTCTCATTCATTCTCTTTGGCGTGCAGTTACGGAACGGTCTAGTAGCGCACTGAAGAAAATGTTTTTTTTTTTTTTTTTGAATGGACTACTCGCAGTTCAGCACATTAAGGCTGGTTACTGCTCAACCGGGCAATCCCGTGGTTGCCTTAGATTCTAAGGCCCCCAGCCGGGGCTTAAAACTACTTAAAAACTAAATGGCCGCTCGCTAAGGGCATCCCCTGTGGGACACGGGCCTCGGCTTAGCGGGGTCATTGAGGGGGGGCAGCAAGGGACAGGCTGGGTCTGATTGATATTATTTAGGGGATTTAACGCTAATGGCTCAGCAGCGCGGGCTGGCTCGTTAGGCAAAAGTCGGGGAGGGTGAAGAAAATGTCCTTTGGACCCACTCTTATAACCGCCGGTCATCGCCAACTCAGCGGCTGCGTTCCGTAAATGGTTACAGGCCATATCCCGAATGCATTATTTACATATTTACTTACTCTAATTTGTATAGTGTAGATATTTGTTAGTTATGTTAATTCATACAATAAAAATGTATGTGTGAACTGTAAACTAGTTATTAAATTAAATATGTGATGTGTGATGATTTTTATTTATACGATTAGTCATAGATAATGCGTTCCATATTTGTGTTTATGATAATTAGGATGGAACGTAATTGCAAAATGTCATGTGTCAACTGTCAAACGTGAAAATAACAAACTTTATCGTGGTGTTTTATGACGGTATGTTTTAGTGTTTTTACATTATTTAATGATCTAAATGGGGATGTAGACCGCTACAATATTTCCGTTCAGACAAATTAGCAGAACTCAACAGAGGTCGCTACTGTGACGGTACATTAATATAAAATGGATCAAGAAAGTAACAACATCACCTTTCGAAAAATCTGTAGAACAAGTTTGTTGAATGATCTCGCAATCATGACTAGTAGCAGTAACAAAAACATACACTATCACGCACCTGGAAGCACTTAAAGCCAGTGAAGAATCTGCGAAGACCAGCAGCCTTTATGATGAGTTGGTTAGTAGCGGGTCCGGTCCAATTTGTGTAGAACCAATGGTTACAATAGATTTAACTAATGATACCATTACCAAATGCAATATAATAAACGGCCATAATAAAATTAAAAAATATATTAAAATTAATAGATTTATTAGAAAAATACATAAATCATTAAAACAGCAAAAAGTCAACAAATTAAATTTAAAACTGAGGCAAAAAAAATATCCCCACCGAATGTGTCTCCACGTTGTCGTCGTGGTGGGGCTTGAGCGTCCCAATGATCTTGCGAGCTTTCCCGGTAGAGCCACTCATGCCGGAAGGTCGCAAGTGAGGGATCAGACCAAGAGAGACACACGCTTGCTCGCTGCTCTCTGGTACGCGTCTGATCATCAGACGTGACTGTGGGAGCAGCGAGCAGGTGGAGAGGTGAGGTGAGGAGAGTGGGCCCCGAGAAGGGGCGGAGCAAACAGGGACCGCACCCTTATCATAATCAGCCTTTTAACGTTCCCACTGCTGGGACACAGGCCTCCTCTCTAGGAGAGGGAATGGGCCGTAATCCACCACGCTGGCCCAGTGCGGGTTGGTCCGCACCCTTAAAAGGCACAAAAAATGAGTCAAGATCTTTGCAAAATGAGTCCCCAGGTGGGTCCCGACTGCTCAGCGGTCGGGGAATCCCACCCCGCTTCGGCGGGCTGCCCTCCGTACTCTGGGGTGGGCAACAAAGACCTTCCGCTTGCCAGTGGCAACAAGAGCCGAGGAGGCTCCGAATCATCGTCGTCATCCGGAACCGCTTCGTTTAAGGAGCTGATGGCGCACGAGTTTGAAGAGGAGGGTTCGCCTGAGCGCCGGGGTGGTGCGGAGTCGGATTCCGGCGCCGCGCCAGACCTAGTAACGGTCAGCTCGGCGGGCTCTGGAGACAGAGGAGGGGGGGCTGCTGTGGAGGGCGTCAAGCTCTTCCGCAAGCGGCCCAGACGGGAGGATGACAGCGGGTCGTCCTCTGAGGGCGAGTTTGCCTCCGCCCGCAAGATCCCCACCGCCAGGCGGGGCAGGGGCTGTGAGGCGGGGAGGGGGCTGGCTCCCTCTACCCGGGAGGTGGAGAGTCGGGCCGGGAGGTTGGTGGAGGAGGGGCGTCGCCCTGGAGGGAGCGGTCGTAGGGCTCCCTCTACTCTTCCGCCTGCTCTCGACTCCGACGACTCGGAGGCCCCGGGAGAGGTGCGTCCCACTGTCGAAGACAAGAAGGCCCAGTTTGCGGAGGTCGTCGAGGCCGCGATCCGCGCTGTGGCCTTCAAGCGAAAGCAGTCCTCCAAGCGGGAGGCCATTACGGCGGCCAAAGCCTCCATTATGACGGCGGCGGCGGCCAACGTCGGCGGGTCCGGAGAGGCGACAGAGTTGCGGGCGGAGGTCGCCCGCCTCGCGGCCGTAACGGAGCGACTCATTGCAGAGAATGAGTCGCTCCGGAGGGACCTGGCTGGCATGGCCAGAGCGGCCTCGGAGGAGCCGCAGGGGGGGCCGAGTCCGGCGACGCTGGAGGGGAGCCTAGTGCTGAGCCAGGTGCGGAGCCTGGTGCGGCAGGAGCTGGCTCCCTACCAGAAGCAGTTCTCCGTTTTGGAGGACATGATTCGGCGTCCCCCACTAGCGGCGACACAGAGGCCCCAGGGCCGGCAGAAGGCGGCTTCGTACGCGGCCGCCGTGGCTGCCGGCCCAGGAACGTCTGGCCAGGCGAAGGCGAAGGCCAAGGGCGGAGCCGCGCCGGCGCCAGCGACAGCGCCTGTGACGCCGGCGACTACGACGCCGGCGACGACCAAGTCGGCCCCGGCGAAGAGGGGTAGGAGGAAGGCTGGAGGAGCGGCTAAGGCTGCGGCACCAGTGGTGCCGCAGCCGCCCCCACCCCCACCCTCGGACCCTCCTGCGGCCGAGGCCGAGTGGCAGGTTGCTGGCCAGAAACGGCGGGCCGCGAAAGCGGCCAAAAACAAGGCGAGGAGGCAGCGGCGGAAGGCCAACGCCATTGCGGCGAGGCTTCGCGCCCCGAAATCCGCGGCTGTAGTGCTCACACTGCAGCCGGAAGCGGAACAGAGGGGCGTGACGTATCTCGCCGTACTGAAGCGGGCGAAGGAGGCGGTGAGCCTCCAAGAGCTGGGCATCAGCGGGGGCATCGGGGTCAGGAGGACCTTAACCGGTGCCCGCAAGCTCGAGCTCGCCGGAGCGGAGAGTGGCCCGTTCGCGGACGCCCTGGCCGAAAGGCTGAGGGCGGTCTTACCCGCGGACGAGGTCCGGGTGTCCAGGCCGACTAAGCGCATCGACATGCGCATAGTGGGCCTGGATGACTCCGTGACGGAGGAGGAAGTTGTGGCCGCCGTCGCCAGGACTGGGGGGTGCTCTGCCGAGCTCGTCAAGGCGGGCACCCTCCGGCCTGACAACACGGGCATGCAAACCCTTGTGGTGAGCTGCCCCGTGACGGCGGCCAGAACTGTGTCGGAGGGCCGAAGGCTCTTGGTGGGATGGGCTTCTGCGCGGGTAAAACTGCTGGAACCCAGACCTCTGAGGTGCTACCGCTGCCATGTGGGTAACCACACGGGAGCTATGTGCCCCTCGGAGGTCGACCGCAGCGGACTCTGTTTCCGCTGTGGTCAGCCCGGGCATAAGGCTGGCTCGTGCGAGGCCACGCCGCACTGCAGTGCATGTGCGGCTGTTGGCAAGCCGGCCGAGCACTGGGCTGGGGGAAGGGCCTGCGCGCCATCCGCCCCGACCAGGGGCAAGAGGTCCGCCGCCACCGCCGCCTCTGCCGCCGCCGCGGCTTCTGTCGCCGCCACTGCCGCTTCTGCTGCGGGTGCTGCGGCTCCCAACACTCGGGAGGGTGCTGAGATGAAGTGCCAGTAATGGTCCCATTTCGGCCCCCTCCAGAGACAAGTCGGCCGCTGTGCTATCGCGCAGTGGCTGATGCCTGGGGACGGTGAGCGTGGGTGGCTCGCCGTCCGATACCAGGTTGAGTCGACGACGCGTTGTGTTCCACGCGCGCCTCAAGGAGCCGTCAGCACCGAGGACGGGGCCCCATAGGGTCGGTGCCTGCTAGGGTTGCGGAATTTGTTCGAAAGAGTTGCCGCGGCCCTGGAACGCATAGGGCACAAGAAGGATCACGGGTGGGTTTTAGTCAGTAAAAGTCTGACACTCCCTACCGCTCCACCCAGGGCGGGAGGGGTCATTTGATGATTTCCCATCCAGAAAAAAAAAAAAAAAAAAAAAAAAGGCAAAAAAATATAAATTTAATGTTAGAGTTAAAAAATAGTAGTCAAGAATTAGATTTATGTAAACATATGTATGAAAACGACACTCAGCGCCTTCAGGAAGAACTATTTGTTAGGGAACAAACTCTAAAGGATATCTTTAGTAAATATGAAGCTTCTCAACTAGATCTGAGCAAGCGCTTGCAGGAGGCTAATGAGTTGGTGGATCTGGTAACATACAATGCAGAGAGGTACGAGTCACTGACAAATAATCTCACTTGTAGCTGTGCTTGTTCCCAAGCACCACTACCTCAGCATGTTTCACCTACTTCCTCGTTAGCTCAGCCTGATAATAGTAGTACTGATAATAATAGCATTAATACAAATAACTTGATTAACACAACATATATCGCTGGCCCCGGGCAATAAAGCGGTAATATCAAAAATCGAATTTTACAGGAGAAATAAAAGAAGCTAATTTGTTTATAGTGCAGCGTACAGTGATCCAAAACAGGCGTTCAAAATGTCAAATGAAAGCTAATTTTTTTACCAATATATCTTTTAAAAATATTTGTCATAGTATAAATATTTAATGAAATAATTGAAAAAATGTATAATACAAATTATAGACGATCCTCTTTCAATTGTAACATCATTAATGTCTTTATAAACACATCGACCACTGAGATTCAAGAATGTAAGAAAATAATACGACGTAATTTTTACTTTAAATCTCGAGTGTACTAGACGATTACCACCTTCTTCAGGGAAATTTTATAGCCAAATCTTAGATGTATCATTCACTAATCGCCATTTTAGAATCTTATCAATAAAACATATTTTTATGTAACCATTGTAACAGACTGATCTAATAATGTGATTTATTTTTATTTTTAACCATTTTAGACAGTATTTTACAAAATTAATATGTTACTACTACCTTATTTTTGTTTAATTAAATTTTAAATGAATACTTTCTCCTGTGAACCCCGACTGAATCGGTCTGACGCCATAGTTTAACTACAATATTTTGAAAAAAAAACCTTACAAATCACTAAAAAAAAATTTAAGAAACAATCACACAAAACCCCTTAAAAAAGAAACATACTAAGTTACCATAATTTTTATTAATTAATAAACTTTGGAAACAAACACAAAAACCACTTAAAAAAGAAAAAAATATTGATTTAACCATAATTTAAATAAAATAACATAATTTATATTAGCTGTTATACTTTGGAAATAAAAATAAAATGGTCAAAACCTTTACATATCAACTTCTTTTCCTCATTTGAAAAAACTCCTAGAAATCTTGATTCCTTCTTACAGTCACAGTATAATCATGGGTAATACTTGCCTCCTCAAAAAGGCCCATCGCTCTTCGTCTCTAACTAATATTACTGCTTGTAATAATCTTTCAATTCTTCCACTAAGTGCCAAGAAGTGAAAAAGTAGAGTTTTGAAAATGGTGAGCCATTTTCAAAACTCTACTTCTTCACTTCTTGACTTGATTCTTGTTTTGATCACATCGCTAACCATGGTCAATGCTCAGCTGAAGCCTTTTCCTACCATTACCTAATTTTCCTTTCATATAAAATTCGGCCACAAAAGCTTAAATTTTTATGCAACGTAATTTTGGTGGGATTTACATTGACAGTCTTTGCGAGGATGTGAGAAATATAGATTGGTCTCCCCTGTTTGCATCCACGTCAGTCGACGAGTAAGTAAAATTTTCACAACTAGTGCAGCTATTATGACCTTCGCGCACCTGTTTGAGCGGTAAAAGCATTTGCCGGCGCCGTGGCTGACAGATGACATTAAAAAGTTGATGATCAAGAAGGTTACGGCAAAGTCGAAATTTAAACGTCTGCACTGATGTAAATAGGGACAAATAAGCCGCAATCCTCAATCGCTGTAATAAAGTATGTATGAATGCAAAGCGCCAACACATTCAAAACTCTGTCCAAAATGGGGACCCATCCAAAGTTTGGAATTTTCTAAGATCATGGGGGGTTGGTAAAACACAACAAGAGTCAATATAATTAATTGTATATGGCATACAATCGATTACCACGAATGCAGTAGGAAGTGACTGTATCAGTCGCAAAATATTTCTGTCCGTGCTGGACTTAATCCTTTCCGTCATTTGCCACATCCTCAACTTTTCTGTATCTACCGGTGTCTTTTCTAGTTCGTAGAAAGACGCTCAAATTATTCCATGACCAAAAAGTCCAACCCCACATCCTTCTCTGAATTCCGTCCAATATCCGTGTTACCATTCCTATCCAAAGTCCTAGAACAGTTAATCCACAATCAAATTAGTCTTTTACTATCCAAAAATAATCTCCTCAACCCCTTTCAGTCCAGTTTTCGTCCTGGTCACAGCACTAATACAGCGCTTCTGAATGTTACTGAAGATACTAGGTCAGCCATGGAAAGCGGTAATGTAACGGTCTTGGCATTACTTGATTTCAACAACGCTTTTGATTTCGATGTTTTTCTTAGCATCCTATGCTCTCTTAATGTATCTCTATCGGTGATTGACTGGTTTCGTAGTTACCTGTTTGGTCGCCGGCAACGTATATGCATCGGAGATACATCATCTTCGTGGTAGTACTTCTGCCAGGGTACCACAGAGTGGCATTTTATTCCCTTTACTTTTCGTAATATTACAATAAATTTCCGGGAAGAAAGGCGTAATAGCTTGTACAGAATAAAATCTCTTATGATTAGTTCGTATTAAATGTTTACGGTTTTTTGTGTAATGTTTCTTAGAGTAATGCAATAATACATAATTTAGTCATAAGAGAATTTTCCATTCAATAAAGCTGTTATTGTCATTTATTCCATTGAAATATTGTATTAAAAATATGAAAAAAATTAGAGTGATAGACTGATACTCAGAGAAGCCAAAAATCAAATAACATTAAAAAGGGCGTAACCGGTGTTTACCGCTTTATTGCCCGGGGCCAGCGATATATTTTCTGACCAATTTGGACAAGGTTTTGGTAGTGTATTTAATCAGTGTTCGTCACATTATGTAATAAATAATTGTTTACCCGGCACCAGTTTTAGCCAATTAATTAGGTATATTAGATTGTCAAAAATAAATCCCAACTCAACTGTCATATTACTATTTGGGGATAGTTTAGCTGTAAGTAAAAAAGACATAATCAAATGTCTCAATTTAATGCTACATCTAAGTGAGACCAATAATTGTAAATTTATTTTCTGTGCCTTGCCTTATTCTCAATATTTATCTGTGGAGCAAAACAGGTACATTTTTGATTTAAATATGTTCATTTATAATAGGACCTGTCATCATAGTGATGCTATTTTATATTTTGATTGTAATCAATTTATTACTGATTACAAACTGACTAATCGTAAGATGTATTTACCACCTAGTTGTAGGAGACATATTGCTAATCTTTTAGCATTCAATATACAGTGTGACACCGGTACATGTGGTGTACCAACGCATACTGTTAGTAATGATACTAACATTTTTATTGACACAAGTAGTAGTTTAAACTATTGAACTCGACAATGGAAAAGCCGCATATGTTGAATATTGTACATCAAAATATGCAGGGTCTGTCCGGCAAGGAACTTGAGTTAAGTTTATTTATAGAGAACTATGATGTTCAGGTGTTATGTTTAACTGAGCATTGGTTGAAAGAACATGAAGTAGATTTTATCAATGATAATTACTATAAAGTACAAAGTGTGTTTGTGAGAAAACATGCCATCCGCGGTGGATCATTAGTCCTTGTTTCAAACAAATTGAAATGTAAACAACGTTTAGATGTAGTTAATCTTTCGGTCGAACGCACTGTTGAGTTGTCTTGTGTTGAACTCGAGCGGTACGTTATAATTTGCGTTTATCGACCGCCTTCTGGTGATTTTGGTCTTTTCGAATCGGTAACGGAAGATACACTTAATAAATTAAAATCAAGTAATAAAAGTATAATTTTATGTGGAGATTTTAATGTTAATATTTTAGAAGTTACTCCATTAAGTGTTAGACTTCTGAATCTATTTAAGTCTTATAACTTAGATAACTTATTTCATGAACCAACTAGGATCACGGCATCTTCATCGACTTGTCTAGATAATATCTTTAGTAATTGTGATGCCGAAAATAAATTAGTTTTAAGCGATTTAACTTCTGACCACTGTGGCCTATTAGTTAGCTTTCCTATGCCACTAAGCAAAAAGCCGCATAAAATTGAATGCAGGCCTTATACAGCCAGTCGATGCAGTAAGTTTAAAAATAATATAGCTAGCAAAATTACACCATCTTTGATAGCACATGAGGACCCTAATAAAATCTATGGAGCCCTTTTTGATGTTGTGCAAAAAGAGTACCATTCCACGTTTAAGCCTAAAACTGTAAACATTACGGGTACCTCTGTTGGTTTCAACCAATGGGCTACTAAAGGCAGGGCAGGTATATATAAAAGTAGAGCGAGATTGTACGAGTTATATGGTTTTAAAAGATACAGGTTTGATACCCCTTTTTTAGAGTACGTTAAAAAATATTCTAAATTATACAAAAAGATTTGCGTTGTTGCTAAATCAATTTTTTTAAGCGAGACAATTAAAAAATCTAATAATAAAGTAAAAGCCACTTGGAAAATAATTAACAATGAAACGGGCAAGTTGGTTAAACGAGAAAATCAGTTAGAGATCATAGTCGACAACAAATTAGTAAGTAAACCTGCTGACGTAGCTCAGGTATTTAATGAGTTTTTTTCCAGTATACCTATTACTACAACTCGCTCCTTGAATTCGTCCCCTTCTAACGCTGAAAATCTTTTACATAATAGTGTGCTTAAGTGTAATCAATTATTTAGTTTTGAGCACGTAACACCACTTGATGTAGTTAACGTTTTCAATACACTTAAATCTAAAAGCACAGGTGATTATTGGGGCATTTCCATTAAACTTTTGAGTAATATAATAGACATAGTAGCGCCCTATCTTGCTTTTACTTTTAATAAATGCGTGGATTTAGGAACTTTTCCTGATCTCATGAAGAGTAGTAAAGTCATACCTTTATTTAAATCAGGTAATAAAAATGACATTGGCAACTTCCGGCCTATCTCCATCTTACCTGCTTTTAGCAAAATATTTGAAAAGTTAATACTTAAGCAGTTGTTAAAACATTTTAATTTAAATAAACTACTCCATAACGAACAGTACGGCTTTACAAAAGGACGTTCGACTACAGATGCGGGTGTTGCTCTCCTGAAACACATATTTAATGCATGGGAGAACTCGCAAAATGCAATTGGAGTTTTCTGTGATCTCTCCAAAGCTTTTTATTGCGTAAACCATGACACGCTTTTGCGTAAACTACGTTATTACGGTCTCCAAAGCGATGCTCTTAACGTAATTGATTCATCTTTACATAATAGGTTCCAATGTGTGGATATCAATGGCGTGAAGTCTTCCGGACTACCAGTGCATTTAGGCGTGCCTCAAGGCTCAATACTGGGTCCATTCTTGTTTCTAGTGTACATAAATGACTTACCATTTTTCTTAAAGGGTATCTGTGACGTAGTATTGTTCGCGGATGATACCTCTCTTATTTTTAAAGTAGAAAGGAATAGACAAGATTTCAGTAATGTAAACAGCGCTCTCTCAATGGTTACGGATTGGTTTACGACCAATAATCTAGTTTTAAATGCCAAGAAAACGAAATGTATAAAGTTTGCTTTACCAAATGTTAGAAATCTAGGACCCAATATCACCTTAAGTGGCGAAGTACTTGAAACTGTGGACTCGGCAGTTTTTTTGGGAATTGCTGTCGATTCCAAAATACAATGGGGCCCACATATATCAAGTTTATCGGGAAGGCTCAGTTCTGCCGCATACGCTGTCAGGAAAGTGAGACAGTATACTGACGTTGAGACAGCTCGGTTAGTCTATTTTAGTTATTTCCATAGCGTTATGTCCTACGGTATTCTATTGTCGGGAAAAGCTGCTGATATACAAAATGTATTTGTCTTACAAAAACGTGCTGTGCGAGCAATATATCAGCTAGGGCCTAGAGTTTCATTAAGAGAACTTTTTAAAGACATTGGAATTCTTACAGTAGCAGCTCAATTCATTTTTGCAAACATTCTATATATTAGGCAAAATATACATTTATACTGTAAAATGAGCGACATCCACAACTTTAACACCAGAAACAAGCACAAGCTACATGCTCCTTCCCACCGACTTCGTAAGGTCCATGAGTCATTTGTGGGGCTCGGTATCCGTTTTTACAATAAACTTCCGCTTTCTTTTCTTGACCTGCCTTTTAACTCATTTAAAGCTAAAGTTAAATCTAACCTTTGTTCGAAAGCATACTATTCTATTAATGACTATTTAGACGACAAAGATAGTTGGTTGCTGTGTTGAACGCAAGACAATGTCATATTTATCATGTTCTTTCTCTATAAGTTAGCTTATGACAGGTTATATGAGTTCATATATATATATTTTTTTTGTGTAATTTTTTATGACTATGTAGGTCAATCTATTTTTATTTAATTGACTCAATCTAATCTTTACAATTGTAGCGTCACTTGTAAATATACTGTCCAAGGTCACAACATTTGATTTATATAAATTAACTCACTTGCCACACTTTATGTTTAGACCAATGGACAAAATTATTATGTTTATAGTATATAGATTTGTAACAAGCGCGTGAGTCACTGACCGGTTGCGCCGGCCGGCGGCCGCGCAGCGAGCGGGACCCTCCCGCTTCCCCGCGCTTCACCGACCGGCAGTCCGCTAGATGCTCTCTGAGTATACACCCGCTTGCACTAATTATCGTATGCTACTCGCGCGCTTGTGTACCTCAGCTTCCAAAAACTGCTTATACCTACGTATATTCTGTCGGTGCTTACGTAACTTTCTATTTGTGCTTCTTCTCGTGTTGACTTTCTCCTTCTGTGCTTTGTAAGCTAATGTGTGTGAACTTTTAAGTAAACGGAGCAAGTGAAACCCACGGCTTTTACTCATCTCCCGTACGTACCTACTTCACTGGTGACCCCGGAAGAACACCATGAGTCAACAACAGAGCGCCGAAAAATCAGCAAGTCATGATGGCCTGGGCTATGACGTATTCCGTGTCGGTGTGCGGGTACGCCATTTTACCCCGAAAAACCGGCGCTGTGGTTTGCACAGCTGGAGAGCCAGTTCGCGCTGGCGAACATCACTGCTGATGCCACGAAATTTCACCACGCAATTGGGAGCCTAGACCCAATATACGCATCGGAAGTCGAAGACATAATCACGGCTCCAGCAGCTCCAAACAAGTACGAGAGGCTGAAGACCGAACTTGTGAAGAGGTTGTCCGCGTCGAGGGAAAAGAAGGTACAGCAGCTCTTAACACACGAGGAGCTTGGTGACCGCAAGCTCTCTCAGTTCTTGCGACACCTACGCCACCTGGCGGGACCGAGCGTGCCAGAAGAGTTCCTACGTACGATCTGGACCAGCCGCCTGCCGAGCAGTACGCAAAGCATCATCGCATCGCAGGCCAAGGCGAGCCTAGAGGAAGTGGCCGAGTTGGCAGACCGCATACAGGATGTAGTGCCGGCCAGCCCGCAAGTAGCAGCGACATCTGCACTGACAACAACACCAGGAAGCAACGTGGAACAGATGAGTGGTCAAATTGCCGAACTCACTCGACAAGTGCAAGCCCTGACCTCGCAGGTTGACAGACTGTCCCGGTCGAAACAAAGGTCCAGCAGAAGTACTAGTCGGGGAAGATCGGGGTCCAGAAGAACAAGTTCCAATTACAGGAAGTGGCCAACCTGCTGGTACCATTATAAGTTTGGTGACAAGGCAACAAGGTGCATGAAACCCTGCGATCACGCGGGAAAAGCCACGGGCAGTCGATAATGGCGACCGGCGACTGTCGTAGCACTGGTCGCTTATTTGTGACGGATCACAGCACGAAGATGCAGTTCCTCGTCGACACCGGTAGTGACGTGTGCGTCTTCTCTAGGTCAGCCATGAAAGAGCGCCGTACCAAAACGAACTATGAACTATGTGCGGCTAACGGTAGTGTGATTAATACTTTCGGGTACGTGCATTTAAAATTAAGTATAGGCTTGCGCCGTGACTTTACCTGGCGATTTATAGTGGCAGACGTAACAAAGCCAATAATAGGTGTCGATTTATTGTCACACTATAACCTGATAGTGGACGTTAGAATGCAGCGCCTTATCGACGCTAACACTACGCTTGCGACCCCTGCTTTGCCTGCTCGTCCTTCTGATGTTGTTTCTTCGGTTAAGGTAAGAATTGTTGACACTACATATCACGACATACTCCGGGAGTTTCCTGACATAACCCGGCCGTCGGGTATACATCGTGCACCTACACACAACACCTTACACTATATACGTACGACACCTGGGCCACCCGTATCAAGTACACCGAGGCGGCTGGCTCCAGACAAATTAAAAATCGCTAGGAAAAGTTTGAGTCCATGCTAACGAACGGCACAGCCAGACCCTCCGACTCACCTTGGGCATCACCCTTACACCTGGCACCTAAAAAGGAAAATGGGTGGCGACCATGCGGTGATTATAGGATGCTAAACGCGCGTACGATACCCGATAGATACCCTATACGCCACATCCAGGACTTCGCCCATAACCTTTCTGGATGTCAAGTATTCTCGACAATTGATTTAGTCAAAGCTTATAACCAAATACGCGTTAACCCAGAAGACATACCGAAGACAGCCATCACCACACCGTTCGGGCTATACGAGTTCCCGTTCATGACGTTCGGACTTCGCAACGCAGGGCAAACTTTTCAGCGATTTGTCGATGAAATGCTACGAGGTCTGGATTTCTGCTTCGGTTATTTGGACGATTTTTTGATCTTCTCGAAAGACCAGGCAGAACATGAGGACCATCTACGACAGCTGTTCTCCAGATTGAGAGACTATGGGATGGTGATAAACACATCAAAATGCGTATTCGGAGCCACGCAGATACCTTTTTTAGGCTACTTAATCACCTCAAGCGGCACGAAACCATTACCAGAAAAGGTCGAGGCAATTAACAACTTTCCAAAACCGAAGACTGTCAGAGAGTTGAGAAGATTTCTAGGAATGGTGAATTTTTATAGGCGGTTCATCCCAGAGGCGGCAGAAAATCACGCACCGCTGAACAAGCTCCTAGAAGGATCAGTGAAAGGCTCGCACCCAGTAAGCTTCACAGCAGAGGAGGACAAGGCATTTATGACCTGCAAAAGGGGTCTCTGCCAGGCAGCCATGCTAGCACACCCTGATTGCGAAGCTAGACTGGCCTTGGTGACAGATGCGTCGGATACCGCCATGGGAGCAGTCCTACAGCAGTTGAAGGATGAGGAGTGGCAACCCCTAGCTTTCTTTTCCCGTAAGTTAAGCTCAAGTCAGCGGAAATACTCACCTTATGATCGCGAACTTCTAGCGATATATGAAGCGATTAAGTATTTCAGACATATGGTTGAGGCCAGAGAGTTTGTGATCTATACAGATCACAAGCCCATCTGTTACGCGTTTCATACACGTAAGGAGAATTGCTCACCAAGACAGTTCAGATACCTAGATTTCATCTCGCAATTTTCCACGGATATCCGGCATATTTCAGGCAAGGACAACGTAGTCGCCGATACCCTGTCACGAATAGAGGCAATCTCCCAGCCTATCGACTTGAACGTCCTAGCTAAGTCTCAATCATGATCCAGAGCTAAAAAAGCTGCTTGACGGGGAGACTTCATTACGCCTGACGAAGATCACGCTGCCAGGAACACTGTCTGATCTGTACTGCGATGAGAGTAGCAAAACACCAAGACCATATGTCACGAAAGATCTTCGTCGCCAAGTCTTTGACAACCTACACTCTTTGAGCCACCCAGGAGCCAATGCCAGCGCCAAGTTAGTGTCAGAGCATTATGTGTGGCCCGAAGTGAAGAGAGACTGTAGAGAATGGACGCGAAGTTGTTTGCCATGCCAGCGTGCGAAAATCACACGCCATGTCTCCGCACCCCTGGGCAACTTCAAACTGCCACGATCGCGGTTTATGCACATCCATATAGATATGATCGGGCCACTGCCAATCTCTCACGGATTTCGGTATTGCCTCACTGCTGTGGATCGCTTTACGCGATGGCCTGAAGCAATACCAATCAAGGATATCACAGCCGAAACAGTAGCCAACGCTCTTCTTTATAATAATAATAATAATATAACTTTTATTTCGGGTAACAAAGACCCATAACATATATACCTTACAGACTAACATACATATTTATATAAAACAAACACTATTTTATTTTACACGAAGCGTCGGCGTCGTGTTACGCTGCGTGGTGTCGCGTAGTCTTCCGCGGAATCCCCGATACACGACATCCTTCGGCCAAAACTCCGCCTTGAGGAAGGTCTCAATATGATGAGTCGGAACTTGCACCAGAAACGACTTGAAATTCGTGTTATGGCGCGGCTTTATGGATGGATTGCACGCTTCGGCTGCCCTACAAAAATAGTGACAGATCGTGGCAGACAATTTGAGTCGGCCCTCTTCAAACAACTGTCGGACATAGCTGGATTCGAGCATCGGAAGACAACCGCTTACCACCCTGCCTGTAATGGTATGGTTGAGCGGTCCCACAGACAGCTAAAAACAGCTATTACCTGCTATGGGAATCAAAACTGGGTAGAATCACTACCATTAGTTCTGCTGGGCATCCGAAGTGCACACAAGAAAGATGTACAAGCAACACCCGCTGAGCTGGTGTATGGGGAAACATTACGTCTGCCAGGTGACTTCTTCGAATCAGAAGCGATCATCAACACCGACGTAACCAACTACGTTTCTAGGTTGCGCATGTTTGCTAGAAGCATACAGCCGACATCAGCATCGCGACATTCCAACAGTCGGGCCATATTTGTGTTTAAGGACCTTCCCACCGCGTCCCACGTATTCTTAAGGGATAACGCGTCATCAGGTTCATTCAAGCCAGCGTACACAGGACCACATGAGGTACTAGAAAGGGGTGACAAAGTATTCAAACTCCTTATTAACGGTAAAACAGTCACAGTATCGGTAGACCGATTGAAACCGGCCTACATACTCCAAGACTCACACACCACAATAACACACAACAACACATACACCAACAACGAGCATGAACAAAAACAGACTTCACAGGATACACCAGTCACGAATTCGGCACTGGCGACCGAGGACGACAACATCAAAAGGACACGGTCAGGCCGTAGGGTGCGTTTTCCTAACTATTATCGCCCTTGACGGTCTCAAGAGGGGGGTGGTGTAGCGTCACTTGTAAATATACTGTCCAAGGTCACAACATTTGATTTATATAAATTAACTCACTTGCCACACTTTATGTTTAGACCAACGGACAAAATTATTATGTTTATAGTATATAGATTTGTAACAAGCGCGTGAGTCACTGACCGGTTGCGCCGGCCGGCGGCCGCGCAGCGAGCGGGACCCCTCCCGCTTCCCCGCGCTTCACCGACCGGCAGTCCGCTAGATGCTCTCTGAGCATAGACTACTATTTATATACTAGAGATAGACTGGCAACTTAATTATTTCTTAGGCAGCGCCATCTAGTTACCAGGACATACACTATTCAGCTGTCAATACACCTACATAGTAGTACCTATGTATAGCTAATAAATTCAACCAAGTAGAACAATGTAGAATGGTTGAAAATTCTGTTGCAGTAAAACAACGTAAAAATTCAAATCTAAATTTTGAATTTGTTAGGTTTAGTTTTACTACAACAGAATATTCAACCATTCTACATTATTCTACTCGGTAAAGCTAATTCATTATTATAATAAACATGTTGTTTCGGGGATAGTAAAACAAATACCAATTTTGGATGTTCATAATTATTATTGCGTAAAACAAAAAATTACATTCATTATAAAAACCAAACATTCACTTCAGTACCTTGGCACACAACACTTGTTTCGAGACATTGTTATTTAAACACAAAACACTTAATTAATATGGTCCAAACTCCAATTTACGGAGGGCCTAAGCAGTTCGGTTCGATAATCACGGAGGAAGAGGAACACAGGGGGCTCAACTCGACGGGATTTAGAAAGAACAACACTATGGAAATCTTCCAAGACTTTTTAGTAAATACGGAGTAGCGAACTAAACTCACGTAATTTACACTCAAAATCGGGAAACGAAGGAAATTATTACAAAAACATGCGCAACCGCAGAAATTTTTGTAATGACAAGAAGTTTCAACATTGCCCTGTAGCCTGTAATGAATTCTACTAATAGTATATTTTTTTATCAATATTAACAAAGTATTAATAAAATACAACGATTAATGAACTTTTAAAAATGCAAAAAAAAAAACAATAAATATATTAAGTAACTCACAATAGATCAAAATCAAAGATTATGCGCTTCCCCTTTTACTAACATATACTACCAATTGCTTTATGGATATACGCTGGCAACACTGTCTATTTTTAATTTATGTCCTCGTAGATAGATGGCGCTGAATATCCAAAAATTAAAATGTATAGCAGTTGCCAGCCTGTGTCTCTGAGTATACACCCGCTTGTACTAATTATCGTATGCTACTCGCGCGCTTGTGTACCTCAGCTTCCAAAAACTGCTTATACCTACGTATATTCTGTCTGTGCTTCCGTAACTTTCTATTTTTGCTTCTTCTCGTGTTGACTTTCTCCTTCTGTGCTTTGTAAGCTAATGTGTGTGAACTTTTAAGTAAACGGAGCAAGTGAAACCCACGGCTTTTACTCATCTCCCGTACGTACCTACTTCACAATGTTTTTATGGTGAATTGATTTAATATTTCCATGTTGGATAATTGATTTTTTTCCTACCTTTGGCATGTAATGACTTTACATTGTATAAATTCAAGTTCTTAAAACGCAACAGACAGATGTGTTGCTGGGGAGTTTGTTGCGCCACTTCTTCTTCCCAGCTAAAACACTAGGAAGTGGTGACGGGTGGGCGTTTTGGGGGACTGTCTTTATGTAAAATTTGACGTTCAAAAAGTGCTGTCGCTCAGCCTAGTTTGAATAAATGACTTTTGATGCATTACTGAGTCCCGGGAATAAAAAAACGAGACTATGTGTGGTCTCGAAATTCCCGGGGAAAACGAGACTTTCGAGACTATTTCAAAACTAGGTTTCTTACTTTTAGGCTATGCAATTAGAAAGTTAAAACAAGATATTTTAATCAGATATTTTATTACACAATTGCAAATAAAATCATTTGTTACAGTTTTTTTTTTTCAATTTTATAGTGGGCACGTAAAAAACAAAGGGTGTTCAATGTCGTTTCAGACAGAGAGGACCTAATATTGTTACAAAAGTAACCCGCGTTAACCCGTGTTCCACGCGCGTCTCAAGAAGCCGTCAGCACCAGGGACGGGGCCTGGTGCTGACGGCTTCTTGAGACGCACGTGGAACACAACGCGTCGTCGACTCAGACTGGTATCGGACGGCGAGCCACCCACGCTCACCGTCCGCAGGCATCAGCCACTGCGCGATAGCACAGCGGCCGACTTGTCTCTGGAGGAGGCCGCAATGGGACCATTACTGGCACTCCATTTCAGCCCCCTCCCGAGTACCGGGAGTCGCAGCACCCATAGCAGCAGCGGCAGTGGCGGCGACGGAAGCCGCGGCGGCGGCGGCGGCGGACCTCTTGCCCTTGGTCGGGGCGGATGGCGCGCAGGCCCTTCCCCCAGCCCAGTGCTCGGCCGGCTTGCCAACAGCCGCACATGCAACGCAGTGTGGCGTGGCCTCGCACGAGCCGGCCCGATGACCGGGCTGACCACAGCGGAAACAAAGTCCGCTGCGGTCCACCTCCGAGGGGCACATAGCTCCCGTGTGGTTGCCCACATGGCAGCGGTAGCACCTCAGAGGTCTGGGTTCCAGCAGTTTTACCCGCGCAGACACCCACCCCACCAAGAGCCGTCGTCCCTCCGACACAGTTCTGGCCGCCGTCACGGGGCAGCTCATCACAAGGGTTTGCATGCCCGTGTTGTCAAGACGGATGGTGCCCGCCTTGACTAGCTCGGCAGAGCACCCCCCAGTCCTGGCGACGGCGGCCACAACCTCCTTCCCGTCACGGAGTCATCCAGGCCCACTATGCGCATGTCAATGCACTTAGTCGGCCTGGACACTCGGTCCTCGTCCGCGGGGAGGACCGCCTTCAGCCTTTCGGCCAGGGCGTCCGCGAACGGGCCACTCTCCGCTCCAGCGAGCTCGAGCTTCCGGGCACCGGTCAGGGTCCTCCTGATCTCGATGCCCCCGCTGATGCCCAGCTCCCGGAGGTTCACCGCCTCCTTCGCCCGCTTCATAAGGGCGAGGTACGTCACGCCCCTCTGTTCCGCTTCCGGCTGCAGTGTTAACACTACAGCCGCGGACTTCGGGGCGCGAAGCCTCGCCGCGATGTCATTGGCCTTCCGCTGCTGCTTCTTGGCCCTGCTTTTTGCCGCCTTCTTCTGTCGCCGCTTCTCTCCAGCAACCTGCCACTCGGCCTCGGCCGCAGGAGGGTCCGAGGTTGGGGGTGGGGGCGGCTGCGGCGCCACTGGCACAGCAGCCTTAGCCGTTCCCCCTCCAGCCTTCCTCCTACCCCTCTTCGCCGGGGCGGACTTGGTCGTCGCCGGCGTCGCAGGCGCTGGCGTCACAGGCGCTGGCGCGGCTCCCGCCTTGGCTTTCGCCTGGCCGGACGTTCCCGGGCCAGCAGCCACCGCGGCTGCGTACGAAGCCGCCTTCTGCTGTCCCGGTGGCCTCTGTGCCGCCGCTATCGGGGGACGCCGGACCATGTCCTTCAAAACGGAGAACTGCTTCCGGAAGGGAGCCAGCTCCTGCCGCACTAGGATCCGCACCTGGCTCAGCACTTGGCTTGGAGGGGTCCATCGCTGCCGGACTCAGCCCCCTCTGTGGCTCCTCAGAGGCCGCTCTGGCCATGCCAGCCAGGTCCCTCCGGAGCAACTCATTCTCCGCTATGAGTCGCTCCGTAACGGCCACGAGGCGGGCGACCTCCACCCGCAACTCTGTCGCCTCTCCTGACCCGCTGACGTTGGCCGCAGCTGCTGCCAGAATGGCGGCTTTGCCCGCGCTGATGGCCTCCCGCTTCGAGGACTGCTTCCTCTTGAAGGTCACAGCGCGGATCGCGGCCTCCACCACCTCCTCAAATTTTTTTGCCCTCTGCTCGTCGGCAACGGGAGGCACCTCTCCCGGGAACTCTGAGTCGTCAGAGTCGAGAGGAGGCGGAAGAGCAGAGGGAGCCCTGCGACCGCTCCCTCCAGGGTGACGCCCCTCCTCCACCAACCTCTCGGCCCGACGCTCCACCTCCCGGGCCCTCCCCTCCCGCCCCGCCTAGCGGTGGGGATCTTTCGGGCGGAGGCAAATTCACCCTCGGAGGACGACGCCCTGTCATCCTCCCGTCTGGGCCGCTTGCGGAAGAACTTTACGTTCTCCGCAGCAGCCCCCCCTCTTCCGTCTCCCGAGCCCGCCGAGCTGACCGTTACTAGGTCAGGTGCAGAGCCAGAATCTGGTTCTGCACCTACCCGGCGCTCAGGCGAACCCTCCACTTCACAATCGTACGCCATCAGCTCCTTAAAGGAAGCGGATTCGGATGACGACGATTCGGAGCCTCCTTGGCTCGAGTTGCCACTGGCAAGCGGAAGGCGTTTGTTGCCCACCCCAGAGTACGGAGGGCAGCCCGCCGAAGCGGGGTGGGATTCCCCGACCGCTGAGCGTCGGGACCCACCTGGGGACTCATTTTACAAATGCCTTTTTTCATTAGTTTTCCCTTTTAAGGGTGCGGTCCCTGTTTGCTCCGCCCCTTCTCAGGGCCCTCTCCTCACCTCACCTCTCCACCTGTTCGCTGCTCTCACAGTCACGTCTGATGATCAGACGCGTACCAGAGAGCAGCGAGCAACCGTGTATCTCTCTTGGTCTGATCCCTCACTTGCGACCTTCCGGCATGAGTGGCTCTACCGGGAAAGCTAGCAAGATCATTGAGACGCTCAAGCCCCACCACGACGACAACGTGGAGACACATTCGGTGGGGAATATATATGTACATATCTTACATCAGAATATTGCAGGGTTAATTAACAAATCTGATGCATTATGTGTTAACTTGGAAGAGCTCGCAAACAATAACAAAATAGTGGACGTCATATGTATTACTGAGCACTTTATGATGGCAGGATTTGAGTCAAATTTTAATCTACCAAATTACAATTTAGCTTCATTCTACAGTAGAACAAATAGTAAAAGAGGAGGAACATGTATCTCACTAAGAAAAGGACACAAATTCAGGGAAATTCCAGAAATCCGTAAATTTTGTCTCGACTGTATACTTGAAGGCTGTGCAGTTGGAACTTCTTGACAGTAAAATTATTATTGTCTGTATGTATATACAGGGTGCCGAAACAAAATAATTTGTATTCGTTTTTCCATGAACTGGAAAAACTTCTGACATAAATAGCCAAATTTAATTTTAAAAATATCATAATTGCTGGTGATTATAAAATAGATATTCTAAAACGTAATAATGTAATTTTAGAATTTAAATGTTTACTGTTAAAATATAATTTAAATGATAAATGATTTTTTATTTTGTAAGTAGGTTGTAAATGATTTTTTTATTTTGTAAGTAGGTTGTAAAGTTAAAAAAAAACTTACATTGCGTTATTGGCGTACATTAAAACGCGATTATAGCACAAAAAATATTGCTAAAGGACAATGGCAGCCGCCCATACATTGTTTTAGCTGAGGTGAAATTCTTACGTCTTTAAATGAAAAATATCTTGTTTAACTCAGCTTCACCTTCTGAACTAGTATGTGCAAGAATTTTGGTTCAAGAAGGCCGAGAAAAATAGAAATTCAGTCATGAACTTTCGTAGGTTATGTCTATGGTAACTTGGTAGGTAAAGGGCCCCCGAGACGATCAAATACACTTTACAAGTCGTCGTTTCACGTTAAAAAATAATATATTGTAAAACTGGTTTGAGGCAGCCAGTCGCCGAGAGCATTGTTTTAGGTATTGAAGCAATAAGATTTATCCAACATTCTGGGATTTAATAATTACTTGTTAAGTTTTCGCATGCTTAGCAAGTATTTATAAAATCTTAGACTGTGTGTAGAAATATAGAGTTGATAAGAACCAATAAAACAAGTTTATTTATTCTTCTATATTTATTCTTTTTCATCCTTTTACAATTATTTCACCCAGAAATTCTGTAGGTGTGGTAATATTTTGCCGATGTCAGGCCCATCCTAAATACCAGACTAGCGTCATTACATGAGCGTAACATCCTACGGTGCGACGACGAACTAAACAATTACAGCAATGTTTACTGATTACTCTCCGGCCAGGAATATCATTCAGTTGATACACAGGATTCGTGTCGGTTTGCTCTACGACTTTCCATCTAGCGGTATCTAGCAAACAAATAGTTCACTGATAAGTAATCCAAAACAATAGGGCAAGATCGGCGTCCAGTATAGAAAAAGCTCAATGTCACAGGGAAAGTCTCGCGAGTCCTTAAACACGCACAGGGTCACACAGGGGCATATCACAGTCCATAATATGCAGTTCGTATAAATGAAAATTAAAAAAATACGGGAAAAAACAATAGAGAGCACTGATTGAATATGGTACGTATCAACTCAACCAACAACAATCGTCAGTAATCAAACTATTTTTTTTTTTATTCGGGATGCTAGTCTTTTTGCCAGTCATTAAAGCAATTTATTTATTTTTACATCACACTGTTTTGACCTCCCTGCAAGGAACACTTACACTTAAAAATAAACTATATTGTTACTTCATTTAATTATTCACTTACTCCGTTTAAAAAAAAACTGTTTACAATTAAATAATGCTGTACTTACTGTCACTTGGCAGGATAAATATAAAATGGCAACACTACTCGGTAATCAAAAAGTCAAATAACTTTTCATTTAAATTATCTTTTTTCTCCGGCCTGATCTAGTAAATGTGATACATTGAAAAAATATAGAAAAATAATGGAACTTCCGTCGTATATAAGTCACTTTTAGACGCTTAAATTCAAGTCAGCTAAAATTTCGCCATTGTTCTTTAAGTTGTGTATTAAAAGCTTATCTTTCTCCGATATTTACCTCACTGATGACCCAAACATGGCTTATCAACACTTTGTAGCTGTTTTTAAACTTTTTTACGACCTTTGTTTTCTACAATTTTTTTTTTTAATAAAAGTAAAACATAAACCAAAGTGGGTATCACGTGATGTAAAAATTTGCAGTCGAAAGAAAAAGGATTTACTATGGAAATTCAGATTAAACTCAACAATAGACAATAAATTAAAGTACTATAATTATTGTAAATTATTTAAAAAAAATATAAGACTGACAAAACGTGCGCAAAATAACTATAAAATAATAACGTCTCGTAATAAAACTAAAACTGCGTGGCGGATTATAAACGAAACGAGGAATAACACCCCAAAAGAATCTATTGATAACATAATAATAGATGAAAACAAAGTCCTTAATAATCCAACTGAAATAGCAAACTCATTTACTAATTATTTTATTGAAAAAGTTGTGACGTTGCAAAACAAGAAATGTAACTCGCAGCGACACCTTTAGCGGACAAATGGAATCACATTTGACAGAGCCCATAGTTTAAACAACAGATGGCGCTAGAGATCGACCGTCTCTTTAAAATTTAATATATATCAAATAAGTAGATGTAAATTAATTAAAACACACAAAAATTGCATAAAAGCATAAAGTTTAATAAATTTAAATAATTAGGAACATGTCGGAATCGAGAGTATTTAGTCTGTGGCATGGAAGCTTCTCGCAAAGGACTTTTCAATGACAGAGTGGAGAAATTGTGGCGTCCTTTTGGACCACAGAGGTCACAGAGAGACGAGCAAATGATATTTTAGGGATTGTTTCGACACCGTAGGACTTAGGCAATCCCTATTTATTTGAGCACTGCGCTAACTGGTTGAGAAGGCCTCTGAGTTATTCAATTAAACGAATATTTGCTCGTGAAATAGTTTATTCCAGATTTCCCCAAGGAGAACCTTCCGACCGGGCTAGTGCGCAGTAACTGCCCGCCGTTCATACGTCTCGCTCACATATGCATTTTGCTTACCTTGCATTCTGACGTGCACGCTTACATGTGTCCCTACACTACTTCCCTCCAAAAATTTTGCAAAAAAATTTTTTTCTTAATAACTAGTAATACAAATATTTCTTAACTATTTTATTACACAATCAATTACCGTATTACAATTAGCGCTTATGGTAGCCCGTATAGCTTACTGCGATAAACACTGCACTTGTCGCTATCGCGCGGTGGTGCGATCATATTACGCATAACTGGCTGTGGGTGGTTGCTGCGGGACTGTGGGCGCATCTATACGCCCCGGCAATGTTGTCACCCCACCGGATACACCGTTTATTTGTTTACGTACCCACTTCTTCATGCGATGACGACCCTGGCGCCATAAGACCAGCACCACAATGAGGAATACTGCGGTTGCCATTATTGCAAAACCTGTCTCGTATTTAGTGACTTGCGATGTTGCTGCGCTATTTTGCGCTATGACGACTTCTTCCTTACTATAAGCCTTGCCCATGTTGGGTGCGCTTATTTACTGATTGGTCGCACTGAATTTTGGAAGAGTGGTTGAGTGAATATTGCAGTATGCTAGAGTGAGCGTTCAAATAATAATATGTATCAGCAAATACAAAGTTCACTGGTTATTATTTGATTACTATTCTAAATAAGCGCGGTGATGACTGCGCATAAATTATATACTAGTCATTGTACAGGATGCGGTCGTCTATTTTTCAAGCGCCGACTTAAAAATATGCATAAGGCACATGATAATATTACATTAATTAAGGGTAGTTGCCGTGACTTCCACTCTGCAATAAATTAATGACACCATGTAGGCCGGCTATAGTGTCCGTCACGACAACGCCATGCTATGGTAAATTAATATGTTAACAAAATATTATTAACAAGATATTTACTACAACTTACATGTTTAATTTTGATGGTGGTCTGATCGTGCGACCACTGCGGCTTTTCTTTAATACAGGTGTTCCCTCGTTTATTTTAGATGGGTTTACAATGGATTTATTTCTTTGTGGCTGCTCTGACCTAGTGTCAGCTAGATTGTCATTGTTTTGTTCGTTTATCAAATATGCTGGTTTTAATCTATCAATGGATATGTGAATTTTTCTGTTATGCAATTGTACCACAAATACTTTATTTTTCCGCTCTAAGACACGGTACGGACCTTCGTAAGTGGGTGTAAGTGGTTTTCGTATTGCATCGTTGCGAATGAACACGTGATCACATTTTTTTAGGTCATCATGTATGAACAATGTGCGTGAGTCCCGCAGATCCCGTGGTACTGGTTTTAATTGATCTATTGTATGCTTCAAGTTTTTTAAAAAATCATGATCGTCATGGCTTCGTTCATTGGGGATGTTGTAGAAATCTCCTGGTAAACGAAGTATTTGACCGTACACGTACTCTGTGGGACTAATGCCATTGTCGTTTCTGCCTACTGAACGCAGTCCTAACAGCACCGTAGACAGTTCATCACACCAGGACGAGTTATTAATAAGGCGAGCTGTTAATGCAGATTTTAATGACCTATGCCAGCGCTCTACTATACCATTGCTTTGGGGGTGGTATGGAGTAGTGCGCAATTTATTTATACCCATGTACTTCATTAGCTGTGTAAATAATGCGCTCTCAAACTGACGACCTTGATCGCTCGTCAATCTTACTGGGCAGCCGAATCTGCTAATCCAAGCTTCGTAAAATGCCTTAGCTACAACTTCCGCTGTGATGTCCTTTACTGGAATGGCTTCCGGCCAACGCGTATATCGGTCGATCATCGTGACGAGGTATTTATACCCTTCTTGTGACGTTGGTAGGGGCCCTACGATATCAATGTGCACATGTTCAAAGCGATTGCTGTCTGGAAAATGTTGTAAGTCCGATATCGTATGGCTGTTAACCTTTGACCTTTGGCATTGAATGCATGTTTTTGCCCATCGCCCAACATCCCGATTTAATCCTGGCCAAAAATATCGTTGTGCGACCAATTTACGCGTTGCTCGGACACCTGGATGACTGATGCCATGTACCGATTTAAACGCAATTATCCTGTAGTTTTCGGTTAAGTACGGTCTACACGTGTTAGTTGAGGTTTCGCAATATATTTGTTCATTACTGTTAGGCACAAAGAATTTCTTTAATCGAACGTTGCTATTTGTTTTGTCTAACATCTGCGCAAGCTCGGTGTCATTTTTCTGTGCTAGCGCTAATTCTGCGAAGTCGAGTTCCGTTGGGCAATATATTGTTTCAACACGCGATAAGGCGTCCGCGACCGGATTGTTTTCGCCTTGTATGTACCTAATGTCGGTTGTAAATTCGCTGATGAATAAGAGTTGCCTAATGCGCTTTGCCGTTTCACAGTTACTCTGTATTTTAGTAAATGCATAAATCAATGGTTTATGATCTGTGAAAATGGTTATTTGACTGCCCTCGAAAAGATAACGAAAATGTTTAATTGCCATATATATGGCTAACAATTCCCTGTCATAGGTCGAATACTTTTGTTGGGCTTGGGTAAACCTCTTAGAAAAGTATCCTAGCGGTTTCCATGCGTCATCAGCTTTTTGCTGTAGCACCGCGCCTGCACAGGTGTCTGAGGCGTCCGTCATGAGAGCTAGAGGTACATTAGTTTTTGGATGCGACAACATAACGGCGGTATTTAAACTTTGTTTACATTGTTCGAATGCTATAATAGACTTGTCGTCCCATGGTATAATTGTTTTATCCCTTTTTTTTGAATTTTTTAAAAACTCGTTTAACTGCGACTGTTGACTGGCAGCGTTAGGTATGCTTGCTCTATAGAAGTTAATCATACCTAAGAAACGCCTGAGCTGGTCTACAGTCTCCGGTCGGGGATAATTCACAATTGCTTTTACTTTATGTTCGAGGGGGCGAATACCTTCGGTTGTAACTTCGTACCCTAAGAACTCTATGTTTGATTTGCCGAACTCGCATTTAGGTAGGTTAATGGTAATGCCATACTGCCTGAACCTATCGAATACTTGCCGCAGGTGTCTTTCATTTTCCTCTATGGAATCGCTCGCGATTATGACGTCATCAACGAAATTGAATAAAAAATCTAAACCTTGTAGTACTGTATTACCCATGAAACGCTGGAATGTTTGACTCGCATTCCTTAGACCAAAGGTCATGCGCTGGAATTCGTACAAACCGAAAGGCGTTATGATGGCGGTTTTTTCTATGTCTTCTTTAGCTACTTTGATATGATGATAAGATTTATTTATGTCGAGTTTGGAAAATATTTTTTTACCTGCTAGTATGTAGGTGAAATCATGCAGACGTGGCACGGGGTATCGGTCCGGTTTCGTGATTGCATTTAGGCGCCTGTAGTCGCCACACGGTCGGATGTCCCCGTTTTTTTTCGCCACCACGTGCAGCGGGCTCGCCCACTCACTCTTGGATGGTCTGCAGATCCCCATCTCCTGCATTAACCTAAATTCCTCCTTGACCTTGTGATATCTGTCGGGAGGAAGCGGTCTGGCTCTCGCATGTACAGGAGGTCCCGTAGTTTCGATATAATGCATTACCTTGTTGTTATCGTCGTCAGCGTTATCGTCCCTAAATGGTATGGGTTTGGTAATATCTGCGTATTCCGATAACAGGTTGTGAAATAGGTGATTACTGTCTACGATGCTGACAGAAAGTTCCGCGCACTTGACAATGTTACCGCGGGTCACCAAGCTGTTTTTCCTATCTAACAATTGTTGGGAATTTAAATCTACTAACAACCCATAATGGCGCAAAAAATCTGCTCCTAAGATAGGTTGTTTTACATCTGCAATTATAAAAGTCCATCTTAATGGTTTTCCTAATTTTACATTTAATTCTAAGTTCCTAGTGCCGTAGGTTTTAATTTCAGAGCCATTTGCTGCATACAACTTAAAATTATCACTATCACTTACGTGTCTTTGCCATTTTGTTGGGGGTAGAACGGATACATTCGCACCTGTATCTACGAGGAAACGCTTGCCCGAGCTGGTGTCCGTAACACATAGGCGGTGATTTACGTTGTCGATGCAGTGTTCCGCCGTTGACCGCACCGCATCTAGTTTCCCGCCCTTCGAGAATCTTCACCTGCTGCGTTGTTGTCCCAGCTGCATGGTTGCACGCACTTGGTGGCCTTCTTGCCGAATCGATAATGGTAGAAGCACAATCTTCCCTTTCGTTGCGACGTTATTTCCTTTTTCTTGTCTGGCGACTGTGATCGGTACCGTGGTTGAGAAGTGCTTTGCGCGCCTCTGTTTATTGCTTCAATCTTCTCACCGAGCTTTACTATTTCCGCGATCAGCAGGTCTGCTCCTGATGTTGAGGTACTCGTTGCAACTGTAGCGATAGTGTTTTTAGGTGTTGCCTCTTCCATTAATATATCCGCACGTTCCGCTAGCTTTTCCAGCTCTGTTGTTTCACTGACGGCTAATACTGTACGAACCGTTTCTGGTAGTCTCCCCATCCACAGAATGCGCATAGTTTCGTCTGGAATTTTGTTTCCTGCCAGGTTCTTCATGCTCCGAAGTAATTGCGTGGGTTTTTGATCACCCAGTTCGGATTCATGCAGCACCTTCTGTAGTTTCCGCGTGACCGACTCTTCGTACACCGTCAAGAGGCGCTCCTTTAGGGCGGTGTATGGTTTTTCGGGTGGGTTTAGAATTATGTCACGCGCTTGCTGTATGGTGCTTTTGCTTAGCTTGGGTAGCACCAGGCCGAATTTCTTGGCCTCCCCTTGCTTCTGACTCGCTAGTAATGCCTCGAATTGTGCAAACCAGAGACGTGGATCGTCTGTCCAAAAATCTGGAATTTGCGCCTTTAGCTCTATCGGCGCTACATCCTCACTCTCCTTTTTCACCGGCATCGCCTGTGTTTGTGGAGCCTGCATTTTGTTAATATAGTTCGCACTGATACACGACACGATACAGAGTCACCGAGTTTGTACACTTTGCACTTTATTACGGCGCAATTATACAGTTCGCGTTCGGGGTCACCACTTTAGGGATTGTTTCGACACCGTAGGACTTAGGCAATCCCTATTTATTTGAGCACTGCGCTAACTGGTTGAGAAGGCCTCTGAGTTATTCAATTAAACGAATATTTGCTCGTGAAATAGTTTATTCCAGATTTCCCCAAGGAGAACCTTCCGACCGGGCTAGTGCGCAGTAACTGCCCGCCGTTCATACGTCTCGCTCACATATGCATTTTGCTTACCTTGCATTCTGACGTGCACGCTTACATGTGTCCCTACAATATTATAAAGGCACTTGTTTTTTCAACGGTGACCCGAAACCCGAGGGGTTTTCAAGTGCATTAAAAGGCTGAACCCTGTGAGTATTTCGTCCTCCATTTGTTTCCCATTCTGAAAGTCCAAAGGCACATGTATTTGACTACGGAGATTTTGTTCCAGGTCTGGCTGTTTTACTAGCCTGGATATTTGAGGTCCGGGATTGATGAATGCCTGAAGCCATCCGGAGAACGTGCATCGTTCAGGTTTGGCTTGACGAGATTTGAGACAGTGTGGCCGTCCATGGTACAGGAAGGCCTTACCAACCCGAAACCTCGTTGAGGAGACATCGCCGTTCCAGGTAACAGCAATCCTGCTGGACTTCTCCCGTAGGCCGCGTCTGTTCGTGGGTACCAAGGTTTTTAACCTTGGTGCCATGCCGAGGGATTCTGTTCCACTAATTGAGTAGTCTTGCACACATTGAGAGAGACTTGAGCATTGAGTAAGTGCTACTTGAGCACTAATTGAGTAGTAATTGAGCTGCTATTAATTATTATGAGGGAGATGCATTAGACCTGTCTACTGGGTTTATTTTCATACAAAGAGTTAGGCCTTTTGTTAATGTGTTAAGTAACAAGACCAGTAATAACTTCCTTTTGTATTAAGTTGTGTCACGGGTATACTGTACCATAGTGAGTAGGTTTCTTAACGTGCACAGCCTTGGTTGGTCAATACCTTGCGATTGAGCTAGTGGTATTTAGGCGTTCACCTCGCGAATCCTTACAAGCGACCTGAGACGTTGTTTTGTAATATCTCATGTGGTGTACCTCTGTTATACCTTGGTACGGAGACAGGGTCTAACAGGGTTACACATCTTAGTGGCTAAGTCTGGGAGGTATTATTTATGATTAGTTGCCTCATTCACTGTATTTCTATGCAAGGTGATACTTCTTTTTATAGTGAATAAACTTTGTATGTGTATTGAGGTATGTCTTTAATTTCAGTCTTTCCAGATATTTATGTATATATACCTTTATAAATTTACTTTCACACGGTTGGAAACATTAGGTTTCATCTACAATCCATAACCTCTATGGTGGGGAACTGTGACGGATGCTGGGTGGGACAGTTGGCGCTCAACGGTATATAATTATTTTATTATATAAGGTGAACAATTAATACCAACATCTCTCTCTCTCTCTCTCTCTCTCTCTCTCTCAGAACGCTCAATTAGTGGAACACCATATTAGGTTAAGGCTAGTTTTTAAGATTTAATTTAAAGTGGTGCGTTGAACCACAGTCGGAACGCTTTTTCCATAATTTGGATTGGTACGCTACAGTGTGTAAGTCACTGACCTATTCGTTTATTTGCCTAGCACACAGCCAAGTCAAGTTGTGTATTGAGTATTAATTTGAAAACCTAAGTTCTCAAGGTTACTGTAAAGGTTAGACACTAAAAATTTCATTTGATATTTTTTTTTTTCAAGTTTTCCTTACATTTATATAAATTGATGAACATAGTGAAAGATTCATTGTAAAGTTATTATATTACAACACACTTACAGGAGAAAGTTCAAAATAAGGTGCAACAGAACATTTATAAAGGAATGCTAAAATATTAAGATTGTGAACTTGTTTACAAGACATTAATTAGTCATGAACACTTCTGAATAGTTTTGATTACAGATATGTGTAATTTTGCACCTAGGAAAACTCAATAACAAACTACTTTGTCATTGTTAAAATCAATATTGGTTGAAAATGGAAAATTTTGTAAAGTGAACAACGGAACACATTCCACAACTGTATAACAGACTCATATTCGTTTTTGAGGTGCTTCGAGGTGACACAATAACTAAATTAGTAACTTGCATTGTTATTCATGGTTGTGAAGAAGGATATACTGAGGGTAGTCCTAAGTAGCACACAAAAAATTTCGAGCTCTTAAATTATTAATTGAAAAAAAATAAAAAAATCATTGTTTAAATGCAAGAAAATATATAAAACAATACATTAACCGTTGGTGCACTCAGTCAGTTCATCAACTCTCCTTCACAACACTTCTCTGCACTACCAGCACTGCACTTCACTACCATGGACCTATACTCCAATCTGTCAAGTACTGTGGAAGAACTTTCGTCTATGTTTGCTTCGAGGATGTCACAGTATGAGGAAGATTTGAAAAATGCCAGTGGAGAAGCTGCACACAAGTCGATAGCCAGTCTGTCTAAGGACTTCACCGAGTTCAAGGGCTTAATGTGGAAAACGATGAGTGCACTGAAATCACAGATGGAGTTGCTTGTTGTGGGGCTGGATAAACATGAAATGGCTTCCCGAGCTAAGGTGCTCCTACTACATGGCTTGAAAGAGGACAAAGATGCTGATCCTAGCACTGGTCTCCTTAAAATATTATCTGAGCGTCTGGAAATAAAAAATGTCCACCTGAAAGATATAACTGCCTGTCACCGTCTTGGAAGTAACACCAGCAAGCCTCGTCCCCTCTTGGTTCGTTTTGAAAGCCGCGTGGTGCGGAATGAGGTGTGGCGAAATAAAACCAAATTGAAAGGGTCCGGTCTAACGCTTTCCGAATTCCTCACCAAGCCCAGGCATGACATTTTTATGAATGCCCGGAAGTTTTATGGCATACACAAGTGCTGGACGTCTGAGGGGAAGATAGTCATCCAGATCTCCGATGGTACGCGACGGAAAATCGAGTCTGCTCTGGAATATCGAGAGCTGGTAGCTAAGTTTCCCGTTGCCGAGTCCACAGCCGTAATATCAAAGCAAGTACCCGAGAAGAGAGGATGCAAGCCAGCTAAATGATGACATACTTCACGACTCCTCCATGTCTGTATAGGTAGATACAATTTCATTTTTAAATGTCGGTCACTCGATTTTTATTTTGTAATTTCTTTAGGATGTTGTTTTGACATAATGTATTTGTCACTAATGTCACTTTTGCTTCGTTCGGAAATTTTATCTTTACTTTGGCCCAATGGCTTTTTATATTTCCATTTAATTTATATAACCGGCGAGTGCATCGAGGTTAAAGTATAGAATTTTTGTTTTTATTTTATTCTTTTAGATTACTTTTAAAATTATAATTATTTGTTTTATTTATATGTTATTATGTCTGAAGATTTGCTTGATGAGAGTTTCTTCTCATGTTCATCCTCTTGTGCGTCAGATAAGAGCTTTGCCAGTGCTTTTAGTGCTGATACTTCTCTGACTCTTCGAGACCTCCTTTCTTCAACTTTTTCAAACTGTCGCAATTTTTTTAACGTTGTCCACATAAATGCTCAAAGCATTCCTTCTCACTATTCTGATCTGCTGTCTTCTTTCGACTCAGAACTTGTTCACGCTGTCCTTGTATCCGAAACTTTTCTCAAGCCTGCACTTCCTTCTACGCAATATTCCCTACCTGGGTACAAAATCGTGCGCAATGACAGAACGGGCAAGGGTTGTGGAGGGGTTGCCATTTATCTCCGTGGTGATATCTCTTACAAGATTGTTGACCAGTCTCCGAGTATCTACTCAAAGTTTGCTGAACACCTATTCCTTGAAATAGAATTCCAACATACGAAGTTGCTTTTAGGTGTCTATTATAGCCCTTCTTGCCAAATTGATTACTTTCCCCCGTTTGAAGCGAAATTGGAAAATCTTATCCCACTGTATGATCATATGATTATTCTTGGAGACTTTAATACTTGTCTGCTGAAGGGAGACTTGCGCAGCCGTAAACTCCAATCACTTGTCAGTTCTGTCAATATGCACATACTACCTCTCAATGCTACTCACAGGGCTCCTCACTGTACTCCTTCTCTCTTAGATCTCATTCTAGTATCAGACCCTAACAATGTAGCCACACATGGACAGCTTCCTGCTCCCTTCTCTTACCATGACCTCACTTATCTTTCCTATAAAATTCGAGCTCCAAAACGCAAGGCCAAATTTCTCTTTCTTCGTAGTTTTAAAAACGTTGATTTGGAGCGTTTGAGGGCTGATGCTGGTGCCATTGACTGGTCTTCTGTGTTCACAAGCGAGGATATTGACTCTATGGTGTCAGTTTTCAGCAGGACTATACTGCAACTGTATGAGACACATGCTCCCCTTAAAAAGGTGAGAGTCAAGCATCCTCCTGCACCATGGCTAACAGCAACGATCAAAAACGAGATGGCTAAGCGTGACAAAGCCAAGCGCTTATACAGGAAGCGGCCTACTGAAGAAAACTGGGACAGTTATAAGAAGATGCGAAATCGCTGCAGTCGTTTGTGTAGGAATGCGAAAAGGCGCCACATTCACAACTCAATAGATAACCTCAATCCATTACAAGTATGGCAATTTTTAAAGACTCTTGGTATTGGGAAAACCTCTTGCAAGGGTTCTCCTGATAAAATGGACCTCAATGCACTTAATGCACACTTTTCGAAGTCTCCAATTATACTCGAAAACCATGTTAAATTATCTACGCTCAATGATCTTTCTAATCTTCCTTTGCCTTCAAATACTTCTTTCTCTTTCCACCCAGTTACTGAACTAGATATTAAGAAATGTATCCTATCTATCTCCACTAAGGCAGTAGGTGACGATGGCCTTCAACTACAAATGTTCCTACCTATTTTGAATGAAATAGTTCCTGTAGTAACATACATGTAATAAACTTTTCCCTCTTCACTAACTCCTTTCCTTCAGCGTGGAAGAGGGCTCACGTCTTACCGTTTCCTAAAGTTTCCAATCCCTCCTCACCATCCCAGTTTCGTCCTATATCAATCCTCCCAATCCTCTCCAAAGTCCTCGAGAGCGTTGTTCAAAAGCAGCTGTCTTGTTATCTGTCCTGTAATAGCCTGCTGAGTCCTTACCAATCTGGTTTCAGACCTGGCCATAGCACGGTGACAACTCTAGTCAAAATAACTGACGACATTAGACTAGCTATGGAGAATAAATGTCTTACGGTTTTGGTTTTACTGGACTTCAGCAGTGCCTTTAATTCAGTTGACTTTGACATCCTCTTAGGAATCCTATCCTCCCTTAATGTCTCTGCACCGGTAATTGAGTGGTTCAAATCTTATCTTCAGGGCCGCTCGCAGTCTGTTCGATCAGATGAGGATTCCTCTGAATGGTGTGATTTAGCTGCGGGTGTTCCTCAAGGTGGCGTCCTTTCTCCTCTTCTCTTCTCAATCTTTATAAATACTATCACAAAGGTCCTAACTTCTAACTATCATCTCTATGCAGACGACTTGCAGTTATATCGACACTTTAAAGTGGGTGAACTGGATGAAACTGTGGCGGCCATCAATGATGACCTTGAAAATATCAATAGGTGGGCTAAATCTTTTGGACTCTTACTAAACCCATCAAAATCTCAAGCGCTCATTATTGGTGGCAGATACATGCTTAATTTATTAGATAGCCAGACTCTGCCGCCAGTAGTATATGACTCGGTGCCCATCTTGTATTCCAAGAGTGCTAAAAACCTAGGCGTCCATATTGACACTAACCTCTCTTGGGAGGTTCACATTGGTGAGGTTAGTAAAAAGGTTTTCTACTCTTTCCAGTCTCTTAAACGTCTCCAAAAATTTCTACCATTTCACACTAAGGTCAGCCTTGCTCAATCTCTGCTATTACCGCTTATAGACTATGCGGATGTCTGCTTTCTAGATGCAACGGAGGTACTCCTAAACAAACTCGAGCGGCTGCAGAACTTGTGCATTCGCTTTATTTTTGGGCTCCGCAAATATGACCATGTGTCAGAGTTTCGGACCAAATTGAAGTGGCTGCCAATTCGGCGTCGACGAGATACCCATATCCTATCCCTTCTGTACACTATCCTACACAATCCAAATTCTCCTAAATATCTTCGTGAACGCTTTGAGTATTTCATTCCGAGGGGTAAACCCTGCCGCACTGCCACTTCTCTTCTCCTTCGTACTCCGCGTCACACTTCCAGCCGCTACAATGGCTCATTCTCAGTTACTGCAGTGCATCTCTGGAACTCTCTTCCACACTCTGTACGCGACAGCCCTTCTCTTGATGTTTTCAAGAGGAAAATTAAAGAGCATTTCCTTTCACAATGACATAATATTAGTAGATATGTATGTATGTATGTAGGTATATGTATATATATTTGTATTTATGTATGTAAATAAATAGATCCATATTATCTAGTACACTGGATCCTACCCTCTATGCTGATCTTTCTCTATCACTCAAAGGTTTGCTGGAAGAAAACTCAATTTTGAGTTAAGTTCGCCTTTGTACATGCAATTTATCAATGTGTATATATTATAAATTATTTTGGTGTACAATAAAGAATTAAGAATGTGACGTACAGGAGACTGTGACTTGGGTGGATTTTGGTACAATGAACAGTAACTTTCACATTGAAAGAAAACAAACAATTATTTTATAAAACCTGGTCAGTTACTTAGTCATTAACGCTTCAACACATATATATGCAGTTTCTTATTGGGTATTAACATTGAATTACGGTCATATCATACGAGCAGCCAACATTAATCATTGTTTTTCTTACATTGAAACTTAAACTAAAAAACATAGAGAACTTGACATTTGACGTTTGAGGTCATAGACTCGGTGCGTTCGGAAACGTGATTCGTAAATTATTGTCAAGTAATATAAAGTTAATTACCATATCATTAAAAAATTAAAAATGGATTTAGAGAAAGTGCACTTACATTCCATTCTACGTGACGAATTGTCATATGAAGTTACAATCACGCTCGGGTTTCGTTCACCTGCTGTTTTTCAAAATACACGTTATTGTTTCCATTACGCCGCGCAACTAGTGCATTGGTAGCAAAAAACTTTGAGAATTATGTTCTTCTCGCTCATGGTATTCCAGAAACCGTAATTACCGATAATGGGGTTCAATTCACGGGATCTGAATTTCGTAGCAAATTAAAGAGAAACAACATACCTCGAGTGCATTATGGCCCAAGGTACGCTCCACAAGTTAATATGGTGGAAAGATACAATAAAACGGTAATGACGGCGGTTTCGTCATATGTAAAAGAAGATCATAGGACATGGGATCAAAATTTAACGAAAATCCAATTAGCAATAAACAGCGCAGTGAATGAAACAACAGGATTTTCTCCATTTTTCTTAGTACACGGCCGTGAACCTATTATTAACGGCACTTTTTATAAGAATGCAGACGACTGTGATTATGAAGTAGCTATGCCTCGTGAAGAGTACGCGGGTGAATTAGGAGCCCTCAGGGATATTTTCGAGAAGGTGCAAACTAATATAGTTAAGGCTCATGCCACAAACGCGAAACATTATAACTTGCGTAGGCAACACGTCACTTTACGTGAAAGTCAACTGGTTTGGCGAAAGACTTACATTCAAAGTGACGCGGAGAAGTATAAGGCATCTAAGTTGGCACCTAAATATGAGCAGTGCATAGTGGGGAAAGTGCTTTCACCATTAGTATATGAACTAGTAGGGTTGAATGGAAAACCATTAGGCACTTGGCACATAAAGGATATAAAAATCTATAAAAACTAATCTATGGTAGCCAATATTAAATTACCAGTCGTTGAAGCCGGGGGGATCGTTAGCCGTAGTCCGTGTATTCACGTGTTGTTTGGAGTTCACTCCAACAACGACGACAAGGCATGTGTAAGCGATACATATGCTTATTAAACATTTAATGAACGTGAGTTTACCATTCCGTTCATATTTTTATACGGCAATGATACCGTTATGATCCATTATTTTTTTTTTTTTATCCCTAAATTTCAGTATTTTATTTCAAATACGGCTTTGTCCATATTTACATATGAAGCGGATAGTGACTTCTAAAATAAGCCTTCACGTTTGTATGGTTTTGTCCATATTCTGTTATGAAGCGGATAGTGACTTCTAAAATAAGCCTTCACGTTTGTATGGTTTTGTCCATATTTTGTTATGAAGCGGATAGTGACTTATAAAATAAGCCTTCACGTATATATGGCTTTGTCCATATTTTGTTATGGAGCGGATAGTAACTCCTAAAATAAGCCGTGACTATTATATTATTTTGCCGGGATAGCATTGTTGCTTCGGTGAAATATTTGTGGTGGCACTTTGTTGCTTAACAGTTGTGAAGCTTGCTTCAGTTTAGATAGCACTATAGTTGCTTATCGAGTTTAGAGCGGCCGGTGACTCTTTAAATAAGCCTTTCGCCAATTTGTTTTTCCAGGAGTTTAACTACTGGGAAAGTTGAATACGTCCTGCCTGGTGAGTGGAATGGACAATTATTGTTTCAAATTATTATGTATCAGCTCGCTGAACATATTTTTACCAGGCGGATTGTTTAATTTAGGAAAACAATGCAGAGTTCCACTGGTATACAGACGGAATTCGGGGGAACTGAAAGAGGTGGCCTCCTGCGAAATGGATGCAGGTTGCTACAAGATGGATGAGAGGAATGATTGGGAATGTATGTTTAAGACGTATGAAAGATTGGCGGGGATGCCCGGATTGCAGGAAGTATTGCAGGCAGAACAGGTTTCCTGGCAGTATGGTTTTATTTGGGAAAGATTTTTGCTACTGGTAGAGCATATTAAATAAGTTAATTATTTTTTTTTAAATTTAAAAACAACACTACCATCTAAACCAGTTCAGTTTAGAAGTACGATAATACTCTTCCGCTAAAGAATATTGGAGAATAGGTTCTCTACGTTTAATATTATAACACCGAGGGCGGTGTGCGGTTTTTTTGAATACGCAAAAACCTTTTTTTGCGGGAAGAGGGGCATTGTGACGTTGCAAAACAAGAAATGTAACTCGCAGCGACACCTTTAGCGGACAAATGGAATCACATTTGACAGAGCCCATAGTTTAAACAACAGATGGCGCTAGAGATCGAACGTCTCTTTAAAACTTAATATATATCAAATAAGTAGATGTAAATTAATTAAAACACACAAAAATTGCATAAAAGAATAAAGTTTAATAAATTTAAATAATTAGGAACATGTCGGAATGGAGAGAGTAGTCTGTGGCATGGAAGCTTCTCGCAAAGGACTTTTCAATGACAGAGTGGAGAAATTGTGGCGTCCTTTTGGACCACAGAGGTCACAGAGAGACGAGCAAATGATATTATAAAGGCACTTGTTTTTACAACGGTGACCCGAAACCCGAGGGGTTTTCAAGTGCATTAAAAGGCGGAACCCTGTGAGTATTTCGTCCTCCATTTGTTTCCCATTCTGAAAGTCCAAAGGCACATGTATTTGACTACGGAGATTTTGTTCCAGGTCTGGCTGTTTTACTAGCATGGATATTTGAGGTCCGGGATTGATGAATGCCTGAAGCCATCCGGAGAACGTGCATCGTTCAAGTTTGGCTCGACGAGATTTGAGACAGTGTGGCCGTCCATGGTACAGGAAGGCCTTACCAACCCGAAACCTCGTTGAGGAGACATCGCCGTTCCAGGTAACAGCAATCCTGCTGGACTTCTCCCGTGGGCCGCGTCTGTTCGTGGGTACCAAGGTTTTTAACCTTGATGCTATGCCAAGGGATTCTGTTCCACTAATTGAGTAGTCTTGTATTGAGAGAGACTTGAGCATTAAGTAAGTGCTACTTGAGCACTAATTGAGTAGTAATTGAGCTGTTATTAATTATTATGAGGGAGATGCATTAGACTTGTATACTGGGTTTATTTTCATACAAAGAGTTAGGCCTTTTGTTAATGTGTTAAGTAACAAGACCAGTAATAACTTCCTTTTGTATTAAGTTGTGTCACGGGTATACTGTACCATAGTGAGTAGGTTTCTTAACGTGCACAACCCTGGTTGGTCAATACCTTGCGATTGAGCTAGTGGTATTTAGGCGTTCACCTCGCGAATCCTTACAAGCGACCTGAGACGTTGTTTTGTAATATCTCATGTGGTGTACTTCTGTTATACCTTGGTACGGAGACAGGGTCTAACAGGGTTACACATCTTAGTGTGTAAGTCTGGGAGGTATTATTTATGATTAGTTGCCTCATTCACTGTATTTCTATGCAAGGTGATACTTCTTTTTATAGTGAATAAACTTTGTATGTGTATTGAGGTATGTCTTTAATTTCAGTTTTTCAGATATTTATGTATATACCTGTCGGATAAGAGAGTGGCGCCACCAGTCGGCAGCTGTTATTTTCTATTTCTTCGCGGTATTTAGTTACTTTCATTTTTTTATGTAGGTAGTTGGCAACTCTAATAATGTAAACATGCTGCTAAAGTTTGAATACGCGCTCTATGAACGTACCCTTGATGCTCACAGATGGCACCACTGCTGCTAGTTGTTTTGGTGTAACAATTTCCTGTTATGTTGGTACTATTGAATATGAAGCTATTGGTTGAATTTCGGAAGTTGCTATTTTTGTTATGTTTGCTAACTGCAGCCGAGAAAACGCAAGTGATTGGTGGACGGGTTTGTCAACCACGCTTGGACATGGCCCTTGGCGGGAAAAAATGGCGCGTCTCATGAGTGAAATGCGGGTGGGGAGACGTAATCGAAATGTATTTAAGCGAAGTAATTCCTTGAAAAATCAGTTATTCTCATCAAATCTCGGAAGAGTAAGCAAGTGCCAAGGGACTTGTCGGTTTTCGCGGTAGCTAAGTTAGTTTTATTTTAAAACTGCTGTTAATTAAGTGTTAACTGTAAAAGTGGACTCGTTATTATAAAAGTTGTGTGAACTTCGGTGTTTTGATTTTCAAAGTAAAGCCATGTCCGAGGACCCTGAACGCCCCGGATCACCCATCCTGATCTCACTCCCTCCGTCATCAGGCGTGGGATTAAATCGGACTCAAGGCAATGGACCGGAACCACGTGTCAATGAAAACCTGCTGCGCACGCTTCTAGAGGTACAGAATCAAAATATGATGATGCTAATCGACGCCGTACGTCCCGTGAGTAATGAAAATGTTATTTTGCCTGATTTTGACCCCGACAAGGCGGACGTAGATGCAAGGGCATGGTGTTCTACGGCCGATTTATGCCTCACTGATCGGCAACAAGAAGGAAGCGCACTTATTTTGGCCCTAACTAAATCCCTAAAAGGCAGTGCTTCACGATGGCTTTCTCAAATAACCTATTCCGGCATGACGTGGAGTCATTTCAAGGACCTTTTTATTGCTCGATATGGCATGATCGAAACGCCTGCTGCTACGATTATAAACCTGAACAATAGCAAGCCCAGGGACAATGAAAATATGACTTCCTACGCTGCGCGAATTTCAACTACTTTGATGGCAAGATTTAAGGATTTGACTGTGGAACAAATAACCTTAGCTATGGTGCTGGCCCACGTGTCTCAATTTGATGGCCGACTTCAACGCACAGCTTTCACATCGGATATCCAGACTCGGGAACAGCTACAGCGAGAACTTCAAGCCTGTTCCTACTTGAAGAGGAAGACCGACGCAACTGCAAATGATGGCTTCTCCAGCAGCAAGCGATCCAGGCCTACTACGACTTCAGGATCTGGGCGATGCTTCTCATGTGGCAAGCTGGGGCACTGCAGCTCCGAGTGTCACGCCAAGGATTTTTCCAGGTCATGTGATCGTTCCCATACTTTTAATCCTAAACCACCAGCAAAGCAACAACCAAACACATCTGTTACCTGTTTCAGATGTGGAACTTCAGGTCACTTTGCTAACAAGTGCCCGCAGGATGCTTCCACTCCAGGCAAGAACACATCCTACAGCGGAAGCTCGAGCGTCAGCGGCAACTCCAGTGCCACGACCAACAGCAGTAACCAGCGGCGGGTGAACCTGTGCTCCATCAGCAACCCTACTGGCAGCATGAATATTTCCGGTGAGTCGTATACTTTTCACTATGATTCTGGTGCCAAATGCTCTCTCATACAATAATCTATTGCATCAAAATTTCTTGGAAAAAGATACTACAATACTGTAACGTTAATCGGTACTGGCAATATAGTACCATTCAAATTTCATGCGTGGTAGAAATTGATAGCTTACATTTTGAAATATTATTTCATGTGATTCCTGACTAATTTTTGAATAATGAGGTTAGCGACTTGACTGTTTTGAATATTTCAAAGTCTCCTAATGTTGATTTTGATGTTATTACTACTGATGTACCCCCCAAACATAGACCACAGCTAGTTGAAGTTTTAAAAAGGTACCTACAAAAAATATTTTGCTACTGGAATAGCCACCTCGCGTGTGACGACGGGTGAACTTAGTATTCGTCTAATCGATCCTACTCGTACAGTGCAGAGACGTCCATACAGGTTAGGTCCAGAAGAAAAGGCAATGGTCGTAATAGATGTCTTGCTATGGTTCCTCGTGCATTTAGGTGGGCAGTGATCAATAATGTTCACGAATCAATCATGCATTTAGGGTGGGAAAAGACTTTAGAAAAGGTCTACGATCACTATTGGTTCCCCGGTATGTCAAAGTACGTTAAAAAATTTGTACAAAGTTGTATCACCTGTCAAGTGGCCAAACCGCATTCCGGTAAAGTCCAAGCCGAGCTTCATCCAATCCCTAAGGTTGCAATCCCCTGGCATACGATTCACATTGACGCCTCAGGAAAGTTAAGTGGCAAAAACGATGTCAAAGAATACGTCTTCGTCTTGATTGACGCCTTTACGAAATTTGTTCTTTTAGTTCATTCTAAAAATATTGACAGTGCTAGCAGTATAAGAGCTCTCCAATCAGGCATTTCATTATTTGGAACACCACAAAGGGTAATAGCTGACCAAGGTCGTTGTTTTTCTAGTAAAGATTTTTCCTCTTTTTGTGACACTCATAAAATCCAATTACACCTTATTGCCACCGGCGCGAGCCGTGCCAATGGCCAAGTAGAAAGGGTCATGGGTACGCTGAAGTCTATGTTGACATCTGTAGAGACTAATAACGAGCGTTCCTGGCAGGATGCATTAGGCGACATACAGTTGGCCATGAACTCAACTATAAACCGCGTCACTAAGGCGAGTCCTCTTGAATTATTGATTGGTAAAGTTGCCCGACCCTCCGGACTAATGACTGTTGATGACAATGATGAAATTGTAGACTTAGATGCAATGAGAGAGCAGGCGGCCCAAAACATGGTGGAAAGCGCTGCATACGACAAAGCACGGTTTGATAGTAATAAGGCTAAGATTAAAAAATGTGAGGTAGGTGACTTAGTCTTGATTGAAAATGAGGAACGGAATCAGGTTAAGTTCGATGCAAAGTTTAAGGGACCCTTCAGAGTTATTGAGGTCTTAGATGGTGATAGGTAATTGCTGAAGTCACTTACATCAAAGAGAACATACAAGTATCCTCATAATAGGGTTAAGAAAATTGCCGATCAACAGGTTCCCCCCGAATTAGATGTTGAATGTAGTGATAATGATAATGATGTGGAGGAGATTGTTTTTAATTAATTGTGTTCATTTGTGGTAACGATACATTCGATGGACTGAATGTTTGCCTGCCCGATGGACTGGGTAGAGCGCCCGATGGACTGGGCATTGTGTGTTTGCCTGCCCGATGGACTGGGTAGAGCGCCCGATGGACTGGGCATTGTGTGTTTGCCCACCCGATGGACTGGGTGGAGCGCCCGATGGACTGGGCACTGTGTTGATTGCGACTATGCTGGTGGCGCCGGAGACCGCAAGAGGAGCATGTGAGCTGCTTTTTATGTGCGGCATGCCCTTTGCGAGGGGTAGCTCTTACGCGTCTGAGATGGTTAGCCACTGGTGTCGAGTTGCAAAGCCAATGGACTGGCATATTGTTATAGTGGCCGATGAACTGGCCTCTGCCGATGGACTGGCAGCTTTGTGTAGTAGTTACTACCCAAATGAATATCATGAGAATGATTTTTCTTTTCTGTTAAATCTTGATTCTTGCTGACAGTTTGATTTTAAATTTGAACCTGTTAGTCGACTTATTAAAGCAGAAGCAAGTTTAATTTCTTTTGTGACATTGAGTACTGAAAATAGTGAAAGTAAATGTAATTTCCATTAACCTGGCCATTTGTTATTGTAAGGCAGGTTAGCCGAACGGTCTACTTTCTGGATGTTGTCTTGTTGACAGGTAACACACCCGTGGACGGGTGAGGGTCAAGATGGCCGTGTCGGATAAGAGAGTGGCGCCACCAGTCGGCAGTTGTTATTTTCTATTTCTTCGCGGTATTTAGTTACTTTCATTTTTTTTATGTAGGTAGTTGGCAACTCTAATAATGTAAACATGCTGCTAAAGTTTGAATACGCGCTCTATGAACGTACCCTTGATGCTCACAGATGGCACCACTGCTGCTAGTTGTTTTGGTGTAACAATTTCCTGTTATGTTGGTACTATTGAATATGAAGCTATTGGTTGAATTTCGGAAGTTGCTATTTTCTGTTATGTTTGCTAACTGCAGCCGAGAAAACGCAAGTGATTGGTGGACGGGTTTGTCAACCACGCTTGGACATGGCCCTTGGCGGGAAAAAATGGCGCGTCTCATGAGTGAAATGCGGGTGGGGAGACGTAATCGAAATGTATTTAAGCGAAGTAATTCCTTGAAAAATCAACCAAGGCCGCGCGCCGCCGCCGGCGCGCGCCCCCGCACCACGTGCACCTGCGCCCGTATGCAGTGCCGCGCCGTTGGTGCGGGCCCCCGTGCCCGCAGCAGCGCCCGCGACACGTGGCCCCCCGCGCACCCCGCGCACCCCCCCGTGCACACCCATGTGCCCCCCGCCCCCGCGCACACCGCGCACCCCCCCCGCGCACACCTATGCGCATGCGACCGCGTCCACGTCCGCGGACCATGCGCCCCCCGCCGCACCACCGCGCGCGCCCTCCGTAGCAGCAGCGCACGCGACTAAAGCGGGCAACCCAATGCCGCAGCGCGTCGCCGCGTCGTCCGCTCCCCGCCTATCGTTGTCGGGTTCGGTGTCGACACCGATCACGCGACATCACGCGATCCGCGATTAAACTGTGCCGCCGCAGTGTCAGTGCCGTCGACACCAACCTCGCCCGTGCCGCCACGCGTCTCCGCCTGTGACTCGCCAGCGATGATGTCGGCCTGCTCCTCTAGGGCGGGTTCGAGCATGTCGCTGGCGTCCGATGAGGACGAAGAATCTTCTCCGATGCAGCCGCCGAGCCAAGATAGCCGTCGTCCCGAAGGCAGACCACAACACCGGAGGAGGAGCACGGACGACGAGGCTGAAGAAGAGGCCAAGCGGTATTGCTTGGAACTACCGGAGGAGCCCGAGCCTAACCAAGTAAGCCCTCCAATTACTAATAACCCTGACGAGGCAGCCCCTGAGTCGGAAGCCGCCGCCGCCGCCGCTAACCCAGCGGCCGCGAAGCCACCGACTAACGGAACGGCTGCCCAACTGGGCAACCCACTTTAGGGCACTAGCCGCCAAATAAGGTCGTCCCCCAAATGCTCGTCCGTACGGTGCCGGCGTACGGTTCTCGCCGGAAACCGAAGACGAGTATAGGGTGGTACAAAGGTACTTAACGGCCCTTGAGAAAGACGAAGGTGTCAGCTGGTTTGCGTACTCGCTACCAGCTGACAAGAAGATGAAGATTGCCATCCGGGGGCTGCCGGCAGATACGGATCCCGCAGAGATACAGGAGGAGCTCCGGTCCCTGGGATACCAGCCGGAGTACGTGCGCCACATTAAGGCGCGCCAGGGACGACCCGGCTGCGTGTTCCACGCTGTGCTTCAGCGCACAGCGGACGCGCGCACCATCTATGACACCACGACTTTTATGTTCATGCGTGGTGTCAAAATTGAAGCATGGCGCGGGAAACGTGGGCCCGCGCAGTGCCATAGGTGCCAACAGTTCAGGCACTCATCCCATATGTGCCACCGCCCGGTCGCTTGCGTCAGATGCGGAGAGGGGCACTTTGCGAAGGACTGCCCACGCACGCGCGACGACCCCCCCACATGTGTTAACTGTGGTGGGGACCACCCAGCGTGCAGCATAAGGTGCCCCGTCTTCGAGAGGGAGACGCGACAGAGACGGGCGGGCACGGTCGCCATCACGGCGCACACAACGCACGCCACCGCAACCAAAGATGGGGAACTGGCGCAGGAACGGACCCAGAGCGCGTCGCTGATGGCGGCCGCGAACGGGCCCACCGACCGAGGAGCGACCTCAGGACGGAGGAAGCGCAGGCGGGGGAACAGGAGGAAGAGGAAGAAGAAGGAGTCCCCCCCCCCCCGCGCCCGCGACTGCGACCAACCAAGGAGAGGAAGAGGTCGCACAAAGGAGCGAAAGGACACAGGCTGCCCCTGTCCAGGAGATGGCGCAGGCTGTGAAGGAAAGGACGAGGACCGAAAAGAAAGAAGAAGGAGGAAAAACAAACGCCAGCCTTAGCGCCGGCACAGCGCAGAGGCGCGCAACACAAAAAGAAGCCACCAGCGCGGCCACAGCTGCCGGCGCTAAGGAACAACACAAGAAGGAATTCACAGCCTGCGCGATCAAGCTGCTGATGGACCTTATAAAGGCCATCAGACAGGGGCAAGACGCGGAGCAAGTGATCCTCGATGGCCTGGCCGAGTTACTGACGCTGTACCATGGCTAGGCCGTTGAGGATCCTTAACTGGAATGCCCGCGGCCTAAAAAATAAAGTCGCACCCCTCCGTCATCTCTTGCGGGAACAAGACATCGACGTGGCGCTAATAAACGAGACGCACCTGGGGCCTGAAGACAAGATCAGGTTCCCGGGTTTCCTCGTTTATCGTGAGGACGAAAGGTCGGCACTAAACCACCGATACCGTGGTCTGGTGGTTTTAGTAAAGAGAAGAGTCGTCCACCAGCAACTCCCCTCGCAGTCACTACGCACCATGTACGCGCTGGGTGTACAGCTGCACGTGGCCGGCGAGGATATCAACGTCTACGCAGCCTACAAACCGCCCGCAATGAAGCTGGACCTCCACGAGATGCGGGCGGTCATAACCAGTGAGAGGCCCACGATCCTCGCCGGCGATCTAAATTGCAAGAACCCAGCGTGGAATTCGGCCAATACGAATACCGAGGGGAGACGGCTCTTCGCGGACGCGGAGGCCTTCGGGTACTCAGTGTCCGGACCAGAGACGCCAACCCACTACCCGGATATCGCCCACCACATGCCGGACGTCCTGGACATTGTGGTACACCGAGGGCTCAATCACCAGATCACGCAACAGGTGATTGACGACGAGCTGCAGTCTGATCACCAGCCAGTGCTCGTCGTCCTATCGGGGGTGCCGACCCGAGTGAAGCCGCCAGCGCCACGTCGATCCATTAACTGGAACTTGTTTACAGAAAGGATCGAGACCACAACGCCAACTCGGCCTGTGAGTGACGCCGCAGACGTGGATTCACTGGCAGACGAGATCACTGCTTGCGTGAAGCGCGCCCTGGAAGAGACGACCATCACAACGCCAGCGGAGGGGAGAGTGCTACAGCCGCCCCTACCGCCCCGGATACGTGAAATGGTCACAAAGAAGAGGCGCCTACGCAAGCAGTGGCAACAGACCCGCTGCCCTACACTTAAGAACCAGTTGAACCGTCTCGCGGACAAAGTCAAGGCCGAGTTAAAGGCCCTGGCCGCCGCGAGCTGGGAAGAAACAATTGAAAATGCGGAGGGCGACTGGCCCTCCATTCACAAGCTATGTCCAACGCTATGGCTCTGTCCAACACCCCAGCTCCGGTGCGCCCTTTACTGAACAGCGACGGGGCTCTAAAGTACGTAGCAGAGGACCGCGCGGAGGTCTTCGCCGAGCACCTGGAGCGTCAGTTCCGCCCGAATCCGACTGCCGAACACCAGCATGTCGCAGCAGTCGAGCGCCACCTTGGAGAGTACTTCGCCACGCCGATATCTCCCGAGGAGGACCCTGTATTCTTCCCGCCGGGCGCAGTGAGACGCGCCATCCTAAAAACCAAGCCCAAAAAGGCCCCCGGTGCTGACGGTATCTCGAACACAGTGCTGCGCCACCTGCCGTACCGAATGGTCGCGGCGCTGGCGCGCCTGTACACCGGGATACTGCGCACGGGGGTCTTTCCCGCGTCCTGGAAGGAGGGGCGCGTCATCATGCTGCCCAAGGCGGGGAAAAACACACTGAAGCCGGAGAGCTATCGGCCAATCACGTTGCTGCCAACCATCTCCAAGGTGTTTGAGTCGCTCCTGCTGCGGCATCTCACACCGCACATAACCCCAAGACCGGAGCAGTTTGGGTTCCGGGCGGAGCATAGCACGACGCTTCAGCTGTCGAGGGTACTGCACCTGCTGTCGGCAGCTATGAACAAAAAGGAGTACGCAGTTGCAGTATTCCTCGACATGGAGAAGGCCTTCGATCGCGTGTGGCACGAGGGCCTGCTGTACAAGCTGGCCACCTCTAACACGCCCCGTCGCGTAGTAACAGTGGTCTCATCCTTTCTGTCCCACAGGAGCTTCAGAGTGGTGGTCGAAGGAGCGCTGTCCGCCCCCCGCCCTATCAGGGCGGGCGTGCCGCAGGGCAGCTGCCTGTCGCCGGCGTGTTACTCACGTTACACGGACGACATCCCCACCGTACCAGATGCGACGCTCGCGCTGTACGCCGACGATGCCGCGTACATTACCATCTCGCTCAACGCGAAGTACGCGGCCGTCAGGATGCAGCGCGCCCTCGACGTGCTGCCAGAATGGCTCGCCAAGTGGCGGCTGTCAGTTAACGTGGGTAAGACGCAGGCGATCATTACAGGTCAGTCGCACCTCCCACCACGGCTGAAGCTCCAAGGAGTCGACGTCGAGTGGTTGCCCCAGGCCAAGTACCTGGGTGTGACCATCGACCGCCGACTCACGATGGGGCCGCACGTTCGCCGGGTCGCCGCGCAGGGCAGGGTTGCCCGCAACCTGCTCAGGCCAGTGCTCTCGTCCCGACTCCCGGCGCGCGTCAAGTTGTGCGTGTACAAGACGTACATTCGCCCAATCTTGACGTACGCCGCCCCCGCCTGGTACGCCCTCACGAGCGAGGGGAACCGGGTGACTCTCCGCGCGCAGCAACACCTTGCGCTGCGGACCATCCTCGACGCCCCTCGCTACGTGAGGAATAGCGTCATCCAGCGGGACCTCGGGATCGAGGGCCTGGACGAGTTCGTGCAGCGCCTCGCGAGGGCCATGTTCGCGCGTGCCGACGCATCTGCTTGGCCTCATGTCAAGCACCTGGCGCCCTGGCACGCGCGCCCGCCTGACGCGAGGCGGCTGCCCCGCGACCTGGTAACGGACGACGGCGGCTCCATCGCACCGGACTTGACGCCTGGGTGAGTCGTACCAGGCAACACGCGACTTGCCCACACAATAGTACTCCACACTCTACTCTCACCTCGGCGCGCGACTTGTTCTAAGTTAATATAGGCAAGTTGCGTTCCGACCATACAAGCATCACTACACATGCACGTGGACTCACGCATCGAATACGGTAGCGCGGGCTCACTATTCGGTGCAGAAACACTGGGTGGCAGGACTCACACATCACGGCCCCCACACATACATGATACGGCCTCGCAGTCCAAACCGTAACCGGCTCGATCTGGAAACGGGGAGGGCGGGGGCCACTCACTTGCTGCAGGTGAGCCAACAAAGTCGGCGCCTCTGTCGCAGGTCGTTCTCGCTGGGCCTCCCTCGGGTAACCGGGGGTCTCACCTGGCGGAGACTGACCGCCGGGGTGCCGTGAAGAGGCGACGCTGTGGGACAGCGTCGCGGCCCACCTGCAGTATACAAATACAGCTACACCTAGGCGTGCGCAGCTGCGTAGCATCCGCAGGCGCGCGCCATCAGCCATGCCCATGATGGCAACCCAATTACGGGTGCGTATTTACGCACCCCGGAGTGCCCCCGCGGCCAGGGGATGAAAGTCCCGTGACCGCTCGCCGCGCCCCCTTACGGGGGCGCAGCGACTGCTACGAAGAGAAAAATCAGTTATTCTCATCAAATCTCGGAAGAGTAAGCAAGTGCCAAGGGACTTGTCGGTTTTCGCGGTAGCTAAGTTAGTTTTATTTTAAAACTGCTGTTTATTTTTTTTTATTTATTTATTTATTTATTATTACCAATTTAACAGGACAAATTACACACAGTCTTAAATATATATATATCTTAATTCTAAGTATTACGAGCCTGAACTAGGAAATCCTGTGTTTCAGGCGAGAAGAACTAAAATAATTTAAAATTAACAAATAATCAAAAAGATTCTATAATACAATAAAAAATGTGTAAAAAATCTGTGTTATAGACAATTAAAAACTTAACTTCTAGATTCCTAACTAAACTAGGTCAAAAATTGTATAAATTGTACAGTTTCTTAAATAATAAGGTACTTACCTAAACTAGGTCAAGAATTGTATAAAAACAAAATCACCTTAGCACAGTCAGTAAATTCTCTGTATCATCATAGGACATTTTTTGAAGAGTTTCCTTAAGAATTCTCTTACAGTTAACTTTATTCAGACTATAAATGTTTGCTTTCGCATTCAATCTATTGTAGAGGAAAGGACCAAGAAACATATAAAATTTTGATGTGAAAGCATGTTTGGTATGGATTTGAGGACAGACTAAATCTTTACGTCTTTTGTTAGTAAACTCCGTGCTATATGTTAGATCTGCGTGCTGTTTTAATACAATACCCATAATAAATAACTGCCGGACTGTCAATACTCCACATTCCTTGTATAGGAGGTTAGTAGGGAAAAGGAAAGGGCGGAAAGTAGACACTTTGAGAATTGCCCTCTGAGCTCTTTCGATAGTTAGTAACAGTGTTTTACCCGCTCCGCCCCATGTCGTAATACAGTATGTTACTATCGATTGACATAGAGCAAAGTAGACTTGTCTGACAATATTTGGGTCTGTAATGAAGCGTATTTTTTTAAAAACAAATATCAATTTCCGAATCCTAATATTTACAGCCTCTATATGAGGTTTAAACGAAAGTGTCTTATCGATTATAATTCCAAGGTACTTTACTGTATCTGACATTTTAATTTTAGGACAAACACATTGGTAATTTGTGCTAGATGTGCAGTGATGAGCATACAATGTTGGGGTAGTGCCAGTTAGTTTTTGCTTGCGCATCGAAAACTTGACGTAATTTGTCTTGTCAGCGTTTAAGGTAAGTGAATTATTTTGAAGCCATTTATTAATAACATTGAATCCGTGTTGCGCAAACTTGTAGACATTTTCTTCTGAGTCAGCCGAAAACAACAGGGCAGTGTCGTCGGCATAACAAACGATATGGCCATGATCTAAATATAGATTACAGAGATCATTTATGTAAATTAAAAAGAGTGAGGGCCCTAAAATACTTCCTTGGGGAATTCCGAATGCTGTGCAATTTTCATCATCGCTGATAACATTCCCAATCTTGACACATTGCGTACGTTCTTCTAGATAGCTCTTAAATAGTTTCAGCTGAATTTCCCTGATGCCTATGGCTTCAAGCTTGCGCAACAAAATGGGAATAGAAACTGTGTCAAACGCTTTGGCGAGGTCCAGGAAGATTCCTACTGTGTGGTTACCTTTATCAAGTTCTTGTGCTAGATAGTCAGTCAGATGGTGTACGGCATTATCTGTAGACATTTTAGGTCTAAATCCAAACTGCCGCCTAGAGAGAAAAGATTTGTCCTCCAAATATTTATGAAGCCTATTGTTTATAATCTTTTCTAATATTTTAGACATAGTAGGCAGTAAGGAAATAGGCCTATAATTAGTCACTTGGTCTTTACTCCCTGATTTGTACACTGGGACAATAACAGCTTTTTTTAAGCACTTGGGGAACACACCTGTCGTTAAACATTTATTGAAAATGCAAGTTAATGGCGGTACTAAAAGGTCTTTGAATTGCTTGATAATTTTATTAGATATGTTATCCCAGCCAACTGCACTGTCTACTTTTAGACCCATAATAATCCTTTCCACTTCCACCTCGTCAGTATCTAATAACACAAAGGATGATAAACTAGTGCTAGATGTAAACAATGAGCTTGTTAGGTGCTGTGATTGTCCCTGAATTTGTTCAGCTAGACATTTGCCCACATTAACAAAGAAATTATTTGCAATATTCGCAGATGCTAACTGTGATGAATGTGCTTGTAATAAACCCGAAGAAGACTCATTCTGTTTTGAATTATACGTCACATTTTTAATAATTTTCCAGATCTTTTTGTTATCTGTACCGGCCTCTTTTAGTGCAGTGGTATCGTAATTGCGTTTTACTTTTTTTAAGAGGTCGTTACAAAAGTTACGATATCGCTTATATGAAATTTGCAATATTAAATTATCCGGATTAGCTTTAGATTTCATATGCAGTTTATCTCTATTTTTCATACAACGTATAAGACCAGCCGTAATCCATGGCTTTATGTTGCAATATTTGTTATTTAACCGAAATGTGACCGTGTTTTTCTGAATAGCATGTTGCACTTTCTTAATTAGGTACAGCATACAAAACTGCGGATCAGCGGAATTGTAGACTGGGTCAAAATTAATATTGCGTAAATCTTCTTCAAGTTTGTGTAAATTTAATTTAGTGACTGTGCGAGAGGCCACATTAGGTAATTTACAATTAAGAATAAGTAGGTTAGCACTGTGATCGGTTATTGTTGAATTAGTTACAAGAGTAAGTGCAGGGAAATTGGTTTTGAGCATTATATGGTCCAAGCAGGAGCCACTTTGATGTGTAGGAAGCGTATGAGCGGGAAGCAAACCATGGAACGCGCATAGGTTCAGATACTCCCCAGCTGAAGCGTCTGCACTTCCAGAAAGGATATTGCAATTAATATCTCCAGTTAAAATAATATTTTTGAAGGATGATAGGTTCTGCAAGGTTTCGTCTAGAGAGTTAGTGAAATTGTTTAAATTCGTAAAAGAAGGAGATCGATATATAGCTAATATCGCAAACTCTGCTCCGATTTTAACTAACAATCTGCTACAGTCGTGCATATTTGGTTCCACGACTGACACATTTAGATGATCTCTTGCATAAACTATCACCCCATCGTTCTGATTGGAAATTGAGTTACTCTTATACATACAATACCCCGGAATTTGTGGTATGTTATATTGTTTAGCAAGCCAACATTCAGTTAGGACAATAATGTCACAATTTACGTCTAGACGTTTCAAAAAAATGCTAAAACTATCAAAATTCTTAAAAACACTGCGAATGTTTTGGTTTAATATGGTTAATGGACTAGTATAAGAGGAGAGAAAGTGTTTGCACTGTTCAACGTCACAAACTTCCGATTTAGATACAGAGAAATTATCTATGTCACTAATTAGATTATTAATCATATTAAAATATTATTAACAGTAAAGGCCAAGAAGAATCGTAATTTACGGCGCTCCTAGGCGCCTCCATAATCAATAGAGTTTATGTACCTATTTTCTGCCATAATTTTCGCCGGACAGTCCGCTGCACCTGTCTTATGATTGCTTGGCTTTTTGAAGTGCAAGCAAGTAGCGCATTTCGGTTTCTCTGCTTTTTTAGTGCATTCTTTGATGGAATGACCCACCTCACCACAGTGGCCACACATGTAGGTGATCTGCCGACATGATTTAGCCGCATGTCCGTATTGCTGACACTTATAACAACGTGTGACTAGGGTGAAGTCTCTCACAGGGCAGGAAGACCAATTAACAAATACTCTGTCTTTACATATTAGGGCTTTACGTATCTGTGCAGATACTTCAATTACGAAGTTACATGTGTCAGCATCCTTCTTACCTGACTTGTGGCTCAGCTTAATGGAGGACAAAAAAGTGTCGAGGCTGCAATCCTGAAGTTTTTCGGCTAGGTTTTGATTGAACAAACAAGTAAAAACTTCTTTGTCTTGCATGGATGAGGGCACTCCGATAATTACGACTCTAGGTTTCCTTTTCTGAGTTTCGTCGACTGTAAGGCCTGAATTTGAAGACTGCATTGATTTCTTTACCTTTTCGATGTCGTCCTTGCTTTCAGTGCTAATGATGACACCGCCATTTTTTGTCTTGCGTAGTCCTCTTACTTGAATTTTCATCTGTTCTGGGCATATAATTTTTTGTACAAGTGACTTTGTCTCCTCACTAGACTTCAGTTTGTCGTTGGGATAGATGGCCACTGAGCTTAAATTTGAGGGCTGAATAAATTTGTTGGTACCTTTCTTCACCATATCGGCAAAGGAAGATCCCGTATTTTGATCAATGGAGGCTCCAACTTTCATCTTAAGTTCTTGCAGTTGATGTGACAGATCTATTTGGTCTTCAAGTCTTTGTACGGTAGAGTTCGCCAAGACTGCCTTCATTTTGACGGACTGGTACTGGACCGCCATCTGGGATGTGCCGTGACCAATTTTTCGACATAGGGCACTTATACGCATCTTTTGTTCCGTATTTAATTTGCCCTCTGATGCAATAGTGCAAACTTCGCCTAGACATTGTTCGATAGTCGTCATCCAGGTTTGTATTTCCGGCGTAGATATCACTGCCAGTTCGTTTCTTTGGTTAGGCGTCTGAGGGTGAGATAAGAGTGCGGGCACGGGTTGGGGTGCAGCTGTGGGCACGGGAGTCGCAGGTGGACTCCGAGCACATCGGTCACCCCGACTGAAGGGGCTGCTTGCCATTGTGACACAGTTATTGACTTCGTAACACTTTACACATTTTATTTCGTTACGTAAGATAACTAGCAAATATTATGCCTACGTTTCACAAAATTATCCGGCCAGCAGGTAAAACCAGGTCACGATTCAGCGAGTTTTTATTTATTAATTTTATAATTCTTCGGCACGTCCGCTCACAACAAAAGCCAAATATGATAATTAAGTGTTAACTGTAAAAGTGGACTCGTTATTATAAAAGTTGTGTGAACTTCGGTGTTTTGATTTTCAAAGTAAAGCCATGTCCGAGGACCCTGAACGCCCCGGATCACCCATCCTGATCTCACTATCTCCGTCATACCTTTATAAATTTACTTTCACACGGTTGGAAACTTTAGGTTTCATCTACAATCCATAACCCCTATAGTGGGGAACTGTGACGGATGCCGGGTGTGACAAAGTCAACCCCCTTCCGGGTGCCGGAAAAAAAGTAACGTCTCTAATTAATCACCGATTAAATTCAATGTTTCTAGCACAAAGTGTACCCTACCAGATTAATAAAATTATAAACAACCTTAAAAATACCAACAGTGTAGGATACGATGGTATCTCTACTAAAATAGTTAAAACAGTAAATGAGGATATATGTCATCACTTGAGTCACATTATCAACTAGTCGATATCAACTGGAATATTTCCTCAAGATCTTAAACTATCAGTCATAAAACCTTTATTCAAAAAAGGTAGTAAACAGTTAATGGTGAATTATAGGCCAATTGCTCTACTATCAATACTTTCAAAAAATTTCGAAAAATATCTTTATGGTGAACTTAATTCATATCTTGAACTCCTCTTTGGCGGCCGTAGTAAACGGACGTATCGAACAATATAATTAAACAAATAATCACTTGCGCAATCGTGACCTAGTTTTTACAAATTAATAACGCAAGCCGAGTCATAGTTTTGGTTATGTAAGGTGGATTTATGAAGATGATCAGTTATTAAAAAGTTAACAACCTGTCACACAATGGAGGATAGTCCCTTCAGCCCGAGGAGTAGGTGTGCTCGTTCCCCGCCGCCTACACCAGCACGCGCAGCCGTACCCGCTCCTGCCACACAAGTGCCGAGCCAAAGGAACGACGACTTCGAAGGAATATCGACAGCAGACATTCAGAACTGGATGACGATCATTGACAAGAGCCTTCAGGAAGTGTGCGCTATTGCAACAGAAGGCAAACTGAACTCGGACCAGAAATTACGCATCAATGCCCTATGCTGCAAGGTTGGACATGGAACATCGCAGATGGCTGTACAGTACCAGTCAATCAAAGCTAAAGCCTTACACGCGCACAATGCTGTGAAAGCACTTGAAAGTCAACTCGACCTTTCGCAGCAACTAAAGGAGCTTAAGTTGAAAGTCGGAGAGTCATCAAAGCCTGCACTGGGAATCTCCTTTTCTGACATGGTGAAAAAAGGTGCCAATAATTATATCCAGCCGTCAAACGTTAGTTCTGTGGCCATTTATCCGCAAAATAAACTGAGAACCAGTGATGAGACAAAGTCTCTAGTCCAAAAAATTATCTGCCCCGAACAGATGAAGCTTCACGTTAGAGGCCTGCGCAAGACCATAAATGGCGGTGTTATTATAAGCACCGAGACGAAAGACGACATCGAGAAGCTGAGACAATCGGAGCAGCTAACAAAGTCAGGCCTAACTGTCGACGAGCCTTATAAAAGGAAGCCTAGGGTTGTGATCATAGGAGTGCCGACATCTATGTCAGAAAATGAGGTTTTTGCATGTTTGTACCATCAAAATCTTGCCGAGCAACTACAAGACTGCAGCCTTGAGACGTTTTTGACCTCAATTAGGTTAAGCCATAAGTCCGGTAAGAAAGAAGCTGAGAACTGCAACTACGTAATAGAAGTACCGGCAGTCATACGCAAAGCCTTTTTTTTTTTTTTTTTTTCTGGATGGGAAATCATCAAATGACTTCTCCCGCTCTGGGCGGAGCGGAAGGGAGTGTCAGACTCTTACTGACTAAAACCCACCCGTGATCCTTCTTGTGCCCTTTGCGTTCCAGGGCCGCGGTGACTCTTTCGAACAAATTCCGCAACCCTAGCAGGCACTGACCCTATGGGGCCCCGTCTAATTTGCTGACGGCTCTTTGAGGCGCGCGTGAAACACGACGCACCGTCGACTCGGGCCTGGTTGCTATCGGACGGCGAGCCACCCATAGCTCGCCATCCGCAGGCCCGCGCTTACGGTGACCGGGAATCGCCCTGCGTTTCCCGACGCCCGGGGCGTCTTCTTCTGTTGCGGCGGCTGGAGCGAGGGGCATCCCTCTCTCGCACGCGCTCCGCCTCCTCCTTTTTTTTTTTTTTTTTTTGGATGGGAAATCATCAAATGACTTCTCCCGCTCTGGGCGGAGCGGAAGGGAGTGTCAGACTCTTACTGACTAAAACCCACCCGTGTTCCTGCTTGTGCCCTTTGCGTTCCAGGGCCGCGGTGACTCTTTCGAACAAATTCCGCAACCCTAGCAGGCACTGACCCTATGGGGCCCCGTCTTCTTTGCTGACGGCTCCTTGAGGCGCGCGTGGAACACGACGCGCCGTCGACTCGGGCCTGGTTGCTATCGGACGGCGAGCCACCCATAGCTCGCCATCCGCAGGCCCGCGCCTACGGTGGCCGGGAATCGCCCTGCGTTTCCCGACGCCCGGGGCGTCTTCTCCTGTTGCGGCGGCTGGAGCGAGGGGCTTCCATCTCTCGCACGCGCTCCGCCTCCTCCTTCGCTAGCATTACTGCTTCGCAGAAGGAGGCGACCGCTTCCCATGCCTCCTCGCTCCGGACCATGGCTTGAACCAGGGCCGGCCGCGAGAGGTCGCCGCCGCCGAGCTCCGCCTCCTCCTTCGCTAGCATTACTGCTTCGCAGAAGGAGGCGACCGCTTCCCATGCCACCTCGCTCCGGACCATGGCCCGAACCAGGGCCGGACGCGAGAGGTCGCCGCCGCCGATCGCCTCGACGAGGACACGGCGGTGCTCCGCCCAAGCAGGGCAGACCTCCACCGTATGCTCCACCGTGTCCTCCGGACGATCCACACAGTGATGACACCCGGACGTGTCCTCCCGCTGGATCCGACACAGGTACCTCCCGAAACAGCCGTGTCCGGTGAGCACCTGCGTCAGGCGGAAGGTGAGAAAGCCGTGACGTCTCTCCAGCCACGCCTCAAAGAGGGGACTTATCGCCACAATAGTGGCGTGCCCAGCACTGGGTTGCGATAGTCGCTGTCTCCAAACCTCCGTGAGATCCCGCCGGAGCTCCGTCCGCTGCGCAGTAATTTGCCGCGGCAGCAGCGTTTCACCCCGGCTTAGCGCCTCCACGCGCAACGCGTAAACGTGCGCGAGGGCTCTCGCCTCCAGATCCCACGGCAGTAATCCGGCAAGGAGATTCGCCGCCTCGCCAGAGACCGTGCGGTATCCACGGACAAGCCGAGTGGCCATGACCCTCTGGGCCGAGACCAGATGGCGCGCTGGCAGTCGCCTTAGCGACAGCGCCCACACTGGGGCCCCGTAAAGGGCCATGGACCGCACGATCCCCGCGTACAGCCTCCGGCAGGAGGCGTTTGGTCCCCCCAGATTGGGCAAGAGCCGCTTGAAGGCCTGATGTCAAAAGATCGGATATTTGTGAATTGGTCATCATGCCCTGTGAGAGATTTTACATTGGTCACAAGATGTTATAAGTGCCAGCAGTATGGCCATGCTGCCAAGTCTTGTCGGCAGACGTCTTATACCTGCTGTCACTGCGGCCTTCAAGGACACTCGATCAAAGAATGTCAAAACAAGGGAGATGAGCCAAAATGCGCTACTTGCTTTCATTACAAAAAGCCAGACAAGCACAAAACAGGCGCTGCTGGTGTACCCCAAGGAAGTGTCCTTGGCCCCCTGTTGTTTCTTATATATATTAACGATTTGCCAAAATGCACTGAACATCAAACGGTTTTGTTTGCCGATGACAGTACACTTATTGTTCCATGTAAAAATATAGAAACTTACAAAGATGACATAAAAAAGGCCATTCTTTGCATTATAAATTGGTTACTTAAAAACAAACTAAAAATTAACATAGACAAAACAAAGCTTATGACATTTTATCAAAGAACAAAACAAAAACTTAACTTAAACATAACTTATGCGGATCAAACAATAACCGAAACAAGCTGTGCTAGATTTTTGGGACTTCACTTGGACAGTCACTTAAACTGGAAGTGTCATGTAGAAACTGTTTGTAAAAAACTAAACCAGTACTCATATGCACTCTATAATCTAGCAAAGATAGTAAGTGAGTCCGTTGTCCTTATCTCTTATAAGGCCTATGTTACGTCTGCGTTACGTTTCGGAATAATATATTGGGGAAATTCCACTGACAAAGAAATTGCGTTTAAGGCCCAAAAAAGATGTTTGCGTGCTGTGTTTAAGTTGAAATCAACTGAAAGCTGTGTTCCCTATTTCAAAAAATTTAAACTCTTAACATTGCCATCTATGTACATTTTTGAAACAGCAGTATTTGTCAGATATAACTTGCATTTGTTTGAAACATTGAGATCTACGCGACGCAATAAAGAGATATGCGCAAAACCACATAGAACGGCGCTTTTTAAAAAAAGTTTTTTAGGAATGGCTCCGAAGATTTATAATAAGATCCCAAGACAACTTACAGAAATGGAAAATATACACGATTTTAAAAAGGCATTTCTGGAGTTATTACATGACAAAGCATATTATACGCTGGACGAATACTTAAATGACACACTTTGACTACCACTTTTTATATTTGTTTACTATTGACATTAGACTTTATTATTTTTATATTTTATTGTAAATCTTTTGTGTTTGTTTTGTACTGACATTTTGAAATATGAATGATTTAAGTGTATTTTTTTGTGTTTGTGTTGTGTATTGACATTTCAAATTAGAATGATATAAATGTAATATTATTATTTATGTTGATTTAAATTGAATTAATAACGTTTGAAAATTTGTTATAATTAGTTCACACACATTAAATATTTGTACGCCGATGCCGGCTAGACATAGTGTTACTTAATATAATTAATTGGAACATCTGTACCTACCCACCTATGTTTAACAAATAAAAATATTTGTATTTGTATTTGTATTTGTATTTGTATTTGCTGACTGCCCGGCAAAAATAATCGCCGAAAAAAGGTACATTCACTCAATTGATTATGCAGGCGCCTAAGAGCGCCGTTTATAAGGTATTTATTTAGACCACTTATATTTTAGTACCATTGTTATGATTAATAATATAATTAATGATTTAGATCACTTTTCTGTATCAGAATCAAGAATTTGTGAAGCTGATAATTGCAAACAATACCTTTCCGGCTACAAAACTCCGTTGACCGTACTAACACAAAACATTCGCAGTATTTTTAAAAAATTTGATAACTTTTGCACCTTTCAACAACGGTTAAACATAGATTGTGACGTTATTGTTTTAACCGAGTGCTGGCTTGCCAAGCAATATAACATACCACTAATATCAGGATATCATATGTACAAAAATAACAGGAATTACAATCAAAATGATGGGGTGATAGTTTATGTAAGGAATCATCTGAAGGTCTCCGTTGAGAAACCTAAAATGCAAGACTGCAACAGTTTGACAGTGAAGATTGGATTAAACTTTGCAATATTAGCATTATATCGACTTCCCTCGTTTAAAAATATTGGCAATTTCAATGAATCGCTGAATGATGTCTTGCACAATTAGTCATCCATCAAAAACACGATTGTAATTGGAGATATTAATCTCAATATTCTTCCAGGAAGTACTAATGCATCCGCTCAGGACTACCTCAACCTATGCGCATATCATGGCTTCCTCCCCGCACACAGCTTTCCTACACATCATAGTGGCTCCTGCTTGGATCACGTCATGCTAAAATCAAATTACCCTTCACATGCGCTTGTTGTTGACTCGACAATAACCGATCACAATGCTGCCCTACTAACTATAGATAGAGCAAAGTAAACTTTCCTAACTATATTTGGGTCTGCAATATGTCGTAGCTTTTTGAATACGAATATCAGCTTACGAATTCTATTATTTATAGCTCCTATATGTAGTTTGAACGTTAGGGTTTCATCAATCATAATGCCCAAGTATTTTATTTGATTAGTTTTGTTAATATACGGACACATAAACGAGCAATCAGCCGGTACTGTGCAACAATGAGCATATAGCGTTGAAGGAATATTAGAAGATTGTTTGCGCATCGAAAACTTTATATAATTTGTCTTATCTGCATTTAGAGTTAGTGAGTTATGCTGTAGCCATTTATTTACAGTGTTAAAGCCGTCATGCGCGAGCTTGTAGACTTCATGCTCCGATTCAGCCGAAAAGAGAAGAGCAGTATCATCAGCGTAAGATATTACTGTGCCATGCTTTAGCTTTAGATTACACAGGTCATTTATGTAAATCAGGAATAAACTGGGCCCTAAAATACTTCCTTGGGGAACACAAAATGACGTATTTTTTTGGTCATCGCTGAGAACACTGCCAATCTTCACGCACTGGGTACGGTCTTCTAAGTAACTTTTGAAAAGTTTCAGCTGAATGCCTCTTATGCCCACTGTCTCAAGCTTTCGCAACAAAATTGAAATGGAAACTGTGTCAAAAGCCTTGGCGAGGTCCAGAAAAATTCCGACTGTATGGTTACCCTTGTCAAGTTCTTGAGCTAAAAAGTCAGTCAGATGATGAACGGCATCGGCAGTTGAAAGTTTAGGTCTAAATCCAAATTGCCGTTCCGACAAAATTGATTTGTCCTCCAGGTATTTGAACAACCTTTTGTTAATAAGTTTTTCCAATATTTTAGACATAGAAGGCAGTAGAGAAATAGGTCTGCAATTTATTACTTTCTCTTTACTGCCTGATTTATATATAGGGACTGATAGATAGATAGATGACTCATTTTGTTTTGACGAATATGATAAATTTCTAATACATTCCCAGATCTTTTTACTACTTGTTCCAGCTTTTTCTAATGCAGTTTTATCGTGGTTGCTTTTAACTTTTTTGAGTAGGTCATTACAAAAATTACGATATCTTTTGAATGAAAATTGCAAAATAGCATTATCTGGGTGAGATTTAGCTTTCACATGCAGTGTATCTCTATGCTTCATACAGCGGATAAGACCTGTCGTGATCCAGGGTTTTATGTTGCAATTTTTGTTGCTCAAATGCGATATGACCGTGTTTTCCTGAAGAGCATTTCGTACTTTTTGTATTATCATTTTTTATTTCAATTATCATACAACATACCAGTGGCGAAGCGTGGTCATAAGCCGATTCTCGCCGGCTTCCCTTCAGAACTTTGGAACACAACTACTCTATCGTAATTGAAAAATCGCACAATCAGTACTGTTAAAAGTAGAGAAACATCACAAAACGCATACACAGATGGATATTCAATTCCAACAAAAGGACAATGGGCAGTTCTGGGCGGTCGGCGGCCATCAACTAATTTAGTGTCAAATGAAAGTACTGTTATTTAGGAACATCTTTTACTATGGGCGTTTCACTGTATTCCATTTCGGAAAAAAAGTATTCGAATGTCAATATAACGTAATTGCATAAGGCAATATCGCATAATAATTATGTTTTTAATTTATTAATTGTTTTATACCCTAATTTCTAAACTTTTTATGACACGGTAACAAGGCCATCAACACAACAAAACTGGTTCGACTCGACTACCTACCGCTCAACATTAGAAGACAGAAAAGCAATTGTAATAATGGATGGCACATACATCTACATACAGAAGAGTTCGAATTATTCTTTTCAGAGGAAAACGTATAGCTTACATAAATACTCAAACCTTGTTAAACCATTTATTATTGTAAGCTGCGATGGTTATATTTTAGATGTTTGTGGACCATATGCGGCTACTGACTCAGATGCAACTATTTTACAAAGAATGACACATAATAACGAAGGTACATTTCATTGGTTATTTCGTCAAGGTGATGTTTTTATATTAGATCGTGGGTTTAGAGACGCCCTTTCCGATTTGTCCCAATTTAATTATTCTGCTTACATGCCTGAAAGTAAAGGACGCGGTATAGATCAACTAACAACCGAACAAGCGAATAGGTCTAGATTGGTCACCATATGCCGCTGGATGGTAGAAGTAATAAACGGTCGATTTAAGCGTGACTTTAAGTTGTTCCGCCAGGATTATTTTAATCGGGCTTTAAACCACATGTTCGAAGACTTTAAAATAGCAGCTGCAATAAATAACGCTTTCCAGGAGCCGATACACGATAGCGTACATGCAGCTACATTTATAGACATAATAAATGACCACTTAAATCTACCCAATCACCTGGCGGACTACGTTGTTTGTAATAATATGAATAGGCAAAGAGCAACGTTCCAAAGCATCACTAGTGACCACCTTATTTTTGTAGATTTTCCAACTCTTTCAGAGGATGATCTTATTTTGTTTGCTCTCGGTACGTATCAAATCAAGGTAGCTCGCAGTTATTATGCTGAGCACCTAGTACAGGGCTTGTATAATACTGAAGTGTACCGAGCAACAAATAAGTCTTAGCGAATATATAGCAGAGCAAGACGTTTGGTTGTTACGCGTTCGAATACAGTCAAGGCACGTAAGATCTAGGACCTATTATTCCTACATTATTCTTGACCGACAAAGGATTGTTCGTGTCTGAGTAGTAGGCGCCGACGGTCGGATGCTGCGCACATGTTATGTGCGTAGTATGGTATATAGGCTGGGCAAGAAATCAACGCGAAGGGATTAGATTGCCAACAGCAGAATTAAGTGTGATTTTAGAGCATGAGTAGGAGGAACTAGGCTAAACATGCTCTAAAATCACAAACTAACTAATAGACTTAATTCCTTTTAAAAAAATTGTCTTAATTATTTTTAAACATGCACGTGTGGTCCTACAATACCTATACCTATTAATATAATAATTATGTAATAAATAATTAGATATAATAACAGTTTATTAAACATAACTTTTTTTATAACAAAATAAAGGTTTCATGTAGAATACAATACATAGTATGATAATTGTGCTTACTAATAATACATTATGTGATTTATTATATAATAAATATCTTTGAGACTATCTAGATTTGTTGTTTCACTTTCCTTTCCGTATTTTTGCATTGAATATAAGCCAGAATAATAAGTAAAACGATATAAAGGTTCAAACACAAAAATGCCTTTTATTCATTTTAGAAGTACACCACAGTAATAAGACTTGTCCACAATAATTGTAGGACTAAAGCACACCAATAAATGATAAAATCATTCTTGGCCGCGGACCGCCCACGCTCCATACAAAATTGCCCATTGTCCTTTGCTCTTCAACAACATTATTTAACTCGCAGGCGCTATCGGCTTGCCAGTGGCAACAGGAGCCGAGGAGACTCAGAATCGTCGTCATCCGGATCCGCTTCCTATAAGGAGCTGATGGCGTACGATCTTGTAGAGGAGGGTTCGCCTGAGCGCCGCCGCCGGGGTGGTGCGGAGTCGGATTCCGGCTCCGCGCCAGACCTAGTAACGGTCAGCTCGGCGGGCTCTGGTGACAGAGGAGGGGGGGCTGCTGCGGAGAACGTAAAGTTCTTCCGTAAGCGGCCCAGACGGGAGGATGACAAGGAGTCGTCCTCCGAGGGTGAGTTCGCCTCCGCCCGAAAGATCCCCACCGCAAGGCGGGGCAGGGGCAGTGAGGGGGCTGGCTCCCTCTACCCAGGAGGCGGAGCGTCGGGCCGAGAGGTTGGTGGGGGAGGGGCGTCGCCCTGGAGGGAGCGGTCGCAGGGCTCCCTCTACCCTTCCGCCTCCTCTCGACTCTGACGACTCGGAGTCCCCGGGGGAGGTGCCTCCCACGGCCGAGGAGAAGAAGGCCCAGTTTGCGGAGGTCGTGGAGGCCGCGATCCGCGCTGTGGCCTTCAAGAGGAAGCAGTCCTCCAAGCGGGAGGCCATTAGCGCGGCCAAAGCCTCCATTATGGCGGCGGCGGCAGCCAACGTCGGCGGGTCCGGAGAGGCGACAGAGTTGCGGGCGGAGGTCGCCCGCCTCGCGGCCGTTACGGAGCGACTCATAGCGGAGAATGAGTCGCTCGCCACCCTCGGACCCTCCTGCGGCCGGGGCCGAGTGGCAGGTTGCTGGTCAGAAGCGGCAGGCCGCGAAAGCGGCCAAAAATAAGGCGAGGAGGCAGCGGCGGAAGGCCAACGCCATTGCGGCGAGGCTTCGCGCCCCGAAATCCGCGGCTGTGGTGCTTACACTGCAGCCGGAAGCGGAACAGAGGGGCGTGACGTATCTCGCCGTACTGAAGCGGGCGAAGGAGGCGGTGAGCCTCCAAGAGCTGGGCATCAGCGGGGGCATCGGGGTCAGGAGGACCCTAACCGGTGCCCGCAAGCTCGAGCTCGCCGGAGCGGAGAGTGGCCCGTTCGCGGACGCCTTGGCCGAAAAGCTGAGGGCGGTCTTACCCGCGGACGAGGTCCGGGTGTCCAGGCCGACTAGGCGCATCGACATGCGCATAGTGGGCCTGAATGACTCCGTTACGGAGGAGGAAGTTGTGGCCGCCGTCGCCAGGACTGGGGGGTGCTCTGCCGAGCTCGTCAAGGCGGGCACCCTCCGGCCTGACAACACGGGCATGCAAACCCTTGTGGTGAGCTGCCCCGTGACGGCGGCCAGAACTGTGTCGGAGGGCCGAAGGCTCTTGATGGGATGGGTGTCTACGCGGGTAAAACTGCTGGAACCCAGACCCCTGAGGTGCTACCGCTGCCATGTGGAAAACCACACGGGAGCTATGTGCCCCTCGGAGGTCGACCGCAGCGGACTCTGTTTCCGCTGTGGTCAGCCCGGTCATAAGGCCGGCTCGTGCGAGGCACGCCGCACTGCGTTGCATGTGTGGCTGTTGGCAAGCCGGCCGAGCACTGGGCTGGGGGAAGGGCCTGCGCGCCATCCGCCCCGACCAGGGGCAAGAGGTCCGCCGCCGCCACCGCCTCTGCCGCCGCGCCGCCGCGGCTTCCGTCGCCGCCACTGCCGCTTCTGCTGCGGGTGCTGCGACTCCCAGCGCTCGGGAGGGTGCTGAGATGGAGTGCCAGTAATGGTCCCATTTCGGCCTCCTCCAGAGACAAGTCGGCCGCTGTGCTATCGCGCAGTGGCTGATGCCTGGGGACGGTGAGCGTGGGTGGCTCGCCGTCCGATACCAGGTTGAGTCAACGACGCGTTGTGTTCCACGCGCGCCGCAAGGAACCGTCAGCACCGAGGACGGGGCCCCATAGGGTCGGTGCCTGCTAGGGTTGCGGAATTTGTTCGAAAGAGTTACCGCGGCCCTGGAACGCATAGGGCACAAGAAGGATCACGGGTGGGTTTTAGTCAGTAAAAGTCTGACACTCCCTACCGCTCCACCCAGGGCGGGAGGGGTCATTTGATGATTTCCCATCCAAAAAAAAAAAAAAAAAAGGCGCTATCGGCTTATTGACAGTTCAATTTATAAGGCAAAATAGTCGTCATGACGTCACAATGATCACCGCGATTCTAGGCCGCGAGGTAAGCCGGTATCCGCCGAGTTATGCTAAGAGACAGTAATACAAAATGCGTGCGCGTGAGCGAGATGGAAGTAAGCATATGTTTTTTTTTTTGAACGAAGTTGTAACGACACTTTTTGTGTCACGATTTGGATGGAAGGGGTTAAGCAGATGTTAGTGAGGTTACGATTTGGATGGGTGAGTTAAGCAATTGTTGGCAAGGTTGCGAAAAGGATGGGTGGAGTTAAGCAACTAATAGTGAGGTCGCGGTTTTGGATGGGTGAGGTTAAGCAGCTGTGAGTGATGTCACGATTTGGATGGGAGGGGTTAAGCAACTGTTAGTGAGGTCACGATGGATGGGTGTGTTAAGCAACCATTGGCGAGGTCGCGATTTGGATGGGTGGGGTTAAGTAGCTGTTATTGAGGTTGTGATTTGGATCGGAGTGGTTAAGCAGCTGTGAATGAGGTTACGACTTGGATGGGTGTGTTAAGCAACTATTGGTGAGGTCGCGATTTGGATGCGTGGGGTTAAGTAGCTGTTATTGAGGTTGTGATTTGGATCGGAGAGGTTAAGCAGCTGTGAATGAGGTTACGATTTGGATGGGTGGGGTTAAACAGCTGTTAGTGAGGTCACGATTATGGGTGTGTTAAGCAACTGTTGGCAAGGTTGCGAAAAGGATGGGTGGAGTTAAGCAGCTGTTAGTGAGGTCACGATTTGGATGGGTGTTTTAAGCAACTGTTGACAAAGTTGTGAAAAGGATGGGCTGAGTTAAGCAGCTGTTAGTGAGGTCACGATTTGGATTGGTGTGTTAAACAGTTATGTTTGATATATATAGGTATGTGTGTGTGTAGGTATATACATGTACAATTCTTTATTTCATACTAAAGCATCGACTACTTAGGTACAAACTAAAACATCAGGAAAAAAGACAAATGCACAAAGATGTAGTGAATATCGTGAGAGAAAGAAATTACAAAATACAATCGTAGGTACAAAACATAACTGCAGAGAGATCAGATGAATGTAGTGAGACTGATCAATTACCTAAAACTTTAAATCATCATTTAGATGCGTAAGTATGATTTTTCAAGACAAGACAAGACAAGAACTTCGTTCCGTCCGGGTGTCCCTTTACACCACTCAAGTTTTTTTTTTTTGCTTCGGCTTACTTCTCTCAACATATCACCCTTCGCCACTGCAACATACAAAACTGCGGGGTCAGCGGAATTATAGACTGGCTCAAAGTTGATGACGCGCAAATCATCTTCAAGTTTATTTATATTTATTCTCGAAATTGTGCGAGTGTTTTGCTTAGGTATATTACAATCTATAGCAGTGGTTCCCAAACTTATTTTGTCTACTGCCCACTTTGAGAATAAATATTTATCCATTGAGAAAAAGCATTTTCGTTTTTAAGGATCTGCTCCTTAACAACGAAAATGCTGGTCTTGCTGTGACGGGATGCTGGTGTTGGTTGCAGGTTTCGGGCGAACTTGCGTATGCGCGCGGTGAAGTCTGTGATGTCGGTCGTTCCTTCGTCACTAAGTGCGAAAAATTCACCTGGGAGCCTTAGCGGTTCGCCGTAAACAAGTTCGGCTGACGACGCTTGGACATCCTTTTTGAATGCGCTCCGTATACCAAGCAATACCCACGGCAATGATTCTGTCCACTTGTCGTTAGCATGGCACGCAATGGACGCCTTGAGTTGCCGGTGAAAACGCTCCACCATGCCGTTACATGCCGGATGGTATGCCGTTGTCCGCTTGTGCTGAAAACCAGCCAATTTGGACAATAATAATAATAATAATATATTTATTTGCATAAAACATGGTATAATATGGTGTTAAATACTATATATGGAACAAACATGTTTAGCAATGTTATGACAAAGCATGCAAATTTTAAAGTAAGGCAAGTGAGGTAATCAGCAATAAACTGTTCAAAACATCAAAACTTTTTATCTATAAATTCTTTTAAACTATAAAAATTATACTTAAGCAACCATTTATAAAATTGAGCTTTAAATAATTTAAAATTTAATGTTTTAAAATGCCCCGGTATTTTATTATAAATGCGCACACACATTGCTAAGCAGTTATTATTATATTTAGCTAATTGAGGTAAATCATTCAGCACTAGTTTGTATGGATCTCGTCTGTTCCGAGGGTTAACATCATTTGCAGTTTTAAATAATTGTTTATTTTTCATTACAAACATACATATTTCGTAAATATAAAGTGACGGTAACGGTAACAAGCCAAGTTTCCTAAATATTGGTTGACATGAGTCATCAGGTTTGAGTCCACAAATTGATCTCATGCACTTTTTTTGAGCGATGAATGCTCTCTGGAAGTCTGTGCTGTTACCCCATATTACAAGCCCATAACGTAGTAGCGATTCCACGTATGCATGGTATGATATTACAGCGGTTTTAACGTTGGTTACATTTTTGACTTGTTTAAGTGCATATACAAATTTATTGATTTTAGTGCTAACATTGTCTATGTGTTCTTTCCAATTAATATGTTTATCTATAATTACACCCAAAATCTTGTATACGTTACTTCTTTGATTTTCTTAATATTGAGTTTGATGTCGTTTTTATAATTATTTGATTGATTGAATTGAATGTACACTGATTTGTCTAAATTTATTCTTAAATGGTTAATGTCAAGCCAATGCAGTAATTTGTCAATTGTATTATTAATGTCAAGCTCATGATCCAGAATGGTATTATATTTTTTATTAGATGTCACTATAATGGATATGTCATCAGCAAATAATATGCATTTATGTTTAGTTATTTTTATGATGTCATTTATATAAATGAGGAATAATATTGGGCCCAGGACGCTTCCTTGTGGAACGCCACATTTATTATGTCTATATTCTGATGAGTATGATATTAAGTCATTTTTTTTTTTTTTATTGATAATGACACATTGCTTTCTATCACTTAAATAGGACGATAACCATTGGAGTGCCGGTCTTCTAATCCCATTAGCTTCTAATTTTTGCAGCAGAATGTCATGTGAAACCAGATCGAACGCTTTCGATAGATCAAAAAAAAGACCGGTAGTCATATAATTATTATAAATATTTGATAATATTGCTTGCATTAGAGAATAAATTGCTAATGATGTTGATTTGTTCTTTTGGAAACCAAATTGCTTGTCACTAATAATTTCAAATTTATTACAAAAATATATATACATTTTAATCTTTTATACATACATTTTTCATAAATTTTAGACAATATGGTGTAATATTTTTTTGTGGTTGCCTGTGGTTAAGTGACAAACACTATAAATTTTAAAGAATGTGTGTTCTCCAAATAAAAGAAAAAGAAGAAATTATATAATAAGTTCGGGCGCCATGGAGATTGCACACAGTATAAAAAGATTGCCGGAAAGAATAAAGCGGAAGAGTCAGACTTTTAATCTGCCGGTGGGAGGCTAAAGAAAGAAATAAAACAAAAATAATTATTCTGTCCTTTCTTTACTTAATGGCCCGTAGCTTCCATTTAATTAAACATTATATTTAACGTTTTACTAATATTTAAAGAGGTGATATTATTGTAAGTACATGGGCGATATTATTGCATCGTGCACTGTTAATTTAAAGTAATGGAAAATTCCTACCAGTTTACTGGTTATAAAAAAATAGTTGAATATAACCCAAGGAAGCGATGACCGACGAAAGATCCCTCAGCAAAAAAAAATTATCCAAAAGGATGTAGAAAAAAGAATCCAATTTAAGAAAAAAAAAAACTCCAATATTAAGGAAAAAGATCCGTTAAGAAAAAAATTCCAATATTAAGGAAAAATGTCCTTTAGGAAAAACGCCAATGGGCTGTAACAAAAGGTATGAAGTTTAATATACACGAAAATCATCCAAGTCTGAGCACGTGGACGCGTGCATAAGATAAAAAAACTTACCGTTTTCCTTTTCAAATATATAGGCGTGCTCCACGCAACTCCATTTAGTACGTGTGTAGTGAGCGTAAATTATTGATATCTGAAATTAACAATTCGTCTGATAAAATTTCTATACGATTTTCAAGCCTTAAAGCATCGTGTCCAGAAAAATTCTGACTTACCAAAAATTAAGGTCAATCCTCATACTATCATCGTCCTTGGTCGTTTTAAATATGTTATATCATATTATAAACCAAAAATATCCCAGATAAATAGGGATTTATAAAGATATTGAAAATAGTTTCAAATTATCGACCGACCATCGTCTGCAGGATCGTAGAGTGACTTGTCAAAAAACGTCATCTGTCAAAACTAGAAATAGTATCGCGTTCCGAAATCGACTACAAAACCATAAAGCATGTAACGAGAATAAAAACTCGTTACATTACATCCCTCCCCGAAAAAATAAAAGAAAGCAATTTCCTTTATGCTAAAAACCAAAAGAGAAAAACAAAAACTTTAAAAAACAACGAAGGAAATATAATTCCAAAATCAATAAACCAAAAAGTCTATTATCAAAAATCCTATATAAAAAAACAACAAGGAAAGCCACAAATGCAAACCTGAAGATAATTACAAGCATACAAAGAAAAAGTACAGTCAAGCTACAAACACGACCGACTCACAATACAAAAAGAACCAACATGAGTGCAGTTAGGCACCTACGCCACTGACTAACAAGTAAAATCCTAGAAGTACTGCAAGTGCAGTTAAGCGCAAATGTTGCTGACCAACAGGTAGAAATTCACAAAAAAAATACCAATATGAGTACGGTTAGGCACCATCGCCACCGACTATCAAGTATAAAGCAAAAAGACAATACTAATGGTGTACAGTTAGGCGCAATTGCCGGTGTTTAATAAAGATAATCCAAAAATGTCTATATGAGTACAGTTAGGCACCTTCGCCACTGACTAGCAAGAACAAATTATAACCGTTTGTCACAGTTTTAACTAATCACATCACCAAAGATGTAAAAATATAAAGAAGATTGTTGTGATCGGCATAACACCACCAATTTCCCGAGCACAAACAACTTCGAAAATAAATGCATATTGTGATCGGCACAACACCACCAAGTTTGCGAGCACAATAGCAAAAAAACTGTATACTGTGATCGGAACAACACCACCGACTTTCCGGGCACAATAACAAAAAAAATTGTATACTGTGATCGGCACAACACCACCAACTTCCCGGGCACAGTAACAAAAAAACTAACGAAATCAAGGGAAAAAATATATACCGACATCCGTAAAAAAGATAGGAAAATGTCTACAAGTTAGAATAAGACCACAAGTATAGAAATCCCTATATAAACAAAGAATACCAACTATAAAACAAGAGCTGGCAGTTCTTAAAAAAAAACATCAGGAACACAAAAATCAATACCATTTCTACTAAGGGAAACAGTATGATCCGCGTAACTTAAGAAATAAACTAAGATTTATACATTCTTACACAAAGTTAGAAGCAAATCCTAGACATGCAAGTGATACAATATCTGAAGAGTGTAAATATAAGTAGGTAACCATCCAGACATTGTATACAAGAATGTATAAAAAAATATAAGATCTTTCGATATGGAAAACGTAATTATGTGGGTGGAAAAAGTTATCATTAAAAACCTTAAAATGACCTAAGTTATGTTTTAGAAAGTCAAGAAATGAATTCAATAAATTTATAATTATGAAGTTACCTAACATACATCTTCATTCAAAGCGCTGTAAACCTATCATCCATCCCATCATACTACACACTATCATGCAGGCCCTTCAAACAAAAATATCAAAATCAAAACTATCACTTGGAAACCAAATTAAAATTTAATAATATCTTTAATATGATAACGTCCAGAAGTACCCTTATTAAAGTCTTTCAGAACATAAACATTATCAGAAGTCTTTTCAATAATTTTACATTTAATGAACTTAGGTGCAAGTTTTGCCGAAAAATAAGTAGGTGCATGAGATTGAACGAAACTTCTTCTCCACACAACATCACCCACATCAAAAGAAATGATTCTACGACCCTTATTATAATAGCGAGCATTACGCTGATAAGCTTTTAATAAATGAGTTTGAACTTTTACAAAAATATCACCAAGTGAATTAAGAGATTCAGAATAGTGCTTTCTATTGGAAACTTCAAGTTCACTCAAGTTATCAATAGAGTTACTTAAATGATGTAAAGAAGCATCAAAAATAAGTTCCCTACCAAACATCAAAAAGTTGGGTGTTTAATCAGTAGCAAGATTAACACTATTATTCAAACCTAATTGAACGTGAGGTAAATATTTAGACCAAGTTCTATGATCATCCTTAACAAAACAAGCTATGCAAGTTTCAACAGTTTTATTATATCTCTCAACAGGATTGTTTTGAGGTGTGTATAAAGTATTATAAAATATTTTAGTAATATTAAAACTTTTCAAAAATTCTACAAAATGTTTAGAAGTAAATTGTGTACCATTATCACAAACAATTATCTTGGGACAACCAAATTTACGAAATATTTTTGTTCAGTCAAGCAGCGCCATCTATTGTTCATTATTCGAACTACAATCGATTGAAAAGGCGACATCTGTTGTTTAACAAGAGAAGACTGCGCGCTCGCGTCGGGTTTTTGAAAAAGGGCATCGAAGCGCCCCGCCAGTGTGCTTCACTCAGTGCAGGACCGCGTGTATTAGTAAAAATACAATTGTAAAACCATATAAAATATAATTATCTTCTTTGTCAAATTACGAGCGAGAGTATCATTGAAGAAGTCCCTGCCAGCTCCCCTGTCTTCATTGCCAAAACATTGGTCCTTCGAGCCGGATTGAAGATCAGCCACGTTACGAGCCGGGTTGAAGAATTGAGGAAGCGAGTGGAACTTCGAAGAAGAAGTACGTTGAGGAGATTTGGAAGCCCAGTCGCAGTTTACTGATGAGAAACTACTCATGCAGCAGCCAGCAACGGTCAGGTTATCCAATTACCCTTTTCCCTCCTACCCCTCTGTCTTCGCCTTGTGTTAATATCGTACCTAAACGTTTACAGAACTGATCGAAATCAGATCTACTGGCATACCTGGGACCGTCTTCAGGTGAGAAAACACGACTGAACACGACCGCAAAACTGTGAGTACCTACCTAATTCCATAACTACCAAAATGAGTGATGATGAAACTATTTCTCGTGTATCTAGCCAGTTAGCTGAGCTTAAAAAACAACGTGGTGTAATTAAAGGTAGATTAACGTTGTTCGCAAATTATATTAATAAGTTAGATAGATCGTGTTTAGATTCTGTGATTAAAACTCAAGTGCAAATGCGTATTCATTCGGCAGCCATTTTCTTTGCGGACTTCAACGACCTGCAATCTAAAATAGAGAAAAATGTGGATGAAAAAGAATTACTATCGCATTTAGATTACAGAGATTCGTTTGAGTGCCAATATTATTCAATTGTAGCTATGGCAAAACATATGATAGGCGACTGTGACCAGAACGGATTAAATAATTCTCAGTGCATTTCCGGTAAATCTGTGTCTATTAAATTACCGCAAATAAAATTACCTGCCTTTGATGGTTTCTTCGATAAATGGTTAGAATTTAGGAACTCATATGTTTCAATGATACATGATCGCGACGACTTAGATCCTATACAGAAATTTCAATACCTAAAATCGTCTCTCAGTGAATCTGCGTTACATGTTATCAGTTCGCTAGAGTTTACAGCTGCTAACTATTGTAACGCGTGGGACCTGCTTGAAACAAGGTATCAAAATAATAGGCTATTGATACACAACCATGTTAAGGCCTTGTTTGCGGCACCTTCACTGGGTAAGGAATGTCCGGCACAGATCAGAACGTTGGTAGATTGCGTTTTACGTCATTTGAGAGCCCTAAATTCTCTTAAAGAACCAGAATCTTCACTCGAGGATATTCTTATCATTTATTTAGTTGTCAGTAAACTTGATTCTGCTACTGAGCGTGAGTGGGAGAACCACAGAAGCTCACTTGTTTCTGATTCTAACAAAATCTCTAAACCTGTAAAACTAGAAGACTTATTAACGTTTCTAAACAGTAGGTCTGATATGTTGGACATGATTCAATCGGGTAATAGTAAAAATAAGTCACATTCACAAAGTAAACATGAGAGTAGACAATCAGCTGATCAAAAAAGGCAGTCTAATTCTCAAACTACACTTAGTTATGCGAGTGCGAATAATAATAATAAGGTCTCATCAGGTACTAAAGGTAAAATAAATAAACATAACTTGACATGCCCTCTATGTAGTGGTAAACATGCATTATATTCATGTGTTAAGTTTTTAAATATGGCGGTAGAAGAAAGATTAATTTTAGTCCAGTCAAAAGGCGTTTGTCTAAATTGTTTACGTGCAAACACTCATACAGTTGAAAATTGGGTAAAGGTTTAGTATCGTTTGGCAGGATTTGAGGGGGGAGAGGGGGAGGGGAGGGGAGAGGGGGGTGACCCTTCCCCCATGGCACCACTCCCGTAAAAAGGTAACGCACCGTTTCCGAGAAAATCTAATTTTAGTAACCTAACCTCAAAACACTTAAAGTGGCTTAAAAAGCGTGTCGGAGCCCCGCTTTGCGGGGCTCAAGGGTTTAAAAAAAAATAACCACGAAGGAGTGGCGGAGTCTGCTCGCTCGCTTCGCTCGCTCACTAGACTCCGCCACTCCTTCTAACCTAACCTGTCCGAGTCGGGGTTCCCCATGTCCCGACCTCGCTTCGGTCGCTCTTGCATCCTAAATTCTCCTTGTAACACTAGTAAACTGTCTTTTGCACATACATACAATTTGGTATAAACAAATCACATTAATTAAAGTTATTTATTTTATCCAAAATTTATCACTTTGATTAATTCCTCAAAAGGATCACTTTTATTTCTTTTTACCAAGTTTGAAAAAAGTCACAACAATACTTCAAAACAAACAGAGAACATTCACGCAACTTGGGAAGAAACAGAACATAAACGGAATGTTGACATAGACACATGTATGATTGAAATGTCTTTTTTTACGTTCCGTTTTACCGATTTTGCACGATATTTACACCACAGACACTATATTGTGACAGATCTGGTTGTCAAACACCCATTTTAACGTTCCGTTTTCCACTTATTCAATTTGAGGTTAGTAACTTATTTTGTTAATTTCTCGATAAATATGCGTTACCTTTTAATAAGAGTGGTAGCGTTATAATCAGGGACTCCAGCTCTTCCAGATTCAATCGATTTTACATCCCAACTCCTGCCAAACGATACTAGACCCGACCCGAAAATTGTAATTTTGGTCCTTGCAAATTATGTCAACAAAAACATAATGCGTTAATTCATGTTGATAATAGCGTTATTCCACATACGTCACAACAACGTTCCGGTATCAATAATACGTTGCCACAGTCTTCTGTATTACACTGCGTTAGTAAAACAGCTGACAATATTGATAATCGTAGCGGGGACGCATTCACTGCTAAATCGTTACAGACTGTTTTGTTGTCAACGGCGTTAGTTGAAATTGCTGACAGTGATAACAGTTATCACACGGTTCGCGCTCTGATTGACAGCGGCAGTCAAAATTGTTTTATAGCTCAAGGCTTGTGTAAGCGTTTGAAAATACCTATCATACAGTCCACTATACGTTTTTGTGGTGTTGGACAAACCGTTTCACAGTCCAGTTACAAATGCGATATTAATATTCGTTCTAAGGTGTATGATTTTAATACAACCTTACATTGTTTAGTGTTGCCTAGTATCATTTCGAAGTTACCTTCGACATTCGTTAATCGTGATGCTATAGGTATACCTAGCAATATTCTGCTTGCGGATCCCACATATTATGTACCGAGTGACATAGATTTATTAATAGGCGCCGATGTTTTTTGGGATTTGCTAAAAGAAAATAAAATAAAACTCCATACCGGTCCGCACCTACAAGATTCTATGTTAGGTTGGATTATATCCGGTCCAGTTTATAATAATAATCGTTTATCAGCAGCTAGCATGACAGAAGTTCAGTGCAATTTGACGCTAGTTGATTCTCAATTACGAAAGTTCTGGGAAATCGAAGAAATACTTATCCCTCCCGTTATTACTGAAGAGGATCGTTTTTGTGAAGAGTTGTTCTTACAGACTACTGAACGCGATCAGCACGGTAGGTTTTCTGTAGTAATGCCATTTAAACAATCACCTGATTGTTTGGGCGACTCATATAATTCTGCTAAACAGCGTTTTTTATCTTTGGAGAGGAAACTAAATCGTTTGCCACAGTATAAAAAAATGTATTGTGAATTTATGCACGAATACGAACAATTAGGTCACATGACGCAAGTTGACGATTTCGACCATTTAAATAAGCCGTATTATATTATACCTCACCATGGGGTATATCGTGAAAGTAGCGCGACAACCAAATTACGTGTCGTTTTCGATGCAAGCGCGACCACATCTAATAATAATTCGTTGAATGATATTCAATACGTGGGCCCTAGATTACAAAATGATATTTTCTCAATATTGCTTCGTTTCCGACAGTATCAATATGTTGCGTGCGCAGATATAGAAAAATTATTTAGACAAACCTTAATTCATCCCGAACAACGTAACTTACAATTAATATTATGGCGCACTGATAACAGCGTACCAATACAAGTTTATCGTCTCAACACAGTGACGTATGGCACTGCATCAGCACCGTACCTTAGCAATCGTTGCTTGAAACAATTGGCAAAGGAATGCAAGGATAACGTCATCGCTAGCGTTATCAATGACGATTTTTATGTCGATGACCTTTTGACGGGCCATGATCAGCGCGAAGTGTTGTTAGACATTTGTAATAAAACGTCCGCTATTCTACAAACCGGTTGTTTCCCCTTAAGGAAATGGACTTTTAATTTTGATGTAACTTCAGAAAGTACTAAGGATTTATGTATTGGTGAATATTGTCAGTCTAAAACCCTGGGTGTCGGTTGGTCTAACAAGAACGATTTGTTTAATTTTTCAACTAGTCTTGATAAAAATTATATTGATACGAAGATAACTAAACGTCTAATTATGTCAGTCATTGCACAAATTTACGACCCACTAGGATTATTGGCACCAGCTATTACTACGGCTAAAATTTTATTACAAAAATTATGGCTTACCAAAATAAGTTGGGATGATGAAGTCCCAAGTGAAATTGCATGTGTGGTATAATTTTATTCATTCGTTACAGTATTTGTCCGAAATATTAGTGCCGCGTTGTGTCATGTGTGTTAATGCTGTAAATAAAGAGTTACATATTTTTACCGATGCTTCTCAGTCTGCATACGGTGCGTGTGCATATATACGTTCACATAATAATACTGATGAGTCGCAAGTTACTAGCCGATTATTATGTGCTAAGAGTAAAGTCGCACCAATAAAGGCGTTAAGTATTCCACGGCTTGAATTGTGTGGAGCTTTAGTTGGAGCTAAACTATATAATAAAATTATAAATTCTCTTAGGTTACAATTCGCTAAGGTTTATTTCTGGACTGACTCCACTATAGTACAAGGCTGGCTTCGGACATCACCACATTTGTTAAAAACTTTTGTTCAGAATAGGGTTGTGCAAATTAACGAATTAACAAGCAACACTACTTGGTTGCATGTAAAAAGTAAGGAGAATCCTGCTGATATATTATCACGAGGCGTACTTTTCGATTCGTTAAAGGGAGACAACACTAGTTTGTGGTGGTGTGGCCCGACCTTTCTTCGTGAACCGACTTCATGTTGGTTGACAACAAACACTAATAAGATTGAGTTTACTACTATTAAACTACCGGAATTAAAATGCACTAAAACTACAAATTTGGTAAACGTGGAAACTAATAATAATATGGTAGATTTTGAAAGGTTTTCTTGTTTTAATCGTTTGCAAAGAACAGTCGCGTATGTCTTACGGTACATTTTTAATTTACGTGCATCGCGTGTCGGTCAAGGTCGCAAAACAGGGTCATTGACCGTGAGCGAGATAAATAGTTCGCTAATTGTGCTGACACGTTTAGTACAATCACAATCATTCAGTATGGAATATCGTTGTCTTAAAGAAAAGGTGCACTTGAACAATAAGTCTTGCAATAAAACATTAGGTTTAGGTATATTTTTAGATAAGGATAATATTATTCGTGTTGGTGGCAGACTTAGTAATTCAAAATTTGATTACGATAAGAAACATCCAGTGTTGTTGTATCGCAAACACCGTTTTACATGGTTATTGTGTTCCTATGAACACAAACGCTTGCTACATGCTGGACCCCAGCTTCTCGTGTCCGCCATGCGTGATAGATGGTGGGTGCTGGGAGCACGGAATTTAGCAAGGCAAGTTGTTCATAAATGTGTAACCTGCACTCGCATGAAGGGAAATACGTTAACTCCACACATGGGTGACCTCCCTGCCGAACGTTTAGAAGCTGGATTTCCATTCATGCGATGTGGTGTTGATTATGCCGGACCAATATCTATATTGAATCGTAAAGGCAGAGGTTCACAACTAATTAAAGGATATATTTGTTTATTCGTGTGTTTTGCTACCAGAGCTGTGCATTTAGAATTAGTTGGTTCATTGTCGACTCAGGACTATTTATTGGCATTCAAACGATTCATATCACGTCGCGGTAAGCCGTGTCAAGTTTTCTCCGATAATGGTAGGAATTTTGTTGGAGCTGAAAGGGAGCTTTCAGCAATATTTGAAAAATCCGACGAAATAATTGATTTTGCTAGTAGTAACAATATTACATTTAGTTTCATTCCGCCTTATGCTCCTCACTTTGGTGGTTTATGGGAGGCAGGTGTGAAGTCGTGCAAGTATCACTTGAGACGTGTCGTAGGTAACGCTAAACTAACATACGAGGAGTTTGGTACGGTATTGACACAGGTTGAGGCCGTCCTGAACTCCCGTCCTATGTCACCTATGTCCCCAGATTCAAATGATTACCTTCCACTCACACCGGCTCATTTCCTAATCGGCCGGCCGTTGACTGCGCCTGCCAGTGAGGACTTCATGGCGACACCTACGCCTGCCTGTCGCTACCATCGGTTGGAACAGCTGAGACAACATTTTTGGGAACGGTGGTCCAAGGAATATGTGTCTGAGCTGCAACGCAGAACGAAGTGGGCACACAATAAAGATGACATAGTTAAAGACAGTCTTGTCATCATCAAAGAAGATAACCTGCCACCACTCAAGTGGAAAATGGGCAGGATTGTTCATCTGTTTCCAGGGAAGGATGGAGTCTCGAGAGTTGCAGAAATCCGAACATCGACAGGCACAATAAGGCGTGCTTCTTCGAAAATCTGCCCGCTGCCGGTTTCTACAAACGAAGCCATCATGACTCCTGTTTAGTTGGAAGACGGATCTTCCAAGGCGGCCGGTATGTTCAGTCAAGCAGCGCCATCTATTGTTCATTATTCGAACTACAATCGATTGAAAAGGCGACATCTGTTGTTTAACAAGAGAAGACTGCGCGCTCGCGTCGGGTTTTTGAAAAAGGGCATCGAAGCGCCCCGCCAGTGTGCTTCACTCAGTGCAGGACCGCGTGTATTAGTAAAAATACAATTGTAAAACCATATAAAATATAATTATCTTCTTTGTCAAATTACGAGCGAGAGTATCATTGAAGAAGTCCCTGCCAGCTCCCCTGTCTTCATTGCCAAAACAATTTTCAAAAAGATAACAGTATCATTTAATTTTTGTTTCTCAGAAGGAGAAAGTTCACTGGCAGAAGTGACTGTACAAACTTGAACTTTATTGCTTTGAACATATGTAATATTTTTCCATAAATCTTTAGCCAAATCAAATTTTAACCAAAAATCAAAACCTAGAAAACTTTAAGTTCCTTTGCTAAGTCAAGGAATTGTTCCACAGAATCAATATGTTTACCAAATATAAAAGGAGTGTAAATAGGCAACATGTTATGTTTTATTATACTAACCAAAACAGTATCAAACTATGGGAAAGAAAGACGACTAGCCATGTCCATAATTTCTGTAATGAAGTCTGGAAGAGATTCTGAACTCTTCTGTTTCTTCGTACGAAGGTCATGTTCCAAAAAATAATCAAAATCTGGCCTGTCAAAACGTTTAAGCAAAGCAAGTTTTAGCTCATGCCATGATGAAATACGAATCCTAACAGTGCGAAACGAAATTTAACAGCAATACCACTAAGCAAGTCTGTAAATGAACCAACTAATAAAATCTCATCAAAATTTTTAAATAAAAAGTATTCTTCAACTTCAGTAATAAATTCTCTAACACAAGTTTTTCCATCAAATTTAATTCTACTCTTTTTTGAATCTGGCAACCTAGTTGCAGAAGGCAAATTCTTTTTAATATGTTCATTGACCAAAGCATTCAAAGAATTAAATGAAGGCGAAGCATGAGTTGCAAAAGCTGGAGAAGACTGTGCAACCCTGTCATTATGACCAAAAGGATGTTGTACTTCTGTCAAATTAATCATATCAACAACATGTGCATTAGCATTAGAAACTGTGCATGCACCATCAGATTCTAAGTTTTTATTAACAGCTTGAGGCGAAGAACACTGTACTTCTTTATCCATGACGAATAAGCAAAACTATGATTGTTGAGCAAGGCAAACCAAAAAGCAAAACTTCAAAAAGTTGTAAAATATTTGAGGTTATGTTAAAATATTTAAGTATCAAGTTGTTTTTATGAAAAATATCAAAGTATTTAGCAGTGAAAAGATGCAATAATAACTTCACAAGATAAGTTTAAATCCCTTAAAGTATGATTATAAAGCAAAACTAAAGTTCACTTAAATTAACTATGAAACAAAGTTACACCGCACTAAGTTCACACTGTTGAGTTATTTAACAAAACAAAACTGTCTTACCATACAAATATGTTGATTTTGTAAGGGCAAAAGGATAAAGGCTGTAACAATAAAAGTTAACAAAACACAATAACACAATATTGTTAATAGATAAATATTGTCTACAAGAAAATATCAAAAGTATTTAATTAAGTTCTTTACAAAAATTAACAATATTAAATTTCAGAAACAAAAAGTAATCTGTAAACAATACTATTAAATTAATAGATGCAATAATATCCCATAAAAAGTCATGAAGCTACTTCAATGTTCCTGTTCGCAGAGCGACAAATGTAATATTTTTTTTGTGGTTGCCTGTGGTTAAGTGACAAACACTATAAATTTTAAAGAATGTGTGTTCTCCAAATAAAAGAAAAAGAAGAAATTATATAATAAGTTCGGGCGCCATGGAGATTGCACACAGTATAAAAAGATTGCCGGAAAGAATAAAGCGGAAGAGTCAGACTTTTAATCTGCCGGTGGGAGGCTAAACAAAGAAATAATACAAAAATAATTATTCTGTCCTTTCTTTACTTAATGGCCCGTAGCTTCCATTTAATTAAACATTATATTTAACGTTTTACTAATATTTAAAGAGGTGATATTATTGTAAGTACATGGGCGATATTATTGCATCGTGCACTGTTAATTTAAAGTAATGGAAAATTCCTACCAGTTTACTGGTTATAAAAAAATAGTTGAATATAACCCAAGGAAGCGATGACCGACGAAAGATCCCTCAGCAAAAAAAAATTATCCAAAAGGATGTAGAAAAAAGAATCCAATTTAAGAAAAAAAAAAACTCCAATATTAAGGAAAAAGATCCGTTAAGAAAAAAATCCAATATTAAGGAAAAATGTCCTTTAAGAAAAACGCCAATGGGCTGTAACAAAAGGTATGAAGTTTAATATACACGAAAATCATCCAAGTCCGAGCACGTGGACGCGTGCATAAGATAAAAAAACTTACCGTTTTCCTTTTCAAATATATAGGCGTGCTCCACGCAACTCCATTTAGTACGTGTGTAGTGAGCGTAAATTATTGATATCTGAAATTAACAATTCGTCTGATAAAATTTCTATACGATTTTCAAGCCTTAAAGCATCGTGTCCAGAAAAATTCTGACTTACCAAAAATTAAGGTCAATCCTCATACTATCATCGTCCTTGGTCGTTTTAAATATGTTATATCATATTATAAACCAAAAATATCCCAGATAAATAGGGATTTATAAAGATATTGAAAATAGTTTCAAATTATCGACCGACCATCGTCTGCAGGATCGTAGAGTGACTTGTCAAAAAACGTCATCTGTCAAAACTAGAAATAGTATCGCGTTCCGAAATCGACTACAAAACCATAAAGCATGTAACGAGAATAAAAACTCGTTACAATGGGTATTAAAGTAATAGGTCGGTAATTATTGATGTCATATTTTTCTCCTTTCTTGAATAAAGGCCTAATAATGGAAAATTTTAATTTATCAGGAAAGGTTCCATGGGAAAAAGACATATTGTGGTGTTTACCATTAAAAGACGGACACATGGACTAGGGAAGTTTATTTAAAACCACATTGAGAATAGAAATAACGGTTATGACATATTTTAGTAGCACACATTAAAACATTCAGTGTCACTTGAAAGCGAGCGGGGCAGAGACTAACGGCGCGCGGCCTCCTGCGCGCGTGGGGCTCGCTACATGTAAGCGTCGGCGGCAAGCGCTGTGATTGGTTACCAGTCCGCAAGGACGTTTGGCGGGGTATTTAAAAGGTTTAGTGATGTGCGCGCTACATCCTCCTCCTCCAAGTCACGACATCGTCCCGAGAGTGATTTGGAACAAATAAAAAAAACTAGGAGCGCGCCTTACTTTTTCGACTTAGGTGGCCGGCCTCGCCGACGGCGTGGTTGGACCGGTTCAATTGTCTCAGTCTGATTACGAATAAGTGCCATCAGGTCCGAAACATGAAAACGACCTAAAAGATGACCCTGACTATCGACCAACTCGTAGGTTGTGGGGCTGATAACCTTTTTAATAGTATATGGCCCATCCCTCTGAGGCATAAACTTCCGAGTCAAACCTTTGGGTGCATTACTGAGAGAATGGGTGGTTAACAATACCTGGTCACCAACCTGGAAAACTGGAGATGGACGTCGGGAAGTGTCAGCATACTCTTTCCTAAGATCTTGTCGTCTCTCAACTCGATCTCGTATATCCCGTAGGGAATCAATAAATTTAGACAGATAAGGCGTGACCTGGGGTACATACGTTTCTTTGTCCAAGATTGTGCGCAGGTCATGCTGTGCGTCAAATGGTGTCCGCATTTCGCGACCATACATCATGTATGACGGTGTTAATCCTGTGGTTGAACAGGTTGCTGTGTTGAGGGCGAATCTTACCTGGGGTAGGAAGTGGGGCCAAGTGCGATGCTCATTCTTTACCAACATGGCCAGCTGAATTTTCAGGTCCCGATTCTTCCTTTCGGCTGGGTTAGCCTCAGGGTGGTAGAGTGGTATCAAGTTCTGCTTGATTCCGAATATGTACATGCACTGTTGCATTACCGCAGAAATGAATTGCACTCCATTGTCAGAAATGATACGCCTAGGGAATCCAAATCGAAGGAAATATTCTTCAATCATTAATTTGGCACATACCTCAGCTGTAGCCTCCTTGATGGCGTATAACTCCACCCATCGAGTGGCAGTATCCTCGATAAGGTATACCCATTTCTCGCCACATTCAGCTTCTGGAAGAGGGCCAAATAAATCGACAGCCAGTACTTCGCCCCTCTGGTGTAGTATAGGTGTTTGCAAAAGTCCGAAAGGTTTTTGATTTGAGAACTTATACCTTTGACAGTCGATACAGTTCTTCAAATAGGCTGAAACGTACTTACGCATACCTGTAAAGTAGTATCGCTGCCTAATACGGTCGATTGTACGGTCAACGCCTTGATGACCAGCAGTAGGGGCGTTGTGAAACTCTTCCATGACGTCTTTAAGCATGGATACGGGAATCACCAACTGCGGCTCTTCGGACTCAGAGTCAGGAGCGTGACGGTAGAGGACACCCTGGTCCATAAGGTACCCGCGCTCTAACCAGCGGGTAGAAGACATGGGGTCAGTGGTGTTTTCTATATCCTTGATGATCTTACTCACCTCTGGATCATCTAACTGAGCAGATCGAAGGTCAGTTGCACTCTTGCGTGGTATGTCCAAGATCACCGAACAGACTCCACAGCTCTCTTGAGAAGCCTCACTACAGGTAGGACGGCTTAGAGCATCGGCGATAACGTTAGCCTTACCAGGTGTGTACTCATACTGTATGTCAAAAGCTTGTAATTTGAGAGCCCAGCGCATCAACCTGCCACTCGGTGACTTTAAAGTTAACAACCACTTTAGCGGTTGGTGGTCACTCCGCAGAATAACAGGATGCCCATCGATGTATGGGCGGTACTTTTCTACGGCCCAGACTACGGCGAGTGCCTCACGCTCTGTAGTTGAGTACTTACGTTCTGCAGAGGTGAGCAAACGACTAGAGTACTCGATGGGGTGCACGTCGTGGCCTTCGCCTTGCAGAAGAACGGCACCTAAAGCGTAATTGCTAGCATCTGTATGAATAATAAAAGGTTTACTATGGTCAGCTTGCACGAGCACTGGTGCTGTAATGAGCCTCTTTTTCAGCTCATTGAAAGCTCGCCGCTGGTCTTCAGTCCAAGCCCACGGTTCGTTCTTCTTAGTAAGCTTGGTGAGCGGTTGAGCTATTTCAGAAAACCCAGACACAAACTTACGGAACCATGAACAGGTCTGTAGGAAACTTTTTAAGTGTTTGATGTTGCTTGGCTCATTCATCTGTTGGATAGCCTGTACCTTGGACTCATCGGGCATTTTACCTTTAGGAGTAATAAGATGGCCTAAGTACTTAACTTGGTTACAGGCAAAGTGGCACTTGTCTCTGTTGGCACGTAGTCCAAATACACGTAAGCGGTTGAATACGGCTTCCAGGTCTTCCAGGTGTTTCTGGAATTGCCCTTCTGAAAGGATTAGCAAATCGTCCAAATAACATAATAAGGTAACGTCCTTCAGAGTAGACCCAGACCGGAAACGGTCCATTAACCTCTGGAAGGTGGCGGGAGCGTTCTTGAGACCAAAGGGCATTCGAGTAAAACGGTACGTACCCAGAGGTGAGACGAACGCCGTCTTGTCCCTGTCCACAGGAGATACACTTATTTGCCAGTAACCTGACCGCAGATCTATTGTACTCATGTACCCTTCCCTCTTAGTGGCGTGAAGTAAGTCCTCGATGACAGGCAAAGGGTAAGTGTCACTTTTAGTGATCGCATGAAGCCGGCGGTAGTCTACACAGAACCTATACGTACCATCCTTCTTAGGGACGAGGAGAGCGGGTGCAGCCCACGCTGACTCGCACTCCTCGATCACACCATCGGACAACATCTTGTTAATCTCTAGCTCCATTGTGGCCCTCTTAGCGGGCGTGAGGCGGTACGGAGGCACCGCAATAGGCGCATGCCCTCCTGTGTTGATTTGATGCTCGGCGAAACGAGTCGCTTCTCCTCCTAGACGGAACACATCTTCGTGGTGCTGAAGCAAATCTGTAAGCTGTTGGCGTTGATCACCAGTAAGTAATAAGCCTTCGTCAGCCCTTAGCGAAATAGAAGACACAGGGTCGTGCTGTACCATCGTCTCACCCTCATAGTCAAGCGGGTAGGTCTGCGTGCAACCAGAGTAGTGCCAAGAACAAGCAGAAAAATCAAGAACCATACCTGCAGCGTTGAGGAAGTCGATGCCCAGGAGAGTATCGTTGTTGTCAGCATCAGGGAAAATTATAAAATCTACTCGAACACTTTTGTCCACAGAGATGATGACGTCAACGCGAGCCACCAGAACCTCCCGAGGATGGACAACACCATCAGCCAGCTTCACGTTAACCTGCTTAGCACAAAAGGTAAGCCCCTTTTCTATAAATATTTTATAAAGCTTATGTCCTGCTATGGAACACCTAGCTGCTGTATCAATCAAAGCCATGCCCCGCAAACCAAGAACCTGAATACTAAGCACTGGCCTCCGTAGCGGTGAGTGTACGGTCGTCGCCTGCAAAACGCGAGACGCAGATATCAAGACCGCAGGCGTAACACCACCCCCAGGAACAGTAGTTGTCGCCGTATTGTCGGCGCATAATGAGGAAACTACTGAAGGCGTGTTCAACTGATCAACCTTTGAGCAGCACAATCCACGAGTTGGGACGATAGTTGGTGAGTTTACCCTAACAGGCGAGGGACTAACATTAGGTGCGATAACAGGTAAATCTACCCTACCAGGTGAGTTGCTGCTACAATTTCCAACAACAGGTGTATTTACCCTACCAGGTGAGTTGCTGTTACAATTTTCAACAACAGGTACATTTACCCTACTAGGTGAGCTGCTGTTACAATTTTCAACAGTAGGTACATTTACCCTACTAGGTGAGTTGCTGTTACAATTGAAAGTATTATCAAAACGATAGCACGGTTGCGATTGCAAGTACGATGAATAATTACTACAATAACTATTAGAATCAAAACGCGTCTCACGTGTTTGTTTACATAGTTGAACATTGTTGTTATTATGTCTATCACTATTACGAGTAATAATATCATGACTTGGAGTGTCATTCGAGGACGTAGTAACATGTTTAGATTCACTTACCAAATCCGGGGAATAATTTTCGATAGTTAAAGATGAAAACGCTAAGTTATTGCTACATTTAGAGCATTGTGACCACAGATTGTGACCTCACTACCCCTTTTGCTCCGCAACCATAACAATAAAGAGACTTATCATTAGCACTGCACTTATTCAACTTATTACAGTCATTACGTACGTGTCCGTATTGTTTACAATAAACGCATTTAGGTTTCGCGACATTTTGGTTCGGAGGCGGATTCGCGGAACTATCTTGAGCGGCCGTTGTTCGTTGTGACGACGTCGCGTCGCCCGCAGGTGTACTCGACGACGGTGGTGCGCTGGCTGAGCTCGGCGCTGCTGGTGCTGCGGAGCGGCGCGGCGGGACCAGCGCGCGCTGAGCCGCGCCTCCACTGCGGCCGTCTGCGGTTGATGGCCGGGCGCTGGGCTGCGGACCGGGCTGATACTGGATACGCGTATCAGATTCTTCAATTTCTATGGAACGGGCGATGCGCAGCATGCTTGAGAAGTCTTTGAATTCTTCCCTTCTCAGGTGTTTTCGAATTTGAACGTCAAGTAGGCCGTAAACCATGTCGACTTGCGCTTTTTCAGATATGTCCCCGGCAGGGATTTTCGATAATAATGCACGGCATTTAGCGACGAACACGTCCGTGTTTTGGTGACGTTGTTGTTGCTCAAATAATTCTTTATAGATACGGTGTGGAGGTCTCTTATCACCGTAGGTACTGATCAATAAAATTATGGCCTCGTCCCATGAGTGGATTTCCTTCTTGACTCCCTGGTACCATATGGCGGCATTCTTCGTGAGCACCATAGAGAGGCCCCTAAGGGCATTTTCTTCAGACACATTTGCGCAGTCCTTGTAGCTCTGAATGGCGTCTATGAAAGCGTCCACGGACTCGTCGGCGTCACCGCCGAACCTGGCGGTGCAATGCGTGAAAGTACCGTTACCGGTGACCGGTAATGCAGATGCAGAGGAAACTGGGGATGACGGCTGGCGACTAATTACTTTCTCCAGCAGGCGCTCGAACGCTTCGGTTTGGGACCGTTGCATGGCGGCCATCATGGCGGCAACTTGTCCTGATGAAAAACTTTCGGGGTTATCGGTGACCTTGTCATCGTCGACATCCACGTCGATCTCGTCTTCCGAGGGTGTCGCGGGATTCTTGCGCGAACGAGGCATAGTGATGGTTAACACACGCGAAATACGTTAACGCTGTTTAGTTCGCACGAGCACTTATTCACTCGCGGCACGTTGGGCAGCCACTTGTGGTGTTTACCATTAAAAGACGGACACATGGACTAGGGAAGTTTATTTAAAACCACATTGAGAATAGAAATAACGGTTATGACATATTTTAGTAGCACACATTAAAACATTTAGTGTCACTTGAAAGCGAGCGGGGCAGAGACTAACGGAGCGCGGCCTCCTGCGCGCGTGGGGCTCGCTACATGTAAGCGTCGGCGGCAAGCGCTGTGATTGGTTACCAGTCCGCAAGGACGTTTGGCGGGGTATTTAAAAGGTTTAGTGATGTGCGCGCTACAATATTTATTAAATGAGTGAGAATACCAGTTAGTTCATTACAACAACTTTTTATGATTTTGGTATTCAATTCGTCGTAACCCTCCGACTTGGTGTTAGATAAGGACATTATTTCCTGTCGTACCTCTTTTACCAGCATTGGTCTAAGGAACATTGAGTTGGCACATGCATTTTTGCAGAGATTTTGACGTGCGCTTTTATCCCCTTGTATATGTGTCACATTAACATAATGATCATTAAAAACTGTGGCCATTTGTACAGGGTCTGTAATAATAGAGTCATTTAATTTTATACATTCTATGTTGTCTTTATGAGAGTTATTATTTATTTCATTTTTAATGACAGTCCATGTGGCTTTACACTTGTTATCTTGGGAATGAATATATTTTATATTTGCATTCTTTTTGGAGTTATAAATACATTTCTTTAGCAGACTAGAGTAAGTATTATATTTAGTTTTATTATCTATATTTTTATTTTTGTAGTAGTGATATCGTAGCTTTCGTTTAGTTTTGCAACTTTGTCTCAAACCTTTACTTATCCACTTTTGTGTGTTTTTATTGTTGCAATTGACTTTCACTCTTAATTTGGGAAAACAGAGATCATAAAATAGACACACCAGTTCATGAAAGTCATTGAATGCGCAGTTTGTATCAGTGTTTAGATATATATCGGACCAAGAAAGACTTTGTAGGCATTCCTTAAATTTTCGAATGTTGTCTAAATTATAGTCTCTTTTATAGATGTAACATACCGTTGACATTTGCGGTTTCTTATTAGTTGGAAAGCTCAACATTTGTGCTGTCTCATGATCTGAGAGATACAGAGGTAGCACAGAGGCAGTTGCATTTGTAATGTTGCTTAGGATATGGTCAATACAAGTCAATTTGCGAGTAGGAACATTGATGTGGATTTTTAAATTATAATTGTCAGACAAGTCTTGTAACCCACACGCGATGTTACCTTTTTTAAGTGTGTTTATGTTAAAGTCACCGGCTATACCTATTTTTATTTTATATTTGTATTTATTTAATAACTCATGTCAAAGATTATGCTTTTTTTTTTAAACTGATTCGGGTCAGATTGCGGCGTTCTATATACACATATAACTACTAGTTTATTACTTGTTACTTCCAAGCCGCAAGCTTCAAACGTGTTTTGAGTTGCATAGTTTTTCACGAATGATAACTCTTTATAAAATAAGCCTTTTTTCACTAATATGCAAGTGCCACCTCAAGCAGTAAAATAATATATATATATATATATATATATATATATATATATATATATATATATATATATTATTTTACTGCTTGACGATTTTGAGAAATATGATGTGTTGAGTTGATTACGATGTAGTAGTGTTGTGAAGTGTACCTAGTGTAGTGTATATTGTGTAACTTAACCAATTAGTTATTTCTGGACAAGTAGTAACTTTTCGGTATTAGCATAGTCCAAGCCAATGAGCCAATTTGTAACAGTTGTTTTACATTTGTGTTTGGTAAGGGGATACATGTTGACGATTAGATTAAATTGAACCCAAAAAGGGGACAATTCCCTATTACTTTAGTCGTATTAAGAACACAACAACCCACGAATATAACACCTCTTTGCAAAACAATGCAAAGGGTCAAAGGGGGACTATACCCTACTAGCTTCTGTCCGCGACTTCGTCCCCGTGGAATCCCCGATTTTAAACCATTCTTTATCGCTGCTCCGCTCCTATTGGCTTAAGCGTGATCATATATAGCCTAAAGCCTTCCTCGATAAATGGTCTATTCAACCCAAAAAGATTTTTTCAATTCGAACCAGTAGTTCCTGAGATTAGCGCGTTCAAACAAACAAACAAACAAACAAACTCTTCAGCTTTATAATATTAAGTATAGATTACTTTCAAGTCTTAAACAAGCATGACTCATTTTTTCGTGCCTCAAACTAACGAAACCCACAATTTTAGAATATTCCATCAAAATATCGCCAGTTTATTATCTAAACAAGAGCTTTTAGAAATGACTATGCAGGAGTTAAAAGAAGCAAAGAATCAACCTGATGTAATATGTCTGTCTGAAACATTTGTAAAAAAAGGCAATGAAAACTATGTGAAAATACATAACTATGAAATGGCTACTAACTTCTGTAGAGACAAACAAAGAGGTGGCACTTGCATATTAGTGAAAAAAGGCTTATTTTATAAAGAGTTATCATTCGTGAAAAACTATGCAACTCAAAACACGTTTGAAGCTTGCGGCTTGGAAGTAACAAGTAATAAACTAGTAGTTATATGTGTATATAGAACGCCGCAATCTGACCCGAATCAGTTTAAAAAAAAAAGCATAATCTTTGACATGAGTTATTAAATAAATACAAATATAAAATAAAAATAGGTATAGCCGGTGACTTTAACATAAACACACTTAAAAAAGGTAACATCGCGTGTGGGTTACAAGACTTGTCTGACAATTATAATTTAAAAATCCACATCAATGTTCCTACTCGCAAATTGACTTGTATTGACCATATCCTAAGCAACATTACAAATGCAACTGCCTCTGTGCTACCTCTGTATCTCTCAGATCATGAGACAGCACAAATGTTGAGCTTTCCAACTAATAAGAAACCGCAAATGTCAACGGTATGTTACATTTATAAAAGAGACTATAATTTAGACAACATTCGAAAATTTAAGGAATGCCTACAAAGTCTTTCTTGGTCCGATATATATCTAAACACTGATACAAACTGCGCATTCAATGACTTTCATGAACTGGTGTGTCTATTTTATGATCTCTGTTTTCCCAAATTAAGAGTGAAAGTCAATTGCAACAATAAAAACACACAAAAGTGGATAAGTAAAGGTTTGAGACAAAGTTGCAAAACTAAACGAAAGCTACGATATCACTACTACAAAAATAAAAATATAGATAATAAAACTAAATATAATACTTACTCTAGTCTGCTAAAGAAATGTATTTATAACTCCAAAAAGAATGCAAATATAAAATATATTCATTCCCAAGATAACAAGTGTAAAGCCACATGGACTGTCATTAAAAATGAAATAAATAATAACTCTCATAAAGACAACATAGAATGTATAAAATTAAATGACTCTATTATTACAGACCCTGTACAAATGGCCACAGTTTTTAATGATCATTATGTTAATGTGACACATATACAAGGGGATAAAAGCGCACGTCAAAATCTCTGCAAAAATGCATGTGCCAACTCAATGTTCCTTAGACCAATGCTGGTAAAAGAGGTACGACAGGAAATAATGTCCTTATCTAACACCAAGTCGGAGGGTTACGACGAATTGAATACCAAAATCATAAAAAGTTGTTGTAATGAACTAACTGGTATTCTCACTCATTTAATAAATATTGTAGCGCGCACATCACTAAACCTTTTAAATACCCCGCCAAACGTCCTTGCGGACTGGTAACCAATCACAGCGCTTGCCGCCGACGCTTACATGTAGCGAGCCCCACGCGCGCAGGAGGCCGCGCTCCGTTAGTCTCTGCCCCGCTCGCTTTCAAGTGACACTAAATGTTTTAATGTGTGTTGAATAGACCATTTATCGAGGAAGGCTTTAGGCTATATATGATCACGCTTAAGCCAATAGGAGCGGAGCAGCGATAAAGAATGGTTTAAAATCGGGGATTCCACGGGGACGAAGTCGCGGACAGAAGCTAGTAGGGTATAGTCCCCCTTTGACCCTTTGCATTGTTTTGCAAAGAGGTGTTATATTCGTGGGTTGTTGTGTTCTTAATACGACTAAAGTAATAGGGAATTGTCCCCTTTTTGGGTTCAATTTAATCTAATCGTCAACATGTATCCCCTTACCAAACACAAATGTAAAACAACTGTTACAAATTGGCTCATTGGCTTGGACTATGCTAATACCGAAAAGTTACTACTTGTCCAGAAATAACTAATTGGTTAAGTTACACAATATACACTACACTAGGTACACTTCACAACACTACTACATCGTAATCAACTCAACACATCATATTTCTCAAAATCGTCAAGCAGTAAAATAATATATATATATATATATATATATATATATATATATATATATATATTTTCTTTTGTTTTTCGCATAACTTAATTATTGTGGTCTAATTTCTTTTTCCTAATTTTTTTTTTATTTTTACTACTGATGTATATTAGTTACTCCTTATATATGTAAGAGTTCGTGTTATATTCAATGGAAGAGCACTGATTTCCGAGATACAGGTTTTTACCTAGTTTGGAAATCAGGAGTTCATTTAGGTTCTAGCCTCTTATATGTTATATTATTAAAACTGAAACTGTTGTAGGCTAAGTTCTGATTTTGTCCAATAAACGTTATTATTATTATTATTATTATTATTATTATTATTATTATTTGTAGAAATGCTTAATTTGAAACTTGATTTGTTACTCGTTAATCTTTTACGAATTTCACTAGGATTTAGATATTCATCACTGTAATCACAATAATCTATGAGGTAATTTATCGACTTACAAACATCAGACAGTTTCGTGGATGTTTGATTTATAAAGTGGCAATTTTTATACTTATTACATATATTTTTTATAGAATAGTTCAACTTACGGACATTAAGGTCCACGTTATTGACGACATTTAATACAAGTATAGTGGAGTTTGAAAAAGTATTTAATATATTTTGCAAATGAGAAATCACTAAGTTTGGGTTGCGATCGTTTTCTCCTAAGCATATTACAAGTTTGTCTTCAGCTGTCAATTTGGTATTTTTGCAGTTTGCTATTATTTCATTGCTAGGCGCATTTGGTTTTGTTTCAGCGACGAGTCCGTATTTTTTGTACTGTGTATTTGCTCTTGAGTGTGAGATGGCTGCTGCAAGCCCGGCGCACCGCTGAGCACCGAAGATGAATATCTTTCTTTGGGGGATCACATTGTGCCTGTCTGCTACAACACATGTCTGAGCACTGGTGACGTTCACAGTATCCCGCTTCAGTTCACGACGAGCAACAGGTTGACAAACATTAATGCAAGGTGGTTGTCTTTGCATTAGTACTACAATACGGTCCATGAGGGCCACTATCTCTAGCTGGCCGACCTTTAATAATTGTTGCTGTAGGGTAACAATCTCTTTTTCCAAGAGGGGCACATTTACGTAGTCGTTGTTTTCGACTTGCAATCTGGACGACGGTAAAGGGATTGGTGTAGAAAGCATGTTGTGTTGATTTGCCAGAGATTGTCTCTTTTTCTTAGAGTTTGTACCCGGACTTGTGAATAAGGAGGGTGACTGGCATAAAGATTTTAATGTTTTATTTTCTGTAGTTAACTTATTTATTTGCTTATGCAGGTCAGTGTTTTCTAACAATATATTTCCCAGTTCATTTTCAGTGCTTTCGAGTTTTAATGTGAGCTGAGCAATTATCTCTCTTAATTGTTCGAACAGGGCCGACTCGAACTGTCGACCCCTGTCCGTGACAATGTCAGTGGGACAGCCAAACCGGGCAATCCATCCGGATAGCAGCGCTTTAGCTACTGTCTCGGCAGTTATGTCGACAATAGGTACGACCTCTGGCCACCTAGTGAAACGGTCGACTGCCGTCAGACAGTACCTAAAGCCTTGCGAAATTGGGAGCGGGCCCACAAGATCGATGTGGACAGTGGTGAACCTTGCATGTGGGAGGTGATACGACCCTAATGGCGCAGAAACGTGTCGGCTCACTTTGGCCCGCTGGCACTCGAGACAAGCTCGTGCCCACTCCCTACAGTCCTTCCTGATGCCTGGCCAAACGCAGCGCTCTGCGACCAATTCGGCACACGCTGAGACACCTGGGTGGCTGAGGGAGTGCAAGCTGTCAAATACTTGCTTGCGCAACATCACTGGCACAAATGGTCGGGGTGGCGTTGTACTGACGTCACAGTACACAGAAGTACGCTCCCCTGCTACCTGCACCTTCTCCAAGACCAGCGATGAGCCTTCCTGGAGTAGCTTGGACAGCTCTGGGTCCGAAGTTTGCGCTTCCGCGAGAGTCTCGTAGCTGACCGGTACATGTAGCGCATCCACGCGAGATAAGGGGTCGGCTACGACATTTTCCTTGCCGGATATGTGCCTTATATCGGTGGTAAACTGGGCAATGAAGTCTAGGTACCGGAATTGCCCAGGCGAGCAGTTTTTCTTCCTCTCGTGGAATGCGAAACTGATCGGCTTGTGGTCCGTGTAGACCAGTGGTTCCCAAACTTATTTTGTCTACTGCCCACTTTGAGAATAAATATTTTTTTAGCACCCCCATTTTTTCACCTATTTAAAAACCACTATAACTTCAAATTAAATTAATTAACTATTGTGACCTATATATGTATATTAACGGAGAATTCTAAACGAAACTTTTACTATAACCCGCAACTTGAAACCTGAGCGCAGTAGGTAACATACAACGGCGCTTAGGTCTCAAGTTAACTCTTACGGGCTCTACCTGCCAATAAGAATTATTATTGAAACGCAACTTTATAGTATTAAAACATGGTATCTTTTATTAAAAATAAAACTAAAATAATCGATCCTTATATAAAAACTAATGTGAAGGATGAATCTGATGCTGTTTAATAAGTTTGTTGATATCAGGTTCCAATTTACTCAAGAACAGTCGCAAGTCGCCACGTTCGGTAACAAGCAAACGATTTCTCTTTTTAGTAAGCAGTGTTGTCACAGCACTAAATCCACGTTCACACAAATATGACGATGGGAATGTTATCAAGAATCGTCGAACGATCGACCACAATTCAGGGTACAATTGCGGGATCGGTTTTTGTAGCCAAAATTCTTGGTAACCATTTTTGAACTTGATTTTTATTTCCTCGTTTGTTGTCAATTCTATAAGTTCTTCTTCCAGCTGAGGTTTTGGAGGTATGCGGAACAGAGAGTAAAGTCCCGCAAACCTCCGTTGAAAAGGGAGGATCCTCCGGCCAGACGGGTTGTTATGTCTGGTGGGCAGCTGCCCGATAGATGATTTCGGGCTGTCGTATATGTTCTAATCGCGCGGAGAACTTTGATTGCGCGATGCAGGATTAGTTCTTATGTGACGCCATAGATGTCGCTACATCACTCCCCTCCGGAGATCGGAGATCGATGGTTCTTGATGCTTCTTGATGCGTGCCAGGCCAGTGGTAGGTTGGTTCCAGAGGGTCGGAACCGAATGCCGCATAGTTCTCGGTGAGTCGGAACTGTCTGCGGTGATGCCCCAGTGAGTCGGGGTGGTGCTGTCCCAGTGAGTCGGGATGATGCCCCAGTGAGTCGGGGTGATGATGTCCCAGTGAGTCGGGATGATGCTGCAGGCTCCTGTGAGTCGGAGTAGTGCTGCTGGCTCCAGTGAGTCGGAGCGGTGCTGTGCGACGTAGTGGCTTGACTGCTTGCGTCGACCAGGAGAGGTTCTTCATGGCTCTTCATGTGACTGGCCGAAGGTTCAGTGTGCTTCACCAAAGTCGCTGATGAGGCTGAGGGTGATGACCAGGTATGACCAAGTAGGCATGCTGGTGGTCAGGATACCCTTTATAGCCGTGGGTGCTGGCTGTATGGCTGCTTGCTGCTCGAAAGCTTGAGAGAAGTGATGATGACGTCACGAAGTAGTAGCTGCACGAAGGCTGCGCTGACGTTCTTTGTCGAGGGTCACCAGTTTGGAGGTATGCGGAACAGAGAGTAAAGTCCCGCAAACCTCCGTTGAAAAGGGAGGATCCTCCGGCCAGACGGGTTGTTATGTCTGGTGGGCAGCTGCCCGATAGATGATTTCGGGCTGTCGTATATGTTCTAATCGCGCGGAGAACTTTGATTGCGCGATGCAGGATTAGTTCTTATGTGACGCCATAGATGTCGCTACAAGGTGACATTGCTGTGTTGACATTTGAAAACGGATCCAACACCCAGTCTGGTATTTCCAAGTTCAAAGTGTCCTGGTATCGTTCGGTGAAGTCAATGTGGAGGTTTTCCAAATGTTGGCAGTAGGCAAACAATTCGTCGTTACTGCATGATACTGATAAATTCGGAAAATTGTGAAACTCACGTCTGCCCAGATTCTTTTTGTGTAGAAGCAGTTTGGCTGCGAAAGCAGCAACGACGTTTTATGTTTTAATTAAATTTAGTTTATCGCCTTGCAGTTGGAGATTCATGTCGTTGAACAATTTATACAGGTCTGTCATGTAAGCTATATCATTCTTTGATGTTATGAGCTTGTCGTGCAATTCTGTATCTTTAGTTTCCAAGAACTCTATAACAGAATCAAACAGGTTGTAAAATCGAGTCAGACAATTGCCTCTTGATAGCCAACGAACTTCAGTATGAAACAACAAACGGTTGAAATCCTCGTCATTAGTAACACAAAGCTGATGAAATAATCTATCATTCAAAGAACTGTTGCGGATTTTATTGACTGCTTTGATGACATATTGCAGTGATTGAAATAGTTTTTCACTTAAGTTTCTAGCAACTAAATGTTGTCTATGAATAACGCAATGTACACCAAGGACATCTGGAATTTTATTTTTTAAGTATGCTATGAAGCCTTTATGGCACCCTGTCATAGCCGGAGCGCCATCCGTAGCAACTGAAATAATATTTTCCAAAGGAATCTCTTTCTCATCGCAAAACTTTTCCAACATATTGAATATGGTTTCGCCTTTTGTATCGGTCTCTAAATTTCTAGCAAATAATAGTTCTTCACATATTTTCTCATCTTTAATAAACCTCACGTAAGACAACAACAATGCTTCATTAGTTGGTAAAGTGGACTCATCTAGCTGAATTGAGAATTGACTTGTCCTCAGGTGATTGCACAATGATTCTTCAATGTTTTCAGCCATTTCATCGATTCGTCTTTGCACAGAATTATTACTCAAAGGAATTTTTCGGATAATATCTGCGGCCGGTTTATGAAGCACAGTAGTTATTACTTCATTTATTGCTGGCAATATTAACTCTTCTCCGATGTTATGTGGTTTGCCTTTTTGAGCAATTAACAAAGAGATATTGTACGAAGCTCGAAGTCCGTCGTCATCTTGCTTAGCAGCCGCCGAAAATAGTTTTGCTACACTTGGCTGAGTATTATGCTTCTTCTCTAAGTCTTGAAAATATGCTACATTCTTGTCTTTCTTATCTGGGTGCATTTTATTCAAATGATCTTGCAGTCTTGAAGGCTTCATTGCTTCATTCGAAAATGTTTTTAGACATAGAAGACATAAAGGCGACGATGGGTTTGTGGGATTTTCCATGAATCCGAATTTAATATATTCCGCACAGTATTGCCGTCTCTTCTTTTTTACTTCCGACATTGTTTTGCTTTGAGAAATACGTTCAACTTCGCGAGTAGTGTAGAGGAGGCGTAAGTACTGCTCATCTATTGCGCGCGAAACCACAAATGAAAATAAAATAAATATTGCATTGTTTATATAGGAATGCTTAAGCAGCACGCACCGACAGGAATAAGACAAACATGCATAAACTCGTTTATCTCATTCGACGCTCAATCGTACTCAACAAGTCCGAACAAGTTTCAATGAACCAGCCGACTGATACAGGAATGCACAATTCGGGTTATTTTACAAAAACTTGTTAAAACATGATAGATATCTACGAGTACTAATAACTATTGAAATGCGAAAGTGTGTCCGTTGCCTTTTTATTTGTTTGTTTGTGTCTACTTTCATTACGAAATGGAGCGACCGATTGACATTGACATGATTTTAATTTTTTCTATATTCAATAAAATAGGACAGATATATGAACTACGCGGAGAGAAATATAGAACCGAGTTTGAGCAATCTTTTAATTCATATTAGTTGATGTTCACAAGTTGTTGTTGAGAATCGAGAGCTCATGCAGTCGTTGTCTAAGAGGCCTCCTAGCTAAATAAAATTACAAATCACCCCCAGGCCTCTACACAACGCCCCCATTTTCTTTCTGGGTCTCTTACCGCCCCCTTGGGCGTTATCGCCCATTTTGGGAAAGACTGATCTATGTGTAAACATAAAAACCAATCTCGAAGACATATTTAATTACCCACATATCTTTTAGAAAAGTTCTAAACAGTTATCTGTCAAAAACAGGTGACCGTAATCAAAGCACCAGTGAACGTAAACAATAACTTACTAGAATGCCGGCAAAGTGCGGAGGTTGCGGCAAGTTTGTGTCGGCAGCAGATTCGACTAGGTGCTTAAAATGTGACGTCGCCTATCACCGAACGTGCGTCGGTCTCCCTGCAAAAGGGCCCACAACCACAATCGGGCAGTGCCCTGAGTGCAAGCGAAATGTCCGCAGGGACACCAAAGCTGATACACCAGTACGTGGTTTGGGGGCCGAACAGCAGAGTGAAGAGTCAGCGTCTGTTGCCATGCCATCAGCGCTGATGACGCCTACAGGTGTAACTGGTTCGGGGCAAAAGACGACACCACTGTCAACTGCGGCGTCGCTAACGCCGCTGTCTGCAGGTACCTCAATATCGCCTGTAACGACTGGTATGGAGAGCGCAGATATAGTGCAAGTGATTCCTGAGATCCCGCAGGACGTAGGCTCCGCATTAAAAATGGTAGTGGAGGAGTTGCGTACCTTAAGGTTTGAGGTACTAGAACTACGCAGAGATGTAGCAGGGTTGAAGGCATCCAATGACTCGTGTTACTCTCGTATGGACGTGATGGAGGCCAGACTGGAGGCATTGGAACCCCACCGAATGTGTCTCCACGTTGTCGTCGTGGTGGGGCTTGAGCGTCTCAATGATCTTGCGAGCTTTCCCGGTAGAGCCACTCATGCCGGAAGGTCGCAAGTGAGGGATCAGACCAAGAGAGACACACACGCGGGGCACACCGTTCGGGGACCTGAGCAGTGTTTGGGTCTGCGGACGGTGTGCGTGTCAGGCTTGCTCGCTGCTCTCTGGTACGCGTCTGATCATCAGACGTGACTGTGGGAGCAGCGAGCGAGCAGTGAGGTGAGGGGAGGAGAGGAGGCCCTGAGATGGGGCGGAGAATACAGGGACCGCACCCTTAAAAGGAAAACCATGGAAACAAGCAAATGTAAAATAAGTCCCCAGGTGGGTCCCGACTGCTCAGCGGTCGGGGAATCCCACCCCGCTTCGGCGGGCTGCCCTCCGTACTCTGGGGTGGGCAACAAATGCTTTCCAATTGCCAGTGGCAACCTGAGCCGAGGAGGCTCCAGCGGATCAGCGACCTTCGAGGAGCTGATCCGTTTTGATTTTAATACGCCAGACAGGGCGTCGGGTAGGAGTAGCGCGAACGCTGGGGTGGGGGCTCCCTCCAAACTTTGGAGGAAGCCGTCGCTTGAGCGCGGGAATGGTGTGGAGTCGGATTCTGACTCCGCATCCGTAGCGATGAGTGAGAATGCTGGTGGGGAGGTTGCGGGGGCTGCGGAAAACAGCAAGTTCTTACGGAAGCGTCCGAGACCGGAGGACGACCAGGGATCGTCCTCCGAGGGAGAGCTGGCCTCAGCTCGCAAGATCCCCACCAGCAAGCGAGGTAAAGGTCGGGGAGGCAAGGGGCGACGGCTCGCCGCCCAGGAGGCGCGGCGAACGGCGAAGCTCGCCGAGGAGGGACGGTACCCCGGGTTGAGTGACCCCAAACCTCTCTCGGGGTCTTCGGGTTGCGAGACGGAAGCCGCTGGTGCCCCCGACGATGGTGGACAGGACCGAAAGGCCGGGTTCGCGGAGGCCGTTGAGGCCGTGGTCCGCGCTGTGACCCTGAAGAGGACGATAGCGTCCAAAAACAGGGCCATAAGCGCGGCGGCGGCCTCTATTCTGGAGGCAGCGGAGACCACCTTCCGCAGGCCTGCGACGGACAAAACGTCCAAACTGCGGAAGGAGGTCGCCCGCTTGGCGGCCACCACGGAGCTTCTCCAAAAGGAGAATGAGAAGCTCCGAGCGGACCTGGCCGGTCTCCGAGGAGCCGGTTCAAGAGAGCCGCTACAGCCTCCAGGGGGGAAAAAGCAGGGGCAAAGCCGGCCCTTGCCTGCGCCGGGTCCGGCAACTGAGAACCAGGTGCTGGACCTGGTGCGGCAGGAGCTGGCCGCCTTCCGGGAACGGTTTTCCGTCCTGGAGGGCATCGTTCTGCGCCCCCCGCTAGCGGCGGATCAAAAGGAAAAAAAGGCGGCGTCGTACGCGGCCGCCGTGGGTGCCAAGCCGGGTACGTCCGGCCAGGCCAATGCAGGGGCCGGGCCGGCGAAGTCGGCACCTGCAAAGCCGGCATCGGGTAAACCGGTGCCGGCCAAGCAGAAGAAAGGCGGCTGCACAGGCGGCGCAGGCTCCAGCGCCGGCAGTGCAGCCCTCACCTTCCGACCCGCCTTCCAACTCCTCTGCCGATGCCGGTTGGCAAGTGGTAGGGGAGAAGAAAAAGGGGGGGAAAGGCAGCCAGGGCGGCTAAAAAACGTGCGAGGAAGCGGCGGCAGAAGGAGCGACGCGTCGCAGCGATGCTCCGCGCCCCGAAGACCGCAGCTGTAGTGGTAACGCTACAGCCGGACGCGGTCAAGAGGGGCGTGTCGTACGGCGACGTGCTCGCTAAGGCAAAGGAGGCGGTGGACCTCCGGGAGCTCGGCATCGTCGGGGGCCTCCGGCTGAGGGTCACCATGACTGGTGCCCGTATGCTGGAGATCCCCGGGGAAGCCAGTGGCCCGACCGCAGACGCTCTGGCCGAGAGGCTCAGGGCGTCCCTGAACGCGGAGGATGCCCGGGTGTCCAGGCCCACCAAATGCGCTGATATGCGCATCTTGGGCCTGGACGACTCCGTCACGGAGGAGGAGGTCGTGGCCGCCGTGGTCAGGACGGGAGGGTGCTATGCCGAGCAAGTCAAGGCAGGCACCATACGTCCTGACTACACGGGCATGCGCACTGTTGTGGTGAGCTGCCCCGTGACGGCGGCCAAGAAGATTACCGAGGGTCGAAGACTCCTGGTGGGCTGGGTGTCGGCGCAGGTGAAGCTGCTGGAGCCCAGGCCTCTGAGGTGCTTCCGCTGCCAAGTGGGGAACCACACGGGGGCGTGTTGCACCTCGGAGGTTGACCGCAGCGAGCTTTGCTTCCGTTGCGGTCAGCCCGGTCACAAAGCTGGCTCCTGCAACGCCGCGCCGCACTGCACTGCATGTGCGGCAGCTGGCAAGCCAGCCGAGCACTGGGCTGGGGGCAAAGCCTGCCCTCCACCCACAAAAGCCGGGGGTAAGAAGCCCTTTTCCGCCGTCTCCGTGCCAGCCGCCGCTTCCGTCGCCGCCGCTGCCACCGCCGCTGATGTAGCCGCCACATCAGCGGCGGCTGCTACACCGGAGCCCACTATGGGTGCCCGGGAGGAGGCCGAAATGGAATCGCGTCGCCCGTACACCAGGCATCGCCGGCTCCGCATCCGCCCTCCGGATGCGCAGGCCACGGAGGCGGAGCTGTACGAGGAGTACAGAGTGGCGAAGACCGCCCTCCAAGCGGGGATCTTGCGGGCCAGGGATCTGGCTCGCAAAGAGCTGTTGGAGTCTCTGGACGGGGACCCGTGGGGAAGACCCTACAAAATGGTGCGGAACAAACTCCGCACCTGGGCCCCCCCGTTGACGCAGAGTCTCCGGCCCCAGCTGGTGGAAGACGTGGTGAGCCCTCTGTTCCCTACGCGAGGGGACCATGCTCCCCCGCCTATGGCTCCGCTACCCGTGGTGCCCGATGCGGACCACACCGACGACGGCAACGACGACGACGATACTCCGGAGGTGACCGAGGTAGACCTGAGAGCGGCGGTTAACAGGCTGAAGGCCAAAAATACCGCCCCAGGACCCGATGGCTTACCTGGGAAAGCCTGGGTCCTGGCCTCGGAGGCTCTCGGGCCTCGACTACGTGGGCTCCTAAGCGCATGCTTGGAGAGGGGCCAGTTCCCACGTCGCTGGAAGACGGGGAAACTGGTCCTCATTGGGAAGCCAGGGCGCCCTGCGGACTCTCCGTCCGCATACCGGCCCATCGTGCTGCTCGACGAGGTGGGCAAGCTCTTTGAAAGAGTCATTGCAAACCGCCTCGTCAAGCACTTGGTGAGAGTTGGGCCGGATCTGGCGGAGAACCAGTTTGGTTTCCGCGCGGGGCGCTCGACGGTGGACGCCATCATGCGCGTGAGAGCCCTCACGACGGGGGAGGCGATTTCCCGGGGCGGAGTGGTGGTGGCGGTGTCTCTTGACATCGCCAACGCGTTCAACACCCTGCCTTGGAGTTGCATCGGGGAGGCACTCCGGTATCACCGAGTGCCAACCTACCTCTGTCGCGTGGTCGAGGACTACCTGACGGATAGAGCCGTCATCTACCCCGGTCACCGGGGAGAGTGGAATCGGCGAGAGATGTCGTGCGGTGTTCCACAGGGTTCGGTTCTGGGGCCGCTCCTGTGGGACATCGGTTACGACTGGGTGCTGCGCGGCGACCTCCCTTGCGGCGTCAGTGTTGTTTGCTACGCTGACGACACGCTGGTTCTGCCGCAGGGGGGGTCGCACCAGGCGGCGGTCGACTTGATGACACGCGGGGTCGCAGTGTGACGTTGCAAAACAAGAAATGTAACTCGCAGCGACATCTTTAGCGGACAAATGGAATCACATTTGACAGAGCCCATAGTTTAAACAACAGATGGCGCTAGAGTTCGAACGTCTCTTTAAAACTTAATATATATCAAATAAGTAGATGGTAAATTAATTAAAACACACAAAAATTGCATAAAAGCATAAAGTTTAATAAATTTAAATAATTAGGAACATGTCGGAATCGAGAGTATTTAGTCTGTGGCATGGAAGCTTCTCGCAAAGGACTTTTGAAGGACAGAGTGGAGAAATTGTGGCGTCGCTTTTGGACCCCAGAGGTCACAGAGAGACGAACAAGTGATATTATAAAGGCACTTGTTTTTTCAACGGTGACCCGAAACCCGAGGGGTTTTCAAGTGCATTAAAAGGCTGAACCCTGTGAGTATTTCGTCCTCCATTTGTTTCCCATTCTGAAAGTCCAAAGGCACATGTATTTGACTACGGAGATTTTGTTCCAGGTCTGGCTGTTTTACTAGCCTGGATATTTGAGGTCCGGGATTGATGAATGCCTGAAGCCATCCGGAGAACGTGCATCGTTCAGGTTTGGCTCGACGAGATTTGAGACAGTGTGGCCGTCCATGGTACAGGAAGGCCTTACCAATCCGAAACCTCGTTGAGGAAACATCGCCGTTCCAGGTAACAGCAATCCTGCTGGACTTCTCCCGTAGGCCGCGTCTGTTCGTGGGTACCAAGGTTTTTAACCTTGGTGCCATGCCGAGGGATTCTGTTCCACTAATTGAGCAGTCTTGAAGTCTTGCACTGTTTGAGAGAGACTTGAGCATTAAGTAAGTGCTACTTGAGCACTAATTGAGTAGTAATTGAGCTGCTATTAATTATTATGAGGGAGATGCATTAGACCTGTATACTGGGTTTATTTTCATACAAAGAGTTAGGCCTTTTGTTAACGAGTTAAGTAACAAGACCAGTAATAACTTCCTTTTGTATTAAGTTGTGTCACGGGTATACTGTACCATAGTGAGTAGGTTTCTTAACGTGCACAGCCCTGTTTGGTCAATACCTTGCGATTGAGCTAGTGGTATTTAGGCGTTCACCTCGCGAATCCTTACAAGCGACCTGAGACGTTGTTTTGTAATATCTCATGTGGTGTACCTCTGTTATACCTTGGTACGGAGACAGGGTCTAACAGGGTTACACATCTTAGTGGCTAAGTCTGGGAGGTATTATTTATGATTAGTTGCCTCATTCACTGTATTTCTATGCAAGGTGATACTTCTTTTTATAGTGAATAAACTTTGTATGTGTATTGAGGTATGTCTTTAATTTCAGTATTTCCAGATATTATTATTTTATATTATATACAATTAAAAAACCACTCACTGATTGACTGATTGACTGATTGATTGATTGACATAATTGTTCTCCCACTTTCCGTGCTAGGAGGGAAAAACTTTTTATGGGGTTGTATAGAAGGTGTCGGGGTGAGTATGTGAAAAATCTGAAACTACCCCTTTTCAACCCCCTTGTTTCAACCCCTTTGCGTATCTCAGAAACCTGACGTCGAAGAGAAAAATGGTTTTCGGGGTTGTATAGAAGGTGTTTGGATGAGTATAAAACGAAAAAAAAAATTACCCCTTTTCAACCCCCTTTTTACAACCCCTTTGCGTATCTCAGAAATCTGACATTTTAGAGAAAAATGGTTTTCGGGGTTGTATAGAGGGTATCTGGGTGAGTATATGGCCAATAAAAAAATCAACCCTATTCAACCCTTTTCAACCCCCTTGTTTCAACCCCTTTGCGTATCTCAGAAACCTGACATTCTAGAGAAAAATGGTTTTCGGGGTTGTATAGAGGGTGTCTGGATGAGTATATAGCCAGTAAAAAATTTAACCCTATTCCATCCTTTTCAACCCCCTTGTTTCAACCCCTTGGCATATCTCGGAAACCTGACATTGTAGAGAAAAATGGTTTTCGGGGTTGTATAGAAAGTGTCTGGATGAGTATATGACCACTAAAAAATTCAACCCTATTCAATCCTTTTCAACCCCCTTGTTTCAACCCCTTTGCGTATCTCAGAAACCTGACGTCGAAGAGAAAAATGGTTTTCGGGGTTGTATAGAGGGTGTTTGGATGAGTATAAAACGAAAAAAAAAATTACCCCTTTTCAACCCCCTTTTTACAACCCCTTTGCGTATCTCAGAAATCTGACATTTTAGAGAAAAATGGTTTTCGGGGTTGTACAGAGGGTATCTGGATGAGTATATGGCCAATAAAAAAATCAACCCTATTCAACCCTTTTCAACCCCCTTGTTTCAACCCCTTTGCGTATCTCAGAAACCTGACATTCTAGAGAAAAATTGTTTTCGGGGTTGTATAGAGGGTGTCTGGATGAGTATATAGCCAGTAAAAAATTCAACCCTATTCAACCCTTTTCAACCCCCTTGTTTCAACACCTTGGCATATCTCGGAAACCTGACATTGTAGAGAAAAATGGTTTTCGGGGTTGTATAGAAGGTGTCTGGATGAGTATATGGCCACGAAAAAATTCAACCCTATTCAATCCTTTTCAACCCCCTACTTTCAACCCCTTTGCGTATCTCAGAAACTTGACATTGTAGAAAAAAATGGACTTCGGGGTTGTATAGAGGGTATCTGGATGAGTATATGACGAATAAAATATTCAACCCTATTCAACCCTTTTCAACCCCCTTGTTTCAACACCTTGGCATATCTCGGAAACCTGACATTGTAGAGAAAAATGGTTTTCGGGGTTGTATAGAAGGTGTCTGGATGAGTATATGGCCACGAAAAAATTCAAACCTATTCAACCCTTATCGACCCCCTTCTTTCAACCCCTTTGCGTAGTCGGATTACCTCTCCCACATTCACCCCCCCCCCCCCGCCCGCCCGTCAAATCTGCCGAGAGTGGACGTGTTATCGGTTCTAATTAAGTTTTTAAAATTGTGCATACGCGAATCTAACCGCTAAGGTCAAGTTTAAGGGGCCAATATTGCTCCAAAGTATATTTGGAATTTTTTGTTTTAACTTCTAAGCCGCGCGTGCTCCGCAATCTGACCACGCCTCCGTGTAAGACAGAGACAGTTGCCATAATTGTCGCGCTCGAGACTCGACTAAGGACACACGCACCGAGTCCGGGCTGACCCGACGGCGACGGGACCGCAGCTTTCTTAATACATAGTTACCACACTACGTATTCTCGCACCGATTACTACTGTACTGTATAAAATCAGCCGGACTGCGCTACGTGATGCCTCGCGTGCAGAGGTCCCCACCGAAGCCGGCGTCGTCCTCGACTGAGAATAAGACAGTCCAAGTTGCATCCGACTTCGATACTCTTAAAGTGTTTTCTACATCTGAGAATGAGAATGTAAATACTTCTCGGCCCAAACACAAGCGTTCTCGTGATGAGTTATCCCCTACTAATGAACTGCTGGATTTTAAACATGAGATTATGCAAATGCTTACGACGTGGATAACTGAGCAAGAATCGTATCTCAAGAAATTTTTGGATGATCAAGGTCAGTCTTTTTTGAAATTGACCTCTGAAATAGCCGAATTGAAACTCCAAAACACTGCTATTCAAAATTCAAATATGGAGATCGAGAAGAGTATTGAATTTTTCAACCAGCAATATGAGGACATGCTGAAGCAAATTGTGATTCTACAAAAAGATAAGCAAAATTGCAAAGATTATATTCAAACGTTGGAAGCTAAAATCCACGACCTACAGCAATCTACACGATCTTCCTGTATTGAAATACGCAATATCGCGCCCTTGAAGGAAAAGGAATCTAATGCGGACTTGGTTAATATGGTCACCAAAATAGGAGCGATAATAAAAAACCCCGTAAATGAAATGCATATACGTGACATTTACCGGCTCCCAGGTAAACCGGGATCTATTAATAGGCCGATTGTCACGGAATTTTCAAGCGTTCAGACCAAACTCCAATTCCTTTCATCAGTACGTGACTATAACAAGAAATCCGCTAAGGAAGAGCGTCTGAGTTCCCAGAACATTGGAATGGGTGGTGAACGTCGCCCAATCTATGTGGTGGAATATCTCCCACCGAGTTCGAGAAGGCTGTTCTTTGCTACAAGAGAATTTGCTAAGCTCAATGAATTTAAGTTTTGCTGGACCAGTAATGGGAACATATTTTTGCGCAAATCTGAAGGCGCTAAACAAATTCTTATTAAGTCGGATCAGAGCCTGCGCGAATTGGAAGTGAAAAAACAATGACTCTCACTTATAAAAATAATGTCCATATTATTTAGTTTAAATATTGTTATCTGTAGCTTAAGTTTAGTTTCTCACGCCCACAACAACACACGTAAGTCTTTCATTTATCGATTACTATTGCATATTAAATTATTATTGGTATATCTCATTACCGAGCCTGGATACGATGTTTACTGGATAGAAGTTAAAAACTCGCTGTCTTTAACAATTTTACACAATTATTATAAAAATACCCACTTTGTTTATCTTACCTTGCTTTACGCCAAATTTTCATTTTTTCTCGTTTTGTACTACAGTCTGGTTATTTTATATTATATAACAAATGGCTAACCTTAACAACATAAATCAAGAATTAGATTCACTTAACGTAGCTAAATCTTATAAATGTCAACCTGAAAGTTGTTCGCGGTATATTACAAGTCCAAACACAGGTTTAAAAATACTGCATCTTAATATTCGGAGTATATCTAAAAATTTTGATGAAGTCTCAATGCTAATGCAGCTTCTGGGTTTTCAGTGTGATATTATTGTCTTGTCAGAATGTTGGTTGAGTAAAACAAGCCACCTTCCTACTCTTGACGGCTACGCTTCTTATTATACAAAAAATACATGCAATCAAAATGACGGATGCGCTGTATATATTAAATCTTCCCTAAAACACGACGTAACAGAACCCTATTTTGTTGATGCCAACTGTTTAATCTGTACAATTGATAACGTCTCAGTTATCTGTCTGTACCGTTCCCCTTCTTATAAGAACATCAGCAATTTCATTGAGAGTCTGGAGAAAGCACTCATGCTCTCCACACAGACCGTTGTATTGATTGGAGATATCAACATTGATATCAAGAATGGCAACAACGATAGTCATTCAGATGAGTATTTGTCCTGTGCTGCAGCACATGGACTTCTCCCTGCTCACCTATTTCCGACACGTGTCTCAAACTGTTTGGATCATATCCTCCTAAAACGAATTTATCCGCCACAGCAATCGTTATTGAGTCTTCTATCACTGATCATGAACCATTGTTGTTATTTTTACAAAATAATAAAAAGTATCATAATTTACCCCGTACCAAATGTAAAATAAATTACGTCTCAGCTGTGGAAGAAATCAATAAATATGATTGGTCGCCTATCCTAGCAATGTTTGATCCAAATAAGGCGGCGGAGGAGTTAATAGGTGTTCTCTCTACCATCATAAAGAACAACTCACATCAATATACCGTCCCTAGGAAGCTAAGACCGCTTAAGCCATGGATTACTCCTGGATTGCTACGTTGTATCCGAAACCGTGACCGCATGCATGTTACATTAAAAAAAACGGGTGACAATGAGATTCTAAGAATATCATATACTCGCTACCGTAACTTCTGCAACTCTTTGCTAAGGAAACTTAAACGGGCGTATGAAAAGGAGGAGTTTGCTAAAGCAAAAAATAATATTAAAGCTACTTGGGATGTGGTGAAAAACGTAACTGACCTTCGTTCACACTCTTCTTCCCCCCTTGAACTATTACATCTTTCTGACTCTCCAAGGTCTTCACTTAATGTAGTCAATAATTACTTTGCAAGCATTGGTAAGAGCTTAGCTACTAAAATTAAACCAGTGTCTGCTACTCCTACAATATTGTCGGCGAATTCTAGTGGTTCAATGGTTCTCTATGAGACTACAGAAACAGATGTCGAAAATATTATTCAGAGCCTTAAGTCCGACTCCGCTACTGGCTGGGATGGCATCCCTATTAATATAATTAAGACCGCAAAGAAAGCATTGATCCCAATCGTTACACACGTTTGCAATCTTGCTATTTCAACGGGTGTCTTCCCAGTGGTCTTCAAAAAGGCCGTTGTGCACCCAGTTCATAAAGCCGGAGGCAGAGACGATGTCAATAACTACAGACCTATCTCCGTTCTGTCCGCCATGTCAAAGATATTGGAGCGCATTTTAAACAAGTCTCTCATTAGCTTCATCGATGATAACAATATCTTAACCCCCAACCAATTTGGTTTCCGAAGGGGAATGAGTACAGAAGATGCTATAATGGCTTTGACTGACCATGCCGTTAAAACCATTGACAGAAAAAGGAAATGCCTCGGTATCTTCCTTGACTTGTCTAAGGCCTTTGACACTGTTTCTGCACCGGCTTTACTGAATAGAATGGAGGGCATTGGAATTCGAGGCCCAGTGTTGGAAATCTTTAGAGACTATTTGAGAGATCGCACTCAAGTGGTTAAGATTAGTCATTTTGAGAGTGAAGAGCTTCCCATTGCTTTACGGCGTGCCTCAAGGTAGTATACTGGGTCCTACGCTTTTCCTGATCTATATCAATGATCTTTGTAAGCTTCCTATCGAAAACTGTAAAATCTTTACATATGCTGACGACACTTCCCTGCTTATAGATGGAGAAGACTGGGTCCAGTGCTATCAGAATGCTGAGAGTGCACTGACATGTGTAATGGAATGGTTGTCTAATAACCTTCTCACTCTAAATGTGAGTAAAACGGTTTTTGTGCCTTTTGCAATAAGATCCGATTTAGGCCCACCGCCTTCCCTTATACTCAAAGCTCATACGTGTTCGTCTTCCTCAATCTGTGACTGCCTTAAGATCTCGAAGTCCTCAAGCGTTAAATATTTAGGTGTACATATCGACCAACTTCTTAATTGGCATAAACATCTTGAAACCCTCTCTGGCAGAACTCGTAAATTAATATACATTTTTAAAAAATTACGTAAATCTGCCGATGGGGATACATTAAGGGTCGTTTACTTTGCTCTATGCCAGTCAATATTAACGTATTGCATCCCAGTGTGGGGTGGTGCTACTGAGACTAATTTTATTAAGCTGGAACGAGCACAGAGAGCTGTCCTGAAGGTTATGCAGTTTCGGCCTCTTAGGTTTCCCACGGCACAACTTTACGCGGAAGCTAAAGTTTTAACCGTCAGACAGCTGTATGTCCTTCAATCGATGCTTCGTAAGCACTCCACTCGTCCTTCCTCAGAACCAACAGGCAGAATTAAATACACAGTTTTTCCTCAAGAGTCGCACAGAACTTATTTTGCTAAGCGACACTATTATGTTATCAGCACAAAACTCTATAACCACCTTAACAAAGTTCTAAAAATATTTAACAATACCAAATACCAGTGTAAAGCAAAGTTACAGGAATATCTACTTCAGCTAACTTATCGCAATACTGAAGATCTTTTAGTAGGAAATTATAAAAACATAAACATTTAGTCCACTCGCGCTTATACATACTTTAGGTACATTCATACATAGTAAGTAATACATTCATATCGCTAATCACGAAAGACCTATGTTATCCAAGGATTGTTGTTGTCAAATTTAAATTTATTAATTGTTTAATTTTATGTAAATTCAATTAATTCTATTTGATTATCGTTTAATTCAATTTTGCTTGTTTGTTTTTATTTATTACTTTGTGTTTTTTTTTTTTTAAATTCAAATGTTTTATTTTATCCACTTTATTTCTCTTGAACTTGACATGATGCATTTTGTACGTACTTGTGTCCTATACAGGTATACGATAGAGGCTTATACTGCACTCAAATTACGAAGGTTCACTGGCTTCTAAGATACAGGTACATAAACCTAGTTTAGAAGTCAGGGTTTTCATATATTGTAAGTCTATTTAGCCACTTATTGTTGTGTACAAATTTGTTGTCATATATTGAAATAAAATTATTATTATTATTACCCAGGGAGAGGAGGCGAAGGCAAATTCAACGGCGTAAGAATCTTGGAAATCGGAGGGAAACCAATAAAGACATAAAGGTACCAAGATCGCCAAAAAGCACGAGGTTATTACCAAAAAACAACCTCAAACCGCGTGGTATAACAACACTTTCCGAAGCCGGCCGAAGAATTATTCTACCACACCAACCATCACGCGGACCGACGTGAAGAATCCGCTCCAGCTCCGCACCAGTGCATACGTAAGTCCTGAGGGAACTCCTGAACCCTTCACCCTACCCCACGAGACCCCCAAGACCCCCCACCAAGACCCCACCCACTCTTACCTCCGCACGAGACCCCCCAAGACCTCACCGCCTATCGTCCCCTCCCCCCTCGGGACTACCTCACCCCCCCGCAAGTTATCTTCGTAACCCCTGGTGCTATAAGACCGAGATTGGTGTCGTTTGAAAGGGCATAAAGAGCCCTAAAATCTGGCCCCTAGCGAATCCCGGAATTCAGCACCGTTCGCGAGCTTTACCCCCCCTTACTTTTCACAACCATCCCCTTCCAACCTGGGAATACCCCCTCCAACTTAAACCTCCAAACCACCACACGAGTGACGATCCCTCAAGACCCCCACTCCCAAGACCCCACCACCCATCACCTCCCCACGAGACCCCCCAAGACACCCACCAAGACCCCACCCCCTCTTACCTCCGCACGAGACCCCCCCAAGACCCCCACCCAAGACCCCACCGCCTATCGTCTCCCCACGAAACCTCCCCCTCCCCCCTCCCCCCTCGGGACTACTTCTACCCCCCGCAAGTTATCTTCGTAACCCCTGGTGCTAGAAGACCGAGATTGGTGTCGTTTGAAAGAGCATAAAGAGCCCTAAAATCTGGCCCCTAGCGAATCCCGTAATTCAGCACCGTTCGCGAGCCTTACCCCCCCCTACTTTTCACGGCCACCCCCTCCCAACCTGGGAATACCCCCACCAACTTAAACCTCCAAACTACCACACGAGGGACGATTCCCCAAGACCCCCACTCCCAAGACACCACCACCCCTCACCTCCCCACGAGACCCCCCAAGACCCCCACTCCCAAGACCCCACCACCCATCACCTCCCCACGAGACCACCCAAGGCCCCCACCAAGACCCCACCCCCTCTTACCTCCGCACGAGACCCCTCAAGATCCCCACCCAAGACCCCACCGCCTATCGTCTCCCCACGAGACCCCCCAAGGCCCCCACCAAGACCCCACCCCCTCTTACCTCCGCACGAGACCCCCCCAAGACCCCACCGCCTATCGTCTCCCCACGAAACCTCCCCCTTCCCCCCCTCCCCCTCGGGAGTACCTCACCCCCCGCAAGTTATCTTCGTAAACCCTGGTGCTAGAAGACCGAGATTGGTGTCGTTTGAAAGGGCATAAAGAGCCCTAAAATCTGGCCCCTAGCGAATCCCGGAATTCAGCACCGTTCGCGAGCAACACCAGCGAGAACGCGCGTTACTGCCCATCCATCGGGTTGCGATGTGTGCAGAGGAGTTCCTGGGTGATGCCAGCCACCATAAATGGACGGGTATACCTTAACTCGAATAGGTTCACTCTGTCCAAAAATGGTCCGATAAGGACAATCTCGCTTGCTCCAGACAACTTTACTGCGATGACTATGGCTCCAAAATGGTTCATAAGAGCCTCGTCTACCGTGAGGCGGTAGCATTTCTCTTGTTTCCTGAACCCGTTTGCTAAGATTGAGGCCATAGTGCGCACCTTTGTCTTTACTCGGTCTCCTAAGCGGTGCGCAAGCTTCTCCCTGAGATCTTTGGCAGTTTCAGTTGTCGTGGTGGCCACAACGTCCTTTTCCTCGTCGAAGTGTTTCACCACCCAGGTTGTCTTGCCGCAACCCGGAACTCCGTTTACCAGTGGCGTGCAGTGGTTCGAGTTAGGGTAGGCCAGAGAAAATGTCCAAATAATATTTAAAAAATAACCACATTATTTAGGGTTGATTTTTAATGAAGTGAGTTTTTTTTTTTAATTTTTTTTAATTGCCTATTTAAAAAAAAAAAAAAAAAACAAAAAAAAAACACCAAATTTCAACCCTGAATAATGTGGTGTTTTTTTTTGGACATTATTTTCTGGCCTACTCTAACTCGAACCACTGCACGCCACTGCCGTTTACCCACCTGATACTGGGTACCGCCCAATGCTCCTGGATGTCTGAAGTCCCCATAATGGACTGAGCCATTTCAAGGATCTTGTCATCCAGCATGATTTTGGTACACTTGGCGGTAATCAGTATCGGGTCGGTGTTCGGTGCTCTGAATTTTATTTTGCCTGAGCGCTCCGTTTCCTCCTCGTACAGGGTCACAAAGCCACTCTCCGCGCTGAAAGCTGCCATATACGACCCCGTCATTTCTCCTATGATGACTTGAGATTTGACGTTGTCGTATACGGCCGCCTCGGCCTCCTCGAGCAGTTCCCTTAGCAGTCCTTCAGTGTTTCTCTGGAAGGTCTGCAGGATCTTCTTGCATGTCATGAGATTAACCTCTCTGGTCGCTCTCACGATTGCTATGTACTCGAGGAAAGCGCTTTTCACGTGGTCCGTAGTGCCTGAATTGGCTGCGAGGGTCGGTGGGATAACATGCCCTTTGTCGGCTTTTGTTGGTGTGGGCTTCTTCGGTGATGGTTTTCTTGGTGTTTTTCTGAAGAACCTCTCCACTGATTCCCCCTGCTTATCAGCTTATGATTTGCGGCTGGTGCTAGGGAGTAGAGAACTGAGGAAAGTGCCGATTGCTTTCAGGCGACTCCTCGACCGGGCTTGGTCCTCTGGGCTGGTAGTTTTGCTCTGCTCCTTTGCAGCTTTTTCGGCGGCTGCCTTCTCCTGGGCCCTCTCGGATCCACTTTGAGTGGTCGGACTCGTTCTGGAGCTCGTCACGCTGGCTGTTGGGTCGTTTGGGCTCTGAGAAAGCTCAAACTTTCCCCTCTGTCCTCATAGACGACTAACTCATGCTGTTCTGAGGCTTTTAAACAGCCGAAGCGGTCTGCGACGACTCCTCTTTCCCCTCCGACCACCACCGCGTCAACACTTATAGTGCGGGCTGTGACCGTGTGTTCTCCTGCCTCTCTGATTTGTTGGAGCAGTGAGCTTGCCTGGGCAAATGGAGTCTCCTCTCTCCACTCGAATAATGCGATCGTCTTCCCTTTGGTTCGCATTATACGGCATCGGTGAGTGGCAACTACCATTTGGGGCAGTGCAGCATACTTGCTACTTTTTATGGTCGTTTTGCTGGTGCTTCCGTTGATCAGAGCTGCAAGGCAAGGTGAGATAGGTATTCGGGCTCTAGGTCGGCTTGAGCCTATGCAGAAGCTTATACCCAGCTTTTCTCCTTCCCTGCGAAGAAAGAAGAAACTAGCGAAGTCCCTGGTCATTAGGCCCACCTAAACTAATCCCTGTCCCCAATAATAAACTCCACCCAAACTCTGTATTCTCCATAATGTTAAATAAAATACCATTATGTAAAGCTGCATGGCAGAGTGAGTCTGTCATACTCACGTTCCCGCAAGGTCGAGGTTGGCCGGCTCAAACTGCCATGCATCACCCCTTTATGTATATCCATTTGTTTAAAGTGTGTGTTAACTAATATAGTAATAAGTAATTTAGAACAAAAGTCTGAAGATTATACATATACATATAAAAAAAAAACAAAAAGAAACATTAAAAAAAAACAAAATAAAAACACAAAGAAAAAAAAAACAAAAAAAATGATGGACTCACATAGACCATAAGCTACGAAATGCTTTTATTGTATGCTCACAGGAATAACTTGTGCGTAGATTAAGGAAAAGTGTCCTATGTGGAAGCACATACTATATGTAATGTAAAAAAAAAATCTAAACAAGTTTAACCTGTAAAAAAAGGCGCGGACCACCAAGTCCGCGGTAATGAACTGTAAATTAAAAAAAAAACCTTTTGCGTATCTCAGAAGGGTTCCCTCTATCTGGCAGAATCTTGTTGCTCCGAATTTTACTTGGCATAACACACTTGGCATAATCTTTTTTAAACGAGTATTTGTAAAGCATAAAAAATATTTAGTATAACTATTGTTTGGCCGAATATTTATATGCCCGAATTTACAATGACATACTATTAGGATGGCAGAATTTTATTTGGCATAATTACCTTTAGCATTGTTAAAACATCGCATAATTTCGTTTAGCACAATGTTTACTTGGAACAACGATCATTTTGCATAATTTCACTTGGCATACTATGAAGATGGCAGAATTTCACCTGGGATGAATCTCTTTAAACATTTCCATAAAAAAAGCATTTGTATCTAATCTTAGGTACTTATATTAAAATTTAAACATTGTCTTAACAGTAAACGCTTTTTACTAAAAATTTAGTGACAGAAACAAATCGCTGCAAAACCGACTCCACGTAGTCTTGTCTGCCCTACCCCTAGAGTGTAATTTAAAACCGCGAAGGCGCGGAGGGGTGAGGCGGCCCGCGAGTTGAGGAGCAGGTGGTTGTAACACTCGCCGCCGCGGCTGAGGCTGGCCGGCGAAGCCGGGCAGCAAGCCGAAGCTGCGGTGGTGAGCGTTAAACCCATCTGCAACGATAAACTCGCGTGGGACCGCCGGAACCCCGCAGCGCTGTAGCCGTGACAGAAACCATACATGCTGCATGTTGCTTGCTTGCTTGCATGCTGCATGATTTCTTGCATGCTGCTTGCTTGCTTGCATGCTGCGTGCTTGCTTGTACAAATTTTATTGTTCTGGTAAGAAATGCAAAATTATTGTAACTGAATTTTCTGTAATATAACAGATGTGTCTTTCTATTTATGGATGTCAAAATGTATGACAAAAGATGATTCTGTTAACTTTCGGAAATATGCCAGTTCTGCCTTTTAATGACTACCGATATGAAATGTTTGCCAAAAGACAATTCTGACTGTGAACTTTCTGCGATAAGATGGTTCTACTTTTTAATCATTATGGATATGAAATTTATGCCTAAAGATGATTCTGACTTACAAAATTATGACTTTTTAATGTATGATAAATGAGGGTCAACCAAACAATTTTCTGCGAAGTGAAGATTATGCTATCCGTTGTTATGCAAAATAATATTATGACATTAAGTTCTGCTATAAAGGGTAGACCCATCTCAGAAAGCTGACATCGTAGAGAAAAATGGTTTTCGGGGTTGTATAGAGGGTATCTGGGTGAGTACATGGCCTATAAAAAAATCGACCCTTTTCAACCCCCTTCTTTCAACCCCTTTGCGTATCTCAGAAATCTGACATTTTAGAGAAAAATGTTATTCGGGGTTGTATAAAAGGTGTCTGTATGAGTATATGGCCAATAAAAATTCAACCCTATTCAACCCTTTTCAACCCCCTACTTTCAACCCCTTTGCGTATCTCAGAAACTTGACATTGTAGAGAAAAATGGTCTTCGGGATTACATAATAACAATAATAAGTATTGAGAGTATTTGCATAGGCACAACCTCGTAGCCAGGATTATCCACCAGCAACTTGCTCTAAAATACTCACTTGTGGAATCGGAGGTGCCGTACTACAGGTATGTGCCCGACCCAGTTCTCGATAATGGCAATATCACATTGTACTAGGATCGGTCCATCATAACTGACAGGACTATTGTTGCCAATAAGCCTGATATAGTGGTGGTGGACCGAATCGTGAGGCGTGCAATGATTGTAGACATAACTGTTCCACATGACGAGAACCTCGTGAAAGCCGAGAAAGATAAGCAAATTAAATATCTTGACTTGGCTCGCGAGGTTGTCGACATGTGGGATGTGGATTCAGCAATCATTGTACCGATAGTCGTTTCCGTCAATGGCTTAATAGCCAAGAGCCTCGACCAACACCTTAAGAGGCTCTCTTTAGGCAGCTGGATCAAGGGCTTGATCCAGAAAGCGGTACTTCTGGACACGGCTCGCATTGTTAGGAGGTTCCTCTCTCTGGGGCCCTGACCGCCGGTAGCTTGGACCCTGTTCCCGATACCGGTGGGCTACTATTTTTTATATTTTTATATAATTGTATTTTAATATTTAAAAATGTAATTTATATGTATTTATGTAATGAATAAAGGAAATAATAATAATAACAGATCATTAACACAAAAAAAAATTACAGAAAATATATAATTAAAGACCCTACAGTAACAAACGATAAATGTCGCAAGTGTCACACCCAACCTGAAACCATTCAGCATATTACTGGCGCCTGCACAACACTGACGCAGACCGATTACACTCATAGGCATAACCAAGTAGCAAACGTCATCCATCAAAAACTAGCTCTCAAACACGCACTCATTCAAAACACTAAAACCCCTTACTACAACTATACACCACAAACCATTTTAGAAAGTACTACACATAAGCTCTACTACGACCGTGCCATTCTCACCGACAGAACCATACATTATAATAGACCGAATATAACATTACAGGATAAAATAAATAAAATAAATTATTTGATAGACATTGCAATCCCCAATACACATAACATTCAGAAGACGATCACTGAAAAAATAAGTAAATACGCAGAACTCAAAGATGAAGTTATGAGAATCTGGCGTCAAGAAAAAGTATAATATGTAGTTTCAATAGTACTTTCCACCACAGGTGTTATCCCAAATTATCTCCTCCATAGTTTAAAATTATTAGATCTTACAGAAACCCTCTACATAACATTGCAAAAGGCTGCGATTCTAAATACATGCAGAATTGTCAGAAAATTTATGCAGATAGATGACAACGAAGTAAGACCTCATCACACAATCCACTAAACGCACCACACGCTACATTTACTTGGCTTGGCCCGTAAATGTGGTAAAAACCAGCCAAAAAAGAGCTGAGAAAAAAAAGATAACTGATAATAATAATAATAAGTTTATTTTATTTTGCATGCAAAAATACATCTTAGTTTCTAGGATACACACACTTTGAGATACAGTTCACAGAGCATATATGGATGGGTATATGAAGAATCAAAAATTCAACCCTTTTCAACCCCCTTCTTTCAACCCCTTTGCGTATCTCAGAAACCTGACATAGTAGAGCAAAACGGTTATCAGGTTTATATGGAGGGTATTTGGACAAGTATATAGCGATTAAAAAATACAACCCTTTTCAACCCCTTTGCGTATCTCAAAAACCTGACATAGTAGAGCAAAATAGTTTTCGAGGTTGTATAGAATGTGTTTGGATGAGTTTATGACGAATTAAATATTCAACCCTTTTCCACCCCCTTCTTTCAACCCCTTTGCGTATCTCAGAAATCTGACATTTTAGAGAAAAATGGTCTTCGGGATTACATATACGTAGAGGGTGTATGGATGGGTATATGAAGAATTAAAAATTCAACCCTTTTCAACCCCCTTCTTTCGACCCCTTTGCGTATCTCAGAAACCTGACATAGTAGAGCAAAACGGTTTTCAGGTTTGTATGGAGGGTATTTGGACAAGTATATGGCGATTAAAAAATACAACCCTTTTCAACCCCTTTGCGTATCTCAGAAATCTGACATTTTAGAGAAAAATGGTTTTCGGGGTTGTATAGAGGGTATCTGGGTGAGTATATGGCGAATCAAAATTCAACCCTATTTAACCGTTTTTAATCCCCTTCTTTCAACCCCTTTGCGTATTTTCACAGAGAAATAATAATTGTTAGTCAAAAAATACTAAAAAGACACCGCGAGTTGCTTGCAACTCGCGCCCGCAAGCGAAATACTAGTTTATGTATATATTTATGTATATACCTTTATAAATTTACTTTCACACGGTTGGAAACTTTAGGTTTCATCTACAATCCATAACCCCTATAGTGGGGAACTGTGACGGAGGCCGGGTGTGACAGCAGCAGTCGTTGGGAGGATCCGGCAACTGGGTCTCGAGGTGGCCCTACACAAGTCCGAGGCCATGTGTTTTCATGGCCCTCGGAACCGGCCACCATCGGGATCCCAGATAACGGTGGGAGGGGTTTGCATCGGCGTCGGGTCGACGATAAGCTACTTGGGTCTCGTCCTCGACAGCCGGTGGAACTTCGCGGAGCACTTCCGCCGTTTGGCTCCCAAACTGGGGCGGGCCGGGGCTGCCCTCAAGCGGCTCTTGCCCAACCTAGGGGGACTAAACGCCTCCTGCTGGAGGCTGTACGCGGGGATCGTGCGGTCCATGGCCCTTTACGGGGCCCCGGTGTGGGCGCTATCACTGAGGCGACTGCCAGCGCGCCACATGATAGCGTCCCAGAGGGTCATGGCCATCCGGCTGATCCGGGGATACCGCACGGTCTCCGGCGAGGCGGCGAATCTCCTTGCCGGATTGCTGCCGTGGGATCTTGAGGCGAGAGCCCTCGCGCACGTCTACGCGTTGCGCGTGGAGGCGCTAAGCCGGGGTGAAACTCTGCTGCCGCGGCAAATTGCTGCGTAGCGGACGGAGCTCCGGCGGGATCTCTCGGAGGTGTGGAGACAGCGACTGCTGCAACCCAGCGCTGGGCACGCCACCATTGCGGCGGTAAGTCCCCTCTTTGAGGAGTGGCTGGAGAGACGCCACGGCGTCCTCACCTTCCGCCTGACGCAGGTGCTCACCGGACACGGCTGTTTCGGGAGGTACCTGTGTCGGATCCAGCGGGAGGACACGTCCGGGTGTCATCACTGTGTGGATCGCCCGGAGGACACGGTGGAGCATACGGTGGAGGTCTGCCCTGCTTGGGCGGAGCAACGCCGTGTCCTCGTGGAGGCGATCGGCGGCGGCGACCTCTCGCGTCCGGCCCTGGTTCAAGCCATGGTCCGGAGCGAGGAGGCATGGGAAACGGTCGCCTCCTTCTGCGAAGCAGTAATGCTAGCGAAGGAGGAGGCGGAACGCGTGCGAGAGAGGGAAACCTCTCGCCCCAGCTGCCGCAACAGAAGGAGACGCCCCGGGCGTCGGGAAACGCAGGGCGATTCCCGGCCACCGTAGGCGCGGGCCTGCGGATGGCGAGCTATGGGTGGCTCGCCGTCCGATAGCAACCAGGCCCGAGTCGACGGCGCGTCGTGTTCCACGCGCGCCTCAAAGAGCCGTCAGCAAACAAGACGGGGCCCCATAGGGTCAGTGCCTGCTAGGGTTGCGGAATTTGTTCGAAAGAGTCACCGCGGCCCTGGAACGCAAAGGGCACAAGCAGGAACACGGGTGGGTTTTAGTCAGTAAGAGTCTGACACTCTCTTCCGCTCCGCCCAGAGCGGGAGAAGTCATTTGATGATTTCCCATCCAAAAAAAAAAAAAAAAGGCATTGGAAAAACTTCACGAAGAAGGTAGCGTTCCGTCAACAGCTGCAGGTGGGATGGAGAATGAGGTTAAACAGCTCAAGCGGGAATTGAATGATAGGGATCAGGAGCTGATGTCAAACGACCTGGTCGTGGCAAACGTGCCTGAGGCTCAAGCAGAAAACCTCACTCATCTCTTCCAGCTAATTGCCACAAAATTAGGAGTGGCATTGGACGAGCGAGACATAGTGAGCGCAGAGAGAGTTGGTGGCAGACACATTAAGGCGACAAGCCCTACCGGGTCAACAGAGCCACGCCCACGTGCTATCATGGTGCGCCTGGCAAGGCGTGACCAACGTGATGCCGTGTTAAACGGCGCCCGCCACTCTCAGGATCACATCTGCAGAGGATATTCAGCAGTTTATTGGACCTTATACGGACATTAATAAATAAACCTTTGTCAGGTACTGCACTTTCTGTTATATTACTGTTTTTTTTGTTTATTTACAAGTTTTTGGTTTAACGAGTTTGTGCGTCGTACCTGTCATGATACAGGCAGGTGCCAAAATGCAAGTGAGTACTATAATAATACGAACAACAAAGTTATTAATATATTATTTTTAATTATTCCTGTAACTTTACACATTACTCTATTCACAAGCACTAGATATATATTAGGTAACAAGCTAAGGATTTTTAAATCATTTTATTTACTACATTTTATTAAATATACATTTAAGGAAAAATATCGCATCGTTTTGAGTAACATAATACTATTAGGTTAAGAATGAGTTTCTGTACAGCTGTCATCTGAAACGTCACTCCAAAGCCTATAAAAGCGATTGTCAACCGAGCCGCGCCCCTTTTTACCAGTCAGCGCTCGCGCAGAGAGGTCGTTGGATTTCGTCTCGGATCACAGCTAAGTTTTTGGTGGCCATTTTCTTTTTATGTGCAAATATTGCCTTCGTTTATTGTGTTTTGTTGAAGTTGATTGTTTCCTATTAAATAGTGCGTGATATTCGTGTTAATCATTTAGTGTGTTATTTGAATATAAGTTAGGCCGACTTGACAGTTGTTTTTTTTTATTTAAATACCACTCCTGGTCCCTAAGAATACATTTTACTACACAGTACTTCACACTATATATTATACTATACAATATTTACATAAAATGACCAAGTCAAAACATTTAAAGTTTGGTTTGTTCAATGCGGGCTCACTGGCAACTAATCAGGATGAGTTTCTAATAGCCATGTCGCGACACTCAGTGGATATAATGGCAATCAACGAGACGTGGCTAAGACCTGGGGAGGACGGCCGCGCGCCTAGGGTTCCAGGATATAGGCTAAAGCACGTACCACGCCCTGCGACTATACGTGGAGGGCGAGGTGGGGGCGTAGCTTTTTACATTAGAACAGGATTAAGGGCTCGCGTTTGGCCGCACTCAGACCAGTCCGATGTAGAACAGATGTGGTTAAATCTAACTATTAATGGTAAAAAGTTGTTGATAGGTAATGCATATAGACCTCCCTGGTTTGAACTGTCTAGGTTTTTTGACGGAGTGACTGACAGTATAAGTGCATTGGCACCCTATGATCATTTAGTAATATTGGGAGATTTTAATGTGATTTTTTTAGATGTAAATAATGTTAAACCTTCTTTTCCTGCAAAAGAGCTTCAAAAGTTTGCTTTTTAAAATCTAAATAATATTTTTTTTTTTTAGTTGCTTGCTTATTCTTATTATAGTCAACTTTTGCCTCATCTCTTAGCTTCATCATTAATTTAATATTATCTGTTATCCATGGGGTGGGATGGTCTCTAAACACCTTACTTTTTATAGGTGCATGTAAGTCAAACAATTGGTTCACAAAGAAATTAAAATGTTCTACCATGCTATCCACATCTGGCTGTGAACTTACTTCATCCCATGGTAATGATTTCAAATCCATTTCAAAATATTCTACCAAAATATCCTTTAATGGTCGAAACACAACAAGCCTAGGTTTATTCTTTACCTTCTTAACCACAGTCTCACACACAATGAACGAGTGATGTCCTAGTTCACTGCTATGATTGACCAATACATTTTGTACTCCCACATCTGTACAGATCACATCTATGAGAGTGCTGCTATCTCCTATGAAATGAGTGGGTGACTGTACTACCTGGTTCAGATTTGTGTAATTTAAAAATTCGTTCATATCTTTAGTTTTAACATTATTTACATCTAAAAAATTCACATTAAAATCTCCCAATATTACTAAATGATCATAGGGTGCCAATGCACTTATACTGTCAGTCACTCCGTCCAAAAACCTAGACAGTTCAAACCAGGTAGGTCTATATGCAGTACCTATCAACAACTTTTTACCATTAATAGTTAGATTTAACCACATCTGTTCTACATCGGACTGGTCTGAGTGCGGCCGAACGCGAGCCCTTAATCCTGTTCTAATGTAAAAAGCTACGCCCCCACCTCGCCCTCCACGTATAGTCGCAGGGCGTGGTACGTGCTTTAGCCTATATCCTGGAACCCTAGGCGCGCGGCCGTCCTCCCCAGGTCTTAGCCACGTCTCGTTGATTGCCATTATATCCACTGAGTGTCGCGACATGGCTATTAGAAACTCATCCTGATTAGTTGCCAGTGAGCCCGCATTGAACAAACCAAACTTTAAATGTTTTGACTTGGTCATATTATGTAAATATTGTATAGTATAATATATAGTGTGAAGTACTGTGTAGTAAAATGTATTATGTTACTCAAAACGATGCGATATTTTTCCTTAAATGTATATTTAATAAAATGTAGTAAATAAAATGATTTAAAAATCCTTAGCTTGTTACCTAATATATATCTAGTGCTTGTGAATAGAGTAATGTGTAAAGTTACAGGAATAATTAAAAATAATATATTAATAACTTTGTTGTTCGTATTATTATAGTACTCACTTGCATTTTGGCACCTGCCTGTATCATGACAGGTACGACGCACAAACTCGTTAAACCAAAAACTTGTAAATAAACAAAAAAAACAGTAATATAACAGAAAGTGCAGCACCAGACAAAGGTTTATTTATTAATGTCCGTATAAGGTCCAATAAACTGCTGAATATCCTCTGCAGATGTGATCCTGAGAGTGGCGGGCGCCGTTTAACACGGCATCACGTTGGTCACGCCTTGCCAGGCGCACCATGATAGCACGTGGGCGTGGCTCTGTTGACCCGGTAGGGCTTGTCGCCTTAATGTGTCTGCCACCAACTCTCTCTGCGCTCACTATGTCTCGCTCGTCCAATGCCACTCCTAATTTTGTGGCAATTAGCTGGAAGAGATGAGTGAGGTTTTCTGCTTGAGCCTCAGGCACGTTTGCCACGACCAGGTCGTTTGACATCAGCTCCTGATCCCTATCATTCAATTCCCGCTTGAGCTGTTTAACCTCATTCTCCATCCCACCTGCAGCTGTTGACGGAACGCTACCTTCTTCGTGAAGTTTTTCCAATGCCTCCAGTCTGGCCTCCATCACGTACATACGAGAGTAACACGAGTCATTGGATGCCTTCAACCCTGCTACATCTCTGCGTAGTTCTAGTACCTCAAACCTTAAGGTACGCAACTCCTCCACTACCATTTTTAATGCGGAGCCTACGTCCTGCGGGATCTCAGGAATCACTTGCACTATGTCTGCGCTCTCCATACCAGTCGTTACAGGCGATATCGAGGTACCTGCAGACAGCGGCGTTAGCGACGCCGCAGTTGACAGTGGTGTCGTCTTTTGCCCCGAACCAGTTACACCTGTAGGCGTCATCAGCGCTGATGGCATGGCAACAGACGCTGACTCTTCACTCTGCTGTTCGGCCCCCAAACCACGTACTGGTGTATCAGCTTTGGTGTCCCTGCGGACATTTCGCTTGCACTCAGGGCACTGCCCGATTGTGGTTGTGGGCCCTTTTGCAGGGAGACCGACGCACGTTCGGTGATAGGCGATGTCACATTTTATGCACCTAGTCGAATCTGCTGCCGACACAAACTTGCCGCAACCTCCGCACTTTGCCGGCATTCTAGTAAGTTATTGTTTACCTTCACTGGTGCTTTGATTACGGTCACCTGTTTTTGACAGATAACTGTTTAGAACTTTTCTAAAAGATATGTGGGTAATTAAATATGTCTTCGAGATTGGTTTTTATGTTTACACATAAATTATGCACTTTCGGAGTAATTAAGAGCTTTCACTTCTATATATGTTAATTATCACGTTATATACACTTTATTAAATACTTTTGGAACACTCTATCAACGTCTTTTTATTTTTCCGCGCAAATATCAGACAGCGATATCCCACCAGTAGAAACGTCAAAACGTCACACCCATTCGTCAACATATTGACAAAATGCTCAACTCAGCTTATCGGGCTCTTGCTGCGTTCTTCCAAAGATTTCAAAAAATCTTCTACTACATTTCTGTTATATAATAACTATGTAAGAAGTCAGCTGGAATACTGTAGCACGGTCTGGAATCCAACATACCAGGTTCACATAAATCGAATACAACGTGTTGTTTTGCATCCTCGTCAAAGAACAATGCCCACATATTAGAACAACCGTGGCCTACAGTGAACACTGATAAATAGTTTATGGAATTATAGTTTAAGTTGTTCATAACACCTTCTAGTACATACCAGTTAAGAAAATAAGTCGCCATTTGGAAATAAAACAGTTTTTATTTTTTCAAAACATTCATTTTTTCACAGTCACAAACTCATTCTACACAATTTCAACCACTTTTGAATAGAAAGCATATGATTTGAACACAATAATTTTAATTTCAATGTTATTTACTCATTTTAACCTTATGAATAATAGGAATCTTCTTTAAGTGTAAACCACAGAACATATATACCCCAGGGGAAGAATAACGACTCCGTATTAATTTTATGAGGAAAATTTTCCTTACCAACCAGCGCCATCTATGTTTTGCCCACGAAAACATTGCAGTAGAATTCAGGGCGGGAATTTCAAAGTACCACTGTACTATACAGATTCCTTGTACCTATTGCATTTTATGCACAAGTACAGTGCGCTTCTCGATAGTTGCTTTCGAGATGGCAATTATTGCTCAGCAGTAATTGACATCTGAACAAAATTACTATCGAGAAACACAATGTACTTGTGCATAAAATGTTAAAAAATAATATCTAAGGAGCAGTTTAGTAAAACAAACGTTTTTATTTAAATTCTTTATTAATTTATGCTAATATGACTCATTTTCATGAACATATGTGTCATTTGGGACAAAACAAGTTCACAAATCACAATTATGTTTAGGTACTAATAGTTCAACTAAGAACGAGAGTTGCTGACATCATACACCTCTTATTAACACTAGCAAGCTTTAAAAAAAAACTATTACCATACGAAAATAACTATAGGAAGATCATAAAGTTAATATACACTATTTAAAAAATGCACAAAGTATTTTATTGATAAACATAAGTGATAATTGACACATGGAGATTATTGGTACTCTCTTTCTTAATTGAAGCGGGTTCTCTAAAACACAAATATAACATAATATTCTAAAAAACATAAAATGAAAATACAGAAAGCATCTTTCACTATAATATCGAGTATGGATTGGACAGGTCTATTTCACATCAAAAACTATACAAAATCAAGAAATTGTACACTGTATAAATGCATCATATTATTTTATACACATATCTTCAGTTATATGAAATAATAATGTAATAAAAGAAACGGTTAGGAAGATAGATAGGTACTTATTTCATTAGTTGAAGGGATACAGATCTAACAATTTAGCTTCACTATCGTCCGATAGTAAAACAAGGTGTAAAATAAAAAATAAATCATTATCAGCCTATTATCTTCCTACTGCTGAGAGGAGGCATGAGTGAGCGTGACCCACGCCTCCCCTCTCAGTTAGAGATGGTCTGTAAACCAACAAGCGGGCCCATTGCCGGTAAATCTGCACTAAAATGTGAACATAACCAATTCATATTATAATCACTTATTGTCTTGACTTACCACCTGACGAATAAATAAATGCATAATGGTTCCTTTTTAACCGACTTCTAAAAAAGGAGGAGGTTCTCAATTCGGATGTTTGTATTATGTTTGTTCGCGCATAACTCCGTCGCTTGTCAATCGATTTGAAAAAATTGTTGGAAAGGGTATACTTCCCAAATGGTCCCATGTAAATTTTATCAAAATCGACCAAGCGGTTTTCGAAAAATCAACAAAAATTTTAAAAAAATATCTACATTGTCTACATTGACGACCTCTTAGTTTACTCTGTAAAGGAGCAGTACGTTTTTTTTTACACCAATGTGATTGGTTCGTTTAGGTGGGGGGAGGGGAGGGGATGTAGGTAGGTACCACTAAAAAGTGAAAAATAAAAAACTTTTTACAAAAAAATATAACCGACTTCTACACAAAAAATCAAAAAAGTGCAAAATAATTTTAATTTCGGAAGTCGGTGTTCAAAAAACGAAAAAGCAACCACAAACACCGAGTTCCGAAAATTATTTTGCACTTTTTTGATTTTTTGTGTAGAAGTCGGTTATATTTTTTTGTAAAAAGTTTTTATGACGTAGAAATCCACTAAGATTTTTGGAAATTCACACGCATTCATCACAGTCTTGTAAAGGATTAAGGAAGGATGGACCAGCAACAGGTTCAAATATGGCAGGTTGATCGGGCAGATTAGAAATTGTTGTATCCTGAAAATAAAAGTTAAACTTATTTTAAATTCAAATCCTTCTAATCCTACTTCCTACTAATACATATTACAAACATTGAGTTTGTTTGGATGTATGGATGTTTGTTACTCTTTCATGCAAAAACCACTGGAATTGGAATTTTGCAGAGTCAAGTCGGCCCCGGCGAAGAGGGGAGGGAAGAGGGCTGGAGGGGGAGTGGCTAAGGCTGCTGCGCCAGTGGCGCCGCGGCCGCGCCCACCCCCGACCTCGAACCCTCCTGCGGCCGAGGCCGGGTGGCAGGTTGCTGGAGAAAAGCGGAAGGCCAAAGAGGCGGCCAAGAAGAAGGCCAAGAGGCAGCGGCGGAAGGCCAACGCCATCGCGGCGAGGCTTCGCGCCCTGAAGTCCGCGGCTGTGGTTTTAACACTGCAGCCGGAAGCGGAACAGAGGGGCGTGACATATCTCGCCGTATTGAAGCGGGCGAAGGAGGCGGTGAGCCTCCAAGAGCTGGGCATCAGCAAGGGCATCGGGGTCAGGAGGACCTTGACCGGTGCCCGGAAGCTCGAGCTCGCCGGAGCGGAGAGTGGCCCGTTCGCGGACGCCCTGGCCGAAAGGCTGAGGGCGGTCTTACCCGCGGACGAGGTCCGGGTGTCCGGGCCGACTGGGCGCATCGACATGCGCATAGTGGGCCTGGATTACTCCGAGACGGAGGAGGAAGTTGTGGCCACCGTCGCCAGGACTGGGGGGTGCTCTGCCGAGCTCGTCAAGGCGGGCACCCTCCGGCCTGACAACACGGGCATGCAAACCCTTGTGGTGAGCTGCCCCGTGACGGCGGCCAGAACTGTGTTGGAGGGCCGAAGGCTCTTGGTGGGATGGGTGTCTACGCGGGTAAAACTGCTGGAACCCAGACCTCTGAGGTGCTACCGCTGCCGTGCGGGTAACCACACGGGAGCTATGTGCCCCTCGGAGGTCGACCGCAGCGGACTCTGTTTCCGCTGTGGTCAGCCCGGTCATCGGGCCGGCTCGTGCGAGGCCACGCCGCACTACAGTGCATGTGCGGCTGTTGGCAAGCCGGCCGAGCACTGGGCTGGGGGAAGGGCCTGCGCGCCATCCGCCCCGACCGGGGGCAAGAGGTCCGCCGCCGCCGCGGCTTCCGTCGCCGCTTCTGCCGCTTCTGTTGCGGGTGCTGCGACTCCCAACGCTCGAGAGGGTGCTGAGATGGAGTGCCAGTAATGGTCCCATTTCGGCCTCCTCCAGAGACAAGTCGGCTGCTGTGCTGTTGCGCAGTGGCTGATGCCTGGGGACGGTGAGCGTGGGTGGCTCGCCGTCCGATACCAGGTTGAGTCGACGACGCGTTGTATTCCACGCGCGCCGCAAGGAGCCGTCAGCACCGAGGATGGGGCCCCATAGGGTCGGTGCCTGCTAGGTTTGCGGAATTTGTTCGAAAGAGTTACCGCGGCCCTGGAACGCATAGGGCACAAGAAGGATCACGGGTGGGTTTTAGTCAGTAAAAGTCTGACACTCCCTACCGCTCCACCCAGGGCGGGAGGGGTCATTTGATGATTTCCCATCCAAAAAAAAAAAAAAAAGGCCTGAATACTACTACGAGAATCTGAAAAAACTACTGACCTTGTTATTTGATGGGATTTAATGTAGTGTACGGCTTCCAAAATACCAATACACTCTCCTGTAAACACTGATGTTTCTGGTGGGCATTGGAAAAGTAAAGCAATTTTGGAATTTTGGAAGTAGACTGACACACCAGTACAATCTGTTTCAGTTAATTTTGAGGCATCAGTGAAAAATAAATTCCATCCTTCCCAATAACGCTTGACAGCCGATTTAAAATCGTCTCCAGCGCTTTGGGAATTCTTTGATATGCCAAGTCCCAAAATGGCTTTTGGTTCGAAATTAATCCTTTCATATGCGGCAGAGAAGACCGGGAGAGTAGGGAATTGACAAATAGGCGAGGAGAGTTGTTTAAGTTCTCTGTACCTATTTATAATAATAATAATAAATCTTTATTTCAGGCAAAAGTCCATACCTGATACACTTATGGTTTCAAAATGTGCGCACGAATAAAAGCTTTTAAAATACTTGAGTCCTGCTTATCACCAATGACCTGTAGAATGCCGTTACTGCTACTCCTGACTCTGCTTAGTAGCGATACGAGCCGCTTGCGCAAGATGGCATGGAACCCATCTACCCTAGCCTCTGCAAACATACCAGAGGCACTACAAAAGCGGGGTAGCCCTAACAGCATCCTAAATCCATTGTTATATTGGACACGTAGGGCACCGAGCGACCTCAGCGAATACCTGAACCACAGGCTGCACGTGTAGAAAGTCTGACAGTAGGTTCTAAATAGTGTGGCCTTAACTTGGTCACTACAACGCGCAAACCTGCATATTACTTCTGACCGCCAATGCCCTACGTTCCCTTTCGATGTCAACTTGGTCATCAAGGCCCTCGGTAACGTAGTGACCTAGGTATTTGAACTGTGGTACCCGCTTAAGCTCAGTACCATTCAGCTAAATCGCTGGTACATAAGATGGGCATTTACCGGAAGCCTTGAAAACCATGTACTCGCTCTTCTTACAATTATATTTCAAGCCATGGTTATGGCTGTATTTCTCACAAATGGCTAGCAACTGCCTCATTGCGCTTACAGTTGGGGTCAGCAGCACCATGTCGTCAGCGTAACTAAAGTTGTTCATACATACGTTGTCGATCCAGCAACCTACTCTAGTGCTGCTGAGCCCAACTATAAGCTCATTCACGTACAAGCATCAACCGCAACCGCACGCCCGCGCGTACCGCATTTATCAACCGTGGGACTGATTTATGGTTCCAATAGGAAGAGCTAGTAAAGGATAGGTCAATTTGTTCTAAAATTGGGAGTAAGGGATGGGATGAAAGGGAAAACACTTTTGGGAGGAAGCGATCTGCCAAATATTGTCTCCTAAGGTGTAGCAGCGGTTCTGCACATTCCACTTGCAGTGCATTAATGGGAGAGGATTTCTTGGCTCCATTGATTATTCTTAGACATTTGGCTTGAACACTGTCTAGTTTCTTAAGCGCTTCTTTGTTGCAGGGCTCAAGAAGGAAGCTGCAGTAATCTATAGCACTTCTAGTCAGCGCATTATATACTAATTTGAGGGTGTAGGGGTGACGCTGTGCTATTGCGCAGTGGCTGATGCCTGGGGATGGTGAGCGTGGGTGGCTCGCCGTCCGATATCAAGCTGAGTCGACGACGCGTTGTGTTCCACGCGCGTCTCAAGAGCCGTCAGCACCAGGGACGGGGCCCCATAGGGTCGGTGCCTGCTAGGGTTGCGGAATTTGTTCGAAAGAGTTACCGCGGCCCTGGAACGTAAAGGGCACAAGAGGAACACGGGTGGGTTTTAGTCAGTAAGAGTCTGACACTCCCTACCGCTCCACCCAGAGCGGGAGGGGTCATTTGATGATTTCTCATCCAAAAAAAAAAAAAGGGTGTAGGGGTGAGCTCCCCACCACACTCCAGCCAAGGCCTTAAGGACCGACACAGAGCGTTCACAGTTTTGGACCGTTTTGTTAATGTGATCGACCCCAGACAATCTTGAATCCAGAGTTACTCCCAGGAACCTAGCCTTATCTTGGACGGGGATGGATTGTCCGTCAATATTAATATCTATTGAGGGTACAGAACGCCTGCGTGTAAAAATGACAGCTGTACTCTTTGGCGCACTTAAAGACAAACCATTGTCAAGTAGCCATTGGTTTAATGAAGCCAGAGAGACATTCATCGAGAGAGCGGCATCCTGAATGGAACTGCCACAGACCATTAATGCAATATCATCAGCATACTGAAGGATTTTGCTGTCAAAATTAAGGGAAGAGGGCAGGTTGGCTGTATAGATGTTATACAACGGGGGACTAAGAACAGATCCTTGGCAGTGGCGTGCAGTGTTTCGAGTTAGGGTAGGCCAGAGAAAATGTCCAAATAAATTTTAAAAAATAACCACATTATTCAGGGTTGATTTTTAATGAAATGAGTTTTTTTTATTTTATTTTTTTTAATAGCCTATTAAAAAAAAACTCACATTTCAACCCTGAATAATGTGGTTATTTTTTAAAATTTATTTGGACATTTTCTCTGGCCTACCCTAACTCGAACCACTGCACGCCACTGATCCTTGGGGTAATCCTTTCCAGACCGATCTTTGTTCAGAGTCAGCCCCAGGTATTCGCAATAGAATACTACGATCGGTAAGAATGCTACCAATGATGCGACAAATCCTAGCCGGGACTCTCAGCTCGTGCAGCTTTTGCCTGAGATTAGGGAGGAGGACCGAATCATAGGCAGCTGATATATCCAGAAAAACAGCAACCACAGAGTCATTTCTGCTAAGGGCCAGCCTAAAATGGGAATCACAACTTGAACGTTCCATTCTGTGGGAATATGGCCAGAAGTAAAACAGAAATTAGCTAAATCCAGGTAATATTATATATAAAAACAGTTAATAATTGTGAGTTTTTGGTTCGGCTTTACAAATAAAAGAATACGGGAATCCATCCACACCCGGGGCGGAGTCCTTAACCTGGGATATAACAGTTTTTAATTCTTCCAAGCTGAATGACATGTTCATTGGGTCGTCAGTGTTGTCTGCATCATAGATGTCAACACTGGTTTCCTCAATACTTGGAACATAGGCTGGGGCGATTTTGGAGAAAAACTGATATCCCAATTCTTTCGTAAGACTGTTAGAGGGGGAGGCAGGTGCTAAACTACTCCTAAAACGTTTCACCTTTCGCCACACCACCGACACCGGGGTGAATGGACTCAGTGAACTACAGTATTTTGACGAACCTTCGCGTTTTTTCCTCTTTAAAAATTTCCTGGACTCAGCTAGAATCCGCTTGAAGGCGATGAGATTATACAGGTTCATATTGCAGTTGAATGCCTAAAACAATAATTTCTCTCAAGTTGACTTATTTAATTGTACAAAACCCAGTTTTAAAGCTGAGGTTAAAATATCATTCTGAAAGAGGAATAGCAAGCTGCACAAACTACGACTACGCTCTATTCATCATCATCTTTAAGAATTCAATATGATGAATTGTTAATTACAAATTTTGATATGTAATTAGCAGATTTTGATATGTCTTTAAAATTACTAACCACCTATTGAAGTCCGTTCGCATAGTTTATACACATTATAATAATAATAATAAATTTTTATTTCAGAATCCGATTCCATATATTTGTTAGTGACAATGTTCTTAGACTAATGTTAGAAAAACAAAAAATAAAATTAAAATTAAATGAAATTAATTGTCAGGCGCTAGGTCTCATGTGCAGGCTTATCCAATGCGCCATTAGTGCAGAGTCCCACCGGCCAGCGCACACGGTCAGGATTATGTTGTTGGAGGATTATGTTAAACAGGGAAACCTATTATTAGCCATACAAAAATGATTTATATTTTCTGTAATATTTTATAAGTATCGCTATTGGTTTTCTGAATAAAGTAAAATAAATAAGTAAAATAAAATAAAATGCCACTTCAGCATCATTCCTGGCCCTGACCATGTTAGTGCATTCCCTATCCCACCATGGGGGGGAAGGGAGTCTACCGGAATGGGGTTTTTTGGAGGGGAAGCAGTCGTCTGCTGTGGAGGAAATGGTGGAAGAAAAGGATGAAAAGCAGACTTGGGCATTTTCCCTGCTAACTTCTGGGAGGGCAGATACTCGGAGGTCCAGAATTTTAGAGTACAAGTCCCAATCTGCTGAATTTAGTTGGAATTTTAACAGAGCGAGTTTTTAATGGGTATATTTTTGGAAGGAAATTCGATTATGATGGGATAATGATCACTTCCATAGGTCATATCCAAGCGATGCCAAATGAGGAGACTAGCTATATTGGATGAGCAGAATGTTAAATCTACGCAACTATTGCTCTGCCCAGGTGTAGGTCTGCGTGTAGGACTACCATCGTTGATGATGCAGAGGTTGAGATCATCCAATATATCAAGCAAGCCTATGCCAAAGTTATCACAAGCATCCGACCCCCAACGATAATGGTGACAATTGAAATCGCCCATGACAATTATTGGACCGGTAACACTACAATTTCTAATCATTGCAAGGTATTCAATTTGTGGGTGCGCAATATAGAAAGAAAAAATATTTATATCCTCAGCCTTAACAGCTACGACATTTATGGTGTCACCAACAGAGGTTAGAGGAATCTGGGAGAATGATACCTTGCTATTGATGAGCAAGGCGCATCCTCCGTATCCATCAGATCTATCATGACGAACACTGCCAAGAAACGGCAACCTGAAATTACTTCCAGGCAGAAGCCACGTCTCAGCAATGCCGCAGATTGATGGTTTTTTGTTAATTAAAAAAGTAAGGTCAGATTTTCTGGGAGTAATACTTCTCACGTTCCACTGTAGGAATGTCAGGGGAGGGAACATTGTTTATATAATTTAATATTGAGGTCAGTTCTGATGCAACGGGTCAGGTATTGATTGGGACGGACTGGAGAGTACAGACATTAGCATATTTGTAATTAATTCTAAGATATTTTTCGAGTTATCCTTCCTATACATTATTGGCTCCCCTGATTCCGTTGGAAGAGCACAGCCGTTTCTGGATGGGGAGAATGAGTAGTTTTGGGTAAGTTCACGGTGGACCTGCATATTATAACCAGGCGAAAGGGGGAGGCGAGGTTTAGGCTTTAGAAAAACCGTTTTCCGGTATGAACTATGGGTTGCAGGAATGGGACTTGTTGATTGGGATTGGGGTTTTTGAATTGTGCTGCGGGAGGAAGATTTGGAGACTTCAGCGTAAGATCTAGAAACAGGTGGGAAAATCCGACTTGCCTCCGCATATGAGACTGATTTCTCCGCCATCAGAGCTTTGATGCTTCGCTGTCGGCCCATTTCTGGCCGGCCGGTTTCGGCCGGTTTATGAAGCACAGTAGTTATTACTTCATTTATTGCTGGCAATATTAACTCTTCTCCGATGTTATGTGGTTTGCCTTTTTGAGCAATTAACAAAGAGATATTGTACGAAGCTCGAAGTCCGTCGTCATCTTGCTTAGCAGCCGCCGAAAATAGTTTTGCTACACTTGGCTGAGTATTATGCTTCTTCTCTAAGTCTTGAAAATATGCTACATTCTTGTCTTTCTTATCTGGGTGCATTTTATTCAAATGATCTTGCAGTCTTGAAGGCTTCATTGCTTCATTCGAAAATGTTTTTAGACATAGAAGACATAAAGGCGACGATGGGTTTGTGGGATTTTCAATGAATCCGAATTTAATATATTCCGCACAGTATTGCCGTCTCTTCTTTTTTACTTCCGACATTGTTTTGCTTTGAGAAATACGTTCAACTTCGCGAGTAGTGTAGAGGAGGCGTAAGTACTGCTCATCTATTGCGCGCGAAACCACAAATGAAAATATTTTTTTTTTTTTTTTGAAAGGACTACTCGCAGTTCAGCACATTAAGGCTGGTTACTGCTCAACCGGGCAATTAAAATAAAATAAATATTGCATTGTTTATATAGGAATGCTAGCAGCACGCACCGACAGGAATAAGACAAACATGCATAAACTCGTTTATCTCATTCGACGCTCAATCGTACTCAACAAGTCCGAACAAGTTTCAATGAACCAGCCGACTGATACAGGAATGCACAATTCGGGTTATTTAACAAAAACTTGTTAAAACATGATAGATATCTACGAGTACTAATAACTATTAAAATGCGAAAGTGTGTCCGTTGCCTTTTTATTTGTTTGTTTGTGTCTACTTTCATTACGAAACGGAGCGACCGATTGACATTGACATGATTTTAATTTTTTCTATATTCAATAAAATAGGACAGATACATGAACTACGCGGAGAGAAATATAGAACCGAGTTTGAGCAATCTTTTAATTCATATTAGTTGATGTTCACAAGTTGTTGTTGAGAATCGAGAGCTCATGCAGTCGTTGTCTAAGAGGCCTCCTAGCTAAATAAAATTACAAATCACCCCTCAGGCCTCTACACAACGCCCCCATTTTCTTTCTGGGTCTCTTATCTTTCTATAGAGACTATATTGAAGACCAAAAGGCTTGGGATTGAGATGCTTCAACGATGTACATGGCCTAATATTACGTTTATCTATTGATACTTTTCTCAATTTTAGACTTTGACATTTTATATTCTCCTGCTTATGCAATTTTGACATGAATGTTGACTTTGAAAATGAAAACAATATATCTAGTTTTAATTTCCGCGAATATTAGTGGGTTGCAGGTATGCACCTCCCTCCCGCCCGCTATATTATGCACATGCAAGATTACTGGGCAAATGCAAGGATTTTAAGCACATGCAGGAAGGCAATGCAAAACCCAACACCATTACCGACACGTGTTTCGCCTCTCCACGAGGCATCCTCAGGGGACGTGTTGACTCGCTGACCGTTGAGTTGCGACTGAGAAATTAGTACAAGGCACACCACCGCCACACACACACACACACACACACTGCCACCGTTGGTTATTTGTGTACAACTACCCACAAACATACGCAGTAAAGGGGAAGAAACTAAATTCGTCTGGTCATTCAACAGTGCAAAATTATTATTATTACTATGTTTCAAAATCTCTAATTGTTCCAAAACACACAGCCGGAAACCATTATCACAAACATGTTGTATATTAAAACTATTGTTGTCGCGCAAAGAATGGCCGGTATCAATTAAATGTTTCGCGAAATTCGATTCATTTCCTCTCAGACACATTTCCTCTTCCAAATATAACAGAGATATTAGATTCATTGTCAGGTTAAATATATTTCAGTCACTTAGATTTATTTTCCGGTTATTATCAACAGGAATTAGAACCAGATTCCAGAAAATATACAGCTTTTAATTCTGGACAATACCAAATGACACGTATGCCAATGGGACTAAAGACGAGACCAAGTGCATTTAGTAGAATGATAACTTTGGCAATGTCTGGTCTAACATAATGAAAAATGTTTTGTCTATTTAAATAAAAAAAAATAAAAAAACTTTTTATTTCAGACTTCACAACGTCCATAGAATGTTAGTATAGTAAAACTTATGAAACTAGTGTTAGTAGTAAAAAAAACATCAATTAAATTACTTTCTAATGTGGGTGTTAACCCAGTGCTGGACGTAACGCGTGTCCAGTCTATCCGCAATAACAGCCAGGATGCTGTTAGTGCTGGCGCGCAACCTGCCGAGTGCCGCGGCGCATCGCTTGCGAAGCACGGCGTGGAAGCCGTCAACGTGTGCGTCTGCAAACATGCCCGATGCACTGCACCAGCGCGGCAGCCCCAACAGCGCCCGGAGTGCATTGTTATATTGGACGCGCAGGGCGCTGAATGATCTTTGCGTATAATGAGCCCACAGGCAGCACGTGTATAGTGATGAGCAATGCGCTCTGAACAATGTTATCTTCACTTGAGCATTACAACGTCTAAACCTGTGGGCTATCATGTTCGCTCTGATCGACAGAGCCCTACGCTCCCTGCCCATGTCCTCATCGTCGTTTAAGAGATCAGTAACTATGTGCCCAAGATACTTAAAACAGGTCACCACTTTCATGGGTGTTCCATTCAAAGTCACGGGAGGAACTTGACCCGGTGACTTGTTACCTGCCTTAAATACCATGAGCTCACTTTTTGCGACATTGTATTTGAGGCAATGACTAGCCGCGTACGTCTCACATATACTAACTAATTTTCTTAGCCCACCGATCGTAGGGCTCAACAGCACCATGTCGTCTGCATAACTCAGATTATTTACACATATATTATCTATGTGACAGCCGACATGCATGCTGCTGAGCTCAGCGATAAGCGCATTTATGTAAAGATTAAATAACACTGGGAATGACAATCCACCCTGTCTCACTCCACATTGTAGTGTATATGGATCAGATAAGATGCCAGCCCATTTTACATAATTGACCTGACTCTGATACCAAAACTTCAGGATACCAATTGTCTCACTAGGTATGTTACGGCCCCGGCATTATCACCGGACGCCCGCGGGACTTTCTGTTGCCGTGCGGGGACTTCATTCGTGCCATGCCAGCCCGAATCCCTGCGCCGCGCTGCCCGAGCGCCCCACCAGTCGTTGCTTGCCTGTGCGGCGAAGCGGGTCCACGCACGTCGCACGCGCCAGCAGCGGTCTCACAGCACGGCCATGTTGATTTGATATTTTTGTACAAAAATATACGCATAATTGGAGCATCGCAGAATATTATTTCAGACCACAGACCCAGATAACACAGCGCTAACAGTGGTCCTTCAACCGTCTTCAAGAACCAGAAGAAAGAAAACAGAAAATTAAGCAGCGTCGAAGCCGCGCCATCTTGTGGAACACCACGCGGCGCGCGGCGAAGCGAACAAAAGAAAGGGACTGGTATTGAGTGAGTTCGTTCCAATCCTTGCTATTTTCCTTTCTTTCAATTTCCAGACTCTCTATTTGTGCTTGGTGGGTTGTGCTTTTCGTGTTTTTTGGGTGCTTTACCGACTTCACTGCCGGTACCGAGGTACTTAACGCTAAACGCACGTGGTCATAAAAATGTCTGAAGCACGTTATAAGCAACTTATAGCAGCACGTGGCAGCCTAAAAGCCAAGCTTACCCATTTTGCAACCCATTTAAAAGCTATAACTTCAGAACCAAAATCAACTTTATCAGAAATACAGTTAACAGAGCTTGAATGCCGCTTGTCTAAACTTGATGCTACCTCCGCTCAATTTGATATTATCCAAACAGAGATCGAGTCGCTAGCCGGTGAAGAGCACGATGAGTACGAGCAGCGCGAGCAATTTGATAATCGCCTGTACTCGCTGCTCGCTGAAGCCACCGCGCTGGTAAAGGCAGCGCGGACACGGGCGGCGCGTGACGGGCTCGAGGAGGGCAAGCACGACGCCAGTGACGGCGTGCATCAAGGTTTCGTGAGGCTACCTAAAATCAACCTGCCTCAATTCGACGACAACTTTCAGGACTGGCTGGCATTTAAAGATACGTATATATCACTCATACACACCAACAAAGCAGTAAACCAAATCAATAAATTTCATTATCTTCGTGCAGCTCTTAAAGGCAGCGCAGCCTCAGTTATACAAAGCATAGACTGCACGTCAGAAAACTACAACATAGCATGGAATTTGCTCACCAGTAGATTTGACAATGAACGCTTGTTAATCAGTAACCATATGAATGCTCTTTTTGATTGCGAACAAGCACAGAAAGAATCCAGTGCGTTTCTAAGAAACATAATTGACTCAACTAATAAAAATCTGTCTGCACTTTCCTCTCTTGGCTTACCCACTAACAACTGGGATGATGTAGTCATTCATTTTATGGTTAAGAAATTGGATTAAAAAACATTCCGAGAATGGGAAGAACATCGCAGTTCCATCAAAGGTCGTCCTACACTTGAGCAATTTCTAAAATTTTTAACAAACAGAGCAGACTTGCTGGATACTATACAGCAAGAAACATTAAATAAAAACAGTAAACAGAATATTCAAAAGTCAGATATTAAAACTAAAACTTCATTACCCTCTAATTATTCAAATGATTCATCTACAGTTACATGTCCTATGTGTAAAAAGAATCATGAGCTCTTCAGCTGTCAGGATTTCAGAAACTTGGATGTTATCACCCGCAATCAGAAAATCTCACATTTTAAAGTTTGCAAAAATTGTTTGCGCTCAGGTCACACAGAAAAGTATTGCAAATTATCACATTGCAAATACTGTACCAACAGACACAACACACTTTTACATATGAACAAAGAGACAGAAACATCAGTTCCTGTCGCTTTATCAGCAGAGATTCAGACTGACAAAACTTGCATCCTGCTTTCCACAGCGCTAGTGAAGGTGGCAGACTCCACGGGAAGACTTTGCACAGCTCGTGTCTTTCTAGACAACGGCAGCACTTCCCACTTCATCACGCAGCGCTTCAGTGAGAAACTAGGTCTTATTGCATACAGCACAGGCTCCATGGTATCAGGTATGGGAGTCATACATACACATCGTGACCGCACTGCGGCGCACGGACGACTGGCGCACATGCCGCGCCGCCACAGTGACTTACATACATCGCGGCCCAGGCGGCCTACGCATATTTTGGTTCAACGTTGCGTGGCCGCGACCGAGCCTCACCGACTCCGGCGCACCACTGAGGCTCCGCGCGAACGCCCGAGCGGCGGCGCGAGCCATCGAGAAACGGCATAACATCATTACGTAGATGAGGGAGCGAGACGGAGAGTTATTGTTATCCTGGTTCAACTTGTGAATATATATCAGCCGCTCGGCAAATAAAGGACATTAAGATTCGAACAGCTGTTTCATTTTCCAAAAACCCTCTTGGTACAAGCCTCCACAATTGGTGACCCCGACTTCAAAACGGAACATTTTCAACGAGATCTTCCTGTGTGGAGCAAGCTACCATGTCTGAAGAGCAACAAGCCAAGATCCAGACCGAAGTGAATTACGACGTGGGCGCGGTATCCGTGCAGTCGCGGCTGCTACCTTTTTGGAGAGAAATACCCCGTGCATGGTTTATCCAATTTGAAGCTGTGATTGACCCGTTGAAAACCTCAGATGACCAGAAGTTTCGATATTTACTGCAACAGCTGCAAACGGTCGACTTACAACATTTGACCGATATTCTTTACAACCCACCCGCAACTGGAAAATATGAAAAAATAAAACAACGATTACTCGAAGCTTACGATAAATCTGATGTCAAAAACTTCCAAAAACTTATCAGCGGACTAGAGTTAGGAGATTTCCTTAAAAGCCTTCCCAGCTGTTAAGGAAAATGAGAGAACTCGCAAGTGGAATGATTACCGAAGAAGGACTCAAAATCGAATGGTTAAACCACCTACCCGCACAAGTTCGAGTCGTCTTGTCCGTAAACAAGGAATCATCTTTGGACACATTAGCTGCAATGGCAGACAAGATGGTGGAGTACGCAGAGAGTCCCAGCATCGCCGCAGTCACAGCACCAACACCATCATCGTCTACAACATCCGTGCCACAACTGGAAACCCTGGCAAAGCAAGTGGAGAAGCTCACGCTTGAAATCGCGGAACTACGTCGAGGACGAGCACCACACAAACACCATCGCCGTACGTACAACCCACGTTATCGATCCCGTTCACGCTCGCAGTCAACGCAACGTGGACCTGCACCGAAACCTGGAGACCCCAACTGGGAATGTCGTTATCATCACCGTTTCGGAGACAAAGCAAAGCGCTGTGAATCCCCATGCTGTAGAAGAAAGAAGCCGTCGGAAAACTAGAGCTGACACCGACCGTGGCGGACGTCGGTGTCCCGTACACCAGTAATCGCCTTTGTGTACACGACCGTAACACTCACGAACGTTTCCTCGTGGACACAGGCGCTGACATCTCCGTTTTGGCGGCAAATCACAAGAAAAACAAAACTGTAAGCGCCTATAATTTATACGCGGCAAACAACACACCGATTAAGACCTACGGACAGAAAATAATCAAGCTAAATTTTGGATTACGAAGAGACTTTGTATGGTCGTTTGTCGTTGCTGACGTGAAAACCTCAATACTGGGAGCGGATTTTCTCCGTCATTTTAAACTGCTGGTGGACCTGGACAAGAAAAAGTTAGTAGACAAGATTACTGAATTATCTATTGACGCAATAGAGATTACAACAAACACCGAGTCAATACACATAATAAGCAGCAGTCAAGTATACTACGATATTTTGAAACAATATCCTGACGTCCTACGTCCCATGTCGCTGAAACAACCACCGAAACATGAAACTACCCACCATATCGAAACAACCGGTCCCCCAGTCTACGCTCGCCCCCGCCCGCTGCCCCCGGACAAGTATAAGGCAGCCAAGGAAGAGTTTGACCGTATGTTAGAAATGGGAATCTGCAAGCCATCAAAAAGCCCATGGGCCAGCCCTCTTCATATAGTTAAGAAAAAAGACGGTAGACTACGCGTATGTGGCGACTATAGACGTCTAAACGCGGTCACTCAACCAGATCGCTATCCCGTACCTCGCATCCAAGACTTCACGTATCAACTACATAACAAGAAAGTATTCTCGAAACTTGATTTAAAAATGGCGTACTACTGGATACCAATCGCCAAGGAGGACGCACAAAAGACGGCGATCACAACACCTTTTGGAATGTTCGAATTCAATTGCATGACCTTTGGACTTCGCAACGCGAGTCAAACATTCCAGAGATTCATGCACGAGGTGCTGAGAGGCATAGACGGCTGTTTCTGTTTCATTGACGATATACTCGTCTGCGCAGACAACGAAGAAAAACACAAGCAGCTTCTTCATCAGATTTTACAGCGGTTGGACAATTATGGTGTGACACTGAATATAGAAAAATGCGAGTTTGGAAAAGAAACAATAGACTTTCTCGGTTATGAAGTATCGGCGGCCGGCATAAAACCTACAACGGAGCGAGTCAAGGTTATATCTAGCTACCCGAAACCAAAAACTATTCTTGAACTTCGACGTTTCCTGGGCATGATCAACTTCTACCGGGACTGTCTTCCTCGACAAGCTGAACTACAGAACCAACTTAACAAGTACTTGCATAACAGGAAGCGCAATGACAATACGCCGATCGAGTGGACAATGGACGCAGAGCAAGCCTTTGAGAAGTGCCGCCAAAGCATCACAGAGGCAACCATACTCTCACATCCAATTCAAGGAAGTCCCCTCGCCATCATGACAGACGCTTCAGATCACAGCCTTGGTGCTGTCCTCCAACAAAATGTGGACAAAGTTTGGAGACCACTAGCATTTTATTCAAAAGCAATGAGCCCAACACAACGCCGATACAGTGTATACGATCGTGAGTTATTAGCCATCTATACAGCTGTTAAACACTTTCGTCGATTAATAGAGGGTAGTGACGTAGAAATATACACAGACCACAAACCGCTTACTTACGCTCTCACAAGAACAGCGAGTACCTCCGACACACCGAGACGCGACAGACAACTGCATTTCAATTTTGTACGAGCATTAAGTACATTAAGGGAGAACAAAATACAGTCGCCGACGCCTTATCAAGACTCGAAGAGATTACTTGTCCATCAACTATCGATTATAATCAACTAAGCATCGATCAACAACAAGATCAGGAACTCAAGAAACTCAAAAGACAAGAGAATCTAATATTCCAACAAATAACAATACCCGGTTGTAACCGACCAATCACATGCGAGCTTTCAACCACAATACCACGACCGTACATACCCGCAAGACACCGTTACGCAGCCTTCAAAGCGCTACAAGAGTTATCTCACCCGGGCGTACGTAGTACAAGACAACTGATGACAAGAAAATTATTTTGACCATCTATGAATAAAGAAGTAGCACAGTGGACGCGTGCCTGCATAAGCTGCCAGCGAGCGAAAGTGCATCGGCACGTAAATACACCGTTAGTACAGTTCCCGCCGTCGCAACGATTTGAACATATCCACATTGATATAGTTGGCCCGTTACGATTATCTAATGAATATCGTTACTGCGTCACTATCATTGACAGATGCACCAAATGGCCCGAGGCAATACCAGTCCGTGACGTCACAGCCGAGGTCGTCGCGCAAGTACTATACGAAACGTGGATAGTGAGATTCGGTTGCCCGCTACGCATCACGACAGATCAAGGACGTCAGTTCGAGTCTTCATTGTTCAGCGCGCTCATGAAAAAAATGGGAATCAACAGAATTCGAACTACGGCGTACCACCCACAAGCGAATGGACAAGTGGAGCGATGGCACCGGACAATGAAAGCGGCGCTTATGGCTCGCGGGGCAACAACGACATGGACAGAGGAGCGAGGAGGAGCCAACCGTGCTATTAGGTTTACGCACTGCCCTGCGACAAGACAACAACCTCAGCCCAGCTCTAATGACGTATGGAACCACACTTCGCATACCATCTGATTTCTTCGAGCCACAAAACTCAACAATAAACGACGCCGAGCTTGTACGCCGTCTCACTCGCACGATGGCGACACTCACACCCGCTCCACACCGCTCGCAATCAGCTGATAAGCCTTTTGTTTACAAGGACTTAGCAACGTGTACGCATGTCTTCATTCGCAACGATACCACGAAACCACCACTCACACCACCGTACGATGGCCCCTACGAAGTATTGAAGCGCTCGGACAAGTACTACAAAATCCAGTTACCATTACGTACCACAATTGTATCACTGGATCGACTGAAACCAGCCTACATCGTGGACGAAACAAACATGAGTACCCAGACGTCAACAGCGGCGACACACTCTCATACATCGGCAGCTCAACCTGAATCGACCACTATCACTGCACCTGCAAATAAACCCTACATCACGAGAAGCGGAAGGTTGGTCAAGAAAAATGTACGCTTCTCTTGAGGGGGAGTGATATGGGAGTCATACATACACATCGTGACCGCGCTGCGGCGCACGGACGACTGGCGCACATGCCGCGCCGCCACAGTGACTTACATACATCGCGGCCCAGGCGGCCTACGCATATTTTGGTTCAACGTTGCGTGGCCGCGACCGAGCCTCACCGACTCCGGCGCACCACTGAGGCTCCGCGCGAACGCCCGAGCGGCGGCGCGAGCCATCGAGAAACGGCATAACATCATTACGTAGATGAGGGAGCGAGACGGAGAGTTATTGTTATCCTGGTTCAACTTGTGAATATATATCAGCCGCTCGGCAAATAAAGGACATTAAGATTCGAACAGCTGTTTCATTTTCCAAAAACCCTCTTGGTACAAGCCTCCACACAGGTATCAATAATCAATGTTCCTATAGTGCAGAGTCTTGTGACATAACCATACAATCATTCTCAGGCGACTATGTAGCAAAACTTAGTTGTTATGTTTTACCTAGAATAACAAAGTCTTTGCCTTCGTCATTCATAGACATCAAAGACTTGCCTATTCCTTCGGGCATTGTTCTAGCAGATCCCTCTTTTAATGTTCCCTCCACCATAGATATATTGGTTGGGGCAGAAATCTTTTGGGATATTCTAACTTCTAACTTCATTGATTTAGGAAGCCAACGTCCTAAGTTGCAGCAAACTAAATTAGGTTGGTTAGTATCAGACAGAATTAACATAAACAGAAATACAGACATTCAGATAAACAGAAAAACAGACTTTCAGACAAACAGAAACACATATAATCAGAATAACAATCAGAAAAACAAACACACAGAAAAACATAAATGTTATTTCACACAGAATGAAGATTCACAGCTTACTCGGTTCTGGGAGCTGGAATCAGTGTCTTCACAGCACAGTTTATCTCAGGAGGAACGAGCTTGTGAGCAGAGCTTTGCAGAGCATACTCGTCGAGATGATGAAGGTAGGTTTGTAGTATGTATACCATTAAAAGAGCCACCTGAAGTTCTCGGAGACTCCTACTCAATAGCAAAGCAACGTTTTCTTTCCTTAGAACGCAGATTGTCACGTGACCCTAAACTTAAAGAGAAGTATTTACATTTTATGTCTGAGTATCAATCCCTGGGTCACATGACAGAAAATAAACAGCTCATAGAACAAAAGGTTAGTTATTTCTTACCTCATCATGGAGTAATACGTGAGGCGAGTACTACCACTAAGTTAAGAGCCGTCTTCGACACTTCGGCCGTAACAACAACAGGTAAATCATTTAATGATATACAGATGGTTGGACCAGTGGTTCAAGACGACCTGCTGTCCATACTACTCAGATTCAGACAACACAAATTCGTAATCACAGGCGACATAGAAAAAATGTATAGAGCTATATTAGTTACACCATCGCAACGTTCATTACAACAAATTTTGTTCAGATTTAGCCCTTCAGAACCTATAAAAACATATACTCTCAATACAGTCACTTATGGCACGGCATCAGCGCCATACTTAGCCACTAAATGTTTAGTCTCCCTTGCAGAACAAAGCTCGAACCCAGATGCAAAACAAGCTATTACTCGGGATTTCTACGTCGACGATCTCCTTACTGGAGGCGAGACAATCCCAGCAGTAATAGACTTATGTCAGAATATTATAACAACACTAAGTGCTGCTAACTTTAAGCTAAGAAAATGGCAGTCGAATAGTTCAGAAATCTTAAACGCTATTTGCTTTAATTCCGAAACAGAAATAAATAAAAAAACATTAGATTTAAATGAATCTCTACCAAATAAAACGTTAGGCTTACATTGGGACTCAAGAGTAGATAACTTACTGTTTTGTATAAACATTGAGTTGAACAGAAAAATAATCACAAAAAGAGTGATATTGTCATTAATCAGTCAAGTATTTGATCCCTTAGGGCTATTAGGGCCATGTACAGTAGAGGCAAAAATCAGGCCTTTGTCCAGTCACTTTCACATCTAAACTCACTACGCATACCACGTTGGGTTTGTTGTGAAGGTGCTGTTAAATTTGAATTACATGTATTTATAGACGCCTCAGAACGTGCGTATGGTGCATGTGTGTATGTCAGAACAGTTGACACACAAGGAAAAGCCTGTGTCAGACTGCTAGCCTCCAAAAATAAGGTAGCACCTTTGAAGCCAGTAACTATTCCTAGGCTAGAGTTGTGTGGAGCGTTATTGGGTACAAGACTTTGCACTAAAATTCTAAAATCACTTACAATAAAATTTAATCAATGCTACTATTGGACTGATTCCATGATCGTCCTTGGCTGGCTAAACACTTCACCTAGCAGCTTAAAAACCTTTGTACGTAACAGAGTAGGTGAAATTCAAGACACCACTTGTGGTTGCAAATGGAGTTATGTACCTTCTAAAGACAATCCTGCAGACCTAGTTTCTCGCGGAGTAAAGGCTGATGTCATCACTGAGTCAACGCTGTGGTGGCACGGACCTGGCTTTCTTCATCAGACACCTATCAACTTTCCTAAAATACCAGTCACACATACACAGGCATCTCTTCCAGAAATATCACTACACACAGAAGTTACAAACAAATTAAATGATAACAGAATTTTAAAACTTGTTTATAATAAAAGCAATTACAATAAGTTAATCAGAATAGTAGCTTACATCAAAAGATTTATTCAGAATTCTAGACATCCAGGCAACAAAAGCTCAGGAATTTTAACATTAACAGAACTTCAATGTGCAGAAAACATAGTGATAATTATCTCACAATGTGACATGTTCCCTGAGGAATATCACATGATTAAAACAGGTCAGTCTCTGCACAAAAAACACAGATTAAATTCATTATCTCCTTTTATTGATAATAACAACATATTACGCGTCGGTGGACGCCTAACTAATTCAAATTATGAATACAATGTCAAACATCCAATTCTATTAAGTAGCAAGCATCATCTTACACAGATCATCTTTTACAAACAGCACAGAGATTTATTACATGCAGGCCCACAATTGTTACTGTCACACATCAGACAATCTTACTGGCCAGTGGGGGGGAGGAACCTCGCGAGGCGTACCGTACACAGCTGCGTACGTTGCTCCAGATTTAAACCTAAGCCTGTTCAACCTGTAATGGGTAACTTGCCACTTGACAGGACACATTTAGAGTTTCCTTTCCTACACACAGGTATTGATTATGCTGGGCCAGTACTGATATCAGATCGAAAAGGCAGAGGTAGTAGACTCACGAAATCTTATATTTGTGTTTTTGTATGTTTCGCAGTCAAAGCCTCGCACCTCGAGCTCGTCACCGACCTTACCAAAGAAGCATTCATTGCTGCTCTTCATCGGTTCATGAGTCGCCGTGGCAAGCCACAGACCATTTCATCTGACAATGGAACAACCTTTGTCGGAGCTAGTAACGAAATTTATTCATTTTTTAAAACTTATTCTAATGATATTCAGTCAGACATGTCCAGTCAGGGTATAGATTTTAAATTTATTCCACCCTACACTCCACACTTTGGTGGTTTGTGGGAATCAGCAGTCAAGTCGGTCAAGCATCATCTCAGGAGAATACTCTCTCTGACTCACCTCACATATGAGGAGATGTCGACTTGCCTGGCACAAATAGAGGCCATCCTAAACTCCCGGCCCCTTACTCCTTTGTCTACAGACCCTTCAGACCTCACCTGCCTTACGCCATCCCACTTCCTTATTGGACGAACCCTCACAACAGTACCCCATCCTTCAGTCGCAGAAGTTAACATAAACAGACTGCAGCGCTATGAGCGAATAGAGAAACTAAAACAACATTTTTGGATAAGGTTTACTCAAGATTACATTACTCTGCTACAGCACAAGACCAAGTGGCAATCAACAGGTGAAGACCTCAAGCTGGGGTCCCTGGTCCTCATCAGAGATCGGCACCAGCCTCCTCTTCTGTGGCTGCTGGGACGAGTCGTCAAGCTGCATCCTGGACCAGACAGCACAAGCAGAGTGGCAGACATCCGCACCTCCAAGGGTGTCATACAGAGGGCATACAACAATATATGCCCTCTCCCCATAACAGCATCAACTTGAAGCAAGCTTCAACCCCGGGAGCCTGTTACGGCCCCGGCATTATCACCGGACGTCCGCGGGACTTTCTGTTGCCGTGCGGGGACTTCATTCATGCCATGCCAGCCCGAATCCCTGCGCCGCGCTGCCCGAGCGCCCCACCAGTCGTTGCCCGTGCGCCGGAGCGGGTCCACGCACGTCACACGCGCTAGCAGCGGTCTCACAGAAACAGCCATATTTGTACAGAAATTCAGAAATATACGTTTAATTATTGGAGCATCGCAGAATATTATTTCAGACCACAGACCCAGATAACACAGCGCTAACAGGTAAATTGGCTTCCCTAAGCTTATGCCAGAGTTTATCATAATTCACAAGGTCAAAAGCTTTAGAGAGGTCTAAATAACATGCATAAATGGGCGTTTTCCTACTTGTATAGTACTCAACAGTGTGCTTTAGGCTCAGTATAGCACTCTCTGTGGAAAGTCCAGCGCGAAAACCAAACTGAGCGTCGTGTAGGTGGAGAGAGAGGTCGCTACTGTGCGTAAACAAACATCTGTTCCGTGTATTTTAAAAGTTTAAAAATAGTTTGAGTGCCAATCTAGTTTAAAAAAGTGATTAGAATTGTAACAGTTCGGACCCTACAGTGATTAAAGTCGAAGTACACAAGTCTTAACAAAAGTCTATGTGCATTTGGAAATAAAAATACAAAGTGCCAGAAGTAACGAACAAAATTCAAAACAATTTTTATCGGCTCCTCATTAAGCGGGTCTAAATAATCCCCGTGGCCATCAAAACCAGTGTGGCAGATAAAAACCCTAACAAAGGTACGATAACGATTATATAATTAACATATTTAAACTGAATAAACAAATCAAAAGCTGTTTGTCATCCTGCCAATTATTGATATCAGCGTCATCTATCATCTAGTAGGCGAATTAGCTCCAGTCATCGAACGAACCATCGATTGCAGAATTAGATAATTGCACTAGTGCCCGCTAGATGACAGCACCAGTAACAAAAATAAGCAAAATTAACATGGCACAACTATGTGCAGGTTGTACACAAAATCTCTCAACCAGCGAATATCTCACGTGCACATTATGTAATTATAAATATGATCTCGAGTGTGCAAACATCCCCAGAGAACATTTTCAGGGAGCAATGACTGCAGACCAGAAAAAAACATGGAAATGTCAAGATTGCCGCTGCAAAATGCCCAAAATAGGAAATTCAAACACTCCAATACGTCCACAGATTCCTATTCACAATCACCAAATAACGTCACCTAGTGAATTATGTAATGTCACTCTTAGAAATAAGAAAAGAACTACCTACCCTATTAATGATTCAACCACTTTTGATGAACTTAGTATACTAGAAGATACAGTGCACCCAGATAATAAAAAATCTACGGTAAATACTAATACACAGCCTGAATTCTCACTGCAAAGTTTGAGTCAAATGATTATAATTCGTCTGAAGGAAAACAACGAAGCAATCATTTCCGAACTACGTAGCACTATACAAACAGAAATAAACAAAGCTATTGCCAAACTCACAGAAGATCTCGAGCAAAAAACCAACTACCTATCAAAACAAAATGATGAAAGAAAACTAGAATTGGAAAAAGTTGAATCTAAAATAGAAAAACTTATAAAAGAAAATGAAAAACTCAAAAAAGAAATATCAGAAATAAAGTCAGTACCTGTTCCCTCCGTTATTAAATGCACAGAAAGTAATTCTAAGAAGATAGTTCTGTACGGCTTCAAAGAGTACTTAAAAGAATCGGGAGTTGATTTGTATGACAGAATAATTGATATATTCCGAGAAGTTTTGCATGTAGATCTAACGGGCTATGTAGAAAATATGTATAGACTAGGCAGGAAAACTACCAGTACCCGTCCACTGGTAATAGAACTGCTAAGCAAAAGAATGGCAAAGTATTTAATCAAAAATAGTCACTATTTCCAAGGTACAAGAATATCTTTATGTGAATTCCTAGATGAAAATGCGCGTAAACAAAGGCAAATAATGCGGGAAGAAATGATAAAAGCACGAAAGAAAGGCCTATTTTCAGTGATCCGGAACAATCAATTATATGTCGAAGGAGAAATTATAAAAATGAGGAATAAAACATATCAACAAAAAAATGAAACTGATGACACAAACGATAGTATAACAATAACCCAGAATAATAGTAACAGCAACTACCAACACAAGGAAATAATAGGTGACCTTAACATAGAAAACAACTCCTTTCGAAATCACGGGACAACATTTTAACATATTATTCCAAAATATACAAAGTATCTACAATAAACAAGACATACTTGAAGCGTTCATCGAAGAAAACCCAATATATAACGCAATATGTTTAACAGAAACCTGGTTATCAAGCGAAAAACAAACCATGTTACAATTCTGCGGATATAAAATAGCTGCATCATACTGCCGACAAACGCGAGGAGGTGGCGGCGTCTGCATCCTGGTCCAAGATGACATCGATTTTAGAGAGAGAAATGATGTTAGAGATATGTCCATAGAATATATTATTGAACTATGTGCAATTGAATTACCCAAAGAAAATATTTTTTTACTAGCGATATATTGGAATAAAAGAGAGCCAGACATATTTATGAGTCAACTTGAAATTATCTTAAACTATATATACAATAAATATTACAAATTTAATATTGTAATAGGTGGAGATTTTAACATAAATGTTTTAGAGAGCAACAGGAAAACTAGTCAATTCTTAGATCTAATGTCAGAGTTCAAACTTACACAACACATAAAAAAACCCACTCGTATTACTCAAACTACATCTACATGCTTGGATTTGATATTCACAAATTGTAACACAGATAAAATGTTCACAACCGTTGAAGAATTTGGTTTGTCAGATCATAGCGGAACAACAATACAAATCCCTATATCACATATAACCACATCTCAACCTACTTGGTACGCAAAAAAGAGATTATTTAATGATACAAATATATTTAAGTTTAAGTCGTCATTACAAGCTATAGACTGGAATAAAATAATAATAAAAGGCCAAAATATGAATGATAATTATAAAGCATTCAATGATACGCTAACTAATATCCTTAACAAATGCATACCCATACGTAAAATTAAATTAAAATCTAATTTCAAGAAAAAATGGTTAACTAAAGGTATCAAAACCTCCTGCAGAAATAAGAGATTATTAAAAATACTTACACTTAAAACAAATAACCCAATACTATCACAACATTATAAAAAATATGAAAAAGTATTGAAAAAATCAGTAACGACAGCAAAAAAACTACAGTATATTGATAAAATGAAAAAGTCTATTAACAAAGTGAAAACAATGTGGAATATAATAAACGAGCGAACCAATAAAACGATAAAAAAAGACAAATTTAACATAAAACTACAAACATATAACAATAAAACAACCTCGGACCCAAAGCAAGTAGCTAATATATTTAACAACTTTTTTGCATCCATAGGCGAGGGAAGTCTTGTAAGAGCAAACGATGAGTCGAAAAGTACACCAGTGCTTTCACAAACCGAAAACACAATGTTCCTCAGTCCAGCAGATCCTTATGAAATAAATATTATGCTGAAAACACTAAAGAATAAAAAAAGTCACGGCATAGACGAACTTCCACCTTGTCTACTCAGACAATGCGCCGATGAGCTTACACTACCATTTCATAAATTATTGAACCAGTCGTTTGAGGATGGCGTATTCCCTGATCAGCTGAAAATAGCTTTAGTGAAACCTCTACATAAGAAGAATGACAAAACAGAGCCAAGTAATTACCGTCCAATAGCTTTATTGCCTACAGCTTCTAAGATTTTCGAGAAAGCAATGTGCAAACGCGTGTACAATTTCTGCGAAAAATATAAAATATTTGACGATTGCCAAAACGGTTTTAGGAAAAATCGATCAACAGCATTAGCAGTCTATAAATTTATACAAGAAGCCCTAACTATAATAAATAATAAAAAATACGCAGTAGGATTAATGCTTGACATGACTAAAGCCTATGATAAAGTTCAATATGGTATTTTATTAAATAAATTATATAGATTAGGGATCCGCGGTAAAGCACATGAATGGTTCAAATCTTATCTAGACAATAGAGCACAGCTAGTAGAAATAGAATACTTCAATAACAATATAAACGAACTTCAAAGGTTCCGGTCTGAGAGAAAGGAGATTAACGCATCAATACCACAAGGAAGTGTTATTGGATGTCTTCTGTTTCTCATTTACATCAATGATCTCCCAAAATGTATAGCCGAATACGGACCTTGCGTTTTGTTTGCAGACGACATCTCCATTCTCACCCAATGTCATGACAACATAAACCTAAATAGTACCCTTGACAAAATACTTAGCAAAATAATAACCTGGATGAACGAACACAACCTTGAAATCAACTTTACAAAGACAAAACTCATAACCTTCCATCCCCACCAAAAAAATCCTCTAAATGTACTTTTTTCTTTTAACAGTCATAATATAGAATCAGTTAATGAATTCACATTATTAGGCATAACCATAGACAAAAATTTAACTTGGAAACCACATGTACAAAGAATAAAGTCTAAACTTTCAAGATTTCTATACGCTTTTCGTGAAGTTAAAAAAACCACAAATTTACAGACTGCCCTAGTTACATACTACGCTTATGCTTATGCATGGCTTAGCTATGGCATTATAATGTGGGGATACAGTACAGATGCACTTAAACTGTTCACCATTCAAAAGAAAATTATCCGTATCCTAGTGAATATACAACAAACAGATAGCTGCAAACCCCATTTTATGAAACTAAATATATTAACCCTACCTTGTATATATATACTTGAAATATGCAAATTCGCTCATAAACACCAAGACTTCTACACTAAACGTGAAAACATACAAACAAGATATACGCTCCGATATAAATCACGACTCAACCTACCAACATCCCGCTTAAAAATTCATTCGACAAGCCCTCTGGTTATGTCAATAAAAATATACAACAGGTTACCCGTATCAATAAGACAGGAAAAAAAGCTCCACCTATTCACAAACAAATTAAAAAAACTATTAATAAGCAAATGTTACTACAGTGTCAACGATTATTTAAATGATAAATCCTTGAAATTAGCATAAAATAAACAAAAATGTTTTTAGAATAATTTAGATTATAAGTCCTCATCTCCACATACATATCTTTCTTTTGCTGTGCCCTACAGGGTCCACGATTGTTTCTTTCAAAAATGTTTACCACCTAAGCCTACATTGTGGAATGCAATAAAGAATTGAGTATTGAGTATTGAGTGTATAAACTCTGTTAACTGAGCCTCAAGCACACTGTCTAGAACCTTTGCAATAACGGTGGCCAGTGAGATCGGCCTATAGTTGGCTTTGGCCGAGCTATCTCCCGTCTTGTTTTTTACTATAGGAGTAACTATTGTTTTCGTTAGTTCACTAGGTAGATAGGAATGTCCAATGCACAGATTGAAAAACATCGATAACAATCTAGAGATGTGTGGCCCTGCATTTTGCAGATGTTCGACGCTGAGCCCGTCATGTCCCGGTGATTTCCCACCTTGCATATTTTTCGTATGTCCCTAGCACTAGTTTTTAGTCTGATGTTTTCACACACGGGGTCAGCGTCCAACATACACTTGGATGCGCCAGCAGGGGGTTCCACGGTGAAGTGATCTTTAAACATGTTAGCGATCATCTTTGCGTCCGTGACACCCTCGACACTCAAAGGAACGCCAGGCCTAATGTTAAGTTTATTGGTATTTTTCCAAAACTCTCGAAACTTATTTTTCGAATGCAATGTCGCTAGCCGATCCATCTTTATCTGCTCCTGGTGTTGTTGGCACCATTTAAGCTTAGCTTTGAAAATCTTTCTGCTATGACACATTGCTTCCCGAATGAAACCTGTTTTCGGTTTACCAAAGTGTAACCATTTTTGAAAGTCAAGCCTGGCCATCCTATGAGCCTCGCCAACATACTTTTCCATCCCATGACTTGTTTTTTCCTACCGCTCGTACTCACCCTATGGCTAGAATTTGATGCCTCACTAAGCGCTGAGACAATATCAGTATACAAATGATCTAAGATTTGTCTATGCTCCAAATTATTACACCGTTTATCAGAGCACTCTCCTAATTCCATAGGGAAGTCGATTTGTTTTAACAAATTATTGCAAAGGTTTGTATACATACCGATTTGTTCCGGTTTTCTTTCACCCCAGGTCACTTTGTTTTTAGGTACTATTGGCATCACAATTTTGGATTCAATTATACTAAAATTACACTTAACAGACACAGGATAGTGGTCAGACCAGTACACATTATAATCAACCCATATGTCAGTAACAGAGGGCCACGCTGCCCTAGTAACAATTACGTGGTCTAACCAACGCTTACAACCATGCGCTTCACTTACAAAAGTGTGCGTATTAGAGTCCGCCCCAATCTTAACAATATCGGCACACACCCAGTCCAGATCATCACAAAAACCGAGTAGCTCATTATAGAAGTTCTCATTAGGATGTGCATTGAAGTCCCCAAGAATATAAACATAGTCTATACCACATTCTTCAATAATAGCATGTATAGCGCCCATGCACTGGGTTAACTCGGTCATATTTTCCGCACAGTCAGTAGGCATGTATACCGATACACACATTATAGATTGTTCACTATTCACTATTTTGATTGCACATATCCTTGGATTATTACACTCTATTACCGTAACCGACGGAAATGAACTTTTACGCCACAGTAAAGCCGTTCCTCCATGGGGTCTGCCACGCAATATACCAGCTGACGTGTCTACTGCTGACGTTCCAGTGAATCCAAAGTCAGGATTGATACTGCTGAGCCATGACAATTCATACGGTAACAGCCATGTTTCGTCCGACACCAGCATTAGATGCCTAACATCTTCAATTGACCGCTTAACTTTTTTACAGTTAAATGTAGTGAAAGTACAACTGGTGTTATTATCATCCATTTTTATTAAATGATTGGTTGCAGATCACTTTCAACACATGTATTCGTTACCTTTCCAGCGTTGTCACGACTAAATTCTACAAAACGTCGATACAAGATGCCATCGGGCCAAAAATTCTCATCCATAAACATGCTCAACCGGTGCCTCGGTACGGAAATTTTAAAGGCATTATAATCTCTTTGAGACTCCATATTAATTTTTATTATGTGTACACGCAATTTTGTCTTGCTAAATATATGATCAGAGATGTCACTTTCAGTAGTACTTTTATCCACATTATAAATAAATAAAGGTAGCTTAATATTAGCTGCCTTGAATTTTCCTTCAGGTTCAATAATTGCATTTCCCTTCTGTCCCACAAACTTATTTTTCGACCGATTTTTCTGAACAAGTGTCCATTCTTCTGCAGGATCCACCTTTTTCCCTTGTTTGGATTGGTTGACTATATCAGCAAATGTCGTAAGTTTCGGTAAAGAATCCATATTTTGTGCTATCACAGAACTTTCTTGCAAAACAAGTGTTTCGGTTACGTTGTTTACATGCGGGCACATCGTCGTTTTTAAGTGCGCATCTACATCAGTGGTATTGAGCGCACCTAATGACGCGCACAGAGTACTTTCTAGTTGAGTACGGGCAACGACATTCGCTGTTTTAGACGCGCACTCGTTATCTACAAAATTCACTGAAAGCTGGCTTGATGGTGGCGGCGGCGGCGGCGCAGCAAAACCGGTTTCCTCGTACTGACGCATGTCAACATTTTTGTTCATTGAATTTACTACACTTGATAAATGAGATCCCTGTTCTAGGGTAGATTGATTTCCTCCTGATTTCATAGATACATATTCTAGTCCCATTGGCCCACTATCGTAGGAATGACTATTAATAAGGTGCGCACCTCTTTTCCTGTTCACATTACTTTCGAAATAGTTTTCAATCGAAGCCTGTTTCAGGTTTTCCACTTCACTTTTTAACGAGTTGAAAGTCTCTTTTGATACATACCCCTCTTGCATGTCATTTAGATCACTACGCAATAGCAGTAGATCTTTTAAAAGGCGCGTTACGTCTACGTGGTCAAACGTAACGGGGGGTAGTTTATGCAGATCGCGAGCCACAAAAATAGGAATAACTTCAGGGTCGGTGTTCTTCAGCAATGTTAGGATATCTTCCAGGTCCCGCTGAGACTTCCCCTCACGTTTGCGAGTTTTCATACGCAGTGATGTTGGCAGTGAATTAAAAAGAAGTTTCTTAGCTTCTTGTATTTCTTTTGCAGAGAAAGCACTTCCACATATTCTCACTAAACTTTCTTCGTCCATTACATCTATTTTATTACTCACAAATGCTAAAACTTCGTTTATAACGATGTTACACTTGACACATTTCACAATATCTGATTCCATAGTTCTAGCTAACAGAAGCACATCCGTACGCTATGACGCGCCGCGCGTAACTTGATATAGGCAAAGAGGCAACCTTTAAACAAGTTTTAACAGTTCAATTTAGATGACATAGTAATTTTTGGAAGAAGCTTGGAAATTCATAATAAAAACCTTTTAAATGTTTTTGAGAGATTACAACAGGTAAATCTTAAACTAAACCCATTAAAATGTGAATTCCTTAAGAAAGAAGTGTTGTATTTAGGCCACGTAGTTTCAGCAGACGGAATTTTACCTGATCCAGAAAAAATTAAATCAATAAAAGAATACCCAACTCCATCAAACGAAAAAGAAGTAAAAAGTTTTGTAGCCCTTGCAAACTATTATAGAAAATTTATACCAAATTTTGCAGAGAAAGCATATCATTTAAACAAATTAGGAAAAAAAGATGTAAAATTTAAATGGGATGATAATTGCCAGCGGTCATTCCAAGAATTAAAAAATGCTATTATAACACCGCCCGTATTGCAATATCCTAACTTTAGCAAAGAAAATGAATTTATTTTGCATACAGATGCCTCAGGCTACGCGATAGGTGCCGTTCTATCTAACAGTAATGGAAAGCCTGTAGCTTATGCAAGCAGAAGTCTAAATAAAGCAAAGAGTAGCTACGCCATTATAGAAAAGGAACTATTGGCAATCGTTTGGTCAACAAAACATTTTCGTCCATATTTATATGGTAGACATTTTAAAATTAAAACAGATCACAAGCCCTTGATATATCTATTTAACATGAAGGATCCATCAAGTCGATTACTTAAGTTTAGATTAGCATTAGAAGAATATCACTTTACAGTCGAATACATTAAGGGAAAAGAAAACACTGCAGCTGACGCCTTATCTCGAATTAAAATAACATCTAAAGAGTTAAAAGAAATGAATTAATGTTTATATGTCATTACCAGGAAAATGGCTAATCGACAAGTGACAAGTAACAATGATAATCGACTTATTAATAGTGAGTCTACTGACAAAGGGACTGATCAACCTAGAGTGGTAGAACTCACAACCATGCCAAAAGAAGGAGTAGAATTGCAATTCATTAAGAAAAAAGAGCTCAATAAATTAAATATACATGACAAAACAAATATAAAAGAGTCAAAAACATTAATATATTTAAAGAAAGAAAGAACGTTATATATAAAACTAGTATCACCATCGCAAATGACGCGACGCGCCTTTGTGCGTGAACTAGGTATAAAATGTAAAGAATGGAATATAAATACGATAACAGTGAGGGAAAATAAAAAAAATAATGTATTTGTAAGAAACCTTGCAAATGAAATACAAAAAACAAAAGAAGAAGAAAGCAAAAGAAGAAGCATTCCAAGTTTGTGTATAATAAATGATGTAATAAAAATAACTGATAAAGATGAGAAAAAAGTGATATTAAATGATTTTCATATATTGCCTACTAGTGGTCATGCCGGGGAACGAAAAATATATAACAATATAAAAAGAAGATACTTTTGGTCAGGTTTAGAAGAAGATATAAAGAATTATGTACAAAAGTGTGAGAAATGTCAGAAAGAAAAATGTTCAAGATATACTAAGGAACCTATGACAATAACAACAACAGCTACAGAGGCATTTCAAAAAATATTTATGGACATCGTTGGACCATTAGAAAGAGATGAAGAAAATTTTTCTTACATACTTACTATACAATGTGAATTAACAAAATATATTGAAGCTTATCCTATGAAAACAAAAAGTACCAAAGAGGTCGCAGAAAAGTTTGTTAATAACTTCATTCTTCGGTTTGGGATACCTGAAATCATTGCTACAGACAGAGGAATAGAATTTATATCTACAACATTCCAAGAAGTATGTAACTTACTGCATATAAATAAACTTACATCCACAGCTTATCATCATCAAAGTATTGGCGCACTGGAAAACAGCCACAAAAGCCTAGGTACGTATTTACGTATACAGACTGATAATCATAGTGGACATTGGAGTAAATGGATAGCGTATTGGTGTTTTGCATATAATACGTCTGTCCACACAGAAACTAAATTTACACCATTCGAATTAGTATTCGGAAAACAAGCCAACTTGCCAAGTAATTTAACATCTCATCCAGAACCACTTTCATCATCAACAGCCTGTTGCAGTCCACTGCTGGATATAGGCCTCTCCAATTGCACGCCACTTAGATCTATTTTCGGCTTCTCGCATCCAGTTTCTGCCAGCCGTCCTGCGCAAATCGTCACTCCACCGTGCCTGAGGACGTCCTACACTACGTTTGCCGAGACGCGGTCTCCACTCTAGAACTCATTTACCCCAACGGTTGTCGGTTCTACGACTAATATACCATTTTACAATCATGATGTTCGCGACTATGCGTCTTAGCTACATAGTATAGGTAGTTATAGGTAGCTATAGTAGTACATAGAATGTTGCAACAAATAAAACCGCGACTACATAGTATAGGTAGTTATAGGTAGTTATAGTTAGTACATAGAATGCTGTAACAAATAAAGCTGCATAGTATAGATAGTTATAGGTAGCTATAGTTGATACATAGTTTATTATTGAAATAAAACACATTCGTTACAGTCGTTTGCTCTCAAGAGGCAGTATATAAGCCCTTGGAGCCTTTATTTCTCCCAAGTAAATAGAATATAGTTAGGTAGGGTATCCTATCCCTTACACATGACAGTAAACACATGGTAACCCTGGTAATCGAAGGTATATAAAGGTAATCAAGGTATATAAAGGTGATCGATGGTATATAAGGTAATCAAGGTATATACACACACAGACAGACATACATAGGTAATAGAAAGGGCTTGGTAATTTGAGACCTGAAATATTCAGATCAAAGGTAGTCGCATAGCTAAAAGCGACACTGACCAATCACAGAGCAGGAGGGTGCTGGTACGTGATTGGTCAATGGTTTTTGACAAATAGCCCTGGTGAAGGTATGCACACAAATAAAACACTTTGCATCTACCTTTCCCGAAAATACAAGTCTAGATTCTAGACTTCTAAATGTCTGAAATAGAACCGCCTTGAAAAATCCTTTCAGGGGATATATAGATACCTATAGTGTATGCAGGCATAAAGCCGTAATTTAGGTTTAAATAAAACTGTTTATTTTCCCCTTGAAACATATACGCTTATAGAGTTGCAACCCCTTGAGTGACAGGGTTGAAACTTATGTAGTTTTGTAGAGGGTTGTCGTATCTATAGAGATACATATAGCTGTATAGCCCTCCTAGCATAGTTTTACGGTAAATTCACCCCAAGTAGGTAATAGCTTCGTGCCTACAATAGTTTTGTATAGTTTTCGGCATCCCACCCCTACATGGAGGGGGATGAAGGGGTGAATTCGTCTCCGCTGTATGGAGCCTACCGAGGGCTATCCATAAAGGTACGACAACCCCTACTCACATAGACCTAAGCCTAGATATAGCCTAAATTCTAGGATAGACATAGTGAAAAATCTTGTTAATAAACTTCATCACACACGGTGATTTTTTGGGTGTCGATACGGTATAGTTACGCCGTACAATAGTAACATAGGAAATTTATAGAATTTGTAGTCATTGTCAAGATAATTTGGATTTATACCTAAATGTAGAATCATATAGTCGCGAATTTCACCCTTCAAATCGCTAAGTGCATAGTGAACAAGTTAAATAGTGTTTTATTGTGACTTTATTGGTAAGCCCTCAATACCTACCCCTATATATTGTGTGAATAACAGCAAGTATAGCAAGTATTCAGCTAAGGGTTGCATCCTCATGGCCCGTAGCTCATAGACGGAGCGTCAACGCGTCTGGATCATTTATACCTAGGTGGGTTGTCACCATACAGTCCACTTTCTAAGAATAGGATAACCTACCCTGGCCACCCTACAGTCCAGTCGATCACGTCCGCCCCGTACATTTTCTGGTCCATCGGAGCCGGATATTTTGAAGATAGCCTGATCCAGCTATTTGGAAGTTGGATTTACCGAACCACGCAGCTACCCTGAAGGCGCAACCCCTATTGTGAAGTCGCACCCCCTTGAAGAAAAAACTACCCTTCAACATTTCAAGACACGAAGGGTGTCCCTAGAAGCTAAATAGAAGTTGGACCTTGAAGAAATCATCCCTTCAAGAAAACTACCCCTAGGCAGATTGATGTTGAAAAATAGTGAAGGAACAACATAGAAGAAATTTAATCAAGCTGAACTTAGAAAATTTCGAACGACTTGACACTTTGAAAATTTTGAGGAGTTCCGACATTTAGAATATTTTTGAAGAATTTTGAACTTAGAAAATTTTCAACAATCCGACACTTGGAAAATTTTTTGAAGAATTTTGAACTTAGAAAATTTTCAACAATCCGGGACTTGGAAAATTATTGAAGAATTTTGAATTGGATTTTTATGATGGCTCATAAAATCTGTTGTGTTCCGGGCTGTGGAAAGTCACGTAAGTAAATAATATAGGATTACTAACTCATAATTCAACAGGGGAAATTTAATAAGCCCTTTGACCCAGAAATTATCTAGTCTCCTAAGTCTTTCTCCAAAAGTTTATAACATCTTATTCTTCAGTTGATCGTTTCTATTAACAAATCTACAATAATTGATAATTGCAGTCAATTATTTAGTATAAGTACTTGTACTAACTTCTTGTGATGAAAAAATCTATTGAGACGATATATCGAGATCTGTTACTTTATAGTTAGTTGTTTAATGTTAGTTATACCTATTTTTTTAGTTTCTTTTATAAGTTCTGAATGACTTTACTATTTACATTATATTATTAAGGTAATATACTAAAATAGAATAATGTACAAGAATGGAGGAATGAAAATCTAACAAATATCCTTTTATAGGTTCAGATGATGTCACTCTTCATATGTTTCCTGATCCTGTTAATGATGCAGATCGATTCAGAACTTGGTTGTATACCATTGGAGGAGATATTTTGAACTTGGACAACCAAAAAATTAAGAACTATCGTAAAGTGTGTCATCGCCACTTTGAAGAAAAGTATCACATGAGGAGTAAGCGGCTTAGTGCTATTGCTATACCAACTCTGTATGTTCCAGGTTAGTAACTAAAGTAATCAGCTGGTGAATAATTAAATGTACAAAAATAAATATTAATATTGTCAATATTTTTTTAACTACTTAAAAAGTAAATAGTGTTATACAGGTATTTTAATTTAAGTTTATTGCCTCAGAAATGTTATAAATTCACATCAAACAGTAAAATGTTACAAATATCAGTAATATCAGAGTAATTATAACAAGTCTTGCAAGTAAATTGTTATCATGCATCCAAATTTATCAGTCAAGTTGGGTCTTTCATATTATAAAAATAACAGTAATGGCATGTCACCTGTTCCAGGATTCTGCTTTGCTGGTCAAAACCATGACAATACTGAAGCGCCTGTAACTTCTGCAGTTACGACTGGTATAGAAGATAGCAGCTTCAATGAAAATGTTAATGTTCTAACTCAGGAAGTACAACTACAGCAGCCAATCATTTGTACAGGTATGTATAATAGTGTCTCTACTTATATCTTTAGTATTACACCAAATGCTTATGAGATTTACAGAGGCTTTAGCCATATAGCTTAAAATAATTGTTGTATTTAGTTGAAACTTACTAAAAAAGTGGTAAGGAAGTTATCAATTTTTAGGGTTGTATACCTCAAAAGGAAAAACAGGCCAAGTGCGTGTCGAACCACACCACACCATAGTAAAGGGTTTCGTAGTTCACTGTTAAAATCTCATGTCTCTTTACAACACAACATTTTAGAAACCTCTATTTAATTTTGAAAGAGCTATCCAATGATACCCCACACAATTATGTTTGTTGGAATTTATTTTTCATCTCTCAGTTACATGTATGGAGTACCACCCCTAAAATTATTTTTTCCATAATATTACAGCATTATTGAATAGCGGTTAATAGGTTGCACCTACTTACGATATTTTCATTTATGTTGTGACATACGGACGGGCAGACAGACAGACATGACAAATCCATAAGGGTTCCATTTCTTGTCATTTGGCTACGGAACCCTAAAAACGGAAACCTGATTGGATCACTTTGTTTCATTTTGAGGTTCTTTCATGTTAATTCTATGTTACTACTTTGACTTAACAGCCATTCCAATTTCAGAGTCCCGGAAAAGAAAATTACTAAGTGATATTACAAATCACCAATCCACTAATCCTGAACCTTCAACTTCTGCTGGAATTAAGGATGCCAACATTATGAAAAGTGATCATGTAAAAGCAGCAACACAACAGACAAAGACTTCTTTAGGTATGTATATCAATGTTGTAACAATTTCTAAAAATGTTCTGCTTTTCTGCAATTATTTTAGATCTAGTATAACCATTCCGATGGCCTTTCAATACAGTTTCCAATTCCAATAGTAAACCAAAACTACAAAATGCTTCATTACTATACATACTCACATATCCTTACTTTCAAAAAAGTGTTTCTACATACCTTACTATAACAATTATAAAGATTTTAAATTAAAAAAAAAAAAGTAATTTCTAAACTATTCAATTTGTACGCCCTTGTGATACCATTTTTATCTTGAATATAATCCCCCAACTTATGATACACTTACCAGCATAATATGTATTTAAAACAGGATTTAAATTTATTTGAGTTCATATAACAGTATCCCACGAAAGTAGTGTATTACTTTTATTGGTCTCTAATATCAAAAGATATAAAGTTGTTTATATTTATTTTCTAGATTTTGGCTCCAAACACAAGCAGAAGCAGTCATTGTTGCACTCAACAAATACAAGTTTTTTAAGAAGAAAAATCTGTCGCTTGCAGAAGGCAAACGAAAGCTACAGCAACAGACTTAAAAGGGCCCTAAATGTATCTCAAAATACAAGCTTTCAGAGAGCATTGCAAAACTTTTCGTCATTTGCTTTGATTTTTACAATGTTGCAGTTTAGAGAGATTAATAAGAAAAAAATGGGACGAAGATTCACTAAAAATGAGAAAATTATGGCATTAGCTTTGTATAAACAAGGGCCTAAAGCATACCGATGGTTAAAGCGTATTTTTGTGCTGCCATCCCCATTGACGCTAAGCAGATTGCTCTCAACAGCAGCACTTAAAGCTGGCATTAATGAAAATATTTTTAAAAATTTGAAAATAAGAGTTAAAAGAATGAAACCCACAGATAGGTTATGTATTTTGATGTTTGACGAAATTGCAATTGCGCCTCATTTATATTATAATAGAAGAAAAGATGAAATAGTGGGGTTCGTTAACAATGGTCAACAAATGCAAAAAAAAATTGCTGATCATGTTCTGGTATTTATGATACGAGGAATATCAAAAAATTATAAACAGGCTGTAGCCTATAGTTTTTGTGTTGGAAGCACTGAAAAAACAGAGTTGGTACGCCAGATAAAGGAGGTAATCCGAAAATTAAATGGAACAGGACTTAACGTTCTGGCAACTGTTTGTGACCAAGGTGCTTCGAACACTAGTGCAATTAATTATTTAGTCAAAGAAACCAAAGAGAAATATTTAAAAACTAACAGTCAGTGGAAGAAACATACTTTTGAAATTGATGGCAATGAAATTGTGCCCCTTTATGATGCGCCACACCTAATAAAAGGTATAAGAAACAATTTGTTGACTAAAGATTTAATATATATAAAAAATGGTCAGCAGAGAAAAGCGACATGGGATCACCTGATTAAATTACAGGAGGAGAATCCTTCATTTATGGGCTTAAGGATGTTGCCTAAATTAACTGACCAACATATAATGCCAAGTAAAATAAAAAAGATGAAAGTAAAATGCGCAACTCAGGTCTTCAGCAAATCTGTTGCAATAGCTATGGGATATCTAGCAGGCGAGTTTTCTCTAAATATACCTACTTGCTATATAGAATTACTTACTAACTAATCTAAACTAACTTAACAGCTTACTTTTTAAAACAGTTCTTTATAAGCCTGAAATTGTTTAGATAATGGCAATAGGCTGCCCCACTGTTACAAGAGACTTGAACATAGCTAGCTTATTAAGGTTGTAATATACACTCCTACCAAACCCACCAAAGAATACAAGACACATTAAGAATTTTTAAATAAAAAATTCACAGTTGCCTTTTTGTTTCAGAAAAAGGAATTTTGCCTGAAGAAGCTAAAGAGACAGCTGAGGTTTTAATTTTTTTTGATGATCTCTTCGACTCCGTAAATGGTAGCTATGAAAATTCAAAAAAGCGCTCGGGGAAGATTTTATTACATGCAGTCACACCAAACTCCACTCACATAAAACTGTGGAAAGAAGCTAGAATCCAACTGAAAACTATGAAATTTTTGTCAAAAAAAGGCAAATCTTGTGCTGTGCCATCTATAATTAATTGGATTTTAACATTAGAAAATTTTGAATATTTGACCAGTAAGTTATTTCAGGAGCATAAGTGTAAGTCTGTATGGCTCAGACATTTTAATCAGGACCCTTTGGAGAATTTTTTTGGCTGTATTCGTAGCCATGGGGCAAGAAACACTAACCCCACATGTGCGTGTTTTGAAAATTCATTTGCTGCTCTTTTAATAAATAATTTGAATAGCGTTCACTCTGCGGGTTCTAATTGTGAAAAAGATACTTGTAAGGACAATATGTTTAGAACATTAGGTCGAATATTTTTTGATAAGAAATCATCTAGTGCTCCTGTCGAAATTGACTTCAGTCATTTTATAAATAGTGATCATATCATATTAAATTTTGAAAACAAAATAAGAAATGTTAAAGTTAAGGCGCAAATTTCCTATGTGACGGGGTATGTAATAAAAAAACTAAAACATATTTTTAAGAATTGTAAGGTATGCAATGCTTGTTTTTTTACAAAAAATAAGGATGATTTAGATTATGTCCAAATGCGTGATTACTCAATCAACAATAAATTTTTGACATATCCTTCAAAAAAAGCCATGGAGTGCTTTTCTCAACAGCAAGATATGATGCAACTATATTATAAAAGATAAAATCAGTACTGGTCAAATAAAAGAATATATTAAAACAATTTTATGCGCAGTTTGCGATTACAATTTTATTAAATGTTCCGAACATAAAGCTCTGGTGGTGGCAGAAATGCAAGATTTGTTGTGTAGATTTTTTTTGTATAACTGGTGTAGGGACACAAATAAAATAATTAAGGGAGTTAGAGCAGATTTTGATAAAAACGACAAGGTGCAAGAAATGGCACGGGAATATTATGTGAAAAGAAATAAAAAATGATTTAAAATATAATGTGATTGTTTTATTTTACTTATTATTGTAATGAAAATACAATTACAAAATATCAAAAGTTCGTACATATAGCTAGCTTACAGTATATATACGTACCTATTCACATACGTATATTGGTAGGTATGTCGTAGAGTTTTATAACCCGATAAATTGTCGAGAGATGGCGCTGCAAGCGAAAAGTGTGACTGAGGACTCTATCTCAGTATATTCAATGTACTCTATGGGCGTCCCTACCGTTCCCTCGACTTGTTCAACATATTCAGTGTGTGTGAATTAAACCCCGACTGGGTAAGTGCAGCACAATTTTAAATTAGCCAGTAGCTAAGCAAACCATAACGGTTTCTTTCGCTTTGCTTTACCTGGGTAATAATCTCTTCAATTGTGTTAACGCTTAACTTTATTTCTGTTGGAAGCTTATTATGTGTTTTTATTAGTAGCTTACCCCACATTTTCGTAATTATAACTTTAGTTGCCTATTTAAATTTTCAAATGTTTAAATTAACGGCTAAGTAACCGATTTATTGTCATCTCCGTATCTGATAGTGAACATCCACAGCAACACATCTACACATTTAGCGCTTCCCTATTAAGCGTTGCTGTGGGTGCTCACCGTCTACGGCCAGTGTGTAATGCTTTCGCTTATTGCGCATTACAGGGTTTCACGTACCACTTTGATCTCCTGCTTCCCCGCGGTGGACTATAGCGGGTCTGCCCACGAACCCTGCACCAGCACCTGGACCTGTTCTCGACGCGCGGGCACTCTACTCCTGCAGCGGCCAGTGACGTCAGGGGAGTGCTAGACCAGGAGGAGGTTAATCGCTGCATAGGCTCTAACCCATTTTTACGACCCATCTACCGAGCTATATTTTCTCAAAAAAAATAAACTGTTCCAACTTCGAACTACCTACTTTTATTTAATATCCTCCTAGGAATACCGGTGCCTAGGTTAGGTGGGATAAAGTAGTGTAGCAGTAGCATAGGACCGGGACAAAATAGAGCCACCACCTATGAAGAAAATAGAAGACGATAGGAGCGAGGATAATTTACGTCCATTCGTTACGGACCTTACGGCTGCTATAGCATCTTTAGTTGACAAGAAAACAGAACAGCAGTCACAGAATTCCTCCTCGGCGTCGAAGGTCATCATGACCTTACCGAACTTCAGTGGTGCGCATACAGAATGGTTGTCATTTCGAGCCATTTATGAAACAACTCGAAAATATTTCAACGATGTCGAGAATACAGCAAGACTTAGAAGAAGCCTGCATGGACGCGCTTTAGAAACAGTTAGTTCAGAACTCATCGGCCATGCAAGACCAGATGACATCATGAGGGAACTCGAGCTGCAATTCGGCCGACCAGATTCGATAGCACAGGCCGAAACAGATAGATTGCGAGGACTGACACGATGCAGTGAAAATCCAAAGGATATTTGCTCATTCGCAAGCCAAGTGAGGTGCGCTATAGTAACGCTGCGAGCGTTGAAGAAGGATCATTACCTGATCAACGCCGAGCTTATGCGAACCTTGACAGAGAAGCTACCGAACTCGATACGTGTACAGTGGTACCGTATATATACAGAAAAGTACCAGTCCTTGCCAGACTTGTCGCTGTTTAGCGAATTCATTACCGAACAAGCTCGATACTGCAGCGCTTTCGCTCCTGCTGAAAACATCAAGACAGAGGGCTCATCCAACCGACGCACACCGCAGCAGAGGACTCACACAACAACAGAGAAGTCAGCAAGCAAGTGCCGACTGTGTGAGAAGGATGGCCATATAGAACGCGATTGCTCGAAGTTCAAGAATAGCAATAGTAACAAGAGATGGGAAATTGCGAAGAATCTAAACCTGTGCTTCCGTTGCCTGAAGCCAAGAAGAGAGCGGCATAAATGCAACGCGAAGAAGTGTGACGTCAAGGGGTGTACAGCCACGCACAGTCGGCTACTTCATTACGACAAGAAGCCTGCTGCGGTGGCAGCCGAAAAGCCCAGACAGACCGAAGTCAAAAAGGAGCCCAAGGAGACAGTCGCCAGCTCAAGATCGTCGTCGAATCACGCCTATTTAAAGATCATCCCGGTCCGGGTCATTGGACCGGCGGGAGAGGCATCTACGTTCGCCCTACTCGACGATGGATCGACCGTATCGTTGATCGATGAAGACATCGCCAACCAAGTCGGAGCCGAGGGCAAGATCGACCCACTGAAGATTGGTGCGATCGGTGACACCATGATCGACACTCCATGTTCGAAAAGAGTCACAGTGACACTCGCGAGTCAGCATAGAAATAGGGTGCCGTTCAGAGCGCGCACCATACCGAAGCTTAATCTCGCGTCACAGACAGTCCGTGAAGAAGATGTCACACATTGCAAACATCTCATCGACTTGAAAGAGCAGCTAGTCTATGACGTTGGCGCGCCCAAGATTTTGATTGGCCAAGACAACTGGCACATTCTCCTTGCCAGTGAAGTCAGAAGAGGCCCCAGGCACCAGCCAATAGCGTCACTTACAACGCTTGGATGGACGCTACATGGCGCGCACACTAGAATACTCGGTCAGCAGGTGCATTACGTCAGCGCATGCAGAGAAGATAAAGAAAATAGAGACGACAGACTGAACGAGCAACTTCGTGAATTTTTCGCACTCGAGTCCCTAATAGTTAATCCTCGGCGTCCAGATTCTGATCCAGAGAAGCAGGCTGAAGACATCTTGAAGAGACATACCAAACAGTTGACAGATGGGCATATAGAAACAGCTATGTTATGGAAAAATAACAACTTTGAAATGCCCGATAGTTATGGGACAGCACACAAGCGGCTGATCTCTATAGAAAAGAAGCTCGACAAAGATCCGAGTCTTCGAAATAAATACATAGAACAGATGGACTCGCTCCTTTCAAAAGGGTACGCAGAAAAAGCGCCCAAACAGACCACGCCAGGAAGAACCTGGTATCTGCCTCATTTCCACGTCTTCAATCCCATGAAGCCGGAGAAGTTTCGAATAGTACACGACGCCGCAGCTAAATCGAATGGAATGTCGCTGAACGACTTCCTACTCACAGGATCGGACCTGTTACAGTCGCTGCCCGGGGTCATGATGAGGTTTCGTAGATATCCGATAGCCATTTCAGGTGACATTACCAAAATGTTCATGCAGGTCAAAGTACGACCTGAAGATAGAGACGCCCTCCGATATTTGTGGAGAGGCAATAGAAGAGAAGGAGCCCCCGACGAGTATCGAATGACGTCAATCATATTCGGCGCGGCAAGCTCACCGTGCACGGCCATATTCGCGAAGAATTGGAACGCGAACTGGCACATAGAACAGCATCCAGAAGCAGTAGAAGCAATAGTGAAGAACCATTATATGGACGATAATCTGGATAGCTATAGAACAGTTGAAGAAGCGACACATATAGCAACAGCGGTGAAGAAGATACACCAACAGGCTCGTTTCGAAATTAAGAAATGGGTATCTAATGACATCGACGTCATACAAAATATAGAACCGTCGCTTATAGAGACAGAAGTCGTCGACATCGGCGACCATACAGAAAAAATTCTTGGCCTAATATGGAGACCAAGAGCAGATACGCTGGGTTTCAATCTGAGCCTAGCCCGATTACCGAGTGGCGTATTACAGAAGGAAGTGCCCACAAAGAGAGAGGCGCTAAAAATAGTGATGTCACTATACGACCCACTCGGCCTAGCCTCACCCGTAACGATTCGCGCCAAACAGATACTCCAAGAAGCATGGAGAAGAGGAGTCGACTGGGACCAGCCGTTCGACACAGACTTGGCCACAGCATGGAGAAGTTGGGTTCAACATCTACAGAATCTTGCACAAGTCACAGTACCAAGATGTTACCCAGGATATAGCGACGCCATAGAAACGCAAGTCCACGTTTTCACGGACGCGAGCGAAACTTCGTACGCCGCAGCGGTGTACTGGCGTATCTCTACAGAAGATGGCAAGACTCACGTGAGCCTCGTCATGGCCAAGGCAAAGGTGGCGCCACTCAAGCTCCAATCGATACCCCGACTCGAGCTGCAGGCCGCGGTGATGGGGACCCGCGTCGCTGCAGCTGTCATCCGAGAACACGGAGTCAAGGCGGCCTCCGTGACGTACTGGTCAGACAGCAAAACCGTGCTGACCTGGATCAGAAGAGGAGCTCGAGTTTACAAACCGTTCGTCGCGCACCGCATAGCTGCCATAGAAGAGCATAGTAGAGTCGAAGACTGGCGATGGGTGCCCACTAAGAAAAATATAGCAGACGCAGCCACTCGTGATGTACCACAGCACTTTGATTCGAGACACGAGTGGTTTTGTGGCCCCAGCTTCCTGTATGAAGAGTCGACAACATGGCCAATAGAGAAGCCTCCACTAGAGGAACAGACGGATGAGGAGCGAACCTTAGTCGCTATAGAAAATATAGATAGAAGACTCACAGAAGTCATACCCGATCCAGCAAGATTTTCAAAATGGGAACAACTGTTGAGAGCGACGGCGACAGTACTACGCTTCGTCGCCAAATGTCGGCCGCCCAAAGAAAACACGTTCTATAAAAGAACGAGGAAAAATATAGAAGCGGATCCGGATTGGAGGAAACGTACAAAGACGGCAGTGCCCCCTCCTACAGCATCGGTGACGTCCCCAGTGACGTCAAAATATAGTTTTTTAATAGAAGCCGAATACCTCCAACAAGCGGAGAGGTTACTCGTGCAAGCTGTACAGCAACAGATGTTTTCCCGCGAGTTAACAAGTTTGCGAGGAAACGAAGAAATAGACAAAGATAGCGCCCTGCGACCGTTACAAATAGAACTGAAGGATAATAATAATAATAATAATAATTCATTTATTTCTGAGTATACGGTACATACAAGATCTTAACATTAAAATGAATCACGTACACTACCATTGCAGGTGTAGAAATATTTAAACATTTTATTGAAGGTAGGTTTTTTTTTACTATATCAAGACCAGCACAATTTTGCTATATCATGTTATATAATGGAAGGAAATGTCAAAATTATTACACAATAATAATTATCACTATATGTAGAGTACTTTTAAAAAAAAATAAAAATAAAAAAATGCACAAACAAAATATTAATAAAAAATAATTCTAAAAAAGTCATATAAATGTCAAATAATAATAATAATAATAATGTCTTAATTTTAAAGAAGAATCAAATCAGTCAAAATAATAATGTCAAAATAATAATAACACAATATTAATTACTGTCATTACTTCGAATATTTATTGGTCAAAACTTATGATTTAAGAATTCGTTAACTGAATAAAAACACATGTCCAAAAGCCAGGCAAACATTTTACGTTTAAATTTATCAGTTGGTAGCATTCTGAATTCAGGTGGTAATTTATTATAAATTTTTACTGTCATACAACTGGCATTTCTGCTATAGAGATGCAATCTCTGAGGAGGGACTAGCAGTTTCCCAGCATTTTTTTTATTCAATCTTTCTGAGACGTGTTCATTCAACGAGAATAAATGAGGGTATTTTTTTACAAATAAACATACCTCAAAAATATAGAGACACGGGAGTGGGAGAATTTTTAATTCCTTAAATAATGGCTTGCAATGGTCTAAATATTCTGCTCCACTCATGGCTCGGATACACTTTTTTTGAACTTTGAACGCTCGTTCCACGTCCACTGAATTACCCCATATGACTAGGCCGTAACGCAGTACTGATGAAACATACCCATGAAACGCATTTAGGACTGTTCTTTTACTGGAAACTAGTCTTAACTTGCGGAGAGCATATACAAACTTGTCAAGCTTGTTGCATACTCTTTCTACATGTTCCTTCCAATTCAGTTTATTGTCAATTATAATACCCAAAAACAAAGCCGATGACTCTGGTTGCAAAATTGTATTGTCATGCCGAATTGTTGTTGGTGTAGCTGACAAGTTGCATGTTTGAAATTGTACTACTTTAGTTTTATTAATATTAACTTGTAGATTATTGTCCCCTAGCCATTTTATTACATTCATTATTTCAATATTAGTGTGATTTTCTATGTCAGTTTTATTGGAACATTTTATCGTCAAAGTGGTGTCGTCAGCAAATTGGATACATTCACATTTTAAGCATTTGATGAGGTCATTTATGTATAGTATAAATAGTGGCGGACCCAGTATACTTCCCTGTGGAACGCCAGAATGATTAATTTTTAATTCTGAGCAATACGTCTTCCTAGTATTTTTTTCTATTCTAGAAATAACAGTTTTCTGTTGGCGATCAGACAAATAGCTTTTAAGCCAATCATGCGCTTTGCCCCTTATTCCGTATTTTTCTAATTTGTGGAGTAGTCGTTCATGTGAGACAAAATCAAATGCTTTGCTCATATCTAAGAAAACCGACAATGCAGACATTTTTTTATCAAGCGCTTCAGTAATTAGTTTTACTAAGGAAAAACAAGCTAGAGTTGTTGAGCAGTTTTTTCTGAACCCAAACTGACTCTCCACGATCAGGTTATGTTTAGTTACAAAGCTATTTATTTTGTCATGCATTGCTTTTTCAAAAATTTTAGAAAAGATTGGGATTAGTGTAATAGGCCTATAATTACTCATATCAGAGCAGTTACCCTTTTTGTATAATGGTTTAATTATAGACTCTTTAAGAATTTTTGGGAAAATACCTTGTTCATATGAGAGGTTTATTAGGTAGCTAAGTGGGGATGCTATGATTTTTGCACTTAATTTAATTATTTTAGTGGTGACTTCGTCATATCCGGTTGAATTTGTGTTATTTAATGAATTAATTATTTTAATAATGTCAATTTCATTTACAGGAGTCAGGAATAAAGTATTTGCGTTACTGTCAATGTCAATGTTGTTTACGTTATAATTATTATTGTTAGATTTTTGTGTCAGTTCGATAAAATAGTCATTGAATTGGTTACTTATGTCATCAGGATTAGTAATTTTTTTATCACCGATTATCAATTCATGTATGTAGTTGTTGTTATTTAATTTGTTCGAATTATTTTTTATGATTGACCATGTTGCTTTACATTTATTTTTAGCATTATTTAAAAAAATGTTGTTATTTATTTGCTGTGATTTTGATATGCATTTTTTTAAGATCTTAGTGTAATTACGGTATGTTTTCTTGTGGTAACCTTTACTTAAAGCATCGTGTTGATATGCGTAATATAAAACTCTCTTCTTTATGCATGATATTTTTAGACCCCTACTTAGCCATTTGTTTTTAATGGGTTTATTGGTCTTTTTGACGAGTATTTTGGGAAAACACAATTTATAGAAGAGCGTGAACAAGTCGTGGAATAAATTAAATGCTTTATTGCAGTCTGTCTCTTCGTATATTTCAGTAAAACTTAAGGGTGCTAAACAATCTAAAAATTTTGTTATGTTACTTTTATCGTAATCTCTTTTCGTATCATACCAGAATTGTATAGCGGATGACGTCGTACGCTTCAGAAGTCGTATAGATAGAATCGACATAGTTATAGAAGACGTCAAGTACCTACCCGAGCTCCAACACCGGCGGGAGCCCCATAGCCGTGGCCCTAATCTGCAGGTGGGTGATCCCGTGCTCATTGCAGACGGCCAGCTGCCTCGCAACACATGGCCGCGAGGCCGCATCATTACAGTTTTCCCGGGCGCTGATGGCGAAGTCCGGCCAGCTGAGGTGCACACATCCGGCGGCACCTTAAAGCGTCCGGTAAAGAAGCTTGCCACCACAGCGGGCGACGCTGCCCATAGGCGCAGCTCGCCCCACCGCGGACATATTCGGTCCGCATTCGGCTCGCATCAAGCGAGCAGTAGCCGGCGATGCTGCTCACGCAGCTCGCCAACATAGCGGGCGATGCTGCCCACGGGCGCAGCTAGCCCCCATTGCGGGCATATTCGGCCCGCCACCGCCTTGCTTTGAGCAGGCGATACAGCAGGCAATGCTGCCTACACAGCTTGCCACCGCAGCAGGCGATGCTGCGCGCACTCGCAGCTCGCACAGACAGCGGGCCATCCGGCCCACAGCTCGCACATTTGCGAGAGCCTACGCAACAGCCTTGCGACTGCAGGCGACCCACAGCAGGGAAGCGGCAGACCGGCGACTGCACAGCTGCGTCGAGCACCGGCATCGAGCACCGGCGCCGCGCAGCGGGCGACGTGGCTACAGGCGTCGCTCACCGGGTTTCTGCAGCGCCGCGACGCGACGTCATCGCACCGAGTCATCGCTGCACTGCACGGCGGGAGAGATGTTCGCGACGATGCGTCTTAGCTACATAGTATAGGTAGTTATAGGTAGCTATAGTAGTACATAGAATGTTGCAACAAATAAAACCGCGACTACATAGTATAGGTAGTTATAGTTAGTACATAGAATGCTGTAACAAATAAAGCTGCATAGTATAGATAGTTATAGGTAGCTATAGTTGATACATAGTTTATTATTGAAATAAAACACATTCGTTACAGTCGTTTGCTCTCAAGAGGCAGTATATAAGCCCTTGGAGCCTTTATTTCTCCCAAGTAAATAGAATATAGTTAGGTAGGGTATCCTATCCCTTACACATGACAGTAAACACATGGTAACCCTGGTAATCGAAGGTATATAAAGGTAATCAAGGTATATAAAGGTGATCGATGGTATATAAGGTAATCAAGGTATATACACACACAGACAGACATACATAGGTAATAGAAAGGGCTTGGTAATTTGAGACCTGAAATATTCAGATCAAAGGTAGTCGCATAGCTAAAAGCGACACTGACCAATCACAGAGCAGGAGGGTGCTGGTACGTGATTGGTCAATGGTTTTTGACAAATAGCCCTGGTGAAGGTATGCACACAAATAAAACACTTTGCATCTACCTTTCCCGAAAATACAAGTCTAGATTCTAGACTTCTAAATGTCTGAAATAGAACCGCCTTGAAAAATCCTTTCAGGGGATATATAGATACCTATAGTGTATGCAGGCATAAAGCCGTAATTTAGGTTTAAATAAAACTGTTTATTTTCCCCTTGAAACATATACGCTTATAGAGTTGCAACCCCTTGAGTGACAGGGTTGAAACTTATGTAGTTTTGTAGAGGGTTGTCGTATCTATAGAGATACATATAGCTGTATAGCCCTCCTAGCATAGTTTTACGGTAAATTCACCCCAAGTAGGTAATAGCTTCGTGCCTACAATAGTTTTGTATAGTTTTCGGCATCCCACCCCTACATGGAGGGGGATGAAGGGGTGAATTCGTCTCCGCTGTATGGAGCCTACCGAGGGCTATCCATAAAGGTACGACAACCCCTACTCACATAGACCTAAGCCTAGATATAGCCTAAATTCTAGGATAGACATAGTGAAAAATCTTGTTAATAAACTTCATCACACACGGTGATTTTTTGGGTGTCGATACGGTATAGTTACGCCGTACAATAGTAACATAGGAAATTTATAGAATTTGTAGTCATTGTCAAGATAATTTGGATTTATACCTAAATGTAGAATCATATAGTCGCGAATTTCACCCTTCAAATCGCTAAGTGCATAGTGAACAAGTTAAATAGTGTTTTATTGTGACTTTATTGGTAAGCCCTCAATACCTACCCCTATATATTGTGTGAATAACAGCAAGTATAGCAAGTATTCAGCTAAGGGTTGCATCCTCATGGCCCGTAGCTCATAGACGGAGCGTCAACGCGTCTGGATCATTTATACCTAGGTGGGTTGTCACCATACAGTCCACTTTCTAAGAATAGGATAACCTACCCTGGCCACCCTACAGTCCAGTCGATCACGTCCGCCCCGTACACATGAAAGTTAACCTTTGGAATTGAATTATAGACTTCAGTTGTCACAAACAGAAGCAAGAGAAAACTTAATAAAAAGTAAAATGATTAGAAAAATAAGATATGATAGGAATTGTAATCCGGTAGTGTATAAACCTAATGATAAAGTATTAATTAAGAATGAAAATAGGAATAAATTGACCAGCATATATTCAGGTCCTTATATAGTTGTAAGAGATATATCCCCAAATGTAGAAATCTTAGATAATGGAAAGATAAAATTAATACATAAAAGTAGAACAAAACTATTCAAAAGTTAAAAAAAAATATATATTTATATGTGTAATAATATTTTTTTTTTTCTATGAAAGGGGAAGGTGTAATAGGTATAAGATAAAATAGTTCTAAGAATTAATATTGTAACATGACCCTAATATGATATAATTCTATATATGGAAATAGAGGTTGTAATAGTATCTAAGTATAAACATCTGGAACCTGAAGCCTAACCTACATACCATAGGGGGCAACGACCTATGACATTATCTATGTACCAGTACTATGACATCATCCATGTAAACCCTAATTACTATAAAAGGGGTCCATTTATGCAAATAAAGTTAGCCTTATAACCACCTTCTTGTGTTTACTTACTCTCCCGCGTACGCTATCACAATCACCTAATCTCTCTCACGTAACCCTCGCACCCCTGATTTATCATGCATTCAAACTGTTCTTCACAATACTCACCATCCATTACACGCACACACCACACACTCCCTCACACACATATGCACACTTCACTAGTAAATCAGAACACATAAATTATTGCAGCCGTATGACGACACGACAGAAAATGAATTCTACAAACTTGCGCAACACGGATTCAATATTGTAAATAAATAGCTTCAAAATAACTCACTAACCCTAAATGCAGAAAAGACTCATTATATTAAGTTTTCGATGCGCAACCAAATATCGAATATCCCCTCAGGGTTGCATGCTCATTATTGCCCAATCCTTGATGGTAGTCAGTTTCAATGTCCTAATATTAAAAAGACTGATAAAATAAAGTACCTGGGTGTATAAAAAACTGGAGGAACTTCTTGGAAATTTAGGGAATTAAAATAAAAACTTAATATGTAGCACGCAGTGATCCACCTTTACTTTTTCTTACAACAAGTGACATTGACTAATCCTAAGGACAATTAGTGAGATTAACGCCTGATAAAAAACTTATAATATTAATGTCGAACGTCGTCTAATTGCATCGAGTTAGAAGATTGACATTCCCCTGGCCTTTGGAAGCTCGCCTTTCAACAGTTGTTTTCCAGCAATGGGCAAATCTTGGAGAATGCCCGTCTGATAGTCCCATTTTGAGTCCTGATGTCAGCAACTCTGCTAATGCCATCTGTGCCAGGATGAAGACCAACAACGCGGCCTAACTTCCACTTCATCGGTGGCTGGTTATCCTCTTTTAAGACAACGAGGGAGTCCATGTTCAAGTTGCCGTTGCTGGTACGCCACTTTACTCGCTGCTGAAGCTCGGAGATATATTCCTTGCTCCATCTGGCCCAAAAATGCTGCCGCAACTGCTCAATACGTTGATGGCGCGTCAAGTGATGAGTGGAGTGGTCCCGGATATCCTTTACAGGAAGTGACGTGAGAGGTCGTCCAATTAAAAAATGACCTGGAGTGAGAACTCCAGGTCATTTTTTAATTGGACGACAGGTCAGGCAACAGGTCTTCTGGATTTGACGATAACAGTGTAAGCGGCCGAGAATTTAAAATTCCTTCAATTTGAACCAAAAGGAGTTAAGTTCTTCGTATGTTAAATGACAATTGCCCAACACTTGTAACAAATGAAATTTGGTCGATTTAACACCTGCCTCCCAAAGACCACCAAAATGTGGAGCGTAAGCAGGAATAAAATGGAATTTAATACCATCTTGAGCCGCATTTTCAGTTATGGAGTCGCAATTGCGTTTCAAAAAATCAGCTATCTCATTGTAGGCTCCAACAAACGACGGTCCATTGTCGGAATAAATGTTGAGAGGTTTTCCTCTTCGAGACATAAACCGACGTAAAGCCTGTAAATAATTACTGCTCGTCAAGTCACCCACTAACTCTAAATGAATGGCCTTTGTAGTGAAGCACACGAAAATAACAATGTATACCTTAACCAGTCTACATCCACGACCTTGACGACTACACGAGGTTATAGGGCCTGCGTAGTCAACTCCTACGCTTTGAAAAGGAAAGTCGGCTGGTGACAGTCTGCTCGATGGAAGGTTACCCATCTGAGGGACAACAGCCTGTGGTTTTAGACGCTGACATCGAACGCACTGACGATAACAAGTTCTGGCTAAATTGCGACCACCCAGTGGCCAGTAAGTCTCTCTAATAGTACTTAGTAATAACTGAGGACCCGCATGCATTAATCGAATATGCTCAAATCTAAATAAAAGTTTCACAAAGTGATGAGTGGACTGTAATAAGATTGGGTGTTTCTTTTCAAATGTATATTCAGAATTGTGTAATCTACCACCTATACGAATAATTTAATTTTCATCTAAAAACACATTTAAGCTTAATAATTGGTTTTTATGTGGTAGTTTTTTTATTATTTAATAGTAAATTAATCAATCAATCAATCAATCAATATCTTTATTTTCTCTCTTCACAAAGGTTCACATAGTTATAAATATAATTCCTATTTCTTTTAACCAAAATTCATAATACAAGTATGATCCTTTGCGAGAGACTGGCGTCCATACTAGGATACCCTGTGTGACGGATCCCCAGGCTCTCACCTCGAATTACATGTAGTTAACATATACTAGCTAATGTGAATACTAATACAAATAATTTATTGCAGAAGGGAAAAGCAGATATGACTTAATTAACATAACAAAATTTAAAATTACGAATTGTGAAGTATAATGTGTGGGAAGTAAAGTGTCTGTGAAGTGTGTCGGTGATGTGATTAGATGATGTATGAAAGTGAAGTGTGTGAGGAAAGGTAATATTATGTTATGGGCGTAAAGGGTCAAGTCATACATACAGTCTAATAGATAATTGATGCATATTACGAGGGTACCAGAAGTAACTGTTCTGTCTTTTCATAATCTAATTTTTGCAACCAGGTTGAGACCTTAGTTTTGCAATGCTTAATTGTTAGCGAATAAATTGACAAACTTCTATTAATTTTGTTATACAAATAGTTTGCAAGAAAACCGAAATGCCGTCGGGAGAAGGCGGTGTGATAGTGAGTTGTGGGACAAACTACGTGTTTACGTCGCTTCCCATCAAAAAGACTAGGATCATAGGGAAGAGAAGAATGCCTGCGTAATATGGTATTCAAAATAAACAGTTGTCGTACAGTTAATACTCTAGTTCGCTCATAGAGGTCTTTTGTGGGATATAAGAAAGGCAAGAAATTACTGACCTTTAAAATGGCTCTTTGGGACCGTTCAATCCGAAGCATTGATGTTTTTGTTGTCCCACCCCATACTGTTATGCAGTAAGAGATCAGCGATTGGCACAACGCAAAATATACTGTTCTCATAACGCCAGTGTCCGCAACATGACGAAGATTTTTGAAAACAAATATTAATTTTCGGATTCTAGAGGAAAGAGCATCTATATGTTGGTGAAAACTGAGAGTGCTATCTAGAATGACTCCCAAGTACTTAATTGATTCTGTTCGCTGGAGGAAGGGACAAGAGCAGTGAGTACTATGGGAAGAAATGCACGTGGTTTCATGAGCTGTGATTTTGAACCCATCAAGTGAACAATTGCGTTTTTTTAGGTAAAAGGAAATATACTTTGTCTTATCCACGTTGAGAGCGAGTTTATTCTTAGCTAGCCATGACAACACCAAATTTAAGCCCGACTGGGCGTAGCTGTAAACTTCGGGCCAGGTATTGGCTTCAAACAAAAGTGCTGTGTCATCAGCGAAGGTTATAATTCTTCCGCTGGGCATTTTGAGCTCACACAGGTCGTTAATGTAAGTCAAAAACATTGGGGGACCAAGAATGCTACCCTGCGGGACGCCCTGCACGACGGGAAGATCGCTACTAGTCCATTCCTCCACCCTAACTCTCTGGAATCTGTTAGAGAGGTAATCAGAGAAAAGCTCAAGCTGAGCACCCCTTACACCAATGTTCTCTAATTTCTGCAGCAGCAGTGGGACAGAGACTGTGTCGAAAGCCTTGGCCAGGTCCATGAAAATTACAATTACTTTTTTTGTTTACATCTAATTTATCAGAAACAAACTTCGTAAGATCATGAATGGCGTCGCTGGTCGACCGGCCAGGTCGAAAGCCGTATTGAGAGGGAGATAGTAGTGACTTATTTTCCAGGTAGTCGACCAGACGCCTGGGGACGGTGAGCGTGGGTGGCTCGCCGTCCGATACCAGGTTGAGTCGACGACGCGTTGTGTTCCACGCGCGCCTCAAGGAGCCGTCAGCACCGAGGACGGGGCCCCATAGGGTCGGTGCCTGCTAGGGTTGCGGAATTTGTTCGAAAGAGTTGCCGCGGCCCTGGAACGCATAGGGCACAAGAAGGATCACGGGTGGGTTTTAGTCAGTAAAAGTCTGACACTCCCTACCGCTCCACCCAGGGCGGGAGGGGTCATTTGATGATTTCCCATCCAGAAAAAAAAAAAAAAAAAAAAAAAAGGTAGTCGACCAGACGCTTTTTCATGATCCTTTCCAAAATTTTCGACAAAGCTGGAAGAATAGAAATTGGTCTATAGTTATTTACACAGGCTCCGTCGCCAGTTTTAAATATGGGGCGAATCTCTGCTATTTTCCAGGCATTTGGGAATTTTCCGGAGTTAATGGCGAGGTTGCAGATAAATAAAATAGGAGTAATGAGAACATGTCTATATCTCTTCAAAATGCTGGTAGAAATATTGTCGTATCCAATAGCGCAACTAGACTTTAGACTATTAATTATATTTTCGATTTCTTCCAAGTCTGTAGGGAAAAACACCATCGAGTTGGAGTGGGTCTGAGGAGGAACGGACAGGGTAAAGTTATCAGAATAGCAACGGTCAGCTATATTTTTGCCGATGTTAACAAAAAATTCGTTGATTACATTCACCGAAGAAATAGGATCATGAGTATTGATTAGCTGTGTGGCTTTGTTTTCAGATTTATTTGTGTGGGTAATGTCTTTTATTTTATTCCATAGGGCTTTGTTATTAGTTTTGGCTGCAGACTGAAGTTCAGATTTATCATATTCCCTTTTTATCTTTTTTAAAAGTTCATTGCAAAAATTTCTATATCTCTTATAGGTAATTATAATGTTTTGGTCTTTAGGATGCTTTTTTGCCTTTTGGTGTAGTTTGTCACGATTCCTCATACACCTCAATAACCCGGTCGTTATCCACGGCTTGGTAATTTTCTTACGGTTGGAGGTTTTGGAAGATAGAGTGTTAGATTTTATAATACAATTAATTGAGTTAACAAAGTACTGAACAGCAAGATCAACATCTGTCATTAAATACAATTCATTAAAATTGGTATTTGAAATTTCAGTGCCCATTTTTTCATAATTTATGCGTTTAACTATTCTACTGGTTTTGTTTATTCGTTTAGCTAAGTCCAAAATAAGGAAATTTGCATTATGATCAGTGATAGATGTTTCAGTTACGTAACAAGAAACTGGGAGTCGAGTTTTTAATATAATGTGATCCAAGCATGTCTTATTATGAGTAGGGAAGTTATAAGCCGGCAACATGCCATGGGATGCTAAAAGGTTCAGGTAATGCGCAGAATTCGAGTCTGTGTTGGTCTCTGTTATGTCCACATTAAGGTCACCTATAAGAATAAAGTTTTTAAAATTGGAGGTAGAACTGAGAAAATTGTCAAGAGAGGTAAAAAAGTTATTAAGGTTTTTGTAACCAGCAGGTCGGTATACTGCTAGCATGGCCGTATTTTGATTGATTTTTATCATTAGACAGTTACAATCAGTAATGGTAGGTTCTTCTACGCATACGGCAATATCATTTTTACAGTAAATAACAACCCCTTCGTTTTGCGTTATAATATTATTAGTTTTGTAGTACTTATAACCTTCAAGAGGCGGAATGTTGTGTGCACAAGACAACCAGCATTCTGTTAGAACAATGTAATCCCAGTCTATTTGTGATCTCTGTAATAATGTTAATAAACCTGGTGTGTTTCGCGATATGCTTCTAATATTTTGGTGTATTACTTTTAGAGATAGCTCAGAGTCAGTTACAAAATTTAGACAATTGTCAATATCACAGGTAAACGAGCGTGCTAAGGAAATACGATCTAAGTCCAAAATTATGTCTTTGGTACTATTGAACTTGAATGTTATGGAATAGTGACATCAAAAATATGTTGTTACTGCAAGGAGTAATAAATAAGAACATTAAAAACAAGTGTTCTATAAGTAAAATACCGTTGTTTAACAGTACATTATAAAATGACCAGTCTTTGTAAACTAAAAGTGAGCATACTTGCGGTTGTGTGCGAAAGAGTATTATAATACAATGCAATAAAGCACTAATTGCATTGACGTTATCAGTATAGAATAAATCATATGCGAAGGTATGGTACAATCTCAATTGCAGGGTAAGTGGAAAAATTGTCGCTACAATAATAGTTCTGTTAAACTGATGTACAAGCACATATCGTAAATCGGAATGTCGTAGTTCATTTAGTAAACAAATATAGTTCGCTCGCTGAGTAATGTATTCACATATATACGTATTACTTTGAATAATAATCTTAAGTTTCGTATTGACTGTAGTCCTGTATGAATGATATAATGACTTAAGTGAAAAGTATAGTATTCGTGTGATGTAAGTGTTCAAGTGTTTATCTGTGAAGTGTAAGGAGCAAATTATGTGTTGAGTGGTGTTTTTATGAAATATACAAGAACAGTAAGAGCAAAATATATGGGTGGTAAGTACAAATTCTAGTCAATCTGACTTTAATTTAAGTAGGTCCTCCTCACAGTCAATTCGAATTGGACGAGATGTTTCTTTTTCCTTTAAGTATATTTTGCCATATGAATTCCAGAAGCTGTGATACATATTATCAGTTTTGAATTTTTTCACGACGTAGCGAAGTTTTTTGGCTGTAGGTGTCAAATATTCATCAATATAAATAGGTTGAGACTTAGATGTTGTGGCCAGTTGAATGTGCGAAGTATTTAACTTGTTGCTTGGATTTTCCTTGTTGAACGTTCTACATTTTTTGATCATGTTGTTCTTCGTGAACGTTGTAGTAAATTGAATTATTATAGGGTGCTTATTGTCATCTTTGGTTTTGACTCGGAATGCATCATAAACATCTGAGTCATGGATTGGCTGATTTATGATTGTGCCAATGGTTTTTACGATAGTGCGTAAAGAAATTGTATTCAGGGAAAGACTCTCTTTGAGACTGAATAATAATATAGTGTAGAAGATAGGAAGATACGAGGAGGGGGAAGACCTATATAAGGCGGCGCAGCACTAGCACCGGTCCTTTTTTCCACTTGGAGCCATCGCGAGGACAACATCGTGAGGACGTCACCTTGTCGGTTATATTTTTAATTATTGTGTCATCGTTTTGTTATTTCTGTAAGGCTAGGTATCTTTTCGTTTAGTTAATTTGTTTTATTGAACTAAGTATTAAATTTGTTGTCTTGATTAGTTTATTCTTAATTACTTCCTGTAGGTATTTCTGAAATTTCTTTTAAAAAAAGTCATTTATGGTCAAATTTCCTAGATCATAAGTGGGATTCTTCCCATTTCCATTGCCCACTGTTTGTTTTGGTTTTAATCACAAATTCCCCAATTTTTTTTATTATTTTATTTTCCGCTTCGATTTATTTTCATTTCCGTTGTTGTCTTATTGGTTGCATTGTTTTACTTGTGTTAAGTGTTGTCATTGGTATACGTTTGATCGTTTGTTTTCAGTTTACCTTGGGTTAGGATGACAGACCGTGAACGTGATCGTAGTCGTAGTCGCTGCGGTAGCCGCGATAATAGCTCGCGTCGCGACTATAGTCCTCATCACGGTCGTCGGGACTCGCATCGCAATAGTCAGAGGCGGCAAAATAGTGGGTATCGCGAGCGACCCCCAAATGAAAACGACGCGTTAAGGCTCGAGATACAAGCGATGATGTCTCGCCTTAAAGCGCTAGAAGACAAGACGAGGGCTTCACCCTTCCCAGTGCGTTCGTGTGACCGTGATAAAAGTTTAGTGTCTGATAGTGTACGCGGTGGACGGGCATTACAGCGCCAGCGAACACCGTCGCTAGAACATAGAATGTTAAGATCGCCAGGTCGAACAGAATTGCGTAGTGTGCGTCATTCGTCACCACCGGGACACCGTCGCCGATTAGTTTCACCGTTGCCCACAGATACAGTGTCTCAACATATGTCACCAAATCGAAAATATAACTACCGTCGTTGTTCGCGTTCTCGTTCTAGAACACCACCGTTACGAGTACCAAGACGTGTATCTGAGCAGGCGTCGGTGCATGTGTCGGATCGTTTGTTTAGGAACGTGAACGAACATTCGAATTCAGAACAAGCTACAGTAACTGATCGTATTGTGGATGCTATTCGGGCAATTAATACTGCGGGTAGATCTCAGCACTTTTATATTTCAAATTTTGATCCTACCCTACATAATATTGATGATTGGTGTACGGAGGTTGATCGCGCTAAAGTTTTAAATAATTGGAGTGATTTCGAATGCTTGTCGCGTATTGGTAATTGCTTGAAAGGTGACGCTCGATCATGGCTTAACGAATGGGTAACCAATGACCGATCGTGGAGCAACTTCAAAAAAGAATTTAAACCTTTGTGCCCTAAAGTACCGGACGTCGCGAATATTTTATATGACGTTATGACCAAAAATTCCGATACCTATTCCACTTATGCGGATTACGTGCGTCGGTCACTACTCCGTTTACGAATAGTGCGGGGACTTAGTGATGAGCTAATTACGGCAATAATAGTCCGCGGTATCACTGATCCCAACATAAGAGCGTCGGCGACTAACGCCAAGCTGTTGCCCAATGATTTAGTCGAATATTTTTCAATCTACGTTAAACCAAATAACAGTATTACGTCAAAAGGTGGCGCGTTTCGTTCTGTGAAAGATAAACAGACTACAGATATTTCTCGTAAGCGTAATATTAACGATGTTAAATGTTTTTCTTGCGGTGAATTAGGACATAGACAGGCAACGTGTACTAAGAAACCGAGAACTGATCAACCGCCAATCGGTTCGTCAAATAATTCCGCGGCTAACTCTGCGTCCACTTTTATACCGACTAGGTCCGAAACTTGTAGTTTTTGTAAGAAAGTGGGTCATAAAGCCGAAAGTTGTTTCGCTAGGCAAAGATCAGAAGCTGCGAACAAAAGTAGCGTTAACCTCTGCAACGAGTTTATAAACACCAAGAATAGTGATGTTGTTGTAGCAATTATACAGGACATAGCGGTCGATGTTTTGATTGATAGTGGGTCCACTATATCTTTAATTTCGTCTTCGTTGCTTAAGCATTTTAATTGTTCACGTAAGCCAGCGCTTCGTATTTTGAAGGGGTTAGGTACTCAAGAAGTAGAGAGTACAAGTTATGTGACGTTACCTATTGAATTCGACGGCTTAACCCTCGAAGTAGATTTGTTTGTCGTGCCTGCGGAATATATGAACACGCCGGTCATTGTAGGAACGGATGTTCTTAATAGGGACGGTGTTAGGTACGTTCGTACTAAAGATTGTCAGTTACTCACAAGAAGCATTAATAACTTGCATAGGACAATGAACATACAATCTGAGATTTCAATTCCAATTAATACACCCCTAGTTAACGATTACTTGGATAAATTATTTTTATTTCTCTCAATATTTTATTTCCGGCACTGCAACATCAACTGTAAATACAGGGTGCATGTCCATTAAACTTAATACCAACACTCCTGTTTACTATCGGCCGTACCAACTTTCTCACGCTGAGACTCTTCGTGTCCGTGACATAATTAAAGACTTGTTAGACAAAGGAATTATAGAGGAATCGGAGTCTGATTATGCGAGCCCGATTCTTCTAGTTAAAAAGAAAGACGGCACGGATAGGATGTGTGTGGACTTTCGTAAATTAAATGAGATCACAATTAAAGATCGTTTTCCGTTGCCACGTATAGACGACTATATAGACCGTTTAGGGCGTAATAAATATTTCAGTTCCCTTGATATGGCAACAGGATTTCACCAGATTCCATTGGACCGGGGTTCAGTTCCGCTCACGGGTTTTGTCACGCCAGAGGGACATTATCAATATTTGAAGATGCCTTACGGTTTGGCAAATGCTCCCGTTGTTTATCAACGTATAATCACAAAAACACTTCGCGAGCTAATTGAATCCGGTGACATCCTCGTTTACATAGATGATATTCTAATCATGAGCCAAAGCATTGATCAGGGCCTTATTCTACTACAAAAAGTTCTGGACACATTGACTAAAGCTGGTTTTTCCATCAATCTGAAAAAGTGTTCGTTCTTGGCAACAGAGATTGAATATTTGGGTAGATCAATTTGTGAAGGGCAGGTTAGGCCGAGTCATGAAAAAATTAGGGCTTTGATTGACTCAGCCGAACCTCAAAATGTAAAGCAGGTTCGCCAATTCATGGGTTTAGCCAGCTACTTTAGGCGGTATATAGCTGGATTTGCCCAGAAAACTGCGTGTATTGCGGCACTCACTAAAAAGGGAGTACATTTTAATTGGGGAGTTGAACAACGAGCTGCTCGTAAGTACATTGTGGAATGCCTCACGAGCGAGCCAGTACTTGCAATCTATGATCCCTCATTACCCATAGAAGTCCACACAGACGCGAGTTCTATTGGTTATGGAGCAGTCTTGATGCAAATACATGAAGGTAATCGTAAGCGAGTGGTATCCTATTTCAGTAAGCTTACTCAGGGAGCTGAGAGTAGATACCACTCATATGAGCTTGAGACTCTTGCAGTAGTAAAAGCCCTTCAGTATTTCAGGCATTATCTTGTGGGTGTACGATTCACCGTGGTCACCGACTGTAACGCATTGAAGCTTACACAGCGTAAAAAAGATTTGTTGCCAAGGGTGGCTCGGTGGTGGGTATACCTCCAAGATTTTGATTTTGCCTTGGACTATAGGAAAGGTAGCCTTCTGTCTCATGCCGATTATCTTAGTCGGAATCCGGTCAATTTGTGCACGGTTCAGAAACCCCTGAATTGGGCACGGATTGCTCAGGCTTCTGATGATGAAACTCGGTCTCTTATTCAAAAATTGGCGGATGGCCAGTTAGACTCCAGTCGTTATTTTATCAAAAACGACATTCTTTATGTAAAATTCTCACCTACTGGTGAAAATCCCAAATTCCTTTGCTATATCCCGAAAGGTCATAGACTTAGCCTCTTACGAATTTTCCACGATGAACATGATCATCCCGGTGTCGATAAGACCGTTGATCTTATCATGAAACACTTCTGGTTTCCAGGGTTAAGGGTATTTGTGCATAAATATGTAACACACTGTTTAGTGTGTCTCTCCCATAAAAAGTCCCCAGAGCTCCTCTGCAGCCCATTCACTCTTGGGAGAAACCAGATTCACCTTTCGAAACTATCCATTTAGATTCCTTAGGTCCCCTTCCCGAAGCCGATGGTTATCGCCATGTTCTTATAATCGTAGATGCGTTTTCTAAATTCTGTTTGTTATACCCGATGTACCGACAAAACGCCGACGAACTAAAACTCCATTTCACCAATATGATTTCCCTCTTTGGAACCCCCAAGCTAATAGTAGCCGATAGAGGTCGCATGTTTCAGAGTACCGAATTCTTAAATTGGGTCAAAGACATGGGTTGTGAAATTCACCTTATAACCCCCGAAATGCATCAGTCTAACGGGCAGGTAGAACGGTACTGTCGCACTGTGCTTAACATGGTGCGTATTGAGTGCAACCATCGACAGGAAAAGTGGCAGAGTGTTATGTGGAAACTGCAGTTGATTCTCAATATCACAAAACACAGAACAACCCAGTATTCGGCTTTGAACCTTTTGATAGGTATCAATGCTGCGACACCACTCATTCGTAGCTTGGTTCGCGATGTGGCTTTTGAAGGTTCCAGCCCTAATCGGGAAGCTCTTCGCGAAATGAGTCGTCAAAGAGCGTCTGAACGTCTCCGTTCAAATCAAGAACAACAGGACGCCTATGTTAACCAAGGGCGAAAGCCACCCCGTGTTTTTGAACTGAACTCCTTAGTTTTTGTAAGAAAACAGGCACAGTCTACTGGAAAGCTGGATTCGTGCATGCGAGGACCTTATCGTGTGGCGAAAGTACTGCCACATGGTCGCTATGAGTTGCATCTCTTGGCTGGCTCGTATGGCAAGTCAACACAAGCAGCGGCGGAATACATGATCCCGTGGCATGGAGAATGGACTCCCGACGTATGTTCTGCTTTCTTTAGTGGTGAGTGATTTGTTTTCTATAATGAGTTAGTGGAATGAGTTTTGCTTATTTTTATGTAAGCGATCCACATAACCAAATCAGACTTATTTGATTTCATTGTTTGTAAATTTTGAGGTTTCTATTAATCTAATGCGTGTTTTCTTGTTAAGATTGACGATGTTGAAGAGAAGTCGAGTCTTGCAATTTGAAATAGGCCTCTGTCTTGGAGCGCATCGGACATGCTATCTCAAATTGACGGATACACTTCAAGTGAAGTACGGTTTCATGTTACTGGATGAGCCTCTGTCTTGGAGTGCATCGGACATGCTATCTAGTATATGAAACATACGCACCTTAGGAACAGCTCACGAAGGGATACTGTCATGGAGTAGCCTTATCGGACCTATGGTCTTGGAGTGGTGTTCTCGGACATGTTATCCTGGAGGGGTGGTACACGCAGAGTTGAGCCAAGGGTTGGGTCTCTGACTATCGTGTTCAGTGAAAAAAAAAAAAAAAAATGTGCTTGTTGATAAGCATCGAACATATGTATTATGATATGTCTAGAATTGGTTGGAAACATGCTTTTATGTGAACCGATTCACACACGCAAAGTTATGCCTCACGTAGGTCTCTAACGAGTCGTGAGGTGGCGATCTTCCGACAAGTCCCGCCCCGGGTGGTTGGTTTGGATATTTGTATGTTTCACACCTATCGTGCGTAGGCTATGTTAGGCAAGCCCAAAGTTATAAGGCTGTTGAAATAAGTGTGGTTGATCTTCAAATTATTAGCTATCTCATCAACAGCTAACGGTTTTGTTATTTTAAAAAAATTGATTCTCGTGCGTGCTGCTTGTTTCTTTTGCAGAATCGGGCAACGAAAGCGAGGAATCTGAACAGGCTAGTGACGTGACTGACCCAGTCGATAAAGAACCACTTCCTTGCACCTCTGGCACGCAGAAGCAGATGGAGACGCCCATCAGGACCTCACCTGCAAGCAGTGAAGACTCTGGACCTTCCATGCCAACCTTGGAAACAGATCTTCGAAGTTAGAAGATAAAGGAGTCCGGGGACGGTCTCCAGTCAGGAAAGGCCGTGTAGAAGATAGGAAGATACGAGGAGGGGGAAGACCTATATAAGGCGGCGCAGCACTAGCACCGGTCCTTTTTCCACTTGGAGCCATCGCGAGGACAACATCGTGAGGACGTCACCTTGTCGGTTATATTTTTAATTATTGTGTCATCGTTTTGTTATTTCTGTAAGGCTAGGTATCTTTTCGTTTAGTTAATTTGTTTTATTGAACTAAGTATTAAATTTCTTGTCTTGATTAGTTTATTCTTAATTACTTCCTGTAGGTATTTCTGAAATTTCTTTTAAAAAAAGTCATTTATGGTCAAATTTCCTAGAATAGTTTAATTATCACAGTTTATCTATGCAAATAAAATTTTACTTTACTTTACTTTACTTTAATGAAATTTGTAAGTCTTGCACATTTAAATATGACGTATTTGCTGAACGTTTCTTACATGCATTAATAAAACGAAAAACAACTAGAACGCTGTAATCTAGTAAAATTGGAAAAACGATTAAAATCGATGAATGCTTTGAATAAATCCTTATTAGCATGATCATGGGCTAAATTAATTAAAATACTAGATTTAATTTCTGGTAATTTTTCTGGATTCATAACTGGATGTGGCCATGTAGCACTAACATATTTCAAGAAACATGGACCGAACCACCACAAATCCAGTGATTGCATAGCGGTAGGTTCTACTCCGCGAGTTAATAAATCGGCTGGATTGTCGTATGTCGATACATGTCTCCAGGTGCCTGCAACGGATAATTCTAATATTTCGGCAACACGGTTGCGAACAAAAGTATTTAATTTCATTGGTAACATTTTCAACCAACCCAGCACTATCATTGAGTCCGTCCAAAAAACTATACTAACTGGTTTAATTCGAAGGGAACTGGCAACCCTTTGATATAGACGTGCACCAAGCACAGCAGCACAGAGCTCAAGTCGCGGTATTGTTAAAGGTTTAATAGGGATCACACGACTTTTAGCTATTACTAATCGCACGTCGACGTCACTCTTCTCATTGATACTACGAATATACAAACAAGCACCGTAAGCACGCTCGGAAGCGTCAGTGAAAATATGAAATTCAACCTGTTTGTATGCATCACAGACCACATGGCGTGGAACACGTAAGTGGTGAAGGCAAGGCAAGGTTTTAATTATGTTCGCCTATATAATTCCAACTTCAGGTGATAACTGGTCATCCCACTTTAACCTGTCCAGCCAAAGTTTCTGAAGCAACATCTTCAAGCTCACGACACACGGTGCCAACAACCCTAGAAGATCAAATATTCGCGCGATTACTGATAACATGCCACGCTTAGTATTTTCTATGCATTCAGGAAGATTTATAGGAAAACACAGACCATCTGTGTTAGTTTGCCAACTAAGTCCAAGTGTTTTATTGACAACATTACTTTCCTTGTGGAAATCAAAAGATGAATCACCAGATGGGTCTGAAATTAAAATGGGTTCGTTAGATTTCCACTTCCTTAAAGGCATACAAGCAGAAGCAAGAGCATTAGTCACCTCATGACGCAACATTCGAGCCTCCTCAAATGAGTCAGCACCGGTCAAAAGGTCATCCATATAAAAATCATGAAGGATAACATCTGCGACCCTTTGATCCTGACATTCAAGACCTGTTTGAGGCACCTAGTAGCGCGAAACGGTGCGCTAGCCGTACCGTAAGTTACTGTATTCAATTGGTAGGTTTTAAGAGGACTAGAAGCATCATCACGCCAAATTATATGCTGCAGGTGCCTATCTGAAGGATGTACACCTGCCTGTACATTTTTTCTACGTCAGCAGAGAGGACGTACTTATGCATTCTAAATCTAAGAAGGATTGTAGTCAGATCGTCCTGGACGGTAGGCCCCACCATTTGTATTGTATTTAAAGAAATACCAGATGTGGTAGGTGCACTAGCATTAAAAACAACCCGTAGTTTGGTTGTACTACTACTTTCGCGCAGTACTCCGTGATGAGGAATAAAATATGACCGCTGATCTTCATGAATATTACACTCGAACATATGGCCTAAAGAAATGTACTCAGTCATAAATTCTTTGTACATTTTATCGAGTGAGGGTTGGCTGAGATTTCTGCGCTCCAATGACAGAAAACATCGTTTTGCACGATGAAATGAATCGCCTAAACTATTCGAAGATTCCTTCAACGGTATTTTAACGCTAAAGCGGCCATCTGCCAAGCGCGTTGTGTGTTTTATAAAGTGTTCTTAACACATCTTCTCCTCAGCTGAATAAGTCGATGACTCATGACAAACTTCCTCGAGCTGCCAGAAACGCGACAATTGGTTTCGGATGTCATCCGACTCAATCGAACTAGAAGAACTTTCACAATAATCGTTAACATGAGTAAAATTACATTTAATTGATGAAAGTTCAGATGTATTATTATTAAAGCCGCCGTTAATTGGGCCGCAAACTAGCCAACCAAGTCTAGTTTGATAAAGTATTGGTTTCCCATCACCTAGTAAAATCTTATTAGATCCTAATAAACTCCAAAATACGTCTGCTCCTATAATTATATCAATAGAAGCCGGTGTGCGGAAATGCGGATCAGCTAAGTGAATATTTGACGGTATATCCACATGTACCTGTCTAGCGGGAACGTTATCAGTTATTGTGGGCAAAACAAAACATATTAAATTATTTTCGTACGATTCATGTAACGATTTAATTTGCACACGACACATTTTCTCCACATGGCAAATAGAATTGTTTATGCCTTGAATGGATTTGTCTGTATTTAAAAAGGGCAGATTTAACTTATTACAAAAATTCTCTGTCATTAAACACGACGAACTACCAGAATCGAGAAGAGCTCGAGCGATGTGTTCTTTATTATTAACATCGTAGCACCTAATTAACGCAGTTGACAATAGGATGTCGCCTGTGCCACTTGTATGCGAATGCGCAGAGATATTAGCCGAAAGCGCAACGTGACTGTTGACAACTTCTAACGTTGACGCAAACGTCAACGTTAGAAGATGACTCAACCTTAGGCTTATCGGTCGATCCGCTTTTGACATCCGATTTGCTTGAAACAGGTTTTTGTTTAAAATCTGTGTTATGAATAAGCGTATTGTGCTTGCGTTTACATATTTTACACCCTGGTTTCTTGCAATTATTGGGATAGTGACCTTGACGCAAACAATTATAATATACCTTATAGCTAGGTAGTAAAGACATTCTATCGTTGACGCTTAATGATAGAAACTGTGGACATTAATTGAGGTTATGATCGCTTTTACACATTGGACAATTATGTGATGAAGAACTGCTAGTGTTTTGTGTTGTAACAAGGGCTTTTATTTTAGTGTTCTGTTTTGTATTAGTTGTAGAATGACGTGACTTTTCCAGTGTTTCTATTAAATCAGCGCGATTACGCAAAAAATCAATGAAATTATCAAAGGTGATTCGTTTTGATTTATCGATACGCCCTTTGTATTCCTCCTATTCTCGGAATGTTGTAGTATCAAGTTTTTGTCGTATTATATAGATAAGTAAAGTGTCCCAACTATGAACAGGTTCGCCTAATGTTTTTAACGCTCTGATATTTTTGATTACATTGTCTACAATATGTTTTAATGCAATTGAAGACTCCCTAGTAATCGACTCGACTTTGAACAACGCCGTAACGTGATTCTCAATCAATAATCTGTCATTATCGAATCGCTCACAAAGAAGCTCCCATGCCACATTGTAGTTTTGAGCAGAGAACTCAATTGACTGGATCACGACAGCAGCAGATTCCACTAGTGATGACCTTTTTTTTTTTTGGATGGGAAATCATCCTCCCGCCCTGGGTGGAGCGGTAGGGAGTGTCAGACTTTTACTGAGTAAAACCCACCCGTGATCCTTCTTGTGCCCTATGCGTTCCAGGGCCACGGTAACTCTTTCGCACAAATTCCGCAACCCTAGCAGGCACCGATCCTATGGGGCCCCGTCCTCGGTGCTGACGGCTCCTTGAGGCGCGCGTGGAACACAACGCGTCGTCGACTCAACCTGGTATCGGACGGCGAGCCACCCACGCTCCCCGTCCCCAGGCATCAGCCACTGCGCAATAGCACAGCGGCCGACTTGTCTCTGGAGGAGGCCGGGATGGGACCATTACTGGCACTCCATTTCAGCCCCCTCCCGAGTATCTGGAGTCGCAGCACCTACAGCAGCAGCGGCAGTGGCGGCAACGGAAGCCGCGGCGGCGGCAGAGGCGGCGGCGGCGGCGGACGTCTTGCCCCTGGTTGGGGCGGATGGCGCGCAGGCCCTTCCTCCAGCCCAGTGCTCGGCCGGCTTGCCAACAGCCGCACATGCACTGCAGTGCGGCGTGGCCTCGCACGAGCCGGCCCGATGACCGGGCTGACCACAGCGGAAACAAAGTCCGCTGCGGTCGACCTCCGAGGGGCACATAGCTCCCGTGTGGTTAACCACATGGCAGCGGTAGCACCTCAGAGGTCTGGGTTCTAGCAGTTTTACCCGCGCAGACACCCATCCCACCAAGAGCCTTCGGCCCTCCGACAGAGTTCTGGCCGCCGCCACGGGGCAGCTCACCACAAGGGTTTGCATGCCCGTGTTATCAGGACGGATGGTGCCCGCCTTGACAAGCTCGGCAGAGCACCCCCCAGTCCTGGCGACGGCGGCCACAACCTCCTCCTCCGTCACGGAGTCATCCAGGCCCACTATGCGCATGTCGATGCGCCTAGTCGGCCTGGACACCCGGACCTCGTCCGCGGGTAAGACCGCCCTCAGCCTTTCGGCCAGGGCGTCCGCGAACGGGCCACTCTCCGCTCCGGCGAACTCGAGCTTGCGGGCACCGGTCAAGGTCCTCCTGACCCCGATGCCCCCGCTGATGCCCAGCTCTTGGAGGCTCACCGCCTCCTTAGCCCGCTTCAGTACGGCGAGATACGTCACGCCCCTCTGTTCCGCTTCCGGCTGCAGTGTGAGCACCACAGCCGCGGATTTCGGGGCGCGAAGCCTCGCCGCGATGGCGTTGGCCTTCCGCCGCTGCTTCCTCGCCATATTTTTTTTCGCCTTCGAGGCCTGCCGCTTTTTCCCGGCAACCTGCCACTCGGCCCCGGCCGCTGGAGGGTCCGACGGTGGGGGTGGGGGCGGCTGCGGCGCCACTGGCGCAGCAGCCTTAGCCGCCCCCCCTCCAGCCTTCCTCCTACCCCTCTTCGCCGGGGCCGACTTGGTCGTCGCCGACGTCGCAGGCGCCGGCGCCACAGGCGCTTGCGCGGCTCCCGTCTTGGCTTTCGCCTGGCCGGACGATCCCGGGCCGGCAGCCACCGCGGTTGCTTACGAAGCCGCCTTCCGCCGTCCCGGGGGCCGTTGTGTCGCCACCGTTGGGGAGCGCCGGACCATGTCCTCCAAAGTGGAGAACTGCTTCCGGAAGGGGGCCAGCTCCTGCCGCACCAGGTCCCGCACCTGGCTCAGCACTTGGCCCCCCTCCGGCGCTGCCGGACTCAGCCCCCCTCGCGGCTCCACAGAGGCCGCTCTGGCCATCCCCGCCACGTCCCTCCGGAGCGACTCATTCTCCGCTATGAGTCGCTCCGTAACGGCCGCGAGGCGGGCGACCTCCGCCCGCAACTCTGCCGCCTCTCCGGACCCGCCATTGTTGGCCGCCGCTGCCGCCAAAATGGAGGCCTTGGCCGCGCCATCAGCGCGGCCAAGGCTTCCTTCTTAGAGGACTGCTTCCTCTTGAAGGCCAGACCGCGGATCGCGGCCTCCACGACCTCCGCAAACTTGGCCCTCTGCTGCTCTGAAGTGGGAGATACCTCCACCGGAGACTCCGAGTCGTCGGAGTCGAGAGGAGGCGGAAGGGTAGAGGGAGCCCTGCGACCGCTTCCTCCAGGGCGACGCTTCTCCTCCACCAACCTCCCGGCCCGACGCTCCACCTCCCGGGTAGAGGGAGCTAGCCCCCTCCCCGCCTCACAGCCCCTGCCCCGCCTAGCGGTGGGGATCTTGCGGGCGGAGGCAAACTCACCCTCGGAGGTCGAGTCTTCTTCTTCATCTTCCTCCCGTCTGGGCCGCTTGCGGAAGAACTTTTCGTTCTCCACAGCGACCCCCTCTCCTCCGTCTCCAGAGCCCGCTGAGCTGACCGTTAACAGGTCAGGCGCAGAGCCGGAATCCAACTCCGCACCTCCCCGGCGCTCAGGCGAACCCTCCACTACATATTCGAATGCCATCAGCTCCTTGAAGGATGCGGATTCGGATGACGATTCGGAGCCTCCTGGGCTCATGTTCACACTGGCAAACGGTACACAATTGGTGCCCCCCCCAGAGTACGGTGGGGCAGACGCTCTTGCGAACGTGGCGGATTCCCCAGCGGCTGAGCCGCTGGAACCGCCCTGGGGTAATACTATTTCCTTGTGCGTGTTCCATCTTTTCCTCTTAGAGGGTGCGGTCCCTTACTCCTCCGCCCTTTCTCCATCACAGGGCCTCTCCTCCCACCCGCTCACTGCCCTCACAGCCACGTCTGATTAGCAGACGCGTACCAGAAGGCAGCGAGCGGGATTCCTCGCGTGTGTGTCTCTCTTGGTCTGATCCCTCACTTGCGACCCTCCGGCATGAGTGGCTCTACCGGGAAAGCTCGCAAGATCATTGAGACGCTCAAGCCCCACCACGACGACAACGTGGAGACACATTCGGTGGGGACTAGTGATGACCTGAGGTAGTGGATTTTTTTAATTTCATCTATATCATCATTGTCATGGATGAGACTTGCGTAGGTATCGCGAAATTCGAGCCAATTATCAAATGATCCTGTGAATTTGGGTAATTGGATTGTGGGCAACTTGATAAACTGACGCTTACCAGTACTGCAATTCGATTTTACTTCATCTTGCTCAGATTTAGAAAAGTTACCTATCATGAGTTTAGCTTGAGCTACCAACCCATAATATTGAGATTCAATTGAGGTCCTTTCGAGTGTCTCAGTATCAACATTATCACATTATCATTCTAATTTCAATTGAACCTCGTTAAATTCATTAAAAAGATCATCTAATTTAGTGACTCGCAATTGCAACTCCATTAGTAGGTTAAAATTGGGGTTTCCAGATCAGATAAGATCTGGAAACCCGCAATTTTCACTCATTCATCATTTCATTCATTCAGCACATTAGTAGGATCTGGAAACCGCAATTTTCACTCATTCATCACGTATATACGTGTTTTTATAATGTAGGTAGAGTTATTTTATATCACGAAGCGACGTGAATTATTCAACTTGATACCTTACCCTCATAGATTTAAAAGTCACATTCAAAAGTAATATGTCGTTTCGTGTGTCTACCTGTTACCCTGTTAATGGGTTGTGGAGGTCTGGTAAACAGCCGCTCCACGTAAAACACTGGTATTCAGCTGAATCTGGTTTGACTGGAAACCGATCCCAATATAGTTGGGAAAGGCTAGGCAGATGATGATGTCGCTTCGTGACTTCAAAGATCTATTCAATATGGGAGATTATGTAAAAGGTTAAAATAAAAAAATACTTTATCATTCAATAAGAATTATGATTTATTTACGACATATTATTAGATACTTTTGCAGCAAGTTCTTTAACAGATTTATAAATATCGTCCATAAATATGTTTTTAACTACATACTGCACGCACAATTCGGCATGACAATTACATAGCGAACTTATGGTATCAGGGAAATTTTCTACATCATAAATTTCGATCCTGATCACTTTAGCACCACGCGTAAGTTTTTTTACCGAGGTGAATGCAGCTGTTGAACATCTCTTGAGCTGTTTGCTGCTGGGGCCCTCCAGATTCGGGTTCCCTACTTGTTTTCGAAAGTTGATGATTCGAATTTTATTATATCGAACACGGTGTGTCGATAATTCAGTTGTACGATGTTTTATTCCGTCGATGCGTTATTGGTGCGATGTAACGTTTGTGCGAAAAATCCTGTTACGAAAAACCCTACAACGATTGCTCATTTATTCGGTAATGTATATTACTTCAAAAGTATGTAGGTTTGAAAAGCCTACTGTTGTCCGTGACATTTAATTAATAATCTTATGTTGCACTAGCTGCTGCACGCGACTTCGTCCCCGTGGAATCCCCGATTTTAAAACATTCTTTATCGCTGCTCCGCTCCTATTGGCTTAAGCGTGATGATATATAGTTTAAACCCTTCCTCGATAAATGGTCTATTCAACCCAAAAATAATTTTTCAATTCGAACCAGTAGTTCCTGAAATTAGCGCGTTCAAACAAACAAACAAACAAACTCTTCAGCTATATAATATTAAGTATAGATTATAGACGTTAAGGAAATACAATTAATACCATATATATCTTCACGTCAACTTTTCTAAATTGAGGAAGACAGGTAACAAATTCACCACGTTTAGCTGTGGCATGGGCCAAAGATAACGTAGACAATATCAGTGATCGGTTGCTAGCCAATCGCCTGATACCCTCAAAAGCCAAAACTGTCATACCTCAATCTGTACGGGGCGGGCGTGACCGCCTGGACTGTAGGTGGCCGGGGTAGGTTATCCTATTCTTCAAAGTGAACTGTATGGTGACAACCCACCTCGGTATAAATGATCCAGACGCGCTGACGCTCCGTCTATAAGCTACGGGCCATGAGGTTGCAACCCTTAGTTGTTTACTTGCTGTACTTGCCGTTATTGACACAAGATATAGGGGTAGGTATTGAGGGCTTACCAAATAAAAACACTATTTAACTTGTTCACTATGCACTTAGCGATTTGAAGGGTGAAATTCGCGACTATATGATTCTACATTTAGTTATAGGTTCAAAATATCTTGCTAATGACTACAAATTCTATTAATTTTCTATGTTACTATTGTACGGCGTAACTATACCGTACCGACACCCAAAAAATCACCGTGTGTGATGGAGTTTATTAATGATATTTTTCGCTATGTCTATCCTAGAATTCAGACTATATCTAGGCTTAGGTCTATGTGAGTAGGGGTTGTCGTACCTCTACGGATAGCCCTCGGTATGCTCCATGCAGCGGAGACAAATTCACCCCTTCATCCCCCTCCATATAGGGTTGGGATGCCGAAAACTATACAAAACTATTATAGGCACGAAGCTATTACCTATTTGGGGTAAATTTACCGTAAAACTATGCTAGGAGGGCTATACAGCGATATGTATCTCTATAGATACGACAACCCTCTACAAAACTATATATGTGTCAACCCTGTCACTTGAAGGGTTGTAATTCTATGAGCGTATATATTTCGAGGGGATAAAAATAAACAGTTTTATTAAAACCTTAATTACGGCTTTATGCCTTTACATACTATACACATCTATATATCCCCTGATAGGGTTTTTCAAGGCGGTTCTATTTCAGACATTTAATCAACCGTTAACACGTCAAAAATCATAGGGGTGCAAGTTGCTGGACCGCATATGGAAGGGTTTATATACGCCAGAAAGAAGGTTGCCCGTCTATACTGATTTCACGAGAGGAAGATTTATCTGAGCTAAAAACGCAATGACTATTATTTTTATCATATCCTGCATGTTCTTTTCATTATATATGTAGGCGTGATGTCAGGATCGGTCATTTTGAAGTAAAAGAGTAGGTATTTCACTTACTAATCAACTTTATTCGACTTAGTTAATTAAATTAATTATAACTGTGACTTAATTAATTTACAACACTTATTAAATTATTTTAACACAATACGTAGCAAGATATGTATATGATTCAGAATGATAATATGGTCCGATCTAACGATCCTTCAGAGTAATAAAATCTCCTGGTCCGGTCTAACGACCCTTCAGGGTAATAATCTTCTGGTCCGGTTATAACTAACCCTTCAGAATTATTACTGCTTGGTCCGGCCATACATGACCCTTCAAGATCACTACAGTTTATACTGGTCCTGAATTTGCTAGTCCGGACTAAAAAGGCCCATGTAGCTTATACTATCAATTTACTCGTAATTTTTTCCTGTTCTAGTACATCAATGTTCTCTATGTATTAAAGCACGTGTCACAACGTTAAATGGTTCTGGTTCTAAAGACTCTACTGATGATGTACGTGATCTACTAAGTTAACTATTACTAGTTGCTTCTAAAGTACGAGAGTCAGCAGTCATTGTTCTACTGTTAACAGACATAGTATCACTGTTTCCTAAAATGGTGTCACTGAAAACATTATTTTGGGTAGTTTCATGAAAAAGCTCATTATCATTATTATTCGCCGTCACGTCATCATCACTGATATTTTCAGCGATTTCTATTAAACCAGATTGTCCATGAGGTACTTCCCGTAGATTTTCATGTGAATACTTGTAAATTCTGTTAGATCCATTAATATGTTTTAATTCATACCGGTCATTGTCTAAAACAGAAATTATTTTAAATGGGCCCTTATACTTGCGATCCAACTTGGTTTGATGTCTCTCTTCATTTTTTATGAAAACAAAATCGCCTACAGAAAATGGACGTACCCTGGCTTTTCCCTTATTGAACCGTTCTATATCATATTGAGACAGTCTTTTAATATTGTCAGATGCGTTAGACCTAGCTGATTCAAGATCAAGTCTATTAGTTTCGTGAGAGCTTACAGATATTCTTGATAATTGTAACGAATTTCCCTGGATTCCAAACATCACTTCTAATGGGGTAAACCCTGTTACTCTACAGCGTGTACTGTTCAGAGCAAGTTGAATGTCTCCTAATTGGTCTTGCCATACGGTATCTGGGTCACATTCAACAATGGTAAGTAAACTTTTTAATGTTCTCATGACGCGTTCTACTTGACCATTTGCTCTACTGGAACCAGTCGCAATAAGATGAAGTTCAATATGATTCTCAGTACAAAATTGTTTGAAATCGCTGTTATCATAAGAACGACCTCGGTCTGCTATTATTCACTTTGGAGCGCCAAATAAATTTACCGTGTTTTTAACTGCTTTAATGGCATTTATCGAGTTCAAATTCATAGTATGTTCAAGGAGAACAAATTTGGTGAATGCGTCTATAATGACGGAACAATATTCTTTACGTTCACTTTTTCCACTAAGTTTACCCGTTAAATCTAGGTGAATAGTGTGCCATGGGATAGCCAATTTTGGGATTGGATGCAAACGCACTTGCTGGGCACCTGATGGACCTTTGGTAGCCTTACATGTGACACAAGAATCAACGAATTTTTTCACAAACTTTGACATATTTTGAAACCAATAGAGGTCATATAATTTATCAAGTGTTTTTTCAAAACCAAGATGCTTTATTTCGTTGTGCACCAGGTTTATTAGAGACCAAATTAATGATTTGGGTAAAATAGGAAGCCATTTTGTAATTTTGTTACGTTCAATTTTTCGATACAGAATGCCTTGTCTAATATCATAAGTGCGTTCCACTTCAGAAGGTAATTCGTTTGACCGAATTTTCGAAATAATTTCTGCTATATCAGAGTCGCGTGATTGTTCAACATGCAACCATCCCCTTTCCAATTCGGATAAATTTACTATTCTTGCATGTCTTTGTTTTGCAGGATCTACTTCATTATGTTCATTAGCCAAGGGATTTCGTGAAAGAAAATCTGCATGAGCCATTGATTTACCCTCTTTATACAATATTTCAAAATCATAAGACTGTAAAATAGCCCACCATCTATGAACTCTTGGAGTTAAATCCTTTTTTGAATGTGATGCTTTTAATGCATTACAATCGGTAAAAACTTTAAATTTACGCCCGAAAAGATAATGTCTAAAATGCTCTACAGATTTTACTACCGCTAGAGTCTCTAATTCATAAGAGTGATAGCGACTTTCCGCGTCTGTTGTTTTGTGGCTGAAATAGGCAACGACATGTGGAAGGCTATTCCTCCTCTGAATTAGGACTGCCCCATATCCCTCACTACTCGCGTCAGTGTGAAGTTCTATGTTTAAAGTAGGGTCAAAAATATTTAGAACGGGTTCTGTGACAAGAAGATTGACGATATCTGAGTGAATTTTATCGTGTTCTGGGGTCCAACAAATATTACCCTTGCCAGCTGTCAAGGGGTATAAGGGTTTCATAACTTTTGAAAAATTGGGAATAAATTGCCGGAAGTAGGTAGCTAGACCGATGAATTGTCGAACTTGTTTAACTGTTTTTGGTGTGGGGACATTTTTTAAGGCTTCAACTTTACATGGGTTTGGTCTGACTTCGCCAGCTGATATTACAAAACCCAAATATTCGATCCGTTTTTTCATAAAAGAATATTTTTTAAAGTTAAATGAAAATCCAGCCTTTGATAAAGTATCCAACAATTTGTTAAGACGGTTCAACCCCTCTTCTATAGACTCTGAAGCGGAGAGTACGTCATCCATATAGACTAAAATTTTACTGTCATTAAGAGGCTTGAGTGCTGTATTTATAGCTCTTTGAAATACTTGAGGTGCATTTCTAAGACCAAATTGCATAGTTAGCCACTCATATTGACCTACTGGTGTAACGAATGCGGTTTTTTCTATTGATTCCTCATTAACTTTAATCTGGTGAAACCCAGAGGCCATATCTATACTAGAGAAAAAGTGAGCTCCATGCAACTTATCTATTTGATCATTTATTAGTGGAAGAGGGTAGCTATCCGGCTTAGTGTTACTATTGAGCTCCCTGTAATCCACGCACATACGATCGGAACCGTCTTTTTTCTTTACTAATAAAATCGGACTTGCAAATGGTGAACAGCTTTCCTGAATTATATTCGCATCTAATAATTCCTGAACGATTTTATTTACAATATCGGATTCTGTAGGAGATAACCTATATGGGCGTCTATGTACAGTTTTACTAGTGTCAATTAGTGTAATTTTAAGTTCACCGGTGGACACACGAGAGGTGGGAAGCCTTTGTATGAAATTCGAAGAATATTTTTTGAGGATCTTGATTAGTTGGTCCTTATTTTTTCCTGTAAGGTCTGTATCAATTGAAGCCATATCAAAGGTATCGTCGGATCTTGAACAAGCATTGAAAGTCTTTGTTTTTGAAAAAGTTAAACTATCACTATTAATTTTAACAGAAATTCCTTGTTCCAAAATGTCACGACCTAGTAAGACTTCTTCGCTCAGACAGTCATCAGGTAAAACGTGGTATATAACATCGAATAAGCAACCCTATACCTTGGTTGGACATCTTACTTGTAACGTACAATCCACGCGATTAGGCCCCACACCCTTCAGAACCACTTGTTCATGCAACTTATCACCCTTGAGAAAAACACAGTTACTTTGTCTTATAAGGCTGCATTCGGAACCAGAGTCGAAAATAAAAGGTAGTTGTAAATTATTTATCTGTAACATACCTCGCGTCACCTTGGAGCATAGGTTCACTTGCTTGCCGCCGTTGCTGCTGCTGCCATTGCTACTGCTGCTTTTGTTATTGCTGCTGCTTGATGCTGTGTCTTCTTTTTTTGGCCAGCGCTTAGGACATGAAGAAGCAGCATGTCCGGGCTCACGGCACACGTAGCAGATGACATTCGACTTCAGTGAATTATTCATACTGTTGAAGTGTATGTATGCTCCCTAATAGTGCATAACGTAGTAAGTACACTCCTTTATAATATAAGTATCATTTTAAGCTAAATAAGCAGTTTACAACAATGCGCATTGTAACATAAATTCCCTAGATATATTCATTAAAGTACATTCTATCAAGCTGGTTGTCTGATTCTAACGACCCTTGAAACCCCAACATTTCATGGCGACCCTGCCTTAGAGTCTGCCAAGGGGCAGATTAAGCAAAGGTTGCGCGACTTTCAAAATGTGTAATTCTAAAATAGAAAAAGACGAGGTATTCGTCAGTCAAAACGCGGCTGGTGGAAACAATGACGCACGTCTGAAGGACATCGCAGGTCACATGGAGCGGATGAGCACGGTTACTATCATCATTCTTGCTGCCGTATCTCTCCTGGTAATATACTTTATCCTAAAGTACTACCGAAGCTGTCATCGCCAATGGATTCAAGAAGAAATTGGACTCAACGCAATACATCGCATAAGATCATCCCTGCGAGGACGAGTGGAAGGTACACCCGTTAATTAATCAAGCATCAAAATCAGATTCAAATTCGTTCTATAAATAGATCAGTGATTTTCATTCAGACTAATAACAGTTAATTTTATTACGCAAAAACTTAAAGGACATAAAACAGTGCGCGAAGACTCAGCGAATATGATACCGCGAAGCTAAAACTGCAACGTGTGAAATTCTTGAGTGCCGTTTCGCAATAATTGTGTTAACATGAAACTTTTGTTTTTTCCATTACAAAATAAGTGACCTGATATCTAGTAATAAGCATTTTATTATGATAAAAATATTGATAGAAAAATATAATGATCTGGGAGATATTAGAAAATATTTGATTAAGAAGGGACAATCTAGGTATAAAGGTCAAGTAATTGAAACGAAGTTAGGAGAAGCCAAAAATATTTTTAGCGAATGTGAGAAAATATTATTATTAATAGAAAAAGGCAAGGATGCGAAGTTAGTTACACCGGCATTAGATATTTATCAGAAAGTTAGGTTAATTTATGAGGAAATAAATGTTTTATGTTCCATCCCTATAATAGATTCAGGCAAAATGGAGTTTGAACTTAAAGTGGCGTGTAGTTTGCTTCCAGTGATGGACGGTAGTGAGGGGACTACTAAACGCTTGATAGATTCGATCGAGATGTACGGAGATATGCTGGATGACAAAGGTAAGGCACTACTTATTACATTTGTTCTTAAAAGCAGATTGTCCGAAAATGCCAAGTTACGCATTACAGGAAAGTATAAGACCATTCCAGACTTAATTAAAGATATGAGATGCCATCTATTGACCCAAAAATCCTTTACAGCCCTACAGACTCGTTTGCAAAATATACAACAGGGTTCAAATAGTATCGAGGACTATGGCACAGAAATAGAAAAGCTGTTCACCGAACTTACTATAGCTCAGTCTGATGGTAACACTACCGCGTTCGAAGTTTTAAAACCTTTGAATGAAAAACTTGCCATAAAACGGTTTTCAGAAGGACTACGCAGTTCAAAATTGGGCACCATCATCTCCGCCAGGAACTATAGCAGCCTGAAAGATGCAATACAAGCTGCCAAAGATGAAGATACAACGTGCCAGTCATCAGCAGGTAATGTCTTGCATGCATTTAGATATGGACGAGGTTTTAATCATTCACGACGACAAGGTCATCGTCATTTCAATAATAATCGTGGTCAATATATGAATAGTTGCAACCGTGGTCAATATGGAAATTACAATAATCAGAGACAAACATGGCGTGGTAATTACAGAGGTAATAATGAGAATAGGTTTAACAATCGTAGATCATTGAACAATAACAGGGGTCAACTAAATAATAGGGGTTCAAGATATTTTAGAAATAAAAACCGAGATGTTTGTCTAGCGGAACAGAATGATGGCAATAAACCAAGCACATGTGACAATATAGATAAAAAAGAATCTGAAAACCAGTTTTTTCGTTCTTAAACATAGCGTTTTATCAAATTTAGGCAATGCAAAATATGTAGCTTTTAACGTTAATAACATTAAATATTTTTGGCTTGTTGATACCGGCGCTACATTATCAATAATTAAAAGTGAAGCATTACCAAGAAACGTTATCGTTAGAAAAGATGAAACTTTGATAAATGGAATAGGCGGACAAAGGCGTTCTCAAGGCATAATGGATTTAAATTTGAAATACAATAATGAAACATTTCAGCATTCGTTTATAATTTTTGAGTCGCTACCATTAAAAGCAGACGGTATAATAGGTTTAGATTTTTTGAATAAGTATCAAGCAAACATTAACTTAAGTAGTAATATTTTAACTTTGCATTTAAAGGGCAAAGAATATTATTTAAATATCGTTGACGAACGTATTAGGAGAAGTAATAACCTGATTGTACCAGCTCGTTCTGAGTCAATTCATTTCATACACGTAGATAAAAATCTGAATGATGATGTTATTGTCTGTGGACGTGAGTTAGCGAAGGATGTGTATCTAGCAAATACGATAGCCACAGTAAAAAACAACAGAATTCCTATAAAGATACTAAACGTTACAGAGAAAGAAATAAATTTACCCAATTTCACGCCTAGTATGCAAACCTTGAGCGATTATAATATTTGTCAATTTAATAATAATACTAAAGATGTTTCTAGGGTTCAAACACTACTATCTGAACTTAAATTGGATTATTTAAATGAAGAAGAGAGAAGGTCTATTGAAGCGATTTGCGCAAAATATTCTGATGTTTTTTACATAGATGGCGATAGATTAACCACTACAAATATTTATGAGCAATCCATTACAGTAACACAAAATTCAACTCCAGTATATGTCAAGCCATACAGGTTACCTCAAGCGTTAAAACCAGAGATAGCTAAACAGATTAATAAAATGATAAAAGATGATATTATAGAAGAATCTAACAGTGAATGGTCAAGTCCTATCTTATTAGTACCGAAAAAGAGTAAAGAAGGAACTGATAAGAAATGGCGATTCACTGCATTTCACTGTTGTCTGAAACATTTGAATTTTTAGACAGATAACGCTGCTTCTCTCTGCAATCTTGACCTCGGTGTCCTCGTTTCTTGCAGAAATGGCAATTTCCATGGAAATCTGTTGATGGGCGAAACCTTTTCGCATCATTGTCAGATGTAACTGGCTCATCACTTTTCCGTTTTAATGTGAAGCTTCGCAAGGTGCGGAAAAGTTGATATTTATCGTTAATTACAACTGAGTTTAATTCTCGGCGAATCTTGTCATCACATTGAGACAAAACCGATATGGCAAAACCAGTCACAACTTTTTCTGACATTTTTGTTTCAGGAATTTTTTCTATTAGTTGCCATAGACGTAGACCTGCTTCTGCTGGATTTTCTGTGTTTTTGATCTGGAACTTAATAACTTGGTCAAAATAGTCTTGCATCATCATAGGTTTGCTAAATCTGGAGATCAGAATTTCCCTGATAGAGCTCCAGGTGATGTTGTCTGGTTGTATCTGGGTGAGACAGAGACCAGCTCGACCTTTCAGGGCATGAGAAAGAGCCAAAATCAAGTCAACTCCATATACTTCCTTTTTTTTAATTATAATATCGCTGAGCGCACACCAGTTTACTATATCAGATTCTGATGCATCAGGATCAAAAGGCACCAACTTGATTTGCGTATTTTCCGGAGAAGGCCGGGAAACCATACCTTCAGCAATTTTTTGAAGAATGGCTTCCATTCCGCTGGAGAACATTGTAAAGAAACTACTTTCCATTCTTGCTGAAGTTCTATGTGATTCTGGTTCGAGTGGAGGTGGATCCAGCACTTCTGATGTAGGCGTGATGTCAGGATCGGTCATTTTGTAGTAAAAGAGTAGGTATTTCACTTACTAATCAACTTTATTCGACTTAGTTAATTAAATTAATTATAACTGTGACTTAATTAATTTACAACACTTATTAAATTATTTTAACACAATACGTAGCAACTCTAGGCGATATGACAACATGTGCATCGGACCAAAGTCTAGAGTAGAATGCCTCGATTAACTTGGAAGTCGCTACGTCCCCGCTAGAGGACGCGGCGAGCGGTCACGGAGCTTCGCCCCCTGCCCGCGGGGGCACCCCTCAGCCCATTAATATAGGCTCGTCATTATGTTGTTATAAAAATAACATAAAGTTTCGGGTTAACGCCTACTGAAAAAGTGATAGCAACGTTAACCCGAGTATATGATGTTGTGTTACTGCAGGCGTTGTCGCGCCACTGTGTACAGCGCACAGCGAACGCTTCTTCACGACACCTCGGCGGTCGGACCCCGCCAGGTGAGACCCCCAGTTGCCTGGGGGAGGCCCAGCGAGGAACGACCAGCGACGGAGGTGCCGACTTGTTGACACGCCCGCAGTAATATGTAATCCCCGTCCGCCCCGCGCACAGATCGAGCCGTTTGCGGTTTGGACTGCGAGAAGGTAATTATGTTTGTGTGTGAGCGGCCGTGCAGTGTGAGTACTACCGCCCAGTGCATTTGCACCGAATAGCGCTTCCACTACGCCAATATTCGGTGCGTGAGTTCGAGCGAATGTCGAGAAATGCTTATTGTGTGAGCGTTGCGCGACTCGCCTATATTAACTTAGAACGAGTCGCACTTCGCGATGTGCGTTATGTGTGAAGTCTTATTGTTTGGGTGAGTCGCGTGTTACGTGAATGCGACTCACTCAGGCGTCATAATTGGTGCGATGGGCCGTCAAACGTCCGCGATTAGGTCGCGGGGCAGGCGCCTCGCGTCAGGCGGGCGCGCGTGCCAGGGCGCAAGGTGCTTGACGTGAGGCCAAGCTGATGCGTCGGCACGCGCGAACATTGCCTTCGCGAGGCGCTGCGCAAACTCGTCCAGGCTCTCAATCCCGAGGTCGCGCTGGATGACATCGTTCCTCACCAAGTAAGGGGCGTCAACGATGGTCCGCAGCGCAAGATGTTGCTGCGCGCGGAGCTTCTTGCGGTTCCCCTCAATGGTGAGGGCGAGCCATGCAGGTGCGGCGTACGTCAGTATTGGGCGTATGTACAGTTTGTACACGCCCAACTTGACGCGCACCGGGAGTCGGGACGAGAGCACCGGTCTGAGCTTGTTGCGAACAGCTTTTGCCTGCGCGGCGACCGCGCGGACGTGCGAGCCCATCGTGAGTCGGCGGTCGATGGTCACGCCCAGGTACTTGGCCTGGTGCGACCACTCGACGTCGACTCCTTGCAGCTTCAGAGGTGGTGGGAGGCGCGATGAGCCTGTAACAATCGCCTGCGTCTTACCCACGTTAACCGAAAGTCGCCATTTGGCGAGCCAGTCTGGGAGGAGGTCGAGCACGCGCTGCATCTTGGACGCCGCGTGCCTGGCGTTCATGGAGGTGGAGATGTACGCGGCGTCGTCTGCGTACAGCGCGAGCGTCGACTGCGGCGTGGTGGGGATGTCGTCGGTGTAACGTGAGTAACACGCTGGCGACAGGCAGCTGCCCTGCGGCACGCCCGCCCTAACGGGGCGGGGGGCGGACAGCGCGCCGTCGACCACCACTCTGAAGCTTCTGTGGGACAGAAAAGATTGGACCACTCTCACTACGCGACGGGGCGCGTCGGATGTGGCCAGCTTGTAGATTAAGCCGTCGTGCCAAACACGGTCAAAGGCCTTTTCCATGTCGAGGAATACTGCGACCGCGTACTCCTTCTTGTTCATCGTTGACGACAGCAGGTGCAGTACCCTCGACAGCTGGAGCGTCGTACTGTGTTCGGCCCGGAACCCGAATTGTTCTGGACGCGGAACGATATGTGGTGTCAGGTGTCGCAGCAGGAGCGCTTCGAACACCTTGGAGATGGTGGGCAGCAGAGTGATCGGCCGATAGCTCTCAGGCTTCAGGATATTCTTTCCCGCCTTGGGCAGCATTATGACGCGCCCCTCCTTCCAGATAGCCGGGAAAACCCCCGTGCGCAGCACTCCCGTAAACAGGCGCGCCAGGGCCGCCACCATGCGGGGCGGCAGGTGGCGCAGCGCTGTGTTGGAAATGCCGTCGGCACCGGGGGCCTTTCTGGGCTTCGTCCGCCAGATGGCGCGTCTGACTGCCTCCGGCGAGATAAATAGGGCGTCCTCCTCAGGAGCTATCGGCGTGGCGAAGTAGTCCCCAAGGTGTTGCTCGACTGCCGCGACGTGTGCGTGCTCGGCGGTCGGGTTCGGCTGGAACTGACGCTCCAGGTGTTCAGCAAAGACCTCCGACCGGTCCTCTGCCGTGTAAATGAGCACCCCGTCGCTGCCTCTTAGCGGGCGCACCGGGGCTGGGGTACCTGTCAACTGGTGGCACAGTTGATGTGTTGACTGCCAGTTGGTCGCGGCGGCGACTAATCGTTCCTCCCAGCTCGCGGCGGCCAGTGCTTTGACCTCGGCCTTGACCTTCTCCGCGAGACGGTTGAGCTGCGTTTTTAAGGTGGGACAGCGTAGTTGTTGCCACTGCTTGCGTAGGCGCCTCTTCTCGGCAACCAGTGCACGTACCCGTGGCGGTAGGGGCGGCTGTAGCCCTCTCCCCTCCGTGGGTGGGGTAGTGGTGGCCTCTTCTAAGGCGCGTTGCACGCAAGCAGTGACGTCGTTGGCTAACGAGTCAACGTCCGCGGCGGCAGTGATGGGCCGAGTGGGCGTAGTGGTCGCAACCTTTTCTGTGAATAAGTCCCAGTTTACGATGCGACGTGGCGCTAGTGGTTTCAGTCGGGTCGGCATTCCCGATAGGACGACGAGCACGGGATGGTGGTCCGAGCCCATCTCGTCGTCGATCACCTGCTAGGTGATCTGGCAGCTTAGCCCACGGTGGACTACGATGTCCAGCACGTCGGGCATGTGTGCTTGGTTCTCCGGGTAGTGGGTGGGTAAGTCTGGGCCAGACACCGTATAGCCGTGGGCTTCGGCGTCAGCGAAGAGTCTAATCCCCGCCCTGTTGGTGGAGTACGCGTTCCAACCTGGGTGCTTGCTATTCAAGTCGCCGGCGAGTGGTCGCGTTGTTGTTGTAATTTAAGACCGCCCGTAATTCCGTGGCGTTGAAGTTGTACCCGGGCGGTCTGTATACGGCATAAATGTTGAGGTCCTCGCCGGCCACGTGCAGCTGTACACCCAGCGCGTACATAGTGTGCAGCGTCGTCGAGGGGAGCTCTTGATGGATGACCCTTCGCTTTACCAGCACTGCCAAACCACGATATCGAGCGTTTAATGCCGACCGTTCGTCCTTCCTGTAAACGAGGTAACCTGGGAACCTAACCCTATCTTCGGGTCCCAGGAGCGTCTCGCTTATGAGCGCCACGTCGACATCTTGGTCCCTCAGGAGGAGTCTCAGAGGGGCGACCTTTCCTCTCAGGCCGCGGGCGTTCCAATGTATTTTTTTAACGGCTTAGCCATGATATAATGTGAGTAATGAGGCCAAGCCGTCTAGTATCATCTGTTCTATGTCCTGGCCTTGTCTGATGGCCTTTATCAGGTCCATCAGCAATTGGATGGCGCAGGCAGTGAAATTCTTTTTATTTTTATTTGTGTTAGTGCCGCCATTCCTTTCGATGTCGGCTCCACATGTAGTGGCATCGATATTCATACATTTCCTTACTATTTTTCCCGACGCCACTATTTTGTTGCCGACTATATTTTTATTAGTAGGCGCCGGTCTGTCTGTCGAGTTTGCCTGCGCCGTCCGTTGCGCAGTGGCGGCCTGAGAGGTCTCCCGTGGGAGCGTTCCTACCTCCTCGTTCTGAGGGGCTCCCCTCCCTTCATGGGTTTGGGGATCGGTCGCCGGGGGGTTGGGTTTCTTGCCCTTTCGGCCCCTTTTCCTCTTCCTTTTCTTTTTGGAAGAGGAGGCTCCGTCTCTGTTCGTGGGCCCGTTCGCTGCCGCCATCAGGTTAGGTGCGCTTTGGTCAGCGTCCACCTGGCTCAGCTTAGGGCGGCTTTGTGATGCCGCCATGACGGCGGCAGTGCCCACCCGCCTATTCTGTCTCTCTTTTTTAAAGATCGGGCATGTGTAGTGGTTTGCGGGGTGTGCGCCCCCGCAGTTCGCGCATGTGGCTGGCTCTTCTCTGGGGCGCGGACATTCACGCGCCGCGTGCCCCTCGCCACATCTCACACAGGCGAGCGGGCGGTGGCATTGGTGTGATGAGTGCCTGAATTTCTGGCACCGATGACACTGAGCAGGCCCACGTTTTCCCCGCCATGCCTCTATCTTGACCCCCCTCATCAACATGAAAGTGGTGGTGTCAAAGATTCGGCGCACGTCAGGGGTGCGCCGCAGCATGGCGTAAAATACGCAGCCGGGTCTTCCTTGGCGCGCCCTAATGTGGCGCACGTACTCCGGCTCGTAACCTAGCGAGCGGAGCTCCTCTTCGATTTCCTGTGGGACTGTGTCTACCGGCAGCCCCCTAATGGCCACTTTAAACGTTTTATCCACCGGCAGCGAGTAAGCGAACCAGCTGATACCGACCTCTTTTTCGAGGTCGACCAGGTACCGCTGGACCAACCTATATTCGCCCTCTGACTCCGGCGAGAAACGGACGCCAGTGCCGTATGGGCGGGCGTTTGGTGGTCGGCCCAGCTTGGCTGCTATGGCGCGGAAATGATGCGCCCAGTTGGGTAATTTTTCTACCACTAAGGGTGGGAAACGCGGCCTCTTATTTTTGTTATTCCCCGTTGCTGCGTTTGTCGTGGTCGCTGCCGGGGTGGGGGCTGCGTTTGGGTTAGGTGTAAGTGAATTTATTAAGTCACTTACCCCTTCTTGTGTTGGGCTGTCCGGTGGCGTCGCGTCGTCGTCCCGGCCCTGCGACGAGCGCCCGCTCTGGGCGCGCGGCGAGCCGAGGCGGTGACGCTTGGCTTCTTCCTCCTCCTCTTCGTCTGGTGATCTGGGCCGGCGTTGGGCCCGTGGCTTCCCTGCAGGTTGCGCGGCGGGGAGGTCGTCGTCGTCCTCCAGCGACGCGAGCGACATATACGACCCGGCGCGCGACGACTGGGTCGAGTATGTTGCCGGCAATTCGTAGCCGGCAACTCGCGGCGGAGCGGGCGACGCGGGTGTAGGAGGGGTTGATAGGGTCGCGGGCGGCGCGGTTGCCCTATTCAGCCTCGGGTCTCGAGTAGGTTGGCTCGCAGGTTGGGCCGCTGCGCCCGCCAGCAAGCTGCGGGGCGCGGCCGACGCGGTGCGCGGCGCGGCGGGCGCGCGCGCGGCGGACTGTACGGGTGAGGTCGCGGCGGACTGCGCGTACGTGCGCGCCTGCGGCGCTTGCGAGCGCGCGGCGGCTGAGTCGCGGGCAGGTACCGGAGCCTGCTTAGTCGCGGAACGCGTCACCTCGGGGTGCGGAGGCGCAGGCCGGGGCCGGCTCGACGACGACGAGGGCGTAGCGCGCGCGGGCGCCGACGTCGTCGGTGCGTCGACCACTAACCTGCGCTCCTCTCGGTTTTTCTTCGGTGGCTTCGATGTCGCAGCGCGCATTTCATGCGACTGCGGTGGCGGCGGGCGGGCCGTCGCTGCGCCAGACAGCGTGGCGCCAGCCTCGGACGCCGAGCCAGACAGCGCGGCGCCGATGTCAGGCAGCGACACTGCCCGATCCAGCGACGGACGGCATTTTCTGATGATTTCTGGCGGCGGGTCGGGTTCCCGTGCGCCTCCACGGCCCAGGGAGCCGCGGGCGTCGGGCTTCGGCATCTTGGAGCACTAGATTCTGCGTTGGCCTTGTGCTTCCGCAGCCGTTACAGAAAAAAATTTTCAAATTCGAAAAACTTTCCGAAGTCGCAGTGGCTCCGCCCTGCGGCTGTGCGAACGAACTAGGCCCGATCACACAGTCGTAGGGTAGGAGAAAGAACAAAAGTAGGGCTCGTGCGGGTACTTCGCGGACAACTTGCGGACAGGTGTCTTCGCGTAAGCGGCAACAGCTGATCCAATGCCTCGATTACTTTTTTTTTTTTTTTAATGGACTACTCGCAGTTCAGCACATTGAGGCTGGTTACTGCTCAACCGGGCAATCCCGTGGTTGCCTTAGATTCTAAGGCCCCCAGCCGGGGCTTAAAACTACTTAAAAACTAAATGGCCGCTCGCTAAGGGCATCCCCTGTGGGACACGGGCCTCGGCTTAGCGGGGTCATTGAGGGGGGGCAGCAAGGGACAGGCTGGGTCTGATTGATATTATTTAGGGGATTTAACGCTAATGGCTCAGCAGCGCGGGCTGGCTCGTTAGGCAAAAGTCGGGGAGGGGCCTCGATTACTCCGGCCGGACCTGTTTTATACTCGAGCGACAACAACTCGAGTAGTGGGGAGGTGGGGATGGCAACATCGCCCGATCGGTCCAGTGCACGTGCTGTTTACAATAGTACGATGACGTAGCGCCGTCATATATATTTTTTAAATTACTTTTATTATTTTGGAAAAACTAGTTCTAAATTACTGTTTATTGTTTTTCAACTTAGCATGAGAATGTTTACTATGTATCTTTATAAAACTTACCTTATAATAACTCTGAATTTTGAACATCTTTACACACCAGCACCTTTAAAATATTATTATTTACATAGCTACACCTCCATAGTATTCACTACCATTTTCAGTTACTATACCAAATTATATAATCAAATGTATATATATACTATATATAAATACAATAACTTATACATACTAATAAAATATAATCGTTTACCAATACATACATCTATAATTTTTAGTAAAACAAGTACTTACGTTTCTCAACGATACATTGAATTACATAATTATACAATGGATGCATATAATATTCTATACATACTCTAATATACTCATAAAATGCATTTCTATCCAACGACAACCTAAAACTGATGCTACCAATCACATCTACACCATCGTATCGTTTCTTTTAATACAAAATGGACTATACACTCCTACCATATACTCGTATAACGTCATCATGCCAAAAAAAATTCACGAATACCCTACAAACAGTCACATTCGATGCCACAAGTAACCTAATAAGGGACATTGACCAATTTGATATTTCTGTCCCTATCACATGTGACCCTGAGCAATGCAATTCATATCTTAAAAAGCCTTCACGTTACTTAAAAGTCCTACAACAAAATATTCGTAGCCTAAACTGTAACTTTCAAGAATTACACGTTTTACTCAAAAGATTGGAGTTATCATGTGATATTATTGTGCTTTCCGAATGTTGGTTATCGCATGTTGTTAACATGCCACTACTCCAAGGACTTAATTCATACAAAAGTAATGATAATTACTACCAAAATGACGGTGTAGTTGTTTATACAAACATTAATCTAGAATGCAGTGTGGATGAACCACACCTATCAGAAGCAAATTGTTTAACTATTAAAATAAAAAATGAAACAATAATAATTGCAATCTATAGGCCCCCTAGTTTTAAATCACCTGATACTTTCCTAAATTCATTACATAATTTACTGTTGAGCGTGTCTTCTTTTAAAAATATAATCATAGTCGGTGATATAAATATTGACCTTATTGGAACCGGTTACGTGACTACCGCGTACCTAGATACCATTGCTTTCCATGGACTACTCCCAGCCATAAATACTGCCACCAGAGGAAAGGCATGTTTGGACCATGTTATACTAAAAACAAATCGAAAAGCGTTCACGTTTTCCTTGGGTACTACTATTACCGACCATGAGTCAGTCTTATTCTGTATAAAAACCCATTGGACTGCAATGAAATCAATGAAAATTAAAGTAAATTTTAAAATTGACATGGAAAAATTAAAATCTGAATGTAATAGCTTAAGTTTTGACTCAGTGAATCAAGAAGAAAATTTAAATATCGCAATGAACAATTTCATTCATATGTCGCATCATGGGTGGCCGAGATGCGAAACATCGGGTCTTCATCACGATCCGACATAGTTTTAGTAGATGTGGGCACTGACTTGGGTACTCGAACAAAAGATAATTTGAATCAGAATAATTTTATTTTGATAACGACTTTTACAAGTAAACAAACACGTGCGTTGGTACCGAGCGTATGCTAAGGCTGTCCGAGGTAGACTGGCGCACCACTCAGTCTTCCCTCCAGTCCTCGCTGCATCCCCTCTACCGACGATCGTGTCCAAGCGGTGGGATGCCGCTTGCGTTTCCGGTGACGATATTATTAATTCAAAACTAAATGTTAGATGGCGCTGTCCGTCGCACCCTAGCGCCATCAATCCACGACACGGCCATCCCTGACTAGCACCCGTCCTCGGGTGTAGTACCTGTGGATAAAATATGCTCAGAGAGTAAATTAGCTCGGCTGTCCTGCCAATAAAAACAAAGTTGTCCGATTCTCATTAGTAGGTACTTTATTTCATCTAAATCTAAGTACAATAATCAACTTTCATAATTACAAAAATAATGCCTCGTAATTAAGCTTACGTACACAGTGCTCCCTGCACAATAACAATCATTAGAAAAGATCCAACCACCAAGTTAAAAAGACTAAACAAGGTAATTCCAACAATTCTGTTTTCTTTACCATAATTCATAAGCAATGCATACTCAACTCATTAACTTTCCCTACAATCTGTGCACCAACACAGACAGAAATCGCACCAACGATTCCTTACAGACCCATCGCCACATGTTACTCATGAGGTGCGGTCCAAACACAGACTGAAATCGCACTAACGATTCCTTAGACCCATCGCCACATGTCACTTATGAGGTGCGGTCTACAGTTCCGAGTATGAGTATACAAGCCATTCTCAATCAGATTTGGTTTCGCTATCACTGTCATCAACTATGACATCCAATTCTCGAGGAACTTGGTGATCGGGGATTTTCCTCAGACGATCATGGGGGTATTTGTATGTTCGCTTAGAGTCAAGTGCCTTTAGTAGGTATCTATCCCCGTCTAACACATCAATAATCTTCAATGGGCCTTTGAATTTAGGATCCAATTTTGTTTGATTCCTTTCCTCATTTTCAATCAAAACATAATCATTAATAGCCAACCTAGACACCTGAGCCTTATTTTGATCAAATCGATTTTTATCATAATTTGCATTTTTCACAATATTCTGTGTCGCTTGCTCTCTAATCTCATCTAAATTAAGCTCTGTCACATCATCATCAGCGGTCACTAAACCAAGCGGCCGTGCTACCCGTCCTATCATCAACTCGAGAGGGGTAGATTTAGTCACCCTATTAATAGTAGAGCTCATAGCCAACTGAACCTCTCCTAATGCGTCCTGCCAAGAGCGGTCACGACTAGTCTCTACAGCTGTCAACATACTCTTGAGGGTACTCATTACCCTTTCGACCTGACCGTTTGCACGACTGCCTCCAGTAGCTATCAAGTGCAACTCTATGTTGTTAGAGGTACAGAAATTGGAGAATTCTTTGCTTGCAAAACAATGACCTTGATCAGCTATTACACGTTTTGGCGTACCAAACAACGCTATACAGAACTTAATAGCACAAATACTACTGTTAGTGTCGATGTTAAGCGAATGACGGAGCAACACAAATTTGGTAAAAGCATCTATGATGACGAACACGTACTCCTTGATGTCATTCTTACCAGACAGTTTACCAGAAGCGTCAATGTGAACTGTGTGCCATGGAATATTGAACTTGGGAATTGGGTGAAGTTCTGCTTGAACTTTACCAGAGTGGGGCTTCGCTATTTTGCAAGTGATACAATTGTCTACAAATTTTCTCACATATTTTGACATACCTTCAAACCAATAGTGTTCGTAAATCTTTTCGAGAGTTTTCTCCCATCCCAAATGCATGACAGACTCATGGATATTATTTATCACTGACCACCTAAGAGATCTTGGTACAATAGGCAGACAACGAGTATGACCGTTGCGCTGAATTTTCCGGTATAGGATATTTTTACGAATTTCGTAAGTTTTGCGAGTTTCCTCAGGAAAAACTTCATTACGAAGATCAGACACAATCTTACTGATCTCTTCGTCCTTTTCCTGTTCAGCTTGCAACCAGTTACTAGAAAGCTCTGCTAATTCGACACGCTTTTGCTCTACACGTGTGAAAACTTTTGGTGTTGGAAGAGGATTTCTAGAAAGAAAGTCCACATGGCTCCCCTTCCCTCCGGACCGCCAACTGGTGTAGACGTGTACACAACCCGTATTTCTTTTTTATTTAATTATTTAACTTAAAATCTAAAACAGTTAAATCGTGCATAAAAATAGGAGTGCATAAACCGGAAGAACCACAGTCCGACCTGCGAGTTGGAACACTTACCGACCTCTTCACTACTCCTGGTACCCTGGTACATCGAAGTAAATCGGCCAATCTCAAGGTACGAGTTATTCATTTACCTGCCCACGCGCACGGCGGCGACACCCCCAGTAATTACAAAGCCCCGCCTATCTACGCGTCATTGGACCGTCAAGGACAGCCTTCCGTGTGGAGTGGTACACCGCTGTGTGCCCGCGTCGGACCTCCTTGCATTTATCTTCTCCTAGTACATGAGCCGATTTTACTCAGTCGAGATTGCACAGTTCGCTAAAAAAACAAAATAACTGAACCAACCAGCAAGGCAATAGGTACCTGCTGATACCATCTCTGAATTATTGTCTCCTGATACTCGGAATGGAAGAAATGAGTGGCAAATCCCTTTCTGAGTCGAATATTTCCGTTCAACCGGAACAAAAGACACCTCCTAACTTTGTTTCTCGTCGTTACAAGAGACCGGTTGAGGATCTTTATGACTACGACTCTGACTTCCGCGCCTTCAAGGATGAAGTCAAAGAACTAATATCGTCTCTAATGTCACCGCAACAAGAAGAGGTTAAGAGAATCTATCTGACTCTAATGGAAATAAAAACCACAAATAGCAACATAGAATCCTCCATGGCTTTTTTGACTGCACAAAATGAAGAACTAAAGTCAAAAATTGAACGACTCGAAGATCAATCGAAAAAAGATAGAAGCTGCATCGCAATGTTGGAGGACAAAATAGAAGACCTGCAGAGAGGTGGAAGAAAGGCAAATTTTGAGATCAAAAATGTCCCAAAAACAGTTAAAGAATCCAAGGAAGACCTTATAAAAATGACCGTATGTTTATCAAAAGAAGTAGGCTGTAACATCACAAAACAGGATATAAGTGATATTTATCGAGTCACAAACAAACGGTCTAACACGAAAAATAGCCCTATTATACTTGAGCTAAAGTCGACTATTCTTAAATCAGACCTTTTAAAGTCGACTAAAGCCTTTAATAGAAAACAAAATGGAAAATTATGTGCAAAACATCTTGGGTTTAAGACAGATGAGAATACACCAATATATGTTTCGGAACAGTTAACAATAAGAGGTGCTCGACTACACTTTCTGGCACGTGACTTAGCAAAATCTAAGGATTATAAATACTGCTGGACAGCCTACGGGAAGGTTCATATTAAGAAGGATGACGATTCTCCTACTATTGTTATAAATAGTGAGTCGCAGGTAAGTACATAATCTCCTACAGCTTAAATGACTAGTCTTACATGCGAACTATCGTTTTAACCGTTTTTTTTTCTTACAATATTTTACCTATTTGTTAAACTTTTATCGGTTTATTGAACTCTCAAAGTTAATTAGAAATAAGTTACACATTAAAATAAATAATAAGTTATATTCCGTTTACCAATCGCGCCAAATCACTCATTCTTCATCATTCAAACCTGCAGTCAATCCGGACACCAAAATAACAAACTTACAGACCACACACACCTCTGCACACTCACAGACACATATATCCACCCTCACCCACTCACGAAATAATAATGCGAAAATAATTACAAATAAAAAATAATAAAAAAAAAATAATAATAATTATAAATTTTATGATAATGGATGACACACAAACCATATTGGATGACATAGACAAATCTGAAATAGCACAAGTGTTTGATTGCGATGTCGCTGACTTTGGAAAGCTCATAGCCCCTATCCCCTCCGATTTTACCATTGTTTCGCAGAATATTAGATCCGTCTACTCTAATTTCGATGATCTTCAATTAAACTTAATTAACCTTGGTACAGCTATTGATCTGGTAATCCTAACCGAATGTCGGTTGAATTCGAATAAACCAATACCTCAAATAACTGACTATAACTCGTACCAAACTACAAACCATCTGAATAAGGCTGATGGAGTGGTCGCCTATATCAAAAGTACACTCAAAGATAGAACAAGAGAGGTAAAGCTAACTCATGCGTCCTGCTTAGAGATTCATATTACGCCTGACCTTACTGTGTTAGCGATTTACCGGTCCCCTTCAACTGCGGACGCGGACCAATTTATCCACTCCCTAAATAACCACCTAAACACCCTTGCATCAACTAAAAACGTAATAATTACTGGATACATCAATATTAATCTTATATACAGTCAAAATGAACAGTCTCACGAGCGTACAAAAAGACTTAGCTATCTCAATATGCTAGCAATGCATGGTCTACTCCCTGGTCACACGCTTCCCACGAGAGACAAAACCTGTCTCGATCATTTCATAATAAAACTCAAACCTGGCAACATAACTGCAACCATTGCAATTATTCGCACGACCATTACTGACCATTCCATGATTTTATTAAAAATCTCAAAACATAATAACTTAATAAAATGCTCAAAAACAAAAACAGTTTTTAATATGGAAAAAGGACTTGAGCTCCTCAAAGCCAGTAACCTATCGGACCTGTTAAAACTAGACAACCCTAACTTGCTCACTAATAACCTAATTGAGATAATACAAAAATGCGTCAAACTCAGTACAATTTCTCTGAATATACGTTTGAAAAATAGAATCCTAAAACCATGGATGACAATTGGCCTGTTGCGCTGTATTTTGAATAGAAATCATATGCAAAAGAGACTTAGACTTGACCCAAACAACGAGGTGCTAAAAATAACATACAAAAGGTATCGTAACTACTGTTATACCATTATTAGGAAACAAAAACGCAAACATGACAGAGATCAACTTATTAAAGCGCACAGAAATCCCAAAAAAACCTGGGATATTATTAATAACATCACACAACGCAAACCTAAAAAAACAAATAATGCGGAGCTGCTAGAAGTTCACACAACCCCACAAAGCTCTGTTGACAAGGTCAATGACTACTTCTGTAGTATAGGCAAACTTCTTGCTGAAAATATCACTACTTCCCAGTCCTCAGCAAGCAATAATACCAACCCTGATTCATTTTCGACAGATAATCCTTTGGCCTCATCTCTTGTCCTTCTCGACACGGACCATGACGAAGTTCGGGCCACCCTAATGAGCTTAAAATCGGATAGCGCTCCCGGCTGGGACAAAATACAAGTCAACTTTCTAAAATCTGCACACGAACAAATTGTACCAATCATAACCCATTTAATTAACTTATGTTTCACGCAAGGACTTTTCCCTGATGCTTTGAAAATTGCACTCATAACGCCGGTGTATAAATCTGGGGACAAGTCCGATCCGTCTAACTATAGACCAATTTCGGTCCTACCATCCATTTCAAAAATCGTTGAGAAACTTTTAAACTCACGCCTAATTAAGTTCCTCTCCAAATATAACATACTGTCACCTTCTCAGTTTGGGTTTAGACAGGGAAAGTCTACCGAGGATGCTGTTCTGTCGCTAACTTCTGCCCTGGTGGACGGCGTGGATAGTGGAGCCAAGTGTCTAGCTGTTTTTCTTGACCTCAAAAAGGCCTTTGACACAGTGTCTGTGCCCTTACTTTTACACAGGCTAGAACGCATCGGCATAAGAGGTCCCGCTCTTGAGATTTTTAAATCTTACCTCAGTAACCGCAAACAAAGGGTTAAAATTGCTACGTACACCAGCTCTGAGTCAACTGTCACATTCGGAGTCGGCCAGGGCAGTGTCCTTGGGCCGACCTTGTTCCTTGTCTACATCAATAGCCTCTGCAACATGAAGATTGATGGCGGGCTCATTTTTTCTTATGCTGACGATACTGCCATTGTCTTTACTGCTGAGACTTGGGCTGAGATTAAAAAGATGGCCGAACGTGGCCTTTCGAAGATAGCAGCCTGGCTAAACCATAGTCTCCTTACGCTAAATACTTCCAAATCCAATTACATCTGCTTTACTAAGTATAATAACTCGCAACCGTCCCGGGATTTCCAAATAAAAATCCACAACTGTCCCAACCCCACCACCTCTGACTGTTCATGCTTAAAAATTGACCGGGTACAACATATCAAATATCTAGGTGTTATGGTTGACCAGCGCCTTTCCTGGCACACGCACACCGAACTTGTAATGAAAAGAGTTAGGAAGTTGATATGGACCTTCAAAACTCTGCGACATGCGGCTTCGCATCAACTTCTAAAGCAAGTATACATATCGTTGGCTCAATCTATCCTCGTGTACTGTCTGCCTTTTTGGGGAGGGACAACAAAAATAAAGTTTTTGGAACTGGAGAGAGCGCAGAGAATCTTACTTAAAGTTATGTTCTTTAAACCCTACAGATACCCCACCCAAAGCCTCTACCAATTGTCAGATCTTCTGTCTGTAAGAAAGCTTTACTTACTTCAACTTATTCTGCGAAAACATAAAACCCTTCCGTACGATCCCCCTAAGCTTACAAGCAGAAGGAGCTACTTAGTCGCTCCGACTGTTAAGGTTAGATCTGCTTTCGCTAAAAGACAATACCCAAGGCAATCATCTCACTTATACAATTTGTTGAATAAAGAAATAAGTATGTATTCCTTGAAATACCGGGATGTCAAAAAAGCGGTAACCGATTGGCTTAAAACTAAATCCTATGACGATATTGAGTCTATTGTATCTACTTCACAATAGCCAAAGTGATTACACTGGGGTCGTTTAACACATGGTTAGTGAAAGAAGACTTTATCGCTTCTTTCGATCCCAAGACATCGTCGTAGGGCTAGCCAAAAACCAACAACCGACAATTTAGCGAACGCTTATACTTACCTATGCTAGCATCGACTTTCCAGCTTCACCCGCATAACGCAAAATAAGCACACTTTGTATGTAGTGCTAGTCAGGATATTCACTTACGATAAATGAGCTAAACCAAACTAAACATCGCTTATTATAACTCACACATCATACAACCCCACTACTCGCACTCACACCCACACCCATACTCACTCACTTGCACACTAACACAATCACTCTTGACACACGCATCACACTTAATTGCGCGATTTGGCCTCATTCTCCTGTACAACGTTCATTCTTTTGCAGTGCCTTTTGTATAATGTTAATTTAACGCTTGTATCTTTATTTGTATTATTAGTCTTGCATGTCAATATAAGTACGTTTGTCTACATTTCAATTGCATAGTAATTAATGATAAGTGGAAGCGCGGAGACTCCTAATACAAGCAATTCCTTGCTTAAAAGGAGATCTCCAATATTATGTATCTAAATGCCCATTGTAATTGAAATAAACTTTTTATATATTTTTTTTTTATATGGCTTATCCTACTGCCTTCACGATAAACAATATCAAAATCAAATGATTGCATGTAGGCCCACCAACGATGAACTCGTGGAGACAAGTCGGTTTTATTTTTCGAGGCTTTAACAGAACTACAGTCTGTCACAACGGTAAACTTCCGACCTAATAAATAGTGTCGAAAATGCTTTATGGCATTGAAAACTGCTAACGTTTCCAATTCGAATGAATGAAACTTCGATTCAGCTGGAGACGTACGACGACTATAGTAAGCAACTACATGTTGTTTCCCACTAATCTTTTGAATAAAAATGGCACCATATCCTTCAGCACTGGCATCGGTGTGTAACTCAATTGGATGCGCAGGGTCGAATATCGTTAGAACTGGCTCACTGGTTAAGTAGGAAATTATTTTTTCACGAATGGCCTCATGACTAGGTTCCCAACTAATGGCCCTATTCTTGCCACTAGTTAAACGAAATAGAGGAGCCATCGTTTTTGAGAACTGTGGCACAAATTGTCTAAAATACGTGGCCAATCCTATGAACTGTCTCAGCTGAGTGATGGTTTTAGGTGGGGGAAGCCTAGACAAAGCTGCTATTTTATTTGGGTTCGGTCTGATTTGGCCATCCTCAATAACAAAGCCTAAGTATTCAACCCGTCGCTTAAGAAATGAACACTTAATAAAATTCAGGGAAAAACCAGCTTTTGTCAATTTATCGAGTACAGTGCGAAGACGAACTAAACTATCCTCTACACATGATCCTATTATTAAAATATCGTCGACGTACGTTACAGCATAGCTATGAGCAAGGTCCCCTAAGGCTTTCATCACTGCACGCTGATAAACTGAGCTCGCATTTTTTAAACCAAACGGCATTGTCAAATATTCCCACTGCCCATCAGGTGTAACAAATGCAGTACGCTCTATTGATTCAGGATGAACTGGAATTTGATGGTAGCCTGATAACATATCAAGGCACGTGAACCATTTAGCACCACCTAACCTAGATACAAGATCCTCTATCAACGGCAGCGGAAACCTATCCGACACAGTGTTTTCGTTCAGCTCCCTGTAGTCAACACACATGCTATCTGAACCATCCTTCTTCTTAACAAGCAAAACTGGGCTAGAAAAAGGTGAACAACTCGGCCTTATAATACCTGCTTCCTCTAATTCACGAACTTTAGCAGTAATAACTTCGCGTTCGCTAGCACTAAGCCTATAAGGACGTCGATTAACTGTACGGCTAGGATCTACAAGCCTAATTTGCAACTGTCCTGTTGTTACCCGGGATCTAGAAACACCACTAGAAAACGAAGAAGAATATTCTGACTAAAAGATTAACTAATTGAGAACGAAATTCTAGCGGAATATCTGTATCAACTTTGTCGAAATTAATTTGAGATTTAAAATTATTTCCAAGCTTATTTGAAACGTCACATAACCTGACAACCTTATCACGACACAAAACAATACTATCGGACGTCATACTAACGTTAAGTCCCTGATCCAAAATCTCACGACCAATTAAAATATCATTTTTAAGGCAACTATTCAGTACAACATGAAATAATATCTCTAATCGTAAATCGTTAATCATAACCTCAGATAAAATTTGTAGAGTACTTTGCACACTACCATGGCCGATACCTGTCATATTTACAATGTTATTTACACGTTTGCCACTAAGCTTTGACGCAACACAGTCTTTGATGAGAGAGCATTCGGCACCAGAATCATAATAAAATGGATATGACTCACCAGTGTTCATCAGCGTACCGCTGGGATTGCTAACATAGCAAACTTCAACCCGCCTCTCGTTGCTCGCCGCTGCTGCAGATGCTGCCCCGGAACTACTGGGGCCTCCAACCGCGCCAGCGCCTCCACTGCTGCTACGTGGACATTTCGTAGCAAAATGTCCGGCGTTGCCGCATCGGAAACAGATGATGTCCGGCCGCTGCTTAGGTCCTGAAGAACTTGACGCTGAAGTGGCAGCATTGGTTGCCTTGCCTTTCACTTCACTTCTGGAACGGCAATCAGAGGCACGGTGACCTATTTTACCACAGTTGTGACATTTCAGCGCCGACGGCTGAAACTTCGATCTCTTGAACTCGGGAGCAGCGTTGATTGAGTTACCCATCGAAGATTTCCTTTTCAAAAACGAAAACGCTTGAAGTTCACACTGAAGCTTGTTTCTGTTGCTCACATCGGTAGTAAACGCCAATCTCTGTATACGCCCATCAAATTGTGCCATATGAGCAAGCACAGTGGATATGGCTATCTGCTCAGCACTCATGTTTTGCCAGCGTGATGTGAGGGTAGACAACAACCGGGCAGCGTACGCAGCATAGCATTCATCTTCCTTGGGCTTGCTATTCATCATTTTGACAAGAGTGGCGGCTGGTGTGTCCAAGCAATCGTAACGGGACAAAAACAAGTTCTTGAAGTCACACCACGTCATACCCGCAAACGATACTTGCGCCAGCCAACGTGAAGCACTGCCTTTCAGAGCCTTGCTCAAGGTGATGATCAGAGTACTTCCTTGAAGCGGTACTTCCGATAGGCACAGATCCGCTGTAGTACACCAGGCACGTGCGTCTACATCCGGCTTATCCGGGTCAAATTCAGGCAAAGAAATATGCTTGGTACCTGCCGGGCCCTTGATGGCTTCAATCAGAGACATCATATTCTGGTTTTGAGCAGCCAGCAGCGTACGAAGTAAATTCTCGTCACACCGTGACGTCATGGCCTCGTTCTGCAAAATTTCTTGAGTCTCTTCAGCTCGAGTGGATCCCAGTTCTGATGTCGCATCATGGGTGGCCGAGATGCGAAACATCGGGTCTTCATCACGATCCGACATAGTTTTAGTAGATGTGGGCACTGACTTGGGTACTCGAACAAAAGATAATTTGAATCAGAATAATTTTATTTTGATAACGACTTTTACAAGTAAACAAACACGTGCGTTGGTACCGAGCGTATGCTAAGGCTGTCCGAGGTAGACTGGCGCACCACTCAGTCTTCCCTCCAGTCCTCGCTGCATCCCCTCTACCGACGATCGTGTCCAAGCGGTGGGATGCCGCTTGCGTTTCCGGTGACGATATTATTAATTCAAAACTAAATTTTAGATGGCGCTGTCCGTCGCACCCTAGCGCCATCAATCCACGACACATATAATACAACAATTAATTGCAAATAATTCAATCAAAAGATTAATCCCTAGAAGTAAAGTCATAATTAAGCCTTGGATAACTGCCGGTATGTTACGCTGCATCCGAACCAGAGACAGAATGCACAAAAAATTAAAAGCATATAGTACTGACGCCATATTAAAAATATCGTATTTGCGATATCGGAACTATTGCGATAACCTTTTAAAAAAACTTAAAAAGCAATACGAAAGAGATCAACTCAAAAAATAACTCTAAAAAGCTTTGGTCTACGATTAAAACCATTACCAATCGCAATATAAAGCAGTTACCACTACAACTATTAGCAGCAGAAAAAACCCCGAAAGAGTCGGTAAATAAAATGAATGAATACTTTTCAAATATCGGTAAGCGATTGTCAGACATAATTCCCTCACATACGTCAGCCTTTTCCAAAGTTACTAAGCCACCGCTAAACTCTTTTGTCCTCCTTCCCACTGACATCGGAGAAGTTGAAAGCACACTTCAACAATTAAAAAGCGATTGTTCACCTGGTTGAGACCAGATTAGTGCTGATGTATTAAAGAAAATATCTGTTACTATAACACCAGTACTCACCAACTTAATAAATCGTTGCTTTGTTTCTGGAGTATTTCCCCTCGCATTAAAGAGAGCTGTGGTGCACCCTATATATAAGGCGGGGGACAGAGGTAGCGTCAGAAACTATAGGCCAATTGCGATTCTAACAACCTTATCCAAGATATTTGAACGCATAATCAACACCAGGTTAGTAAAATACATAGAACAATATAACTTGTTTTCTGACGCGCAATACGGTTTTAGAGCTAACCGCTCAACCGATAATGCGGTACTTGATCTTGTTAACTTTTTAGTACATAAATTAGATAATAACAGCAAATGCTTGACTATATTTCTCGACCTAGCCAAAGCCTTCGATATTGTCTCTGTTCCACGCCTTGTGCAAAAACTAGAAGATCTTGGTATCAGAGGTGTTCCACTGCCGTTACTATCTGATTACTTAAATAACAGAACGCAATCGGACACTGCCTTAACGTTTTTCGCAGATTCGTGGGATGAACTTTTTAATCTCGCCCAGAAAGGTTTTAACACAGTGTGTCACTGGCTATCATCAAATTCTCTCACGTTAAATGACGATAAAACCAATTACATTTTATTTTCTATTCGAAATCAAAGGGAAGTCTCTAACCTCGCTAATTATAATATCCAAGCACATAAATGTAACTTTCCTCTAACTTCAAACTGTAACTGTCCCAGTATTAATCCCGTTAAATGTATCAAGTATCTTGGAATTTAAATTGACGCAAATTTAACGTTTGGGAATCACATTGATTTTCTGTCTAAAAGAATAAGAAAGCTCACATATATTTTTAAAGAACTTCGTGGTGTAGCAGAGAAACAAACGATAAGGATGGTATACGAAACCCTGGTACAATCAATCATCAGCTACTGCATCACCACATGGGGTGGAGCATGTAAGTCTAAACTCATCATTGTTGAAAGAGCCCAAAGGATGATATTGAAAGTCAGCTTAAACAAACCGCGTCTTTTCTCCACCGCGACACTTTACGAAGAAGCCCAAGTGCTAACTGTTCGTCAACTTTACGTATTGCTTACTGTACTTCTTCAACATTCCAACTTACTCGAAAAACGGAAAAAACGCATAGCACACTCCAGAAGAAATTATGCAATATGTAAGACAACTGCGGTAAATACTTCATTCGCGCAAAAATATTTCCCTTTTCGTGGAGGTGAATTGTACAATAAATTAAATAAATTTATAAATATAACAAATTGTCGTAAAAGAGAATGCAAAAATAAGTTGATTAAATTATTACTGTCTTTAAATTACACGGAAACGGAAAAATTATTTGATGTAGCAAAGTAGTACCTAGGATTATCTGTATTCATCTATTTTACTGTATACTTTCTTATTTTGATATATACATATCTATGTAATATACCCTATCTATTTATTATTATATTTAAATGTATACACACTCATGCAACACACACGCACGTTGACTGTCTAAATTTGTGTTGTAATGGGGGGCCTGGAGCTCTAAAATACAGGCTTTCGCTAAGTTTGGACTCCAGATTCTCCCACAAATTACCTTATGTCTCTTCTCGAAATACCTGTCAACTAAAAACTGTGTTGTAATTTGTTGGAGATAAAATAAACGGTTTATTATTATTATATTATTATTTAGAAGTCTAGAATCTAGACTTGCATTTTCGGGAAGGGAAGAGGGTAGTTGTAAAGTGTTTTATTTTTCTGAATACCTTCACCAGGGCTATTACCAAAAAACCATTGACCAATCACGTACCAGCACCCTCCTGCTCTGTGATTGCTCAGTGTCGCTTTAGCTATGCGACTACCTTTGACCTAAGTATTGTAGGTCTCAAATTACCAAGCCCTTTCTATTACCTATGTATGTGTGCCGCGTTGACGATTAAGACGTGCGGACGTCTTACTTAGTTTGTCGTGACATTTTTTCTCTACTATTTATGCTAATGTTGCTGAATAATTTAGACAATGGATAGTTTTGGAAGATCTTTGAGTACAGAATCTAGTATACCGGATGAAAGTGTTATAAATGAAGAGATGATGAAGAATACCAGAGAAAAAACTACTATACAAGGAAGAACGATAAATGTAGAAGAAGAAAGACAGAGAAATGCTGACAAAAGAATGAGAGAAGATAGCGAAGAAATTATCGAAGAAGATGATGGATTTACCACTGTAAAAAGAAAACCGAAAAGAATATTACGAAGTAATTCACAAAATAATTTCCATAATGTGGGTAGATATGATAATAACTCCCAGCAAGCAGAATTTTTTGAGGTGTGTCTTACATCTAAGACGGTATTTCCTAAAATGGTTGGTATGGCTAAATTGTTTAAATCTCAAAATATCAATGATATCCTTACGATCAAATATAAAAGTCCATACAAAATATTTATAAAAGTTAAAAATATTGAGAATACAAATAAAATTCTTAACTGCCAAAAGTTTACAGAATTAGAATTTAGATGTCAAAGGACAGACCAACTGAGTATTATTTATGGTATTGTCAGAAATATTGATTTGGAATTAGAGGAGAACGAACTCGCAGAGTTATTTCAAAGTGAATCAGATATTTGTGCAATTAAAAGACTTAAACGATTAAATAATGATGGACAGTGGGTTAAGAGCGAAGCTATACGTATCGCCTTTAAAGGTTCCACTTTACCCTCACATATATTTGGATATGGATGCCGTTTTAAGGTTGAATCATATTTGTTCCCGGTTACCCAATGTTCAGGTTGTTGGAAATATGGACACATAAAGCGTTTCTGTCCTACCCAAAAGATTAAATACCCTAAGTGTGGGAAATCACATGATAATTGTGATACTGTTGAGTTTTCCTGTATTAACTGTAAAGGCCCACATATGGCACTTAATAAAAGTTGCCCAGTCTACCTTAAAGAAAAAATGATAAGGGATATAATGAGTAAGAACAACAGTTCTTATAAGTCGGCGTTGGATTTATATTTAAAGACATCAAAAAACATCAATGAAGAAGTTCCGGTCAATGCTGAAGTTAACATAATACCAGCTCCTCACACCTCACAACGTCAAAGTTACAGGGATATTGTCATCCCCAAAGAACCACAAATTATTGTGGAAAATACCTGCATGGACACAATTGTTTCACTCGAAGAAACTAGTGAAAGTGAAGAAGAAATTACCGGAACAAGAGTTTCTATAATTCAACAAAATAAAAGAAGTAAGAAAAAACAAAAAGGGCTGAATCAACAAAAAAAGCAGAGTAATCATATCCAAAAATATTATCACGAAATACAGAAGGAGAAAAATAGTCAGGATAAGAGTACAATAGAAGAAAGTTCCAAAAAAACGGAAAATAGTGAGAAAATAGTTAGTAATGTATAATGAAATAAGTGCTGTAATAATTTACAAAGGTTGTTTAAAACCAAAAAATAAGTATCTACTTATTTTCTACACTTGGCCATTGTTATTAAACCTGAGATTTAAACGAATTAATTATTCAAAATAGACGATTATTTTGGTGCATATTTGTTTCGTGTAATAGTTAGGCCCAAAAACGGGTTTCTCCTTTACAAAGTTTTACAACAAGGTTAAAGAGATATGGTTATCAGATTCATCAATGGAACAAAAGGTGAAGAAGGGAATAAGATTAGTTTTAGAAGAAATTATGGTTTATGTTGTTTCATATTTTAAGAATTGGGAGATTGTAAGTCGATTGTTCATGTTATTTATAGATGGCTAATGTTCAGATTACTAGTAAAATCAATATATATCAGTGGAATGCTCAGAGTTTGAAGCCAAAGTTAATTGATTTTGAACTGTTACTGAACCGGGAGAATATTCATATAGCCATTTTAAGTGAAACATGGTTAGATGCAGAAAATCATTTAAAAATATGTGGATACAATGTTTATAGAAAGGACAGGTTTGATTCGTACGGGGGAGTAGCGATTGTTTCACACAAATCTCTAAAAACCTTGTTAGTTCCTATAAGTGTGACTAATGCAGGCATTGAAATAATAAATATAAAAATTCTCAATTGTAAATTAATTACTAATATAGTATCGGTCTACTGTCCGTCCTCGGTGAGAACCTCCCAAGCGGAGTGGGAGCATATTTTTTCAAAATTTCCAACAAACACTATTATTGCAGGCGATTTTAATGGACATCACCCCTGTTGGTCCAATAGAAATGATTCGCGCGGAAAACAATTATTTGAAGCAGCTATTGAAAATAATTATATCTCATTAAATAATGGCGATCCTACTAGAATGAAGCTCGTGAATGGTTTTTTGCAAAAAACCTCCCCTGATGTTTCATTTTGTACTACAGACATTGCTATTAATGGTTCATGGAGTTTTTAGAATTAGTAATGAAAACCTAGGTAGTGACCATATAATAATTAAAATCAGTTTTAAATATAAAGACTCTGCCAATATCTCGTCAAAGCGAAACTTTAAAAAACCCGAGTGGACTAGCTATAGTCAAACTATTTCCAACTTATTTTTAGAAGCTTTACTGCCATCGGGTAACGTTCAAAATATGTATGACTTCCTTATTGCGCAAATTAATAAAGCTGCAGATAGAACAATTACGTTTATTAAGCTGTGTCATAATCCAATTGCTAAATTTAAACCAAAAAAATATTGGAACCAAGAACTTTCGAAAGCAGTAGCTGAGCGACGCCTAGCATTAGTCAACTTCAGGAAGAACCCTATCCCCCAAAATTTGGATTTACTAAATGTTAAAGTTTCCCAGACTCAAAAGCTGTTAAGGAAATCTAGATCCAAGTCATGGTATAACTTTTGCGATAGTATTGATGAAACCACAACTTCAACTACAATGTGGAGAAAAATGCGCTGGATGAAGGGTTTTAGGCAGACAGGAGTTAGTTCTTCAGATAAAAAAAGAGCAACTTCTAAACTCGTTGGCTCCAGATTTTGTGATGACTCCAACCCCCGTTTTTAACAACAATGACTCACTTTTGAAATTGAAAACAATATATCTAGTTTTAATTTCCGCGAATATTAGTGGGTTGCAGGTATGCACCTCCCTCCCGCCCGCTATTTTATGCACATGCAAGATTACAAGGCAAATGCAAGGATTTTATGCACATGCAGGAAGGCAAAGCAATACCCAACACCATTACCGACACGTGTTTCGCCTCTCCACGAGGCATCCTCAGGGGACGTGTTGACTCGCTGACCGTTGAGTTGCGACTGAGAAATTAGTACAAGGCACCCCCCCTTTTATACACTGCCACCGTTGGTTGTTTGTGTACAACTACCCACAAACATTCGCAGTAAAGGGGAAGAAACTAAATTCGTCTGGTCATTCAACAGTGCAAAATTATTGTTATTAATATGTTTCAAAATCTCTAATTGTTCCAAAACACACAGCCGGAAACCCTTATCACAAACATGTAGTATATCAAAACTATTGTTGTCGCGCAAAGAATGGCCGGTGTCAATTAGATGTTTCGCGAAATTCGATTTGTCCGAATGGCCATTTCTATACGCGGCAACATGTTCCCCATACCTTATGTCAAAGTTACGGCCCGTCTGACCCACATATACCCCGTCCCACAACATCACAGACCAGCCTATACACCCCAGACTTTTTACTATTTTCTAAAATATCTTTTCCGTTACAAACACGGCGTATATTCTGGTCCGTTCTGAACGCTACATAAACGTTGTTTTTTCTAAGTAAATTACTAATCCTATCTGAAATGGGGCCCATGTAGGTCAGACTGGCCACATATCTATTAATATTAGTACGCGGACATGCAAATAATAGTGAACGAACCCTTTCTTTCTGTTTATTAAGTTTTTTTACAAAAAGGTCTATTTGTCGAAAACTCACCCAAGAATTAAATTTAAATTAGAATTAGAGTCCCAGAACTCCCTTAATTTTTTAGATTTGACTATCACAAAGCACAATAGTAACTTAGATTTCCAAATTTATCGAAAGCCGACACACACTGACATGACAATACCAGCCTCTTCTTGTCACCCTCTTCAAACATAAATTAGCCGCCTTCCGCAGCTATATTCATAGATTATTTACCCTCCCCCTTTCAGCAGATAATTATGTAAAAGAACTTAATATTATTTACCAAATCGCTATTTCCAACGGATATTCAAAGTCAATGGTAGACAGTTTAATTAGAAAAAAGCAGAAAGAAAGGGTTCGTTCACTATTATATGCATGTCCGCGTACTAATATTAACAGATATGTGGCCAGTCTGACCTACATGGGCCCCATTTCAGATAGGATTAGTAATTTACTTAGAAAAAACAACGTTTATGTAGCGTTCAGAACGGACCAGAATATACGCCGTGTTTGTAACGGAAAAGATATTTTAGAAAATAGTAAAAAGTCTGGGGTGTATAGGCTGGTCTGTGATGATGTGGGACGGGGTATATGTGGGTCAGACGGGCCGTAACTTTGACATAAGGTATGGGGAACATGTTGCCGCGTATAGAAATGGCCATTCGGACAAATCGAATTTCGCGAAACATCTAATTGACACCGGCCATTCTTTGCGCGACAACAATAGTTTTGATATACTACATGTTTGTGATAAGGGTTTCCGGCTGTGTGTTTTGGAACAATTAGAGATTTTGAAACATATTAATAACAATAATTTTGCACTGTTGAATGACCAGACGAATTTAGTTTCTTCCCCTTTACTGCGAATGTTTGTGGGTAGTTGTACACAAACAACCAACGGTGGCAGTGTATAAAAGGGGGGGTGCCTTGTACTAATTTCTCATTTCCGCTCCCGACGCCCGCCCGCGACGGACGTGCCGCTCCCCGCTACCCTCCCGTATCGTGCTCAGTGTCGTGTGTGTTCGTTTCGTCACGCTCCAGTCGTGACGTCACCTGTGGTCGCCGACTACAAGCCTTATCCGAAGCCGCCTTTTTCAAGGCAGTGGACGACTCCGTTTCTATTTCGGAGGGTCAATAAAACGAAAGTGCCCCTTCTGGGAAAATCCACAGTTTCGTGGTCCTTGGTGGGATACCTCACGGTGCCAACGAAGCCAAGGGGTGTTGACCCGATACACCGGCCCAAGCCCCTTCAGGGCTAAGTCAAATCGGAAGGGCTTTGGTACGCGGCCTTGGGGGCTTCCCTAGTCGCTGCCATCTGTCTAACCCCGCTCTCTTCCAGCATTCACCCGGTGTGGTTGGGTGTCTCAACCCCTTCACACCGGACCGGTCTTCTGACCCTAGGGCCCCACTGCACAATAAGATCGGCAGTGGGTTTACAAGCTTAGGGCACACAAAAATAGGCACTCACCTCCCTGTCTACACCCGACAGGGAGGGTACACATCCCCGGGATATCCCACCCGGGGAGTTAGGAAGTAGGAAGCGCAGGGAGTCGCGGAAACGTTGCTCCTGGATGCTAGATAGGAACTAAATCCCCCGACCCCCCCCCCCCCCCACCATGACGGACGCTGATTTATTAGCGTTCCTCAAGGACACCGTCCTCAAGGACACGGAATTTTTCACGAAGTATAGCAAGCAACTTGCTGCTATAATTAGCAGGGACCCGGAGATGTCTGCCAAACTTGGCAAACATCTTGCCGCTAAGCGGCAAGAACAAAACTCCGCCCCAGCCCCCACGACTTCTGCGAAACCGGCTATTGTTTCCAAGACAATAGTCGGCGCCGCCGCTGAAACCGCTACCGAGAAACCGGTAGCAGACACCCCAACAATTGTCTCAGAGACAATTGAGTCCCGCTCTCCCTCCCCAGAGGTTGAGGAAATGGACCTGACAGGGCCATGCTCCTCCCCAGACACCTCCTCCTCGGAAGACGACTTCCAGCTCGTCACCGGAGGGAAGAGGAAGAAAAAATTCTCCTCCAAGGAGCAAGCCCCAAAAAAGGCTGCCCCCACTCACCCCTCCCTCCCATCTTCAGCCCCCCAATCCCGCCCCTCCTCGGCAGCTGGGTCCTCCCAGCAGGCAAGCCGATCCGCCAGCCCGATGGCGGTCGAGACCTCAGTCCCAAAAACCTCAGCCCCAAAGGTCCAACCTCCGCCACCCGTGTTCATTCACGACAAGGCCAAATGGACTGAGGTGTCCACTGCCTGCAAGGCCAGGCAGATCAACTACACCAATGCCCGAGCTGTCCAGCTGGGCATCAAAGTCTCTGTCCCGACCGCGAAGGATTACCGAGAGTTGCATAAACTCCTCTCGGGTAGGAAAATCCCCTTCCACTCCTTCACTCTCCCCGAGGACCGTCAGACACGCGTGGTTGTCAAAAACGTCCCACGCGAAATCCCCACGGCTGAAATTCTCAGCGACCTTCAGTCGCAGAGTATCCCCGTAGCAGAGGTGCACCGAATGCACCGCCGAGGTGGGGAATCATATAATATGATTCTGGTCGTCTGCGATCCGACAGACGGTCATCACCCTATTTTTAACATTTCCCACATCTGTGGCCTCTCGGGCCTATCCATTGAAAAGCCCCGCAGGAGTGGCATCATTGGCCAGTGTCACAACTGCCAACTGTACGGCCACTCACAGCGGAATTGTTCACAAAGGCACGATGTGTGAAATGCCTGGGTGACCACGGCACTTCAGACTGCACCCGCCCCAAAGACCCGTCCCAATGCGCTGAGCCGCCCAGCTGCGTCTTATGCGGCAAGTCTGGCCACACGGCCAACTACCGTGGCTGCCCAAAAGCGCCCAAACCCACCGCCCCCAAGCTAGCCAAGCGCGCAAGCGATCGCCAGCAGAGGGAATGTCCTCAACTGGTAGGAAAAACTACCATAGCCCTCAGTCCACAACGCCCCAGCCCATGGAGCGCTCTCAATCACCAGGCCCACTTTCCGGCCTTGAGGACCAGCGCTCCTGCCCCCAAAACCACAGAGGCCCCTAAGGCCACCCCTACCACCCAGCCCACCAAGACCATCCCGGCCCTCATGGACGTAGCGCTCCCACGCCCCCCCTTGACAGAGGCAACCCGGGCCACAGCCCCAGCCCCTGCCCCTGCCTCAGCGCAAGCCGCCACTATTCCAGCTGGTGATGTGTCCAAAAACATCATTTTGGTCACATACCAAGCTTTTTACTCCCCCCGCGCCCTAGCCATGGCTGAGGCGCTTCAAAACTGCAGAGGTGACCACTCAGCAGTTTTCCGTGAGTTCGGTGACGTAGTTCACCACGTCCAAATCTACACAACCCTTACCCACCCATAATGGATAAGTCCAGAGTAACGTGTAGGTTCAAACCGACAGCCCTCCGGATAGGGTTTTTCAATGCCAATGGCCTTAGAGCCCAACGTGATGAGATCGCCTTGTTCCTCCGCGACCATCACCTAGACATCTTATTAATACAAGAGACCTTCCTAAAGCCTACCCATCGGGACCCCAAAATTGCCAACTATCGCATGGTTCGCAATGATAGGACCCGCTGCCACTTAGGAGGTACCCTTATTTACTATAAATCGTCACTATACTGCATTCCTATGGATCCTCCCTCCCTTGAAAAGTTTGAGGTCTCAGTCTGTCGGCTAGGTATGACAGGACACCAACCCGTTACGATCATCTCAGCCTATGTCCCACCCAACAACTCCGTGGACACTCCCGCTATGAAAGATGACCTGACTAAACTTCTTGGCCTGAGCGACTCCGTCATACTGGCGGGGGACCTCAACGCCAAACATCCTTCCTGGAACAGTCACACGACCAACCCGAGAGGCAAGGTAGTGTTCGAACTGTGCAGCGTCCTGAATTTCGATGTCATCGCTCCAATGCATCCCACCCACTACCCGCACTCACCCTCCCACTCCCCCGATGTACTCGACATCGCCCTCCTCAAAAATGTCAACCTTCGGTTACATTCTGTGGAGACGCTTGACGAGTTAAACTCGGACCATAGACCCGTGATCCTGGAGCTTGCTCCTAGATCAGGGCCGATGGACCCTACCCAGCCTCCTCCCACCCGAATGACCACTGACTGGCGCCAAGTAAGCGAAAAGCTGAAGGCTACCACGTCACCCCATCTCGACCAGATCCCCGACCTAATCGAGTCTGTCGCAGACACGACAGCCGCGATCAATTCACTCACGGATCACGTGCAATCTGTCCTGAACGAATGTTCTAAGGAGTCTCCGGTGGTGAGTGATCACCACTGGAGACTCCCGGACGAGGTACGTGAGCTCGTGACTGAAAAGAACGCGGCTGTCCGTGCCTACAGCGCCTTTCCCTGCGAAGCCAACAAAGTTCACATGCGCTACTTACAGCGTAAAGTAAGTAACAGCATCGCTGAACTGCGTGAAAGTCGCTGGGATAAGCTGCTGGGCGACCTCGAACCCACCCATCAGGCATTCTGGGAACTTCAGAGGAAACTACGCGCCTCTGAGGTTGCCACGATGCCTCCGCTCACGTGTCCCGATAACACCGTCGTCTTCGATGACGAAGACAAAGCCGAATGCCTGGCCGACAGTCTAGAGTCCCAATGCTCTCCCAGCTCCCAACCAGTAGACAAGGCTCATCTCGATATGGTGAATGCCGAAGTCGAACGTAGAGCCTCCCTCCCACCAGTAGAGGACCCCGATGAGCCCCTCCCCCCCGTCACTCCCGATGAGGTGAAGGAGATCATCGGTCGTCTCAAACCCAGAAAAGCCCCGGGCTCCGATGGAATCACCAACAAAGTGGTTCGTCTCTTCCCGGCTACTCTGATCATGTTAATGACCGCCATCTTCAATGGCGCTCTGTCCAACAACATGTTCCCACAGACGTGGAAAGAGGCTACCGTCATCGGTATCCCCAAACCTGGAAAACCCAAGTCCTCCCCGTCCAGCTATCGTCCCATCAGTCTGCTCAAAGTCCTAGGTAAGATCTACGAGAGGCTCATTCATAAGCGTCTCAAGGATTTTGTCGAAGCTAAGAGCCTCCTCCCCAATGAGCAGTTTGGTTTTAGATCAAACCACTCTTGCGTCCAACAGGTCTACCGTATCGTTGAACATATCAGCGCCAAATACCAGCGCGGTCTCGTTACGGGAGCCCTGTTCTTCGATATAGCGAAAGCTTTCGACAAGGTTTGGCACAACGGGCTGATATACAAGCTATACCAGCTCGGTGTGCCGGATCGTCTCGTGCTCATCTTACGAGATTATCTGTCGAACCGCACCTTTCAGTACCGAATCGAAGGTGCACTTTCGTCCCCACATCCCATTCGCGCCGGAGTACCCCAAGGCGGTGTTCTCTCCCCCCTAGTGTTCTCGCTATTTACTAGCGATATTCCCACTAGCTCTAAGACACAGCTAGCTCTGTTCGCTGACGACACGGCGATATATTGCTCCGGCAATAGCGAGAAGGCAATAGCCGGCCACCTCCAGAGATCCGCAAACGCACTAGGCGCTTGGTTCCGGAAATGGAGAGTGGAAGTCAACCCAGAGAAGAGTCAGGCGATCTTGTTTTACAAGCCCAAGACTCGTCTCTTCACCCCCCGTCCCAGTCCGATCACGTTATTTGGCAAGCCGATCCCCTGGGTTGAGAAAGCTAAATATCTAGGCGTGATCCTCGATCGAAAGCTTACCTTCAGAGAGCACATTAAGACGGTGCGCAATCGTGCCGCATTCGCTCTCAGTAGGCTTCATTACATGCTGAACGCACGCAGCAAGTTATCCCTGAAAGGCAAACTACGCATTTTCACCACGTGCATACGTCCAATAATGACTTACGCGTGTGTAGCCTTCGCACACGCTAAGCCCCGCCAAATCCATAGGTTGCAGGTCATCCAAAACCGTTTTCTCCGAAAGGCTACGGGAGCCCCGTGGTACGTTAGAAATGAGCGTCTCCATGTCGACCTCCGTATCCCCACCATCAAACAATTCATGAAACGTATTTCCAAGCGTTTCATAGAGTCCGCTGAAAAGCACCAAAACCCCCTTATCGTATCGGCCACCCGATACACCCCCTCTCAGATCAGCAAGATCCGCCGACCGCGGCATACTCTTGTTGAGCCCGACGACCCCATCACCCCACCCAAGAGAGTAGTAGGGAAACCAGCACTCTTAGAAAAAATAAACCCAGAACGCGTTCCGTATTCCGACCTCGCCGACGAGGTCCATCGCGACGCCCCCGTCAAAACCCTCCCCGACTTTTGCCTAACGAGCCAGCCCGCGCTGCTGAGCCATTAGCGTTAAATCCCCTAAATAATATCAATCAGACCCAGCCTGTCCCTTGCTGCCCCCCCTCAATGACCCCGCTAAGCCGAGGCCCGTGTCCCACAGGGGATGCCCTTAGCGAGCGGCCATTTAGTTTTTAAGTAGTTTTAAGCCCCGGCTGGGGGCTTTAGAATCTAAGGCAACCACGGGATTGCCCGGTTGAGCAGTAACCAGCCTCAATGTGCTGAACTGCGAGTAGTCCATTCAAAAAAAAAAAAAAAAAAAAAAATACTAATTTCTCAGTCGCAACTCAACGGTCAGCGAGTCAACACGTCCCCTGAGGATGCCTCGTGGAGAGGCGAAACATGTGTCGGTAATGGTGTTGGGTATTGCTTTGCCTTCCTGCATGTGCATAAAATCCTTGCATTTGCCTTGTAATCTTGCATGTGCATAAAATAGCGGGCGGGAGGGAGGTGCATACCTGCAACCCACTAATATTCGCGGAAATTAAAACTAGATATATTGTTTTCAATTTCAAATTAAAATGGATTTCCGCAAAGTAACGCCTGACTCAATCAATTTTACAATGACTCACCTTTAAATGGTGAGTTTTCGAAGCAAGAATTCGAATCTTGCTTTAAAACGAAAGATACATCCCCCGGTATCGATAATATTACATATTCAATGATTTCCAGGCTGCCTATTATTGCAAAAAAATATTTACTCGAATTATATAATTTAATATTGAAGACATCATCAGTTCCCTGTCAATGGCGAGATATTTGTATAGAACCGATATCCAAAACTAGCAGTGGTCAGGACACTAAGTTACGACCAATAGCACTGATATCGTCGCTCGGCATCCAATACCGCGAATATGACATTTTTGACGAAAATCCGATTTTTGTTTTATATCATTCTATACGTTAAAATACGTGATCCTACATTTAAATATTGGCCGAAAGTCTTCTGGTCATGTAGATAATCGAGTCATCCAATACCGCGAACGTAATTACCCGCCATCAAATCCGTGAATATGCATCAGTTCCTCAGAGCCGCCATACCCATCGCAAGCGCAACACGGTGCCGCGAGGTTTTGGGGTGTTTTTTTGGGTTAAAGTGCATGTATTTCACATAATTTTTGGCATGAGATATTTATTAATGTATAATAAGTTGGAATCAACACTACATGCTTGTAATAACTTTATTTATTTTGTATAGGTCAAGAAGTAGTTACTTCTATCCAGTATCAATATAATGCTAATTTAAAATATTTTGTAATTGTGTAATTCATTAAATATTAGGTAGTTAGCTATTTTCATATGGAGAATAGCCAACAACAGTAAAAACGTAATGAAGGTAGGTTTTATCAACTATATTGGTCTCTAAACAAAACAATAATGATCGAAATAATACCAACATAATTATATAAATCGTTTAATTTTAATCGTTTAATAAAATATAAAATTGTAACATGGAATAAATAGCTAAAATTACAGATAGTAATAAAGTTTTACTTAACTTAATTTGATTCTCCAACTAAAACGCCAACCACTTGATTCACCACAACACGTTTTCTTGTCGAGGTCCGCACAGCTCAAAAGTCAAAAAGGCACTGCCTCCCTACCGTACGACTCCTCTTTTATATCGTTGATTTTTGTAAACAAGGTGGGGTGATCTCGTGACGACATGACTCAATACAGATTGTCAATTGAACATCCAAATATAAATATTTTTCTGCAGTTTTACAAAATAAATTAAATTTGAAATAATTGTATCCAAATAGGTAATAAATAAATAAATAGGACTTATTTACTATTATTCCTAAATTTCATAATAACAAAATACCATATTTGTATCTAAACGGGTTATAAAGTTCCTGTCAGTACATAATTTAAAAGATTAAATTAGAAATGTAATTTTTCAATTGTATTCTTAACCTTAAATGTACTAAAATAATCACTAACATGGTACTAAATTTTAAAATAATCTATCAATCTCGTGACGACATGACTCAATACAGATTGTCAATTGAACATCCAAATATCAATATTTTTCTGCAGTATTACAAAATAAATTAAATTTGAAATAATTGTGTCCAAATAGGTAATAAATAAATAAATAGGACTTATTTACTATTATCCCTAAATTTCATAATAACAAAACATCATATTTGTATCTAAATGGGTTATAAAGTTCCTGTCAGTACATAATTTAAAAGATTAAATTAGAAATGTAATTTTTCAATTGTATTATTAACCTTAAGTGTACTAAAATAATCACTAACATGGTACTAAATTTTAAAATAATCTATCACGGCCATACTGAACTGTACTTCGTTCTCGAAGTACAAGAATAAAAAGCAACCAGAGGAACATTTATATTGTACTAATAGCCATTGATCTTAGATATGTTAGGGCTCCCACCTGCTGAACATGAGATCCAAACTAACAATAGACCAGTGACCAACCAGCAGTAAATTATCAAAAGCCCCTGACCTAAGATATGTTAGGGCTCCCACCTGTTGTACATGAGATCCAGACTAACAATAGGTCAGTGAACAAACAACAGTAAATTATCAAAAGCCCCTGGTCTTAGACATGTTAGGGCCCCCACCTGCTGTACATGAGATCCAAACTAACACCAGACCAGTGACCGACCAGCAGCAAAATTCATTTCACAGAAAAGTGATCTCAAATAATCGTAATTAACGACTAGCTGGTTCAAATAAATAAAAGAAGCAACAAACATTTCAATCAAAAACTTATATTTCATGCTTAATACCTTTGTATTTACCAATTATCTATTTTAACAAATAATGTTTAAAGGCGTTAATAAAATATGTTTAGACGAACAATTATAAACTGATACATTGTTTGATTTGAACTTTTCGTATAAGTAGTAAAAATAATCAAAACCAATTAAAATAATGCAATTATGAATAACTTAAATATAAGTACCTTATCTATTACAAAAAGAAAATATCAGTGAGTACAGTAATAATAACTAAGGACTAACTAATAAGTATAATCTAAATAATCTATCACGGTCCACCACTGACAAATGGATACATATTTTGTTTATTAGGATTCTTCAAAAGAAGCATTTTGCTCTATCCATTCGCCAGGCCAAACCCGTATTTTTTCCTTAGCGACAGTTATATTTCTTAGATTACCGTGACCTCTTAAAGAGTATCTATCATTTGGTAGTATTTCAGTTATTGTGTAGGGGCCTTTTAATTTTGGACTTAACTTATCATGGCGTCTATGTTCTTGACTAATGTAAACCATGTCTCCAAGATTATAAGTTTTGTTAGTTCGCCTGGTAGTATCAAAACGTTCTTTAAATTTATTTGCAACAGCCGTGAGACGTTGTCACAGTAGAAATATGGAACAGTACAGAAACTACGAACAAACGGTCGAAACGGCACACTCACACAGACGCGCACATCTACGAGGCCCCTAAGGGACCTTCGCGGTGCGCTCAGTGGAGGGTGCCGTGTTCATAGATAATACCTACGCTATTATAATGGCTATGACTTTTCGCTTACGCTCTCTAGATAGTGCTCGTGGGATTTTTAATACTAGTATTAAATCCTTATACCGAGTACAGATTATAATTTATATTGTATTATAATTTATATAACATATAGAATAAATGAATTCATATGAGTATGAAAAAATAAATGACGACAACATTATATTCTAGTCTTGGCAAAGGAAATCTACCCTTCGAAACATACACATAGGAACTTACTTACTTCACAAAATAAGTAACAATAATTTTTCAACATACTTACAGAAATCCTTCATTAAATAGGGCAGATATTATAATTGAAATGGATTAGAAATGATAGACAATATTCAGTTTGTAACAATTTGACCAAAGAAGAAAGTCGCATGGAATAACATGCACTACCGCATTTTCGCGTGACTATTTCTCCCAGTCAACTCCTACCGCAAGCCGTGTTAAAGAACTTCGTTCCAATAAAACACTTATTACAAACATTAAAAGTGACAACCCTAACTCTCTACCGGAGCGTAGGTAATTATTTCAACAAATGGGCTTAGTTTCCATACTGTTCCATTTTTTTACTGTGACGTTGTTGAGCTAATTCGCGATCGGTTTGCATATTAATAATTGGTTGTGTTGATAAATCTACGACATCAGACAGTTGAGCTTGTACAGAGAGGAGATTCCCTTCTCTGCCTATTAATAATCTAATTGGAGAAAACCCAGTGCTTTTTTGAAAAGTTGTGTTAAGGGACTGTTGTACCTTCCAAAGTACGTTTGGCCATTCTGGCAAATCACTAACGGTTGTAGACAACATGTTTGTTACCGTGGCTACGTATCTCTCTACTTGTCCATTACTACGTGGAGTACCGGTGGCTATCATATGGTGCTCGATTTGCATATCTTGAAACAATGACTGTACTTGATTGGAGGTAAAGTTTGTGCCTCTGTCTGTAATTACAAGACTTGGGGTACCAAAAAGCATGAGGTTTTCTCTTAGAACAAAGACCAATTCCTGGCCATTTAAACTCTTAAGTGCTCTGAGAATACAAAATTTTGTAAAACCGTCTATTATTAATAAAATATATTTAAACCCTTCAGTTGACTGTCTAAAAGGTCCGGTACAATCAAGATGCAATGTGTGGAAAGGAATTGATTTTTGGATCGGATGTAACAGGCCTTGTTTTGGCCCAGAGTGACTTTTTCGTGACGTACATATCAAACAATGTGTAATGTATTTCTTTGTGAATGCTGCCATACTAGGGAACCAAAAATTCTCTTTTATCTTATGAAGAGTTTTTTCATATCCCACATGACAGTTATCATCATGATAAAGACGCAATAAACTCAGTCTGTAACCTCTAGGGACATATAATTTTGGCGTAGAATCAGGACGAATTTTATAATGCAACAAATTGTTGATAATCATGTATTGATTGGAATCCACTTCACCAATTTGTACCTTATGTATTAGATTTTGAGTTTCGTTATCGTTTCGTTGTGCAACCTCTAACCAGGATGGTGGATTATTTTCATCGTTAATAATGTTAACTACTAAAGGAGCAATTGTCATTATTCTGTTTGGGTTGCGACTTAGGTAATCCACATGGCCCACAAACTTCCCTTTTTTATAAACTATTTCAAATTGAAAATCCTGCATGAAAGTCCACCATCTAGCTACACGAGGTGACAAATCCCTCTTATTCATAGTCGGCTTAATGGCATTGCAATCGGTTACGATGGTAAATTGGATACCTAATAAATACACTCTAAAATGGTGAAGAGCGTTATAAATCGCCAAAGTTTCTAGATCATAGGAACAGTATCTTGATTCAGTAGGGGAGGTGCGTTTGCTAAAATATGCTACAACCTTACTTTGACCGTCCACTTTTTGCATCAAGATGGCACCATATCCTAATGAACTCGCATCAGTGTGCAATTCAGTTACTAAATCTGGGTCGAATATAGTTAGCAAGGGTTTAGATATTAAATGCTTAATTACGTAATCCCTAGCCTCATTCTGTTCTTGCCCCCACTCCCATTTTTGATTATTCTTAGTTAGTTTCGTTATGGCAGAGGTACGTGAAGCGAACTCTGGGATAAACCTCCTAAAGTAGCTTGCCAGACCCATGAATTGACGAACCTCTCTTACGGTAGTAGGAATGGGCGAGTTGGTGAGGGCCGACACCTTATTGTTGCTAGGCCGAACTCCTTCTTCCGATATTTGTCTACCCAAATACTCAATTTCCTTAACGAAAAATTTACATTTTTTTAAATTTATTGTGAATCCCGCAGAACTAAGGGCCTGGAGAGTTTGTTCTAAATATTGTAACCCTACCTCTTCAGTTTTGAATGGAATCAATAAATCGTCAATATAGACTAAGAGAAATTTTAAATGCTGAACAGCTTTAGTGATGGCTTTTTGGAAGACTGATGGTCCATTACAAATTCCGAATGGCATTTTCAGAAATTCATAATGGCCATCCGGTGTTATAAAAGCGGTATATTTAATTGATTCTTGAGCTACTGGTATTTGATGAAATCCATTTTTCATATCAATAGATATGTAATATTTCGCGTTTCCTAATTTATCTATCTGGTCCTCGATGAGAGGGAGAGGGTACCTTTCTTTTTCTATAATTTTGTTCAATGCTCTAAAGTCTACGCACATTCTATCACTTCCATCTTTCTTTTTAACAAGTAACATGGGACTAGCATAAGGTGAATCACTTTCCCTAATAATATTTTTCTTTAATAAATCATCAATCATTTCCTTTACCTTCTCTCTCTCTACGGGAGCCAACCTATATGGTCGATAATATATCAATTCATCTTTCTTTAAACGTAAATGCATTTCACCAGTCTTCACTGTGCCAATATGGTTTTGTAATGGCAATACTGATGGGAATTTTTCAAACATGTTTCTTATTTTAATTTGTAAATTGGGATCTAAATTACTAATTTATTCACTCAACTGAGCCATTTCACTATCAAGACCGTTTGAAACATGATTAATGACACAAATAGATTCAGGTAAGCAAGTTCTGGTCAGTCGACAACCAGAAGAGTCTAGAATAACAGCAATATCCGGATATTGGATAGCATTTCTACCAATTAAGCAATCGTAATAAAAGTCTCCATCTCTTGCTACATGAAATTCAATTTCGAGACAGATATCGTCAAATTTTACAGGAGCTGTTACCTGAGCGGATATATGCAATTTACCATTACCTATACCTTCCAGCACAGATGAATATGGTACAAAGTTACAATCTAATTGTCTAGCAATAGAATCTTTTATAACACTACAGCTTGCTCCGGTATCTATAAGTGCCTTAATCGTCTTGCCCTTAATATTGACCTCTGTTAATTTTAGATTTACTTTTTCAAGACAGTTAATATTATTATCTTTAGTAGTAGGTTTACTGTCTGCCCGTTTTTTAAAGAAGCAAACCGACTCAAGATGGCCAATTTTTTTACAGTAAGAACACTGAATTGGATTTGTAGAGGTTCCAGAGCCATCAGTTGTAATATCAGTTTTGGAATTAGAACGGGCTTCTTGATTCTTTAATTTATAACAATTAGTTTTAACGTGACCTAACTGTTTACAATAGTGACAACGTTTTTCCAGAGGGTCATTGGATCTGAAACGTTTGCTGGGCAATTCACTGTCACGTTTCTCAGTGGATTTACTGTCAGTGTCTAATGGACGCTTTCTAGAAATTTTGACGTACGTTGTAAAGAGAGAGATCAGTTCAGCAGTAGTTTTAACACAACTGTTGTACGATGCCATTTTAACATTAGTGTCGTGGATACCCCCACAAACAAGCTCTACCAATTGTTGTTCCGTGAAAGAAACCTTACTATTTTTAAGCAACCTCAGCTTCTCTCTGGCGTATTCACAATATGAATCAGATGATTCCGAAGTAAGCAGTAAGGCCTTGGTAAGTTTTTCAGTTAAGTTTCGTTTTTCTGGATACAAGTCTTTAACGGTAGTTTTAAAATTTTCCCACGATCTTCCTTCCTCGGGGTCCCAAGTCTCGTACCATAATAAAGCAGAGCCCTTTAAGGCCTTACCTGCTTTCGCCACTGTAGTAATGCTGCTCCATTCTAGGTCTTCTGCGATTGAATCGACAATAGTACACCAGTTCTCCGCACCGTTATCGTTCTTTGCAGGATCGAATGGTGGCAGCACGACATCTTCCCCTCGTTGTTTCACTGTTACTGCATCTCGTATGGCTTTCAGAAGGCCCTCCACGGTTGCTGGATCCATCGTAAGCCACGCTCACACTAAAATAGAAAGTAAAAAAAATAATTAATTTATAATGTGGTATGTCACGTGGTATCCCACTTCTGATAATAACTTTATTTATTTTGTATAGGTCAAGAAGTAGTTACTTCTATCCAGTATCAATATAATGCTAATTTAAAATATTTTGTAATTGTGTAATTCATTAAATATTAAGGTAGTTAGCTATTTTCATATGGAGAATAGCCAACAACAGTAAAAACGTAATGAAGGTAGGTTTTATCAACTATATTGGTCTCTAAACAAAACAATAATGATCGAAATAATACCAACATAATTATATAAATCGTTTAATTTTAATCGTTTAATCGTTTAATAAAATATAAAATTGTAACATGGAATAAATAGCTAAAATTACAGATAGTAATAAAGTTTTACTTAACTTAATTTGATTCTCCAACTAAAACGCCAACCACTTGATTCACCACAACACGTTTTCTTGTCGAGGTCCGCACAGCTCAAAAGTCAAAAAGGCACTGCCTCCCACTGGAGAATTTCGCGGCGCCCCCGCAAGGGGGCGCGGCGGCGGGCGTAGGCTAGGCCTTTGATCCCGCGGCGTCGGGGTGTTCGCGCCCGTTACTACGGGCGCGGCGTCGGGTTGCCATATAGGCGCGGCTTTTGACGCGCGCGGCAGTTGTGCCGCAGCGTGCCTAGAAGTGTAGCTGTTCTGGGTGTGTCAGCAGGAGCGCCCGGCACTGCCTCGCAGTGCCGTGTTTCACGGCCCTACGGCGGTCAGTCCCCGCCAGGTGAGACCCCCGGTTACCCGAGGGAGGCCCAGCGAGAGACGACCAGCGACGTAGGGTCCGACTTTGGTGGCGCCCTCTGCTGAGAAGGTTGACCCCCGCTCGTTTCGCTTCCAGATCGAGCCGGTCACGCTCCGAGCTAAGGGGCCGATGGGTGAGTTGGGCCGGCATTGTATTGTGTAACACCGAATACCCTGTAAGCGAACGAGACGCGCGTCCGCGCCGCACGCTCGTCGCGTGAGTTGGTCTGTTGTAGAGTCATGAATGTGTGGGGTTCGCTGCGCTCCATGCCTATATTAACTTAGCACACAGAGCGCTGCGAGTGCGTGTCATGCATGTAGAGTCTTTTTGTTTGAGTGAGTCGCGTGTCGGTGTCTGCAACTCACTCGGCGTCAAGTCCGGTGGGTGGGCGCGTCAACGTCGGGAATCAGGTCGCGTGGGAGGCGCCTCGCATCCGGTGGCCGCGCGTGCCAGAGCGCTATGTGCTTGACGTGGGGCCAAGCAGAAGCGTCGGCACGCGCGAACATAGTGGACGCTAGGCGGGCGCAGAAGTCATCCAGGCTCTCGACTTTTAGGTCGCGCTGGATAACGCTGTTCCTCACGAAGCGAGGGGCAGCAACTATTTTCCGCAGCGCTAGGTTCTGCTGCGCGCGGAGCTTCTTCTTGTTGGTCTCGCTCGTGAGGGCGAGCCAAGCTGGGGCGGCATACGTGAGCAGCGGGCGGATATACGTTTTGTAAACGCCCAGCTTGGCTCGCAGCGGGATGCGGGACGAGAGCGCTGGATGGAGTAGTGCGCGGGCCACTCTACCCTTAGCGGCGACCTGCCTCCCTACCGTACGACTCCTCTTTTATATCGTTGATTTTTGTAAACAAGGTGGGGTGATCTCGTGACGACATGACTCAATACAGATTGTCAATTGAACATCCAAATATAAATATTTTTCTGCAGTTTTACAAAATAAATTAAATTTGAAATAATTGTATCCAAATAGGTAATAAATAAATAAATAGGACTTATTTACTATTATTCCTAAATTTCATAATAACAAAATACCATATTTGTATCTAAACGGGTTATAAAGTTCCTGTCAGTACATAATTTAAAAGATTAAATTAGAAATGTAATTTTTCAATTGTATTCTTAACCTTAAATGTACTAAAATAATCACTAACATGGTACTAAATTTTAAAATAATCTATCAATCTCGTGACGACATGACTCAATACAGATTGTCAATTGAACATCCAAATATCAATATTTTTCTGCAGTATTACAAAATAAATTAAATTTGAAATAATTGTGTCCAAATAGGTAATAAATAAATAAATAGGACTTATTTACTATTATCCCTAAATTTCATAATAACAAAACATCATATTTGTATCTAAATGGGTTATAAAGTTCCTGTCAGTACATAATTTAAAAGATTAAATTAGAAATGTAATTTTTCAATTGTATTATTAACCTTAAGTGTACTAAAATAATCACTAACATGGTACTAAATTTTAAAATAATCTATCACTTGCATATTTCTAAATGTACTAAGAAAAAAATTACGATTCTTAGTAAAGTTATTGGAATCGTGGTTTTGAATGACCTAAGTTGCTTTACGTTTAAAACATTTTGAACAGGTTCGCGGTATTACACCTTCGTAACAGACTTACCGGTCTGCCAAAAAGAGGGTAGGTTTGAATAAATCTTTAACTGCCCTTGTGCACATAGATTGAAAATGTTTAATTACGCAATTTGGCCTCTTGGTGCGGTTTCCATTTACAAGGATAGCAGGGCTTTTCAGATTTCAAATGGTAAAGCTAGCCTCTTTTTACAGCGTAATGGAAGACTCTTCGTATTTAGAAAATAATGCGCTTCAAGATCTTCAGCAATGAAATGATAGTACAAAAATAAAAAATGGCGTTTGAAGAACTTTTTTATTCGCAATCGACATGTTCGCCATTATACAACCCAGCGGTACGCAAACGTATTACTGACAAAGCTGTTGAAGTCAGGTGTCATTGTTCCGAAAGTTTCTTCCGCAATAGAACCCGGGCAGGGAGAAACTTTGAAGATAACGTACCGTCTCTTAAATCCTGTACCGATAATGCTGATAACTATGTGATGTTTGAGTTGACCAATACGATGATAAATACTTAGTGAATGGGATGAACATTCATTGACTATTCTCTTCGATTTCGGTGAAGAAGATTTGATGTCTCAATCTTAGATTACTTCTCCAGCACTCGATACTTCGGAAACGAGTTACAGCCTGCTAACCTAAAAGCCTTTTCTCAGCCTGCTGGCACGAATTTAGGTCTTCATCTTCAGTCAAATTTCTTGGACAGCCAATTAGACAAGTAATATCAGTTTCCTACACAGGCACTCCTTCCTCTACCTACCACTCCAGACAACCCTAAAAATCTCAATCTGCAGCCCTGGAAGGTCGCGCCTTACGTTTCCTAATTATACATATATACGGATTAATTTTATGAGTATCAGCCAAATAACGTCGAAACTCAAATAGAGCTGCAGTCTCTTGTGTAACTTTTATTAGTTAAGTTCATTAAATTAAAAAAAATACATAAAACGTCTTGTTCAGTCGTTATAATTTAGCTTAATATCGTCTAATAGTTCAGTCATTTCACTTTTTCACACATTGATGTTTGACTTTTAACTTTGTTATAAAAAGAATAATTTGTTAATCAATCCTCTCATCTGATTTGTTAACATTCAAATATTTTTTTATTTACCTACCTTTTTTTTTTTTTTTTTTTTTTTTTTTCCTGGATGGGAAATCATCAAATGACTTCTCCCGCTCTGGGCGGAGCGGAAGGGAGTGTCAGACTCTTACTGACTAAAACCCACCCGTGATCCTTCTTGTGCCCTTTGCGTTCCAGGGCTGCGGTGACTCTTTCGAACAAATTCCGCAACCCTAGCAGGCACTGACCCTATGGGGCCCCGTCTTCTTTGCTGACGGCTCTTTGAGGCGCGCGTGGAACACGACGCGCCGTCGACTCGGGCCTGGTTGCTATCGGACGGCGAGCCACCCATAGCTCGCCATCCGCAGGCCCGCGCCTACGGTGGCCGGGAATCGCCCTGCGTTTCCCGACGCCCGGGGCGTCTTCTTCTGTTGCGGCGGCTGGAGCGAGGGGCTTCCCTCTCTCGCACGCGCTCCGCCTCCTCCTTCGCTAGCATTACTGCTTCGCAGAAGGAGGCGACCGCTTCCCATGCCTCCTCGCTCCGGACCATGGCCCGAACCAGGGCCGGACGCGAGAGGTCGCCGCCGCCGATCGCCTCGACGAGGACACGGCGGTGCTCCGCCCAAGCAGGGCAGACCTCCACCGTATGCTCCACCGTGTCCTCCGGACGATCCACACAGTGATGACACCCGGACGTGTCCTCCCGCTGGATCCGACACAGGTACCTCCCGAAGCAGCCGTGTCCGGTGAGCACCTGTGTCAGGCGGAAGGTGAGAACGCCGTGACGTCTCTCCAGCCACGCCTCAAAGAGGGGACTTATCGCCACAATAGTGGCGTGCCCAGCACTGGGTTGAGATAGTCGCTGTCTCCAAACCTCCGTGAGATCCCGCCGGAGCTCCGTCCGCTGCGCAGCAATTTGCCGCGGCAGCAGCGTTTCACCCCGGCTTAGCGCCTCCACGCGCAACGCGTAAACGTGCGCGAGGGCTCTCGCCTCCAGATCCCACGGCAGTAATCCGGCAAGGAGATTCGCCGCTTTGCCAGAGACCGTGCGGTATCCACGGACTAGCCGAATGGCCATGACCCTCTGGGCCGAGACCAGGTGGCGCGCTGGCAGTCGCCTTAGCGACAGCGCCCACACTGGAGCCCCGTAAAGGGCCATGGACCGCACGATCCCCGCGTACAGCCTCCGGCAGGAGGCGTTTGGTCCCCCCAGATTGGGCAAGAGCCGCTTGAAGGCAGCCCCAGCCCGCCCCAGTTTGGGTTTATTTACCTACCTGGTTTACAAATAATGCCATTATTAAGATAAAAATTGTCAACGAAAAGAGTTGTTTGATTTTCTAAAGTTTATCCGCGGATATGTTAAAATATTACCAAAAATAATTGGTAAATACCGCGAATATGTTAAAATATGACCAAAAATAATTGGTAAATACCGCGAATATGATTTACCCATGCCAATATTAACTTAAAATAGAAAAAAAAGTATTTAATACAATCATTACTTTAGTTTCAAATATATTTTTTTGAAATTATAGTTCTTAAGCAGTATATTTTATTAAGTTTTTAGTGCCTCCTGTAAAATTTGATAAACGTTCTATTCGCGGTTTTGGATGCCGAGCGACGATATCCTGTTTGTGTAAGCTTTTCCACTCCATAATCCAGAAGCGACTGGAATGGTTTGTAGAATTTAATAAAATATTGTCGCCGATTACCACTGGTTTTAGAAGAGATCACTCGTGTCATGATAGTCTGGCACGCTTAGTTACTAAAGTACAAATAGGATTTACCAATAATACGCCAACCTTAGCTGGTTTCTTGGATGTAGAGGGCGCATATAATAATGTTCTTATTGACCAAGTCATACACATTTTGAATAATTTGAAAGTTGGGAAATACATTTGTTCTTACGTTTGGGAATTCTTAAAAGAAAGACATCTCATTATAAAAGCTGAGGAAAGTAACAGACAGTTTGTAAGATGGACTAGTAAAGGAATTGCTCAGGGTGATCCTTTATCCCCTCTTCTCTTTAATATAATCACAGCAAATATTTGCCAAAATATAAATAGTGTTTGTGTCAGTCAGTACGCTGACGATTTCGTGTTATACTGTAGTTACAAGAAATTGCAAGATAGTATAGATAACATGCAGCGGGCTTTGGATCTTTTTGTTTCTTCTATTAATATTTTAGGATTAGAATTAGCAAGTAATAAATCAAAATTATGTATATTCAGCAGGGGTCGTAGAAGACTTTCCGTTGACATTAAAGTTAACAACAGTACTTTGGACGCTGTCGATAACATTAAATATTTAGGGATGTGGCTAGATAAATTCTTAAGATGGGGCAAGCATATTAATGAGGTATATGAGAGCTCACAAAAAAAGGTTCAATTACTTAAAGTTCTGGTAGGATCGTCACGGGGCGTTCATCCTATATATATGCGTAGGCTGTACATTGCCGCCTTCAAGAGGAAGCAGTCCTCCAAGCGGGAGGCCATTAGCGCGGCCAAAGCCTCCATTATGGCGGCGGCGGCGGCCAACGTCGGCGGGTCCGGAGAGGCGACAGAGTTGCGGACGGAGGTCACCCGCCTCGCGGCCGTTACGGAGCGACTCATAGCGGAGAATGAGTCGCTCCGGAGGGACCTGGCTGGCATGGCCAGAGCGGCCTCGGAGGAGCCGCAGGGGGGGCCGAGTCTGGCGGCACTGGAGGGGAGCCAAGTGCTGAGCCAGGTGCGGAGCTTTGTGCAGCAGGTGCTGGCTCCCTTCCGGAGGCAGGTCTCCGTCTTGGAGGACATGATCCGGCGTCCCCCGTTGGCGGCGGCACAGAGGCACTCGGGACAGCAGAAGGCGGCTTCGTACGCGGCCGCGGTGGCTGCTGGCCCGGGAACGTCCGGCCAGGCGAAGGCCAAGGCGGGAGCCGCGCCAGCGCCTGTGACGCCGGCGCCTGCGACACCGGCGACGACCAAGTCGGCCCCGGCGAAGAGGGGCAGGAGGAAGGCTGGAGGGGGAGCGGCTAAGGCTGCTGCGCCAGTGGCGTCGCAGCCGCCCCCACCCCCACACTCGGACCCTCCTGCGGCCGAGGCCGAGTGGCAGGTTGCTGGCCAGAAGCGGAAGGCCAAAGAGGCGGCCAAGAAGAAGGCGAGGAAGCAGCGGCGGAAGGCCAACGCCATTGCGGCGAGGCTTCGCGCCCCGAAGTCCGCGACTGTAGTGTTAACACTGCAGCCGGAAGCGGAACAGAGGGGCGTGACTTATCTCGCCGTATTGAAGCGGGCGAAGGAGGCGGTGAGCCTCCAAGAGCTGGGCATCGGGGTCAGGAGGACCATGACCGGTGCCCGGAAGCTCGAGCTCGCCGGAGCGGAGAGTGGTCCGTTCGCGGACGCCCTGGCCGAAAGGCTGAGGGCGGTCTTACCCGCGGACGAGGTCCGGGTGTCCAGGCCGACTAAGCGCATCGACATGCGCATAGTGGGCCTGGATGACTCCGTGACGGAGGAGGAAGTTATGGCCGCCGTCGCCAGGACTGGGGGGTGCTCTGCCGAGCTTTTCAAGGCGGGCACCATCCGTCCTGATAACACGGGCATGCAAACCCTTGTGGTGAGCTGCCCCGTGGCGGCGGCAAGAACTGTGTCGGAGGGCCGAAGGCTCTTGGTGGGATGGGTGTCTGCGCGGGTAAAACTGCTGGAACCCAGACCTCTGAGGTGCTACCGCTGCCATGTGGGTAACCACACGGGAGCTATGTGCCCCTCGGAGGCTGACCGCAGCGGACTCTGTTTCCGCTGTGGTCAGCCCGGTCATAAGGCCGGCTCGTTCGAGGCGACGCCGCACTGCGTTGCATGTGCGGCTGTTGGCAAGCCGGCCGAGCACTGGGCTGGGGGAAGGGCCTGCGCGCCATCCGCCCCGACCAGGGGCAAGAGGTCCGCCGCCGCCGCCGCCTCTGCCGCCGCCGCGGCTTCCGTCGCCGCCACTGCCGCTTCTGCTGCGGGTGCTGCGACTCCCAACACTCGGGAGGGGGCTGAGATGGAGTGCCAGTAATGGTCCCATTTCGGCCTCCTCCAGACAATTCGGCCGCTGTGCTATTGCGCAGATCACGGGTGGGTTTTAGTCAGTAAAAGTCTGACACTCCCTACCGCTCCACCCAGGGCGGGAGGGGTCATTTGATGATTTCCCATCCAAAAAAAAAAAAAAAAAAGGCTGTACATTGCCCTTATTAGAAGTAGAATTGATTTCGGAGGTTTTTTATACGATAATGCTGCAAAATGTCACACTTATAAATTAGACAAATTACAAAACCTGGCCCTAAGAATAATTGGCGGCTTCATTAAAACGACTCCGATACATGTCATGGAGAGTGAGTTAAGCATTCCTTCTTTACAGAAGACAGTATCTTTCTCTTAAATTTTGTTTGAAATTACAATCCCGGACTAGTGATGTGTCAACTGTTTTGATTTCACAACTGAGTAACATGACTGATAATAGATATTGGAGGGGGAAGAGGTTACCTCTTCTTGTTACTTCACTAAGCTTGGTGGAGGCTGAGGAAATTTCTTCTTCGTAGCCAGTCTTAATGTTCACTATAGAAACTTGGGTGTCCAACATAGATATTGAGGATATTGTGAGATGTGATTTAAAAAAAAAAAAAAACCTATGTATGTCTGTCTATGTGTGTAAATGCCTTGTTACCTTATATAACTTGATTACCTTATATACCTCGATCACCTGGGTTACCTTGTGTTTACTGTTTATGTGTAAGGGATAGGATACCCTACCTAACTATATTCTATATACAACGTGTTGTTTTGCATCCTCGTCAAATTCACGGACGTTTATGCTAATGATTCTCGACCCAAATCTATACTTATTTAATATTATAAAGCTGAAGAGTTTGTTTGTTTGTTTGTTTGTTTGTTTGTTTGAACGCGCTAATCTCAGGAACTACTGGTTCGAATTGAAAAATTATTTTTGGGTTGAATAGACCATTTATCGAGGAAGGCTTTAGGCTATATATCATCACGCTTAAGCCAATAGGAGCGGAGCAGCGATAAAGAATGTTTTAAAATCGGGGATTCCACGGGGACGAAGTCGCGGACAGCAGCTAGTCAACAATAAAATGAGTAGGTATTTTTTAAATTTATTTTTGCTATTTACGGAAATCCGTGTGAACAAGACGTATTTAAATGCGGGCCGTCTGTTCCTAGCCTTATAACTGCGCTTTCACACACACAAACAAACGCAAACAATACATCGATCATTCGACAAATTCGTAGGTACCTAATCCCCCGCGCACGGCCGCACGCGCCTACCGCCTAGCCCTAGCCGCGCCTCCCCCCGCCCCGCGGCGCGGCCCCTGATCCAACAGCAACAGTTTCTTTGATGTCGCCGCCGTGTGCGCGCGTTTTGCGAATTCTTTTCTCGGTACATCGTTCAGACGTAGGTACAAAGTGCAAGATGACGGACAATTATTCCAATGTCGAGTTGGTAGAGATGGTCCGCCTTTATGCCATCAGTGGAGACAGCCTACGTGGAGCCATCCGGATGTTCACGGAAATGTTTCCCGATCAGGAACCCCCATCACAGAGCGTCATGCTGGCTGCTACGCAGAGACTACGGGATCATCGGCAGTTTAAGCACGCGGCAGCTTAGGCCTGCCTGTCGCCTTTCAGGAAGACATCCTGGAATACTTCCAGCGAGAACCACGGGCAAGCACGCGGGAGGCTGGTGACCGCTTTGGAGTGCACCACACCACAGTGTGGCGCCTACTGAAGCGTGAAAGGTTTTTTGACTACTGGATCGGTCGCGGAGGACCTGTGGCCTCTTAACTTTTATTAATAATAATAATAATATTTTATTTGCATAAAACATGGTATACAAGATGGTAACATGAATACACTGGTAGGTCCTACATGTTTTGCTTTATGAACATAAGCGTGCAAATTTACATACATGACAACAACATACAACCACTGTCATCATCCGATTTTATGCTCTAGAAACTCCTTGACACTATAAAAACTATTAACAGATAGCCATTTGTATAATTTATTTTTGAACAATCTTATATTTAATATTTTAAATTCCTCTGGTATCTTATTGTATATCCGGACACACATAAACATGCAGTTTTTGTTATATTTTGCAAGCCTAGGTAAAACATCTAACGCGAGCCTGTGGGGGTCCCGACGGCTTCGAGGATTAAGATCGATTGCTTTAGTGAACAACTCTCTGTGCCTACTCACAAACATACAGATTTCAAATATATAAAGTGATGGCAATGGTAACAAATCAAGTTTTTTAAATATTGGCCTGCAGGATTCATCCGGTTGAAGCCCATATATAGCCCTAATGCATTTTTTTTGTGCAACAAACGCTCTACTTTGATCGGTGCTATTACCCCACATAATTAAACCATAGCGCAGCACTGATTCAACATACGCATGATATGTTGTTATTGCTGTCTTAATGTTTGTTATGTTTCTGATCCGTTTCAGTGCATATACGAACTTGTTAATTCGTTTGGAAACTGTGTCAACATGTGCTTTCCAATTAATATCTTGATCCAAAGTTACGCCTAGAAATTTAGTTTGAGACACTTCATGAATTCTATGTATATTCAATTTAATATTATATTTGGCATTTGATTTATTGAATTGTATATAAACGGACTTTTTAAGATTTATAGCTAAGTTATTTTGATTTAGCCATTCAATCAGTCTCTCAATTACATTATTTATTTCAGTCTCATGATCATTAATTGTATTGGTTTTTTTATCAGATGTCACAATAATAGAAATGTCATCAGCGAATAAAATAAATTTATGATTCGTTATATTAGTAATAGAATTGATGTATAATAAGAATAGAATAGGTCCTAATACGCTCCCTTGTGGGACGCCATATTTGATATATTTGATGTCAGAATAATGCGATGTCATATCATTATTTTTATCCACTCTCGTAATAGCAACACGTTGTTGTCTATTACTTAAGTAAGAAGATATCCATAGAAGTGCAATGCCTCTAATTCCAATTGCCTCCAATTTTTGTAATAATAAGTCATGAGAGACTAGATCAAAGGCCTTTGAAAGGTCAAAGAACAGCCCAGTAGTATAATGGTTGTTGTTAATATTCGTTAATACTATCTTAATAAGATTGTAGATAGCTAACGTTGTTGATTTATTTTTCTGAAAACCAAACTGTTCCCTCCGTATGATATTAAATTTATTACAGAATTCAATTAGTCTTTTATTCATGCACTTTTCAAATAATTTTGATATAATAGGTATTAAGGTAATTGGGCGGTAGTTATTAACGTCTGTCTTTTCACCAGTTTTATGAAGGGGCTTAATTATTGACATCTTTAGTGCTTCGGGAAAAGTGCCAGTTGAGAATGATAAGTTAATTAAATACGTTAATATTTCAATTAGTTCATTAGTGCATGCTTTAAAGATTTTTGTATTAATCTCGTCATAACCCTCGGAACTTGTGTTGTTCAATGACATAATCTCTGCTCTAACTTCATTTTCGGACACTGGATTAAGGAACATCGAATGGGCCATTGAACACTCATTACGTGGTTTTTCATATTTACTCAAAGATTGTCCCATATTTATATAATGGTTATTGAATGCTGTTGCTATAGCTACAGGATCTGAGAGTAAGGTATTGTCAATTTGAATATTTTCAATGCTGGGAATATCGGTACTGTCTATGATTTCATTTTTTATAACTCTCCATACCGCTTTGCATTTATTTTCACTGTTATTTATAAATTTTATGTTTGAGTTCTTTTTTGATGTGTAGACACATTTTTGTAAAATCTTTGAGTATTTAATGTATTCTGTTTTATTTTTTATATTTTTATCAAAGATCGTTTGGTTTTGCAGCTTTGTTTTAAACCCTTGGTTATCCAGTTCTGTTTCTTTTTATTGTTGACATTCACTTTTATTTTTATTTTTGCGAAACATAAATTATGGAACAAACATAATGTTTCGTGAAAACAATTGAATGCTTTATTTAAGTCATTTTCTGCGTAAGCCTCTGACCATGACAGATTACCTATACATTCCTTAAATTTTTGGATATTATTCAAGCTGTAATCTCTTTTGTAGAAATGGTATGCCGTCTGATTTTGTATTTTATGTTTCAAGGGAAAACTCAACATTTGCGCTGTGTCGTGGTCGGATAGGTGAAGTGGCAATATTGTGGCATTAGCATTATGAATGTTGCTAAGAATGTGATCGATACAGGAAGACTTACGAGTTGGACGATCTATATGTAATTTTAAGTTATAGTTATATGACAATTCTTGTAATTGGCTACTAATATTACTTTTCTGAAGAGTATTAATGTTAAAGTCCCCTGCCAAAACAACTTTCATTTTGGAATTATATTTTTTAAAGACGTGTTCCAAAAGACTATTTAATTTAATCAAAAAATGAGTGGGATCAGACTGGGGTGTTCTATAAACACAAATAATTATCAGCTTATTACGTGTAAGTTCTACACCACATGCTTCGAAAGTATTTTGTGTTGCATATGTATTTATAAAAGGTAACTCTTTAAAAACAATGCCTTTTTTAAGCAAAATACAGGTACCGCCTCTTTGCTTTTCTCTGCAAAAGTTAGCCGCCATATTATAACCATAGATTTTAATATGAGATTCACTACCTTTTTTTATGAAGGTCTCAGAAAGACATATTGCATCAGGGTCACTATTCATATCCTGTAGTTCCTGTAAGGTTAGTTCTAGGAGATCTCTTTTGGATGTGATGCTGGCAATGTTTTGATGCAGTATTTTAAAACTATGACGTACTACAGAGGTCTGAGTTTCTGACTCGAAAAAACTTCAAACTATTTTCTATTACTGGAAAATAGTATGGGATAGTTCCTTTTTGGGGTTTTTTTGTTTGTTGTCGGCTTACACGATCAAAATAGAACGGAATTGTTCCCTTTTTAGGTTTATTAATTTTTGTGTTTACTTCACTGCTTGATTTGTTACGTAGTACTAGTTTCACAAGATTTCTAGGATTTAAATAATTTTCATTATAATCATTACAGTCAATTAAGTGATTAATTTTAGTACACAATTCGAAGATTTTGGAAGATTTGCTTTCAAGAAATTTACATTTTTTATAGTTTATACATAAATTTTTAATATGATAATTAAGTTTATTAACATCTAAATACTCATTTTCAATTACATTTAGTACAATTATCATATTGTTATAAAATGTTTCCAGTATTATTTGTAATTGAGATAAGACAGATTTTAAATTGTAATCATTTTCTCCCAAACAAATTACAAGTTTATCGTTAGGATTCAACTTAGCGTAACGGCAGCTCATTATAATTTGACTACTGAGTGCATTTGGTTTCGTATCCGCGATGATCCTATACTTTCCATACCTTGTATTTTGTCTTGAACGTAACATGGCTGCTGCTAGACCAACACATTGCTGCGAGCCAAAGATAAATACTCCACTTGTCGGTTCATGTTTTTGCTCTTTGGTGTAAGTAGGCGCTTCTGAGTTATTTGTTGATATCAGAGGTGAACGAGTTGTTTTATTATTACTGCGTTGTAACGTATCTATTGTTTTTTTAAGATCGTCGATCTGCTGTTGTGCTTCTTTCAGGTTTTTTTGAAGATCTGAAATTTTTTGTTGAAGACGTATAATTTCAATGGTCTTGTAGCAGTCGATGTTAGACTTATTTGGCAAAGGAGTAGAAGGTGTAGAGAGCGTGTTTTGAGGTAGTAGAGAGAGTCTTTTCCTCTTATGTTTGATGGCTGGGCTATTCTCAGAGGTTACTGGAGAATAACACAGTGATTTTAACATTTTAGTCTCTGCAGTTAATTTATTTATTTGTTGGTGGAGGTTGCTATTTTCTAGTAATGTATTTTCTAGCTCATATTCTGCACTATTCAATTTACACGAAAGATTCTTTATGGTATTTTTCATTTCTAAAACTGATAATGTCTCAGATATTTCAGATATCGTACCATCAACGCTGTGAGACAATTTGTTAGGTGTTTCAAATGATTCATCTGAATTTTCATATTCGGACAGTATTTGGGAATCTAAGATATCAGAAGCCACCTGGACGGTAGGTTTGACTGTTACTAGTTGTTTATTTTCCTGGAAGCTGTCACTGGGTCCAGGTGATGGGCTGTTAAGGCGTTGGTTTGTTCGTTTCCTGGTTGTAACGTTCGATACATCAGATACATGGCTGGTTGTTGAGAGTTTTTTATTTTTATTGCATGTTTTACATCGCCATTTTTTCTTAGTTTCCAGGTCCATTAGACGGTAGGTTTGTTCTGGAAACCCATCACAATCTGGTTCATATCGATTGTTACACGTTGAGCATAAAGCTGTTTTCCTAATGTCGACTGCCTTCTTGCACTTGAAACATATAACTTTTTCTGGTATCTTACGGTCGCTTTTCGTCCCATTTTTAGACGACATTTTTGTATTTGACTTGATTATTCAATTATAAAAATAGTAATACAAAATTTCCAAAGCTTTCAAAAACACAAACATAGAGCTATGCGTTGCTCAGATTTGAACTTGGGCACAGCTTCGTTCAAAGCGCACTGTGTAACCGCTTTGCTGTGCGTATACTGGATTTTGAGTTGAAATTAAGCTCTTGTTGCTCTAGTGGGCGTAGAAAAAATAATGATCGTTGTTGTTTCGCCAATAGGATTCAATATGACCATTTATGGTCACGCACCGCACAACACACACTTTTAATGAGTCACGCTGAGTCACTGGTTCATAAGTCCTTTGTGAGAAGTATTTTGTGAGGAGACGTTAAAAAGTTAGTTAAAAAGTGACAAGTGTAACAAAATTACGTGCAAGGATAAATTAGTGCTTTCGACTCTTTAAACACGAAGGTGTTAGTTTTACGTAGGCTGAAAGAAAACCAGCTACATTGTGGTCGACTGTGCCAAGAGTGTGGTGATGGAAACTGAACAATACCTCCGGGTAACATAAGTAGGTAGGTAATTTATTTATTTGTTCATTTTGTAAATACATTGTTAGCTTAATCAATTTTATTACCTACTGTAAATAAATCGATTTCAGATTTTTAAGTGAATCAATAATACCTAAGATTTTAAAGTATCACCACATACTTACACTTAACTAGCACATCTTTCCATTTCCATCAAACGTAGAAAACATTTTTTGACTTAGTAGGTACCTAGATCGGTATACCAACTAAGGTAGGTATTATTGCCGGTCCTAAGCCCGTTAATTAGGAAGGAAAATTTCAAATCAACCAATTTAATCCACAAATAAAACAAAATCATTACGAAAACTTTAAGTTGACGGATAGCAATAAAGCAAAACTAACATTTTAATAATCATCTGATAACAGGTCATTGAACTTTTCTTTGGCGCACTAGTATAAGGAATCAGGCAGGGTAGCGATAGTTAAACGAGCAGAGTATCGTTATTGTACTTTATTTCACAAGGAACTGCCTCTAAAAATGCACAACACGTGCTTTTATAGTAATTTTCGAACTAACAATTTCAGATAGATGGCGTGGCGACCATCTTCCGGAAGTACAGCTTTAAATATTAAATTTACCAAGTTGGCAACCGTTTTCCGTTTAGAAAAGATTTTATAAAGTCAGTTGCCAATGTTGCCATAACAATAAAATGATCAAAGACAAAATCTACTAATACACAATATTTAGTAACATTATTATATAAAGCTAACATTCGGCCTTCCTGACATTAAGTTTGTCCTCAAACTATAAATCATAACAACACATTAACCAGTCAGCAAAAAGTCTCCGAAACTAAAGCACTTAAATAGACATTAGTCTGTTCATTGCACCGCAAGCTTCACTGGCCAAGCTCTCTCACTTGCCAGCCACTATACGACTTCCAATAAGCGACTCTTTATTACAATACATTTAAACACATTTCACACAGCATACCACTTATTGCACCGCAAGCTTCACTGGCCAAGCTCTCTCACTTGCCAGCCACTATACGACTTCTAATGAGCGACTTATTATTAGCATACATTTGCACAAATTTTACACAATATACCACTTATTGCACCGCAAGCTTCACTGGCCAAGCTCTCTCACTTGCCAGCCACTATACGACTTCCAATAAGCGACTCATTATTAGTATACATTAGCACACATTTTACACAGTATATCACTTATTGCACCGCAAGCTTCACTGGCCAAGCTCTCACTTGCCAGCCACTATACGACTTCCAATAACCGACTCATTATTAGTATACATTAGCACACATTTTACACAATATACTACTTATTGCACCGCAAGCTTCACTGGCCAAGCTCTCTCACTTGCCAGCCACTATACGACTTCCAATAAGCGACTCATTATTAGTATACATTAGCACATATTTTACACAGTATACCACTTATTGCACCGCAAGCTTCACTGGCTAAGCTCTCTCACTTGCCAGCCACTATACGACTTCTAATGAGCGACTTATTATTAGCATACATTTGCACAAATTTTACACAATATACCACTTATTGCACCGCAAGCTTCACTGGCCAAGCTCTCTCACTTGCCAGCCACTATACGACTTCCAATAAGCGACTCATTATTAGTATACATTAGCACACATTTTACACAGTATATCACTTATTGCACCGCAAGCTTCACTGGCCAAGCTCTCACTTGCCAGCCACTATACGACTTCCAATAACCGACTCATTATTAGTATACATTAGCACACATTTTACACAATATACTACTTATTGCACCGCAAGCTTCACTGGCCAAGCTCTCTCACTTGCCAGCCACTATACGACTTCCAATAAGCGACTCATTATTAGTATACATTAGCACATATTTTACACAGTATACCACTTATTGCACCGCAAGCTTCACTGGCTAAGCTCTCTCACTTGCCAGCCACTATACGACTTCCAATAAGCGACTCTGTCAGATTTTACACATGCCATACATTGCACCGCAAGCTTCACTGGACAAGCTCTCTCACTTGCCAGCCACTATACGACTTCCAATACATGACCTATGTTTTAAGTGGGAGATACATCGTGAGACTTTGTCGGCGATTGATTATCAGCCAACCACCTCAGGACTTCCAGTACAATAATCTCAATTTGAAGTTAGTATTTTAATTTCAGTTAAACCAATATTTTCATTCTATCATCTAAGTTATAATCATTTATTATAGTTAAATATCATATTATTTCATTTACATATTTACATTATTCCACTATCAAGAAATAACTTCATTAACTTTTATTTTGTTAATTTCTGATCAATCAAGTTCAATTTTATCGGTTTTATTGTTAAAATACAAAAACAAAGTTGCTTCTTTATCGAATACTACTTTGAATCAGTCTTATCTAATCAACTAGATCATTCATTTTCAGAATCAGATCCTGAACTCAATTCATTTATACTTGTGCTTATCCATGGCTGTATCTGATCCACAGCCCAAATATTACAATATAGCTTTTTACCAATGTTAGCCCCAGGTATACTTGAGATTTCATACCTATCATTATTTAAAACTTTGGATATTCTGTATGGCCCTGAATATACAGGTAATAGCTTCTTACTTTGACCTTCATTATGACTTATCTGTTTCTGAATTTTTACCAAATCTCCTACTGTATATATCTTAGCTTCTTTACGTGTCTTATCAAATATAGTCTTCTGTTTACATTGATCTTTCGAAATGTGCTCGCTAACTTCAGTTCTTATTTCACTAATTTGCCTATCTGACTGCCTTGTGTCTATAAATATTTCGTTCATAATATTTTCACCACTATGCGTTAAATTTCGACCAAATAGAACTTCCGATGGAGTTTTCCCAATACCTTTATTTAGAGTGTTATTTAACCCCCATTGAATATTTCCTAATTCAATATCCCATTTGCTTTCTCCCAGTTTATCAGTATATGAAGCTAGAGCGCCTAACACCGCCCGATTATAGCGTTCCACCTGGCCGTTGGCACGAGGGGAAGCGACAGCATTCAGTACATGTTTAACGTGTTTTTTTTCGCAAAACTTACGGAACTCTTCAGAGGTGAATGAAGAACCTTGATCGGAGATTAAACGCTTAGGGTAACCAAATGTTGTGAAAACATCTTCTAATGCCTTAATAGTTAAACTTGACCTCAAATTTCGCAATGGTTTTAAAATACAGAATTTAGTGAACCCATCCACAATTACAAGCAAGTAAGCATTACCCCTTGAACTTTTTACAAAAGGGCCCAGGTGATCAATGTGAACCGTTTCAAATGGAATATCATTTTTAGGTATTGGATGTAAAAAGCCTTCCTTTTTGCCCGCAGGCAATTTACCGTATGCACAATGCAAGCATGCCTCCACATACTTAGTAATGAACCCTTTCATTTTTGGAAACCAAAAATCGTTTTGAATTTTAGACAATGTTTTATCAACTGCAAAATGGCCGATATCATCATGATTTTGTTTACATATTTGCCATCTGGCCCCTTATGGAACTACCCATTTGATTCCACCATTAACTTTTCTAAATAACCGGTTTCGTTGTAAAACGAATTTTTGTTTTATATCAATAATCTCGTCATACTTTGGATCATTTAATACATCTTTAATGAAACATATTTTAGGATCTGTTAGTTGAATACTGAGCAGCCAGTCGTCTTGTGTAATATTCGAAATTCTTATAGAATCTAAATCGTTGTTTTTATCGCAATCTTCTTGCGGGTTTCTACTTAACGCATCTACATGAGTCACTATGATTAGGGCGATAAATAATAGTGCAGTCATACTCCTGTAAAGTCAGCCACCATCGAGCAATACGCGGTAGAATGTCTCGCTTACAAAAAGTGGATCTCAAGGCATTACAATCCGTAACTATAGTGAATTTTAATCCGAGTAGATAAACACGAAAACGCTGAAGTGAAGTAACAACTGCTAACGTTTCTAAATCATAGGCATGAAACTTTTGTTCATCAATCGTAGTTTTTCGACTAAAGTAGGCAACTGGCCTTAAAGGAGCGTGACAGTTTTCTTTCTGCAAAAACATATCATCAAATGACCCCTCCCGCCCTGGGTGGAGCGGTAGGGAGTGTCAGACTTTTACTGACTAAAACCCACCCGTGATCCTTCTTGTGCCCTATGCGTTCCAGGGCCGCGGTAACTCTTTCGAACAAATTCCGCAACCCTAGCAGGCACCGACCCTATGGGGTCCCATCCTCGGTGCTGACGGCTCCTTGCGGCGCGCGTGGAACACAACGCGTCGTCGACTCAACCTGGTATCGGACGGCGAGCCACCCACGCTCACCGTCCCCAGGCATCAGCCACTGCGCAATAGCACAGCGGCCGACTTGTCTCTGGAGGAGGCCGAAATGGGACCATTACTGGCACTCCATCTCAGCACCCTCCCGAGCGTTGGGAGTCGCAGCACCCGCAGCAGAAGCGGCAGAAGCGGCGACGGAAGCCGCGGCGGCGGCAGAGGCGGCGACGGAAGCCGCGGCGGCGGCAGAGGCGGCGGCGGCGGCGGACCTCTTGCCCCTGGTCGGGGCGGATGGCGCGCAGGCCCTTCCCCCAGCCCAGTGCTCGGCCGGTTTGCCAACAGCCGCACATGCACTGCAGTGCGGCGTGGCCTCGCACGAGCCGGCCTGATGACCGGGCTGACCACAGCGGAAACAAAGTCCGCTGCGGTCCACCTCCGAGGGGCACATAGCTCCCGTGTGGTTGCCCACATGGCAGCGGTAGCACCTCAGAGGCCTGGGTTCCAGCAGTTTTACCCGCGCAGATACCCATCCCACCAAGAGCCTTCGGCCCTCCGACACAGTTCTGGCCGCCGTCACGGGGCAGCTCACCACAAGGGTTTGCATGCCCGTGTTGTCAAGCTGGAGGGTGCCCGCCTTGACGAGCTCGGCAGAGCACCCCCCAGTCCTGGCGACGGCGGCCACAACTTCCTCCTCCGTCACGGAGTCATCCAGGCCCACTATGCGTATGTCGATGCGCTTAGTCGGCCTGGACACCCGGACCTCGTCCGCGGGTAAGACCGCCCTCAGCCTTTCGGCCAGGGCGTCCGCGAACGGGCCACTCTCCGCTCCGGCGAGCTCGAGCTTCCGGGCACCGATCAAGGTCCTCCTGACTCCGATGCCCCCGCTGATGCCCAGCTCTTGGAGGCTCACGCCTCCTTCGCCCGCTTCAATACGGCGAGATAAGTCACGCCCCTCTGTTCCGCTTCCGGCTGCAGTGTTAACACTACAGCCGCGGACTTCGGGGCGCGAAGCATCGCCGCAATGGCATTGGCCTTCCGCCGCTGCTTCCTCGCCTTCCTCTTGGCTGCCTCTTTGGCCTTCCGCTTCTGGCCAGCAACCTGCCACCCGGCCTCGGCCGCAGGAGGGTCCGAGGGTGGGGGTGGGGGCGGCTGCGGCACCACTGGCGCTGCAGCCTTAGCCGCTCCTCCTCCAGCCTTCCTCCTACCCCTCTTAGCCGGGGCCGACTTGGTCGTCGCCGGCGTCGCAGCCGCCGGCGTCACAGGCGCCACAGGCGCCGGCGCCACAGGCGCCGGCGCGGCACCCCCCTTTGCCTTCGCCTTCGCCTGGCCGGACGTTCCCGGGCTGGCAGCCACGGCAGCCGCGTACGAAGCCGCCTTCTGCTGCTGGCCCGTGGCCCTCTGAGTCGCCGCCGTTGGGGGCCGCCGGACCATGTCCTCCAGGGTGGAGAACTGCCTCCGGAAGGGAGTCAGCTCCTGCCGCACCAGGTTCCGCACCTGGCTCAGCACTAGGCTCCCCTCCAGCGCCGCCGGACTCAGCACCCCCTGCGGCTCCTCGGAGGCCGCTCTGGCCATCCCCGCCAGGTCCTTCCGGAGCGACTCATTCTCCCGAACGAGTCGCTCCGTAACGGCCGCGAGGCGGGCGACCTCCGCCCGAAGCTCTGTCGTCTCCCTTGAGGGAGACGCGCCAACGTTGGCCGCCGCTGCCGCCAGGATGGAGGCTTTGGCCGCGCTGATGGCCTCCCGCTTCGAGGACTGTTTCCTCTTAAAGGCCACAGCGCGGATCGCGGCCTCCACGACCTCCGCGAACTGGGCCCTCTGCTCCTCAACAGTGGGACGCACCTCTCCCGGGGGCTCCGAGTCGTCGGAGTCGAGAGTAGGCGGAAGAGTAGAGGGAGCCTACGACCGCTCCCTCCAGGGCGACGCCCCTCCTCCACCAACCTCCCGGCCCGACTCTCCACCTCCCGGGTAGAGGGAGCCAGCCCCCTCCCCGCCTCATAGCCCCTGCCCCGCCTAGCGGTGGGGATCTTGCGGGCGGAGGCAAACTCGCCCTTGGAGGTCGACTCCCCGTCTTCCTCCCGTCGCGGCCACTTGCGGAAGAACTTGACGTTCTCCGCAGCAGCCCCCCCTTTTCCGCCTCTAGAGCCCGCCGAGCTGACCGTTACTAGGTCTGGCGCGGAGCCGGAATCCGACTCCGCACCACCCCGGCGCTCAGGCGAACCCTCCACTAGGGAATCGTACGCCATCAGCTCCTTAAAAGAAGCGGATCCGGATGACGACCTTTCGGAGCCTCCTCGGCTCTTGTTGCCACTGGCAAGCGGAAGGTCTTTGTTGCCCACCCCATAGTACGAAGGGCAGCCCGCCGAAGCGGGGCGGGATTCCCCGACCGCTGAGCAGTCGGGACCCGCCTGGGGACTTATTTTACTCAGGTCTTGTTTCATTTTGTTCCTTTTATAGGGTATGGTCCCTTGGTCCTCCGCCCTTTCTCCCTCACAGGGCCTCTCCTCCCACCCGCTCACTGCCTTCCCAGCCACGTCTGATGAGCAGACGCGTACCAGAAGGCAGCGAGCGGGTGTGTTCTCGTAAGATCAGTCAGTGGCCTTGCTATTATTGAAAATTTCTCTATAAACTTGCGAAAGTAACTAGCTAAACCAATAAATTGTCTAACTTCATGTACATTCCGCGGTGTAGGAAATTTAGCAACGGCATCAATTTTAATCCTACCTGGTTTAATTCCTTCTTCCGTAATTTCGTACCCCAAATAGTCAATAGAAGTTTGAAAAAAATAACATTTCTGTAAATTTAGAGTTAATTTGGACTTATTAAGCAGTTCAAAAGTTTTTTCTAATTTTTTAATACCTTCTTCAAAGCTTCTCGAGGGTATTATCAGGTCATCCAAATAAGAAATGGCTGATTTTTCCGATGCAGTTACTAAATTCTTGATCAGAATTTAATTTAAGGGCTTGGTTCATTGTCCTTTGAAATACCGAGGGTGCATTGGCTAGACCAAATGGCATCCTCTTAAATTAATACAGACCGTCAGGCGTAACAAAAGCCGTGACGTGTCTGCTCTCTTTTTTTATAGGCACTTGATAATAACCACTCATCAAATCTAAAGTTGTGAAGAACTTACAACCACTTAACTGATCCAACTGGTCCTCTATCAATGGGAGTGGGAAATGGTCCTTAACAGTTCGGCCATTCAAAGCCCTGTAGTCTACACACAAGCGGTGCCCTCCAGTTTTCTTTGGCACAAGTATGATTGGACTAGCGTAACATGAAGAAGACTCCATAATGTCATGTACTAACAAATCTCTAACCATTTCTTGTACTAGCTCTCTTTCTTTATAACTCAGTCTATATGGTCTATAAACAACCGGGGTGCTATCAGACAAGTTTATTTCCATTTCTCCGAGGTGAGTGCAACCCAACTCGGAAATGTTTTGAGCAAAACTTGATCTATATTTTGATATTAAACTTTGTACCTTAGTCATTTGCTCCGACGTTAATTTTGAGTTAACATTAACCTGGCAAGGTTCTATGGGACTATAATCCGATTGTAAACTAAGACAACTTAATTCTTTGATATTACTGTTAAAATCTATTTTGAACGCTCTAATAAAAAGCATATGCTTTTTCAAATGCAACATTGTGTTATTTAAAATTATTATAGGGATATCACAACTATTCCTCAATACCTTGTAGACGCCTTGCTTGATCCAATATTGACAATTATCATAGCAGCGGTAGCTACCCGAGACAAAAATCACAGAGTCTTCTACTGGCGGCGTATAACATTTAACTAAATCCGTATTAGCTCCAGTATAATCGGAAACGTACAGTTTAATAATGCCACTATTTTCATGCTCAAAACCAGGAAAGACCCCAGCACAAAACTCATCACGTTTTAAAATCTCAAGACTACTATTAGTCTTTATAACTAAAATATTCGGTAATTCGGTAAAATTTTGTCCAACTAATAAAGGCACGTGTAGTTGTTCAGATGCAACAACATAAGTCGTGATCAATGCCTCCACCCCATCTATAGTTAGGGATATGTCAGTTTTACCTATAGGTACAATGCGAGTCTCCCCTATCCCTTTAATGACTGGCAAGGAACTATGACTGATGACCAAATGGTTTTGATATGCCAACGTATCTCTAATAAGAGAGCATTGGCTTCCAAAATCTATAAAACATAGAACCATATTCATATTATTATTAATAAAGGCATTTTTATAATATTTATTTTGTGAATTTTCTAACTCAGTAGTGGTCATCAAAACGCGTTTATTTTGAATATCTTGACTTTTATTTTTAGTTGAAAAGCAGTCTTCAGTTTTATGGCCATATTTTTGGCAATTTTCGCATTTGATTATTGGTTTTGTACATTGTAAAACTCTATGGCCAGTTTGTTTACAATTGAAACACAAAGAAGCAGTATTTGACTGCCTGCATTGGTTTGCACGATGACCACTTTTCTTGCAAATATTACAAATTATCGAAGAAATATTAATCACAGGAGGTTTAGATTTATTTTTAGGCATAAAATCTGTTTGATCACGGCACATGTCCTTAAGGTATTTTAATAAATCCTCAGGTTCAGAAAAACGTGCTGAAGATGCACCAGCTCTAATGGTGCGGTCCTCAAGACCGTAAATGACACAATCTACTGCTTTCTTGCCTGATATATCACATGCATTCAATAAAACCATTTTATCGTAATAGTAATCGTCGAGTGAATCACCAATTTTATATTTCCGTTCTAATATTTCTAACAACAAAGCACCATAATAGGGTATTTTACTGTAAAAATCTAATTAGTCCGTCTGATAGATTTACAAAAAATATTCGACACGTATTTTTTCTTTTTTCACGTCAACAAAAAATGAAGACGATACAGTGCGTTGAAAACTCACGTGACGTCACTACGTTGCTACAATTTTTACCAGCGACGTGACGTCACGTGAGTTTTCAACGCACTGTATCGTCTTCATTTTTTGTTGACGTGAAAAAAGAAAAAATACGTGTCGAATATTTTTTGTAAATCTATCAGACGGACTAATTAAATTTTTACAGTAAAATACCCTATTCGTGTCAGATGGAAACGCACGTTTTAAATTATGTTGCCTTTCTGACCACGTATACTTAATAGTTTTAAGCCCTTCATACCATTTTTTAGCATGACCTATTAATCGAGGCAAAGCAAAATGGACCGTTTGTTGATCAGACCAACCATAAATATGAGCACATTCGTTGACTTTTGTAAGCCAGATATCTATTCTTTGATTTTTAACAGACGCGAGACGGGTCAAATTCAAGAATTATGTTTTTATCACATTTTACTGAAGAATACGCAGAATGATCAGGTTTCACACAAGAAGAAATAAAGCTCACTAAATCATTCAAATTAATTGGCAAATTCAAATTAAGTGGGTTACTCCCCATACTTTCATCTGTAATTCTTGAAGGTCCTGGCGCTGCGTCTCGTTTAGACTCCGCAGCACGCACGGAACCGCAATCTTCGACCGCCACAGAAGCAGGCAAACCTCCTGGTTGCCCCGTTGGAGTTTCACATGACCTGAGGTCATTGAGGGTAGTTCTACTCGAACTTCTGCTTTCCTCTCCCGTTCGGCGCGTTCTTTTGGTTTTATTTTTGTGAGCACGTGTGCGAGATCTTTTATTCCTTCGGTGTTTTGAATGTCTCTCATGATAGGAATGACCACTTTTATCACTTGAAGAGTCACTAGGTACATCACGAGTGTAATAGAAAAAGGAACTATTAAATCTGAAAAGCCACTGAAAAAACCATTATATAATAGGAAAGCCAAGGCTCTAAAAATCCTGCTAGCCTACTAACGGATTCTGATATGAAGTGTTGTTAGAAATGAGAGGAAATAGTAAGGGATATCAAATCAATAAGCCATTAAATAACTTACAATAGTTTAATGATTGATGCATTTTTAATTTACAGTGAGCATTTTATATAATATTTTGTCTAGAAACGACTACGCCCAACAACAAGCTATTTAAGTAAATAATGGTCTATACTCATTATTCTGACCATTATTCAATATAAATAAGACATAGTAACGATAGTTACCAGATATAGTAACAATAGCAATCAAACATAATAACAATAGCAACCAAACATAATAGTAAAACGTAAACATGAAAAAATAGTGATCATTATACAACAATAATAAGAGCAGTAACTTAACTTTTACCTGTAGGCCGGAGCTCCGTTCTGGTCGATGTCTCGAACAAGAATGGTTTCCGACACTTTTTTTTTTTTTTTTTTTGAATGGACTACTCGCAGTTCAGCACATTGAGGCTGGTTACTGCTCAACTGGGCAATCCTGTGGTTGCCTTAGATTCTAAGGCCCCCAGCCAGGGCTTAAAACTACTTAAAAACTTAAAAACTAAATGGCCGCTCGCTAAGGGCATCCCCTGTGGGACACGGGCCTCGGCTTAGCGGGGTCATTGAGGGGGGGCAGCAAGGGACAGACTGGGTCTGATTGATATTATTTAGGGGATTTAACGCTAATGGCTCAGCAGCGCGGGCTGGCTCGTTAGGCAAAAGTCGGGGAGGGTTTTGACGGGGACGTCGCGATGGACCTCGTCGGCGAGGTCGGAATACGGAACGCGTTCTGGGTTTATTTTTCCTAAGAGTGCTGGTTTCCCTACTACTCTCTTGGGTCAGGGTGATGGGGTCATCGGGCTCAACAAGAGTATGCCGCGGTCGGCGGATCTTGCTGATCTGGGAGGGGGTGTATCGGGTGGCCGATACGATAAGGGGGTTTTGGTGCTTTTCAGCGGACTCTATGAAACGCTTGGAAATACGTTTCATGAATTGTTTGATGGTGGGGATACGGAGGTAGACATGGAGACGCTCATTTCTAACGTACCACGGGGCTCCCGTAGCCTTTCGGAGAAAACGGTTTTGGATGACCTGCAACCTATGGATTTGGCGGGGCTTAGCGTGTGCGAAGGCTACACACGCGTAAGTCATTATTGGACGTATGCACGTGGTGAAAATGCGTAGTTTGCCTTTCAGGGATAACTTGCTGCGTGCGTTCAGCATGTAATGAAGCCTACTGAGAGCGAATGCGGCACGATTGCGCACCGTCTTAATGTGCTCTCTGAAGGTAAGCTTTCGATCGAGGATCACGCCTAGATATTTAGCTTTCTCAACCCAGGGGATCGGCTTGCCAAATAACGTGATCGGACTGGGACGGGGGGGGAAGAGACGAGTCTTGGGCTTGTAAAACAAGATCGCCTGACTCTTCTCTGGGTTGACTTCCACTCTCCATTTCCGGAACCAAGCGCCTAGTGCGTTTGCGGATCTCTGGAGGTGGCCGGCTATTGCCTTCTCGCTATTGCCGGAGCAATATATCGCCGTGTCGTCAGCGAACAGAGCTAGCTGTGTCTTAGAGCTAGTGGGAATATCGCTAGTAAATAGCGAGAACACTAGGGGGGAGAGAACACCGCCTTGGGGTACTCCGGCGCGAATGGGATGTGGGGACGAAAGTGCACCTTCGATTCGGTACTGAAAGGTGCGGTTCGACAGATAATCTCGTAAGATGAGCACGAGACGATCCGGCACACCGAGCTGGTATAGCTTGTATATCAGCCCATTGTGCCAGACCTTGTCGAAAGCTTTCGCTATATCGAAGAACAGGGCTCCCGTAACGAGACCGCGCTGGTATTTGGCGCTGATATGTTCAACGATACGGTAGACCTGTTGGACGCAAGAGTGGTTTGTTCTAAAACCAAACTGCTCATTGAGAGATAGAGAGAGATAGAGAGATATTTATTTTTGTAAAACATGAGTACATTACAATAATTTGCATGGTCTCTTAGCTTCGACAAAATCCTTGAGACGCTTATGAATAAGCCTCTCGTAGATCTTACCTAGGACTTTGAGCAGACTGATGGGACGATAGCTGGACGGGGAGGACTTGGGTTTTCCAGGTTTGGGGATACCGATGACGGTAGCCTCTTTCCACGTCTGTGGGAACATGTTGTTGGACAGAGCGCCATTGAAGATGGCGGTCATTAACATGATCAGAGTAGCCGGGAAGAGACGAACCACTTTGTTGGTGATTCCATCGGAGCCCGGGGCTTTTCTGGGTTTGAGACGACCGATGACCTCCTTCACCTCATCGGGAGTGACGGGGGGGAGGGGATCATCGGGGTCCTCTACTGGTGGGAGGGAGGCTCTACGTTCGACTTCGGCATTCACCATATCGAGATGAGCCTTGTCTACTGGTTGGGAGCTGGGAGAGCATTGGGACTCTAGACTGTCGGCCAGGCATTCGGCTTTGTCTTCGTCATCGAAGGCGACGGTGTTGTCGGGACGCGTGAGCGGAGGCATCGAGGCAACCTCAGAGGCGCGTAGTTTCCTCTGAAGTTCCCAGAATGCCTGATGGGTAGGTTCGAGGTCGCCCAGCAACTTATCCCAGCGACTTTCATGCAGTTCAGCGATGCTGTTACTTACTTTACGCTGTAAGTAGCGCATGTGAACTTTGTTGGCTTCGCAGGGAAAGGCGCTGTAGGCACGGACAGCCGCGTTCTTTTCAGTCACGAGCTCACGTACCTCGTCCGGGAGTTTCCAGTGGTAATCGCTCACCACCGGAGACTCCTTAGAACATTCGTTCAGGACAGATTGCACGTGATCCGTGAGTGAATTGATCGCGGCTGTCGTGTCTGCGACAGACTCGATTAGGTCGGGGATCTGATCCAGATGGGGCGACGTGGTGGCCTTCAGCTTTTCGCTTACTTGGCGCCAGTCAGTGGTCATTCTGGTGGGAGGGGGCTGGGTAGGATCCATCGGCCCTGATCTAGGAGCAAGTTCCAGGATCACGGGTCTATGGTCCGAGTTTAACTCGTCAAGCGTCTCCACAGAATGTAACCGAAGGTTGACATTTTTGAGGAGGACGATGTCGAGTACATCGGGGGAGTGGGAGGGTGAGTGCGGGTAGTGGGTGGGATGCATCGGAGCGATGACATCGAAATTCAGGACGCTGCACAGTTCGAACACTACCTTGCCCCTCGGGTTGGTCGTGTGACTGTTCCAGGAAGGATGTTTGGCGTTGAGGTCCCCCGCCAGTATGACGGAGTCGCTCAGGCCAAGAAGTTTAGTCAGGTCATCTTTCATAGCGGGAGTGTCCACGGAGTTGTTGGGTGGAACATAGGCTGAGATGATCGTAACGGGTTGGTGTCCTGTCATACCTAGCCGACAGACTGAGACCTCAAACTTTTCAAGGGAGGGAGGATCCATAGGAATGCAGTATAGGGACGCTTTATAGTAAATAAGGGTACCTCCTAAGTGGCAGCGGGTCCTATCATTGCGAACCATGCGATAGTTGGCAATTTTGGGATCCCGATGGGTGGGCTTTAGGAAGGTCTCCTGTATTAATAAGATGTCTAGGTGATGGTCGCGGAGGAACAAGGCGATCTCATCACGTTGGGCTCTAAGGCCATTGGCATTGAAAAACCCTATCCGGAGGGCTGTCGGTTTGAACCTACACGTTACTCTGGACTTATCCATTATGGGTGGGTAAGGGTTGTGTAGATTTGGACGTGGTGAACTACGTCACCGAACTCACGGAAAACTGCTGAGTGGTCACCTCTGCAGTTTTGAAGCGCCTCAGCCATGGCTAGGGCGCGGGGGGAGTAAAATGCTTGGTATGTGACCAGAATAATGTTCTGGGACACATCACCACCAGCTGGAATAGTGGCGGCTTGCGCTGGGGCAGGGGCAGGGGCTGGGGCTGTGGCCCGGGTTGCCTCTGTCAAGGGGGGGCGTGGGAGCGCTACGTCCATGAGGGCCGGGATGGTCTTGGTGGGCTGGGTGGTAGGGGTGGCCTTAGGGGCCTCTGTGGTTTTGGGGGCAGGAGCGCTGGTCCTCAAGGCCGGAAAGTGGGCCTGGTGATTGAGAGCGCTCCATGGGCTGGGGCGTTGTGGACTGAGGGCTACGGTAGTTTTTCCTACCAGTTGAGGACATTCCCTCTGCTGGCGATCGCTTGCGCGCTTGGCTAGCTTGGGGGCGGTGGGTTTGGGCGCTTTTGAGCAGCCACGGTAGTTGGCGTGTGGCCAGACTTGCCGCATAAGACGCAGCTGGGCGGCTCAGCGCATTGGGACGGGTCTTTGGGGCGGTTGCAGTCTGAGGTGCCGTGGTCGCCCAGGCATTTGACACATCGTGCCTTTGCGAAGCAATTCCGCTGAGAGTGGCCGTACAATTGGCAGTTGTGACACTGGCCAATGATGCCACTCCTGCGGGGCTTTTCAATGGATAGGCCCGAGAGGCCACAGATGTGGGAAATGTTGAAGATTGGGTGATGACCGTCTGTCGGATCACAGACGACCAGAATCATGTTGTATGATTCCCCACCTCGACGGTGCATTCGGTGCACCTCTGCAACGGGGATACTCTGCGACTGAAGGTCGCTGAGAATTTCAGCCGTGGGGATTTCGCGTGGGACGTTTTTGATAACCACGCGTGTCTGACGGTCCTCGGGGAGAGTGAAGGAGTGGAAGGGGATTTTCCGGCCCGAGAGGAGTTTGTGCAACTCTCGGTAGTCCTTCGCGGTCGGGACAGTGACTTTGATGCCCAGCTGAACAGCTCGGGCATTGGTGTAGTTGATTTGCCTGGCCTTGCAGGCAGTGGACACCTCAGTCCATTTGGCCTTGTCGTGAATAAACACGGGTGGCGGAGGTTGGACCTTTGGGGCTGAGGCTTTTGGGGCTGAGGCCTCGACTGCCATCGGGCTGGCGGATCGGCTTGCCTGCTGGGAGGACCCAGCTGCCGAGGAGGGGCGGGATTGGGGGGCTGAAGATGGGAGGGAGGGGTGAGTGGGGGCAGCCTTTTTTGGGGCTTGCTCCTTGGAGGAGACTTTTTTCTTCCTCTTTCCCCCGGTGACGAGCTGGAAGTCATCTTTCGAGGAGGAGGTGTCTGGGGAGGAACATGGCCCTGTCAGGTCCATTTCCTCAACCTCTGGGGAGGGAGAGCGGGACTCAATTGTCTCTGAGACAATTGTTGGGGTGTCTTCTACCGGTTTCTCGGTAGCGGTTTCAGCGGCGGCGCCGACTATTGTCTTGGAAACAATAGCCGGTTTCGCAGAAGTCGTGGGGGCTGGGGCGGAGTTTTGTTCTTGCCGCTTAGCGGCAAGATGTTTGCCAAGTTTGGCAGACAAATCAGGGTCCCTGCTAATTATAGCCGCAAGTTGCTTGCTATACTTAGTCACAAATTCGGTGTCCTTGAGGACGGTGTCCTTGAGGAACGCTAATAAATCAGCGTCCGTCATGGTGGGGGGGGGGGGTCGGGGAATTTAGTTCTTAACTAGCATCCGGGAGCAACGTTTCCGTAACTCCCTGAGCTTCCTACTTCCTAACTCCCCGGGTGGGATATCCCGGGGATGTGTACCCTCCCTGTCGGGTGTAGACAGGGAGGTGAGTGCCTATTTTTGTGTGCCCTAAGCTTGTAAACCCACTACCGATCTTATTGTGTAGTGGGGCCCTAGGGTCCGAAGACCGATCCGGTGTGAAGGGGTTGAGACTCCCAACCACACCGGGTGCAAGGCTGGAGAGAATTTAGTACAAGGCACCCCTCCTTTTATACACTGCCACCGTTGGTTTTTTGTGTACAACTACCCACAAACATTCGCAGTAAAGGGGAAGAAACTAAATTCGTCTGGTCATTCAACAGTGCAAACTTATTATTATTACTATGTTTCAAAATCTCTAATTGTTCCAAAACACACAGCCGGAAACCCTTATCACAAAATATGTAGTATATTAAAACTATTGTTGTCGCGCCAACAATAGTTCACCATAGCGCGAGGGTTTCCGGCTGTGTGTTTTGGAACAATTAGAGATTTTGTTATTTGTGTTGGGTTTTGCTTTGCCTTCCTGCATGTGCATAAAATCCTTGCATTTGCCTTGTAATCTTGCATGTGCATAATATAGCGGGCGGGAGGGAGGTGCATACCTGCACCCCACTAATATTCGCGGAAATTAAAACTAGATATATTTTCAAATTTAAAATGGATTTCCGCAAAGTAACGCCTGACTCAATCAATTTTACAATAGCTTTAACTTCTATCCCTATGTTTGAAAGTTTCAAAATAACTTCATCCAACCATTGTTCCAATTTCTCGTAATGTTTTGGAGATCCTATGAAAGAATAAGCAATAGGTTGTTTTCAGTTCATAATAATGCCTCTGAGCATTATTACACAGGCATGAGAAGCTATTTCCGACGTTACTTCATCATTGATATTATGAAGACCAATAATTTCGTCTCTTCTGGTGTCGTAATGTAAATGTCTCTTGAGAACCATTTCATTTAAGGACAGAGTGCAGTACTTAGCTTTTGATGGCATAGACTTTAATTTAGATGATAAGAACTCCAAAGTACGATCATCGAATTTAGGTGGAATAACCATTTTAAATCTTTCAAGGGTACTTTCACTAGGAAGACCTAAAAATGTCTGCATACTCCGATACGTCTGCGGACTAGAAAAATGAAAATGTAAGGCAAACAACTTAAGTTCGGGATCGTACCTGTTGCCTTTGCGCTTATTTTTTAAATTGTTCTGCCACTGAATGAGCTTACAAAATCTTTTTGTGACCTCATCTTCGGTTTGGAAACTAAACCGATCAAAAGATTGTGACTCTTTTGATTGAACTTCTTGCTTTATTTTGTCCAAATCATTCTGAAGTTTTCTTTTTTTTAGTTCCGACACTTTCAATTCTTTACTAATTCTTCTTTTCCTTGGAGTATTAGATGAAAGTGCAGCTGCCATCTGAATTTTTTCAGTTTGACTATTATGAGATGTCTGTACCGACTTCGATTTTGTATCAGCACCTTTGGTGGTAATGGCCGATAGTATGTTAATATTCGAATATTTGGTTTGTGTCGATATTTCCTTCGATTTTGGTTCAGTACTGGCGCTTGAAGTAGTTGGTAGAGATGGCAGCAGTTTTGTAGGCAAAGCGTCAGGTCGTAATTGTGGTTTATAAGTAATCACCGACTTTTCAAAATGAAGACAACACACATAATGACTGTTTACTTCGTGGACTGTATTTTGTATTTGCTGGTGATAGTCGGCGGGTGGAGGCTTGCTGTCGGATTTAAACACAGTTTTTGACACTATTTTAGAAGATTTATTAGGACACAAGAGCAACACGTCTACTCGTCAGACATCCATATTTTTGAGACTCGTTCAAAGAACGAATGAACTTACAATTAACTTATTCACTATGGGCACAATGTTGCAAGTATTGATTGCATAGTGCTTTGTTGGTGTTGCCAACAATGACTTCTTGGTTTGGTGCCTGGCCTTGCTAAATCGGACCTGCCAATCAATTTAGCCCATGTTTTACGCCTGAAAAATAATAATAATCATAAAATAGGACAGGTCTAAGGAAGGAGATCGGTACCTAGATAAGACAGACGGATAGACATACAGATATTTCGGATTAAACTAGACAATCCCAAAAAGTCATCATTATGAATAAAGAATACCTAGGTACATTGAATGATTATTAACATATATCAATTTATTATGAACTATATACACGGGGTGAGCTCAAGAATTCTTCGACGATATCATGGAAAGTTAACCCTTTGCAATATAATTATTTTTTTAGAACTTCAAACATCTTTTAATTATTTTTTCTTTAGATAAACATTTACTCATATATTTTTTACAAATCGCATAAAACGGAATCACCCGTGTTAGTTTGTTTACGCTAACAGCACAAGTTGAGACATGTCGCCGCACCCCGTTTTGTGGGTATTTGCGCGACTGTCCGCCAAATATTATCACAATTTTATTCTAATCTATACTAATATTATAAAGCTGAAGAGTTTGTTTGTTTGTTTGTTTGAACGCGCTAATCTCAGGAACTACTGGTTCGAATTGAAAAATTCTTTTTGGGTTGAATAGACCATTTATCGAGGAAGGCTTTAGGCTATATCACGCTTAAGCCAATAGGAGTGGAGCAGCGATCAAGAATGTTTTAAAATCGGGGATTCCACGGGGACGAAGGCGCGGGCAGCAGCTAGTAAATAATATAAATAGCTTTTTAAACGTTGTTAAAATAGTGTTTAAGGTAAGTATGACGTTTCGATGGAACAAAAATATGTAAATCTATGTCTGAAAGGCAAGCGTTAGCTTGCCTTAGTATCTTAGCTTAGCTTACCTACATATTAAAAATAATTTTGAAACGACGAAAAGTAGTACTAGTTCATCACTTACCTTTCTTCATTGACAGGTAAATGGAAAAATGATAAGTGTTTATCCCTTCTTTTACTTGATTTGCACCCATCTACTGCACATAAGGCACCAGACGGCATCATAGGTACCCGTACTAACGAATGGAACAATTAAAATTGAACATCGCGCGTGCGCTTCGCTTGCGAAAACCGCACTGAATTTGGTCCGCAAACGGCCCGAGACCGCTCGGTCGTGTGCTAGGTAGTTATAGCGCGCAAGTACATGGAGTGACGGAGGCCTGATCGCGCGTGATAGATTATTCCAATCTTTCGCTTTAATTAAACACAAAGAAAAACATCCCTGTAATAATTATAACCTTGTTTACATGTGAAACACAACATTACAACAGTTTCTTATTAAAATCTTATAAATACTATTGTTTATCCGTGTTATTTCGTTGTTGTTTTGTATAAATATCATATTTAACTGTTTAACGTGACTTATTTAGTAAATTATGTCATTGTAAGACCAACTATGTAATGGAACTAATTAATTTCAACATATTTACTGTTGCGCGCCAGAATGCCAGAAGATGGTTGCATTCGGTACTACTAGCGCCATCTAGTATCGAGTAGCAGAACTAATAAAGCCGGGAACCTTCGAAATTTTTCTATGCTAGAACATTCTAGGATTCTCGGACCTTGGTCGGTCGCGACCGATATGTACGCGTACTTTCTGGAGTTCTACTCGGCGCACTATATAAGGCCGGCACATGTGCCGACCGAGTCAGTATTGGATTTGCGATACAAGTGATAACTTCGAGAGCGATCTTCGACTGCGAACTCAAGCGATTAAGAGTGCGATTGTGTTTTGTTATTAGTGAGTTATAGTGTAATTAGTGTTGTGTAAATTAAAGTGTCATCTTTGTTTATTTAATCGGCTGATTTTATTGTAACGAACCCGAAGCTCGTAACAATTGGTGTCAGAAGTGGGATATAAAAGATGCCGATTCTACCAAAGGACGACACGGAGGGTATCCGTACCCGTAGTCAACGCCAGCAAGAGACGGACCAGAGGCGTTTTGGAAGTGCAACGCCGCAGGCTACGGAGAGACAGCTGGCGACCTTAGAGGCCGGCCCGTCCACCGCCGCTCCAGCATCATCATCAGCACCAGACTTTGCTGCTCTGATGTTGATGCTGCAGGAGCAGGCCCGCCGCCAGGAGGAACAGGCCCGTCGTTTGGAAGAGCAGCTGCAGCGTGACAAGGAGGAACAGGCCCGCCGCCAGGAGGAACAGACCCGTCGGTTGGAAGAACAGCTCCAACGTGACAAGGAGGAGCAGGCGCGCCGCCAAGAAGAACAGATGTTCCTCATGAAGGATCTGCATGCCACTTTCGGCAAAGAAATTAAGGCTGTAAAGGAAAAGGTGGTTCAGCACGAGAACCGCCTGACGGAAGCTGAAACACGAATCGACCAAATTAATCATCGGGTTGACAACGTGATTGTTGACGTGAGGAAAACGCTGGACAACCTTAAAGTTGGAGATGGAATTGCAGCCCCAGCTACTACACCTTCGCCACGGGGATTCAAAGTGCCGCCGTTCGATGGAACATCTTCCTGGTCGGCCTACAAAATACAATTTGAGGCCGTTATGCAGGCGAACGGGTGGAATAAAAATCAGGCCATGACTGCCCTCACACTAGGTCTGCGGGACCAGGCCTTAACTGTTCTGGAAGCTCTCGGCAAGGAAGTGACTTACGAGCAGCTCCTGGAGGCGTTAGAATCTAGGTATGGCGCTCATCTGGAACACGTGTTTCGTGCGCAGCTAAAGGATCGCGTGCAACGCATCGGTGAAAACCTGCAGCAGTGGGCCCTTGAGGTGGAGAAGCTGGTCCGAAAAGCATACCAGTCTGTACCTGCGCTCATTCAAGGGAACCTGGTGCAGGCATTCATTGACGGCATCCGCGACCTTGAGGTCAGAGCTGCTGTGAGGCTCGGTCATCACGGGACGCTCAAGGACGCCTTGGCTCATGCTCTGGAAGTGGAAGCTGTGCGGCAGGATCATCGTTCCCATCGCGTCAGGGAGGTTGCAGCGGCTACTGTTCGCGATCGGCTTAAAGGATACAGCCCTAGATGCTATGGCTGTGGGGAAAGGGGCCACCTACGGTCCAGTTGCCCTAAGAAAACTACAGACAGGGAAGATAGTCGATCTCCAGAGGGTAGGGCGGTTAACAACACCGCCCAGCAACAGCAGGGAAACGAGTAAAAGCCAGGACTGCGGGGCGGGTGCTGGCTTATGTTCAAAGAGCCCCAAGGATTTCGATCTCACAAACCCATGATGGGAACAGCCTAATCATCAAGGGCGAGGTAAACGGAACGCCATGTAAGCTGACAATAGACACTGGAGCCTCTCGCACGGTTGTCAGTTCCCAACTAGTAAGTCGGTTCCTTGGGGACTCCGCATACAACCGAGACCGCATAAATTTGGTGACGGCCACCGGTCAGCGCATACCCGTCCGCGGAGAGAAAGAGATGAAGTTGAAGCTAGGAAACAGGATCTATCTTCACAATGTTATCGTGGCTGATATAATGGACGATTGCATCCTGGGCCTAGACTTTATGAGGAAGAATTGTTGTGAGATCGACGTTAAGCAAGGAGTTTTGAAATGTGGACAAGAGGAACTTTTCATGGAAGGGGCATTACCAGGAAATGTGTACAGCCTAAAGAAGATTGTTCTTCCGCCGAGATCCGAAACGATTGTGCCGGTTAGTCTTCCTCGGAATTCTGGGCAGACTCATCGTTGTGTGCTTGTGGAAAGGGTAGAAAATGACCTTCCTTGGAAAGTGGCCCGAACTTTGGTTAGAGCCACTGACATTTCGGGGGTACGTGTGCTGAACGTTTGTGATAAGGAACAGATGATAGAAAAAGGCACGCTGATTGGTACTTGCGAGGAAGTGGATTGGTTGCGTCGGTGCCAAAATCTATCGACTGGGAACCTCAGCAAGGACGCCCAAACGAAAGTGACCACACTTTTAGATGACTGTCGCAGCGTTCTGTCTCAAAATGAAATGATTAAGGCGAAGAGAATGTTACTGAAGTATGCCAATGTTTTCTCTTCAAACGATGCTGACATCGGGAAGACTGATTTAGTTCAACACAAGATAAACACAGGAGAAGAGTTGCCTATCCGTCAACGACCAAGGAGATTGCCGGTAGCGCGTGAAAAGGAAGTGGAAAGCATGATTGAGGGAATGGTTAAGGATGGTGTCATAGAACCTTCATCAAGTCCATGGTGTTCACCTGTAGTGCTGGTAAGAAAGAAGGACGGCACCATGCGGTTTTGTGTTGACTATCGTCGTCTGAATGACGTTACGAAGAAGGACAGCTATCCTCTGCCAAGAATTGATGACACGCTGGACATGCTTACTGGAGTAAAGTGGTTCAGCACGCTGGACCTAAAAAGTGGCTACTGGCAGGTTCAAATTGATCCTAAGGACAAGGAGAAAACGGCATTCTCGACGGGAAAGGGTCTGTGGCAATTTAAAGTCATGCCGTTTGGTTTGTGCAACGCTCCGGCAACGTTTGAAAGGTTGATGGAACTGGTACTAACCGGGTTAATTGGCGATGCTTGTCTGGCCTACTTAGATGACATCATCATCGTAGGCCGTACGTTTGATGAACATCTGCAAAACCTGGAACGCGTGCTCATGAAGATCCAGAGTGCAAACCTCAAGTTAAGTCCGAAGAAGTGTTCATTCTTCAAACGGCAAGTTAGCTTTTTGGGATATGTAGTGTCGGAAGAAGGTATCCGCACGGATCCAGAGAAAATCACCGCAGTCAAGGACTGGCCAATTCCAAAAGACAAGACGCAGGTCAGAGCATTTTTGGGTTTGTGCTCCTATTATCGGCGATTTGTTAAGAACTTTGCAGATATAGCCAAACCCCTGCACAAGCTAACTGAGGAGAAGCGACAATTCTGCTGGGACGAGAGTTGCGACATTGCATTCCAGGAACTCAAGGAACGTCTGTGTAAAACACCTATTTTGGGGTATCCTGATACGGGCAAGGAGTTTATAGTTGACACAGATGCCAGCGATATAGGACTTGGCGGTGTGTTATCTCAACGGAATGGCGATCAAGAGGTTGTGATAGCGTACTTCAGCAAATCTCTGTCGAAGCCAGAAAGGAATTATTGTGTCACGCGACGGGAATTACTTGCTGTGGTCAAGTCATTGCAGCATTTTAGCAAATATCTGCTGGGGAGGAAATTCCACTTACGAACTGACCATGCTGCGCTGAAATGGCTATTGCAATTCAAAAATCCAGAAGGACAAGTTGCGAGATGGATTGAACTACTTCAGGAATACGACTTTGTGATTGAACATCGCAGCGGGAAATCTCATGGCAACGCAGATGCATTATCAAGAAGACCTTGCCCTGAAGACTGCAAGCATTGTACTCGGCAAGAGGGTAAAGAAGTCGTACCTATGAGGATGATCAAGACAGATCTTAGTAACGAGTGGAAGGAAAACTTGGAACGTGCACAGCAGGGTGATTTGGACATCAAGCCGATCCTGGAGTGGATGAAGGCCAGTGCTCCGAAGCCTACGTGGAGTGATGTCTCAGCGATGAGTTCAATCACAAAAAGCTATTGGGCCCAATGGGACAGCTTAGTGATTCAGGATGGAGTCCTGTGCCGTAAATGGGAAAATGCTCGGGGAGACAACTGTCATTTGCAAATGGTTGTCCCTAAAGCTAAAGTACCGGATGTTCTACAGCTGTACCATAATGGTTGTTCAGGAGGCCATATGGGTGTAAAACGGACTCTACTGAAGATACGGGAACGGTTTTACTGGGTCCACTGTCGTGACGATGTTGAGGACTGGTGTCGCAAGTGTACAAGTTGTGCGGCTGTAAAAGGACCTCAGACTCGTAGCAGAGGTGCATTGAGATTGTACAATGTTGGTGCACCATGGGAAAGGATAGCGCTAGACGTTGCGGGACCGTTTCCCGAAAGTGAAAGTGGTAACAAGTATTTCATGGTGGTTATGGATTATTTCACTAAGTGGCCGGAAGTCTTCGCCATTCCAAACCAAGAAGCTTCAACAGTTGCGGATAAACTAGTTCATGAAGTCTTCTGTCGTTTTGGAGTACCCTTAGAGATTCACAGCGATCAAGGAAGGAATTTTGAGTCCCAAATATTCCAGGAAACTTGCCGAGTTATGGGTACTCATAAAACGAGGACAACTTCTTACCACCCACAATCGGATGGAATGGTGGAACGATTTAATCAGACATTGGAGAGATATCTGGCCAAAGTTGTGGAAAACCGGCAACGGGATTGGGACAAGCACATACAACCGTTTTTGCTGTCATACCGAAGTGCTGTTCATGAAAGCACGTCAGTGACACCAGCTTTCGCAAACTTTGGAAGAGAATTGCGGCTGCCTGCAGACCTGATCACCGGAATACCACCTGATGCTCCACGCTGTATAACCGATTATGCGAATGACTTGCGGAACAAAATGAACGACATTCATGAGCACGTCAGACAATCGGGCCAGCAAATGTCTGAAAAGATGAAAACCCGCTATGACCGCAAAATGAACAATAAAGGGTTCGAGGAAGGTTCACTAGTGTGGTTGCACAATCCAGTTCGCAGCAAAGGGAAATCTCCTAAGCTTCAAGCTAAATGGGACGGACCGTACCGGATTGTGACGAACATCAATGACGTAACCTACCGTATACAGAAAGGTACAAGGAGCGCTCCTAAGATCGTCCATGTTGATCGTCTGGCGCGTTATTATGGCACTGATAATGCTCGGGACGAGCATGTCTTAGGAGGGGGCAGTGTTGCGCGCCAGAATTAAACAACGAAGATGGTTGCATTCGGTACTACTAGCGCCATCTAGTATCGAGTAGCAGAACTAATAAAGCCGGGAACCTTCGAAATTTTTCTATGCTAGAACATTCTAGGATTCTCGGACCTTGGTCGGTCGCGACCGATATGTACGCGTACTTTCTGGAGTTCTACTCGGCGCACTATATAAGGCCGGCACATGTGCCGACCGAGTCAGGAGGATCAGCTGTGGTTACCGATGAGCACACCTATCCTAGTCTGTCGCGAATCCACCCGTACGAACCGATCATTGTTTTCCGCCTACCCTACGACCGTGTGATCGGGCCTAGTTCGTTCGCACGGCCGCAGGGCGGAGCCACCGACTCCTGCGAAATTTTTCAAATTTGAAAAATTTTTCGTAACGGTTGCGGGACACCCGTGCACAACCGAACTTTCTCTTCGTCATCATGCCGAAACCTAGTGCCCCCGGCTCTCCGGGCCGTGGAGGCACAAGGGAACCCGATCCGCCGCCAGAAGTGGTGAAGATGTGCCGCCCGTCGCTGGACCGAGCATCGTCGCTGCCAAACATTGGCACCGCGCTGTCCGGTTCGGCGCCGCTCGGCGCCCAGAAGCCACCGCACCAGCCCAAGGACAGCAGCAGCAGCCGCAACAAGCCAGCTGCAGCCGCCCAGCAGCCGCCGCCACAGAAAGGAAGCGAGCGCAGGTTAGTGTCCGGCACACCGAAGCCACCGGCGCCCGCGCGCGTGACGCCTCCGTCCTCGTCGGGCCGGGCACAGCCTGCGCCCGCTCGCCCCGCGACGCCGCAACCACCGGCGACCTCACGGGCCACGGTACCCGCCGTCGCGTCCACAAGCCGCGCGCCTCCGCCGCGCACCACCTCGCCTCGCGCACCTACGTCCGCACGCAGTGCTGCGCCCCCGATCCACGCCGCCGCGCCCGCCGCGCTCTCAACAGAGCCGCAGGCCCGCTCGTACGCGCAGACCGCGCAGGCCGTCCTGCCCGCGCCACCCGTGTCTACACACGCGCGCGCGAACACAGAAACCCGCGCGCCCGCCGCGCACGCAGCTCCGCGCACCGCGTCAGCCGCGCCTCACAGCTTGCTGGCAAGCACAGCGGCCCAGCTTGCAAACGCGCCCTCACGCGATCCAAGGCTGCAGAGGGGCACCGCGCCACCCGCGACCCGCTCCGCACCCACTACACCAGCCTCGCTCGCGCCACCGCGCGTATCCGGCTATGACTCACCGGCACAGCTCTCGACCCAGTCGTCGCGCGCGGGGTCATTTATGTCACTGGCGTCGCTAGACGGTGACGACGACGACGACAACGAAGCCGACGACGATGACGAGGAAGACAACGACGACCCGGCCCCGCACGGACAGAGGGCAGTTAGAAGGAGACGTCCGTCCTCAGACGACGAGGAAGAGGAAGCGAAGCGGCACCGCCTCGACTCGCCGCGCGCCCAGCACGGGCACGCGTCGCAGGGCCGGGACAACACGTCGCACGCAAGTCTGGACTCTACAACAATGAGGGTAAGTGAAAAAAACCCAACTACCCCCAATAACGAGGCAGCCCCCAACCCAGGCGCAACCACTACCGACACGCCAACAGGTAAAAAGGGCAAAAAGAAGAGGCCACGCTTCCCACCATTGGTGGTGGAGAGGCTACCCAACTGGGCCCACCATTTTAGGGCCATCGCAGCCAAGCTGGGCAGACCACCAAATGCCCGCCCCTTCGGAACCGGAGTTCGATTCTCGCCGGAATCCGAAGAGGAATATCGACTGGTTCAGCGATACCTGGTTGCCCTGGAGAAGGAGGAAGGCGTCAGCTGGTTTGCCTACTCCTTACCAGCTGAGAAGCTATTCAAAATAGCAATCAGGGGGCTGCCAGCAGACACCGATCCCCAGGAGATCGAGGAGGAGCTCCGTACTCTAGGGTATGAACCGGAGTACGTGCGCCATATAAGGGCGCGCCAGGGAAGACCCGGTTGCGTCTTTTACGCCCTTCTACGGCGCACCCCTGACGTGCGCCGGATTTACGACACCTCCGTATTCCTACTGATGCGGGGGGTCAAAATTGAAGCCTGGCGGGGCAAACGTGGGCCCGCACAATGCCACAGGTGCCAGAAATTTAGGCACTCATCAAAGCAGTGCCACCGCCCGCTCGCCTGCGTGCGATGCGGAGAGGGGCACGCAGCCAGAGACTGTCCGCGTCCGAAGGAGGAGCCCGCCACCTGCGCTAACTGCGGGGGCGCGCACCCAGCGTGTCACGTCAGCTGCCCCGTATTCCAAAAAGAAATACGTAACAGGCGAGCGGGGACGGTCGCACTAACACCGTCGACGCGCCGCCCAGCACGCCACGAAGAGAGGACACAGGTGGAGGCCGAAAGCGGCGCGCCAAACTTAATGGCGGCAGCAAACGGGCCCACAGACAGAGACGGAGCTACCTCCTCAAACAGGAAAAAGAGGAAGAGGAAGAGGGGTAGAAAAGGGAAGAAACCCAACCCCCAGGCGACCCAAACGGAAAGCGATGCCCCCCAAGAAAGGGAGGCAACCATCCCTGAGGCCGCCCCTGCCCAGAGCGGGGCACAGGTTGTGAAAAGCAACCTACCCAACAAACACACCAGCGCCGGCAAGAAGCCAAAAAAGGTAACCCTCTACACGCCACTGGCAGAGGGCACACCACGAATGGTTACGCCACTGGCGGTTACGCCACTGAAGGCTACGCCACTGGCAAGGGGTACCAACGCGCATGCCGGCGCAAACAAGAAAGAATTCACAGCCTGTGCGATCCAGCTGTTAATGGACCTAATTAAGGCCATTAGGCAGGGGCAGGATGTTGAGCAAGTCATCCTTGACGGCCTAGCTTCTCTACTCACCCTTTATCATGGATAGGTCGTTAAGGGTGATTTATTGGAATGCTCGGGGCCTTAGGAATAAGGTCGCCCCTCTCAAGATTCTCCTGAGGGATCAAAATATCGACGTGGCGCTCATAAACGAGACGCACCTGGGACCCGAAGACAGGGTTAGGTTCCCAGGATACCTCGTCTACAGGAGGGACGAACGGTCGGCAGTAGGTACCCGATATCGCGGCCTAGCGGTATTGGTCAAGCGAAGAGTCGTCCACCAAGAACTCCCCTCGCCGTCACTTCAGTCCATGTACGCGCTGGGTGTACAACTGCACGTGGCCGGCGAGGATATAGGTCTATATGCCGTCTATAGGCCGCCCAAAAGCAGTTTTGACTTAACAGAGCTGCGGGCGGTAATAAACTATTCCGAACACGCAACTATCCTCGCCGGGGATTTAAACTGTAAACACCCAGCGTGGAATTCATACTCTATGAATAACGAGGGGAGACGACTCTTCGCGGACGCTGAGTCCTACGGTTACTCGGTGTCCGGCCCGGAAACACCCACGCACTATCCGGACAACAACGCAACCTACATGCCAGACGTGCTGGACATTCTAGTTGACCGAGGGCTCAGCTGTCAAATCACCCAACAGGTGATAGACGACGAGTTACAGTCGGACCACCAACCTGTACTCGTCGTCTTATCGGGAATGCCGACCCGACTAAGACCACTAGCGCCACGTCGATTAACGGACTGGACAAAATTCTCAGAAAGGATTGAAGCCACTACACCGACCCGGCCTATATCTACCGCCGCGGACGTTGACGTACTAGCAAATGACGTCACTGCTTGCGTGCAAAGCGCCTTAGAAGAGGCCACTACTATACTACCCACGGAGGGGAGAGTGCTTCAGCCGCCCCTACCGCCCCGGGTACGCGCTATGGTGACCGAGAAGAGGCGCCTACGCAAGCAGTGGCAGCAACTACGCTGCCCAACACTCAAGACGCAGCTCAATCGTCTCGCGGAGAAGGTAAAGGCCGAGGTCAAAGCCCTGGCCGCCGCGAGCTGGGAGGAACGATTAGACGCCGCCGCCTGCGACTGGACGTCCACCCATAAACTTTGCAGCCAGCTAACCAACACCCCAGCTCCGGCGCGCCCACTGAGAGGCAGCGACGGGGCGCTCAAGTACGTAGCGGAGGACCGGGCGGAGGTCTTCGCTGAACACCTGGAGCGTCAGTTCCAACCGAACCCGACCGCCGAGCACGCACACGTCGCAGCAGTCGAGCAACACCTTGGGGACTACTTCGCGACCCCGGTAGCTCCCGAGGAGGACGCCATCTTTTTCTCGCCGAGCGCAGTCAGACGCGCCATCCGGCAGACGAAACCCAGAAAGGCCCCAGGTGCTGACGGTATCACCAACACAGCGCTGCGCCACCTACCGTACCGTATGGTCGCGGCATTGGCGCGCCTGTTCACGGGGATACTGCGCACGGGGGCCTTCCCGACCGCCTGGAAGGAGGGGCGCGTCATCATGCTGCCCAAGGCGGGAAAGAATGTCCTGAAGCCGGAGAGCTACCGGCCCATCACCCTGCTGTCCACCATCTCCAAGGTGTTCGAGTCGCTCCTGCTGCGACACTTGACGCCACATATCGTCCCACGACCAGAACAATTCGGGTTCAGGGCGGAACATAGCACGACGCTCCAGCTGTCGAGGGTGCTGCACCTGCTGTCTTCAACCATGAACAGGAAAGAGTACGCGGTCGCAGTATTCCTCGACATGGAGAAGGCCTTCGACCGTGTGTGGCACGAAGGCCTGCTATACAAGCTGGCCATATCCGACGCGCCCCGTCGCGTGGTAAGAATAATTCAATCCTTTTCGACCCACAGGAGCTTCAGAGTGGTGGTCGACGGCGCGCTGTCCGCCCCCCGCCCCATTAGGGCGGGCGTGCCGCAGGGCAGCTGCCTGTCGCCTGCGTGTTACTCATGCTACACGGACGACATTCCCAACACGCCACAATCGACGCTCGCGCTGTACGCGGACGACGCCGCGTACATCACATCATCGCTCAACGCGAAACACGCGGCGGTGAAGATGCAGCGCGTGCTCGACTTACTTCCCGACTGGCTCGCCAAGTGGCGACTGTCGGTTAACGTGGGTAAGACGCAGGCGATTGTTACAGACTCATCGCGCCTCCCACCTCCGCTGAAGCTCCAAGGAGTCGACGTCGAGTGGTCGCCCCGGGCCAAGTACCTGGGTGTGACTATCGACCGCCGACTCACGATGGGCACGCACGTCCGCGCGGTCGCCGCGCAGGCAAGGGCCGCCCGCAACAGACTCAGGCCAGTACTCTCATCCCCACTCCCGGTGCGTGTCAAACTGGGCGTGTACAAGTTGTACATACGCCCTATCCTGACATACGCCGCCCCGGCATGGCTCGCCCTCACCTGTGAGGGGAACCGTAAGAAGCTCCGCGCGCAGCAACACCTCGCGCTGCGGACTATAGTGGACGCCCCTTACATGGTGAGGAATGACGTCATACAACGGGATCTCGGGATTGAGAGCCTGGACGAGTATGTGCGGCGCCTCGCGAGGGCAATGTTCGCGCGTGCCGACGCATCTGCTTGGCCACATGTCAAGCACCTTGCGCCCTGGCACGCGCGTCCGCCTGACGCGAGACGCTTGCCCCGCGACCTGATCGCGGACGTTTGACGGCCCATCGCACCGACTATGACGCCTGAGTGAGTCGCTCCACTTAACACGCGGCTCACTCAAACATAAAGACTCCACATAACCATACATACGCCGCGGCGCGCGATCTGTTCTAAGTTAATATAGGCAAGTCGCGCGACGCACACACAACATGCATCTCTCGACATTCGCTCGAACTCACGCACCGAATATTGGCGGAGTGGACTCGCTATTCGGTGCAGACGCACTGGGCGGTAGTACTCACACTACACGATCGCTCACACACACACGCAATACGGTCTCGCAGTCCAAACCGTAAACGGCTCGATCTGTAAGCGGGGCGGACGGGGACTACATACTAACTGCAGGCGCGTCAACAAGCCGGCACCTCTGTCGCTGGTCGTTCCTCGCTGGGCCTCCCCCAGGTCACTGGGGGTCTCACCTGGCGGGGTCCGACCGCCGAGGTGTCGTGAAGAAGCGCTCACTGAGCACAGTGGCGCGACAACGCCTGCAGTCCACACAACATTTATACTAACGGGCCGAACGTTGCTATTCACTTCTAGTAGGCGTTCGCCCGACGATGTTCGTCGTTCATTCAAATTAAAATAAACAAACAAAACGACGAGCCCGTATTTACGGGCTGAGGGGCGCACCCGCGGCCAGGGGGCATAGCCCCGTGACCGCTCGCCACGTCCCCTAGCGGGGACGTAGCGACTTCTACAAGGCGACCGAGTCAGTATTGGATTTGCGATACAAGTGATAACTTCGAGAGCGATCTTCGACTGCGAACTCAAGCGATTAAGAGTGCGATTGTGTTTTGTGATTAGTGAGTTATAGTGTAATTAGTGTTGTGTAAATTAAAGTGTCATCTTTGTTTATTTAATCGGCTGATTTTATTGTAACGAACCCGAAGCTCGTAACATTACTCTATTTTTATATAATTTAATCATAGTTTTCTACTTAAATACAAGTATTAACGAATCTGTATTAAAATCGTACGATGTGACGTCACTTGTTTACCACTGGCTATAAAAGCCGCAGCTCCGCCGTACTCGGTACATTATTATTATCCGGTTAAGCAGTAACCAGCCTTAGTGTGCTGAACTGCGAGTGGTCCATTCAAAAAAAAAAAAAAAGTACTCGGCACATTCACTTTGGAGCAGTCACACCGAACGGACCTAAGTTAAGTACCTTACCTTGTTATTTTTTATGTGTATTTTCTTGGTAAATAATTTCTGTTATATTTTTATTGTATGATTTATGTATATACTTTGACTATGATGTACAATGCAAGTATATCATATTTCTATTTTCATGTCTACAAAATAAATTGTTGGACTAAAAACTGCTTACTTATTAAATAGTTAAATTCAAATATCTGATTTTTAAATAAATAAGTTCTTTGCCCCTATATATATCTATTATTTTTAGCTCTCCCATATGTAAAATCTCACATCAGAAGTGGGATAGGAACCTGTTTTATACATTTTTTCAGATGGATCCTGCTGTGTTGGAGAGTCTCCTGAAGGCCATCCGTGATGCTGTAGCTGGTAATCGCAGTGAAGATGATGTCGTGTTGCCACCGTTTGATCCGGAAAAGAACGACAACGGTGCGGAAAGCTGGTGCAACAACATCGACACCGTAGCCAAAGACCGTGGATGGAGCAGCATCACTACTGTCAGCAAAGCAGGTAAAGCCCTTAAGGGCTCTGCTCTTTTATGGGTTGAGACCTGGGACCCAGATGAGGGTAGAACATGGGATAACTTCAAAACAAGTATCAGAGATTTGTACCCGGAGAAAAATAGCCTGTCAGAAAAACTTTCGAAAGCTGTACTTTATACCTCGGACGTAGCAGAAACCAATTGTGAATATGCTAGGGAAAAGCTTAGGTTACTACGTAATACTAAAGTAGCATTTTCTGAGGGACAGCTAGTCGAGCTTGTCTGTGGAGGTATTTCGGATATTAATATTCGGATGGCATCGTTTAACAGTCGTGTTAATAGTAATTACATCGGAAATTATTTCTCTTTTTACAACATATACTAAAAACCCTAGAAAACGCCCATCTTAAACAAGTAACGTACCTCAATCTTCAACTACTAAGCGTCTTAAGCCTGAGAATTCACACTCTTTCAAGCCACCTACTTGTTTTCTGTGTAATAAAACTGGTCATGTTAGATCTCAGTGCTTCAAAAATAAAAACCAAGATACCCCAAATTCCGAGACGCCTAAGATTCAATGTTCTTACTGCAAAAAATTTGGTCATGATGAGTTGATTTGTTTTTTTAAGAAAAGAGATGCGGCAAAAAGTAGTAACTCTAGTAACGTCAATTGTTCCACAAATGGTAACTTATCACTTACTGATATACAAATTTGTGAGAGACCAATTAAAGCCCTAATAGATTCGGGTGCTAGTTGCAGTACATTGAAAGAATCAATAGCAAATAGTTTTGGTCGTAGTTTAGAATCTTGTTCAACATCATTAAAAGGAATAGGAAATGGAATGATTCTGATCTCCTCAAAAATTAGTTTACCTGTCCGATTTAATAACGATAATTTAGAAATAGAATTCTGTGTAGCTAACGATTCAGATTGTCATTATAATAATAATAATAATAATAATAATCTTTATTAGACCAGAAAAATATACATATGTTCACACAATTTGTCAGCAAACTACTTATAATTAATCTTAAAAATAACATCTTAGTAAATTGTGTCTATTTTTAGCATCTGCTACCGAACTAGGTTATAGCCTGTATTTCAGTATGCAGCGCCTCAAGCCCTCAAACTATGTTTGCAAGTATGAGCTCACGAACAAAAGTAAACATTTAAAGTTTGAACTCAATTAAATTTAAAAGGTTTAAACATGCATATATACATATTATTATTTTAAAGTAGGGTTACTGTCCTCTCGGTGTGTAATATGAAAGGGATGAGTGAATGTGTGTGAGAGGGTGTATGGTAGAGTATGTACTAATATTATTGCTATTAGATTCTTATAGAAAAATATTAAAATATCAATACATACAAATACTAATACAAATTATTTTATAACATTATAGAATTACTTTAAGATAGTCAATATATCCTCAGTCTGATCATACGTTAGCCTCCCCAGCCAATGAGTCACAGATCTTTTCAGCTCTACCCTATTTTTAGAATATATTTGAAGAGTTTTATTTATTTTGTCATATAAGAATGGGCCTAAAAATGGAAAAAATCTACGAATGAAAGCCGTTCTCGAGTGTGATATTCTCTTACATACAGGTAAACCTCTCCGCCTAGTTAACACATTCGGACTGTAATCCATGGTAGTGTGTTGTTTCATTACAATACTTAACACAAATAGTTGGCGTACAGTCAGGACTTCACAATATTCATAAAGAAGTGTGGTAGGGTAGCGAAAAGGTTTAAACGTACTGAGTTTCAGTATAGATCTTTGTGATATCTCGAGTTGCTTTAACGTAGTTTTCGGTGCACCGCCCCAAGACGATATACACTATGTGATCAGTGACTGACAAAGCGCATAATAAATTTGCTTTAGTAATAAGGGGGTGACTACATGTCTCAATGTCTTAAAAATGTATGTAAGCTTACGAACTCTTTTACTCAATGCCTGAATGTGAGCTTTGAAGCTAAACTTGTCATCAATAATTATGCCTAAATATTTAATTGCTTTTGCATGCTCCGGGGAGAGAGGGAGGAGTTATGTGCAATTAAATTTAGATTGACTTGTAAAGACGCACGGATCGAAAACGTCAGGTATTTAGTTTTCTCAACATTCAAAGTGAGCACATTATCACAAAGCCACTTCTTCACCAAATTAAAACCTTTTTGGGCTAGGTGGTAAGTTTCATTCCATGTCTTAGCAGCAAAAATGAGAGCAGTGTCATCAGCGTAGGAGATTATTTTGCCATGAAATGAGTTCAGACACAGGAGATCGTTTATATAAACGAGAAAAAGGGTCGGGCCTAGAATACTTCCCTGCGGCACGCCGTAGGTCACTGGAAGATCCGAGCTAGTTTAGGTACCAATCTGAACACATTGAGTTCTATCGGTAAGATAACTCGTCAAAAGGCTAAGCTGTTTTCCCCTAATGCCAATTTTTTCCAATTTTTGTACAAGTAATGGAACAGAAACCGTATCGAAAGCCTTTGCTAAATCTAGAAATATTGAGATACATTTATTACCTTTATCTAGATTAGCAGAAATGAAGTCTGTTAAATTGCCAACTGCGTGATCAATGGATTTACCTCGGCGAAAACCAAACTGATGATCAGATAAAATGTTCTTGGTTTCGAGATAGTTCACCAAGCGACAGTTAATAATTTTTTCTAGAATTTTTGAAAGCGACGGTAGTATTGAAATCGGCCTGAAGTTCTCGATGCGGTCTCTGGCCCCTCCCTTGTGAATTGGTCGGATCTGAGATTTTTTAAGGTCTTTGGGAAAACAACTTTTTTCTAGACACATATTAAAAATGTAGGTTAAGTGTGGCACAAGAATGTCTTTATGGTCTTTTAAGAGCTGATTTGACAAATTATCCCACCCTACAGAACATTCAGTTTTAAGTTTAGTTATCAGGCTCATGACTTCATCTTCATCAGTGTCAAGGAGGGCAAATGAGTCCAAGTTATGTTCATTATGCGTTTCACTCTCAGTTTGAACTTTTGATTGCACTAGTGTTATCCGTTCAGCCAGTGAACTGCCAACATTGGAAAAATAGACGTTAACATCATTAACAGAGCACTGAGGAGTGTTAGATATTGTAAGTAATTCCTTTGGATAGTTGACATTCCTAGTCGCATTAGTAATTTCTTTTACTGTATTCCACAACTTCTTACAATTCTTGCCAGCCTTATGAATAAGTTCTCTTTCATAATTACGTTTAACTTTTCTAATAATTGAGCTGCAAAAATTTCTATACCGAATATAAGTGTTTTTTAATATAAGGTCATCTGGAAACGATTTTAATTTTTTGTGAAGTTTATCGCTATTGCGCATACAGCGCAACAGGCCTTGTGTTATTCACGGTTTGATGATCTTTTTGCGACATGGAAGTATAGTAGTGGTAGAGTTATTACTCAAAGCGCTTTTCAGTTCACTAATGACATAGCCGATCGCAAAGTCACAGTCATCAGTGTCATAAATCGGACCAAAGTCAATTCTACTTATGTCCTGAGATAAACGCTCGTGGTCAATTATGGTTCGCGTTAAAATGGCATAAGTATGTGACTGTTGCTTTTTTAGAATAAATATAACCGACTTATGGTCAGTTACAGTAGATTGCGGTACAATAGTAATAGAAGGTAGTCTGGTTTTCAAGAGTACATGATCTAAACAGGAACCACTAGCATCACGAGTGATGAAATAATGAGCCGGCAATAGACCGTGGTAGGCAGTGAGAGCAAGATATTGATTAGCGGCGGCACTCATATTCTCGGAAAGTATGTCTATGTTGACATCTCCTATTATTGCGACATTTTTAAAACCTGATAAGCTCACCAATTTTTCATCAAGCGACGTCAAAAAAGGTTCGACGTTGGTGAATGACGGAGACCGGTAGACCGCTAACACCGCTGTCTCATTGTTACCTATTTTAATCAACAGGCAATTTGAATTTATCAAATTAGGTTCCTCAATACAAAAGCTTAATTCATTTTTTATATACACGACAACGCCATCATTTTGAAGAGGATTTGCTGTGGTCTTAAACACGCAATAACCACTAATTGTCGGTATAGAAGATGTGCATGACAGCCAGCACTCAGTGAGAACAAGTAAGTCACAATCAAAGCCGATTCTGGTCAATAAAATCTGAAAATCTGAAAAGTTACAATTCAGACTACGAACATTTTGGGTAATAACGGACAAGGATGATGAGTGTGGTAACACTAATTTTTTGCAGTCATCAACTTCACATTCGATTGATTCCGATATAGCGAAATCATCAATGTTATTTGAAAGATCATCAAAGTTAGCCATTGGTACGGAATAAACATAATATACGATCAAGCTGACAACAATCCAAGGATAAGAAATTCGGTCCGATATTTAACTGTCCAGATTGATAATTTAACTGATTTTTTGCAGCATTCGAACAATAAATAAAGTTATGGTAATTTATCATTTTAAAAAATAATCCCAACAATACAAAATTTGTAGTAACAGGTAAGGCGTTTATTCCGAAAGAATCCATAGCAGGTAGATCATCAAATGAGTATAGTTTTGTATGTGTACTTATAATATAGGTTAACATTAATTGAGTGCAATGAAAACAATTGCGTTGAAAGCCAAAAAAATTAGGTGAAAAAATCATTAAAACGAACCTTTCAATTACGGGAATAGGAGTAGCTAACGAACAGAATAGTCAATCAGACTTCCTAAGGTTGTCGATATCCATCTCCGAGGTAATTCTTATGTGTTGATCCTTTTCCTTTTTTCTTAGGTAAACAACACCATGGGATGTCCAACAGAAGGAGTAATTGTGCTGCTGCTGGAACGTTCTGGCAAGATAAAACAGTTTTTGTGTCTTCGCAGTTAGAGTTTCCGCAATAAATATAGGCTTTACGGGACCTTTAAAGCCAAGGGTAGACGTATTTAGTTTTTCACCAGGTTTTTTCGACTTATTATAACTTTTTACACTTTCCAGAATCCTCTCTTTGTGTAATACGGTAGTAAGTTCAACAATAATTGGGTTAGAAGAGTCCTTCGATTTTATTCTGTAGATATCATTTACATAGTTTGGTTCAATTTGGGCATTAATAGTTTGTCCAACCCGCTGCATTATGGTACACAAATCTTTCTTAGTCTCACCCGCATTTTTCGGTACGTTGCGAATTTCAATTCCCGTGGATCGAGACTTGCGTTCAAGAAATTCAATTTTTCCTTCAAGAGACTCAATTGTTTTCAAATGTACTCGACTCTCAGATTCCAGCTGGGAAATTCTGGACAAAAACTCATCATACTTACTTGACATGAGTTCCACACTCAATGTCAACTTGCTATTTTGCTCTGTAAGACCATTTATGGTCGAATGTAATTCATCGAACCTAGCTGCCTGATCTTGCGAAAACAGGGTGAAAATCTCTTTAATAGCGTCGGTAGAACAAGTATCGCACTCATCAATCTTCCGCTTCTTTTTCCCAGCCATATTTTCCAACATAGATCTCAAATCTGGCGCTGAGTTATAATGTTGAATTCCCACACCAGGATCACGTTCGCTCGCAACGTTTAAGTTCTTGTTTACATTCGAGCTATGCGGTAGCGTTAATGTTGCCGGCGGCGTACGGTTCAGAGGCATCTTGCTAGGCGAAAGTATGATAACACAGCACGCGTCTCGATGATATTCGGTGCAAACTTGGTACACTAAAAATTCACGTAGGAGTAAGCGGGAGGGCAATTATGGCAACTGTCCTTTTTCCTCGTGTGGGCGGGGCTTGCCGGTTACTGCGGTGAGCGGCGCACAAGCAGCGCTCTGCGGCCCGGTCGAAATAATTAATATTTTAGTTTAGATTTCTTTACGCGAGATTAACCGTTTTGACTTAATAGTTACGGCACAGATAATATAATACTACAGTACAGATACCCAATCCTATACAAAGAAATGACACCTCCCTAAGTCTTACTATTGAACTAACTATATTATTTTCTTAATTTTTACGACAGATGGTAGCATCAGCGGCTCACTGATTTCCAGAGACTGTAGTTTTACAACGCCATCTAGGAGACAGCCTAGATACTAGGTGTCATCGATGCGGTGAAATCAATACTACTAGATGGCGTCGTTTTTCAATTATTGTTTCTCTACATCTCTCTCCAATCGAGTATGACATCGCACCGTTCGTTCTATCTAGGACAAATACAACAATACAACAAAAATTATCTTCGAGTTGGTTGTCGTACTTAATAGTTTAATTTTTGTGTTTAAGCTAGCAATTTTCAGCTTAACTAGAAGACGGTGTTTCCAAAGCAAGAATAGGTAGGTATATAAATATAGGTACCTATCTTCGTGCAGTTGTTAATGCGTTTATTTGGTTTATTCCATTGACATAGAAAAGTATGGACTGGAAATACCTACAAAAAAAGGGTGCACCTATAAATATAAAATGGCTACCATTGCTAGGGATGTATCAATCAAGGGACATAGGTGTTACTATAACGAGTATCGATATTAAATACGAGTTTTACTAGTTATCACGTTTGGATCATACCTAATCTAATATTATGTAGGTACTTACTTAAAGTCTATTGTAATTGTAACAGAAAAAGATGAGTACCTAGGTTATCTTACCTTCTGTTATCTATATAAATAAATAAAACTTAAGTGTTTGTTATAAGGTATAAGTCTGAATAAGACGCAGGAGTATTTATGTTAATGTTTCAGCAGCGGAACTAGTTTCGGAGACTATTAGGTACGGCAAGTCGGCACCGGTACAACAGTATTCCATTATGATATATGTTTGTAAATAAACGAATGAATTAACAAATAATAAAAAGGCCTGTTACATGGAAATTAACCCAAATATCAATACTTTAGCCATAAATTCATGATCGCGTTACAATAGTATCATCGAATGTGTATTATTGTGAGTATTAATGCATGAAAACCGGCAATGAAGAATGTTACTAGGTATGCCAAATCGCTTGAATTTTTTTCTCAGTAAAGCCTGTATGTATACAAATACACTAGTTTTTGTTGTAGTCAAAAATACCTAGTAGTTTTGATTTTATAGGCATTCAAAGTTTAGAAAAATATCGAGTCCCGCTAACAGTCACGTGACGCCTATGATGTCATGTTACAACGCGCCTCGCGGGCCGCGGCCCGCTTCGTATCAAGTGGCCAGCGGTTATAGTAGGTGTGACAGCTTGCGCTTGTTGCGCAGTATTTTGTTGTGTTTTTATGCGCGTATTACGTTAATAGTCTAATAATAGTAAATATTATTCGATTAATAAAATGGATGAAGGATTCGAAATATTCCTCACATATATAAAGTATTTTTTGTATTACCAAATATTGTAAAACATTGGTTTGAAAAGAGTAAGTATGGAGTTTCTTGTCCGTTCTTCTCCATAAGAATCTACCTTTGCGAATGGACGCTAGAGTCACTTAATTTATGATATTTTTTATTGATGACGTTCAAAAGTGCCGTTAATGGCCTAATTGAAATAAACTTTTTGAGTTTGAGTTTGAGTTTGAAAAAGGGCAATCGGATAATCTACCTAAAATACCTAGATGGATTAATGGTTGCGCATTATTTATCAACAAATAGTGATTCCGTTGGCGCCGAAATGCGAGGAATAAAAATGCAAAAGTACCTAAGTAAACTTTCCTTGCTACTACTTATACTTAATAGTTTATCTATTCTAAATTGTTTTATCAAAACAAAATACCCAACTAATATAATGGAAGAATGCAACTCAAATAGTAGAAGTACCTACCTACCATTAAATTTTTACGTTAAACAAATATGTATTATAGTTTTGTAGCTATAGGTAGGTACGTATGTATATATAGGTAGGTACCGCTCTTCTTAGTAAATTTAAATTAATACATAGGTACATTGATTTATTGCAAACTGGCTTCCACCAGCAGCTTTGCCTCCGTTTCCCTTGGGAACTGTACATTTTCCCAGGATTAAAAGTATTCCAGACTTTGTCCAGATCCGTTCAGTAGTTTTTGCGTGAAAGATCACGAACTTTCGCATTTATAATATTAGTAGGAAGTAGGATGGTACTTAGTATGTAGATGTAGTGGATTGAACGTTACAGATGTAGGTAGGTATTAAACCTTTTTTATTTGTATTTTTTTTTTTAATAACAAAATACTTAAGGCCATTTATTTTTATTTACAGCTATGGCGATGATTCTATTTTATATTCAAGTAAAAAGAGTAGGTGATGTATGTATGGTTAAATGTAGAATCACTCCACCAGAACACGGCGTACCTACGTACCACACCTTATCATTGCAGTTTAGAATGCAATGAAAAGGACCAAGAAATTTTAAATGTAACCTGCGAAGATTGTGCCGCCATGCGCCAGCAGAGATGGCTGTAAACATAATATAGCATTTTTAATATGACTAGGGACATTGTCAAAGCGAGGAGAAAAAACAACTTTTCCGGCGAATTGGTAGTTGTATTTTTACAGTTAGACACAACACATGATTTCCTAGTATTTGGATTCGACATTTAAAAAAATATTTAGGTATAATATCGACGGTACAGGCGCGCGACCGCGAGCGGACCGAGTGAGCCAGACTGAGCGTGTTGTGCGATGACGTCACACCGTCACCGGCAGCCCGCGTCGCGCGTCGTGGAGTTACAACTTGTTTTACTTCTAAATCGGGAGCTAATTGACATATCAAAATATTCAATTCAATTCAAATCATTTATTTCAATTAAACCCTTTACAGGCACTTTTGAATTGTCAAGACGAAAGAGATGAAGCTATCTGCACGTTCCAAAGCGTAGATCTCTATGGAGAAGAACGTGCAAGAAACTCCACGGACACTCTTTTGAATCATGTTCTGTATTACATAACCTTGGTTACATCCTTGGTCGCTTCTATATGTGAGGACAATGCAAAGAAAAAAAAAAAGGAAACTATGAAAACAATTCAAAGTATAAAGATTAAAACAAGTCCTTGGCAGTCAAGAGGTGACCAGTCTCAACCGACGGCGCCCGTTCACGAACATGACGCGTGTATCGGCACCATTTAGCTCAACCATTTTGAAGGGAACCGAATGATCCAACACACACGCCGCCATCAGCGAAACATTTAAGCGAGCATGACATGCTCTCAACTGCCATTTTAGTTCATGTCACAAAGTAAACCATAACTGATTACATGTAAATGGCTCCATGGTACTCACATTTACAATATTTGAAAATAAAATGCTTCTACATTATACAAAACTATGGTTTACAATAACCAAGCAACTATAAGTACAAAAAAAAGAAAAGGAAATTATTTATTATCAATATAATATTATAAAAGGCGAGCATCTCTTCCAAATATGAAATCCTAACTTGTTTACCCAAGTGGTTGAGGCTGTGGAGCAGGACCGGCATTTAGCCAAGCATTATTATCTTCAATGTAATCCCCCAACTTATAATATGCTTGCCTGCATAATGTGCGTTTAATACAAGATTTAAATTTCGTTTCATTCAGTTCTAATATATGGGGAGGAATTTTATTGTAACATTTTAAACAATACCCCATGAAAGATGTGGCTACTTTAGCTAGTCTGAAACCTGGTTGAACTAATTGATCCCTATTTCTAGTAGCATAATTGTGTCTGTCGCCTCGTTTACTACAGAGATGTAGATTTTTTCTAACGTACATAATGTTTTCGTAGATATATTGACAAGGTACCGTCATGATGTTAATTTCCTTAAACAGTTCCCTTAGAGAATCGCGCCGGCGGAGATTGTAAATGGCTTTGATGGCTCTTTTCTGCAGAATAAAAATTGACTCGATGTCTGCAGCCCGTCCCCATAATAAGATACCGTAAGACATTATACTATGAAAGTAATAATAATATTTAATAATAATATTTATTTCCATCAAAGTAGGTACAACAATTTCTTAATCTAGTGACAATTTAGACTAGGTTTAGAGGTTGTACACTGTCACATAAGATTTTGGAAATCTCTAACTCCTAAACTAAGTCAAGCTTGTATTATAGGAGTTAGTGAGCTGTTGACTTAGACACAACCTTGAAACTTATGTAACTATAAAACATAACAAATTTTTACTTAAAACAATATAAACCTACTATAGTGTTATACATATACAATGATAGTTATACATATACAATGATAGTTATACATATATAATGCTAGTTATAAAATATTTACTACTCAATATTTACAAACAAAGCTAGACACAAATTATATTTACTTATTATACCTACTTACTTTTTAACTATTAAAATTAATTCTGTCTGATCATAAGTCAAAGTCAATAACCAATTTTTTAACTTATGCTTTACCTCACGTTTGGTTAAATTGTATATTGCCAGTATTTTATTGACCTCATTATACAATCTTGAGCTAGCGACCTCATATTGGCGGCTTGCAAAAGCTGTTCTGCAGCTAACGCTGGGACATACAACCGCACCGGAGCGCTTGTTATTTGTTATTTTATTTAAAGGTAGCCGGACGTGTCTTCGGAGAATGGTTTTTTGAATATATAGCTGTCTCACGGTCAGTACGCGGCATTCAGCATATAGTTTGGTGGTTGGATACAATCGAGGCTTATGATGAATCACCTTCAGGACTGCTCTCTGTGATCTTTCCAACAAAAGAAACAGGGTTTTATAGGTACCACCCCATATAGGTATGCAGTAGGTAAGTACAGATTGGCAGAGGGCAGTATATACCATGTAGATTGTAGATATATCTGCGGTAGATCTGAGCTTCTTAAAAATATACATAAGCCTTCGAATTCGGCTAGTGGCAGCCACCACCTGTGGACGCCAATCAAGTCGCTCGTCTAACATTATTCCAAGGTACTTGATGCTGGGCACTCGCATTAGGGACAAACAGTCGCAACCTGTAGGACCGGCACATGTATGAAGTTTCAATAAGTTAGTGGACTCGGGTGGAACTGGAGAACTTGGTAAATGAAAACGGATGAATTTAGATTTTTCTATATTTAATGTAAGAAGATTATCGGCTAGCCATTTCTTAATTGAGCGCAGTCCATTTTCGGCATGTTCTTTGGCAGAAATCCAGTCTGCTCCATGTGCTAATAAAACGGTATCATCTGCGTATGTAGTTATTTCACAATTTGGTATTTTGAGACTACACAAGTCATTAATATATATTAAAAACAACGTTGGACCCAAAATGCTCCCCTGGGGAACGCCATAATCAATTTGTTCTTCATCGCTCACTACATTGCCGATCCTAACAGATTGCTTACGATTTGTCAAATAATCCTTGAAAACGTTCAACACTTGTCCACGTATACCGCTATGTTCCATTTTAGTAAGTGTGGGAATAGAGACCGTGTCGAAAGCTTTAGCCAAATCTAAAAAAATGCCAAAACATTTCTGCTTCTTATCCAGCTTGCTAATCAAATTGTTACATAGGTTTGCCACAGCGTCCTCCGTCGATAGACCATTTCTAAAACCGAATTGATTGGCCGAGATGATTTTTGTTTTATCTAAATAACTTATTAGGCAAGTATTTAGAACGCGTTCTAGAATCTTAGATATAGACGTGAGAACCGAAATGGGCCTGTAGTTATTTACTAGGTCTCTATTCCCACTCTTATATACTCGTGTAACAAGTGCTTTCTTTAAAGCCCTTGGAAACACACCTGTGGCTATAGAGAGATTACATATGTGAGCGATTGGTGGAACTAGGACTTTACTTGAGTGTTTAATGACTATTGATGGTATATTGTCCCAACCAGTTGCGCAATCATTTCTCAGAGACATGATGATGGTTTCAATTTGCTCATTAGTAACTGGAATGATGCCCATAGAGTCACTAGGTGACTGAATCGTTTGAAGAGGTGCACTTAATTTTTCTTTGTTATAGTTTTTGCTGACTACAGAGGCCAAGTCTCTTCCCATGTTTACAAAATACTTATTTACGCTATTAGCAGAAGTAATTTCGTTACTCGACAGCTCAAGAAGTTCTACGGGTACATGGGCGTGGCGCTTTTTATCAGCCATTGAGTTAATTAATTTCCAGGTTGCTTTTGAATCATTTTTAGCTTTGGAAAATTCATTTGATTCATATGTACATTTAATATTTTGAAGCAAAGTATTGCAAAAATTAGGTACGATATCTTTTATACGTAATAGAAAGAGTGTTATTTTTCGGATTTTTCTTTAGATTAAGATGCATTTTGTCACGGTTTAGGATGCAGCGCAAAAGACCAGGAGTAATCCATGGCTTAAATATTGTAGTTCTATTTGTTTTTTTTACAGTTTTCGTATTACGTATGATAATGTTTTGTAATTTAGAAACGAAATAGTCAGTGGCCAAATTTGCGTCAGATTCATCCATGACAGCGCTAAAATCACATTTATCAATATCGTTTTTAATTTTGTCGTGGTCAAGGTGAGACATTGTTTTATTTTTATGCGATTTGGGGCAGATTTTTTGTCCAAGGCACAGAACTACAGGTTGATGATCCGTTACATAAGTCTCTAAAACGATTGTTGTAGCTGGTAATAGTGTTTTTAATAGTATATGATCCAGACAATTTTCATCCCTTGTAGGATATGTATGTCCCGGCAAGAAACCCAGGGATGCAGTAAACGTAAGGAAATCGTCAGTATTTTTATCTTTGCTATGAGTTTTGATATCCACGTTTAAGTCACCTATAATAACCATGTTGGATTGTGATTTAAGGGCGTTTACTATACTGTCTAAACTATTATAAAATCTGCAAAGATCGTAGTACGATGGTGATCGATAAATGGCAATAATTGACGTGTTTCCTATGTTGCAGACCAAACAGTTTGCATCTAATATGGGGGGTTCAGAGACTGCGCATTGAATACCGGCTTTCGTGTAAATAACAACACCATCATTTTGGATCGGGTTTTTGGTAGAAGCATAGGACATATAACCATCCAACATAGGGACGTGGTCTGAAGACTTAAGCCAACATTCTGTAAGAATAATAACATCAAATTGGAAAGATATCATAGATAGAACTGATACAAACTGATCGAGGTTTTTTTTTATGCTTCTAATATTGATATGTATCACCTTTAGGTTATCACTAGGATTTTTTATAATTTTAGTACACTCACCTGGAGTACATTTATAGGAATCGGCCACATTAATTTCGTCAATATCATTTGATATTTTTAGTATATTATCAGTCATTTTTATAAAGTTTGAACCTATAGTATGTGAGACATTGGAGATCAGTACAGGGTATACAAATACGAGGTATAGCATTTTCACAATTTTTACACTTTTGTGTGATGTTACATGAATTTACAATATATAATTGGTATAAATTGACTTGTGATTTAGTTAGAAGTTGTTTCGAATTACTACACTTTTTTCTAAAAGGTATAACAGTATTTTTAAAATTAAATGAAGTATATAATGGTAAACAGAGATTGATACAGTATTTATATATAGATAAGGATAGTCATTTACTGGAATCGAGGTCGACTAAGCATTGTTCAGTCTTTACAATGTGATATTCCTTTGTGGTACTATTTTTACGAAGCAGGATTTTTCCATTTGATACCCAGCAAAAATCAAAGTGTTTGCGCTTTGCGAACTCACGGGCAAGATAAAACAATTTTTTAGTTGTCGGAGGTAGATGTTCATCGACATACACAGGTTTACGTTCACCATCCAAGCCAAGATTTTGAGTGTTCAGCTTTTCTTCAATGCAACGTTTCTTGTTGTAATTACGCAGAGCAGCCAGCAGATTGTTTTTAAAATATACAGAGCAAAATTCAACATAAATGGACCTGACAGATCCTGGTTTACCAGGTAAACGGTATATATCACGTATTTTGGCGCCTGAAATATCCATCTGAGCAACTTGTCCTAAACGCGCAACTAATTGGAGAAGATCATTGACGTTTTCGTTAGGCGCTGCTGGAACATTTCTGATTTCGATCGCAGAAGGACGCCATTTTTGTTGAAGTTCTTGGACTTGATTTTCAAGTTTGTAAATGTAGCAATTATTTTCATCCTGTATTTTCTCCAATTTCGAAATCTTGGTCAAAATATCTTCATAATCTTGGTTAAGGGATATAATTGATTTTTCAATATCATTATTAGTTTGCTGAATATTAGAACATTGTAATTTCAATTTAGCTACATCAGTAACTAGTTGAGACAAAGTCTTACTTTGTTCAGCCTTCCAATCCTCGAGCATAGCCAAAAGATCATTTTTAAAAGTCGTAAGAAACGCTTTAGAGGGATCGTGGTCATCTGAAGGTGATCCGAAAACACGGGGACGCTTATGTCTAGAAGTAATATTCTGAGACAACTGTACTTCCTCCTCCATAGCAGGTAATTCCGGGTCGGATTTAGATTGGCTTTTAGATAGTAATTTATCTTTTTTAACCTTCGACGGAGGTGTGCGGTTGATATTTGGCATCTTAAGTCCTTTGGTTACTTGTAAAAATTAATTGAAGTATGTTAGAAACGTTATTTACACCGATACCTCCGACTGTAAAAAGTGAGCAAGCGAGAGCCGTAGCAGCTGAGCGTAGCAACTCGTAGCACCGAAGTGTAGACGCAGCGATGACGTAGGCGCAGACTCGTAGCAAGGGTTCCGCTCGGACACGTTGTAGCGTCGTAATATAGGGTCAGATTATTAGCGCGCGTTGATGCGCGTGGCGCTGGCTCGATGAGTATGGCCACCGACTTCAAATCCCGAGGTAGGCGGTTCAAACCCCACTATGTCACCAAGCACTTTTTGAGTTTGGATTTCACAAAACTAGATCTGTCTCTTTCGCGGCACACCCACAAGGAGGAGCCCGGCCATAAAAAGTCCACAAGAGTGACAAGGAATCCAAAATTGGGTGCTTCAACCAATCATGAATTTATTCACTTGAATTTTAACACGGAGGCACAAAGATAGATCACGCACGTCCGTCCAAGATCGCGTCCAAGCCAGAACATCAGAACAAAGTAACTGAAATAGACTAGTCTCGCGGTATCAACATCTGTAAATTGGCGGATTTTCCTAACAGCATATGCTGCTGAGCTTAGTCGTCCTGCTAGAGATGCTAAATGAGGACCCCATTGTAGCCTTGAGTCAAGCGTAATCCCCAGGAAAACCGTTCTATCGACGAATTCTAGTTTTTCCCTGTTCAACACTATATCACAATCACTACTTTTGACATTTGGTAAAGCAAACCTTATGCACTTCGTTTTCTTCCCATTTAAAACCAAATTATTAGCAGTGAACCAATTTTGGACCTGCAAAAGGGCGTTATTTACGACGTCAAGATTATTACTACGTCTATTTATTTTAAAAATCAACGAAGTGTCGTCGGCAAACAAGACCATGTTTAGCTTGTTTTGCAATAAATGGGGTAAATCATTTATATAAACTAAAAATAAAAAAGGACCCAAAATTGAGCCCTGTGGAACGCCCATTTTCACGTTTAAGCCCGATGAATTGACACCGTTTATTTGCACTACTTGCTGTCTATCATTCAAATAAGATTTAACAAGGCTTAAAGCTGTTTTCCCCAGTCCGTAGTGCCCAAGTTTCAGGAGTAATGTTTCGTGATCCACACAATCAAACGCCTTAGATAGGTCGCAGAAGACGCCTATGGCATCTTGTGCCTCTTCCCACGCATTAAATATATGCTTCAGTAAGGTGACACCAGCGTCAGTAGTACAACGTCCTCTGGTGAAACCATACTGTTTATCATGCAAGATGTTATTCGTGTTAAAATGATAAAGCATTTGATTTAGCATCACTTTTTCAAATACCTTACTGAAGACTGGCAACACGGATACTGGTCTATAATTATTTGTGTCTTTACTGTCCCCGTTTTTAAAAAGTGGTATTACTTTACTGAATTTCATTAGGTCCGGAAAGACTCCTTGATCCACACACAAATTAAATATTAAAGCTAAGAAAGGGGCTACAGTCTCAATAATTGAGGTACAAACTTTGATAGACAATCCCCATAAATCTTCCGTCAGTTTAATTTTGATTTGTTTGAAAGCCTTCATTACTGTTAAGGGGTTAATGTGCTTAAAATTAAATTCAGTCGGGCAGGCTGACACATTCGACTGTAATAAATCAAAAGCAAGCGAAGGCGAAGAATTTAAAGCTTCAGTAGTTTTAATAGGGATACTGGTAAAGAAATTTACAAATTCTTGAGCAACTTTTAGGTTATCACTAATAAGACCCTGAGTAGTCTCCAATGTGAAATCCGTATTATGTCTTTTATTCCTGTTTGTTTCGTTATTTATAATTTTCCAAACCGTCTTTACTTTGTTGTCTGCTGTTTTTACCTTATTGCTTATGTATAAAGCTTTAGCTACCTTACAAGTATTTTTATAAATTTTTGAGTAAGTAGCTACATACTTATTAAAAGCTTCAGTATTAATATAAGGCTTAAGGCCGTATAGCTCGTAAAGTCTTTCCCTACTTTTTCTGAGTCCTTTAGTCGCCCAGTCACTAAATAAAAACTTAGGGCAGATAGTTTTAGTTGTCTTTTTAAAAGTATTATTGAACTCAGTTTGGACAACAGAAAAAAATTCTTTATATAGAATATTACCATTATTCATTGTGAAATCCCGATCACTTAACTTGTTGCTTAAAGTGCTGTTAAATTTATTTAATTTACCTGATGTTATTGGTCTTGATTGTATCTGCACTTGTTGTATAGGTGAGGTGGACTCAAAAGTTACCGTTAGCCCACTGTGATCAGAAGGGAGACAATTTACAATGGCTTTTTCTAAGTAGTTGCCGCAACAAAAAACATTATCAATGCATGTAGCACTCGTTAACGTAGTTCGGGTTGGTTCAATGAACACATTTGATAAATTGAATGACTTAAAGAGACTTAAAAAGCGACTGCTATCTGAATTATCTTCACCAATATTAATATTAAAATCTCCACAGATAATTAAAAGTTTATTACCACTTGCAAGTTTTGCCATAACATCTTCCATCACCGACTCAAAAATAGGGTGTATTCCCGTTCGTCCCCTCGACTTCGTCCCCCGACGGGGACGAACGGGAATTCGTTATTTATTTTCCCGATGGTCCCTCTAAATTTTTTGGGGGGCGAACGGGAATAATTTATTAATTCTTTTTCTTTAGGGGTATTGCCCCCACCAAATAATATAATACTGGTGGTTTTGATTTAAACTTAGGATACGTTTTATAATTCATAAAAAAATAGAGAAGAATTTTGTAAAATAATGATTAAATCTAACGAAGTAACTAATTTAAAAGTAAACTACGAAACAACGAATAAACATATTTCTGCACAAATCTTTTTAGTGGGACGAATGGCACTAATCGAAGAACATATTCCCACTCGTCCCCTCTTGAATTAGGATTGGGACGATCGGGAACAAATTAAATATTATTTTTGTAAATTCCCGTTCGTCCCCGTCGGGGGACGAAGTCGAGGGGACGAACGGGAATACACCAAAAATAGAGTAGTTTTGATAATTAGGGGGTCTGTAAACGCACACTATGACATGCTTATCTAGCTCAACACAGGACAGTTCAACGTTATGTTCAACCGACAGTTCAACTATATCTTTTCGAGTTTTATATTTAATAGACTGCTTAATTAAGATAAGTGAATCCCCGCGCAGCATTGATTTACGGTTAAAACAACTGCCCAAACTATAATTATTATAATTAATTATCATTTCAGAATCCTTTAGCCAATGCTCTGTTATACAAACAATGTCATACATTGTTTTTTCTAAAAATAGTTCAATTTCCAATTGCTTCGAAGAAAAGCCTTGAATGTTTTGAAGGTATAGAGTAAAGGATTTCTGATTAGCTCCCTTTTTGTTACTGCTAGAAGATACCGTGTTGTTTACAAGCTCAGCTAATTTGTCTATGGTACCTTCTGTTGTCTTATTACCTAGTTTAAATTATTTGAGCCAGCAACCAAGACATTAGTACTATTACTAATTGTGGTGCTAATACCAGAGTACTTCGACATACTAATTATGTCTGAGTTAATATTAAAAACTAATAGCCTCGCTATTTGACGTCTAAAACTAACAGGCAGATACACAGTATCCCTAGTCGATTTAAGCTTATCAACAAAATTGTTGATGTCAAAAAATAAAAACTTGTCACTATGGTGACTTACTAAAAATTGCATATGCTTATTTAGCATGTGTATGTACTTATTTTCCCTATAAGATAACTGCTCAAAGTACGGAAAAGCACACAAAATGATCTTTTTACAATTAATCTTCAAAAGTCCAGTTAAACTATCAGTCATATCATTTTTTGTTACATTTAAACTATTCCCTACAATAATAGTAATTATGGCATTAGGATCATACTTATTCTCAGTAATAGATGATAGTATGCGGTGGTAGGAAGACTGAGGAGTGCAATAATTTTGAGAAGGAAAAGGAAGGCTGTTACTAACTAATTTCCCTAACCCTCTTCCCATACTGTCTGAAAACATAACTGACCATAAACAATCCTTGCTATTAGGAGTGGAAAAACTACTATCAGCTGAATTTACCACTTGAGATGGTTTATGCACAATCCCAGGATTTTCTTGGATGGGAGTACAATCCTGAGTACTCATAGCTTGGGATGGATCCTCTCTTACCACAGGCCGGAGGTCATTGAGGTTGCATTTGTCCTGACAAGTGCACTTGGTGTTGTTAAGAGTCAGCAAGTCTACCCTGTCGACTAACTCGTTTGTAGCAAGGATATGTTCCTTGATTTGATTTTTTGAACTAACATATTTATTATAGAGCGACTTAAGAGAATAATCTAAATTTTGTATTTCGGATTGTAAGCGCTGAGTGTCAATTTCATAAATATTTATACTATCCTCTAATTTAATTTGGTAATTATTTAATTGATTGATTAGAATAACACGTTCCTTTCTCAATTGAATATTTTTGGAATAGTGTTTTTGTTGTTTTTTGAATTTTTTGCATCTTCTAATGATTTTATTCAGCTTTACATATTTTTTTATTTTATTTTGACTTAATTTATAATAATTATTGTTATTTTTTAACAAAGAATCTTCAGTAAGATCAACTATTGTTAAGGAAGGTGGGTTACAACTAGAATGTAATACTAATTCATTATATAAATGGTTAGTTTCCTTAACCTGAGCACATTCCTTTTCCCTCTGCAATTTGACAATATTGCTGTTAGCATGAACTAATTCATCTTCTAGATCCCTAACTTTACATAAAGCCTCCTCATATAAGTTGCTACAGTTCTTAAAGCTGTCCGTGATCACCCGCAGTTGGTCACGTTCATCAGCAACATCTTGATATTGTTGACTGAGGTCAACCAGCTCCCGCTTGAGGCATGTGTTTTTATGGACTATGTTCTTAATTTCAGCCTCACTTTCCTCTCGCTCCTGCAACATTTGTTGACACTGCTGTTTTGAGACTCTGAGTTCTTCGAGGGCCATTTTCAGTTTCAGCTCCATATCCTGAGCGGTAGCTTTACGGGTCATCACAGGCATGGTTTCAAAATTGGTTACTGAAAATATAAATAAAGAAACAGTGAAAAACAAAAATAGATAAACTAAGAAAAGCTGGAAATTGATGGGAAAGAAAAATTTTAACTTTAAATAAAGAATGTAATGAAAAAAATGTTTGTATAGTTCAGTGGGATAGAAATAAGAAATGTGAAAAACTGTTGAACTGGCTTGAAAAGCTATTAATTATTGACTTTTATTGCTTTTCATTGCTTTATGTTTTAACTTTAACTGCATGAGGGTAGGTCAACTATAATGAGAATGTATGATTTAGTACAGCATACAGATATTTGAAATAGGTACTATTTAATATAAAATATATTACTATGCATAATAGTGCACACTTATGATTAGCCTGTAAACTTAAGTGGTATGTCTCCTGAATTTGTACTTAAGATTATAACTATGGGAGACTAGTTTTCCTTTGTTTGAAAATAGCCACAGTTACTGGATTTAATCAAATCAAATAGTTTATTATTAATGGACCATTACAGTAAATAACAAATTCTAAATGTGTGTAGTAATATTGCAGTGTGAATCAGGTCTGTGGCAAGTGTTTTCGTCGTCGATTTTACTTCCACACTTTGTCAAGCAAAAGGAGACGTAAACGGTGCCGGTGTGTACTGGACGTAGCTCAGAACTCTGAGCAGTGTTCAGAGGTGTTGAAAAGTCTGTAAAAATCGTAAACATAAGCAATAATATAAAATAAAATACTCCCCGGGTTTGATGAATTCAAATCCGCAATCCAAACTTTGACAGCCGGTAGAAGATTTATCGAATTATCGATTTGTTGAAGTTATCATAACCAAAAACACGGCACAAACGCTGATTGACACTTTAATACATAAGTTCTAAGGTAAACTATTGATTTAACACAGTTTTATACACAATTAATTAATATTTTAATTTAATTCATTGACGAGATCGTTTTTTCACGACCTGTCAACAGTGTTGCCAGTAAAAAAAAAAAAACTATTTCATTCATTAAAAATAATTCTTTCACTAGTATTTTTTATTTTTGACAGGGAATATGGAGTGCTAATAATCAAAATTAGTTAACATTCTTCATTAACCTGTGCAAAGACAATTGCGATTGATTTTGATTATTTCATGCACCACATTTCACAATACAACACACAGGCATGTTGAGCTTCTGTTTTCCAATATTTACATGTAGTTTTAAAAGTAAAAACCTCGTAAAAGTAAAAATTTTCTCGCAAATCTCAATAATACAAAAAATTAACAAATGTCACTACGTCACGATAAAATGTTGCCATAATTATGGCTTTGCTAATTAGCAACAACTTAAAATATACCTAGTTGTCTCTTTTATCAAATAAGATTATCTCACTAGAAAGAATGAGACATAACGATATTTCAAGTTCTGAATCATATTTCACTCATATTTGTATAGGTACCTACCTAAGCAAATGTTAGAATAACGCAGCATCTCCATGTTTCTCCTATCTCAATGGTTTATTCCTATACGCGCTTCGTTAACTTACTAAAGTCGAATTGGTCGCTATGGCGAATTTTACAATAAGTAGGTACCTACTTATTCATGTTTTTAAATTTTATTATCTACTCTACTCAAATCAATGTTCATCTGTCTAACCTTTTCCGAACTATATATATTTGCACCGGATTCAGTTGAATACCAGTATTTTACCTCCGACCTGATGAGATCTTCACGTCACCCATCCACAGACAGACCTCGGCAAGCGTTTAACCTTGAAGATCGACCCGTGCGGCTATTATATTTTAGCCACGAGCTCCTCAATCTACTCAAATCAATCAAAATTATAAAATTTCTTGTAATTTAGCGGTAATGTTACTGCGGCCAGTGCTGCGGCATGGAAATTAAATGAAATAGGTACCTAACTATACCCCATTCACGATAAGATTAGACTTTGAAATACATCTTTTTTACAGTCCGTTCAACCGAATTGACTTCTATTGCGTTGGTGGCATGACACAGCAGCTGCAGTAAACAGTTGGTATTATTATCACGTTTTTGCTTTAATGCCATCCTTATGCCTACGGAATAGAAGTAAAAATCGGTTGAACGGACTGTAAACAATTTTGTTCCAATGTCTAATCTTATTGTGAATGGAGTATAGGTTGGTAATAGGAGAGGAGGAAACAATACAAGTAGCTACTTGTATAATATTTTATAAAAATAATTTAATACTCCAAGCAAGTACCTAGGTTCCTAGGTACATAATAAAACTTATAGGTATAATGTTACAAAGTGACCAGTAGGTAGATAGTTATATACCTACGCCAAATTTTGTTTCATGGACATAAAAAAATTGAGAGGTGTCAAGGGACACCCGGAAGGAACGAAGTTCTTGTCTTGTCTTGAAAAATCGTAGGTACTTACGCATCTGAATGATGATTTAAAGTTTTAGGTAAGTACCTACCTAATTGATCAGTCTCACTAAATTGATCAGATCTCTCTGCAGTTATGTTTGTACAATTGTATTTTGTAATTTCTTTCTCTCACGATATTCATCAACATCATCATTCATTTGTGCATTTGTCTTTTTCCTTGATGTTAAAGTTTGTACCTAAGTAGTCGATGCTTTAGTATGAAATAAAAAATTGTACATGTACATACAGACACACACACACACACACACATATAAATATATCAAACATAACTGCTTAACATACCCATCCAAATCGTGACCTCACTAACAGCTGCTTAACTCCACCCATACTTTTCGCAACCTTGCCAACAGTTGCTTCACACACCCATCCAAATCGTGACCTCACTAACAGCTGCTTAACTCCACCCATCCTTTTCGCAACCTTGCCAACAGTTGCTTAATACACCCATCCAAATCGTGACACAAAAATACAAACATCCGAATTGAGAACCTCCTCCTTTTTTAGAAGTCGGTTAAAAAGTGTCGTTACAACTTTTCGTATGATTTTTTTCCGTCTAGCCCCCTTTCACAACGCGCGATAAGGAACTTCGTTCCAATAAACAAACTATCGGAAACCTGTGTCTCCTATTTGCCCTACCACACGGCAACTACCTACTACACACAGATCAGTATTAAGCAAAAGATACCTACGCAGTCGCGTACACGCCTGCATTACTTAAATCAAAACATAGGTACCTACTACACAATCAATTATTCTAAAACGAGTTAAATAAAATCCGAAGTTTTTACTAGCTTAGAAAACTGGACAGGCTCTTGCACATACATATATAGGTATATGTATATGTACGAAATATATATAATATATGTGTGCGAGACTCTTTGTCCAGTTTCCAGGTTCTAAGTATAATAGTCATAGAGAGGTGTCTTTTCTAAAAATACGTAAAGAAAACAAAAAATATTGGACTTGAGAGAAAATAACTTTGAAACTGAGCAAGTAATAACAGTCAACAAAGACAATAACAAGCCGCTCAGATCCAATTGATACAACGGGGCAAAGGCGGATTCACGCGGCTTAATTCTCTATTTGTATTAGCAATAAGGCACAATATCGTGTTTCATTTCACTCAGTGTTCCGACGGACATGACGGAAATAGAATTGACATTGAAAGATAGAAGAGCTACCTACTTTTAGAGTTTCTATTGTATTAAAAGTTTTATTGTTTCGGGATCTGATAATTATGTACCAAAAACATATTAACATTTTTTTTTTCAATTATTATTTATATATGTAACATACAAGATTTAAGAAAAAAAATGTTATTTGATTTACCTTAAAATGAAACAACTGAACGTTTATTTAGTAGGTAACGATTGTAGCTCGAGACACTTTAGGTAATGACAAGAAAAATTGAGTAAAGCGCCATCTACTGCAAAGAGTTCTAAATAAACAGCATGACAGTCTTCTACTTTCAACTAATTCTAAAGTTCGAATTGAAGAAAAAGGCTTAATTTATAGTTTTTGTTGAAAGTACGTGATTTATGAGTGTAAATAGCTAAATCAACATTAAACAAGAAAGTTTTGATTTTTACTTAGCTTACTTCAGCCAAAATCGATCGTATAACGCTTTTTAGTGATTGTTAATTTCATTATTGTTACCTATGCTGCCATCTATGATTTATTTTTACTAACTAATTATACTTTGTTCGAGTTGAGACCCCATGGTTACGGGTTATAACTTCTTGCACACTTTTGCGATTTTGTCAATTATTTTACGCGTTAACCAAACACACGTTCGCTCACTAACAAGGCGATGGGCGAAGGGGGACTAACAAGGCGATGGGCGAAGGGGGATTATGATTGTTTAATAGGTAGAAATGTGGTTCAAAATCCAAACATAGCTATTGTTTTAGATTCCAGTGGTTGTAGATTAGAACGAATTAACTATACAGAATCAGTTAATGCTATAAGTGTTCCTAGCACGATAGATAATCATACTCAGGACCTAATGGAGTTGACAAGTCATCTTGATTTAACCCTACGACATAAAATAAGAAATATTTTTGATAAATTTCCAAAAGTGATGCCAAATTCTAACTATACAACGTGTTGTTTTGCATCCTCGTCAAATTTCAGGAGGTTGTCATAAAATACATAAATAATCAATTGAAAGTACGGTACCGGTCAATAACCAATAAGCGCTGCTTTTTTTTGTTATTGAAATTTAACAGTATTTCAGAATAAAATCCCGAATACCACAGAATCAGGCGCCTACGCACACAGCGACAATGCAGCTGTGTGCGTGAGTGTCGACGTCTTACCTACGAAATGCTAGCGCGTACCTACGTGTGCGATCGTGCGATGACCTACGGCGACCAGTAGCAATAATTTTACCTAATTTTATTTCGGAAATCATCTACTTTACTGTCATAAATTTCGCTTGATAATTAACTCATTTTTAAGCATTATTGGAATACGGAAATCTTACTAATGACAGTAATACTACTTAGTGCGCAAAAGAAAAGTTCAATGACCTGTTATCAGATGATTATTAAAATGTTAGTTTTGCTTTATTGCTATCCGTCAACTTAAAGTTTTCGTAATGATTTTGTTTTTATTTGTGGATTAAATTGGTTGATTTGAAATTTTCCTTCTTACTTAACGGGCTTAGGACCGGCAATAATACCTGCCTTAGTTGGTATGTAACCGATCTAGGTACCTACTAAGTCAAAAAATGTTTTCTACGTTTGATGGAAATGGAAAGATGTGCTAGTTAAGTGTAAGTAAGTGGTGATACTTTCGAATCTTAGGTATTATTGATTCACTTAAAAATCTGAAATCGACTTATTTACAGTAGGTAAGCTAACAATGTATTTACAAAATGAACAAATAAATAAATTACCTACCTACTTATGTTACCCGGAGGTATTGTTCAGTTTCCATCACCACACTCTTGGCACAGTCGACCACAATGTAGCTGGTTTTCTTTCAGCCTATGTACTATCGCGGACACTTTTGCCTGACCACCTTTAAGCTCATTTTTGCTAGCACTTAAAAATAAAAGCGCTTACTAGCCCCGCCCTCTTGATGTTGAATAGACGAATGAAAGAAAGACTGGCGCGGGCGACGCTCACCGCACGTGGTGTATTGTATGTATTGTTAGAAAAAAATCTTACCTGAAATTAGCTTATGCAATTAAATTGTTAGTTGCATAAGCCTTGGTTGGTAATTGTAAATTAAAAATTCCAACAAATTCAAAAAGAAGAAATTATATTTGCTGAAATTTTATTATAGACATGTTATGATATCCTAAAAATAATCGGGTAATATCTCTAATCACTTTATCTAAAATGGAAAGGGCAAGGGGAATAAATAAAATAAACAGAGATATTCATAAAATATTAGGTATCGAATTTGGATACATTAAAGAGGTAAAACACACAATTCAAGAAGAAGTTGGCAATAAAATCAACTCAAATAAAAATGTCCTTTCCTTGTGTGTGTAACTTATTATTCTAAGTAACAGTTTTTCTTTAGAAACAGCAGCTATTCTTTTGATGACATTCTTACCTAAATTACGATATAATAATGTCGGTGGTATAGTTATTTAACAAAACATTTGAAATGGCATTATAAATAAAAACTCTGAAAATAAACAATTACGCGAAATACAAAAAACAAAAAGCATTCTAAAATTAAGTTTACCGTTAGAACAAGGTTATAATATAATTAGTACAGTCTGTTGTCAACATTATCTGATCCACCCTAAAAACAAACGAATTTGAACTTTCTATCTATAACATTAAGGTTTATTCAATGCAATGAGCTTATCAGACAAGTGCTCGAGGAATCGATGAACAAATACAATAATAATACAAACACGCAAATTTAATCTTTATACCATTGTCATTAGGTTATATTTAATAACTACTTGTTATAAGATAATTAGTCTAATAGCTTATTTTAAAGGAATTAGTTATCTTATTCTGGTCTCGTGGTCTATGCATATGACTTTGAGAAACAAGTTGTAAGATCAAATCCCACGGCAAAGACGTCGTTTTGCTTTTCAATTTAAAATTTATTCCAAAACTATTTCTTGTAATAATGTAAAGAACTATAGACGGATATAAACTTTCTGGAATGTAATATTTTCGCATAACTTGTAATATGTGGGTAGTTCAACAATAAATACTCGGATTCATTTTAAAACTGGTGTTCAATACTATGCTACTGAGTATGCAATGACTTCGCGTAAACATATTTTACCTTGCTTTAAAATTGCAAAAACAACGGCTCTTTACAATCTGTTATTTTCTATTGTATAGCTAGTTTTTTATTATCATGTCTTAATGGAGTGGTTACTTATAATACAAAATAATCTATTTGCACGAGGAGAAGGATGGTTGCTTGTGCAGTGTAAGAATTAACTTTATGAAAGTATACTATATGGGTCAAATTCTTCAGAATATTGTGTCTAGCATTACAACAACGTTCTAATTTCAATACGACATATGTATAAGAGTTGAGTTGGTCTTGTGGTCACTCTAGGATAGTGCTGAGTTCATTTTTGTAATACGTTCGAAACCAAGTTTGACCTAGACGTGGCTTATTGCTCAGCTGTTTTTTATTTTATTTTATTACACTTGTTTAATGGACGACGTAGGGTCTTGTCATTTTAAAAGGGTAGTTTGTATAGAAATAAAACTAAAGAAAATTGAAAGTTAAAAATGTTTATCATTTCATTAAAAGACTTAGGTAAGATAAAGTAAGTAAATGCTCATATATTTCCAAATTAATATACATTTTATATTAGTATGCCATAATGAAATCTAACAATTTATAAATATTAAAAAAGGCATGCTTATGCTTAAAATTTTGTTTTCGAGAAAATGAATTCATCCGTGAAATGGTTTAACTACAGATTTATAGCTGCCTATATGTAGTGAATAAACATGTTATTTAAATAGAAACAAGCTATTGATAACAATAACATCACCACATAATCTGCAACATTTTAATTGTTTAACAGTCAATCCATTGAGCATTTACTTACATGGTGTGTTTAAAATCCCTACTAGATTAATTAGTAGCGGAGTGGCGCACCGTCCCCTGCTATAACTTGCTGTAAGCGGCTACGCATACCGCCAGGCCTCCGTCACTCCATGTACTTGCGCGCTATAATTACCTACCACCCGGCCGAGCGGTCTCGGGCCGTTTGCGGACCAAACTCAGTGCGGTTTTCGCAAGCGAAGCGCACGCAAGTTGTTCAATTTTAATTGTTCCATTCGTTTGTATGATGCCGTCTGGTGCCTTAGGTGCAGTACGTTTTTCCATTTACCTGTCAATGAAGACTACCCCTACTATTTTTTGTCGTTTCAAAATTATTTGTAGGTGTAATAAGCATTAGCTTGCCTTTCAGACACAGATTTACACATTTTTGTTACATAGAAACGTCATACTTAAAAACTATTTACTATATTACTATTTATTTACTAAAAGCTTCCATATCTGCCAACTACTTCAAGTACCTAATACTGAACCAGAATCTAAGGAAATATCCTCTATAATTATGTTTTAGATGCATTGAACAGTCAGCACCAATTTATAAAAAAAAAATACATATTTTATAAACAACACAATTTTAAACTACTACCTATAGTTAGAACACATAATAGACACAAATAAATAGTTAATTTAATTTTATCGAAGAGTCAGCCCTGCGATTGCTGTGGGATCGCGCGGCGCGAAGCAATCACAACTATACGTTTGAGTATTTAGGCACATTTTAGCATGCAGCGGTTGCTGACGCGACGGAGTAGGCTATTATAGCAGTAGGTATTGGAAATTTTCTACTGAGTGAAGTATCTGTTACGTAGTAACTATTTAGTAATCTGTGATACCGCGCACCATATTCCAACACAAATCGTGCACGAAATAAATGTGCGATGTTGGATAGGCAATTCGCACAGTCGGCAGCATGACATCACGCAGAATCTCCAAATACAAATTACTATTAAACCTTCCACCTACTTCCACCAATTCACCAGGGCCCATAGACGACATCCAGCCCCAGTAGCCCAAGGTTATTCTACCACTGGTTCTACAAGGTAGCAAGCACTTCTCATTGTAGCGTTCTCCTTTCCGTCTCCATAAGATTTTACGTCCATCTTTATCTGATTTAAATGATTTTTCATCAGTGAAGATCACAACATTTTCTTCCCAATTAAAATTTAAATATTCCTGGGCAAAACGGAGGGTCGGGTCTAGTATCGTTTGGCAGGAGTTGGGGTGTAACATCGATTGAATCTGGAAGAGCTGGAGTCCCTGATTATAACGCTACCACTCTTATTAAAAGGTAACGCATATTTATCGAGAAATTAACAAAATAAGTTACTAACCTCAAATTGAATAAGCGGAAAACGGAACGTTAAAATGGGTGTTTGACAACCAAATCTGTCACAATATAGTGTCTGTGGTGTAAATATCGTGCAAAATCGGTGAAACGGAACGTAAAAAAAGACATTTCAATCATGTGTTTATGTCAACATTCCGTTTATGTTCCGCATCTTCCCGAGTTGCGTGAATGTTCTCTGTTTGTTTTGAAGTATTATTGTGACTTTTTCAAACTTGGTAGAAAGAAATAAAAGTGATCCTTTTGAGGAATTAATCAAAGTGATAAATTTTGGATAAAAGAAATAACTTTAATTAATGTGATGTGTTTATACCAAATTGTATGTATGTGCAAAAGGCAGTTTACTAGTGTTACAAGGAGAATTTAGGATGCAAGAGCGACCGAAGCGAGGTCGGGACATGGGGCACCCCGACTCGGACAGGTTAGGTTAGAAGGAGTGGCGGAGTCTAGTGAGCGAGCGAAGCGAGCGAGCAGACTCCGCCACTCCTTCGTGGTTATTTTTTTTTAAACCCTTGAGCCCCGCGAAGCGGGGCTCCGACACGCTTTTTAAGCCACTTTAAGTGTTTTGAGGTTAGGTTACTAAAATTCGATTTTCTCGGAAACGGTGCGTTGCCTTTTTACGGGAGTGGTGCCATGGGGGAAGGGTCACCCCCCTCTCCCCTCCCCTCCCCCTCTCCCCTCCCAAATCCTGCCAAACGATACTAAACCTTTACCAAAACGGACCCTTTCTTCGCGATGAGCAGGTGTCAATGCAATTTTCTGTGCCGGCTTATAATTCTTTATCCCAGCAGCGTGTAAATGCCTTCTCACTGTTTCGACTGAAATATTGTGATTTATTGCGGATACACGAACGGGCAAAAATAGATTTTCAATATGGCTAGAAACAATGGCCCGGTGGCGTTCGAATTCGGGACTATACTTGATGGCTTTTGCTCCTGGACGAATCCGCTGAATATTTCCATTGTCTCCATAACGTCTTAGCCATAGTCTGACCGTATTTCTCTAAAACAAAAAATAAACATGTTTGGAACCGTGTATGTTACTTGTAAGGAATGAAAAAAATAAAATATAATGGTAAAATAACCAATTACACGTTCATTAATAATACAAAACACTTACTGCTATATTAAGTCGACGACTAATTTCTCTAATTCCAACATGCTGCTCATGTAAAAATATGATTTTGTGTTTGGTATAGTCATTAAGTTGCGACATGAATCTTTTTACACCGAATTGCTTAAAAATACTTAACGAGTTATGAGAAACGATTTACAAATGTGTGTGCGCGGTCACTGCTAATAGGCGTAGTGTAACTTTTGTCACTTAGATGAATTTACTATTTACCTCACGAAGCAAAGATGTTTTACTTAGTATCCAACCAAATTCTTGTATAAATTCTGTGAACTTGAAAGTTTTTTATTATACCCACCTGTTTACAAGATAAGTTATTGAGCGTAAATTATATTGGTCGTTCTTTAATAATGCAAGCAATAGTGTAGAAATGATAACAAATTAAAAAAGATACTGATAACAGGTGAAACGCGTTTTCGAACCAATTTGGTTTTGGTCGCCAATCCAGCGTCAAACCGCTAAGCCACGAGAACTTACTGATAATGTGCGAAATAAAAGATTCCGTTGTAATTATATATTGTGACTTAGAAGATTTTCAACTTTAATGTCAACGAGATAATGATTAAAATAGCTTAACGCTTACCTTAACGTTACGTGTTAAAGATCAAATTTGCGTCCTCGCGCACTCGTCTAATAAGCTCATATAAATTGAATAATCTTTAATGTCACAGGCAGAAGGTCCAAATTCGTTTGTTTTTAGGGTGGGTCAGATAATGTTGACAACAGACTGTACTTATACCCAAACAAAGGGTGACTAGGTCAAAAAGACATAATATCAAGTTAAAAACCAAAAAATGTTTTGTATACCTATGACATTCTTTTCTAAAATAACTTTTTTAATTTTTAGGAAGTATTGTCACAGATTACTAAATAGTTACTACGTAACAGATACTTCACTCAGTAGAAAATTTCCAATACCTACTGCTATAATAGCCTACTCCGTCGCGTCAGCAACCGCTGCATGCTAAAATGTGCCTAAATACTCAAACGTATAGTTGTGATTGCTTCGCGCCGCGCGATCCCACAGCAATCGCAGGGCTGACTCTTCGATAAAATTAAATTAACTATTTATTTGTGTCTATTATGTGTTCTAACTATAGGTAGTAGTTTAAAATTGTGTTGTTTATAAAATATGTATTTTTTTTTTATAAATTGGTGCTGACTGTTCAATGCATCTAAAACATAATTATAGAGGATATTTCCTTAGATTCTGGTTCAGTATTAGGTACTTGAAGTAGTTGGCAGATATGGAAGCTTTTAGTAAATAAATAGTAATATAGTAAATAGTTTTTAAGTATGACGTTTCTATGTAACAAAAATGTGTAAATCTGTGTCTGAAAGGCAAGCTAATGCTTATTACACCTACAAATAATTTTGAAACGACAAAAAATAGTAGGGGTAGTCTTCATTGACAGGTAAATGGAAAAACGTACTGCACCTAAGGCACCAGACGGCATCATACAAACGAATGGAACAATTAAAATTGAACAACTTGCGTCAGGCCTCCGTCACTCCATGTACTTGCGCGCTATAATTACCTACCACCCGGCCGAGCGGTCTCGGGCCGTTTGCGGACCAAACTCAGTGCGGTTTTCGCAAGCGAAGCGCACGCAAGTTGTTCAATTTTAATTGTTCCATTCGTTTGTATGATGCCGTCTGGTGCCTTAGGTGCAGTACGTTTTTCCATTTACCTGTCAATGAAGACTACCTCTACTATTTTTTGTCGTTTCAAAATTATTTGTAGGTGTAATAAGCATTAGCTTGCCTTTCAGACACAGATTTACACATTTTTGTTACATAGAAACGTCATACTTAAAAACTATTTACTATATTACTATTTATTTACTAAAAGCTTCCATATCTGCCAACTACTTCAAGTACCTAATACTGAACCAGAATCTAAGGAAATATCCTCTATAATTATGTTTTAGATGCATTGAACAGTCAGCACCAATTTATAAAAAAAAAATACATATTTTATAAACAACACAATTTTAAACTACTACCTATAGTTAGAACACATAATAGACACAAATAAATAGTTAATTTAATTTTATCGAAGAGTCAGCCCTGCGATTGCTGTGGGATCGCGCGGCGCGAAGCAATCACAACTATACGTTTGAGTATTTAGGCACATTTTAGCATGCAGCGGTTGCTGACGCGACGGAGTAGGCTATTATAGCAGTAGGTATTGGAAATTTTCTACTGAGTGAAGTATCTGTTACGTAGTAACTATTTAGTAATCTGTGCTTGCGTGCGCTTCGCTTGCGAAAACCGCACTGAGTTTGGTCCGCAAACGGCCCGAGACCGCTCGGCCGGGTGGTAGGTAATTATAGCGCGCAAGTACATGGAGTGACGGAGGCCTGGTATTGTTTATTTGAAACCAATAACAAAAATTGAACCGCTCAAAAGTATTTGACACCTGCATTTTTTTTTTGTAAGTTACATGCAATACATTTTAAAGAAATAATTTATTGGGTTTAATTGTTTGTATAACATCGTAAAACACTTATCTACAGTACAATCGTAAACAACTATTGTTATTTGCCGACTCCTGGTCATAAAACCATGATAATGTTATTGTTGGAATTTCTTCGAGGTTTATCTTTGAAGTCGCAATTTTGTTTGGATTTAGTTATTGAGAAATAAACTCAAGTAATAATAATTACTACAAATATTTTTACGGTAGTTATCTGATTTTGATCAGAACACATACTCTGCATAGCTCAGTACTTAAAGTCTACCAATATTTTTTTTCCCTTCTGAGTTTAATTTTTTGAAGAAAATGTGTAAAACTAAAGAATATTCGCAAGAGGTCAGGAGCATAATAATCGTCATTCATAAATTTCAAGATTGCATTGGAGGATAATGCAGTGCCTTCTGGAGCCCATTTAATTGGTCCGTGATTTATATTTCAACAGGATAATGATCCAAAACACACGTTAAGAATATGCAAGGACTTTTTAAAGTCTTTAGTAGTTTAGTAGTCTCTTTTAAAGGACTTTTTTCGATGATGGAGACCCGCTCTATGTAAAGCACGACGAACTGTGCGCAATGACACGTCGTATTCCTCTGCAAACAGTCACATCGGTGTGAACGAATAAAAAAAAAAGACGAAAAAGAATCTGTCGGGTGGTTGCGAATTTTCTTGTTGATAGGTGGACCAAAAATAAGGTTTTTTGGACTACAAATTTGGACACCTATCAACACCCACACAATTCGCACCCACCACACATTGATGGTTTGCTACTGTAATGAGATATGGACATGTTGCCCGCGGTCTATTCTCCAAGACACCCTCTTCTTCATGGCGTCTAATCCAGAGTCTGACTGTGTTTCTCTACAAATAATAAATAATCTCATAAAAGATGTTGCTGTTGCTTGTTTAAGATTCTGAAGAGAAGAATAAATAAAATACTTTTTATACCGATACACAGTGGAAAGCATTGAAAATATTACAAATCAAAATATCAAATGTAAACTTAATCAATATTACTTAAGTATTATTTAAGAATACCTTTACCTATTTAAATACCTATAAAATACTCATTCTGTATACCTAGTTTTCGATATTGAGATAGATTCATGATAGCACAAGTTTAAACCTTAGTGCTTTTTGGTTGCTTTTTAACTTAGATAATACTGTATTCTTTTGTATAAATGATAAATAAATAAAAAAAATGTTTATACAGGGTTATTTTGAAAAACACCAACAACCTCGTAAGAGTTCATTTTACTCATCATTATGAACAACTTTTACTATGGGACCAACACTGAAATCTGTTCCTCACATTTATGTTCGGTAACTCAACAAAATGTAGGGAACAGCTGTTTTTTTTTTATTCGCGATTTCAAGTTTGTTCCCATAATAAAAGTTGTTCATAATGATGAGTACAATGAGCTCTTAAGAGGTTGCTGGTGTTTTTCAAATAACCCTGTATAAAACCTACATCGAAATTGAAACAGATAGTGCGTGTGAGAGCGAGAAAATATTCGAGCTCACGCGTCACAAGTTCATACCACGGGCATAATCTAATCATTCAATCGCTTTACAAATCTATGTATGTATTTCTATTATATAATACTTTACTGTTTTAAAACAAGCTAAAGAGTATTATTTAATTACTTGCACAAGATAAAATTTTCATTGTAAAGTTTGCACTTTGCATCGTTAGTAAAATTTTATTTATGTTTATATTTCTTTTATTTTAATTTTATTTTAGTATGGCAGGATAAACATGGGTCAGATGCCCCTCGGAAAAGTTATGTAGATTTTTTTACCATGAAATCACCTTTTTAAGAGAAACATTCTCGTAAGTTATCAGACCTCTGTTTGTATTAGTTTATCAAATAAAATAATTAATAGAATTTTGAAAAAACAAAAGATCTCATACAACGTATTTTTTTATTTTTTTGCAAACGTCACATACGCTAAAGAAGTATTATGCAAGATAAATAAGTCTTCACTGTTATTTATGTAACGAAATATCGCAAATTAAAGCATTTCAAACAAAAATTTAACGTATTTTAAGAGACACTAGCACTATTTTTTTTTTGTGAATTGCCCTTTCTATGCTCTATAACATATATTTTTCTCAAAAATTTTGGTAGCGTAGAACAGTGTTAAAAATATTGTTCCACCCATGTTTATCCTGCCATACTCTTTAGGTTTTTTTTTATAAATTTGGTAAAGAACCAAATTTACCATAATTGTTATGGTAAAGGAGAATGCCCGTTTCTGGGCCTACGCGTTACAGCCAACTATTGTATTGCAAAATTATCGTCATTAATAACGAAAACACAAAACAGAAAAAAAAAATACAGTTAGAAAACTGTGAAAAATGCATTTTAATGTATTATTTACAACTCTCACTAGTTAAGTATGGAAACGTGGCTAAAAAGACCTTGTTTCAGGTTTCAAAATATTTATGTCATGTATTTTTTCATTTGTCAAACATGAACTCAAGTCCTAAATTTTAGTTTAATGTACGTGTATCCTAAAGTTCAGATGTCCTCGAACCAATCTGGTCACGAAAACGGGTATGAGTGTTATCCTAAGCGGGAATGCACCGTCCCTAACTTTGTGGAGAGACATGAGACAATCTGTCCTGAATTTTAGGCTAGCGGTTCAAACAGCGACCGCCTTGTTTGTTAACGTGTGATGTACACTTCATTACACGTTAATATGAATAGATTAAATTAAAATTTGGATGTCCTCGAACCAATCTGGTCACTAAAAATAGAATGTGCATATGTGCCTATGCGCTATTTCTTGCTTTCGTGGAGAGACGTGAGACAATCTGTCCCAGATTTTAGTTTAATGTATACGATATCCTAACGTTCAGATGTCCTCGAGCCAATCTGGTCACAAAACGGGTATGCGTGTTATTCTAAGCGGGAATGCACCATCCATAAGTATGTGGAGAGACATGAGACAATCTGTCCTGAATTTTAGGTTAATGTATACGATATCCTAACGTTCAGATGTCCTCGAGCCAATCTGGTCACAAAACAGAGTGATATTTACTTTTGTGGAGAGACATGAGACAATCTGTCCTGAATTTTAGGTTAGCGGGGTGCATGAAAGGAGCCTCCTCGTGGCGCACCCTGGAAGCAGCTAGACACGAAAAAGCAGTGTCTAGGCTGACTAATCCCTTCGACTTGATGTGACTTAAGATAACAAGGTAAAATAGTGACGGAGGCAAACGGAGTGAGCCGAAGGAACGGAAATGTGTAACGGCGCCCATTCCGTTGGCTACTATTGAAATGTGTAACGGCGCTCACTCCGTTGACTATTATTGAAATGTGGAACGGCGCCCACTCCATTGTCTATTATTGAAATGTGGAACGGCGCCCACTCCATTGTCTATTATTGATATGTGGAACGGCGCCCACTCCGTTGGCTACTATTGAAATGTGTAACGGCGCTCACTCCATTGACTACTATTGAAATGTGGAACGGCGCCCACTCCGTGGGATATTATTGGGCATTCTACCACACCGAGAGTGACGGAGGCGAACGGAGTGAGCCGAAGGAACGGAAGGTGGGGTGAAATGCCCAATAATATCCTACTCACCCCAATTAGAATATTATATTATAATCATAATACATACACTGAATTTTTAATTTAACATGTATATGCATTGTTAATTACTAAATTAGTTATACCAATTCTTGGAGAACTTTTTGGTCATACTACTACGCACGCAACGCACACAGTCGCACAAGCAGTTATCGCGCCGCTCGACTCGACACAACATAGGTACGGAACTACGGAAAAAGCCGACAATACACGATTGTGTACGTTGAAGAAATATTATGAAACCAATGAATTAAAATGTCATTGTATGAAACATTAACCGACGACGTCCGAGAAAAGAATTGTTTATGTACGGTCTATGTCTAGTAAACATTATGATTGCATCTTTCCATCACACTTTTCAGGCTTTGGACTGTCGACTCTGAATAATTTCGTTTATTGAATAATATGATACAATGCCAATCGGTAATGAACTGCTGACAATAAGAGGCGGTACGAAAACATTATTCAGAGCCGGCGTGTTTAAAAGATTGAATCAAAATATTTACAGTAATTTAACAAAATCAAATAACTTACATATTAGGTATTGATTGCCTAAACACTCATACGACGTTGTCTTTTTAACACACTTTCAAAATGTCCACCACCTTGTTCAATACATTTTAATGCCCGTTTTCTTAATTGATGTTTTAATTTAGAAAGCACTGCAGTGTCATTTCTCACTATTTCAAAAGCGTTCACTATCCTATTTTTTAGGTCCTCGGCACTTGTTGTATCATTAAAATAAACTAACGATTTAATTCGTCCCCACAAAAAAAAGTTAAGCGTCGTCAAATCAGCTGATCTCGGGGGCCACTGGACAGGGCCGCCGCGACCGATCCAGCGCTCTCCAAACTCTTCATCAAGGTGCTGCCGAACACTTCTAGTGAAATGGGCAGGGGCACCATCGTGTTGGTAGAATACCTCTTGTAAATTATGAATAGGAATGTCTTCTAGCAGCGTAGGTAGAGTTTCTCGTAAAAACAGTAAATATGCGTCTCCTGTTAATCTTTGTAAGAAGACTGGCCCCAGTATGTGTGTACCAATGATACCGGCCCAGACGTTAACTGAGAAACGGTGTTGGAAGGAATCCACTCTGCATGCGTGAGGATTTTCGTGCATCCATAAATGTGTGTTATGTTGATTGTACATCCCCACGCGTGTGAATGTACTTTCATCTGTCCAAATTATGTTCCGCTGCCAATTTTCTAATAACCAGCGGCTGAACTGCAAACGTGGTACGTAATCGTTTGGAGTCAACTCCTGGCATCTTCTGAGGTGGAATGGGTGTTCTTTATCACCACGAAGTGTTCTCCACACATGCATATTACTACATTCAAAGTGTGGCGCTGCTTCTCGGGTACTGGCATGGGGATTCTCATCGAAATAGTCCAGGATTTTGCCAGCCCACGCCATCGCATTATGGGAGAATTAATTAATGGTGATTCCTCAATCGACGTAATTTTTAAAATATTAGGTAGTAATCTGCAAAGATTGAAATTTAGTAAAATGTCTGTGTTGTCTATTAATTTTCTGTGTAATTTTCGTATTAGATTTACTTTAAGGGTGGTGTAACTACCAACTATGTAATTTGTAGGGAAAGTAAAAAAACAAATGTATTAATTTGATAGTGTTTATATATAAAAAAAAGAAAAAACGTACTTACCTAAATAATTAAGATTTGTTGGTATACTCACATGGGGGGGACGCCAAAGCGTCTCGCAAGGTGGTTCTGAAAATCAGTATCCGTGACAGTCGGAGTTTTCCACCTTCACGGAATATGCTGAGCATCCACCTATTCTGCTCGTATGCGACGCACAATCTTGATTTTAATGTTATATATGCCTCCAATTTGTTAAGGAGCATAGAAACTGACACTGTATCAAACGCCTTCGCTAGATCAAGGAACACCCCCAGGGTCTAGTTTCCTTTGCCAAGTTCCTCCGAGACGTAATCGGTCAGGTGGTGCACCGCATCGGATGTCGATAATTTGGCTCTAAAACCAATTGCGCAGATGATAATAGACAATTTTTTTCTAAATAGTCAACTAGCCTTCTGTTAATGAGTTTCTCTAGTATTTTGGATATAGAGGGGAGTAACGAAATTGGCCTATAATTATTAACTAAGTCTTTCTTTCCGGATTTAAAGATAGGAACTACAACTGCTTTTTTTAAGCATCTAGGAAAAACGCCTTCGGAAAAACAGATACGAAATATGTGTGTTAAGGGAGGTACCAGGATATGCTTGAATTTTTTAAGGAACTTACTGCTAATATTATCCCCACTCACTGCACAGTCATCTTTTAGTCCACTAATTATTTGGGTTATTTCGTCTTCGTCAGTGTCCAATAAGCCAAAAGACTGTAGGGCCCGCCTACTATTCAATTCTGAGGAAGGTGGCTGAGCACAGTAATGATTAGGGATCTGTTTGGCTAGATTTTTCCCAACATTCACGAAAAAGTTATTGACAAGGTTGACTGATGCTAGAGATGAACGATTAGTTGGCAATAAACTCGAATTTGATTCACGTTGTTTTGACATATAAGTGACATTTTTAATATGTTTCCAAAGTTGCTTGCTATTGTTTCCTGCTCTAAGTAATTCATTTTTATCGTAATTAATTTTTAAGCTCTTTAAAAGATTGTTACAAAAATTCCTGTATCTTTTATAGGTGGTTTTAAGGATAATGTTACCTGGATTTCTCCTAGATGCCTGATGAAGTTTATCTCTGTGTCTTATACATCGAACCAGGCCAGGAGTAATCCAAGGTTTAATATTAACAAGTTTCTTATTTGCTGAAATAACAGTAGTGTTATGTAATATTGCTAATTGAAGATGTTTTATTACGTACGATAAAGCAAAATTTGCGTCAGCAGTATTGTAAACTGGGCTAAAGTCAAGTTTGCATAAATCATACTCGAGTTTGTTTGTGTTTAGTTGCGTTTTTGTCTGGAAACGATTTAGCTTAGGCAGCATTAAGTTTAGGGTTAGTAGTACAGCGAAATGGTCAGTAATTGTTGAGTTAGTAACAAGCGTAACATACGATAAACTGGATTTGATGATCATATGATCTAGACAGGAACCGCTATGATGTGTCGGCAAAGTGTGCGCAGGTAGAAAACCATGGAATGAGCAGACATTAAGATACTCTTGGGTCCCTGCATCGCAGTTTTCTGAGTTTATGTTTATATTGATGTCACCTGTTAGTATAACAGTTTTGAATGAGCGTAGCTCTTGAAAAATCTGATTTAATGCAACGTTAAAACAATCCAGGTTTCTAACAGAAGGGGATCTGTACATAGCGATAATTGCTGCAGTAGTACCAATTTTGATGATTAAGCAATTACTCATACAGTCTTCTAGAGTAGGTTCTTCCACTGTGACCATTAATGATTCCTTAGAAAAGACTACCACGCCATCATTTTGGTTGTTGTTTTGTTTGGTATAGAATACGTTGTAGCCTGGCATTACTGGGAGGTTATCCTGGCGTTTAGATAGCCAGCACTCGGTTAGTACCATTACATCACAATTAAAATTAAGTCTATGGAGAAAAATGTTGAAGCTATCCATATTCTTACAAATACTGCGAATGTTTTGGGTTAGTATGGTTAGTGACTTTTTATAATCGGAAAGATATTGAATGCAGTCCTCGACCTGACATGACTTTGAATCTGGTACAAAAGTGTTATCTATATCGGTAATTAAGTTATTATCCATAATGTGTAGTAAAATAAGAATATAAGAGTAAGTTAAGACTAAAATATACACAAATATGTGGCGCTCTTAGGCGCCTTCATAATCGATCGAGTTTAAGTACCTGTTTTCGGCAGCTTTTTTAGCAAGACACTCTGTATCTCCCGTCTTGTGGTTTGCTGCTTTTTTGTAGCGCAAACATGTTGCACATTTTGGCGCAACGGCTTTTTTAGTGCAGTCTTGAATAGAGTGCCCTTCTTCAGCGCAGTGTCCACATGTAGGGGCAGCTGCTTTGCACGTCTTGGCTGCATGACCGAACTGCTGGCACTTGTAACACCTCGTTACTAGTGTAAAATCTCGAACCGGGCAGGACGTCCAATTGATAAACAATCTGTTCTGTGTGATGAGAGCCTTACGAATATTAGCTGGAACTTCTATAATGTAGTTACAGTTCTCCGCATCCTTTCTGCCAGATTTATGGCTTAGTTTAATTGAGGTCAAAAATGTATTCTCTGTGTGTCTGTGTGTATGTATCAGTTTGTCGGCCAAGTTTTGTTCATAAAAACATTTGTAAACCTCATTTTCAGCACAGATGCAGGGACCCCTATAACTATAATACGTGGTTTGCGCTTTCGCGGTTCATCGACGGTTAGAGCTGACGAAGAGATTTGGACTGTTTGCTTGAGCTTTTCCAAGTCTTCTTTAGTCTCCGTGCTGATAATAAGTCCACCTTTTCCTATTTTGCGTGCACTTCTGACTTTTAATTTCATTTCACCAGGGCATATGATTTTTTGGACCATGTTCTTGGTTTCGTCACTGGTCTGAGAATTGTTGCAAGGAAAAATGGCCACGGAGCTGAAAGTATTGGGACGAACAAAGCTGTTGGGCCCCTTCTTCACCATGTCTGCAAAAGAAGTTGGTCCCGATTCCGACCTAGTACAGGACTCTTTAATGGTCCGATTCATTTTCATAACATAGTCCTTAAGGTTGCGGTCTTCTGTCAATTTGTTTAGGGAGTTGTGGGTCTTGTATGCGTATTGTTTAAGTGACTGGTAATGAACAGCCATTTGCGAAACTCCATGTCCAACTTTACGGCATAGATTGCTTATTTTTAGCTTCTGTTCGGAATTTAACTTCCCATCAGAAGCAATTGCACATACCTCATTCAAACACTGTTCAATGGAGTTCATCCAGGTCTGAATCTCGGGTGTCGAAACAGTCTCCATTTCCTCGTTTTCTAGGACTTGGTCACGTCTTGGTTGTTGGGGCTGTATCGGTGTAGGTGTTGGTGGAGGGCTGCGTCGCGTCAACCCGATTCGGTTAAAGGGGCTGCCTTCCATATTTTAGATAATCAAATCAGTCCATTTTTGACTAAACAGCACTTATAAATTGTATTTGTCACACACGCTAGTAGGTACACTTTAAAGTAGGGCACTATTTATGCAGAGGTTAATTTATTATTTTTAAATTGCATTGATGAGCACGTCTGTATACGTTGAGTGCAAATCAACGTCCAAATGACAACGTTTGACTATTTTCGGGGGAATTATATCCTCAACAGCATTATTGGTCATTCAATTGACATGGTCAACGTAAGCAGATGTTTCTGATCATTAAATTGATATGAACATTGTAATGATATGAAAGCAGCATAGCTGGTCATTTAATTGACAACGTTTGACTATTTTCGGGGGAATTATAACCTCAACAGCATTATTGGTCATTCAATTGACATGGTCAACGTAAGCAGATGTTTCTGATCATTAAATTGATATTAAATTAACCATTAACTGGTTGGTTCTAGAGATAACATTAACATGTCCCAACTGACACTTGAGAAGTTCGACTGCAAAGGAGAACCTTCTTCGGTTGGAATCAGATGGGAACGTTGGAAACGTGCACTCTGTATTTATCTCGACGCTTTTAGTATCGATAAGTACGAGAAGAAAAGAGCAAGCTTACTGTGTTTTGGCGGTTTAGAACTGCAAACAATATTATAATAATAATAATAATAAAACATTTAATTCAGAAACAAGTTCCATAATTTGTTAGTACCAGTATAAAATGCCTTATATCTAGAGTTAGTAAATAAACTAATCTAACGTGTAATAATATAAATTCTAAACTAAGTACCCCCGCTAGAGACTCTCCCCATCCCAATCTACTTCACAGCATGGAGTCGTATCCAGCGTCCTAGAATTGGAGAGTCCCAGCGGTCTGCCAACGTCCTCAGGATAGTGTTGGGGCTGGCGCGAAACCGATATAATAATGATGCACATCTCTTGCGCATGACGGTTGAAAAGCTGTCAACATTTGCGTCGGCAAACATACCGGATGCGCTGCAAAAACTCGGCAGCCCCAACAACACCCGGAAAGCGTTGTTGTATTGGATGCGCAGGTCGCTATATGCCTTCTGCGTGAAGTTCACCCACAGGCTGCACGTGTAAAAGGATTGGCAGAAGGCTTTAAAAAGCGTTAGTAAGCGAGGCGACAGACATAATTATGCTACTAGAAATAGGGATCAATTAGTTCAACCAGGTTTCAGACTAGCTAAAGTAGCCACATCTTTCATGGGGTATTGTTTAAAATGTTACAATAAAATTCCTCCCCATATATTAGAACTGAATGAAACGAAATTTAAAACTTGTATTAAACGCACATTATGCAGGCAAGCATATTATAAGTTGGGGGATTACATTGAAGATAATAATGCTTGGCTAAATGCCGGTCCTGCTCCACAGCCTCAACCACTTGGATAAACAAGTTTAGGATTTTATATTGGAAGAGATGCTCGCCCTTTTTTATTTTTTGTCTCATTTAGTATTCTTTTTTTTTATATATAATATTAATTTGATAATTAATAATTTCTCTTTTTTTTTTACTTGTAGTTGCTTGGTTTTTGTAAACCATAGTTTTGTATAATGTAGAAGCATTTTATTTTCAAATATTGTAAATGTGAGTACCATGGAGCCATTTACATGTGATAAGTTATAGTTTACTTTGTGACTTGAACTAAAATGGCAGTTGAGAGCATGTCATGCTTGCTCAAATGTTTCGCTGATGGTGGCGTGTGTGTTGGATCATTCGGTTCCCTTCAAAATGGTTGAGCTAAATGGTGCCAATACACGCGTCATGTTCGTGAACGGGCGCCGTCGGTTGAGACTGGTCACCTCTTAACTGCCACTGACTTGTTTTAATCTTTATACTTTGAATTGTTTTTATAGTTTCCTTTTTTTTTTTGCATTGTCCTCACATATAGAAGCGACCAAGGATGTAACCAAGGTTATGTAATACAGAACATAATTTAAAAGAGTGTCCGTGGAGTTTCTTGCACGTTCTTCTCCATAGAGATCTACGCTTTGGAACGTGCAGATAGCTTCACCTCTTTCGACTTGACAATTCAAAAGTGCCTGTAAAGGGTTTAATTGAAATAAATGCTTTGAATCTTGAATCTTGAATCTTTGAATCTTGAATCTTGTTACTTTAACTCGTGCAGTACAACGGGCGAACCTTCGGGCCAACATGCCGCATCGGACAGCCAACGACCTGCGCTCCCTTTCCACATCTAAATTATCTTTAAGGTCTTCACTCACCCAATGGCCCAAGTACTTAAATTTAGTAGGGTAGGGAGGGGGAATGCCGCTCACTTAAGAAAAACATGGTGTATTTTTTAAATTATTTACTATAAATCAAGAGTTAGATGAGTAACAAAGTCTTTAACTATCAAGTAATTAACAATTTAACAATAAAAGCATATATCTTTGACCTACTAATGGTAGGAAAACATTATTAAAAAAACACGTTTGAGCGGCATTGCCCATGACGTTGGGTAATGCCGCTCAGGGTACGGGGTAAGGACACTCAAACATGTTTTTTGGAATATAACAAGTAAGATATATTTTAATTAAAGAAATATTAATGAGATCAACCTTATACAATAAAAGTAAAGTATAAAATCACAAATTAGCATCAATCATCCACATTTGTACGTAAGATTATCCTTTTTCAATTTAACAAATATAGTAAAGTCTTAATGTTATATCAACTTCAATTATTATAGCATAATATGAAATAATAATAATTATTAGAGGTAACACAAATTAGAAATGATAATATTTTATTTCTGGATACATAAATCACAGATGTATACATTTGGCAAATCCCATCCTGAACATATAGCATGAACCCACAGTCCGCAGATGGTGCAACGATACCACAACTCGTTATTTTTTCCAAATTCTTCGCAAATAATACATTTGTTATAATTTTCATCATCCACATTCATTTCGTCATCACTGTCATCGTCGCAAATATGCTCTTCAACTTCACTCTCTGAAGAACTTTCTTGTAAATTTTTTCTCTTGTAAGATTTTTGTTTCATATTATTATGTTTGTTTTTCTTTTCTTTGGCAACTTTTTTGCAAGCCGGTTTAGCGGTAGTCCTTTGACGATTTCTTGGAATATCTACAACAATGAAAAAATAAGTCACAAAGGGGTAATGGCGCTCAGCTGAGCGGTATAACCCCAAACGGTCTTTTTGTAATTAATTTGAAACAAAAAAAAAACTATACACAATTGTTGAAAATTGATTGCATTATCACAAAATAGAATAGATTTTTTATCAGAAAATAATAATAATAATTAAGTAAGCATTAAAGTTTTGGACTTACCGACAAAAAACACGTAACCAAAAATTAGATCAGCGCGGCCGCAAACAAAGAAACGCACTTCACGGTCACATGACGCGAGCTGACTGTCCACTTGCATCGCTGTCTGTTAGAGGCCCCTTCCCCCCGCGCTTCACGCCACGTGGCGTGTTGCTACGTGCCGTTTTGATAGAGCTACAGAGGTGAGCGCCATTACCCGGTGAGCGGCATTCCCCCTCCCTACCCTAACTCTTATTAATGGTATGCCTGCTAGTGTGATAGGTGGTACTTTAGAATAGCTTTTATTACCAGCTTTGAAAACCATCAGTTCACTCTTGAGTGCATTGTACTTGAGCCCGTGGGCCCTCGCATAGGATTCGCAAAGACTTAGCAACCTTCGCATTGCTCCAACCGACGGACTCAGCAGCACCATATCGTCGGCATAACTGATATTATTAACTCAAGCGCCATCAATATGACATCCGATCCTGGTGCCGCTGAGCTCCTCGATCAGACTATTCATATACAGGTTGAGGAGCGCAGGGGAGGTTAAACCTCCTTGTCTCACCCCACACTCCAACCTATACTCTTCCGACAAAGAGTCCACCCACCTCACACGGTTCACTTGGTTTCCATACCAAAATTTAAATATGCCTATCACTTCCGGTGGTACCGAGGTTTCCCTAATTAGTTTGTCCCACAATATATTATATGACACTAGGTCAAATGCCTTTGACAAATCTAGGTAACAGGCGTATATTGGTGTCTTTCTTGCTGTGTAGTACTGAACAGTCTGCTTGAGGCATAGGATAGCACTATCAGTGGACAAGCCAATACAATATTCCTGATGCCAATGTACCTGTCACAGATGGATTAGATGTTTCCCAGATCGCAATAGATAAACTTGATGCTTAATTTACACCCAAACAGAGCAAAGTTTATGAACGACACTTATTTCGTTTAATCAAACAAGAGTCTAATGAAAAATTTGAAAAGTTTTTAGTTCACTTAAGACAAAAAAAACTTTTTACAAAAAAATACAACCGACTTTTACACAAAAAATCAAAAAAGTGCAAAATAACTTTAATTTCGGAACTCGGTGTTGGTGGTTGCTTTTTCGTTTTTTGAACACCGACTTCCGAAATTAAAGTTATTTTGCACTTTTTTGATTTTTTGTGTAAAAGTCGGTTGTATTTTTTTATAAAAAGTTTTTTATTTTTCACTTTTTAGTGGTACCTACATCCCCTCCCCTCCCCCCACCTAAACGAACCAATCACATTGGTGTAAAAAAAACGCACTGCTCCTTTGCAGAGTAAACTAAGAGGTCGTCAATGTAGACAATGTAGATATTTTTTTTAGATTTTTCGAAAACCGCTTGGTCGATTTCGATAAAATAATATCATGGGACCATTTGAGAAGTATACCCTTTCCAACAAAAAGAGAATTTTTCAAATCGGGTGACAAGCGACGGAGTTATGCGCGAACAAACATAAAAAAAAAAAAAAAATACAAGCATCCGAATTGAGAACCTCCTCCTTTTTTAGAAGTCGGTTAAAAAGCTGATAAATGTGAATTTAAAGATAAAAATGATCGAATTATAGATCAGTTAACTGAAAAATGTTCACTACAGGGACTAAGAAAGAAAATATTGCAAACTGGAGATTCTATGACATTGGATAACATAATAGCTGAAGCGTGATTTTGGGGACGGTATGAAAAAAAAAAACTTGGACTTTAATAAAGTGGATTTAAAAACAAAAGAAATGACTATAAGAGAATTAAACATAATATATAGCAATAATTAACCAAACAAATAAACCTAAAAAAAAAAAATGGATATGGCAGTAAAGAACCTTAGAAAATAATCGGAGCTTTTGAAACGAATATCAAAATAGGTAATAAATCAGAGTGTGCAACTTTTTACAATATAGAATATAGATCAAGAAATCTATTAGGAAAACAATCAGCTATGAATATGGGAGTCCTGAGGATTGGACTGGACATAAATCAAATGGAAACTGATAAACCATTTCCAAAGATATTGCATGTTCAAATCATGATAGCAATTGATAAAAACGTCCAACCAGTTTCACAGCTATGTCGAAGAATCCCTATACCTCTTGAAGAAAAAGTAAATAATAAAATCATAGAACTAATTGATTTGTGCCGTTTGGGGTTGAAACACTAGGGCCGTGGGGTCCGAGTGCTCATCGACTTTTTCGTGAAATCAGTAAGCATTTAGTCGACTCTTCACGTGACCAGAGGGTTGGCCTTTTTTTTGGTCAGCGAATCGGCATTGCCATTCGGCGTGGCAGTGCGGCCGGTGTTCTGGGCACTTTTCCCGTTGACAGCGATGTGGACGAGTTTTTCGATTCCCTGTGGGTCTTTTCTCCTATTGTTCCGCTTGTACATATACATATATATTCTATATTATATCTTCTTTTGTTGTATTTTGTAAATATATAGTTTTAAAATTGAAAGAGATATTATTGAAGAAGTCGACGGTTCTTCAAAGTGGGCATCTGCGATTGTACCAGTCCTAAAAGATAATGGAGAAATTCGCATATGTGTAGATATGAGGCGAGCTAATAGAGCAATTTTACGAGAGAGCCATCCATTGCCAATGATGGACAAACTACTACCTAAAATGAAATGTGCTAAATTCTTTAGCAAACTAGATATTAAGGACGCATTCCACCAACTTGAATTGCATCCAGATTCGCGGTTTGTTACCACTTTTATAACAAGCAAAGGACTTTATAGAGATAAACTTTGTCGGGAAATGGATTCCCAATTTAGCAACCACCACGGAACCTCTCAAAGAGTTACTTCGACTCAAGCAAGGAAAAGGATCTGAATTCGGTAAACTCTCAAGTCGACTCTGTCCATCATTCCTACCTTTTTTTTTTTTTTTCTGGATGGGAAATCATCAAATGACCCCTCCCGCCCTGGGTGGAGCGGTAGGGAGTGTCAGACTTTTACTGACTAAAACCCACCCGTGATCCTTCTTGTGCCCTATGCGTTCCAGGGCCGCGGTAACTCTTTCTAACAAATTCCGCAACCCTAGCAGGCACCGACCCTATGGGGCCCTGTCCTCGGTGCTGACGGCTCCTTGAGGCGCGCGTGGAACACAACGCGTCGTCGACTTAACCTGGTATCGGACGGCGAGCCACCCACGCTCACCGTCCCCAGGCATCAGCCACTGCGCGATAGCACAGCGGCCGACTTGTCTCTGGAGGGGGCCGAAATGGGACCATTACTGGCACTCCATCTCAGCACCCTCCCGAGTGTTGGGAGCCGCAGCACCCGCAGCAGAAGCGGCAGTGGCGGCGACAGAAGCCGCGGCGGCGGCAGAGGCGGCGGTGGCGGCGGACCTCTTGCCCCTGGTCGGGGCGGATGGCGCGCAGGCCCTTCCCCCAGCCCAGTGCTCGGCCGGCTTGCCAGCAGCCGCACATGCACTGCAGTGCGGCGTGGCCTCGCACGAGCCGGCCTTATGACCGGGCTGACCACAGCGGAAACAGAGTCCGCTGCGGTCGACCTCCGAGGGGCACATAGCTCCCGTGTGGTTACCCACATGGCAGCGGTAGCACCTCAGAGGTCTGGGTTCTAGCAGTTTTACCTGCGCAGACACCCATCCCACCAAGAGCCTTCGGCCCTCCGACACAGTTCTGGCCGCCGTCACGGGGCAGCTCACCACAAGGGTTTGCATGCCCGTGTTGTCAGGCCGGAGGGTGCCCGCCTTGACAAGCTCGGCAGAGCACCCCCCAGTCCTGGCGACGGCGGCCACAAATTCCTCCTCCGTCACGGAGTCATCCAGGCCCACTATGCGCATGTCGATGCGCTTAGTCGGCCTGGACACCCGGACCTCGTCCGCGGGTAGGACCGCCCTCAGCCTTTCGGCCAGGGCGTCCGCGAACGGGCCACTCTCCGCTCCGGCGAGCTCGAGCTTGCGGGCACCGGTTAAGGTCCTCCTGACCCCGATGCCCCCGCTGATGCCCAGCTCTTGGAGGCTCACCGCCTCCTTCGCCCGCTTCAGTACGGCGAGATACGTCACGCCCCTCTGTTCCGCTTCCGGCTGCAGTGTGAGCACTACAGCCGCGGATTTCGGGGCGCGAAGCCTCGCCGCAATGGCGTTGGCTTTCCGCCGCTGCCTCCTCGCCTTGTTTTTGGCCGCTTTCGCGGCCCGCCGTTTCTGGCCAGCAACCTGCCACTCGGCCTCGGCCGCAGGAGGGTCCGAGGGTGGGGGTGGGGGCGGCTGCGGCACCACTGGCGCCGCAGCCTTAGCCGCTCCCCCAGCCTTCCTCCTCCCCCTCTTCACCGGGGCCGCCTTGGTCTTCGCCGGCGTCGCAGTCGCCGGCGTCACAGGCGCTGGCGCGGCTGCTCCCTTGGCCTTCGCCGCCTGGCCGGACGTTGCAGGGCCGGCAGCCGCCGCGGCTGCGTAAGAGGCCGCCTTCTGCCGGCCCGGGGCCTTCTGTGTCGCCGCTGTTGGGGGGCGCCGGACCATGTCCTCCAGGGTGGAGAACTGCTTCCGGAAGGGAGCCAGCTCCTGCCGCACCAGGTTCCGCACCTGGCTCAGCACTAGGCTCCCCTCCAGAGGCGCCGGACTCAGCCCCCCTTGCGGCTCCTGAGAGGCCGCTCTGGCCATCCCCGCCAGGTCCCTCCGGAGCGACTCATTCTCCCGAACGAGTCGCTCCGTAAGAACCGCGAGGCGGGCGACCTCCGCCCGCAACTCAGACGCCTCTTTGGCCTCCGTTGCCCCGCCGACGTTGGCCGCCGCTGCCGCCAGGATGGAGGCTTTGGCCGCGCTGATGGCCTCCCGCTTCGAGGACTGTTTCCTCTTGAAGGCCACAGCGCGAATCGCGGCCTCCACCACCTCCTCAAAATTGGCCCTCTGCTCCTCAATAATTGGAGGCACCTCTCCCGGGGGCTCCGAGTCGTCCGAGTCGAGAAGAGGCAGGAGAGTAGAGGGAGCCCTGCGACCGCTCCCACCAGGGCGACGCCCCTCCTCCACCAACCTCCCGGCCCGACGCTCCTCCCGGGTAGAGGGAACCAGCCCCCTCCCTGCCTCACAGCCCCTGCCCCGCCTAGCGGTGGGGATCTTGCGGGCGGAGGCAAGCTCGCCTTCGGAGGTCGACTCCCCGTCGTCCTCCCGCCTGGGCCGCTTGCGGAAGAACTTGGCGTTCTCCGCAGCAGCCCCCCCTCTTTCCTCTCCAGAGCCCGCCGAGCTGACCGTTACTAGGTCAGGTGCAGAACCAGAATCCGATTCTGCACCTCCCCGGCGCTCAGGCGAACCCTCCTCAACACAATCGAACGCCATCAGCTCCTTGTAAGAAGCGGATCCGGATGACGTCGATTCGGAGCCTCCTCGGCTCTTGTTGCCACTGGCAAGCGGAAGGCGTTTGGTGCCCACCCCAGAGTACGGAGGGCAGCCCGCCGAAGCGGGGTGGGATTCCCCGACCGCTGAGCAGTCGGGACCCACCTGGGGACTCATTTTACATTCGCCTTTTTTCATTTTGTTCCTTTTAAGGGTGCGGTCCCTATTCGCTCCGCCCCTTCTCAGGGCCCTCTCTCCTAACCTCACCTCTCCACCTGCTCGCTGCTCTCGCAGTCACGTCTGATGATCAGACGCGTACCAGAGAGCAGCGAGCAAGCGTGCGTGTGTCTCTCTTGGTCTGATCCCTCACTTGCGACCTTCCGGCATGAGTGGCTCTACCGGGAAAGCTCGCAAGATCATTGGGACGCTCAAGCCCCACCACGACGACAACGTGGAGACACATTCGGTGGGGATCATTCCTACCTTAGGTTACTACGATGTGAAAGATCGGACTTTGGTTATAGCTGATGCCAGTCCAGTAGCATTGGGGGGCGTCTTGATACAGATAGACAACAATGGACCACGAATTATAGCATATGGGCATAAGACATTGACAGACTGCGAACGGCGATACAGCCAAACAGAGAAGGAAGCTCCAGCGTTAGTATGGTCTGTGGAACACTTTCACGTTTTCCTCCACGGTAAGAAATTCGAATTGATAACTGATCATAAACCACTTGAGGTCATATTTGGACCCAAGTCAAAACCATGTGCCAGAATAGAACGATGGGTTTTACGGCTCCAGGCATATCAATTCAAGGTCGGGTATAAACCAGGCAAAGAAAACATTGCAGATTGTTTGTCCAGATTTTGCCACTTGGAGAATACGTCAATGACTGAAATCGAAGACTACATATATCAAATTTTAGAGGAATCTAAATCTACTGCCGTGACACTGGAAGCGATTATAAATCATTCAAGAAAATATCAAGAAATTATAAAGAGTGTATTTACAACAATAAATGGGACGATAAAAAAAAAATATATTCTAGGAAATTTGACCATATTTATGGTCAAATTTCCTAGAATATATATTTAAAAAAAAAAAAAAAAAAATTCTTTTAAAAAAAGTCATTTGACTTTTTTTAAAAGAAATTTCAGAAATACCTACAGGAAGTAATTAAGAATAAACTAATCAAGACAAGAAATTTAATACTTAGTTCAATAAAACAAATTAACTAAACGAAAAGATACCTAGCCTTACAGAAATAACAAAACGATGACACAATAATTAAAAATATAACCGACAAGGTGACGTCCTCACGATGTTGTCCTCGCGATGGCTCCAAGTGGAAAAAGGACCGGTCCACATTCATGGAAGTCGCTACGTCCCCGCTAGAGGACGCGGCGAGCGGTCACGGAGCTTCGCCCCCTGGCCGCGGGGGCACCCCTCAGCCCATTAATATGGGCTCGTCATTGTGGTGTTAATCAATAACGTAAAGTTTTCGGGTTAACGCCTACTGAAAAGTGATAGCAACGTTAACCCGAGTGTCTATTGTTGTGTTACTGCAGGCGTTGTCGCGCCACTGTGTACAGCGCACAGCGAACGCTTTTTCACGACACCTCGGCGGTCGGACCCCGCCAGGTGAGACCCCCAGTTGCCTGGGGGAGGCCCAGCGAGGAACGACCAGCGACGGAGGTGCCGACTTGTTGACACGCCCGCAGTAATATGTAATCCCCGTCCGCCCCGCGCACAGATCGAGCCGTTTGCGGTTTGGACTGCGAGAAGGTAATTATGTTTGTGTGTGAGCGGCCGTGCAGTGTGAGTACTACCGCCCAGTGCATATGCACCGAATAGCGCTTCCACTACGCCAATATTCGGTGCGTGAGTTCGAGCGAATGTCGAGAAATGCTTATTGTGTGAGCGTTGCGCGACTCGCCTATATTAACTTAGAACGAGTCGCGCTTCGCGATGTGCGTTGTGTGTGGAGTCTTATTGTTTGAGTGAGCCGCGTGTTACGTGAATGCGACTCACTCAGGCGTCACAATCGGTGCGATGGGCCGTCAAACGTCCGCGATTAGGTCGCGGGGCAGACGCCTCGCGTCAGGCGGGCGCGCGTGCCAGGGCGCAAGGTGCTTGACGTGAGGCCAAGCTGATGCGTCGGCACGCGCGAACATTGCCTTCGCGAGGCGCTGCGCAAACTCATCCAGGCTCTCAATCCCAAGATCTCGCTGGATGACGTCGTTCCTCACCAAGTAAGGGGCGTCGAGTATGGTCCGCAGCGCAAGGTGTTGTTGCGCGCGGAGCTTCTTCCGGTTCCCCTCAATGGTGAGGGCGAGCCATGCGGGGGCGGCGTACGTCAGTATTGGGCGTATGTACAGTTTGTACACGCCCAACTTGACGCGCACCGGGAGTTGGGACGAGAGCACCGGTCTGAGCCTGTTGCGGACAGCTCTTGCCTGCGCGGCGACCGCGCGGACGTGCGAGCCCATCGTGAGTCGGCGGTCGATGGTCACACCCAGGTACTTGGCCTGGGGCGCCCAATCGACGTCGACTCCTTGCAGCTTCAGAGGTGGTGGGAGGCGCGATGAGCCTGTAACAATCGCCTGCGTCTTACCCACGTTAACCGAGAGTCGCCATTTGGCGAGCCAATCGGGAAGGAGGTCGAGCACGCGCTGCATCTTGGACGCCGCGTGGTCCGCCCTGATGGATGATGTGATGTACGCGGCGTCGTCTGCGTACAGCGCGAGCGTCGACTGTGGCGTGGTGGGGATGTCGTCGGTGTAACGTGAGTAACACGCTGGCGACAGGCAGCTGCCCTGCGGCACGCCCGCCCTAACGGGGCGGGGGGCGGACAGCGCGCCGTCGACCACCACTCTGAAGCTTCTGTGGGACAGAAAAGATTGGATCACTCTTACCACGCGACGGGGTGCGTCCGATGTGGCCAGCTTATATAATAAGCCGTCATGCCATACTCGGTCGAAGGCCTTTTCCATGTCGAGGAATACTGCGACCGCGTACTCCTTCTTGTTCATCGACGATGACAGCAGGTGCAGTACCCTCGACAGCTGGAGCGTCGTACTGTGTTCCGCCCGGAAACCGAATTGTTCCGGGCGTGGGACGATGTGAGGCGTCAAGTGTCGCAGCAGGAGCGCCTCGAACACCTTGGAGATGGTGGGCAGCAGTGTGATCGGCCGATAGCTCTCAGGCTTCAGGATGTTCTTTCCCGCCTTGGGCAGCATAATGACGCGCCCCTCCTTCCAGATGGCCGGGAAAACCCCCGTGCGCAGCACTCCCGTAAACAGGCGCGCCAGTGCCGCGACCATACGGGGCGGCAGGTGGCGCAGCGCTGTGTTGGTAATGCCGTCGGCACCGGGGGCCTTTCTTGGCTTCGTCCGCCAGATGGCGCGTCTAACTGCCTCCGGCGAGATAAACAAGGCGTCCTCCTCAGGAGCTATCGGCGTGGCGAAGTAGTCCCCAAGGTGTTGCTCGACTGCCGCGACGTGTGCGTGCTCGGCGGTCGGGTTCGGCTGGAACTGACGCTCCAGGTGAAAGACCTCCGACCGGTCCTCTGCCGTGTAAATGAGCACCCCGTCGCTGCCTCTTAGCGGGCGCACCGGGGCTGGGGTACCGGTCAGCTGATGGCACAGCTGGTGGGTCGACTGCCAGTCGGTCGCTGCGGCGTCTAATCGTTCCTCCCAGCTCGCGGCGGCCAGTGCTTTGACCTCGACCTTGACCTTCTCCGCAAGACGGTTGAGCTGCGTTTTCAGTGTTGGACAGCGTAGTTGTTGCCACTGCTTGCGTAGGCGCCTCTTCTCGGCAACCAATGCACGTACCCGTGGCGGTAGGGGCGGCTGTAGCCCTCTCCCCTCCGTGGGTGGGATAGTGGTGGCCTCTTCCAAGGCGCATTGTACGCAAGCAGTGATGTCATTGGCTAACGAGTCAACGTCCGCGGCGGCAGTAATAGGTCGAGTGGGCGTAGTGATCGCAATCTTTTCTGTGAACATGTCCCAGTTTATGATGCGACGTGGCGCTGGTGGCTTCAGTCGGGTCGGCATTCCCGATAGGACGACGAGCACGGGATGATGGTCCGAGCCCATCTCGTCGTCTATCACCTGTTGGGTGATCTGGCAGCGTAGCCCACGGTGTACTAGAATGTCTAGTACGTCGGGCATGTGTTCGTGGTTATCTGGGTAGTGGGTGGGCATATCTGGGCCCGACACCGTGTAGCCGTGGGCTTCGGCATCGGCGAAGAGTCTGGTCCCCGCCATGTTGGTCGAGTACGCGTTCCAGCCTGGGTGCTTGCTATTCAAGTCGCCGGCGAGGATGGTAGCGTTGTTATTGTAGTTTAGGACCGCCCGTAGTTCAGTGGTGTTGAAGTGGTACCCGGGCGGTCTGTACACGGCGTAGATGTTTAAGTCCTCGCCGGCCACGTGCAGCTGTACACCCAGCGCGTACATGGTGTGCAGCGTGATCCTGGGGAGCTCTTGGTGGATGACCCTTCGCTTTACCAGCACTGCCAAATCACGATATCTAACGTTTAATGCCGACCGTTCGTCCTTCCTGTAAACGAGGTAACCTGGGAACCTAACCCTATCTTCGGGTCCCAGGAGCGTCTCGCTTATGAGCGCCACGTCGACATCTTGGTCCCTCAGGAGGAGTTTGAGGGTGGCGACCTTTGGTCTCAGGCCGCGGGCATTCCAATGTACTATCCTCAACGACTCAGCCATGGTAAAGGGTTAAAAGGGAGGCCAAGCCGTCAAGGATAACCTGCTCCACATCTTGACCCTGCCTGATGGCCTTGATAAGGTCCATCAGCAGTTGGATGGCGCAGGCAGTAAAATTCTTTTTATTGTTTACATTTATTTTGTCGACATTCGAGTCGTTGTCGGCTCCACGTGCATTGGCATCGTTTTTCTTGTTAAAATTTTGCATTTTATCCGACGCCACTATTTTTTTCCCCACTATACTTTTGTTGGTATTTATAGTGGGCGCCAGACTGTATGCGGCGTTTGCCTGCGCCGTCCGTTGTGCAGTGGCGGCCTGAGAAGTCTCCCGTGGGAGCGTTCCTACTTCTCCGTTTTGTGGAACCCCCCCCCCCTTCTTGGGTTTGGGGGTCGGTCGCCTGGGGCCTGGGCTTTCTTCCCTTTCTGCCCCGTTTCCTCTTCCTCTTGCTTTTCGTGGAGGAGGATCCGTCTCGTTTAGTGGGCCCGTTAGCTGCCGCCATTAAGTTTGGTGCCTCTCTTTCGGTGTCCACTGTGTTTTGCTTGGGGCGGCTTTGCGAGGCCGCCGTGATGGCGGCAGTACCCGCCCGCCTGTTTTGACGTTCCCTCTTAAACACGGGACACGTCACGTGATTCGCCGGGTGCGCTCCGCCACAGTTGACGCATGTGGCGGGCTCTTCCTTCGGGCGCGGGCATTCGCGCGCTGTGTGTCCCTCGCCGCATCGTACGCAGGCGAGCGGGCGGTGGCACTGGTGCGACGAGTGCCTGAATTTTTGGCACCTGTGGCACTGAGCGGGCCCACGCTTTCCTCGCCACGCTTCTATTTTGACACCACGCATCAACATAAACGTCGTGGTGTCGAATATGCGGCGCACGTCAGGGGTGCGCCGCAGCATGGCGTAGAATACGCAGCCGGGTCTTCCCTGGCGCGCCCTAATGTGGCGCACGTACTCCGGCTCGTATCCTAACGAGCGGAGTTCCTCCTCTATTTCCTGAGGGACTGTGTCTACTGGCAGCCCCCTTATGGCCACCTTAAACATCTTGTCCGCCGGCAGGGAATAGGCAAACCAGCTGATCCCGGTCTCCTTTTCTAGGTCGACCAGGTATCGCTGGACCAACCGGTACTCGCCCTCCGACTCCGGCGAGAAACGAACGCCAGTGCCGTATGGGCGGGCGTTGGGTGGTCGGCCCAGCTTGGCGGCCAGGGCGCGGAAGTGATGCGCCCAGTTCGGTAGCTTCTCCACTACTAGGGGTGGGAAGCGTGGCCTCTTATTTTTGTTAGTGTTAGTGTTTGTTCCCGGGGCCGCGCTGGTCGTGGCCGCTGCCGGGGCGGGGGCTGCATTAGGGTTAGGTGTAAGCACTTGACTTACCCCTTCCTGCGTCGGGCTGCACGGTGGCGTCACGTCGTCGTCCCGGCCCTGCGACGAGCGCCCGTTCTGGGCGCGCGGCGAGCCGAGGCGGTGACGCTTGGCTTCTTCCTCTTCCTCTTCGTCTGGTGATCTGGGCCGGCGTTGGGCCCGTGGCTTCCCTGCAGGTTGCGCGGCGGGGAGGTCGTCGTCGTCCTCCAGCGACGCGAGCGACATATACGACCCGGCGCGCGACGACTGGGTCGAGTATGTTGCCGGCGATTCGTAGCCGGCAACTCGCGGCGGAGCGGGCGACGCGGGTGTAGGAGGGGTTGATAGGGTCGCGGGCGGCGCGGTTGTCCTATTTAGCCACGGGTCTCGCGTTGGTTGGTTGGTCGCAGGTTGGGCCGCTGCGCCCGCCAGCAAGCTGCGGGGCGCGGCCGACGCGGTGCGCGGCGCGGCGGGCGCGCGCGCGGCGGACTGTGCGGGTGAGGTCGCGGCGGACTGCGCGTACGTGCGCGCCTGCTGCGCTTGCGAGCGCGCGGCGGCTGAGTCGCGGGCAGGTACCGGAGCCTGCTTAGTCGCGGAGCGCGTCACCTCGGGGTGCGGAGGCGCAGGCCGGGGCCGGCTCGACGACGACGAGGGCGTAGCGCGCGCGGGCGCCGACGTCGTCGGTGCGTCGACCACTGACCTGCGCTCCTCTTGGCGTTGCTTGCTCGATGGTTTCGATGTCGCAGCGCGCATTACATGCGACTGCGGTGGCGGCGGGCGGGCCGTCGCTGCGCCAGACAGCGTGGCGCCAGCCTCGGACGCCGAGCCAGACAGCGCGGCGCCGATGTCAGGCAGCGACACTGCCCGATCCAGCGACGGACGGCATTTCTTGATTATTTCCGGCGGCGGGTCGGGTTCCCGTGCGCCTCCACGGCCCAGGGAGCCGCGGGCGTCGGGCTTCGGCATCTTGGAAACTCGAAGACTCGAAAAACTCGCGTTATTCTTGTGCTTCCGCAGCCGTTACGGAAAAAATTTTTAAAATTTAAAAACTTTCCGAGGTCGCAGTGGCTCCGCCCTGCGGCTGTGCGAACGAACTAGGCCCGATCACACAGTCGTAGGGTAGGAGAAGAAAGATATCAAGGCTCGTACGGGTACTTCGCGGTGACTTGTGGATAGGTGTCTTCGCGAAGACGGCAACAGCTGATCCAAAGGACCGGTGCTAGTGCTGCGCCGCCTTATATAGGTCTTCCCCCTCCTCGTATCTTCCTATCTTCTACACGGCCTTTCCTGACTGGAGACCGTCCCCGGACTCCTTTATCTTCTAACTTCGAAGATCTGTTTCCAAGGTTGGCATGGAAGGTCCAGAGTCTTCACTGCTTGCAGGTGAGGTCCTGATGGGCGTCTCCATCTGCTTCTGCGTGCCAGAGGTGCAAGGAAGTGGTTCTTTATCGACTGGCTCAGTCACGTCACTAGCCTGTTCAGATTCCTCGCTTTCGTTGCCCGATTCTGCAAAAGAAACAAGCAGCACGCACGAGAATCAATTTTTTTAAAATAACAAAACCGTTAGCTGTTGATGAGATAGCTAATAATTTGAAGATCAACCACACTTATTTCAACAGCCTTATAACTTTGGGCTTGCCTAACATAGCCTACGCACGATAGGTGTGAAACATACAAATATCCAAACCAACCACCCGGGGCGGGACTTGTCGGAAGATCGCCACCTCACGACTCGTTAGAGACCTGCGTGAGGCATAACTTTGCGTGTGTGAATCGGTTCACATAAAAGCATGTTTCCAACCAATTCTAGACATATCATAATACATATGTTCGATGCTTATCAACAAGCACATTTTTTTTTTTTTTTTTTCACTGAACACGATAGTCAGAGACCCAACCCTTGGCTCGACTCTGCGTGTACCACCCCTCCAGGATAACATGTCCGAGAACACCACTCCAAGACCATAGGTCCGATAAGGCTACTCCATGACAGTATCCCTTCGTGAGCTGTTCCTAAGGTGCGTATGTTTCATATACTAGATAGCATGTCCGATGCGCTCCAAGACAGAGGCCTATTTCAAATTGCAAGACTCGACTTCCCTTCAACATCGTCAATCTTAACAAGAAAACACGCATTAGATTAATAGAAACCTCAAAATTTACAAACAATGAAATCAAATAAGTCTGATTTGGTTATGTGGATCGCTTACATAAAAATAAGCAAAACTCATTCCACTAACTCATTATAGAAAACAAATCACTCACCACTAAAGAAAGCAGAACATACGTCGGGAGTCCATTCTCCATGCCACGGGATCATGTATTCCGCCGCTGCTTGTGTTGACTTGCCATACGAGCCAGCCAAGAGATGCAACTCATAGCGACCATGTGGCAGTACTTTCGCCACACGATAAGGTCCTCGCATGCACGAATCCAGCTTTCCAGTAGACTGTGCCTGTTTTCTTACAAAAACTAAGGAGTTCAGTTCAAAAACACGGGGTGGCTTTCGCCCTTGGTTAACATAGGCGTCCTGTTGTTCTTGATTTGAACGGAGACGTTCAGACGCTCTTTGACGACTCATTTCGCGAAGAGCTTCCCGATTAGGGCTGGAACCTTCAAAAGCCACATCGCGAACCAAGCTACGAATGAGTGGTGTCGCAGCATTGATACCTATCAAAAGGTTTAAAGCCGAATACTGGGTTGTTCTGTGTTTTGTGATATTGAGAATCAACTGCAGTTTCCACATAACACTCTGCCACTTTTCCTGTCGATGGTTGCACTCAATACGCACCATGTTAAGCACAGTGCGACAGTACCGTTCTACCTGCCCGTTAGACTGATGCATTTCGGGGGTTATAAGGTGAATTTCACAACCCATGTCTTTGACCCAATTTAAGAATTCGGTACTCTGAAACATGCGACCTCTATCGGCTACTATTAGCTTGGGGGTTCCAAAGAGGGAAATCATATTGGTGAAATGGAGTTTTAGTTCGTCGGCGTTTTGTCGGTACATCGGGTATAACAAACAGAATTTAGAAAACGCATCTACGATTATAAGAACATGGCGATAACCATCGGCTTCGGGAAGGGGACCTAAGGAATCTAAATGGATAGTTTCGAAAGGTGAATCTGGTTTCTCCCAAGAGTGAATGGGCTGCAGAGGAGCTCTGGGGACTTTTTATGGGAGAGACACACTAAACAGTGTGTTACATATTTATGCACAAATACCCTTAACCCTGGAAACCAGAAGTGTTTCATGATAAGATCAACGGTCTTATCGACACAGGGATGATCATGTTCATCGTGGAAAATTCGTAAGAGGCTAAGTCTATGACCTTTCGGGATATAGCAAAGGAATTTGGGATTTTCACCAGTAGGTGAGAATTTTACATAAAGAATGTCGTTTTTGATAAAATAACGACTGGAGTCTAACTGGCCATCCGCCAATTTTTGAATAAGAGACCGAGTTTCATCATCAGAAGCCTGAGCAATCCGTGCCCAATTCAGGGGTTTCTGAACCGTGCACAAATTGACCGGATTCCGACTAAGATAATCGGCATGAGACAGAAGGCTACCTTTCCTATAGTCCAAGGCAAAATCAAAATCTTGGAGGTATACCCACCACCGAGCCACCCTTGGCAACAAATCTTTTTTACGCTGTGTAAGCTTCAATGCGTTACAGTCGGTGACCACGGTGAATCGTACACCCACAAGATAATGCCTGAAACACAATTATGTCGTTCCTAAAACCAGGCTCAAAAAAATAGGTGGTTCGTTTCGATGCCAATGTATACATTTTTATAATAAACTTCCTAGCCCTATTCAAGAACTAAGCATAAATAAATTCAAATTATTTATAAAACGTAAGCTATGCCAGAAAGCTTTTTATACAGTGAAAGATTATCTTGAGGACAAGAAGGCTTGGGATTGAGCTGCTTCAGTTTTGTACACGGCCCAATGTTTTAATGTTTTTTTTTTTCTCCTGTTTTGTTCTCTTTTGTGCGCTTTTTGTTTATATTTATACAGTTTGACATTTTTATATTTTCATTTTCATTTACTCTTGACATGAATGTTTACTTTTTAAAGTATTCTTTACAATTTCTTATTTTGACATGAATACCTACTTTGTAAAGTATCATTTTTTTTTTATTATTTTAATTTTATTCCCTATTGTGAATATGAGGACTATATGGGTTATTATTAGCATTTTCCCCTTCAAAGTATTTTTTTTAACGTTGTCTGGCTGTTTGAGTATTTTTGTGGCCTACCCAAATGTCCTTTCATTGGCATTGTTCGTCGAGTTGTTGAGCTCCTTGTGGATTCTAAGTTGAGCTACTTGTCTCTGACCAAGGCTTGCACTGACTGGACAGGTCCACTCAAAACGGTGTGGTTCCTTCTTAAAAAGACCATTTCAGACACTGATCTGCATGGTCCTCATATAACGTATTGTGAATATGAGGACCATGTAGATCGCTACGTCGGGGGTTCATTCATTCATATTAGTCTGGCGGTTTGAGTTCCTTACGTGGCCTACCCAAATGTCCTTACTTTGGTATTGTTCGTCAAATCGTTGAGCTCCTTAAAGTTCTAAGTTTGAGCTACACGATAACTGACAAATGCTTGCACTGTTTGGACAGGTCCACTCAAATCTGTGGGGTACTTTCCTCAAAAGACCACTTCAGACACCAACCTACATGGTTCTCATATGATTTGACCAGTACAATTGTATGGACTTCAAAAGAGACCTTGACCTCTGAGTTTGTTTCGGTGTTTCTTCTCAGGGTAGTCAGCTAGGAAACACCGGCCTCATCTAGTTTTTATAACGGCCTAAAAAAGATTGACGTGTAAAAGTGTTTTTTACAACCTACTTACAAAAATAAATCATTTATTTATCATTTATCATTTATCATTTATCATGAAATACTGAAGGGCTTTTACTACTGCAAGAGTCTCAAGCTCATATGAGTGGTATCTACTCTCAGCTCCCTGAGTAAGCTTACTGAAATAGGATACCACTCGCTTACGATTACCTTCATGTATTTGCATCAAGACTGCTCCATAACCAATAGAACTCGCGTCTGTGTGGACTTCTATGGGTAATGAGGGATCATAGATTGCAAGTACTGGCTCGCTCGTGAGGCATTCCACAATGTACTTACGAGCAGCTCGTTGTTCAACTCCCCAATTAAAATGTACTCCCTTTTTAGTGAGTGCCGCAATACACGCAGTTTTCTGGGCAAATCCAGCTATATACCGCCTAAAGTAGCTGGCTAAACCCATGAATTGGCGAACCTGCTTTACATTTTGAGGTTCGGCTGAGTCAATCAAAGCCCTAATTTTTTCATGACTCGGCCTAACCTGCCCTTCACAAATTGATCTACCCAAATATTCAATCTCTGTTGCCAAGAACGAACACTTTTTCAGATTGATGGAAAAACCAGCTTTAGTCAATGTGTCCAGAACTTTTTGTAGTAGAATAAGGCCCTGATCAATGCTTTGGCTCATGATTAGAATATCATCTATGTAAACGAGGATGTCACCGGATTCAATTAGCTCGCGAAGTGTTTTTGTGATTATACGTTGATAAACAACGGGAGCATTTGCCAAACCGTAAGGCATCTTCAAATATTGATAATGTCCCTCTGGCGTGACAAAACCCGTGAGCGGAACTGAACCCCGGTCCAATGGAATCTGGTGAAATCCTGTTGCCATATCAAGGGAACTGAAATATTTATTACGCCCTAAACGGTCTATATAGTCGTCTATACGTGGCAACGGAAAACGATCTTTAATTGTGATCTCATTTAATTTACGAAAGTCCACACACATCCTATCCGTGCCGTCTTTCTTTTAAACTAGAAGAATCGGGCTCGCATAATCAGACTCCGATTCCTCTATAATTCCTTTGTCTAACAAGTCTTTAATTATGTCACGGACACGAAGAGTCTCAGCGTGAGAAAGTTGGTACGGCCGATAGTAAACAGGAGTGTTGGTATTAAGTTTAATGGACATGCACCCTGTATTTACAGTTGATGTTGCAGTGCCGGAAATAAAATATTGAGAGAAATGGATAAATTATTAGAAATTATTAATAATTTCTAATAATTTATCCAAGTAATCGTTAACTAGGGGTGTATTAATTGGAATTGAAATCTCAGATTGTATGTTCATTGTCCTATGCAAGTTATTAATGCTTCTCGTGAGTAACTGACAATCTTTAGTACGAACGTACCTAACACCGTCCCTATTAAGAACATCCGTTCCTACAATGACCGGCGTGTTCATATATTCCGCAGGCACGACAAACAAATCTACTTCGAGGGTTAAGCCGTCGAATTCAATAGGTAACGTCACATAACTTGTACTCTCTACTTCTTGAGTACCTAACCCCTTCAAAATACGAAGCGCTGGCTTACGTGAACAATTAAAATGCTTAAGCAACGAAGACGAAATTAAAGATATAGTGGACCCACTATCAATCAAAACATCGACCGCTATGTCCTGTATAATTGCTACAACAACATCACTATTCTTGGTGTTTATAAACTCGTTGCAGAGGTTAACGCTACTTTTGTTCGCAGCTTCTGATCTTTGCCTAGCGAAACAACTTTCGGCTTTATGACCCACTTTCTTACAAAAACTACAAGTTTCGGACCTAGTCGGTATAAAAGTGGACGCAGAGTTAGCCGCGGAATTATTTGACGAACCGATTGGCGGTTGATCAGTTCTCGGTTTCTTAGTACACGTTGCCTGTCTATGTCCTAATTCACCGCAAGAAAAACATTTAACATCGTTAATATTACGCTTACGAGAAATATCTGTAGTCTGTTTATCTTTCACAGAACGAAACGCGCCACCTTTTGACGTAATACTGTTATTTGGTTTAACGTAGATTGAAAAATATTCGACTAAATCATTGGGCAACAGCTTGGCGTTAGTCGCCGACGCTCTTATGTTGGGATCAGTGATACCGCGGACTATTATTGCCGTAATTAGCTCATCACTAAGTCCCCGCACTATTCGTAAACGGAGTAGTGACCGACGCACGTAATCCGCATAAGTGGAATAGGTATCGGAATTTTTGGTCATAACGTCATATAAAATATTCGCGACGTCCGGTACTTTAGGGCACAAAGGTTTAAATTCTTTTTTGAAGTTGCTCCACGATCGGTCATTGGTTACCCATTCGTTAAGCCATGATCGAGCGTCACCTTTCAAGCAATTACCAATACGCGACAAGCATTCGAAATCACTCCAATTATTTAAAACTTTAGCGCGATCAACCTCCGTACACCAATCATCAATATTATGTAGGGTAGGATCAAAATTTGAAATATAAAAGTGCTGAGATCTACCCGCAGTATTAATTGCCCGAATAGCATCCACAATACGATCAGTTACTGTAGCTTGTTCTGAATTCGAATGTTCGTTCACGTTCCTAAACAAACGATCCGACACATGCACCGACGCCTGCTCAGATACGGGTGAATTGCGCAAGCAAAAAAAATACACGGCAAACCTGAGAACGGTAGTGCAATGTGCTGGTTTTTTATTTTATATATTTTTTTTCAACAACGTAAGTACTTCTCTACCTTGGCAAAAAAAATCATTGATTTCTACCCTCTAATATACCAAAAAAAATAATTACAAAGTGTTATTTTATCATCACGGTGGCCTGTCCCGAACCCAATTCCGCTCATAAAATACCTTCCCCTGCCAATACATTCATTATATGGATTACAATCGATTTTCTTATCATTAAATTATAATATATTTGATCAAATAAAACTATTTTTGTTTGTTTATCTTCTTTCTCATGGATTTGACAGGCAGTCAACTTTTGTCTGGAAAAAAGTTATCATTTCAGAGGACAGTAAGTTTTAGTAGAATAGCCATGTCAACATTGCGTTGTTACGCCCCTCTCACCTTTCCTCACTTCGGATCAGCCCGGCTCAAGCTCTCGGCGCAAACGCACCGGTCCCAAAGCTTGCGGTTTTTCCGCCAAAAAAGTAAGTTTATCATTTCAATAACATGGGGACAAAAATAGTTTCATTTCGGTGACGGTAATAACTCGTGCTAGATTCGTTTAATTTGTTTCAAAATTGTGTATTAAATTCGCCGTAAGTACTATTTTGTTTGAGTAGTGTTCATATTTTTTTAATAATTTTATTTCGGAGTTAAATGTAGAGCTAACCTCTATTTTATCATCTCAGTGTTATCATTTCAGTGGATTCGGTGGACTGTTATACCAATTACAGTCCACCGGAATTAAATGTATCTCCGAAATGATTTAAAACCATAAAGTTTTAGAGATCCTTGTATCAAATACAAAGTCATAGTTTTATAATGTAAGTGTAGATTAGATTATTCGGGTGTATTTGTTGTGTAATATTTGTGTTTAAGATATATAATATACACATATTTCTATGTAGCTAGTACATGTATATATTGGGTTGGTAGGAAAGTAATGAGCGTTGCAAATAAACAAAACAATTTTAAATTATATTTATAACTAGCTGCTGCCCGCGACTTCGTCCCCGTGGAATCCCCGATTTCAAAACATTATTTATCGCTGCTCCGCTCCTATTGGCTTAAGCGTGATGATATATAGACTGAAGCCTTTCTAAATAAATGGTCTATTCAACCCAAAAAGAATTTTTCAATTCAATTTTCAATTTAACGCGTTCAAACAAACAAACAAACAAACAAACAGACAAACTCTTCAGCTTTATAATATTAGTATAGATTTACAATTACTTGTCTTTATAGTAGGCACCGTTGTTATCTACAACCCATTTCCAGCGATTAGGTAAAGCATGGATACCCTCAGCGTAAAAACTTGGGAGCCGTGAGGCAAAAAAGCTTTCGAGGAAATCTGTTAACTGTGCTCTATCATCAAATTTTTTGTCCTGTATATGATTACTGAGAGAGCGAAACAAATGAAAATCGGTTGGCGCTAGATCGGGAGAGTAAGGTGGATGTGGCAGTAGCTCCCATTCAAAATCCAATAGCTTCTGACGAACGACTTTGGCTATGTGCGGCCGAGTGTTGTCGTGAAGGAAGTATATCTTTGAGTGTTCACGGCGCTTTTTGTTGATTTCTGTACGGAGTTGGTCAAGCTGATGGCAGTATATTGTCGAGTCCACGGTGATATTATCGGGTAGTAACTCCCAGTATAAAATATAAGAGTTGATTTAATTTTAGAAGTTTTACTTATATACCTGTAGAAACACTATTATCGTTTCGTTACCAATTTAACTAAATTAAAAAGAAAGAAAGAAAGAAAGAAAACTCGTTTATTCCGCCATAGATGACGAAAAAGAAAAAAAAAATAAAAAAAAACCAAAAAATTATACCTAGCATTTTTCTCTTAGTGCAACGGGTACACATTATGTATTATTATTAATGGCATAACTTACAAATGCAGCCATCATATTAATCAGAAACTTTAAGCTTTCTTATCGCGCTTCGTTCACTCTTTTGAAAATATATCAAGTAAATTAGTATTAGATCATAAACAAACAAAAATATTTTTTTATGGTTACCAGCATTTACGATAAAGTTTTCCAACATTTTCACACAACAACAACCAGAAAAATTACCAAAGGTTATTTAAGTGAAGAAACAATTCTTTCATATCATAATAAATCTTACAATAATATCATTCTTTGAGGTTATTGTAACCTCAAAGAATGATATATGTAATACTGTAATATCTATATATTAATGATGATATTAAAATAACTGTCTACTGTCCTGTCTCAGTGTTAATCTAAAATTTGTGGAAATCAAACCTACCAAAGTACGGAACCCTGGCTGCCCGGCACGGTTGTTCTTAGCTGTATCATTTCGGTGGATTTATTTCATTCCGGTGCACAGTTTATCATTTCGGTGGTCATTTTTATCATTTCGGTGGTCATTTTTATCATTTCGGTAGACACTTTTCATTTCAGTGGACTCTTAAAAATTCATCCTTAAATATTTACGTAAGTTTTGATGAAATTTGATGTCCACTCACGCACAATGTTAGAAAATAGGCTAAAGTTTTATTTGTCACTAAAAATATGTAGATAGCATTGAAATTAAAAAATCCCACCGAAATGACATATAAAAATCACTTGTTGAAATTTACCCATACACGTCTTGGTACTCGTAACGGTGGTGTTCTAGAACGAGAACGCGAACAACGACGGTAGTTATATTTTCGATTTGGTGACATATGTTGAGACACTGTATCTGTGGGCAACGGTGAAACTAATCGGCGACGGTGTCCCGGTGGTGACGAATGACGCACACTACGCAATTCTGTTCGACCTGGCGATCTTAACATTCTATGTTCTAGCGACGGTGTTCGCTGGCGCTGTAATGCCCGTCCACCGCGTACACTATCAGACACTAAACTTTTATCACGGTCACACGAACGCACTGGGAAGGGTGAAGCCCTCGTCTTGTCTTCTAGCGCTTTAAGGCGAGACATCATCGCTTGTATCTCGAGCCTTAACGCGTCGTTTTCATTTGGGGGTTGCTCGCGATACCCACTATTTTGCCGCCTCTGACTATTGCGATGCGAGTCCCGACGACCGTGATGAGGACTATAGTCGCGACGCGAGCTATTATCGCGGCTACCGCAGCGACTACGACTACGATCACGTTCACGGTCTGCCATCCTAACCCAAGGTAAACTAAAAACAAACGATCAAACGTATACCAATGACAACACTTAACACAAGTAAAACAATGCAACCAATAAGACAACAACGGAAATGAAAATAAATCGAAGCGGAAAATAAAATAATAAAAAAAATTGGGGGATTTGTGATTAAAACCAAAACAAACAGTGGGCAATGGAAATGGGAAGAATCCCACTTCTGATCTAGGAAATTTGACCATAAATGACTTTTTTTAAAAGAAATTTCAGAAATACCTACAGGAAGTAATTAAGAATAAACTAATCAAGACAACAAATTTAATACTTAGTTCAATAAAACAAATTAACTAAACGAAAAGATACCTAGCCTTACAGAAATAACAAAACGATGACACAATAATTAAAAATATAACCGACAAGGTGACGTCCTCACGATGTTGTCCTCGCGATGGCTCCAAGTGGAAAAAGGACCGGTGCTAGTGCTGCGCCGCCTTATATAGGTCTTCCCCCTCCTCGTATCTTCCTATCTTCTACAATATATATATAAATTATTCGAAAATGAGCTGTGCTTTTCTGAAGGGGTTTTATTAAGAGGAACTAGGATAGTAATCCCAAGAGAACTACGAAATCAAGTTTTAATTGCAGCTCACGAGGGGCATCCCTGCATAATTTTAATGAAAGCTAGATTAAGGACTAAAGTGGGTTCCCTATCCATTAGCATAAAATTTTAAGACCTAATATAACTTAGCATAATGTTGTTTGGCATAATTATTTTTTCGCTGAATATAATTACGCATAACAGCTCATGCATAATTTTTTTAAGCATTATGTCTGTAACCATAATAATGATTAGGCACAATATTTTAAAGCATAACCTTATTAAGCATAAACTTCTAAAGCATAACTTTTTTAAGCATAAAGTTCTAAAGCATAACTTTTTTAAGCATAATATCCTAAATAAAATATTAATATATTATAACGTATTGAACAATTTTGTGAGTATTTTTTCGCTGTAGGAAGCAAGCATTGCAAGCATACAGCATGCAAGCAAGCATGCAGCATGCAAGCAAGCATGCAGCATGCAAGCAAGCATGCAGCATGCAAGCAAGCATGCAGCATGCAAGCAAGCATACAGCATGCAAGCAAGCATGCAGCATGCAAGCAAGCATGCAAGAAAGCAAGCAAGCAGCATGCAGCAGGCAGGGTTTCTGTGACGGCTCCGGCGCTGCGGCCCTCCGGCGGCCCCACGCGTGCTAATCGTCGCAGACGGCTTTCGCTCACCACCGCAGCTTCGGCTCGCCCCTACGCGCCTACGCGATTTTAAATAACACTCTAGGGGTAGGACAAACAAGACTACGTGAAGTCGGTTTTGCAGCAATTCGGTTCTGTCAGTTCTGTGACTAACATTTGTTGCACAGCATATTAATTTAATAGCCATTAGGCCTACTAACGTTATGCTAAAAGTCTTTAGGCCTACTAACGTTATGCTAATAGTCATTAGGCCTACTAACGTTATGCGAATCAAATTTATGCCAAAACAAATTAGTCTTTAACATGATTATGCCAACATAAAATGTATGCCTAAAAAAATTATGCCAAAGTATTATTGTGCCAAAACAAATTGTTATGCCGAAGTATATTAGGACAAAAAACATTATGCGAAAAGAAGGGATCCCACTAAAGTGTGGCGGCCAAGGTACGATAAAGACGCTGAAACGTTGGTAAAGTCCTGCAAAGGATGCACTCTAGTCTCTACCCCAAATCCATCAAACCCCTTGAAAAGACGAGAATTACCCGATGAGCCATGGATAGATATAGCTATTGATTTCATGGGACCCCTTCTGGGTGGAGAATTTATACTAGTCGTGGTGGATTACTTTAGTCGGTATAAAGAAGTAAAGATTACTCGTAAGATTGCCAGTGGAGATATGATACAAATTTTGAAAGACATATTTTGCCGTCTTGGAAATCCATCGACAATAACTGCTGACAATGGGAAGCAATTTTGTAAGAAAGAAAGAAAGAAAGATAATTTATTTGTCAAACATGCGTTTACATAAACTGACTGATCAGACATGCAAGGTATTAAATTAATATGTTGTGAGCGTCCATGTTTTGCCAATAACGGCGTACTTTTATAGTTATACAAATTACATTTAATTGTATTTACTTTAAAATGATTTTTAATTTCATAACAAAAATACAAGAAATAAATAATAATTGATGTCAAGATATTATTGTCAAAAATAAATTATGTCCAGTTTATTCATTATCATGCAGTCAAATAGTATCATTCAAAAGTCAATTGATTTAAAATTCACATAATTAAATTGTTATTTAGAACCATACATATCAGAAGTCGGAATAGAAAAGTCCTTTTCATTCAAAAAATCTAAAACATTATAATATACTTTACTAACTAAAAATATTCTCAGCTTATTTTTGAAAAGTGACAAGGGTAGTTCTCTCCAACTTTTAGGCAATTTATTATATATCATAGGAGCCATACAGAAAACACTTTTGCGCATGAGGGATGTTCTCGCAGTATGGGAGCATACCCTACTGTTGTCGCGCCTGTTACGTGGGACCACTTCATCTAATTGTTTAAATCGGTGCGGATTTGTTTTGACAAATACATAGCTGTATTTGTCAAAACAAATCCGCACCGATTAAAAATGGACAGACAAGGCAAAGTAAGCATTTTATGTTTTTTTAAAGTAAGGCACGCAACTATCAGTTGGTTTAATTTTAGATATTGAACGAACGCATCTCTTTTGAGCCTTGAACACCGTGTCTTTTTCTGTTGAGTTGCCCCAAAAAATGATGCCATAGCGTAGATGGGATTCAGTTAAACCATAGTAGGCTGTAAGTAATGCCTCCACACCTATTATAGATGACAATGTGTGCAGGGCATAGGCAGATTTACTAATTTTCTTGCATAGGATTTCGATATGGGTTTTCCAATTTAGTGTTTTATCAATGTGTAGCCCTTAAAATTTTGTTGTATCTACCTCTTCTATTGGCTGATCATCATAGCGTATATTTAAATTACTTTTACTATTGATCCGCTGGCTGAAATGTATTAATTTAGTTTTAGTCAGGTTAATTTTTAAGTTATTATCCTCTAGCCACTTTACCATTAAATTTATAGAATTATTTATGTCACTTTCATAAGTATCAACACTTTTACAAGGTATCGTTATGGTGCTATCATCGGCAAATAGTGTCAGAGGTTGAGGGATGCCTTTCGGTAAATCATTTATGTATAATATAAATAAAGGAGGCCCCAAAACACTCCCCTGTGGCACACCAAACGAAACTATACGTTCTGAGAACTGGAATACAATGTCATGTTTACTTTTCATATTAATTTGGTTTAGTTTGGTTTGGTTTGTAGTGAAGAGTTTGAACGGTTCTGTAAGGAAAGGAACATAATTTTATTTAACACTGTACCGTATTGGCCACAACAGAACGGGGAAGTCAGCCAGGCTGAAAAAGGTAATTGGAGAGAGGGTCTGGAAAAATATTTAATTATGTATAACAGCACGCCACATAGCGTGACGGGTAAACCTCCGGCGGATTTATTCTTCAGAAGGCAATTTAGCGACAAAATCCCTATCCCTAATAACACTGAGGAACTTAACAAGAGGACGGGTCAAATAATAAAGACTGATCGAAAAAAAAATTTTTTTTTTTTGGGAAGGAGATGGAAGATAGGTAAATGAATTTTCAAAACATTTCTGTTGTGATTATTGAGAATAATTTGTTTTCATAAATATGTATAAATAAATGTATCATATCTAAGTTGATTCTAAATACTAAACTATACATCATACCGACTGTTATTCACATAATAAATACTTTATAATAAATACACATACATCCATCATCATCATACATCTTTATACCAAATAATTGAATACAGGTAGTATTGTCATATAAATAAAATAAACTAAAATAAGGAAGGGATGTAGTGTATGTAGATATACTTATGATTTGTCTCGAGCGCATACGTCACAAGGTACGGACTGAGTGGGGGTCAGTCGTTGCCCGAACCAGAGGCATGAAACTTCTATACAGATTCCGAACTGTGAAAAAAACTTGATAAAAGCGCCCTCTTGTGCTGGTGGAAGTTAATTTCCCCCTAAAATTGACAAAACTAGTCGCTAGATGGCAGTAGTAGAAAAATATAGGTAACTAATTAAATTCTACAAACAGAAATAATAAATATGATAAATATACTACAAATTTATTATTTATTTTTTTATTATTTTTTATTTATTTCTTAATGTTAATTATTAATAAAGCTGGTAATGTGAAATGAAAATATTTTTATATATTGGCAACTTTCAATTGGTACTTCCGAAAGTCGGGAAAACTTTTTGATTTGAAGGCAGCCATTGTTCGGTTTTCTTCAAATTTTCTCTGCGTTTATTTATTGTGTGTTTCCTTGGTTTTTATACGACTTGGCGTGATAACGGATTCTGTGACCTCTGCTTACGATACGACCTGGCTTGTTACTGTGACACCGATTACTTGCAAACCTGATAACTTGGCTTTTCATTACACGGACTTTGTTTTTGTTTGCGACCTGGGACTTAAACTGTTTACAATGCCGAAAGCAAAAGAATTAAAGTGTTATTTTGGATGTGTTCTTGATGGTAAGCTTTGTTTCATTTAGGAATTTTATATTAAGTTAAGTGTAATTCTGTTTTTATCGTATCTGTAAAATATTTTTCTTAAATTGTGCTGTGCACATTGTTCTTCGATTTTTATAAATATTGTAAAAACCACAATAAAATTTAAATACAATTTCTGACTTGTGAAGGATTCACTATAATATAAATATTAATTTCCAGGTCCCCTACACAGTTACCCTAAATGGGATTATCCACATACAGACAAATTTAATCAATGGAAGTCCATACTCAGTCTAGCAACTGTAGCACGAGGCAATGAATATATTTATAATAATGTTCGCTTATGCTACAGGCACTTTGAAGATAAATTTCAATTACCAAGTCATCGCTTGACCAAAAATGCAGTACCAACATTGAATGTATTTTGTAAGTACCAAGATGTGCTATTAGTATTGTTGTTGTTTAATGTTGCCTGCTGTATCCGGTCAGTGGGTCATCTTAGGGGCAGAGTCCTATTCTTAATATTAATTGATATAATGTAGCACAAGAAGCATTTTATCCCTAGAAATCTTTCAGTAAGAACTTTACAGTGATTGGTTCAGTCACCGTTGAGTGATCTGTCTGTCTGTACATTTGAGAGCTGAAGTTTTCACATTTTTTTGTATTTATATATATGTATAATTATAACATATTTTTTAAAGAGGCAACATGCCTATAAAACAAATATTAAAATTAGATTTGAAATTAAAAGAGAAATATAAAACATTTTTTTATGATATGGGAACTTTACGTGAGAGTCTGACTCACACTGGCTTTTTAACTTTTAGATAAGAAATGTTTGCTTGCAAAATGAACTGCATCTATAAAATTATTTGTTCTAATTTTGAAATAACTAAGCATTTCTCATTTATATCCACAGCTTTAACTCAAAGTGAAGAACAGCCCTCAACATCAGCTGCATCAGTTGTATATGAAGAGAGGTTGCCAGCTCCATGTAAGTAACAAATTCACATCATAGAGCTATGACGCTATGAGTTTGATATTCTTTATTGGACAAGCAAGACAAATTTTTCATGGAAATCTGTCTAACAATAACATTCTACTTCTTGTAAACTGCTTTAACTTAGGATTCCTACATAAGGCATAGTACATAAGATGGATATATAGATCTGCCTGTATACACAATTTGCTTTCTTTTTAGGGTTCCATACCCAAAGGGACCCTATTACTAAGCCTTTGCTGTCCGTCGGTCTGGTAAACAGATTACATTTTCACATAATGTGTATTTCTGCCCCAGAAATAAAAAAATATGTTTATATTAAAGGGGGCTTTTATACTACAAACAAATTTGATTGGTTTATGGTACAGAACCATTCGTTTAGAAGTCCGATTTGTACTTGGTTGTTATGTAAGACCAAAACATTGTTTATGAAATGTTAGATTAATACACCTTTGCCTACGCCCTTTTGGGGTGTACAGGCGTGATAATGATATACCTATACAACCATTCCACACAGCTATGGAATAAAGTTAACATACATAGAAGTACAAGTACCTACTCTTATGAAAAATTATCTAGTATACCATGAATTACCTCCCACCAGATGTACAAAGTTGTTGTAACATGGAACATTAGTTTACTAAACAACTGTTAATAGAAATACATAGACTGCTTTCATATAATTATGTACTTTTATATAATTGAAGAAATATTAAGTAAAATTATGCATTTAACTATAACTGGGAGCTATTTTATGCTAAAAAGAAATCTTAAGTTAAGTTTTTATGTTCTTAAACCTTCAAGCTATTGTAAACTGTATAAATAATTTTGTCTGTACAATTTACGATAACTCTTAAAGATGTTCTCTATTTGAATACTGTGGTTAATAATGTATTCTAATACATGTGCTATGTAATTATTATATAAGCTAAATCAATATAAAATATTCTCATATATATTTTCAGCTTTGACTGGAGATAATTTGCAAGAAGCTTCGACATCCACTGCACTGCCAAATGAAAAGAGACTACCAAGAACAGCCAGTGATGATGCATTGAATTCAAAGCACGCAGTACCTCCACGTGAGTAATTACTTATATATTGTCTTAAATAATATATAATTCTAGGTACATTTGATACAACTGGATTATTTTTTATTACAGATCCTAAGAGAGCATGTTATGCAAAATCAACGGACAGGGCCATTTTAAAATTAAAAGAAAAGTTAAAGAAACTACAGGAAAAATGCAAATCGCAATCAAGAAAAATACGCGTAGCTAAAAAAATGGCTACGTCCAAAAAATTTTTGAAACATATTGAAAAACTACCTGATGCGGCTCAAACTTTTATGAAAATGCAAATGAGATGGAAAAAGAAACCACGAGGGAGACGCTACACTATCAAAGAAAAAATTATGTCCTTAACAATTATGAAACAGAGTCCAAAAGCCTACAAACTTCTACAAAAAATGTTTGTGTTACCTTCAAAACGTTGTTTACAAAAAATACTTGGGGCATTCAGGATGAGACCAGGCATTAATACAGAAATATTAGAAAATTTGAAAAATTTGGTTCAGCGAATGCCAGAACAAAAAAAGCTTGTGAATTTATTATTTGACGAAGTGTCTTTATCGCCTGGTCTCGTATATAACGCTTCACAAAATGAAATCATAGGCTTCGAAGATAATGGCATTAATAAAAACAATAAGATTGCAGATCATGCACTAGTATTTATGATTAAAGGAATTAAAAGTAAAACAAAACAACCCATTTGCTTTACATTTTGCCAAAAGGGCACAAAAAAAAGTATACTAAAAGAACTTTTACTCAAAATTATAGAAGAAGTAAACAACACAGGGCTACATATTATTGCCACAATATGCGACCAATGCTCAACAAATATATCAACAATAAAAGATTTGATAGAAGAAACAGCGAAAAAATATGCCATTGAACAGAAGTCTATGGAATACAAAAGAAGTTTTGAAGTAAACAACGTCAAAGTGTTCCCATTATTCGATCCACCTCATCTACTTAAAGGTGTAAGAAATAATTTATTAATAAAAGATGCAAAATTTACACAAAATGGGGTGGAGAAGTGGGCCAAATGGGAACACTTAAAGATGTTAATGGCTGTGGACGTAGGCGACGATGAACTTCGTCTCGTAAATAAACTGACGGAGAGACATATTGATAAGAACAAAATAAAAAAAATGAAAGTTAAATTAGCCGCTCAGGTATTTAGCCAAAGAGTATCTTCTGCAATGAGATTTTTATCAAGTAAGTATGAATAGATTCCCTTTAGGATAATTTGTACATAATATGTACTTATTTGATTGGTGTTATTTTATTTTATTCAGCAATACTACATAGGAGCATTAAGAGGCAATTTAACGCATATTATATTTAATGGGATGACACCCCCATGAACCACATGTAATATTCTCTTATTGTATATCTTTTGCATTTGCAATGCAGATAGTGAACAGATATAGATAAGTACTTTAAATTGCATGAATTAGAAAAAAAAACTGGGTAGACCAGCTTAAAAAAAATACTGCAGTATCTAAGATGAGACACGACGAAGACTTCATTTCCGCTGTAACTGAAAATTTCTTATGACAAAAAAACCCATAGAATATTGTTTTTTTTTTCAGGACATGGAATTTTACCAGAGGAGTGTCAAGATACTGCTGATTTTTTGTTAATATTTGATAAATTATTTGATTCATTCAATGGTCATTCCTATCAAGGTGATTCAAAAATATATAAATGTTGTGTAAAAAGAAATTCCCCTCACTTCCAACTGTGGGCTGATTTGCTCCCAATTTTAGAATCAATCAAGTTTAAATCAATTTATCGTCGAAATAACATTGAACAGATAAAATATGAGTCGATTCCTTCAATTAGAAATTGGATCCATAATATTATGACTTTTAAGGAAATGTGGCAGTATTTATTATTAAATCACAATGTTGTTAATTTAGTAACTAGAAACTTTAATCAAGATCCTCTAGAAAATTTCTTTAGTAGTATTAGAAGTAATGGAGTTAGAAATGTTAATCCTGATTGTAATCAATTTATGAATGCATTTAAAACGTTGATTATTAATAATTATAATTCACCCCATTCTGCCGGTGCAAATTGTGAAGAAGATTATAATTCGTGTATGCAATCATTATCACACTTGATTTTAACCAATCGTCGTGAATCTGAAATCTCTGATTTTGCATGTAACGTTGATTCTTTGCTTCATGTGATGCACGAAATTAAAATTAATGATTCTATATTGCACGCCGAATCAAAGAAATATGTTACGGGATATGTGATTAAAAAATCAAAGTCAAAAATTTTCAAAAATTGTAATGTTTGTTTAAATGATTTGTGTAGATCAGAAATTGATTTAAATTCGTTTAATTATGAAGTTGATTATACAAAGAAATCATTATTTCATCCAAACGATAATTTTATAACTTTAATGAATGACATTTATTATATGATTGTTGCATGCCTTCGTGATAATCCTCAATCTAAATATTTGATTCAAAGAATTCGTTTTTTTATTGATTGTGCATGTGATTTTAATATTATTACATGTAGTAGACATAAATGTGATTTAGTTAAATTTATTTATGATCTCTCTATAAAATTGATTGTACACAGTTGGTGTCTTGGGGTAAATAGATTATTAAATGGAAAGATTTCGAATTTTGATAGGAATGACCTTGTTAAATTGCAAGCATTTGAATATTGTAATAAGAGAAAAAAAAATTAAGAAATAAATTTTAAAAAATATGTTTTGTGTTTTTCTTTTATAGCAATTCAGCGTTAATAACTTGATTTAGAATACTTTTTGATTACGAGTGTAAACTTAATCAGAAGTTTTCTAAATCAAGTTATTATTTCTTAACGCCTAACTTGAAAATTAAGAAAATAGTATATAGACTACATAAGAGCGCCATCTGTCGGATGCGCATGGTAGCTAGCATGCTTCTTAACGCCATCTCTCGGACGTGGGGAATAACTAATATTGTCCTTGAACGCAGAGTGGCACATCTATACCATTAATATACTGTATAATCTATGGCCCGAACGTCAACCCGTGTACACGTGGTGGTGCGTAGGCGAGCCAAATACCATTACATTGAGTAGACACTACACCTGTATATTTTTTTTTATTTTCTACAGTTAGTCCAAGTATTCACGCCAATCAACTTTTTTTTAAATCTTCACATTGTAGTAGTCTTTTTTATGTAGGTTCCCTGTGTGACTTCAGCAAGGTAGTATGGTTTTTCTGAATTTCAGAAAATATAGGTACACTGTTAAATTACCTGGGTATCTAACCTAACTCAGAACTAATAATAAAAATATATTAGGTATATTACGTATAGGCTTATGATGTACTGTGGAGATAAATGGAAATGTATAAATTTCCAACCGAACGTTAAAATAGTGATACAGCAACCAGATATAACCAGAAATATAAAGAAATAATATACGATGGGCTGGATCTTTTTCGGAAACATTTTTTGGGATCAATAAATGTTTTTGTCATTGGGATATGTTCATCCGTCGCCTTGTTAACTAGTTTTATATTTATAAAACTAGTTAACAAGGCGACGGTTTACATTTGTATCATATAAATATTGTACTGACTCATTAGAACTATTATATGGAGTCTGTGAAAAATATTCATTTAACGACATTGCGTACTTTTTCCAATTCACTAATTTAAAATTACGTTTGGAAGTCATGTTAACGGAATCTGAACAACAAAAGGAAATTTTGATAAGGAGATGATCACTGCCTAGTTTTTCATTGAGTACCTTCCAATTTAACATATAAGATAATTCAGACGAGACAAACGTTATATCCGGAGATGTTTTTTGAACGATATTGTTGACGTATTTAATTCTAGTTATATCTTTATTATTTAAGGAAATATATCCCGCATCCAATGCCGCGTCATACAACTGAATACCACGAGTATCATTCTTAGTAGACCAATTCAAGTGATGGGCATTAAAATCACCAGCTATGATACATTTGTTCGGAAATAGTGAAAACATTTGTTCCCAATCGAATTGTGTACATCGAACTGAAGGTGGACAATAAAGTGATATAATATGACTAATATTATAATTATTATTAAATAATTTCACACATACCAATTCTATTCCCAAATTATTAATCTTAATAGGGCATTCTTGTGCATTAATTGTTTTATGAATCAATATAGCCACACCTCCGTATCCGTCCATTCTGTCGTTTCTATAAATATTGTACCCACTGATTCTCAAATATGATTCCGTCTTGAGCCAGGTTTCCGATATTATTGCAACATGTATCTTTTCCTGAGAAAGTAAAAGTTCAAATTCAGCTAGTTTAGGACGTAAACTCTGTGCATTCCACTGCATAATATTTATCGTTACCCTCTTATTATTATGATTAGCCATTTATAAACATAGACATGATCTTGCCACAAAAGTCACCATTTTTAACAGATTTTAAGATAAACTGAATACAAACTTGTATCAAATAACTGCCCAACATATTTATTTTATCATCTAAACTGCCGCCTGATGTACTTTTATACGTTTAATGGTGCTCGAAAAACTGACATCAAAATCCGGGATAGGTTTGTTTGTAACCTTTTTAGTGTCTTTTTCTTTGGGGATATTTGTAGCTTCTTTTTCTTTGGGGGTATTTTTAGCTTCCTTTTCTTTGGGGGTATTTGCAACATCACTATATAAACGTTCTTGAGACTTATTTTCATCTGAATTATGTTTTTTTGACTTCTTCTTTTTTTGTTTGTTATTGTTATAAGCTTGACTATCCAGACCAGGTGATTCATCCGTTTCCGCACAACTATCGGAAGTTAAAATCTCATTGTGGATAATAGCCTCTGTAGTGATTAAGAACCGGTTTGAATTGTCTTCGCTCATCGCTTGAGGGACATTAGTTTGAGAATTCGGTTGCGTAATATTTACTTGGTTGTGCATTTTATGTAATTCGTTGTGATATGTTGCCTTCTTATGACATTCTGCATTTTTAATATATGTCTCTAAAGCGATTCTATAAGTACAGCGATCCTTAGTCATTATATTTCTAATCTCTTTCTCTTTCATAAATATTGGGCATTTTTTGTTTAAGGCCATATGTGGCCCTTTACAATTGGCACACGTATGTATAAGTTGTTGTCTCACAATTTGCGTGTTTATTTCCACACTTAGGGCAAGTTGGAATCTTGTTTGGGCATGATCGGGAAAGGTGTCCATATTTCCAACATATGGAACACTGGGACACAGGAAATGTGAACGGCTCAACTTGGAACCTACAACCATACCCGTACACGTATGGTGGCAAAGTTGAGCTCTTAAAACATATTATTTTTATTGTTTCAGAGTTAATCCACTTACTGTTATCATCCAGTCTTTTAAGTCGCTTGACTGATTCTATTTCGAATTCACACTTGAGATTTTCAAGGATTTCTGTTTCTTCCACATCTAAGTCAACCTGTCTAATAATTCCGTAAGTAAGTTGTAATTCATTTAAAATATGGGCTCTGTATTCTAACTCGTGTAATTTTGTAGATGTCATTAATTTCAATGCACTTCCTCTATTTTCAAATTGAATCAAAACTTTGTATGCACCCTTATATATCATTTTCGTGATATTCTCAATACCTGCCGCTCGTAACCACTTTGCCATACCAAATTGCTTGGGTAACATTTCTTTATTACTTGTGACACAAACAACACACTTTTCGGATTCGTTAACTTCCTTGAACACGTACGTCAAGTCCTTCGAATCTCTTCTAGCAGGTCTCTTATGTCCTCTTACCACCGTGACAAAACCTTCGTCTTCCTCCACAATTTCCTCATCATCTTGGCGTCCTCTCTTTTCTGGCATCCGTTTCTCGCCCTTTTCTTTCTCATACGCACTCCTCTCTGATGTTTCCAAATTTCTGTTATCTTGTTGCTCACTTTCATCTCCTATATCCTCCTCCATTATCTCACTGCTACTGGTGTAGCAAAAATCAACATTAGTCTGTTCTTCACAGATTTAAGATGATCATAATTACTCGTAAAATGAGTATAACTACTAAAATTTGTCGCAAGAAAGACGTATACGCGCGCGCATAAAACGTGTGCTCACGCATTGCCGGCTCACACGCAACTGTGGTGTGAGGTGCTACGATAAACTTGACAAGTACAGCGGATTCACTGAAGCCTAGAACATGTCCTATGCAGAAAAGGTAATAGTTTGTAGGTGTTCGTTTGGTTTTAATTATTTAAATGTTTTAGATTTATTTATTTAACAATTTATCTACACACATTTTATTTGTTTTTTTTTAAATGAATAATGTGATCTTATATATAAGGTGTACCTACTTACTAACTTAGACTAACGGCCGAACCCAATAACCGATCTATCACATACTGGAGATAGAAAAACAAATGAAGCAACAGAAAAATTATATAGGTTTTCTGTTGTTTCATTTGTTTTTCTATCTCCAGTATGTGATAGATCGGTTATTGGGTTCGGCCGTAAGTTATGTGCCTGTTATCAAAATATACATAGATTGTTTTTGTCCGAAATAAGCGTTTTGATTTGAATATAAAAACGAAGGCGGAATCGGCTCAATAAGATGATTTTCGTGTAGGTGTGCGCGTACTGCTACTTGACCTGAGAAGCCTGAGACTTGGTTCGCACAAATTGAAGGCCCGTTCGTGATTTCCAATATTTCGGCGGACTCAACAAGTTCTACTACGTCGTTAGTCACGTGGTGCCGCGGTGCGCAGCAGAGGGTTATGGATTGTCGATGAAACCTAAAGTTTCCAACCGTGTGAAAGTAAATTTATAAAGGTATATTATATACATAAATATCTGGAAAGACTGAAATTAAAGACATACCTCAATACACATACAAAGTTTATTCACTATAATAAGAAGTATCACTTTGCATAGAAATACAGTGAATGAGGCAACTAATCATAAATAATACCTCCCAGACTTACACACTAAGATGTGTAACCCTGTTAGACCCTGTCTCCGTTCCAAGATATAACAGAGGTACACCACATGAGATATTACAAAACAACGTCTCAGGTCGCTTGTAAGGATTCGCGAGGTGAACGCCTAAATACCACTAGCTCAATCGCAAGGTATTGACCAAACAGGGCTGTGCACGTTAAGAAACCTACTCACTATGGTACAGTATACCCGTGACACAACTTAATACAAAAGGAAGTTATTACTGGTCTTGTTACTTAACTCGTTAACAAAAGGCCTAACTCTTTGTATGAAAATAAACCCAGTATACAGGTCTAATGCATCTCCCTCATAATAATTAATAGCAGCTCAATTACTACTCAATTAGTGCTCAAGTAGCACTTACTTAATGCTCAAGTCTCTCTCAAACAGTGCAAGACTTCAAGACTGCTCAATTAGTGGAACAGAATCCCTCGGCATGGCACCAAGGTTAAAAACCTTGGTACCCACGAACAGACGCGGCCTACGGGAGAAGTCCAGCAGGATTGCTGTTACCTGGAACGGCGATGTTTCCTCAACGAGGTTTCGGATTGGTAAGGCCTTCCTGTACCATGGACGGCCACACTGTCTCAAATCTCGTCGAGCCAAACCTGAACGATGCACGTTCTCCGGATGGCTTCAGGCATTCATCAATCCCGGACCTCAAATATCCAGGCTAGTAAAACAGCCAGACCTGGAACAAAATCTCCGTAGTCAAATACATGTGCCTTTGGACTTACAGAATGGGAAACAAATGGAGGACGAAATACTCACAGGGTTCAGCCTTTTAATGCACTTGAAAACCCCTCGGGTTTCGGGTCACCGTTGAAAAAACAAGTGCCTTTATAATATCATTTGTTCGTCTCTCTGTGACCTCTGCGGTCCAAAAAAAGCATTGAAGTCCTTTGCGAGAAGCTTCCATGCCACAGACTAAATACTCTCGATTCCGACATGTTCCTAATTATTTAAATTTATTAAACTTTATGCTTTTATGCAATTTTTGTGTGTTTTAATTAATTTACATCTACTTATTTGATATATATTAAGTTTTAAAGAGACGTTCGATCTCTAGCGCCATCTGTTGTTTAAACTATGGGCTCTGTCAAATGTGATTCCATTTGTCCGCTAAAGACGTCGCTGCGAGTTACATTTCTTGTTTTGCAACGTCACACTTGGTCATTCCCTTGTAATGAGCATTCATCTGAAGTCAGTATAAACAGAAGCGCCGCTTAGCAAGAATACTCGCTAACGAGTAATAAACTAATCGAATTTCAAAATTATTAACAAGCTGCATCTACTAGAACATTCGCTAGAATAAATTCCTCAAATGTTCGTAGCGATGTTAGACTCTATGCTCGGAACTGTTCGTTGTTCAGCGTATGCTCAAATCTATCAGCACCTTTACGTAGCATCAGCAGCAGGCATAGGTACACGAAGGACTCAATGTTCGTTTCGTATCTGACTGTAATAAGTGCATCGAATGCTCGCAGTTCGTCGCACAATCATTCCGTGGTAAATTCATTTTGTGTTCTGCTAGTCCTCCGTCAAGTATGTTCAAGTCTGCTTTCAGTGTTAGTCAGTAGTTACATTATAGAACAAGTAGCTAATATTTAAATATCTATGATTGTTAATTAGATTACTTCCAGGAAAGGAAGAAAGATAAACGTACATAGCAAAATACAGTGAAGTTCTAAGCGTTTTAGAAGCGCATGTCACGGGCGAGACGACTTTTACAAGAACACAAGTTGAATTTATAATTAGTACCTGGCGATGACCAGGTGACATACCTACGTATACTATCTAATAATGTACGGAAATCAATTGAAATCAAATCAGTGCCGACTACACCATTACGCGTTTCTTGTAAGACACCCAGTTGGGTTGCGACGAGCGCCGCCGTGTTCTCAGTGGCGTAGTTCCGGAGGTGTCACTATAGCGTGTGTTGACGAGCGCGTTCTGTTGCAGGTGATCCACGGCGCCGGCTACGACGGCTCCACCCGCCGGTAAGCGCAGTCCCCTGCGGCGCAGGGCAGCAGCACTCTCGATACTTCTAGCGTCCGCAGGCCTACCTACAACAGTTTGGTACGCTGGCGCCGGTCTGCACGCGCACTCGGGTGACAGCCGCAGGCAGTGGCCGCCCACGCCGCACTGCAGTGCATGTGCGGCTGCTGGCAAGCCGGCCGAGCACTGGGCTGGGGGAAGGGCCTGCGCGCCATCCGCCCCGACCAGGGGCAAGAGGTCCGCCGCCACCGCCGCCTCTGCCGCCGCCGCGGCTTCTGTTGCCGCCACTGCCGCTTCTGCTGCAGGTGCTGCGGCTCCCAACACTCGGGAGGGTGCTGAGATGGAGTGCCAGTAATGGTCCCATTTCGGCCCCCTCCAGAGACAAGTCGGCCGCTGTGCTATCGCGCAGTGGCTGATGCCTGGGGACGGTGAGCGTGGGTGGCTCGCCGTCCGATACCAGGTTGAGTCGACGACGCGTTGTGTTCCACGCGCGCCTCAAGGAGCCGTCAGCACCGAGGACGGGGCCCCATAGGGTCGGTGCCTGCTAGGGTTGCGGAATTTGTTCGAAAGAGTTACCGCGGCCCTGGAACGCATAGGGCACAAGAAGAATCACGGGTGGGTTTTAGTCAGTAAAAGTCTGACACTCCCTACCGCTCCACCCAGGGCGGGAGGGGTCATTTGATGATTTCCCATCCAGAAAAAAAAAAAAAAAAAAAAAAAAAAAAAAAAAAAAAAAGGCAGTGGCCGCCTTCGAGACACTGCTCCCTACTGCAACGCAAATTACCCTTTGCTTATGTTACAAGTATCGAGTCTGCTGTGCCCCTTACATAATAACAAGCTTGCCCGTAGTCCAACAACGAGTAACTGCAGTGAAGACAACTCGAAGTAGCTCGGACGAACTCTGTGTTCGTTACACAAGGGAACTCGAATACCCATACCCCGATTGGCCTTTGATTGGGTTTTCGCAGTAATGTAAGCCGTATATTCATGGTAGACTGTTGTAGTGTAGAAATGATGCAGTAAAGCCTTTTTGCTTATCATTTAGGGAAGGTTGGAGGTCAAGTGACACTATCTACTGATGTGCGATTGACCGTACCAAAACCGTGCCGCTTATTGAGTTGTACTCGTATTATTAGCATGAATAAGTTTTGTTTATTTTCATTTGATTTTTTTATTGTTTATTTTTCGTTTACGTTGCTTGCAGCTACGCGCGCTCGCGTCGCGCGATGGACTCGCACTGACCGCGCCCCGGTCGGTCGGGACGGCGCGCGATCTCTATGCTAGGCCACGCGACCGTGTCGCCGGCTCCGAACACTCACACTGCTCACACGCACCACACACGCACCACACGCACCACACACGCACCACACGCACAGAACGCGGGCTCACACAGACCACTCGCTCAGGTGGCACTGTAACTTGCGGCGTGCTCAGCGACCATGCGTTACACATGTCAATCGTATTATCAAATATTATGATGATTTGCTAACTAGACATTATTATGGCTTCAACACACTTGCACTAGGCCGGTTTTTAGGGTTCCGTACCCAAAGGGTAAAACGGGACCCTATTACTAAGAGTTCGCTGTCCGTCCGTCTGTCACCGGGCTGTATGTCGTGAACCGTGATAGTTAGACAGTTGAAATTTTGACGTTTTCCGTTGCTGCTACAGCAACAATTACAAAAAATAAATATTTAATGGGGCTCCCATACAATAAACGTAATATATTTGCTCGTTATTACTCAATATTGATAACGGCAAAGGGTACACGCTTGACATATTCACATAATGACTGCGTACCCGTTGGACCTCCAAGTTTGGACCTCACTGACTATCATGACCCTTTGGACCTCCTTGTGCCGTTTCGACCTTAAAACTTGGATTTTGCCTATACTTTAGTGCCCATTGGACCCCCTATTAAACAACGTGTTCCGTTGGACCCATTTTTTTACATCTTCGTATGAAAAGCTAAAGTACAATCGTGCACAAAAGTGAGACACTTTATCAAAAATAAAACACGATGCAATAAATAAATCAATATGTTTATTCAAAGATATAAAAGCAACAACGTCAGCTTTATAGGTTCAGGGGTTTGGGCCCTGCGTTGGTGACTTAGTGAATGAGTCAGGACTTTGATTTTTATATGTATAGATAAAATCATCTATTCCAATTAGATCACGTATTTACCCGATTATAAATCTTTAAGTTGGTATATTCCTACAGGATTTACCAGAAGGGTGTGGATAATTGTTAATATAAAATAATGTGTATTATAAGTAAAGTAATGTATATAAATCACAGATCAAATATTAAAATCAGTTTTATCCTAAAGTTAACAGACTGAAGATATAAAAATAATAATTATTATATTATACGACTGCGTACCCGTTGGACCTCCAAGTTTGGACCTCACTGACTATCATGACCCTTTGGACCTCCTTGTGCCGTTTCGACCTTAAAACTTGGATTTTGCCTATACTTTAGTGCCCATTGGACCCCCTATTAAACAACGTGTTCCGTTGGACCCATTTTTTTACATCTTCGTATGAAAAGCTAAAGTACAATCGTGCACAAAAGTGAGACACTTTATCAAAAATAAAACACGATGCAATAAATAAATCAATATGTTTATTCAAAGATATAAAAGCAACAACGTCAGCTTTATAGGTTCAGGGGTTTGGGCCCTTTTTTTTTTTTTTTTTTTTTTTTTTTTTTCTGGATGGGAAATCATCAAATGACTTCTCCCGCTCTGGGCGGAGCGGAAGGGAGTGTCAGACTCTTACTGACTAAAACCCACCCGTGATCCTTCTTGTGCCCTTTGCGTTCCAGGGCCGCGGTGACTCTTTCGAACAAATTCCGCAACCCTAGCAGGCACTGACCCTATGGGGCCCCGTCTAATTTGCTGACGGCTCTTTGAGGCGCGCGTGGAACACGACGCGCCGTCGACTCGGGCCTGGTTGCTATCGGACGGCGAGCCACCCATAGCTCGCCATCCGCAGGCCCGCGCCTACGGTGGCCGGGAATCGCCCTGCGTTTCCCGACGCCCGGGGCGTCTTCTTCTGTTGCGGCGGCTGGAGCGAGGGGCATCCCTCTCTCGCACGCGCTCCGCCTCCTCCTTCGCTAGCATTACTGCTTCGCAGAAGGAGGCGACCGCTTCCCATGCCTCCTCGCTCCGGACCATGGCCCGAACCAGGGCCGGACGCGAGAGGTCGCCGCCGCCGATCGCCTCGACGAGGACACGGCGGTGCTCCGCCCAAGCAGGGCAGACCTCCACCGTATGCTCCACCGTGTCCTCCGGGCGATCCACACAGTGATGACACCCGGACGTGTCCTCCCGCTGGATCCGACACAGGTACCTCCCGAAACAACCGTGTCCGGTGAGCACCTGCGTCAGGCGGAAGGTGAGAACGCCGTGACGTCTCTCCAGCCACGCCTCAAAGAGGGGACTTGTCGCCACAATAGTGGCGTGCCCAGCACTGGGTTGCGATAGTCGCTGTCTCCAAACCTCCGTGAGATCCCGCCGGAGCTCCGTCCGCTGCGCAGCAATTTGCCGCGGCAGCAGCATTTCACCCCGGCTTAGCGCCTCCACGCGCAACGCGTAAACGTGCGCGAGGGCTCTCGCCTCCAGATCCCACGGCAGTAATCCGGCAAGGAGATTCGCCGCCTCGCCAGAGACCGTGCGGTATCCACGGACAAGCCGAGTGGCCATGACCCTCTGGGCCGAGACCAGGTGGCGCGCTGGCAGTCGCCTTAGCGACAGCGCCCACACTGGGGCCCCGTAAAGGGCCATGGACCGCACGATCCCCGCGTACAGCCTCCGGCAGGAGGCGTTTGGTCCCCCCAGATTGGGCAAGAGCCGCTTGAAGGCAGCCCCAGCCCGCCCCAGTTTGGGTGCCAAACGTCGGAAATGCTCCGCGAAGTTCCACCGGCTATCGAGGACGAGGCCCAGGTACCTCATCGTTGACCCGACGCCGATGTGAACCCCTCCTACCGTTACCTGGGTTCCCGGTGGTGGCCGGTTCCGAGGGCCATGAAAACACATGGCCTCGGACTTGTGTAGGGCCACCTCGAGACCCAGTTGCCGAATTCTGTCAACGACTATCGCAACCCCGCGTGTCATCAACTCAGCCGCCGCCTGGTGCGACCCCCCTTGCGCTAAAACCAGCGTGTCATCAGCGTAGCAGACTACGCTGACGCCGCGAGGGAGGTCGGCGCGCAGCACCCAGTCGTAGCCGATGTTCCACAGGGGCGGCCCCAGAACCGAACCCTGTGGAACACCGCACGACATCTCTCGCCGGTTCCACTCTCCCCGGTGACCGGGGTAGATGACGGCTCTATCCGTCAGGTAATCCTCGACCACGCGACGGAGGTAGGTTGGCACCCGGTGATACCGGAGTGCCTCTCTGATGCAACTCCAGGGCAGGGAATTAAAGGCGTTGGCGATGTCAAGGGACATCGCCACGACCACCCCACCCCGGGAAATCGCCTCCCCCGTCGTGAGGGCTCTCACGCGCATGATGGCGTCCACCGTCGAGCGCCCTGTGCGGAAACCAAACTGGTTCTCCGCCAGATCCGGCCCAGCTCTCACCAAGTGCTTGACGAGGCGGTTTGCAATTACTCTTTCAAAGAGCTTGCCAACCTCGTCAAGCAGCACGATGGGCCGGTATGCGGACGGAGAGTCCGCAGGGCGCCCTGGCTGATGAATGAGGGCGATAGAGCTCCGAACACTATCCTTGCACTTTCTACCACGTAACCAGTTTTCAATTTGTACATAAATCCTGCATTGACTAATGCATAGGCATTTTCTGAGCGTGGCATCACCTGGAACATTCGCGAAACTATCTTGGAAGATATTTGTATCACCATGTCATACAAACCGAAATCTTAATTCTACTGTTTAAAACGTTGATAAATCAAGTTTCTAGATTAGCCGTACAAAGTGCTGAATGGGAGTCGAATGCAGAAAAAAACATACAACTGTCTTCTTAATAGAAGTTCGAAGTCGGTTGTATTTTTTTGTATTTTTTTTTTATGATTCACTTTTTATTGTGTGCCTTCGTAATTCAAATCCAGACCAGCTCATTGTTAAATATCTACTTTGCTTTGGGATTTACATAAATTTAACAAATATATTGTTTAGTTTATGTCCTAACCTAACCTAACAATATATTTGTTCAATAATCCCACTTTACTACATTTGATTGATTCGAAGTTGAGGAGGCCACTAGTATATTCGAAGGTCAACTTCCAAAGTAAATTCAGTACATTTAACTGAAAGAGTGGATGACACCAGATTCTTCGCATGTCTTCTTTTTGCAGCCATTGTTTTGTAAAATAGTCATTAAATTTAACTAAATTTTCATTTTCTTCGGACCAGTCCTCCATAATATAAAACCAACCTTCATCTGTGGCTTGTTCTGGTAATAATGCTAAAGCGGCACATAAAGCAACATGTCGCTTACACGCGCGATTTTTTAAGATGTGCAGACTCTTTGCTTTTTTACTTAAAGCCTGAGTAAAATGAAAAAAACATCCCTTAATGTCCACTTCAGGAAAAACTGACTGAATAGCATTCATTTGCGCAGTTTCAAAATCTGTAGTAAATTTTTCTGGCTTCCAAGATGGATTTTGCGATAGTAATAATTGAAAAATAATTTGATAAGTTTCTTCTTTTTTATCAGTAACCAAAGCATATATCAATGGTTTAATATTTGTGCTTTTTTCGGTGCTACCGAGATCTCCGTGAATACTGTACATTTGTACAAACGGCGGTACTACGCATTTAAACGTCCCATCTGCAAAAAAATGTTTCACCGTTTTCAATTTTTCTCTTGCTTCTTTTGATGAAAATATTAAAATTCTTCGAGCACCTTCTTGATAGTCAGCCATTAAAAAGTCGTTGTATTTTACAGGAACTTTGACATCTGTAACTGTTTTTGGCTTAATATTATCGATGCCAAATTCTTTTCTGCGACTGTTATAGAGTCCATGCTTCACATTATTAAAATTAGGTATCCGGGTCAATAGGTTAAGACCTCTATCCTTCAACCGGTTAACGCCTTCATTATATATTGTTTGCAGAGGAAGAACTCCTTGTCCAGATTCAACTTTCCATGTACTTATTTCTTTCTTTATTTCATTGCCAGCGTGATCACGTACACAATTGTTACTGTGACTGACTTTGTTCATAATCGTATTTCCTTTAATTGTTATAGTGCCGCGACACTTCGATTTATATTTGCAATTCCACCGTGAGGACCCATTTTTATTATCTTTTTTTTTATAGTACTGGTAACCATCATTTAGCAGAATCTCACCACCTCTTTTAGATGTCACGAAACAAAGTTCTTGTGTTTTATCTATATTATTATGTCGACTTGTTGAAGGGACTACTTCTATTTGAGACATTATTCATTAACAATGATTCTTCTTTAATCTGAAACAGGCCATTAAATATATTCGTTTTATTTAAGTTATTATTTTACACGAAATAAGTAGTGAGTAAATTTACCACAACATAAAAGACAACTAATTGAGTAAACTCAGCTATAAGAAAAAGAAATAAGAAATTAAAAATAAGAAAAACAATTGGACTAAAATCTATAACAATAATTAGGTAACTTATGAAGAGTGTCCATAAAACAAAGTTCCAAAGAAGACTAAAGTGTATTATTATGATTTTATTTTATTTTAATCATAACCAATGTTACTAATAATGACACATTTTGCACCGGCTAGTCGACGGTCGGCTGGAGTCGTGTGTGTATGAACAAATTAATTAATGTATAATAATTTGGTGGAATGCTAGCATGACTAATTTTACAAATTCACAGTATGGTAAGTAATAATTGTTCAATAATTAGCAGAGACAAATTAAATATAGAAATAATAGTGACAAAATTATCAGAAAAGAAAACCACGGAAGATTTGAAATATACATCCAAATAAAATCACTTAAACATGTAACAGATAAAGTAATTTAATACTTACCAGGTACTTAATTAAACGTTTCCTTGTTTTCTTATTACTTGTGATTATCACCTTTTACCACACGGATTGCACAAATGCACACACGTCAACAACTTAAAGCTCCAACTAATTGTAATGTAATGCAAAATGTCACTGTTTTGTTTTTGCTGGCCTGCGATCCCTCTAATACTCACCCCGCACCATACCCCTTTGTCTACTCCCCTCCCTGCGCCCCCGCGCGCCGAAGAGAGCGAGGAAAGGTCTAGCTTAGACGCGAGTTTGCCTTGCGTATGTCCAAAAAATGATAATGTTCGATTGTCTATTTTACTTATAAAACATATTACACTTTATATACATAAGTTTCATTGGTGTTTCTACATGAAGGTTACCAAAATAATAATAATAGTAATACCGTGTATTTGCTTAGGTACTTGTTTCGTCAATTTTTTTTATTTCCATTTAACAATTTTCAACATAACTGTACCCCTTTCCCAACTAAATAACATTGAACGATCAACAAATGAACACATATTTTTTGAAGGTCCAAAGGGTACTAAAAAAGAGGTCCAACGTTTACTTTTTTACTTGTTTTAATTTTGAAGGTCCAACGGGTACTACAAATGAGGTCCAATGGGCACATTGATTATTTTATTTTGAAGAGGGTCCAAAGGGACCTAAAAATTAGGTCGAACGGGTAACATTTGTAATAGGGTCTAATCTTTGAGGTCCAACGGGTACGCAACCCACATAATATATAAATAGTTAAAATTAAGTTTGACATGATATGAATGAATATTTTTTGCCGTTTTTAAAGAGAATGGTACGGAACCCGTAGTGCGCGAGCTCGACTCTCGCCTGGCCGGCGCGACGATGGTCGCCGTGGCCGCTGTGACTGCTGCCAGCTTACACTCAAGTAAATTTCACCATGTTTCTAATTTAAATTTCGGCAAAGAGTTAATAAAATAAGTATTAAAAGAAAGTCCTTAAAATGTTGTCACTCCCACGTCGTGGAATTAATTAGTACGATTGTTCTTCTGTTACAACGAAAACATAGGTTCATTTTATTTATTCCATATACGAGGGGCGTTCAAAGTATTCTCGGTATCGGGGTGATTTGATATTATTGTGGGTAATTAAAATATATCATTAGCTAACAACATTATCTGAGGGTATTTATATAAAATTTCATGTTGATAACTTCATTAGTTTGTTTGCTACCTCCAGTCAGCGACGACGAAAATGACTGACGCGACAATGTTAAAAAAAATCGAGCATCGTGCGGTGATTAAATTCCTCACTAAACAAGGAAAATCTCAAAAAACTATCCATAAGGAAATGGTAGACGTTTATCAAGACTCTGCTCCTTCGTTATCGACCGTACAGAAGTGGTCAAGTGAATTCAAAAGAGGCAGAGAAAGTATCGAGGATGATCCCCGCCCAGGTGGGCCAATCACGGCGGCTACCGAAGAAAATGTGAAAATTATCGAAAAACTTGTATTAGAAGATGCACGTGTAAAAATCAAGATGTTGGCAGAAATAACTAAGCTATCCGTTGGTACTATACATACTATACTACATGATTATCTCAACCTTACAAAAGTTAGTGCAAGACGGGTGCCACGCATGCTCACTGCGCTTCAAAAGCAGGCGCGGATTGACACTTGTAAGGAGTTTTTAGAGCTGTGTGGCGACGATCCAGCAAGTGTTTTTGAAAGGATAGTTACAGGTGATGAAATGTGGGTTCATCACTATGACCCCGAGAGTAAACAGGAGTCTATGCAGTGGCACAAAAAGGGATCAGACCCTCCGAAGAAGTTCAAAGTCACTCCATCCGCTGGCAAAATCATGGCCACAGTGTTCTGGGATTTTAAAGGAATACTGTTGATCGAGTACACAAAAAAAGGTGAAACTATCAACGCAGAAAAATACTCAACCACTTTACGCCGTTTGAGAGAAGTAATAAAAGAAAAAAGAAGAGGAAAGCTGACAAAGAGTGTGTTGCTTCTTCACGACAACGCACCGGTTCACACTGCGCGGCTCTCCAAGGCTGCTGTACGAGAGTGCGGGTTCGAGGAAATTAACCACCCACCCTACAGCCCGGACCTGGCCCCCAGTGACTACTTTTTATTCCCAAATTTAAAAAAAGACCTCAGGGGAAAGCGGTTTGCTGACGATAATGAGCTCAAGTCCGCTGTAAATGAGCATTTTTCGGGCCAAGAAGAAAATTATTTTTTTAAGGGAATAGAAAAACTTATTTCGCGATCAAACAAATGTATTGAAATCATGGGAGACTATATTGAAAAATATTTTTTTTTCAAGGTTTTATCTTTTTTGTAACATACCCATACCGAGAATACATTGAACGCCCCTCGTAAGTACGTAGGTACATAATATTTAATTATTTTATAGAAACGCTTAGGAAGATTTATAATAATAATGAAGAGAGAATTAATGTAGAACCCTGGGCCAAAATAAGCCGCGCCACGTCATACCCACAGAACTGGTCCCCTCGTCTGAACGTCGCCAACCCGCCCAGGCCTCCTCCCGGCAACACTGCATGCCGGGACTTGTTCACACTTGTTTGTCAAGTCCGTCCGAGGAGACCACCTAGCACCGCCACCGCTCAGCGTGGCCGAATATAACGGTGGTGTTTAGGGGCGCGGAACCTCTTATAAATATTGAACGGATGACGCACATAGTCCGTGACTCAAAATATAAAGTTATTATTCCTGTTAGTGTACTCAGACATGTTGTTTAAATTGTATGCACGACTAAATGTTGCACAGTTTTTATCTTTATTGTCCATTATACGGTCTAGTATAATGATGGTCTCCTGGATCCACTCTTAAACACGTAATTGTTGGATATAGAAGTCAGGTATGAATATGTACTTACGAGTCTGAATTATTTGAACTGATCTAAGAAAAAGAAAGAAAGAAAAACTGTTTATTTGCGCCAAGCATGACGCACACCAAAGAATTTAAAATACAGCTTAAAACTAAAAAAAAAAAAAAAAATAGTTACAAGTTGGGTTGGTTGGGGATCAGTGTTGTATTTTAAAATGATTGTGTTGAACTATCGGACAAATGGGCTTCGCGATTTGTAGTGAGAGTGCGCTATGTTCTGTCCGTATTCCGTCTCAAATGGTATACTAGTTAGTATTGAGGGAACAGTAACTTGTAGCAGAGGCTAAGCGACTCGGTCACGTGCCCCGCGGCCGCGCCGCCCTGGCTCACAGCGCGCACTCGCTCGCAGCACCAGTACACCGGACTGCGTGCAGTACGCGCAGCTCTCAGGACTAATTCTGTGCAGCGCTACGAGGGCGCCGCCGCCGCTTGCTATCGCTACTGTACAGCGGACACTAGCGTAGGATGCCAATCACACAAACAGTTTTAAGTAACTTAGCACTGTGATAATATTTTATTACGTTCCTTTTTATATTTTTTATTTATTATTTAAGATAAGCCTTAGTTAAAAATACCTTGTTTAGTAGTATTCGCTGTTAGTTGCTCGCATGAGACCCGAAGGTTCAGATTACTGACTTCGGTGTGTTGTATTTGAAATTCGCAATAAATTATTAATATATTACACGTATAAATAATTTTCCTTAGTATGGACTCGTTCAGCAAACATTTTAGCTTTCCATTAAGCCAGCTGCGTTGAATTTCCCGCTGTAGCTCGTTCGAGTTTCGTGCAGCCGCACTGGACGAGGTACGCGGCAGTACCGCAGCCGTCTCACGCGACCACGTTTAGAGATCCCTCCGTCGTAGTAGCCACAAGACAACGCTCCCCACATCCTTGTACAGCACTGCTGCTGCCTAGGCTACATGACAAAACGGCAGTGGGACAATATAGATTGAACATAAAGAAAATAAAGTGGTGGCACACCGACGAGACTGCCCTGTGTCTGTGGGTTGGTTACAATACAAATAATACGCATACGTATGTACTGCAGGGTTTTTAAGTTTAAATTTTGTTGCTTAGCCTCATCTTAATCTGCACTTTAGATTTAGAAACACCCTTTAAAGTAAAATGTTTTGGGATCACGCGACATCATAAAAGATGAATTCAGTAGAATCGAAAGAAACAAAAGAAAATAATGTATGATCCGCACTAGTCAGCGCAACGAAGGTACTCACTCGGTGCCTCGAGATCTGATGCCTCCGGCGCTTTGACTATGTCTGGCTAATCTCAGAAACTACCTCACGGGTTTTCATACGGCTTTTACCAACATATGGACAAATTACCAAGGAAAGTTATCCTAACTTAATATTATTCATACAAAGTGAGTTTGTTTGAACTGTCACGCTACGCTTTAACCCCCAAATCGCCAAACCGATTCTGATGATTTATAATATAGCGATAGATAGAATACGGTTAACTTTAAGGCGGGCGACGCCGCGAGCGAGTGCTAGTAAGATATAATTCCAGGGAATTTTGCGAAAACAACCTAACTTAACACGATATATTTTGTGAAATATGCTCTGAGAGCTTCCGCGGCGTGCGCTGCGTGCACCACAGATATTGGTGGAAAGGTAGCATGTATATCTACTAACGAAGGTCGGATCACAAAACCATTCATTGTTCTCCTGGTTTTCTCCCAGCAGTCAAAAGATTTCAGCGGCTCAAAACTGCTTCTTCCACGGCATCGTTTATCGTGATTCGTCTTGTTAGCGGGTCGCTCGCTTGTTCATATTATGACATTTTGCGACCCAAAAACGAAACTGGAACGAAATATGACTTATTATGTTATTTAAGAAAACAAAAAAACTTTTTACAAAAAAAAAAAAACATCCGAAATTACAGTTATTTTCTACTTTTTTTTTTGTTTAGAAGATTTAGTAAAAAGTTTTTTATTTTTCACTTTTTAGTGATACACGAACTCCCTCCACCTAAACGTACTGTTCGCGACGATGCGTCTTAGCTACATGGTATAGGTAGTTATAGGTAGCTATAGTTAGTACATAGAATGTTGCAACAAATAAAAACACAACTACATAGCATAGGTAGTTATAGTTAGTACATAGAATGCTATAACAAATAAAAGCAAAGCTACATAGTATAGATAGTTATAGGTAGCTATAGTTGATACATAGTTTGTTATATTGAAATAAAACACATTCGTTACAGTCGTTTGCTCTCAAGAGGCAATATATAAGCCCTTGGAGCCTTTTTTTCTCCCAAGTAAATAGAATATAGTTAGGTAGGGTATCCTATCCCTTACACATAACAGTAAACACATGGTAGCCCTGGTAATCGAAGGTATATAAAGGTAATCAAGGTATATAAAGGTGATCGATGGTATATAAGGTAATCAAGGTATATACACACACAGACAGACATACATAGGTAATAGAAAGGGCTTGGTAATTTGAGACCTGAAATATTTAGGTCAAAGGTAGTCGCATAGCTAAAGCGACACTGACCAATCACAGAGCAGGAGGGTGCTGGTACGTGATTGGTCAATGGTTTTTGACAAATAGCCCTGGTGAAGGTATGCACACACATAAAACACTTTGCATCTACCCTCTTCCCTTCCCGAAAATACAAGTCTAGATTCTAGACTTCTAAATGTCTGAAATAGAACCGCCTTGAAAAATCCTTTCAGGGGATATATAGATACCTATAGTATGTGAAGGCATAAAGCCGTAATTAAGGTTTAAATAAAACTGTTTATTTTTATCCCCCTGAAATATATACGCTTATAGAGTTGCAACCCCTTGAATAACAGGGTTGAAACATATGTAATTTTGTAGAGTGTTGTCGTATCTATAGAGATACATATAGCTGTATAGCCCTCCTAGCATAGTTTTACGGTAAATTCACCCCAAGTAGGTAATAGCTTCGTGCCTACAATAGTTTTGCATAGTTTTCGGCATCCCACCCCTACATGGAGGGGGATGAAGGGGTGAATTCGTCTCCGCTGTATGGAGCTTACCGAGGGCTATCCATAAAGGTACGACAACCCCTACTCACATAGACCTAAGCCTAGATATAGCCTAAATTCTAGAATTAGCATAGTGAAAATTAGTGTTAATAAACTTCATCACACACGGTGATTTTTTGGGTGTCGGTACGGTATAGTTACGCCGTACAATAGTAACTTAGAAAATTAACACAATTTGTAGTCATTTGCAAGATATTTTGGATTTATACCTAAATGTAGAATCATATAGTCGCGAATTTCACCCTTCAAATCGCTAAGTGCATAGTGAACAAGTTAAATAGTGTTTTATTGTGACTTTATTGGTAAGCCCTCAATACCTACCCCTATATATTGTGTGAATAACAGCAAGTATAGCAAGTATTCAGCTAAGGGTTGCATCCTCATGGCCCGTAGCTTATAGACGGAGCGTCAGCGCGTCTGGATCATTTATACCTAGGTGGGTTGTCACCATACAGTCCACTTTTGAAGAATAGGATAACCTACCCTGGCCACCCTACAGTCCAGTCGATCACGCCCGCCCCGTACACGTACCACACAGCGTACACGGTATAAATTAGTGTAAACAATAAAAAAAACATGCGATTTCAGCAATCCCGAAAGATTTGCTATCATTTATTGAAGAGTTCCGTTTTCTATCTCTGTTCTTCATCAGATCTTCACCAAACTTGAAAGAGCATCTAAATATTTCAAGGTGGTGGCCCCCTTGAAATATTTAGATGCTCTTTCAAACCATCGTATACAAGAGTGTACAATGAGAACATCATCAATGTAGTCGAAGCCACGTATTATTAGGGATCATTCAAATACCTACTAATCGGCAGATCTCAATCAAATTTAAATGGAACCACACGACAGCTTTCGAATACAAAAAGGATCATTTAGAAAAAAATAATAAGCAGAAAATGGTTATGAGTTAAAGGAAAACCTATAAGAAGTGTGTGGTTTTCAAAGAACATACTAAAAAAAAATTGATTACGAAACATTTGCGCGCAGTTTCCATGATTTTGTTTTTCGATCTGATTACAAGATGTATTTTTCTCATTTGTATGTTGTTCGCGACGATGCGTCTTAGCTACATAGTATAGGTAGTTATAGGTAGCTATAGTTAGTACATAGAATGTTGCAACAAATAAAACCACGACTACATAGTATAGGTAGTTATAGGTAGTTATAGTTAGCACATAGAATGCTGTAACAAATAAAGCTGCATAGTATAGATAGTTATAGGTAGCTATAGTTGATACATAGTTTGTTATTGAAATAAAACACATTCGTTACAGTCGTTTGCTCTCAAGAGGCAGTATATAAGCCCTTGGAGCCTTTATTTCTCCCAAGTAAATAGAATATAGTTAGGTAGGGTATCCTATCCCTTACACATAACAGTAAACACATGGTAACCCTGGTAATCGAAGGTATATAAAGGTAATCAAGGTATATAAAGGTGATCGATGGTATATAAGGTAATCAAGGTATATAAAGGTGATCGATGGTATATAAGGTAATCAAGGTATATACACACACAGACAGACATACATAGGTAATAGAAAGGGCTTGGTAATTTGAGACCTAAAATATTCAGGTCAAAGGTAGTCGCATAGCTAAAAGCGACACTGACCAATCACAGAGCAGGAGGGTGCTGGTACGTGATTGGTCAATGGTTTTTGACAAATACCCCTGGTGAAGGTATGCACACAAATAAAACACTTTGCATCTACCCTCTTCCCTTCCCGAAAATACAAGTCTAGATTCTAGACTTCTTGATGTCTGAAATAGAACCGCCTTGAAAAATCCTTTCAGGGGATATATAGATGTCTGTAGTATGTGAAGGCATAAAGCCGTAATTAAGGTTTAAATAAAACTGTTTATTTTTATCCCCCTGAAATATATACGCTTATAGAGTTGCAACCCCTTGAGTGACAGGGTTGAAACATATGTAGTTTTGTAGAGGGTTGTCGTGTCTATAGAGATACATATAGCTGTATAGCCCTCCTAGCATAGTTTTACGGTAAATTCACCCCAAGTAGGTAATAGCTTCGTGCCTACAATAGTTTTGTATAGTTTTCGGCATCCCACCCCTACATGGAGGGGGATAAAGGGATGAATTCGTCTCCGCTGTATGGAGCTTACCGAGGGCTATCCATAAAGGTACGACAACCCCTACTCACATAGACCTAAGCCTAGATATAGCCTAAAATCTAGAATTAGCATAGTGAAAATTAGTGTTAATAAACTTCATCACACACGGTGATATTTTGGGTGTCGGTACGGTATAGTTGCGCCGTACGATAGTAACTTAGAAAATTAACACAATTTGTAGTCATTTGCAAGATAGTTTGAACTTATACCTAAATGTAGAATCATATAGTCGCGAATTTCACCCTTCAAATCGCTAAGTGCATAGTGAACAAGTTAAATAGTGTTTTATTGTGACTTTATTGGTAAGCCCTCAATACCTACCCCTATATATTGTGTTAATAACAGCAAGTATAGCAAGTAATCAACTAAGGGTTGCATCCTCATGGCCCGTAGCTTATAGACGGAGCGTCAGCGCGTCTGGATCATTTATACCTAGGTGGGTTGTCACCATACAGTCCACTTTTGAAGAATAGGATAACCTACCCTGGCCACCCTACAGTCCAGTCGATCACGCCCGCCCCGTACATATGTGACATCCGCACGGGCTCGAGCTCAAGCGACTGCAGTTCCCCATCAGACTGGAGGGCAGGACAATACTTCGACTCGGAGCAACTAAATTTATCTTCTGTTCTCACTTTCAACACAACAATTTTTTTATAAATATATGTAACTAGCTGCTGCCCGCGACTTCGTCCCCGTGGAATCACCGATTTTAAAACATTCTTTATCGCTGCTCCGCTCCTATTGGTCTTAGCGTGATGATATATAGCCTATAGCCTTCCTCGATAAATAGGCTATCTAACACTGAAAGATTTTTTCAAATCGGACCAGTAGTTCCTGAGATTAGCGCGTTCAAACAAACAAACAAACTCTTCAGCTTTATAATATTAGTATAGATAATATGTAAGTTCTGTTTTCCTCACCGTTTCCTATGATTGGTAGTTACTGAGATTAGCGCGTTCTCCACGTCATGTCCCCATCAACCACTAGAAGTCGGCTGTAGATAAATTAGTTTTAAACCATGCAAGGCCTGATCAAGAAGGAAACTATTTTTGCATAGTACTACTATGAAAAAAAGAACCTTCTTGCCAAGTAAGGCCCCGTAGAAGCGGGTCGGCTATTTGTCAAATGTACGTACTGTAACATTAATTGTTACATGTCTTAATTCTTTATAATAAAATAAAAAATAAAATAGAAATAACCTAAGATTACTATTTACAATTATATTATTTACAAAACCAAAACTATTTACAGTATTAAAATAAAACAAAATAAACTAATAAGAACGCATGTTACATATTCGCATAACACGTGAACCGCTGATCGCGCGTTACCCTAATTTCCGCGGATTGCAACAGCGGAGACACGAGTCACCGACGCAGCTCAACGTGATGCAGCCCGGCACCGTACATCGCGGCCTTCGCGAAATCGTCACTTTTGGCACAGCATCGGTCAACTGTCGACATCTTAGTTAATATTTTACATTGTAATTTCTGTAATTAAATTTAAGTTCAAATAAATTTTGTATTTTTTTCCATCCTCCGGCTACAGCCTTCGTAATTGGCGCAGTCGGTAGGATACTCGCGGGCCGGTTCGCGAGAGTAAATTGCTAGGATCGCGAGTCACCCGGGTGGCTTCGGGCACCGTACGAGTATCCGGAATCTACAAGAGCTGCAGTCCAGAGGAGTATCCAGACATCGATACAGAAGAGGTACAAGATCATTGCAAGTAAGTACTTTAGAATCGCTCTAGAGTCGCTTCCCTTTTTTTATCCTATAAGATTCCAAGATTTTCCATCCAAGGCAATCTCGGTCCCCTAGGTTAGGTAATAGAATTAATATTTTAGACGCTAATAGAAATTTAGAGGCAGAACAGGAGGATAGTAATAGTTCATATATATCAGGTATGGCTGACTCAGTGGATCAAGTTTACAAGGCCCTACGATTGTTGCCGGAGTTCGACGGAAACTCGAACGTATTAACTCGATTTATAAAACTATGTGATCAACTAGTACAGCAGTTTATGAGAAACGGACCGGAGTTTCAATTAGCTAATTTAGCATTATTAAACGGGATTTTGAACAAAATAGTAGGACCCGCATCGCGTACGATTAATTCGAATGGTATCCCGGAGACTTGGGAGGGAATTAGAAGTGCTTTAATAAATAATTTCGCCGATCAACGCGATGAAACATCTTTATATAATGACTTGGCACTTTTAACGCAGGGTTCGTCCACCCCGCAAGAATTTTATGAGCGTTGTCAAAACCTTTTCAGTACTATTATGACTTATATCAGCCTACATGAAACGATAGCGAGTACCATTGAATCGAAACGCACTTTGTACAAGAAACTCACGTTGCAGTCGTACTTACGTGGTCTACGTGACCCGTTGGGCTCTCGCATTCGTTGCATGCGGCCTGATACAATAGAGAAAGCCTTAGAGTTTGTGCACGAGGAAATGAACACGTTGTACCTGCAGCAGCGCAACGACCATGTTCCCGATAGGAAGACGCAGCCTCAGGTTAGTCCAAAAATTCCTTATGGCTTTATGCCACCAATTCACGTGGCACCACCCACACCGCGTCCCTCTAATTTGCAACCCCCAGGATCTTTTAATATGCCAGGGCCATCGCGACCACCTATGCTTCAAGGACAACATCCTGTCCCAATTTGGAGAAACCAACCCCCACAAAATCGCGGGCCCACACGTACTCAATAAATGTTCAGTTCTCCACCGCCTAATTATATACCCCAGGGTCAAGTTTTTAGAATGCCTGGTCCCAGGCCAACTACAAGTAACACCCCACACCCGATGAGTGGCGTAAGTCACTACGTGGCTAAACCATTCGCGCCGCGCGCGTCCCATGATTGGTCCAAATCTGGGAATCCGCCACCCTCGAATTATTTCAGAACGCGGGAATTTAACTTTAACGATTTCAATGACCAGTTGCAGTATGACAGTTATAGCGATTATTTTGTTAGCGATTATTACCCCCAGGAATATTTTGAGTATCCCATTTACGCGTACCCGAGTGAATATGTGTATGAGCAACCACAGCGTACAGATTCTTATGTTATAGTCGAGGAAGTTAAGGATCCAACCCCGTCTGCTGAAAAAGAGGATTTTCAGAAGGACCCCAAATCAGACAAGTCAAAATAGAAATTAATTTGCAAACGCAGAGGCAATTACCATATATTCAGATTTCAAATCCCCCGCTTAAACTATTAATTGACACTGGCGCAAATATGTCTTTTGTGAGTCCCGAAGTTGTTCAAAAATTCTTTTCCCACATACCGTGCAATTATGATCCCTTTGAAGTAACGAATATTCACGCTACCACAAGGAGTGATTACTCCATTACTTTACCGTGCTTTCAGGAATTTAACGAGGCAGGTGATATAACTCTTTTCGTTTATGCATTTCATAAATTTTTTGATGGTTTGATCGGCTATGATTTATTAGAAAAATTAGAATCTAACATTGACTTAAAGAACAGATTGTTGATAACTCGTAATTCTAGTAACCCTTTATTAATGTACGACTCTCGCAATAGTAACTTATACGAGGATATAATACCTGCTAATTCATCTAAATTAGTTAAAGTTCCTATAAACTCTGCGGACGGCGACGTTTTTATTCCTGAACAATGCATTTCAAATTGTTTAATAAGTGATTGCGTTACAACAGTTAGAGATAATAGAGGTGTAATAGAGGTGGCGAATACGTCACGTCATGACGTAGTCTTTTCTATGGATCGCCCTATTAGTGCTGAGTTGTTCAATGTCCAGTGCACGCGCACTAAACAACAGTCCGACCGCGTAAAGGAAGTTTGGTCTCGTCTGCGTACGGATCATTTGAACCCCGAAGAAAAAGCTAATTTAGAAGTACTTTGCGCTCGGTACGCTGATGTATTTTATATTGATGGCGAACCATTATCTTTTACGAACCAAGTAAAACACTCTATCCGAACTACAGATGATGTGCCTATCTATACGAAAAGTTACAGATATCCTTTCATACATAGGCAGGAAGTCCAGGATCAAATTTCTAAAATGCTAGAACAGAATATCATACGTCCGTCTCAATCTGCGTGGAGCTCCCCCATCTGGGTAGTTCCCAAGAAAGCCGACGCCAGCGGAAAAACCAAATGGCGCTTGGTAATAGACTTTAGGAAATTAAATGAGAAAACTATAGATGATCGTTATCCTATACCCAACATTTCGGACGTCCTTGACAAGTTAGGTAACTGTCACTATTTTACCACCCTTGACCTCGCGAGTGGATTTTATCAAGTGGAGATGAACCCAGATGATATTCACAAAACTGCTTTTACAGTAGAGCATGGACACTTCGAATTCCTCCGCATGCCAATGGGTTTAAAAAATTCTCCATCAACCTTCCAACGGGTAATGGACAATGTCTTACGGGACCTTCAAAATGTCGTGTGTTTAGTATATTTGGATGATATAATTGTGTTTTCAGTGTCCCTTCAGGAACACATGATTAATTTAGAAAAAGTATTTCAGAGACTTAGGGAATCTAATTTCAAAATACAAATGGACAAATCCGAATTTCTAAAGTTAGAAACTGCATATTTAGGACACATTATTAGCAAAGACGGTATTAAACCTAACCCGGATAAAATTATGGCCATCCAGAAATTCCCAATTCCCAAAACGGCAACAGAAATTAAACGCTTCCTAGGTCTGTTGGGTTACTATAGGAAATTCATTCCAGACTTTGCTCGTATAACAAAACCTATGACGCAATGTCTAAAAAAAGGTTCAAAGATTGATATAACTAATCCTAATTACATCAGTTGTTTTGAGAAGTGTAAAACCCTTTTAATCAACGACCCAATCCTGCAATATCCAGACTTTAGTAAAGATTTTATACTGACAACAGACGCATCTAATCTTGCCATCGGTGCTGTTCTCTCTCAAGGTCAGATAGGTACCGATGAGCCCATAGCATATGCATCGCGCACATTAAACACTAGTGAAATTAACTACAGCACAATCGAAAAAGAATTATTAGCAATTGTGTGGGCAACCAAGTACTTCCGCCCGTACCTATTTGGTAGGAAGTTCAAAATTGTTACAGATCACAGGCCCTTACAATGGGTAATGAATTTAAAAGAACCCAACTCACGTTTAACCCGTTGGAAATTAAAGTTAAGCGAGTATAATTTCACTACTGTCTATAAGCAGGGTAAGCTGAATACCAACGCAGATGCTCTGTCCCGCATAGAAATTAATAATGAAGACGCTAACTCTATAGCAGTTAACACGTCTGAAAAACCCCCTTCAGTAATTGATTCCACAACCGCAACAGCTCACACAAGCGCTGAGAACCCCATATTAGAGATACCAATATCGGATGAGCCCCTAAATAAATTCCACCGTCAAATATCCTTTATAATCGTGGGAGACATTAAAAAACGCCCAACCGTGTCTAAACCATTCGAAACTCATACCAAAACTACCATACAACTATCAGAGTCAAATCTGGAAGAAGAAGTAATTAATGCCGTAAAGGAATATGTTAATCCCAAAGTAAAAACTGGAATTCTTATACATCCCCCTCTAGCCATGTACAGCATAATTCCGATTATACAAGACAAATTTAAAAGCTCCGCCTTAAATATGGTCTTAACAAAGAAAGAGGTAGAAAACGTAAAAAATTACTTGGACCAGCAAGAAATTATTCGTAAATACCATGAAGGAAAAACAAATCACCGTGGTATAACCGAATGTTTCCTTGCTTTATCACATCGTTATTATTGGCCTAAAATGAAAGAAAATATCTCGAAATATATTAATGAATGTAGTATCTGTGGACAGGCAAAATACGATCGGAACCCTATTAAGCAAAAATTCTCTATAGTTCCTCCCCCAACCAAACCCTTTGAAATTGTTCATCTTGATCTTTTTACAGCACAAAACGAGAAATTTCTTACTTTAATTGATGCTTTCTCGAAATATGCACAAGCATATCATCTCAGAGATGGTACCGCGTTAAGTGTCGTCCAAGCACTTTTAACGTTTTGCACCCATCATGGCGTCCCCTACACCATAGTTACAGATCAAGGACCTGAGTTCACTAACGCATTATTTTCGGAGTTCGTCCGTCTTCATAAAATACAGCATCATAAGATACTTGCACATACCCCTAACGATAATGGCATAGTAGAGCGCTTCCATTCTACTATTCTCGAACATCTCAGAATCCTGAAATTAGAAAAGCATAATGAACCTGCCGTAAATCTCATGCCCTATGCAATTTTAGGTTATAACAGCTCAATACACAGCTTCACTAAATGTAGGCCTATAGACTTAATCACAGGACACTTTGATCCCCGTGATTCCCTAGATTTAAATTTATCGGAACATTTACTGCAAAATTACTTACAAGACCACAAAAAACGACTAACACAAGTCTACGATATAATAAATGAAACCTCTCTTCACCATCGGACTGAATAAACTGAAAACAGGAACAAGGACCGCGAACCTGAAAAAGAGTATGTCCCTGACCAACAAGTATTTGTCCGCAATTCGTTAGCTAGCAGACAAAAATTAGCTCCACGTTTTACCAAAGACATAGTCCTAGCCGACCTTCCCATACATATTTACACCAGAAAGAAACGAGGTCCCGTTGCAAAATCTCGTCTTAAAAGAAGCCCTAAGGAATCTGTATTGTTACAGGATGTTACTGCTACTACTACTCCAAATGACGCAAGGACAAGAAGTAATGATTGATCCTTTAGGGAACGGCCCTGGAATACTTCCGTTTAATCTAGGAGCGACGCGCATCATTTCCCATTATCACTCTTTCCTCAACTATGTCAACCTCGATAGTATACAATCTCAAATAGATACAGTTAATACCAGAATGACTGATGTTAGACACACATTAAATAATAGGACATCTCTATTATTCGAACCGCACATGGATTACCTTACATCCAAACTAGTTAAGATATCTGCCCAGTTAGAGTCATTTGAACATAACCGCTATAAAAGAGGACTCATTGATGGCCTCGGTTCTGTAATCAAAAGTATATCCGGTAATCTTGATCAAACTGATGCAATTAAATACGACAACGCCATAAAAATCCTTAAAGAAAATGAGTATAGGATTCAAGCTCAACTTAATCAACATGTTAGTTTATCTAAAACTTGGATTTCACAAAATGCCAACTTATTAACTAATATAACTAAAAATCAAGAGTTAATAGGCAATGTTTTAAATCGGATAATAAATAGTACAACAGCAAATCTTGATTTAATCCACTACGCCCACATGGCTCAACACTTAATTATCTTAAGTGATAACATAGATAATTTGTCCGAAGAACTCCATAAACTAGAGTATACTTTAGCTTTTATACGCGCACTAAGCACACCGCACATGGTAGTTAATATAGCTGAGATTAAGAATATGATACAGAAACTAAGGATTCTATATTCAGGCGATGAGATCCTTGAATTAGAATTAAGAGACTATTATGACGTAATTAAGCTAGGCTACTTTTATAAAGATAATCAGATAGTTATAGTATTTAAGGTGCCGATTGCCTTCCCTCCAATCTATAACCTTTATAAACTGTCCACTGTCCCTAACAAGAATAACAAAATCCTTTTACCAACCTCACCTTTCATTGCGATTTCTGGTCAAGATTCTATGTACATGGAGGCTGAATGCCCGAAGGTAAATTCTCTGTACCTCTGTGAAGCTAAATCAAAATACAAGGCCCGAGATGATCCCGATTGCATCCAGCATCTGATCTCCAAGCAAGAACTTCTCCCATTCTGTAAACTGTCTTCAGTCGCATTGAAGAAAGAAGCTGTAGAACAACTCGACGAGAAGCATTACACCATCAGTTTCCCACACCCAACCAAGGTGAAGATATCATGCGGACAAGAAACATATAAAACCCTGGAAGGAAGCTATTTGGCGATCATCCCCTACAATTGCCACATCAAAACGCCCGAATTTACTATAGCAAACTCTAACAATCACATCAAAGGTTTCGCTCTGGAGATTATGCAATTGCCCACAATTAATGAAGATTTAGAGACGTCGAGCGAATCACCAATCATACTAAACTCTGCAAATCTAGAAAATCTGCACTCCATTAACACAAAGATCATGCAACAGGCACCAGCAAAACTCAATGAAGTAGTTGATCCAGCTCTCTACCATACTACAATTCCAATCTATCTGATACTAACCGGTGCAAGTGTACTCATTATCACACTGACGTACCGACGATATCGAGCGAAACGCCTTCAAAGAAACCAAGCAATGCAAAATGATGACGCAACATCTCCAGGAAATTATGCTGAAATTCAAGAATCGCATGGAATCAGTCCCAGCAAGATAAAAATTGACCACAGCAACATTTCATCATCTCTCACACACAAGATTTCGAAATAGTTGCTTATCTTCGGGGGGAGGTGTTACATATTCGCGTAACACGTGAACCGCTGATCGCGCGTTACCCTAATTACCGCGGATTGCAACAGCGGAGACACGAGTCGCCGACGCAGCTCAACGTGATGCAGCCCGGCACCGTACATCGCGGCCTTCGCGAAATCGTCACTTTTGGCACAGCATCGGTCAACTGTCGACATCTTAGTTAATATTTTACATTGTAATTTCTGTAATTAAATTTAAGTTCAAATAAATTTTGTATTTTTTTCCATCCTCCGGCTACAGCCTTCGTAATTCGCATCAATACAGATTTCTGGCCAGCTACATTTTAACACCACGCACGTATTTAAGCAAGCGGCATATTAGGCACCCGGAACGAATTCCTTTGTTCTAGCTTCCACGCCATCGCCGTCAGTACGAATTTTACTGCCGAGGCGAGCGCACGTCTATTTTCTAATATCCAGTTAACCGGAGTTTAAAGTCGCGAGCGCGCTTAAACTTTTTAAAGGCGTCCCTACCGTTCCCTCGACTTGTTCAACATATTCAATGTGTGTGAATTAAACCCCAACTGGGTAAGTGCAGCACAATTTTAAATTAGCCAGTAGCTAAGCAAACCATAACGGTTTCTTTCGCTTTGCTCATATTCATATTCATTTATTCACATTTAAATAGAGTAATTACATTAGATGGTTTTTATGTTACATTATTGATTCTTATTTTCTATTTAGCCTGCTTAAGGCATGTGAATTTTGCTTAGATATACATAAAATAACAATAATCATTTAAATTTAATGTCTTAAAAATATACAGTCCAATACAATTCAGTTTAATACAGTAAGTCAGATATTTTATCACACTTAAAATAACAATAATATACTCTCTAGTTAAATACAGTCAGTTGAAAATAATAATATGTCAAAGATTTCATGAAATTGTAAACAATGTCTTTTTTTACATACAAACTATATCGACGGACTTGTTGCCGAGCTCAGCAGCCGCCATGTTGGATGCCATGTTGATGATGTTTGCTTTAACAACATCAGCTATGCTGATGATATGGTGCTGCTGAGCGCGTCAATAGGGGGACTCAGAGAGCTAATAAGCATTTGCGAAGCGTACGGTCATACTCACGGCCTAAAATATAACGTGAAAAAGAGCAAGCTTATGGTTTTCAATGCAGGTTCTAGGGGTCCGGTGGAGGTTCCACCAGTACGGCTATATGGGGTGCCCTTGGAGCGGGTACAAACTTTTATGTACCTGGGCCATATTGTAACGTCCGACCTGAAAGACGACGCTGATATTGAGCGAGAAAGGAGGGCGCTGTCGGTGAGGGCGAATATGATTGCCCGTAGGTTTGCGCGTTGCTCCAAGGAGGTGAAGATCACCTTGTTTCGAGCCTACTGCACATCTTTTTACACGGGTAGTTTATGGGTGTCATATTTGCAGAAATCCTACAGCGCTCTCCGTGTTCAATATAATAATGCGCTGAGGGCACTGCTGCGGCTGCCTCGCTTCTGCAGCGCATCGGGAATGTTTGCGAGCGTCCGCATTGACTGCTTCTATACCACCATGCGAAAGAGAGCGACCTCGATAGCGGGTAGAGTGCGGGGCAGCAGCAACAGTCTTCTTTCCGTTGTTGCCAACAGGTTGGACGGGCCTTTTGTGCAACACTGGCAGGCCTTACATGCACCTATACAGCGGGCGTGGGGCAGGTGATTACATATTGTTAATTAAGAATAATTATTTTGTTTGCAATTTATAATTTTGGTATATGTCATATTTATTGAATTAACTAACATAGTATTAAGTGCTACTAACACCTGTGGACCGAAAGTTGTCTTTTTGAATAAATATTAATAATAATAAACATTTTTTGTGAAAATTATTCCTGAAACCATTCGTTAACCGAGTAAATCATTTTTTTAAGAAGTAGCTCTTTAAGCACTTTCTTAAACTTTGGTAGAGGAAGATCTTGGATGGTTGTTGGTAACCTATTATAAATTTTTACGCACATTGCTGAACAATTTTTGTTAAACACTGCAGTTTTTGGTACAAATTCTAACACCAGTCGTTGACCGAGCCTTGAGCTACGTGGATATAAATAGTCACGTGCATAAATGTCACTTGCTTTAACAAATAGGTTAGGATTAGATTTTACGAACACACAAATTTCGAAAATATACATACTTGGTAGGGGTAGTATATTAAGTTTTTTAAAATAAGCTTTTTTGCTGTACCTGGGTAAACATTTCTTCATTTGTGTTAACGCTTAACTTTATTTCTGTTGGAAGCTTATTATGTGTTTTTTCTTAGTAGTTTACCCCACATTTTCGAAATTATAACATTCTTGCCTATTTGAATTTTAGTTGCCTATTTAAATTTTCAAATGTTTAAATTAACGGCTAAGTAACCGAATTATTGTCATCTCCGTATCTGATAGTGAACATCCACAGCAACACATCTACACATTTAGCGCTTCCCTATTAAGCGTTGCTGTGGGTGCTCACCGTCTACGGCCAGTGTGTAATGCTTTCGCTTATTGCGCATTACAGGGTTTCACGTACCACTTTAATCTCCTGCTTCCCCGCGGTGGACTATAGCGGGTCTGCCCACGAACCCTGCACCAGCACCTGGACCTGTTCTCGACGCGCGGGCACTCTACTCCTGCAGCGGCCAGTGACGTCAGGGGAGTGCTAGACCAGGAGGAGGTTAATCGCTGCATAGGCTCTAACCCATTTCTTACGACCCATCTACCGAGCTATATTTTCTCGAAAAAATAAACTGTTCCAACTTCGAACTACCTACTTTTATTTAATATCCTCCTAGGAATACCGGTGCCTAGGTTAGGTGGGATATAGTAGTGTAGCAGTAGCATAGTACCGGGACAGTACCTACGCTGTAGTTCGCCGTCGCCCGAGGTCCGCGCCGCTGCGGACGCCGCGCCCGACTCCGGCGCCGGGGAGCTGTGGCACACCGATGACGAGCTGGACGACGACGCCGGCGTGGGCTGCGAGCTCCACCTGGAGCAGGCGGCCTTCGAGCGGCGCGAAGAGAGGCTCGCGCACAGCCCGCCCGGCCAACGCTCGCCCACACTCGAGCGCCCGGCCTCGCTGCACGTGCAGAACGGCGCGCTGCCCGCCACCGTGCCCGCCGCCGGCATGCCGTCCGCCGCCGCCACACCCGCCGGGGGTGGGCCCGCCCGAGACCCGCAGCTCACTGATAAGGGCTATTTTGATGTCAAATATTTCCACAATCGTCTGTGGTGAATATTTATCACTGACGATTGTGTTTTTTTTTTAATTACAAAAATGTTGGAGTTTATGCGATATAGCGGAATTCAATTATCTAAAATATAAATGTATATTAAAGGGTCTTCCTTTGTCCAATGTGTGCAAGAGTTTCGCGTCATTTTTATTAGGTTATCTATCTACAAGTTTATAATAAATTAACTAACGATATTTAATTTCTCTCCGCAGTTTTATTCCTTTTCCCTGTAGTGCAAGGGATGCCGCTCACACTACCGAGTCGAGGCGCACTCTGTGTTTTGACCTAAGAGAGAGGAGCATCACTTTCTCTCGCTATAAAAAGCCCGCGCCTCGTGCCTGCGCCCCAAAGGATTCCACCCGACCGCCACCCTAACGCGCTGCGTGCTGCGTCAGCGGGTTGTGCATGTAAACCTCCATGAATACGTACTTGGCCCAGCTCCGCTGGCGACCTATCCTTGCAGCCTAAGCCTCGTGACCGGGGCTCCGCTCACCGGAGTTAACTCTCGCCCTGAAACAAAACAATGCTATGCAGGCCATTTTATGGGAAGCTAATTGTTACAAGCCATGCTTGGCACGTATGTGATACGGGAACACTAAGTAGCTCTGTATGTTACACTTGTACACCTAAACATGTACAGTGTAAAAAGTATTCGTACACCACCTAGGTATAATAAAAAAATAGGTAGGTATATATTTCTAAAGCTTTCATGTTAAGGTTTTTCTTTTAAATAAAAGTAGTAAAATATAGATTCAGATTTATTTATTTGCAAAAACATGTGTAGATAATATACATACATGGTATGATGCTTATTATAGGTGTTAAAAACGCACATTATGCAGGCAAGCATATTATAAGTTGGGGGATTACATTGAAGATAATAATGCTTGGCTAAATGCCGGTCCTGCTCCACAGCCTCAACCACTTGGATAAACAAGTTAGGATTCTATATTTGGAAGAGATGCCTTTTTTTTGTCTCACTTATTTATCCTTTTTTTATAATATTATGTGGCGGCTTAGTAATCGTGATTTGCTGAGTTGCATTCTTGACGTAATATGGGAGCGCGGGCGATCGGCTCGCCAGTCGCTTACGTTACACCGCCCTGCCTCGACGCATACATAGTACGTAGTTATAGTATAACCAAGTATTGTGGAACCTGAATATAAGTCATCTATTTCATCAAAGTTACGTTTCCTTTAATTACTTCCCCGTATACAGAACACGCACAACACTGGTGACCTTTCGACGATTTCAAGATTTCGTGTTTTTGTGTAACAGTTGAGTAAGCGACTCAATAAGTGTACGAGGCAAGGGCAGGCAAACCGCGTGGTGCGAAGTATTACGCAACGTGTGTATATCGTTCCTCAGTATGAACCCGCACGTGGCAACCGGTCCTGCAGGGCCAGCTCCAGCAACAGTGGCGGACATAGATATGGTGACGGAGCAAATGAGAGTACCGGAATTTTGGAAGCAGCTACCAAGATCGTGGTTTTGTCAGTTCGAGGCGATGATGGCACCACAAAAACAAGGTGACACACAGAAGTACGAGATGGTGCTCGCGAAATTATCTATAGACATAGTAGAACAGATAACGGACATCATTGAAGCACCACCGGAAACGGGCAAATACGAAACGTTAAAGAAGCGCTTATTGTCCGTTTATGAAGAGAGTGCAGATAAACAATTCCACAGATTAATGCACGAAACGGACCTGGGAACGCAGAAGCCGTCGCAGCTACTCAGGAAAATGTCAACATTAGCAAAAGCATGCAACCTGACAGAAGAACCATTAAAGAGGCTGTGGTTAGACAAGCTACCACCAAATGTACGCGCACTACTGGTGATGAGCGAAGACACCAAGTTGGAGGATATGGCCAGAAAGGCGGATAAAATAACGGAAACCTTGGGGAGCGGCGAGGTCGCATCCATAACGCCAAGTACGTCGACAGCAGGGCCCAGCTCGAACGACAGCGTAGCTAATCACTTGAAGGAATTAGCAATAGGAATGAAGGAATTGCGAGGAGAAATAGATGAGATCAGGAAGCGGAGTAGAGGTACTACAAGGACCACGGGAGGCAGGCAATGGCAGCAACGTTTTAGACCCAAAAGTCGGACGCAGCGAACACCAGAATCTCCGGACTGGTTATGCAGACATCATTATCGCTATAGGAGCAACGTTCGAACGTGTGAAGCACCATGTAGTTGGACCAAGAAGCAGCAGAAGCCGGAAAACTAGACGCGGTGCAGTCAGCGTCGGTGGACGATTGTGCCGCGGGAAACCACCGACTTTGTGTGAAAGACTTAAAAACGGGAATAGTGTATCTTGTGGACACGGGCGCTAACGTATCAGTGATACCTGTAAGTAAAGTGAAAACAAAGCAAAAACAAGAGTGTACGTATAAACTATTCGCAGCAAATAATTCAGAAATTAAAACATATGGTGTAGTAACTATAGAATTAAACTTAGGTTTACATAGAAGTTACAAATGGTCATTTATAATATGTGATGTAAAACAACCAATCATAGGGGCAGATTTTTTAAAAGCACATCAATTAGTTGTAGACTTACACAATAAAAGGTTGATTGACGGTCTCACGAACCTGAGTAGAGAAGCAACCATAGTAAAATGTTCCGAATTCTCTATATCCAGTATCCAGCATGATAACCCGTACAGAGATCTGCTCGAAGAGTTTTCAGAAATAACCAAGCCAGCTTCATACAAAGAATCTCCTAGTCATAACACATACCATCATATAGAGACTACAGGCCCTCCCGTTTTTACCCGCGCTAGGCCGTTGCCGCCCCATAGATATAAGATAGTACAGCAGGAATTTAGGCTAATGCAAGATTTAGGTATATGTAGGCCATCAAAGAGTCCATGGGCGAGTGCGCTACACGTCGTGCCCAAGAAGGATGGCCAGATCAGACCCTGTGGCGACTATCGTGCACTCAACGCGATCACGAAGCCGGACAGGTACCCGATCCAAAGGCTACAGGATTTCACCTATGGATTAGCAGGTAAGAAAACGTTTGCACGCTTAGATATTAACAGAGCTTATCATAATATTTGCGTAGCACCGCAGGACGTAGAGAAAACAGCTATCATTACACCATTCGGACTGTTCGAGTTTCCTAGAATGTCATTCGGTTTGCGTAATGCAGCGCAAACATTCCAGAGATTTATGAACAACACAGTCCTACAGGGTTTAGAGTATTTAAATGGAGAACGGAAAGGAGACTGTTCATACCTATTCTGTTACATAGACGACGTAATCATCGCAAGTACTAACGCTGAATTACTACGTAAACACCTAAAACTTGTTTTCAGCAAATTCGAACAGTTCGGAATAACTATTAATCTGTCAAAATGTTGTTTTGGTAAGCCGGAAATAGAATTTTTAGGTTACAATGTCAGCTCGAAAGGAATTAAGCCATTAAAAGATAAGGTTGAGGCCATACAAAACTATCCGCGACCGGAAACCGTCGAACAATTACGACGATTCCTGGGAATGGTGAATTTTTACAGATTACACATAAAGCAAGCGGCTGAACACCAGTCTGAGCTGAATAAGTTTTTGCACGGGGCCAGGAAAAAGGATAAGTCTAAAATAACATGGGACGATAAGGCCACGGCGGCTTACGAGCAGTGTAAGGCAAGCCTACAAAGCGCCATTACGCTGGCATATCCAGAGGACAAAGGTAGATTGACCCTAATGTGTGACGCATCTAATACATGCGTGGGGGCAGTGCTACAACAAGGAGCCGCCGGGAAAGCGAAGCCTTTAGGTTATTTTTCTAAGAGACTATCGGAAGCCCAGCAAAAATACAGCACTTACGATCGAGAGCTATTAGCAGTTTATTTAGCTATCGTACATTTTAGAAACATGATTGAAGGACGAGAGATTACTATTCTAACTGACCACAAACCATTAACATATGCTTTTTCTAAAATAGGTACCGATCGAGAGACCACACGGCGCACAAGGCAGTTATTGTACATCAGCGAATTCACGAGCGATATACAATACGTCAACGGAAACGAGAACCCGGTTGCTGACGCGCTATCACGGGTAGAGTCCGTTGTTTGCCCAACGGCAATCGATTTCGACGAAGTTGCACGGGCACAGGAAACAGACGATCAAATGGCGCGTATGCTAGCAGAATCACGAGGTAACATTGAACTTAAACAAATTCATTCACCGTTGTGTAATAAAACAATTTATTGCGACATTTCAGATAAACACGTAAGACCATACCTCCCACAAAAATTTCGTAAATTAGCATTCGAAGCAGTACATAACATAAGTCACCCTGGAATTAGGGCCACACGGAAAATGATAGCGAAACGTTTCTTTTGGCCGGAAATGAACAAAGATGTGACCAGATGGGCTAGGACTTGCATTCAATGTCAAAAAGTAAAAGTACAGCGGCATACAGTTTCTAAATTAAGTAGTTTTCCGTTGACAGATAGATTCGAGCACATACACGTAGATATAGTTGGTCCACTAGCTACATCACAAGAGGGCTATCGATATTGCGTCACTATGATAGATAGATTCACTCGCTGGCCTGAAGCGATTCCAGTAGCAGATATAACCGCAGACACAGTAGCGAAAGCCATATACGAAGGTTGGGTATGTAGGTTCGGGTGCCCCCTGACGCTAACGAGCGATCAAGGAAGGCAGTTTGAGAGCGAAGTTTTTAAAAGTTTACTAAATATTTTAGGCATTCAAAAGACCCGAACTACGGCGTATCATCCGCAGGCAAACGGAATGGTAGAAAGAATGCATCGCTCACTTAAAGTAGCAATTAAGGCAAGGCTACGAGAAAATAAATCATGGGTCGATGAATTACCGACAGTATTGTTGGGACTTCGTGCGGCGTGTAAAAGTGACGAAAACGTAAGTTCGGCGGAATTAGTATTAGGCCAAACGTTACGTTTACCAGGCGATTTTTATTGCAACACCGAGAAAACCCAAGTAGCTCATTTACCTACGTTCGTGAACAAACTTCGAAACGTTATAAATGGTATGCGGCCTCACACAAGAGAGAACAGCGATTCGCGAAAAATATTTATTCACAAAGATTTAAATACGTGTTCTCATGTTTTTGTCAGAAATGATATGGTAAAAAGTCCACTAACCCCATCTTATAGCGGCCCTTATAAAGTAATTAGTAGGGACAAGAAAACCTTTTACATACAAATAGGCGATCGTCAATCAACCATCTCCATAGACAGATTAAAACCAGCGTACATTATTAATGAAGAAACACCATCAGAAAATTACACCCATAATGATCAGTGCGAAACTTATGAAAAACCGAAGGAACAAAAATCGCTACCGCCTATGGTTAAAACCACACGCTGTGTGGTCGAGTGATTAAGCAACCGGCGCGATTTTTGCTCACATGACAAATAATTACAAGTATATCGAATGTTGTTAGGAATTACTGTACAAATCATTGGATCATTCAGCTAGATTATTATTGTGTGCAAACTAAATATAATTTAAAGATGGGAAACTACCAGAATAAAGAGTATATAGCCACAGCACAGGCCCAAGTAGTAGCAGGACAGCAGTTGGAAAACAAACTCAATTACTTCGGAATAATACTCATTATCATCGCAGCGATAATGGGGATACTATTATGTTACGCTATTAAGAAGGGTTGCGTAGGCCACGCGAGAGAATGGTTAAGAAGAGAAGTGCCAGTGATACTGTCAGGCAGGGACTTGAAAACGAAATGAATTTCGTTCCGTTATCATTAATGTTATCATATAACGTTCCAAAATTTGTAACGATACTAAAACTTAAAAATACCAATAACGTTACAAGAAAGAAACGTTAAAGAATATCATTTTCGTAGAACAAAATTTTAAGTAACGTTGCAGGTATCAGTAACATTAAGCTTATCCGCTTGTAATAACGTTACAGGTGAAACGTTACAGATTCATTTGTAACGTTATTCTTAAGAACTTTTCTCGCTGCCGCTACCGCTCCGTCGTCGCCCGGTAGCCTCGGCACAAGCCACCACTGTATTCGTTCGAGAGTGCCCATCTTTTCCCGACATCTGCCTACTTCTATATATTTATGTGATTGTGTCAGCTTTAACTTTTTTCTGTATAAGTCTCATCGGTGTGTTCTATTACTATTATAATGGGTGAGTATCTATCATTTTCGCTATTTAATAATGAATACAATTGTTAATGCTGTCTCATTGATCCTGCGGTCTATAGATAATAGATATAACGTTTAATAATACATAAGTACAGTTTTATATCTCACGAAGCGACGTGCGCTTTAGAGATGCGCCGAGTACTCATTTATTACTAAGTACTCGGCAATATTCGGCCATTTTATTAGTACTCGTTATCGGCCGAATAACTCGATTTGACTGTGGAAGTACTCGTTACTTACGGGTGTTTAGTTGGAGTCATAATTATTCATTATTTACAGGTGACAGTGACGATGATTGTATATTCCAAGAGAATAGTCAGCCACTTTTTACGGAGGTTCAGAATGAGAATGAGTTTAAGAGGAACGCGTATATCGACAATAGTAATGGTAACTATTTCAATTTATTTAAAGAACCACTAGTACTTAGTGTGATTTTGTGATATCAATCAATCAAGTGATATATTGCTAGTACATATCGCCTGATGTTACGGAATCACACATAGGTATATTACTTATTTGTTTATAGCCTGCAGTTTAGAAAATATTATAGGTTGTATTTCTTTCAGGCACAAAACATTCTTCTGATGAAATATATGACATGTCACAATCTTTATTGCTGCCAACTACTTCTTTAACTAAACGAAGACGTTTACAAGAAAACGATGACCAGGATGTACAAGAGAAGGACAAAATGGATAATTGTGACGGTAATAAAGAAAAAATACCAGACAAATGCGAACAGAATACACAAGATTTATTTGAGAAAGTTAACGAAAAACACAGCGCCAACGAGATAACATTAGAAAATAACTCTGAAGACAACTCTGAAGTTCAATGTATTCATTGCACTTTTGATAAAGAATTAGATAAACGTAATTATTATTTTGGTAATTTACTTATCGGAAAATTACAATTTTTACCTCCATGTATGAGATCTAACGCTTACATCAATATTTTGAAATATATTGATGCACTAAAACATAAGCATATAAATAAACGCTCAGACTATTAAGAGGAAGAAATAATATTCCACTTTGAAAATACACATAAATGAAGCAAATTTTAGTAATGGTGGTCTTACGTTTTTTGTAATTTGCAGGTCAGTGTCAGGTTGATTCGCGACCGTAACAAATGATTTTACAGAATTATAATCATTAGAATCAGCAATACAACTACTTAAATTAGAATAATCCTCAAATGTCATGATTTCATGAAATAGTCATTCAATAGGATTATAGGAACTTAGAGAGTTGTAGTGATGATTTTTATGATTATAATTCTATAAATAAATATTTGCGGCCGCGAATCGTATTTAGATCAACATACAACTTAATACTGACCTGCAAATTGCAAAAAACGTAAGAAGATTTGAAGGGGGTCATCCTTCCCCACCGAATGTGTCTCCACGTTGTCGTCGTGGTGGGGCTTGAGCGTCCCAATGATCTTGCGAGCTTTCCCGGTAGAGCCACTCATGCCGGAAGGTCGCAAGTGAGGGACCAGACCAAGAGAGACACACGCTTGCTCGCTGCTCTCTGGTACGCGTCTGATCATCAGACGTGACTGTGGGAGCAGCGAGCAGGTGGAGAGGTGAGATGAGGAGAGGGGGCCCTGAGAAGGGGCGGAGAAAACAGGGACCGCACCCTTCAAAGGAAAAAAAACCCATGGATCAAGGCATTTGCAAAATGAGTCCCCAGGTGGGTCCCGACTGCTCAGCGGTCGGGGAATCCCACCCCGCTTCGGCGGGCTGCCCTCCGTACTCTGGGGTGGGCAACAAACGCCTTCCAATTGCCAGTGGCAACTTGAGCCGAGGAGGCTCCGAATCGACGTCATCCGGATCCGCTTCTTATAAGGAGCTGATGGCGTTCGATTTTGTTGAGGAGGGTTCGCCTGAGCGCCGGGGAGGTGCAGAATCGGATTCTGGTTCTGCACCTGACCTGGTAACGGTCAGCTCGGCGGGCTCTGAAGACGGAAGAGGGGGGGCTGCTGCGGAGAACGTAAAGTTCTTCCGCAAGCGGCCCAGACGGGAGGATACCGGGGGGTCGTCCTCCGAGGGCGAATTTGCCTCCGCCCGCAAGATCCCCACCGCTAGGCGGGGCAGGGGCTGTGAGGCAGGGAGGGGGCTGGCTCCCTCTACCCGGGAGGTGGAGCGTCGGGCCGGGAGGGAGGTGGAGGAGGGGCGTCGCCCTGGGGGGAGCGGTCGTGGGGCTCCCTCTACTCTTCCGCCTCCTCTCGACTCTGACGACTCAGAGTGCCCGGGAGAGGAACCTCCCGCTGCCGAGGAGCAGAGGGCGAACTTCGAGGAGGTGGTGGAGGCCGCGATCCGCGCTGTGGCCTTCAAGAGGAAGCAGTCCTCGAAGAGGGAGGCCATCGGCGCGGCCAAAGCCTCCATCCTGGCGGCAGCGGCGGCCAACGCTGGCGGGCCTGCCTCAAAGGAGGCGTCGGAGTTGCGGGCGGAGGTCGCCCGCCTCGCGGTTCTTACGGAGCGACTCGTTCGGGAGAATGAGTCGCTCCGGAGGGACCTTGCGGGGATGGCCAGAGCGGCCTCTGTGGAGCCGCGAGGGGGACTGAGTCCGGCAGCGCCGGAGGGGGGCCGGGTGCTGAGCCAGGTGCGTGACCTGGTGCGGCAGGAGCTGGCTCCCTTCCGGAGGTAGTTCTCCGTGCTGGAGGACATGGTCCGGCGTCCCCCAACAGTGGCAACTCAGAAGGCCCCAGGCCAGCAGCAGAAGGCGGCTACGTACGCGGCCGCCGTGGCTGCCAGCCCGGGAACGTCCGGCCAGGCGAAGGCCAAGGCGGGAGCCGCGCCGGCGCCTGTGACGCCGGCGCCCGCGACGCCAGCGACTACCAAGACGGCCCCGGCGAAGAGGGGAAGGAGGAAGGCTGGAGGGGGAGCGGCTAAGGCTGCTGCGCCAGTGGCGCCGCAGCCGCCCCCACCGCCACCCTCGGACCCTCCTGCGGCCGAGGCCTATTGATATTAGTTAAATAAACAAGATTTCTTTGAGTTTGAATAAACGTGTTTATTATCAAGCTCACACAGTGCACAGTAAAAAGTTTCTTCCGTACGACATGACAGGTGAAAACTTCCGCCTACAAAGGTGGCGCCATCTGGCGTTACAATATAAACGTAAACAGGCAAAGGTAAGTAGTATACAGCCTAGATTAAATTATAAAATTTTATCCAATACTCCCACTAAATTTTATAAACAAAAATACTCTCATATTTGCCTGTTTTAATAGAAAATAAACTTAACTTACATAATTGACAATATTTCATCTCTTATACGTTCAAATTTAACAGTAGGTAGAGCCTTATTTAAAATATCAGCCAGTTGGTCTGAACTTTGCACATACTTAATAATAATTAATTTTCTCTTAACTTTTTCTCTAATGAAATGGAATTTAATATCAATATGTTTTGTCTTTTTATGATAAACAGGATTATTTATTAGTTTGATTGCACTTTGATTATCAATACACAGAGTTGTGCAATTTTGAATGATATCAATTTCTTTGAAAAACTGTCTTAACCATAAAAGATTCTTAGCAGCTTCACAACCAGCCACAAATTCAGCTTCAGTTGTTGATAAGGCAACACAAGGTTGTTTTTGACTAGACCAAGATATAGGTCCACCATTTAACATAAAAATATAACCACTGGTTGATTTTCTTGTATCTAAGTCCCCAGCAAAATCTGAATCTGAATATCCAATTAAACTTTCATGACCTTGATACTTTATACATACATTTTTAGTTTTTATAAGATATCTTATAATCCTCTTAAGCTGATTCACATGATGTTTACTAGGATTGTTGATATATCTACTTAATAGATTTACTCCATATGAAATATCTGGCCTAGTTGCTGTAGATAAAAACAGTAATGACCCTATGGCTTCTCTGTAAGGAAAATCAATCTGCTTATTGTCAATATTTTTAGTTAACTGAACATTTACATCAATTGGTGTACTGCTTGAGTGTGCAGTACTCATATTAAATTTACTTATTAACTGTTCAATATATTGTCTTTGACTGATACAAACAGAATTATCACTTTTAAAAATTTCTAAACCAACAAAACGACTTAGAATTAACTCTTTTATATTAAATTCCTGCTTTAAATAACTAACAATTTGATCTAATATTAAGTTTGATTGTGACATTATTAGGGCATCATCGACATACAATATTAACAAAGCTTTAATACCATTAAAGTTACCAACAAATACACAATTGTCTGCTTGTGACTGAACAAAACCAAACTTTAATAGAAAATTAGTAAATTTTTGATTCCAGCAACGTGATGCCTGTTTTAGGCCATACAAAGATTTGTTCAATTTACATAATTTATTTGCTGGTGCTTTGACTCCATCTGGAACTACCATAAAAATGTCCTCTTCTAACTCTCCATATAAAAAGGCTGTCTTAACATCTAATTGTCTTAGGTTCCAATTATATTCAGCAGAAATAGATAACAGTATTCTTATTGATTCATATCTTGTAGTAGGTGAAAAGATTTCATTATAATCTATCCCTTCAATTTGTGTAAATCCACGGGCACAAAGTCGAGCTTTATATCTTTCTACTTTTCCATCTTTGGTTCTTTTAATATTAAAAACCCATTTGGATGTTATAGTTCTCTGGTTTTCATTATCCACAAAACTCCAGGTGTTATTAGTACGATGAGCCTCTAACTCTTCATTTATTGCTTCTAGCCACAACTCACTCTCTTTACCATTAATTGCTTCATTGTAACTCACTGGTACATCTAATTCCATTATATTTGCCTCAAAAACTTTTTTCCTATGTGGCCGCAAAGTAATATATGAGAGATCCATATCTGTAGAGTCAATTTCTTGTGAAGGTTCATAGGTCTCATCATTTTCATCAATGGCAGTATGTGTGCTGTCATCACTCTCACTCAGCTCAGTGTTATCTATCTCCTCTTCAGCATTTTGTTCATCATCATCCCATATAAAAATTTGGGCTTCATTCCGTTTTATTTCAGGACTTTTCTGTTCATTGAAAATAACATTCCTTGATATTGTAATTCTTTTTGTGATTGGATCATACATTTTGTAATTTGAATTATCATATCCAACTAACATCATTTTACTACTTTTACTATCAAGCTTCTTTCTCAACTGATCTGGCACATGGACATATCCTTCGCACCCAAACACTCTGACATGATCTAGACTAGGTTTAACACCACTCCACAACTCCATAGGGGTAATATTTGGTGTCTGACTTGAAGAAGTGCGATTCAACAAATAAACAGCACAATTGACTGCTTCTGCCCAAAGATTGAGTGGTACCTTACGGGCATAAAGCATAGATCGAGCACTTTCAACAATTGTCCTAATCTCTCGTTCTGCCCGGCCATTTTGTTCAGGCGTGTATGGGACAGTGAGCTCATGAGAAATACCCTCACAATCAAGATATTCTTTGAAGTCTTTGCTTGTGTACTCTCCACCATTGTCTGTGTGTAGTATGCGTACACTATGTGTGAATTTGTTTTTAATCATTGAATTATATTTCTTGAAACAGTTTAACACATCACATTTATTCTTTAAGAAATACACATACCTAAAACTTGTAGCAGCATCTTTAAAAATAACGAAATATTTCATACCTTGTACAGAAGGCACACTGAATGGTCCACAGACATCACTATATACAACATCACCTGGTTGTTGTGGTCCTCTGTTTGATTTCTTGAATGGTTGACGAGCATGCTTACCATAAGCACAACCCTCACAAACAAACTTGTCACAGTCTGGTAAGTCCACACCAGTAATCACATTGTTATTACACATTTTCTGTATTTCTTTGACATTTAAATGTCCTAGACGTTCATGCCATGTTTTAAGGTCCAATTTTTGCACTACATTACACACTGGATTTTGAAGCGTTTGCACCTTTAACTCATACAGGTTGTTGCTTTGCAAAGATGCACACAGCACTATTTCATTGTCCTTGTATATTAAAGCATCTGTATGTTTCTTTATGATATTATAACCTTGTCTTGTCACTACTCCTTCAGAGAATAGGTTTCTTCTCAACTTTGGTACATAAAGAACATTTTTCAGGATACTTGTCTCCCACTGTCCATTGACACACTTGTCTATCAATACATTTCCTTGGCCAACTACTTCTACAGCTTCTTGGTTTCCAAGTTTCAGTGGAGATCCCGTATACTCATACAATTCAGCAAAATTTTCACGTTTATAACACATGTGAGCTGATGCGTCGCTGTCTAATATCCATTTTAAACCATCATCATTATTTTTCCAATCTGCATTTGCTACATTGAATGCTAACATGTTCTTTTCTCCGAGTTGTTTCTGTTTTTGTTTTGGGGCACGGCAATTTCTTGCATAATGACCCCGTTTCCCACAGTTGTAACATGTAAAGCGATGTGATTTCTCATTTGACCCTTCACTTAACTTATCATTTAATTCTTTGTTTGTTTTCTTTAATGGAACAGTTTTCTTCTTCATACTTTGTTTTGCCACTATAAAAGCAGTTTCATTTTCTTCTTCTACATTCAAACTGGCCTCCTCATCTAGCAAACGAGCTGTCAGATTAATCACAGTTTGATTCTTCGGATCAAGCGACATCCAAGCCTGACGAATAGATCTGTATTTGGGAGGTAGTGTACTCAAAATTTTTGTTATGATTGCAGTCTCACTAATAATTTCTCCACTTTCTTTAAGTTGCTTAGCCAAGCTTTCTACTTTAGCTATATGCTGAGCTATGCTATCTGTTGGTGACATTTTATATTGATAGAAGCGCTCATGTATCATCATTTTAGTCATCTCGGATTTTTGTTCATAAATGGACTCAAGCTTGGTCATCACTTCTAGCGCTGATTCGCAATTTTCAATGAGTGCTATTTGATTTAAGTCCATAGCAGACGTTAAAACAAACATCGCCATTCCATCATCTTTATTCCATTGAGTCGTATTTCCATCTGGTTTTGGCGTGTTGATATCTAACCCCTTGGCACGCAGGGCACATTTAATTTGAAATTTCCACTGTTTAAAATTCGATCCATCGAATTTTTCTAAGTTTGTCTTTCCAAACTCCATTTTAGGTTATAGATGGCACGCGGTTCTACTGTCGAAAATCACTAGGCACTTTTCTGTTTTGTCTGCTCTTTGTTTATCACCAACTATTAACGTGGACCTGGGCCCGTAACCTATTGATATTAGTTAAATAAACAAGATTTCTTTGAGTTTGAATAAACGTGTTTATTATCAAGCTCACACAGTGCACAGTAAAAAGTTTCTTCCGTACGACATGACAGGTGAAAACTTCCGCCTACAAAGGTGGCGCCATCTGGCGTTACAATATAAACGTAAATAGGCAAAGGTAAGTAGTATACAGCCTAGATTAAATTATAAAATTTTATCCAATAAGGCCGAGTGGCAGGTTGCCGGAGAGAAGCGGCGACAAAAAAAGGCGGCCAAGAGCAAGGCCAAGAGGCAGCGGCGGAAGGCCAACGCCATCGCGGCGAGGCTCCGCGCCCCGAAGTCCGCGGCTGTAGTTTTAACACTGCAGCCGGAAGCGGAACAGAGGGGCGTGACGTACCTCGCCCTGATGAAGCGGGCGAAGGAGGCGGTGAACCTCCGGGAGCTGGGCATCACTGGGGGCCTCGGGATCAGGAGAACCCTGACCGGTGCCCGGAAGCTCGAGCTCGCCGGAGCGGAGAGTGGCCCGTTCGCGGACGCCCTGGCCGAAAGGCTGAAGGAGGTCCTCCCCGCGGACGAGGTTCGAGTGTCCAGGCCGACTAAGTGCATTGACATGCGCATAGTGGGCCTGGACGACTCCGTGACGGAGGAGGAGGTTGTGGCCGCCGTCGCCAGGACTGGGGGGTGCTCTGCCGAGCTCGTCAAGGCGGGCACCCTCCGGCCTGACAACACGGGCATGCAAACCCTTGTGGTGAGCTGCCCCGTGACGGCGGCCAGAACAGTGTCGGAGGGTCGAAGGCTCTTGGTGGGGTGGGTTTCTGCGCGGGTGAGGCTGCTGGAACCCAGACCTCTGAGGTGCTACCGCTGCCATGTGGGCAACCACACGGGAGCTATGTGCCCCTCGGAGGTGGACCGCAGTGGACTTTGTTTCCGCTGTGGTCAGCCCGGTCATCGGGCCGGCTCGTGCGAGGCCACGCCGCACTGCAGTGCATGTGCGGCTGTTGGCAAGCCGGCCGAGCACTGGGCTGGGGGAAGGGCCTGCGCGCCATCCGCCCCGACCAGGGGCAAGAGGTCCGCCGCCGCCGCCGCCTCTGCCGCCGCCGCGGCTTCCGTCGCCGCTTCTGCCGCTTCTGCTGTGGGTGCTGCGACTCCCGGTACTCGGGAGGGGGCTGAAATGGAGTGCCAGTAATGGTCCCATTTCGGCCTCCTCCAGAGACAAGTCGGCCGCTGTGCTATTGCGCAGTGGCTGATGCCTGTGGACGGTGAGCGTGGGTGGCTCGCCGTCCGATACCAGGCTGAGTCGACGACGCGTTGTGCTTCACGCGCGCCTCAAGGAGCCGTCAGCACCAGAGACGGGGCCCCATAGGGTCGGTGCCTGCTAGGGTTGCGGAATTTGTTCGAGAGAGTTGCCGCGGCCCTAGAACGCAAAGGGCACATGGAGGAGCACGGGTGGGTTTTAGTCAGTAAAAGTCTGACACTCCCTACCGCTCCACCCAGGGCGGGAGGGGTCATTTGATGATTTCCCATCCAAAAAAAAAAAAAAAAAAAAAAAAAAAAAAAAAAAAAAAAAAAAAAAAAAAAAAGGGGGTCATCCTTACGCTTTCGCCTTAATAGCAAGTGTATTTCAGTATTTCAGGGAGCTTGCCGTTATGATAGAAATTGTAAGACTACTACTACTAATCCACTCACGAGATATTTTTGAGCCTCACAAACGGAATCTTGAGTCATGAGCTGGTTTCGCAGCACAGTCGCGGGTCGAAATGTCTAAGCTAGTTGAGTAGTCCCAAAAATATTCCGTATGCTGATTTACATTAATTTATAGAATCATTATCATTTGATTAATCAAAGCTTAGTTAAGGGCGATCCGCAGTTGTAGCCCGCGAAATTCAAATTTTCTTACGTTTTTTGCAGTTTGCAGGTGAGTGTCAAGTTGTATCTTGATCAAAATATGATTCGAGACTAAGTTAAACTTAGAGAGATATTTTAATTATTCTAATGATTATAATTCTGTAAATACATATCTGTTATAGTCGCAAATCATATTTTGATCAAGATACAACCTGACACTGACTTGCAAATTGCAAAAAACGTAAGAAAATTTGAATTTCGCGGGCTACAAATGTTATTTCTTTTAATTTTAATAATAAAATTTTATACTTGGAGAAAAAGAAGATAAAAATCAACCCGTATTGTTTAGCATTGAATTATAATTACTGAATAATCATAATTTCTTATTAATTGTTTTTTTTGTGCAAATGATTACTTCGAATAAACAAAATATCTTCAATAATATCGTCTTTTAAATTTAACCTTAAATCAGACACAACGAATTTCATCGATGAAAACAATCTTTCGACGCTTACTTAACTGGTGTTGCCAATACAATTTGAGCTACCTTGTACAGTGATGGATATTTTTCTTTCTTGTGTTCCCAAAACTTTAATATGTCTGCAGAACAATCTAACAACGGCTCTTCTAAAAACACGCTGAGTGCCTCTTTAAATTTTTGCACGCATTCATCTATGATGCCTCCAAGTCTCGGTTGCAGTAATGTTGAAATATTATCATGTCTTTCCATGTAACTGGTATTTAAGAAATCTCGTAATTTGGTATGTACACTATTAATATTTTCTTTGTCAGATTCATATTCATCAGGTGGGTCTGTAACTTCTGTCGTATCTATATGATCACTGCTTTTTTCAAAATCATTAAATTTCAATAATCTAGTATACAGGGACGTAATCTGACTTTTCGCAGCTTGTTGTTGGTCTATTTTCAAGGTGGAGTTTATTCGTGGGTCCATAATCATAGCATTTATAAACGCTTCACTGTTAAAAAGCATACTTTCTCTGTTTTCTATATTACTAGTTATTTTGTTGGCTAATGTAGTATTTAAATCCGATGTCTCAAGTTTGCAGGTCATCCAGGATAAGTAGCAGTCACCTACTGTTAGCTGTTCTGATTGTAATTTTATCATTAATTTTTTCGCTGGTTTCAGTGCAGCAACTATTTCTTCTAAAATTTTCCATGTCGAATCAGGTAAAAAGAGATTTCTAGGATCTGAGGAACATATATCTTTAAGGGTAAATAGACTCTCAATCATATCTATGGTGGAATTCCATCGAGTGGGACAATCCAGAATGGGCTTATTTTTGTTTTCTGCTCTGAGTGCCATACTGTAAGTTGGAGTACGTAGTTTTTTTATAATTCTTCGCGCAGATGCAAAAGACAGTTGTATTTCAGGATTTTTGCAGGCGTCATTAACTGCCAATTGCAACGTGTGTGCAGCGCATTTGAAAATACAGATATGGGGTCTAATTATTCCAAAACAGTATTCAAAATTTGTGATCTCTTCCAGTCGTGCTTCTATTTCGCTCTCATTAATATTTATATCGCCGTCGTTTTCTTCATCTGATTCCGAAGTCAAACCTGTATTATTTGAAGAGCCTGGGGAAGGATCATCTAAAACATTCATTAATCTACCCATTTTTATCATATTGGCTCCATTATCGGTGGTTATGGAATAAATTTGATTTGTGTCAATTCGGAATTTTGTTAATATAAATAAAAGCTTCTCCTTTAAATATTCGGATGTATGGCTTTGGTGTAACTCAATGAGGCCAATATTTCTTAAAATTATTCTTCCGTTTTGAATAAATTGCAGGTTGACACCCATAAAACCTCTTGTAGAAATCGATGCGATATCGACTTTAACGCTGATAAATTTTCCACGCAACTCATTTGCTAGTTCCGTCCTTAACTCATATGCAGTTTTGACCACCTGATCTCTAATGTTATAGGAATTAATTTTTTTATTTTCATTTTCGACTTTTACCGGAACTAGCGATAAAATTTTCTGAAAAGCCTCATCATCGATTAATGATAATGGGCGTCCATGAATAGCAACTAATTTTACGCACTCTTGAAATAGTATAGTGAGGGTATCTTCAGATTTTTTTAATGGAGTTGAATGGCTACTTGAGCCGCTTTCATTTTGATCGCAAACATTTTTGTACTCCTGTGGATGGTGTATTGATAAATGTTTTGCAAGATTTGCACCGTGTTGTGTCTGAAACAAATAATGCCCATTTTATACATTTTTGGATTTGTGTATTCGTACGTTGCAAGGCGAATGAATAAAGTTGCGCCCTGATGAACTGAAGTAAACGGTGTAACTGTAAATGAATGTCCAGTTAAAATATTAAAATCTGTAAAATAAATAAAATGGAATCAGGCGTTACTTTGCGGAAATCCTTGATTTACTGATGCTTATACAATTACAAAATCTAGTTTTAATAATTTACTTTAGGTATTATTTATTAAGCTTAAATGCAGTATGCATGCAGCACCGCCCATCCCGCAAATATATCCACATGAAGATTATGCAGAAGGTGGGAATAATATAATGCAACAAACAACCCGAACACAAAACAGAAAGGTACATAAGTCAATCACATGTATGTACAGTCGGTGATAGCAATTAACTGACCCCCTAAAAATTAAACGAATTTGAACCTTTTGCTCGTTAGCGGTAAGACAACTGGTTCAACGTCTACGAACAATAAAATAGTTATTCAAGTTTGATCTATACTTAATATTATAAAGCTGAAGAGTTTGTTTGTTTGGTTGTTTGTTTGTTTGTTTGTTTGTTTGTTTGTTTGAACGCGCTAATCTCAGGAACTACTGGTTCGAATTGAAAAATTCTTTTTGGGTTGAATAGACCATTTATCGAGGAAGGCTTTAGGCTATATATCATCACGCTTAAGCCAATAGGAGCGGAGCAGAGATAAATAATGTTTTAAAATCGGGTATTCCACGGGGACGAAGTCGCGGGCAGCAGCTAGTCTTTAATACGCAGTGTTAAGGTAGGAATGATCTTGAATATTATTTTAACTTGTAATATAATACGTAATTTCGATTACGTTAAGTATGTCTCGAGTGGTCTAGTGGTAACTGCAGTGAGCTGACAAATCGAAGTTGCGAGTTCGTAACCAGCGTGATTGACGTGTTTTTTTACTGTTTTGTAAATTTATTTTAAGTTATACTTAAATAATAAATTATAACTATAGCAACAAAAAAAAAACGACCAGAAATAAAAAACCAAAATGATGGTAAAAACGATTATATTTTATAAAAAAAAATATTATAAGAATAACATAAATGATATTGATGACGACACGAAGATGATAATATTTACCTACTTACTAATAACGTTGTTAACAGCACTGAGTTTAATGTAGTGAATCAGCATGTTATAATATTTAGAAATATAGGTATATATTTCTATATCATAACAATAACATCACCACATTAAATATCATTTAACTAAATAAAACGGCATTATACGTTGAAGTTCTACCTACTATATATCAATTTGTTTTGTGAGTAGTTATTTTAGTTATAAGGTTTTGACAAAAAACTAGGTATTCGAAATACTTCGTTAGAAATTATAACAATAGTAAATTTAACACACTCACTGACATACGTTAGTATTGTTTGTGACCAACACTGGTAACTCAAGTCATTTATAATATGCTTTTAATAGCGAAGTGGAGCACCATTTTTTCTATTATTTGTTGCGGTCCCGCATACCGCGCACCATATCCAACAACAATCACTTCCTCTCATGAATGGTTTTGGTCCAGGACGATCTTTTTGAATATTAAAACCACACGTCAAACGTCTTAGCCAAAATCTGACTGTATTTCTCTGAAACAACAAAATAAGCATAATTTTAGTAACGAATAGGTAAACATAATTTATCGATTAAGTATGCAAATTACGTTTATCAATTTAGATAATATAAATCAAATTAGACCTATAAATGATCTCAAATTAGACTCATAATGAAACATAGTTAATTGTCTATTATTCTACATTCACCGGCTTTTAAGAAAACTAACGAATTAAGCAATAACTATAATTATAAATGAAGCATAAAAAAAATACACTTACCGCTATATTAAGTTTCGTAGCAATCGCTTTAATAACAACATTCTCCTCATGCAAATAGATTATTTTTTATTTTAAATAATCACTCAACTCAACTTGGACATGACGATTAAAGTATCAAAACTGATAACAATTAATAAAAAGGAAAAAAGCGTGGATTTTTACAATTTAGTAAGGCAAGGTAAAAATGTTCGCGCGTATTCATTTGTGCATAGAATATCTTGTTCAATTTATTCTTCTACCCCATATTCCTAATGTCATATCTATAGCAGTTTTGGTTGAATACGCATATTGACGTCTAACTACCCACTTATTAAAATAGGTGAACAGTTATATATAAATGACCTTTTTTTTTTTTTTTTGGATGGGAAATCATCAAATGACCCCTCCCGCCCTGGGTGGAGCGGTAGGGAGTGTCAGACTTTGCCATCCATGTGCCCTTTGCGTTCCAGGGCCGCGGCAACTCTCTCGAACAAATTCCGCAACCCTAGCAGGCACCGACCCTATGGGGTCCCGTCTCTGGTGCTGACGGCTCCTTGAGGCGCGCGTGAAGCACAACGCGTCGTCGACTCAGCCTGGTATCGGACGGCGAGCCACCCACGCTCACCGTCCACAGGCATCAGCCACTGCGCAATAGCACAGCGGCCGACTTGTCTCTGGAGGAGGCCGAAATGGGACCATTACTGGCACTCCATTTCAGCCCCCTCCCGAGTACCGGGAGTCGCAGCACCCACAGCAGAAGCGGCAGAAGCGGCGACGGAAGCCGCGGCGGCGGCAGAGACGGCGGCGGCGGCGGACCTCTTGCCCTTGGTCGGGGCGGATGGCGCGCAGGCCTTTCCCCCAGCCCAGTGCTCGGCCGGCTTGCCAACAGCCGCACATGCACTGCAGTGCGGCGTGGCCTCGCACGAGCCGGCCCGATGACCGGGCTGACCACAGCGGAAACAAAGTCCACTGCGGTCCACCTCCGAGGGGCACATAGCTCCCGTGTGGTTGCCCACATGGCAGCGGTAGCACCTCAGAGGTCTGGGTTCCAGCAGTTTTACCCGCGCAGAAACCCACCCCACCAAGAGCCTTCGACCCTCCGACACTGTTCTGGCCGCCGTCACGGGGCAGCTCACCACAAGGGTTTGCATGCCCGTGTTGTCAGGCCGGAGGGTGCCCGCCTTGACGAGCTCGGCAGAGCATCCCCCAGTCCTGGCGACGGCGGCCACAACCTCCTCCTCCGTCACGGAGTCGTCCAGGCCCACTATGCGCATGTCAATGCACTTAGTCGGCCTGGACACTCGAACCTCGTCCGCGGGGAGGACCTCCTTCAGCCTTTCGGCCAGGGCGTCCGCGAACGGGCCACTCTCCGCTCCGGCGAGCTCGAGCTTCCGGGCACCGGTCAGGGTTCTCCTGATCCCGAGGCCCCCAGTGATGCCCAGCTCCCGGAGGTTCACCGCCTCCTTCGCCCGCTTCATCAGGGCGAGGTACGTCACACCCCTCTGTTCCGCTTCCGGCTGCAGTGTTAAAACCACAGCCGCGGACTTCGGGGCGCGAAGCCTCGCCGCGATGGCGTTGGCCTTCCGCCGCTGCCTCTTGGCCTTGCTCCTGGCCGCCTTTTTGGCCTGCCGCTTTTCTCCAGCAACCTGCCACCCGGCCCCGGTCGCAGGAGGGTCCGAGGTTGATGGTGGGGGCGGCTGCGGCGCCACTGACGCAGCAGCTTTAGCCGCTCCCCCTCCAGCCTTCCTCCTTCCCCTCTTCGCCGGGGCCGACTTGGTCGTCGCCGGCGTCGCAGGCGCCGGCGCCACAGGCGCTGGCGCGGCTCTCGCCTTGGCCTTCGCCTGGCTGGACGTTCCCGGGCCAGCAGCCACCGCGGCTGCGTACGAAGTCGCCTTCTGCTGTCCCGGGGGCCTCTGTGCCGCCGCCAATGGGGGACGCCGGATCATGTCCTCCAAGACGGACACCTGCCTCCGGAAGGGAGCCAGCTCCTGCCGCACCAGGCTCCGCACCTGGCTCCCCTCCAGCGCCGCCGGACTCGGCCCCCCCTGCGGCTCCTCCGAGGCCGCTCTGGCCATGCCAGCCAGGTCCCTCCGGAGCGACTCATTCTCCGCTATGAGTCGCTCCGTTACGGCCGCGAGGCGGGCGACCTCCGCCCGCAGCTCTGTCGCCTCTCCGGACCCGCCGACGTTGGCCGCCGCCGCCGCCATAATGGAGGCTTTGGCCGCGCTGATGGCCTCCCGCTTCGAGGACTGTTTCCTCTTAAAGGCCACAGCGCGGATCGCGGCCTCCACGACCTCCTCCAGCTTGGCCCTCTTCTCCTCGGCAGTGGGAGGTACCTCTCCAGGGGACTCCAAGTCGTCGGAGTCGAGAGGAGGCGGACGAGTAGAGGGAGCCCTGCGACCGCTCCCTCCTGGGCGACGCCCCTCCCCCGCCAACCTCTCGGCCCGACGCTCCACCTCCCGGGTAGAGGGAGCCAGCCCCCTCCCCGCCTCACAGCCCCTGCCCCGCCTGGCGGTGGGGATCTTGCGGGCGGAGGCAAACTCGCCCTCGGAGGACGACCCGCTGTCATCCTCCCGTCTGGGCCGCTTGCGGAAGAGCTTGACGCCCTCCACAGCAGCCCCCCCTCCTCTGTCTCCAGAGCCCGCCGAGCTTACCGTTACTAGGTCTAGCGCGGAGCCGGAATCCGACTCCGCACCACCCCGGCGCTCAGGCGAACCCTCCTCTACACAACCGTACGCCATCAGCTCCTTAAAGGAAGCGGACTCGGATGACGACGATTGGGAGCCTCCTCGGCTCAAGTTGCCACTGGCAATTGGAAGGCGTTTGGTGCCCACCCCAGAGTACGGAGGGCAGCCCGCCGAAGCGGGGTGGGATTCCCCGACCGCTGAGCGGTCGGGACCCACCTGGGGACTCATTTTACAAATGCCTTGATCCATGGGTTTTTTCCTTTGAAGGGGTCGGTCCCTGTTTTCTCCGCCCCTTCTCAGGGCCCCCTCTCCTCGCCTCACCTCTCCACCTGCTCGCTGCTCCCACAGTCACGTCTGATGATCAGACGCGTACCAGAGAGCAGCGAGCAAGCGTGTGTCTCTCTTGGTCTGATCCCTCACTTGCGACCTTCCGGCATGAGTGGCTCTACCGGGAAAGCTCGCAAGATCATTGGGACGCTCAAGCCCCACCACGACGACAACGTGGAGATAAATAAATGACCTAATACCAACCTCTTAAAGCTCAAGTTTGCGTATCAAAATTATTTATTGTTTCTGTTCAACGAGTAGTGTTAGTGTGATAAACTCATACATATTGAATAACGTTTAATGTTATGAGCATAGGGTGTAAAATCGAGTAATTTTTAGGGGGGTCAGCTAATTGCAATCACCGACTGTACTTCACTTTTCATACCTACGCTCGGCGCGGCGGTCGCGCTAGGATTGTCAACTATGGCTTACGCAAAAAAAAACTACCTATCGTGGTAGGTAGTGGCACTCGTATCTAGTTGTTTGATTTATTGTTGAGAATGAAACAGGAAGAAAGGAAATATAAACTAAACAAAACATATTTTAATTTGTTAATTTTCACTATCGAAAATCCCTAATAACTTTTAAACGGATTACCCTATTTACCCAATTTATTTTGCCCTATCGGATTGAGATCTAAACCTATTAAATGACACTAAAAACAACAAAATATAACAAAAAATCATGTTTTCAACTTACGTAATATTTGTTGGCGTGAATTTAACAAAAAAGTTACTTCGTTTTACTGATTCAAAATAGGAAACTATTATATAAATCGAGCTTAGATAGCTTTTTTTGTTGCTCCATTTTTGCACTTCACAGACGCGTGTCTCAAGCGGATGGCACTCGCAATAGTTTTTTGTGCATAATCCAAAGTTGACAATCCTAGCGCGACCGCCGAGCGTAGGTACAATATGAAAAGTGAAGTACAGACGTCAGCACATCAAGTTACTACAATCTGTCAAATTTCTTTGATAGATTTTCAAAAAATGGCAAGTAGGTACTTGATGCGCGCTCGCTCGCCGGCCGCACGTTGCAACCAGCGATTTGGCAAGCAGAGCAAGTTTAAACCTGTTTTCGCGCCCAAGACCTGTGTCAAGTGTCAACTAAACCGCAGAGTACTCGGTAAAACTTGTACTCGGCGTATCCCTACATGTATTTAGAAAACACTTACGACAAACCTTTTGTAATTGTAAACATCACACACACTGCTATCGCGGACGATTAAATCATCTTTCATCTATCAATAATATTATTAAGTAGGTAGGTAGTAATATAAGATTTTACTTACCCTTTTTTTTTTTTTTTTTTTTTCTGGATGGGAAATCATCAAATGACCCCTCCCGCCCTGGGTGGAGCGGTAGGGAGTGTCAGACTTTTACTGGTTCCCTATCCATTAGCATAAAATTTTAAGACCTAATATAACTTAGCATAATGTTGTTTGGCATAATTATTTTTTCGCATAATATAATTACGCATAACAGCTCATGCATAATTTTTTTAAGCATTATGTCTGTAACCATAATAATGATTAGGCATAATATTTTAAAGCATAACCTTATTAAGCATAAAGTTCTAAAGCATAACTTTTTTAAGCATAAAGTTCTAAAGCATAACTTTTTTAAGCATAATATCCTAAATAAAATATTAATATATTATAACGTATTGAACAATTTTGTGAGTATTTTTCAAGCAAGCATGCAGCATGCAAGCAAGCATGCAGCATGCAAGCAAGCATGCAGCATGCAAGGAAGCATGCAAGCAAGCAAGCAAGCAGCATGCAGCAGGCAGGGTTTCTGTGACGGCTCCGGCGCTGCGGCCCTCCGGCGGCCCCACGCGTGCTAATCGTCGCAGACGGCTTTCGCTCACCACCGCAGCTTCGGCTTGTTGGCCGGCTCCTCAGCCCGCGGGCCGCCTCGCCCCTACGCGCCTACGCGATTTTAAATAACACTCTAGGGGTAGGACAAACAAGACTACGTGAAGTCGGTTTTGCAGCAATTCGGTTCTGTGACTAACTTTTGTTGCACAGCATATTAATTTTTTAACCAACAATATTATTTGATTGTTACAGGTACTATAGCTAATTGGTTTGCTCAGAATATTATGCTAATAGCCATTAGGCCTACTAACGTTATGCTAAAAGTCTTTAGGCCTACTAACGTTATGCGAATCAAATTTATGCCAAAACAAATTAGTGTTTAACATGATTATGCCAACATAAAATGTATGCCTAAAAAAATTATGCCAAAGTATTATTATGCCAAAACAAATTGTGCCAAAATCGTTATGCCGAAGTATATTAGGACAAAAAACATTATGCGAAAAGAAGGGATCCCACTTTTACTGACTAAAACCCACCCGTGATCCTTCTTGTGCCCTATGCGTTCCAGGGCCGCGGTAACTCTTTCGAACAAATCCCGCAACCCTAGCAGGCACCGACCCAATGGGGTCCCGTCGTTGGTGCTGACGGCTCCTTCGGCGCGCGTGGAACACAACGCGTCGTCGACTCAACCTGGTATCGGACGGCGAGCCACCCACGCTCACCGTCCCCAGGCATCAGCCACTGCGCAATAGCACAGCGGCCGACTTGTCTCTGGAGGGGGCCGAAATGGGACCATTACTGGCACTCCATCTCAGCACCCTCCCGAGTGTTGGGAGTCGCAGCACCCGCAGCAGAAGCAGCAGTGGCGGCGACAGAAGCCGCGGCGGCGGCAGAGGCGGCGGCGGCGGCGGACCTCTTGCCCTTGGTCGGGGCGGATGGCGCGCAGGCCCTTCCCCCAGCCCAGTGCTCGGCCGGCTTGCCAGCAGCCGCACATGCACTGCAGTGCGGCGTGGCCTCACACGAGCCGGCCCGATGACCGGGCTGACCACAGCGGAAACAAAGTCCGCTGCGGTCCACCTCCGAGGGGCACATAGCTCCCGTGTGGTTGCCCACATGGCAGCGGTAGCACCTCAGAGGCCTGGGTTCCAGCAGTTTTACCCGCGCAGACACCCATCCCACCAAGAGCCTTCGGCCCTCCGACACAGTTCTGGCCGCCGTCACGGGGCAGCTCACCACAAGGGTTTGCATGCCCGTGTTGTCAGGCCGGAGGGTGCCCGCCGTGACGAGCTCGGCAGAGCACCCCCCAGTCCTGGCGACGGCGGCCACAACTTCCTCCTCCGTCACGGAGTCATCCAGGCCCACTATGCGCATGTCAATGCGCTTAGTCGGCCTGGACACCCGGACCTCGTCCGCGGGTAAGACCGCCCTCAGCCTTTCGGCCAGGGCGTCCGCGAACGGGCCACTCTCCGCTCCGGCGAGCTCGAGCTTCCGGGCACCGGTCAAGGTCCTCCTGACCCCGATGCCCCCGCTGATGCCCAGCTCTTGGAGGCTCACCGCCTCCTTCGCCCGCTTCAATACGGCGAGATAAGTCACGCCCCTCTGTTCCGCTTCCGGCTGCAGTGTTAAAACTACAGCCGCGGATTTCGGGGCGCGAAGCCTCGCCGCAATGGCGTTGGCCTTCCGCCGCTGCTTCCTCGCCTTCTTCCTGGCCGCCTCTTTGGCCCTCCGCTTCTGGCCAGCAACCTGCCACTCGGCCCCGGCCGCAGGAGGGTCCGAGGGTGGGGGTGGGGGCGGCTGCGGCACCACTGGCGCCGCAGCCTTAGCCGCTCCTCCCCGAGCCTTCCTCCCACCCCTCTTCGCCGGGGCCGACTTGGTCGTCGCCGGCGTCGCAGCCGCCGGCGCCACAGGCGCTGGCGCTGCTCCGCCTTTGGCCTTTGCCTTCGCCTTGCCGGACGTTCCCGGGCTGGCAGCCGTGGCGGCCGCGTACGAAGCCGCCTTCTGCTGCTGGCCCGGGGCCCTCTGAGTCGCCGCCGTTGGGGGCCGCCGGACCATGTCCTCCAGGGTGGAGAACTGCTGCCGGAAGGGAGCCAGCTCCTGCCGCACCAGGTTCCGCACCTGGCTCAGCACTAGGCTCCCCTCCAGCGCCGCCGGACTCAGCACCCCCTGCGGCTCCTCGGAGGCCGCTCTGGCCATCCCCGCCAGGTCCTTCCGGAGCGACTCATTCTCCCGAACGAGTCGCTCCGTAACGGCCGCGAGGCGGGCGACCTCCGCCCGCAACTCTGTCGTCTCCCTTGAGGGAGACGCGCCAACGTTGGCCGCCGCTGCCGCCAGGATGGAGGCTTTGGCCGCGCTGATGGCCTCCCGCTTTGAGGACTGTTTCCTTTTAAAGGCCACAGCGCGGATCGCGGCCTCCACGACCTCCGAGAACTGGGCCCTCTGCTCCTCAACCGTGGGACGCACCTCTCTCGGCTCCGAGTCGTCGGAGTCGAGAGTAGGCAGAGGAGTAGAGGGAGCCCTACGACCGCTCCCTCCAGGGCGACGCCCCTCCTCCACCAACCTCCCGGCACGACTCTCCACCTCCCGGGTAGAGGGAGCCAGCCCCCTCCCCGCCTCACAGCCCCTGCCCCGCCTAGCGGTGGGGATCTTGCGGGCGGAGGCAAACTCGCCCTCGGAGGTCGACTCCCCGTCTTCCTCCCGTCGCGGCCGCTTGCGGAAGAACTTGACGTTCTCCGCAGCAGCCCCCCCTTTTCCGTCTCTAGAGCCCGCCGAGCTGACCGTTACTAGGTCTGGCGCGGAGCCGGAATCCGACTCCGCACCACCCCGGCGCTCAAGCGAACCCTCCACTACGGAATCGTACGCCATCAGCTCCTTAAAAGAAGCGGATCCGGATGACGACGATTCGGAGCCTCCTCGGCTCTTGTTGCCACTGGCAAGCGGAAGGTCTTTGTTGCCCACCCCATAGTACGAAGGGCAGCCCGCCGAAGCGGGGCGGGATTCCCCGACCGCTGAGCAGTCGGGACCCGCCTGGGGACTTATTTTACTAAGGCCTTTTTCCATATTGTTCCTTTTAGAGGGTATGGTCCCTTGCTCCTCCGCCCTTTCTCCCTAACAGGGCCTCACCTCCTACCCGCTCACTGCCCTCTCAGCCACGTCTGATGAGCAGACGCGTACCAGAAGGCAGCGAGCGGGTGTGTCTCTCTTGGTCTGGTCCCTCACTTGCGACCTTCCGGCATGAGTGGCTCTACCGGGAAAGCTCGCAAGATCATTGGGACGCTCAAGCCCCACCACGACGACAACGTGGAGACACATTCGGTGGGGATTTTACTTACCCTAAGAGTTTTATTACAACCCGGAACACCACATTTCGACGACTGTTTGTCGTCGCTCAATGAAAAATATCTGTACACAAAGTTCTTCTTCTTACGGCCCATGATTTAATAAAGAAACTGTCAAAACTCAAACTATACGAATTGAAATCAAATAATGTAAATAAATAAACACAGTGAAATGCTACGTTGCCGTATTGCGCTCGAGAAATAAGTACCTACTACTAGACTAGACGACGACGACGCGTTTCGTATGCGTGGCCGCACCGCACACAGCATGGTCATGAAGCTGGCAACGTTGCGTATCGAAATGAATGAATAACGTTATTATATCGTTATACTAATAACGATATATTGATAATATTGTTAGTGAACACTTTAAGATTTCGTTCCGTTTGTCAGTATCGTTATAGCCAAGGTATTAATTTTGTTACGATCCTGGTGGAACGGTACAAATTATCGGTACTGGAACTACGCGTAACGTTATTTTGAGTAACGTTTCAAGTCCCTGCTGTCAGGACAGCCCGGCATAGTGAGTAACCCGGCGGCGCCTACCGCAACTGTCACGGGATATGCTTAATAAAAGTGGCGTTGTGAAATGTGCAAGTAATTTAGTGAAAATACGTATTTGAAAAATTTGTAACTTGTAAAAGGTCGTTTCTAGGATTATATATCATTTATCAGTATTTATTTTGTGAATGGCGTTGCCATAACCAACGCTGCCGGCCCTCGTGGTGTTATTAATTATTGCAGAGCGAAGGTTATGGCAACTACCCTTAAGATTATATTCGTATCATATGTATAATTTCAAGTCGGCTCGGAGAACAGGCAGGATGAGACCGCAAACATGTTAGAAAATAAGAAGTATAAAACTAATATTAGCAACAGAAATCAGAAATCAGAAATCAGAAATATTTTATTTGTGATACATAGGTACAGTGGTTGGACATGTTTTAGGGTAATGTGCGCTATGATCAGCCTATTATAGGCATACAAAAATAATTAATTACAATTTTTACATGCAAATTAAGAGCTTACTCGTACTAAACTACAGATTAAATACATAAAGGATTGCATTATTCGATTACTATAGGAAGTCAAAATAAGTTAGGTAAATGTCAAATAATTTGTTAGAGAAATGTCAAAATAATTTGTTTAGTAAATGTCAAAATAATAAGCTAGGTAAATGTCAAAATAATACAGATTTAAAAAAATAATTATGATTTGTGGTTACAATATAGTCAAAGAAGTAAATTACATTACAAGATAATAGTTACTTTTACATGTCAAAATTTATCTGATAAAAAATCCGATACACTATAATAACATTTTTGACACAGCAAACTTCTGAGTTTTTGTTTAAATAAGTTAATATGAAGATTTTTTAGCTCTTTTGGCAATTTATTAAATACAACTGTTGCCATGTGAAAGACACTTTTATACATCAAGGCAGTATTCGCCCTTGGAACGCACAGACGACTTTCGTCCCTTTGGGTCCGATTGAAAGCTACAGATGCTAAAGTAAATAAATGAGGATTTTGTTTAACGAAAGTCGCCACTTCAAATATGTATAGTGACGATAATGGAAGGATACTATGCCTTTTAAAGAAAGGTACACAGCTCTCCGTTGATTGTAAACCAAACATAGCCCGAATGCATCGTTTCTGTGCTTTAAAAGCGAGATCTTTGTCGGTGGAATTCCCCCAAAAAATTATGCCATATCTAAGAAGAGATGCCACTAGCCCATGATACGCCATTAAAAGGGCACTGGAGTTGACTTTGCTTGCAAGTGTATGTAAGGCATAGGCAGATTTACTAACTCGCTTACATAGTTGTTGAATATGCGGTTTCCAGGTCATTTTGTCATCAATATATAAGCCTAAAAATTTACAATAGTCTACTTCCTCTATTGTTTGCATTTTAAAATTTACATTCAGGTTATTTGGTGCTGGTAAACGTTGTCTAAAGTACATTAATTTAGTTTTGCTTAAGTTGGCTTTCAGATTATAAACATTTGTTTAACAGAATATAAACAATAGGCAGCATACAACTGTTAGAATGCTGACAGGTGTAAATTGTTATCGTAAGTAACGTTGTAAGCGTAGGAACTTCCAAGTACTGTAATAGTGGTATAAGTATATGATTTTATTGTGTTAAAACTAGATTTTAAAAAAATGTATATTTTTTTGGAGAAACGGGGGGTGTGATGTGGCGGCTTAGTAATCGTGATTTGCTGAGTTGCATTCTTGACGTAATATGGGAGCGCGGGCGATCGGCTCGCCAGTCGCTTACGTTACACCGCCCTGCCTCGACGCATACATAGTACGTAGTTATAGTATAACCAAGTATTGTGGAACCTGAATATAAGTCATCTATTTCATCAAAGTTACGTTTCCTTTAATTACTTCCCCGTATACAGAAGACGCACAACAATTATTTTGATAATAAATAATTTCCTTTTCTTTTTTTTACTTGTAGTTGCTTGGTTATTGTAAACCATAGTTTTGTATAATTTAGAAGCATTTTATTTTCAAATATTGTAAATGTGAGTACCATGGAGCCACTTACATGTGATAAGTTATAGTTTACTTTGTGACTTGAACTAAAATGGCAGTTGAGAGCATGTCATGCTCGCTTAAATGTTTCGCTGATGGCGGCGTGTGTGTTGGATCATTCGGTTCCCTTCAAAATGGTTGAGCTAAATGGTGCCGATACACGCGTCATGTTCGTGAACGGACGCCGTCGGTTGAGACTGGTCACCTCTTAACTGCCAATGATTTGTTTTAATCTTTATACTTTGAATCGTTTTTATAGTTTCCTTTTTTTTTTCCTTTGCATTGTCCTCACATATAGAAGCGACCAAGGATGTAAACAAGGTTATGTAATACAGAACATGATTTAAAAGAGTGTCCGTGGAGTTTCTTGCACGTTCTTCTCCATAGAGATCTACGCTTTGGAACATGCAGATAGCTTCATCTCTTTCGTCTTGACAATTCAAAAGTGCCTGTAAAGGGTTTAATTGAAATAAATGATTTGAATTGAATTGAATTGAATTGTTACAAAATATTCTTTGGCTCAACATGTTTGACCATGGCTGGTGTACAAATGTGGTTGAAAAACAGTTTTGATTTCAAAAGTATAAACATAAAAAAATACAAAGAACAATAATTAACATACAAATTAAAACATCAGGTAAGTAGTCATCCCCACCGAATGTGTCTCCACGTTGTCGTCGTGGTGGGGCTTGAGCGTCCCAATGATCTTGCGAGCTTTCCCGGTAGAGCCACTCATGCCGGAAGGTCGCAAGTGAGGGATCAGACCAAGAGAGACACACACGTGAGGAATCCCGCTCGCTGCCTTCTGGTACGCGTCTGCTCATCAGACGTGGCTGTGAAGGCAGTGAGCGGGTGGGAGGAGAGGCCCTATGATGGAGAAAGGGCGGAGGAGTAAGGGACCGCACCCTCTAAAAGGAAAAAATGAGTAAACAAGGCCTTTGTAAAATGAGTCCACAGGTGGGCCCCGACCGCTGAGCAGTCGGGGAATCCCACCCCGCTTCGGCGGGCTGCCCTCCGTACTCTGGGGTGGGCACCAAACGCCTTCCGCTTGCCAGTGGCAACACGAGCCGAGGAGGCTCCCAATCGTCGTCATCCGAGTCCGCTTCCTTTAAGGAGCTGATGGCGTACGGTTGCGTAGTGGAGGGTTCGCCTGAGCGCGCCAGACCTAGCAACGGTCAGCTCGGCGGGCTCTGAAGACGGGGGAGAGGGGGCTGCTACGGAGAACGTAAGGTTCTTCCGCAAGCGGCCCAGACGGGAGGACGACAAGGAGTCGTCCTCCGAGGGCGAGTTTGCCTCCGCCCGCAAAATCCCCACCGCAAGGCGGGGCAGGGGCTGTGAGGCAGGGAGGGGGCTGGCTCCTTCTACCCGGGAGGTGGAGCGTCGGGCCGAGAGGTTGGTGGAGGAGGGGCGTCGCCCTGGGGGGAGCGGTCGCAGGGCTCCCTCTACTCGTCCGCCTCCTCTCGACTCCGACGACTCGGAGCCCCCGGGAGAGGTACCTCCCGCTATTGAGGACCAGAGGGCCCAGTTTGCGGAGGTCGTGGAGGCCGCGATCCGCGCTGTGGCCTTCAAGAGAAAGCAGTCCTCGAAGCGGGAGGCCATCAGTGCGGCCAAAGCCTCCATACTGGCGGCAGCGGCGGCCAACGTTGGCAGGACTGCCTCAGAGGAGGCGTCGGAGTTGCGGGCGGAGGTCGCCCGCCTAGCGGTTCTTACGGAGCGACTCGTTCGGGAGAATGAGTCGCTCCGGAGGGACCTGGCAGGGATGGCCAGAGCGGCCTCCGTGGAGCCGCGAGGGGGACTGAGTCCGGCAGCGCCGGAGGGGGGCCAAGTGCTGAGCCAGGTGCGGGACCTGGTACGGCAGGAGCTGGCTCCCTTCCGGAGGCAGTTCTTTATGCTGGAGGACATGGTCCGGCGTCCCCCAACAGTGGCGACTCAGAGGGCCCCGGGCCGGCAGCAGAAGGCGGCTTCGTACGCGGCTGCCGTGGCTGCCGGCCCGGGAACGTCCGGCCAGGCGAAGGCCAAGGCGGGAGCCGCGCCCGACTCCGGCGCCGGGGAGCTGTGGCACACCGATGACGAGCTGGACGACGACGCCGGCGTGGGCTGCGAGCTCCACCTGGAGCAGGCGGCCTTCGAGCGGCGCGAAGAGAGGCTCGCGCACGGCCCGCCCGGCCAACGCTCGCCCACACTCGAGCGCCCGGCCTCGCTGCACGTGCAGAACGGCGCGCGGCCCGCCACCGTGCCCGCTCCCGGCATGCCGTCCGCCGCCGCCACGCCCGCCGGGGGTGGGCCCGCCCGAGACCCGCAACTCACTGATAAGGGCTATTTTGATGTCAAATATTTCCACAATCGTCTGTGGTGAATATTTATCACTGACGATTGTGTTTTTTTTTTAATTACAAAAATGTTGGAGTTTATGCGATATAGCGGAATTCAATTATCTAAAATATAAATGTATATTAAAGGGTCTTCCTTTGTCCAATGTGTGCAGGAGTTTCGCGTCATTTTTATTAGGTTATCTATCTATAAGTTTATAATAAATTAACTAACGATATTTAATTTCTCTCCGCAGTTTTATTCCTTTTCCCTGTAGTGCAAGGGATGCCGCTCACACTACCGAGTCGAGGCGCACTCTGTGTTTTGACCTAAGAGAGAGGAGCATCACTTTCTCTCGCTATAAAAAGTCCGCGCCTCGTGCCTGCGCCCCAAAGGATTCCACCCGACCGCCACCCTAACGCGCTGCGTGCTGCGTCAGCGGGTTGTGCATGTAAACCTCCATGAATACGTACTTGGCCCAGCTCCGCTGGCGACCTATCCTTGCAGCCTAAGCCTCGTGACCGGGGCTCCGCTCACCGGAGTTAACTCTCGCCCTGAAACAAAACAATGCTATGCAGGCCATTTTATGGGAAGCTAATTGTTACAAGCCATGCTTGGCACGTATGTGATACGGGAACACTAAGTAGCTCTGTATGTTACACTTGTACACCTAAACATGTACAGTGTAAAAAGTATTCGTACACCACCTAGGTATAATAAAAAAATAGGTAGGTATATATTTCTAAAGCTTTCATGTTAAGGTTTTTCTTTTAAATAAAAGTAGTAAAATATAGATTCAGATTTATTTATTTGCAAAAACATGTGTAGATAATATACATACATGGTATGATGCTTATTATAGGTGTTACAAAATATTCTTTGGCTCAACATGTTTGACCATGGCTGGTGTACAAATGTGGTTGAAAAACAGTTTTGATTTCAAAAGTATAAACATAAAAAAATACAAAGAACAATAATTAACATACAAATTAAAACATCAGGTAAGTAGTCATCCCCACCGAATGTGTCTCCACGTTGTCGTCGTGGTGGGGCTTGAGCGTCCCAATGATCTTGCGAGCTTTCCCGGTAGAGCCACTCATGCCGGAAGGTCGCAAGTGAGGGATCAGACCAAGAGAGACACACACGTGAGGAATCCCGCTCGCTGCCTTCTGGTACGCGTCTGCTCATCAGACGTGGCTGTGAAGGCAGTGAGCGGGTGGGAGGAGAGGCCCTGTGATGGAGAAAGGGTGGAGGAGTAAGGGACCGCACCCTCTAAAAGGAAAATATGAGTAAACAAGGCCTTTGTAAAATGAGTCCCCAGGTGGGTCCCGACTGCTGAGCAGTCGGGGAATCCCACCCCGCTTCGGCGGGCTGCCCTCCGTACTCTGGGGTGGGCACCAAACGCCTTCCGCTTGCCAGTGGCAACACGAGCCGAGGAGGCTCCCAATCGTCGTCATCCGAGTCCGCTTCCTTTAAGGAGCTGATGGCGTACGGTTGCGTAGTGGAGGGTTCGCCTGAACGCGCCAGACCTAGCAACGGTCAGCTCGGCGGGCTCTGAAGACGGGGGAGAGGGGGCTGCTACGGAGAACGTAAGGTTCTTTCGCAAGCGGCCCAGACGGGAGGACGACAAGGAGTCGTCCTCCGAGGGCGAGTTTGCCTCCGCCCGCAAAATCCCCACCGCAAGGCGGGGCAGGGGCTGTGAGGCAGGGAGGGGGCTGGCTCCTTCTACCCGGGAGGTGGAGCGTCGGGCCGAGAGGTTGGTGGAGGAGGGGCGTCGCCCTGGGGGGAGCGGTCGCAGGGCTCCCTCTACTCGTCCGCCTCCTCTCGACTCCGACGACTCGGAGCCCCCGGGAGAGGTACCTCCCGCTATTGAGGACCAGAGGGCCCAGTTTGCGGAGGTCGTGGAGGCCGCGATCCGCGCTGTGGCCTTCAAGAGAAAGCAGTCCTCGAAGCGGGAGGCCATCAGTGCGGCCAAAGCCTCCATACTGGCGGCAGCGGCGGCCAACGTTGGCGGGACTGCCTCAGAGGAGGCGTCGGAGTTGCGGGCGGAGGTCGCCCGCCTAGCGGTTCTTACGGAGCGACTCGTTCGGGAGAATGAGTCGCTCCGGAGGGACCTGGCAGGGATGGCCAGAGCGGCCTCCGTGGAGCCGCGAGGGGGACTGAGTCCGGCAGCGCCGGAGGGGGGCCAAGTGCTGAGCCAGGTGCGGGACCTGGTACGGCAGGAGCTGGCTCCCTTCCGGAGGCAGTTCTCCATGCTGGAGGACATGGTCCGGCGTCCCCCAACAGTGGCGACTCAGAGGGCCCCGGGCCGGCAGCAGAAGGCGGCTTCGTACGCGGCTGCCGTGGCTGCCGGCCCGGGAACGTCCGGCCAGGCGAAGGCCAAGGCGGGAGCCGCGCCCGACTCCGGCGCCGGGGAGCTGTGGCACACCGATGACGAGCTGGACGACGACGCCGGCGTGGGCTGCGAGCTCCACCTGGAGCAGGCGGCCTTCGAGCGGCGCGAAGAGAGGCTCGCGCACGGCCCGCCCGGCCAACGCTCGCCCACACTCGAGCGCCCGGCCTCGCTGCACGTGCAGAACGGCGCGCGGCCCGCCACCGTGCCCGCTCCCGGCATGCCGTCCGCCGCCGCCACGCCCGCCGGGGGTGGGCCCGCCCGAGACCCGCAACTCACTGATAAGGGCTATTTTGATGTCAAATATTTCCACAATCGTCTGTGGTGAATATTTATCACTGACGATTGTGTTTTTTTTTTAATTACAAAAATGTTGGAGTTTATGCGATATAGCGGAATTCAATTATCTAAAATATAAATGTATATTAAAGGGTCTTCCTTTGTCGAATGTGTGCAAGAGTTTCGCGTCATTTTTATTAGGTTATCTATCTATAAGTTTATAATAAATTAACTAACGATATTTAATTTCTCTCCGCAGTTTTATTCCTTTTCCCTGTAGTGCAAGGGATGCCGCTCACACTACCGAGTCGAGGCGCACTCTGTGTTTTGACCTAAGAGAGAGGAGCATCACTTTCTCTCGCTATAAAAAGCCCGCGCCTCGTGCCTGCGCCCCAAAGGATTCCACCCGACCCGACCCGCTGACGCAGCACGCAGCGCGTTAGGGTGGCCCCTAACGCGCTGCGTGCTGCGTCAGCGGGTTGTGCATGTAAACCTCCATGAATACGTACTTGGCCCAGCTCCGCTGGCGACCTATCCTTGCAGCCTAAGCCTCGTGACCGGGGCTCCGCTCACCGGAGTTAACTCTCGCCCTGAAACAAAACAATGCTATGCAGGCCATTTTATGGGAAGCTAATTGTTACAAGCCATGCTTGGCACGTATGTGATACGGGAACACTAAGTAGCTCTGTATGTTACACTTGTACACCTAAACATGTACAGTGTAAAAAGTATTCGTACACCACCTAGGTATAATAAAAAAATAGGTAGGTATATATTTCTAAAGCTTTCATGTTAAGGTTTTTCTTTTAAATAAAAGTAGTAAAATATAGATTCAGATTTATTTATTTGCAAAAACATGTGTAGATAATATACATACATGGTATGATGCTTATTATAGGTGTTAAAAACGCACATTATGCAGGCAAGCATATTATAAGTTGGGGGATTACATTGAAGATAATAATGCTTGGCTAAATGCCGGTCCTGCTCCACAGCCTCAACCACTTGGATAAACAAGTTAGGATTCTATATTTGGAAGAGATGCCTTTTTTTTGTCTCACTTATTTATCCTTTTTTTATAATATTATGTGGCGGCTTAGTAATCGTGATTTGCTGAGTTGCATTCTTGACGTAATATGGGAGCGCGGGCGATCGGCTCGCCAGTCGCTTACGTTACACCGCCCTGCCTCGACGCATACATAGTACGTAGTTATAGTATAACCAAGTATTGTGGAACCTGAATATAAGTCATCTATTTCATCAAAGTTACGTTTCCTTTAATTACTTCCCCGTATACAGAACACGCACAACACTGGTGACCTTTCGACGATTTCAAGATTTCGTGTTTTTGTGTAACAGTTGAGTAAGCGACTCAATAAGTGTACGAGGCAAGGGCAGGCAAACCGCGTGGTGCGAAGTATTACGCAACGTGTGTATATCGTTCCTCAGTATGAACCCGCACGTGGCAACCGGTCCTGCAGGGCCAGCTCCAGCATCAGTGGCGGACGTAGATATGGTGACGGTGCAAATGAGAGTACCGGAATTTTGGAAGCAGCTACCAAGATCGTGGTTTGGTCAGTTCGAGGCGATGATGGCACCACAAAAACAAGGTGACACACAGAAGTACGAGATGGTGCTCGCGAAATTATCTATAGACATAGTAGAACAGATAACGGACATCATTGAAGCACCACCGGAAACGGGCAAATACGAAACGTTAAAGAAGCGCTTATTGTCCGTTTATGAAGAGAGTGCAGATAAACAATTCCACAGATTAATGCACGAAACGGACCTGGGAACGCAGAAGCCGTCGCAGCTACTCAGGAAAATGTCTACATTAGCAAAAACATGCAACCTGACAGAAGAACCATTAAAGAGGCTGTGGTTAGGCAAGCTAACACCAAATGTACGCGCACTACTGGTGATGAGCGAAGACACCAAGTTGGAGGATATGGCCAGAAAGGCGGATAAAATAACGGAAACCTTGGGGAGCGGCGAGGTCGCATCCATAACGCCAAGTACGTCGACAGCAGGGCCCAGCTCGAACGACAGCGTAGCTAATCACTTGAAGGAATTAGCAATAGGAATGAAGGAATTGCGAGGAGAAATAGATGAGATCAGGAAGCGGAGTAGAGGTACTACAAGGACCACGGGAGGCAGGCAATGGCAGCAACGTTTTAGACCCAAAAGTCGGACGCAGCGAACACCAGAATCTCCGGACTGGTTATGCAGACATCATTATCGCTATAGGAGCAACGTTCGAACGTGTGAAGCACCATGTAGTTGGACCAAGAAGCAGCAGAAGCCGGAAAACTAGACGCGGTGCAGTCAGCGTCGGTGGACGATTGTGCCGCGGGAAACCACCGACTTTGTGTGAAAGACTTAAAAACGGGAATAGTGTATCTTGTGGACACGGGCGCTAACGTATCAGTGATACCTGTAAGTAAAGTGAAAACAAAGCAAAAACAAGAGTGTACGTATAAACTATTCGCAGCAAATAATTCAGAAATTAAAACATATGGTGTAGTAACTATAGAATTAAACTTAGGTTTACATAGAAGTTACAAATGGTCATTTATAATATGTGATGTAAAACAACCAATCATAGGGGCAGATTTTTTAAAAGCACATCAATTAGTTGTAGACTTACACAATAAAAGGTTGATTGACGGTCTCACGAACCTGAGTAGAGAAGCAACCATAGTAAAATGTTCCGAATTCTCTATATCCAGTATCCAGCATGATAACCCGTACAGAGATCTGCTCGAAGAGTTTTCAGAAATAACCAAGCCAGCTTCATACAAAGAATCTCCTAGTCATAACACATACCATCATATAGAGACTACAGGCCCTCCCGTTTTTACCCGCGCTAGGCCGTTGCCGCCCCATAGATATAAGATAGTACAGCAGGAATTTAGGCTAATGCAAGATTTAGGTATATGTAGGCCATCAAAGAGTCCATGGGCGAGTGCGCTACACGTCGTGCCCAAGAAGGATGGCCAGATCAGACCCTGTGGCGACTATCGTGCACTCAACGCGATCACGAAGCCGGACAGGTACCCGATCCAAAGGCTACAGGATTTCACCTATGGATTAGCAGGTAAGAAAACGTTTGCACGCTTAGATATTAACAGAGCTTATCATAATATTTGCGTAGCACCGCAGGACGTAGAGAAAACAGCTATCATTACACCATTCGGACTGTTCGAGTTTCCTAGAATGTCATTCGGTTTGCGTAATGCAGCGCAAACATTCCAGAGATTTATGAACAACACAGTCCTACAGGGTTTAGAGTATTTAAATGGAGAACGGAAAGGAGACTTTTCATACCTATTCTGTTACATAGACGACGTAATCATCGCAAGTACTAACGCTGAATTACTACGTAAACACCTAAAACTTGTTTTCAGCAAATTCGAACAGTTCGGAATAACTATTAATCTGTCAAAATGTTGTTTTGGTAAGCCGGAAATAGAATTTTTAGGTTACAATGTCAGCTCGAAAGGAATTAAGCCATTAAAAGATAAGGTTGAGGCCATACAAAACTATCCGCGACCGGAAACCGTCGAACAATTACGACGATTCCTGGGAATGGTGAATTTTTACAGATTACACATAAAGCAAGCGGCTGAACACCAGTCTGAGCTGAATAAGTTTTTGCACGGGGCCAGGAAAAAGGATAAGTCTAAAATAACATGGGACGATAAGGCTACGGCGGCTTACGAGCAGTGTAAGGCAAGCCTACAAAGCGCCATTACGCTGGCATATCCGGAGGACAAAGGTAGATTGACCCTAATGTGTGACGCATCTAATACATGCGTGGGGGCAGTGCTACAACAAGGAGCCGCCGGGGAAGCGAAGCCTTTAGGTTATTTTTCTAAGAGACTATCGGAAGCCCAGCAAAAATACAGCACTTACGATCGAGAGCTATTAGCAGTTTATTTAGCTATCGTACATTTTAGAAACATGATTGAAGGACGAGAGATTACTATTCTAACTGACCACAAACCATTAACATATGCTTTTTCTAAAATAGGTACCGATCGAGAGACCACACGGCGCACAAGGCAGTTATTGTACATCAGCGAATTCACGAGCGATATACAATACGTCAACGGAAACGAGAACCCGGTTGCTGACGCGCTATCACGGGTAGAGTCCGTTGTTTGCCCAACGGCAATCGATTTCGACGAAGTTGCACGGGCACAGGAAACAGACGATCAAATGGCGCGTATGCTAGCAGAATCACGAGGTAACATTGAACTTAAACAAATTCATTCACCGTTGTGTAATAAAACAATTTATTGCGACATTTCAGATAAACACGTAAGACCATACCTCCCACAAAAATTTCGTAAATTAGCATTCGAAGCAGTACATAACATAAGTCACCCTGGAATTAGGGCCACACGGAAAATGATAGCGAAACGTTTCTTTTGGCCGGAAATGAACAAAGATGTGACCAGATGGGCTAGGACTTGCATTCAATGTCAAAAAGTAAAAGTACAGCGGCATACAGTTTCTAAATTAAGTAGTTTTCCGTTGACAGATAGATTCGAGCACATACACGTAGATATAGTTGGTCCACTAGCTACATCACAAGAGGGCTATCGATATTGCGTCACTATGATAGATAGATTCACTCGCTGGCCTGAAGCGATTCCAGTAGCAGATATAACCGCAGACACAGTAGCGAAAGCCATATACGAAGGTTGGGTATGTAGGTTCGGGTGCCCCCTGACGCTAACGAGCGATCAAGGAAGGCAGTTTGAGAGCGAAGTTTTTAAAAGTTTACTAAATATTTTAGGCATTCAAAAGACCCGAACTACGGCGTATCATCCGCAGGCAAACGGAATGGTAGAAAGAATGCATCGCTCACTTAAAGTAGCAATTAAGGCAAGGCTACGAGAAAATAAATCATGGGTCGATGAATTACCGACAGTATTGTTGGGACTTCGTGCGGCGTGTAAAAGTGACGAAAACGTAAGTTCGGCGGAATTAGTATTAGGCCAAACGTTACGTTTACCAGGCGATTTTTATTGCAACACCGAGAAAACCCAAGTAGCTCATTTACCTACGTTCGTGAACAAACTTCGAAACGTTATAAATGGTATGCGGCCTCACACAAGAGAGAACAGCGATTCGCGAAAAATATTTATTCACAAAGATTTAAATACGTGTTCTCATGTTTTTGTCAGAAATGATATGGTAAAAAGTCCACTAACCCCATCTTATAGCGGCCCTTATAAAGTAATTAGTAGGGACAAGAAAACCTTTTACATACAAATAGGCGATCGTCAATCAACCATCTCCATAGACAGATTAAAACCAGCGTACATTATTAATGAAGAAACACCATCAGAAAATTACACCCATAATGATCAGTGCGAAACTTATGAAAAACCGAAGGAACAAAAATCGCTACCGCCTATGGTTAAAACCACACGCTGTGTGGTCGAGTGATTAAGCAACCGGCGCGATTTTTGCTCACATGACAAATAATTACAAGTATATCGAATGTTGTTAGGAATTACTGTACAAATCATTGGATCATTCAGCTAGATTATTATTGTGTGCAAACTAAATATAATTTAAAGATGGGAAACTACCAGAATAAAGAGTATATAGCCACAGCACAGGCCCAAGTAGTAGCAGGACAGCAGTTGGAAAACAAACTCAATTACTTCGGAATAATACTCATTATCATCGCAGCGATAATGGGGATACTATTATGTTACGCTATTAAGAAGGGTTGCGTAGGCCACGCGAGAGAATGGTTAAGAAGAGAAGTGCCAGTGATACTGTCAGGCAGGGACTTGAAAACGAAATGAATTTCGTTCCGTTATCATTAATGTTATCATATAACGTTCCAAAATTTGTAACGATACTAAAACTTAAAAATACCAATAACGTTACAAGAAAGAAACGTTAAAGAATATCATTTTCGTAGAACAAAATTTTAAGTAACGTTGCAGGTATCAGTAACATTAAGCTTATCCGCTTGTAATAACGTTACAGGTGAAACGTTACAGATTCATTTGTAACGTTATTCTTAAGAACTTTTCTCGCTGCCGCTACCGCTCCGTCGTCGCCCGGTAGCCTCGGCACAAGCCACCACTGTATTCGTTCGAGAGTGCCCATCTTTTCCCGACATCTGCCTACTTCTATATATTTATGTGATTGTGTCAGCTTTAACTTTTTTCTGTATAAGTCTCATCGGTGTGTTCTATTACTATTATAATGGGTGAGTATCTATCATTTTCGCTATTTAATAATGAATACAATTGTTAATGCTGTCTCATTGATCCTGCGGTCTATAGATAATAGATATAACGTTTAATAATACATAAGTACAGTTTTATATCTCACGAAGCGACGTGCGCTTTAGAGATGCGCCGAGTACTCATTTATTACTAAGTACTCGGCAATATTCGGCCATTTTATTAGTACTCGTTATCGGCCGAATAACTCGATTTGACTGTGGAAGTACTCGTTACTTACGGGTGTTTAGTTGGAGTCATAATTATTCATTATTTACAGGTGACAGTGACGATGATTGTATATTCCAAGAGAATAGTCAGCCACTTTTTACGGAGGTTCAGAATGAGAATGAGTTTAAGAGGAACGCGTATATCGACAATAGTAATGGTAACTATTTCAATTTATTTAAAGAACCACTAGTACTTAGTGTGATTTTGTGATATCAATCAATCAAGTGATATATTGCTAGTACATATCGCCTGATGTTACGGAATCACACATAGGTATATTACTTATTTGTTTATAGCCTGCAGTTTAGAAAATATTATAGGTTGTATTTCTTTCAGGCACAAAACATTCTTCTGATGAAATATATGACATGTCACAATCTTTATTGCTGCCAACTACTTCTTTAACTAAACGAAGACGTTTACAAGAAAACGATGACCAGGATGTACAAGAGAAGGACAAAATGGATAATTGTGACGGTAATAAAGAAAAAATACCAGACAAATGCGAACAGAATACACAAGATTTATTTGAGAAAGTTAACGAAAAACACAGCGCCAACGAGATAACATTAGAAAATAACTCTGAAGACAACTCTGAAGTTCAATGTATTCATTGCACTTTTGATAAAGAATTAGATAAACGTAATTATTATTTTGGTAATTTACTTATCGGAAAATTACAATTTTTACCTCCATGTATGAGATCTAACGCTTACATCAATATTTTGAAATATATTGATGCACTAAAACATAAGCATATAAATAAACGCTCAGACTATTAAGAGGAAGAAATAATATTCCACTTTGAAAATACACATAAATGAAGCAAATTTTAGTAATGGTGGTCTTACGTTTTTTGTAATTTGCAGGTCAGTGTCAGGTTGATTCGCGACCGTAACAAATGATTTTACAGAATTATAATCATTAGAATCAGCAATACAACTACTTAAATTAGAATAATCCTCAAATGTCATGATTTCATGAAATAGTCATTCAATAGGATTATAGGAACTTAGAGAGTTGTAGTGATGATTTTTATGATTATAATTCTATAAATAAATATTTGCGGCCGCGAATCGTATTTAGATCAACATACAACTTAATACTGACCTGCAAATTGCAAAAAACGTAAGAAGATTTGAAGGGGGTCATCCTTCCCCACCGAATGTGTCTCCACGTTGTCGTCGTGGTGGGGCTTGAGCGTCCCAATGATCTTGCGAGCTTTCCCGGTAGAGCCACTCATGCCGGAAGGTCGCAAGTGAGGGACCAGACCAAGAGAGACACACGCTTGCTCGCTGCTCTCTGGTACGCGTCTGATCATCAGACGTGACTGTGGGAGCAGCGAGCAGGTGGAGAGGTGAGATGAGGAGAGGGGGCCCTGAGAAGGGGCGGAGAAAACAGGGACCGCACCCTTCAAAGGAAAAAAAACCCATGGATCAAGGCATTTGCAAAATGAGTCCCCAGGTGGGTCCCGACTGCTCAGCGGTCGGGGAATCCCACCCCGCTTCGGCGGGCTGCCCTCCGTACTCTGGGGTGGGCAACAAACGCCTTCCAATTGCCAGTGGCAACTTGAGCCGAGGAGGCTCCGAATCGACGTCATCCGGATCCGCTTCTTATAAGGAGCTGATGGCGTTCGATTTTGTTGAGGAGGGTTCGCCTGAGCGCCGGGGAGGTGCAGAATCGGATTCTGGTTCTGCACCTGACCTGGTAACGGTCAGCTCGGCGGGCTCTGAAGACGGAAGAGGGGGGGCTGCTGCGGAGAACGTAAAGTTCTTCCGCAAGCGGCCCAGACGGGAGGATACCGGGGGGTCGTCCTCCGAGGGCGAATTTGCCTCCGCCCGCAAGATCCCCACCGCTAGGCGGGGCAGGGGCTGTGAGGCAGGGAGGGGGCTGGCTCCCTCTACCCGGGAGGTGGAGCGTCGGGCCGGGAGGGAGGTGGAGGAGGGGCGTCGCCCTGGGGGGAGCGGTCGTGGGGCTCCCTCTACTCTTCCGCCTCCTCTCGACTCTGACGACTCAGAGTGCCCGGGAGAGGAACCTCCCGCTGCCGAGGAGCAGAGGGCGAACTTCGAGGAGGTGGTGGAGGCCGCGATCCGCGCTGTGGCCTTCAAGAGGAAGCAGTCCTCGAAGAGGGAGGCCATCGGCGCGGCCAAAGCCTCCATCCTGGCGGCAGCGGCGGCCAACGCTGGCGGGCCTGCCTCAAAGGAGGCGTCGGAGTTGCGGGCGGAGGTCGCCCGCCTCGCGGTTCTTACGGAGCGACTCGTTCGGGAGAATGAGTCGCTCCGGAGGGACCTTGCGGGGATGGCCAGAGCGGCCTCTGTGGAGCCGCGAGGGGGACTGAGTCCGGCAGCGCCGGAGGGGGGCCGGGTGCTGAGCCAGGTGCGTGACCTGGTGCGGCAGGAGCTGGCTCCCTTCCGGAGGTAGTTCTCCGTGCTGGAGGACATGGTCCGGCGTCCCCCAACAGTGGCAACTCAGAAGGCCCCAGGCCAGCAGCAGAAGGCGGCTACGTACGCGGCCGCCGTGGCTGCCAGCCCGGGAACGTCCGGCCAGGCGAAGGCCAAGGCGGGAGCCGCGCCGGCGCCTGTGACGCCGGCGCCCGCGACGCCAGCGACTACCAAGACGGCCCCGGCGAAGAGGGGAAGGAGGAAGGCTGGAGGGGGAGCGGCTAAGGCTGCTGCGCCAGTGGCGCCGCAGCCGCCCCCACCGCCACCCTCGGACCCTCCTGCGGCCGAGGCCTATTGATATTAGTTAAATAAACAAGATTTCTTTGAGTTTGAATAAACGTGTTTATTATCAAGCTCACACAGTGCACAGTAAAAAGTTTCTTCCGTACGACATGACAGGTGAAAACTTCCGCCTACAAAGGTGGCGCCATCTGGCGTTACAATATAAACGTAAACAGGCAAAGGTAAGTAGTATACAGCCTAGATTAAATTATAAAATTTTATCCAATACTCCCACTAAATTTTATAAACAAAAATACTCTCATATTTGCCTGTTTTAATAGAAAATAAACTTAACTTACATAATTGACAATATTTCATCTCTTATACGTTCAAATTTAACAGTAGGTAGAGCCTTATTTAAAATATCAGCCAGTTGGTCTGAACTTTGCACATACTTAATAATAATTAATTTTCTCTTAACTTTTTCTCTAATGAAATGGAATTTAATATCAATATGTTTTGTCTTTTTATGATAAACAGGATTATTTATTAGTTTGATTGCACTTTGATTATCAATACACAGAGTTGTGCAATTTTGAATGATATCAATTTCTTTGAAAAACTGTCTTAACCATAAAAGATTCTTAGCAGCTTCACAACCAGCCACAAATTCAGCTTCAGTTGTTGATAAGGCAACACAAGGTTGTTTTTGACTAGACCAAGATATAGGTCCACCATTTAACATAAAAATATAACCACTGGTTGATTTTCTTGTATCTAAGTCCCCAGCAAAATCTGAATCTGAATATCCAATTAAACTTTCATGACCTTGATACTTTATACATACATTTTTAGTTTTTATAAGATATCTTATAATCCTCTTAAGCTGATTCACATGATGTTTACTAGGATTGTTGATATATCTACTTAATAGATTTACTCCATATGAAATATCTGGCCTAGTTGCTGTAGATAAAAACAGTAATGACCCTATGGCTTCTCTGTAAGGAAAATCAATCTGCTTATTGTCAATATTTTTAGTTAACTGAACATTTACATCAATTGGTGTACTGCTTGAGTGTGCAGTACTCATATTAAATTTACTTATTAACTGTTCAATATATTGTCTTTGACTGATACAAACAGAATTATCACTTTTAAAAATTTCTAAACCAACAAAACGACTTAGAATTAACTCTTTTATATTAAATTCCTGCTTTAAATAACTAACAATTTGATCTAATATTAAGTTTGATTGTGACATTATTAGGGCATCATCGACATACAATATTAACAAAGCTTTAATACCATTAAAGTTACCAACAAATACACAATTGTCTGCTTGTGACTGAACAAAACCAAACTTTAATAGAAAATTAGTAAATTTTTGATTCCAGCAACGTGATGCCTGTTTTAGGCCATACAAAGATTTGTTCAATTTACATAATTTATTTGCTGGTGCTTTGACTCCATCTGGAACTACCATAAAAATGTCCTCTTCTAACTCTCCATATAAAAAGGCTGTCTTAACATCTAATTGTCTTAGGTTCCAATTATATTCAGCAGAAATAGATAACAGTATTCTTATTGATTCATATCTTGTAGTAGGTGAAAAGATTTCATTATAATCTATCCCTTCAATTTGTGTAAATCCACGGGCACAAAGTCGAGCTTTATATCTTTCTACTTTTCCATCTTTGGTTCTTTTAATATTAAAAACCCATTTGGATGTTATAGTTCTCTGGTTTTCATTATCCACAAAACTCCAGGTGTTATTAGTACGATGAGCCTCTAACTCTTCATTTATTGCTTCTAGCCACAACTCACTCTCTTTACCATTAATTGCTTCATTGTAACTCACTGGTACATCTAATTCCATTATATTTGCCTCAAAAACTTTTTTCCTATGTGGCCGCAAAGTAATATATGAGAGATCCATATCTGTAGAGTCAATTTCTTGTGAAGGTTCATAGGTCTCATCATTTTCATCAATGGCAGTATGTGTGCTGTCATCACTCTCACTCAGCTCAGTGTTATCTATCTCCTCTTCAGCATTTTGTTCATCATCATCCCATATAAAAATTTGGGCTTCATTCCGTTTTATTTCAGGACTTTTCTGTTCATTGAAAATAACATTCCTTGATATTGTAATTCTTTTTGTGATTGGATCATACATTTTGTAATTTGAATTATCATATCCAACTAACATCATTTTACTACTTTTACTATCAAGCTTCTTTCTCAACTGATCTGGCACATGGACATATCCTTCGCACCCAAACACTCTGACATGATCTAGACTAGGTTTAACACCACTCCACAACTCCATAGGGGTAATATTTGGTGTCTGACTTGAAGAAGTGCGATTCAACAAATAAACAGCACAATTGACTGCTTCTGCCCAAAGATTGAGTGGTACCTTACGGGCATAAAGCATAGATCGAGCACTTTCAACAATTGTCCTAATCTCTCGTTCTGCCCGGCCATTTTGTTCAGGCGTGTATGGGACAGTGAGCTCATGAGAAATACCCTCACAATCAAGATATTCTTTGAAGTCTTTGCTTGTGTACTCTCCACCATTGTCTGTGTGTAGTATGCGTACACTATGTGTGAATTTGTTTTTAATCATTGAATTATATTTCTTGAAACAGTTTAACACATCACATTTATTCTTTAAGAAATACACATACCTAAAACTTGTAGCAGCATCTTTAAAAATAACGAAATATTTCATACCTTGTACAGAAGGCACACTGAATGGTCCACAGACATCACTATATACAACATCACCTGGTTGTTGTGGTCCTCTGTTTGATTTCTTGAATGGTTGACGAGCATGCTTACCATAAGCACAACCCTCACAAACAAACTTGTCACAGTCTGGTAAGTCCACACCAGTAATCACATTGTTATTACACATTTTCTGTATTTCTTTGACATTTAAATGTCCTAGACGTTCATGCCATGTTTTAAGGTCCAATTTTTGCACTACATTACACACTGGATTTTGAAGCGTTTGCACCTTTAACTCATACAGGTTGTTGCTTTGCAAAGATGCACACAGCACTATTTCATTGTCCTTGTATATTAAAGCATCTGTATGTTTCTTTATGATATTATAACCTTGTCTTGTCACTACTCCTTCAGAGAATAGGTTTCTTCTCAACTTTGGTACATAAAGAACATTTTTCAGGATACTTGTCTCCCACTGTCCATTGACACACTTGTCTATCAATACATTTCCTTGGCCAACTACTTCTACAGCTTCTTGGTTTCCAAGTTTCAGTGGAGATCCCGTATACTCATACAATTCAGCAAAATTTTCACGTTTATAACACATGTGAGCTGATGCGTCGCTGTCTAATATCCATTTTAAACCATCATCATTATTTTTCCAATCTGCATTTGCTACATTGAATGCTAACATGTTCTTTTCTCCGAGTTGTTTCTGTTTTTGTTTTGGGGCACGGCAATTTCTTGCATAATGACCCCGTTTCCCACAGTTGTAACATGTAAAGCGATGTGATTTCTCATTTGACCCTTCACTTAACTTATCATTTAATTCTTTGTTTGTTTTCTTTAATGGAACAGTTTTCTTCTTCATACTTTGTTTTGCCACTATAAAAGCAGTTTCATTTTCTTCTTCTACATTCAAACTGGCCTCCTCATCTAGCAAACGAGCTGTCAGATTAATCACAGTTTGATTCTTCGGATCAAGCGACATCCAAGCCTGACGAATAGATCTGTATTTGGGAGGTAGTGTACTCAAAATTTTTGTTATGATTGCAGTCTCACTAATAATTTCTCCACTTTCTTTAAGTTGCTTAGCCAAGCTTTCTACTTTAGCTATATGCTGAGCTATGCTATCTGTTGGTGACATTTTATATTGATAGAAGCGCTCATGTATCATCATTTTAGTCATCTCGGATTTTTGTTCATAAATGGACTCAAGCTTGGTCATCACTTCTAGCGCTGATTCGCAATTTTCAATGAGTGCTATTTGATTTAAGTCCATAGCAGACGTTAAAACAAACATCGCCATTCCATCATCTTTATTCCATTGAGTCGTATTTCCATCTGGTTTTGGCGTGTTGATATCTAACCCCTTGGCACGCAGGGCACATTTAATTTGAAATTTCCACTGTTTAAAATTCGATCCATCGAATTTTTCTAAGTTTGTCTTTCCAAACTCCATTTTAGGTTATAGATGGCACGCGGTTCTACTGTCGAAAATCACTAGGCACTTTTCTGTTTTGTCTGCTCTTTGTTTATCACCAACTATTAACGTGGACCTGGGCCCGTAACCTATTGATATTAGTTAAATAAACAAGATTTCTTTGAGTTTGAATAAACGTGTTTATTATCAAGCTCACACAGTGCACAGTAAAAAGTTTCTTCCGTACGACATGACAGGTGAAAACTTCCGCCTACAAAGGTGGCGCCATCTGGCGTTACAATATAAACGTAAATAGGCAAAGGTAAGTAGTATACAGCCTAGATTAAATTATAAAATTTTATCCAATAAGGCCGAGTGGCAGGTTGCCGGAGAGAAGCGGCGACAAAAAAAGGCGGCCAAGAGCAAGGCCAAGAGGCAGCGGCGGAAGGCCAACGCCATCGCGGCGAGGCTCCGCGCCCCGAAGTCCGCGGCTGTAGTTTTAACACTGCAGCCGGAAGCGGAACAGAGGGGCGTGACGTACCTCGCCCTGATGAAGCGGGCGAAGGAGGCGGTGAACCTCCGGGAGCTGGGCATCACTGGGGGCCTCGGGATCAGGAGAACCCTGACCGGTGCCCGGAAGCTCGAGCTCGCCGGAGCGGAGAGTGGCCCGTTCGCGGACGCCCTGGCCGAAAGGCTGAAGGAGGTCCTCCCCGCGGACGAGGTTCGAGTGTCCAGGCCGACTAAGTGCATTGACATGCGCATAGTGGGCCTGGACGACTCCGTGACGGAGGAGGAGGTTGTGGCCGCCGTCGCCAGGACTGGGGGGTGCTCTGCCGAGCTCGTCAAGGCGGGCACCCTCCGGCCTGACAACACGGGCATGCAAACCCTTGTGGTGAGCTGCCCCGTGACGGCGGCCAGAACAGTGTCGGAGGGTCGAAGGCTCTTGGTGGGGTGGGTTTCTGCGCGGGTGAGGCTGCTGGAACCCAGACCTCTGAGGTGCTACCGCTGCCATGTGGGCAACCACACGGGAGCTATGTGCCCCTCGGAGGTGGACCGCAGTGGACTTTGTTTCCGCTGTGGTCAGCCCGGTCATCGGGCCGGCTCGTGCGAGGCCACGCCGCACTGCAGTGCATGTGCGGCTGTTGGCAAGCCGGCCGAGCACTGGGCTGGGGGAAGGGCCTGCGCGCCATCCGCCCCGACCAGGGGCAAGAGGTCCGCCGCCGCCGCCGCCTCTGCCGCCGCCGCGGCTTCCGTCGCCGCTTCTGCCGCTTCTGCTGTGGGTGCTGCGACTCCCGGTACTCGGGAGGGGGCTGAAATGGAGTGCCAGTAATGGTCCCATTTCGGCCTCCTCCAGAGACAAGTCGGCCGCTGTGCTATTGCGCAGTGGCTGATGCCTGTGGACGGTGAGCGTGGGTGGCTCGCCGTCCGATACCAGGCTGAGTCGACGACGCGTTGTGCTTCACGCGCGCCTCAAGGAGCCGTCAGCACCAGAGACGGGGCCCCATAGGGTCGGTGCCTGCTAGGGTTGCGGAATTTGTTCGAGAGAGTTGCCGCGGCCCTAGAACGCAAAGGGCACATGGAGGAGCACGGGTGGGTTTTAGTCAGTAAAAGTCTGACACTCCCTACCGCTCCACCCAGGGCGGGAGGGGTCATTTGATGATTTCCCATCCAAAAAAAAAAAAAAAAAAAAAAAAAAAAAAAAAAAAAAAAAAAAAGGGGGTCATCCTTACGCTTTCGCCTTAATAGCAAGTGTATTTCAGTATTTCAGGGAGCTTGCCGTTATGATAGAAATTGTAAGACTACTACTACTAATCCACTCACGAGATATTTTTGAGACTCACAAACGGAATCTTGAGTCATGAGCTGGTTTCGCAGCACAGTCGCGGGTCGAAATGTCTAAGCTAGTTGAGTAGTCCCAAAAATATTCCGTATGCTGATTTACATTAATTTATAGAATCATTATCATTTGATTAATCAAAGCTTAGTTAAGGGCGATCCGCAGTTGTAGCCCGCGAAATTCAAATTTTCTTACGTTTTTTGCAGTTTGCAGGTGAGTGTCAAGTTGTATCTTGATCAAAATATGATTCGAGACTAAGTTAAACTTAGAGAGATATTTTAATTATTCTAATGATTATAATTCTGTAAATACATATCTGTTATAGTCGCAAATCATATTTTGATCAAGATACAACCTGACACTGACTTGCAAATTGCAAAAAACGTAAGAAAATTTGAATTTCGCGGGCTACAAATGTTATTTCTTTTAATTTTAATAATAAAATTTTATACTTGGAGAAAAAGAAGATAAAAATCAACCCGTATTGTTTAGCATTGAATTATAATTACTGAATAATCATAATTTCTTATTAATTGTTTTTTTTGTGCAAATGATTACTTCGAATAAACAAAATATCTTCAATAATATCGTCTTTTAAATTTAACCTTAAATCAGACACAACGAATTTCATCGATGAAAACAATCTTTCGACGCTTACTTAACTGGTGTTGCCAATACAATTTGAGCTACCTTGTACAGTGATGGATATTTTTCTTTCTTGTGTTCCCAAAACTTTAATATGTCTGCAGAACAATCTAACAACGGCTCTTCTAAAAACACGCTGAGTGCCTCTTTAAATTTTTGCACGCATTCATCTATGATGCCTCCAAGTCTCGGTTGCAGTAATGTTGAAATATTATCATGTCTTTCCATGTAACTGGTATTTAAGAAATCTCGTAATTTGGTATGTACACTATTAATATTTTCTTTGTCAGATTCATATTCATCAGGTGGGTCTGTAACTTCTGTCGTATCTATATGATCACTGCTTTTTTCAAAATCATTAAATTTCAATAATCTAGTATACAGGGACGTAATCTGACTTTTCGCAGCTTGTTGTTGGTCTATTTTCAAGGTGGAGTTTATTCGTGGGTCCATAATCATAGCATTTATAAACGCTTCACTGTTAAAAAGCATACTTTCTCTGTTTTCTATATTACTAGTTATTTTGTTGGCTAATGTAGTATTTAAATCCGATGTCTCAAGTTTGCAGGTCATCCAGGATAAGTAGCAGTCACCTACTGTTAGCTGTTCTGATTGTAATTTTATCATTAATTTTTTCGCTGGTTTCAGTGCAGCAACTATTTCTTCTAAAATTTTCCATGTCGAATCAGGTAAAAAGAGATTTCTAGGATCTGAGGAACATATATCTTTAAGGGTAAATAGACTCTCAATCATATCTATGGTGGAATTCCATCGAGTGGGACAATCCAGAATGGGCTTATTTTTGTTTTCTGCTCTGAGTGCCATACTGTAAGTTGGAGTACGTAGTTTTTTTATAATTCTTCGCGCAGATGCAAAAGACAGTTGTATTTCAGGATTTTTGCAGGCGTCATTAACTGCCAATTGCAACGTGTGTGCAGCGCATTTGAAAATACAGATATGGGGTCTAATTATTCCAAAACAGTATTCAAAATTTGTGATCTCTTCCAGTCGTGCTTCTATTTCGCTCTCATTAATATTTATATCGCCGTCGTTTTCTTCATCTGATTCCGAAGTCAAACCTGTATTATTTGAAGAGCCTGGGGAAGGATCATCTAAAACATTCATTAATCTACCCATTTTTATCATATTGGCTCCATTATCGGTGGTTATGGAATAAATTTGATTTGTGTCAATTCGGAATTTTGTTAATATAAATAAAAGCTTCTCCTTTAAATATTCGGATGTATGGCTTTGGTGTAACTCAATGAGGCCAATATTTCTTAAAATTATTCTTCCGTTTTGAATAAATTGCAGGTTGACACCCATAAAACCTCTTGTAGAAATCGATGCGATATCGACTTTAACGCTGATAAATTTTCCACGCAACTCATTTGCTAGTTCCGTCCTTAACTCATATGCAGTTTTGACCACCTGATCTCTAATGTTATAGGAATTAATTTTTTTATTTTCATTTTCGACTTTTACCGGAACTAGCGATAAAATTTTCTGAAAAGCCTCATCATCGATTAATGATAATGGGCGTCCATGAATAGCAACTAATTTTACGCACTCTTGAAATAGTATAGTGAGGGTATCTTCAGATTTTTTTAATGGAGTTGAATGGCTACTTGAGCCGCTTTCATTTTGATCGCAAACATTTTTGTACTCCTGTGGATGGTGTATTGATAAATGTTTTGCAAGATTTGCACCGTGTTGTGTCTGAAACAAATAATGCCCATTTTATACATTTTTGGATTTGTGTATTCGTACGTTGCAAGGCGAATGAATAAAGTTGCGCCCTGATGAACTGAAGTAAACGGTGTAACTGTAAATGAATGTCCAGTTAAAATATTAAAATCTGTAAAATAAATAAAATGGAATCAGGCGTTACTTTGCGGAAATCCTTGATTTACTGATGCTTATACAATTACAAAATCTAGTTTTAATAATTTACTTTAGGTATTATTTATTAAGCTTAAATGCAGTATGCATGCAGCACCGCCCATCCCGCAAATATATCCACATGAAGATTATGCAGAAGGTGGGAATAATATAATGCAACAAACAACCCGAACACAAAACAGAAAGGTACATAAGTCAATCACATGTATGTACAGTCGGTGATAGCAATTAACTGACCCCCTAAAAATTAAACGAATTTGAACCTTTTGCTCGTTAGCGGTAAGACAACTGGTTCAACGTCTACGAACAATAAAATAGTTATTCAAGTTTGATCTATACTTAATATTATAAAGCTGAAGAGTTTGTTTGTTTGGTTGTTTGTTTGTTTGTTTGTTTGTTTGTTTGTTTGAACGCGCTAATCTCAGGAACTACTGGTTCGAATTGAAAAATTCTTTTTGGGTTGAATAGACCATTTATCGAGGAAGGCTTTAGGCTATATATCATCACGCTTAAGCCAATAGGAGCGGAGCAGCGATAAATAATGTTTTAAAATCGGGTATTCCACGGGGACGAAGTCGCGGGCAGCAGCTAGTCTTTAATACGCAGTGTTAAGGTAGGAATGATCTTGAATATTATTTTAACTTGTAATATAATACGTAATTTCGATTACGTTAAGTATGTCTCGAGTGGTCTAGTGGTAACTGCAGTGAGCTGACAAATCGAAGTTGCGAGTTCGTAACCAGCGTGATTGACGTGTTTTTTTACTGTTTTGTAAATTTATTTTAAGTTATACTTAAATAATAAATTATAACTATAGCAACAAAAAAAAAACGACCAGAAATAAAAAACCAAAATGATGGTAAAAACGATTATATTTTATAAAAAAAAATATTATAAGAATAACATAAATGATATTGATGACGACACGAAGATGATAATATTTACCTACTTACTAATAACGTTGTTAACAGCACTGAGTTTAATGTAGTGAATCAGCATGTTATAATATTTAGAAATATAGGTATATATTTCTATATCATAACAATAACATCACCACATTAAATATCATTTAACTAAATAAAACGGCATTATACGTTGAAGTTCTACCTACTATATATCAATTTGTTTTGTGAGTAGTTATTTTAGTTATAAGGTTTTGACAAAAAACTAGGTATTCGAAATACTTCGTTAGAAATTATAACAATAGTAAATTTAACACACTCACTGACATACGTTAGTATTGTTTGTGACCAACACTGGTAACTCAAGTCATTTATAATATGCTTTTAATAGCGAAGTGGAGCACCATTTTTTCTATTATTTGTTGCGGTCCCGCATACCGCGCACCATATCCAACAACAATCACTTCCTCTCATGAATGGTTTTGGTCCAGGACGATCTTTTTGAATATTAAAACCACACGTCAAACGTCTTAGCCAAAATCTGACTGTATTTCTCTGAAACAACAAAATAAGCATAATTTTAGTAACGAATAGGTAAACATAATTTATCGATTAAGTATGCAAATTACGTTTATCAATTTAGATAATATAAATCAAATTAGACCTATAAATGATCTCAAATTAGACTCATAATGAAACATAGTTAATTGTCTATTATTCTACATTCACCGGCTTTTAAGAAAACTAACGAATTAAGCAATAACTATAATTATAAATGAAGCATAAAAAAAATACACTTACCGCTATATTAAGTTTCGTAGCAATCGCTTTAATAACAACATTCTCCTCATGCAAATAGATTATTTTTTATTTTAAATAATCACTCAACTCAACTTGGACATGACGATTAAAGTATCAAAACTGATAACAATTAATAAAAAGGAAAAAAGCGTGGATTTTTACAATTTAGTAAGGCAAGGTAAAAATGTTCGCGCGTATTCATTTGTGCATAGAATATCTTGTTCAATTTATTCTTCTACCCCATATTCCTAATGTCATATCTATAGCAGTTTTGGTTGAATACGCATATTGACGTCTAACTACCCACTTATTAAAATAGGTGAACAGTTATATATAAATGACCTTTTTTTTTTTTTTTTGGATGGGAAATCATCAAATGACCCCTCCCGCCCTGGGTGGAGCGGTAGGGAGTGTCAGACTTTGCCATCCATGTGCCCTTTGCGTTCCAGGGCCGCGGCAACTCTCTCGAACAAATTCCGCAACCCTAGCAGGCACCGACCCTATGGGGTCCCGTCTCTGGTGCTGACGGCTCCTTGAGGCGCGCGTGAAGCACAACGCGTCGTCGACTCAGCCTGGTATCGGACGGCGAGCCACCCACGCTCACCGTCCACAGGCATCAGCCACTGCGCAATAGCACAGCGGCCGACTTGTCTCTGGAGGAGGCCGAAATGGGACCATTACTGGCACTCCATTTCAGCCCCCTCCCGAGTACCGGGAGTCGCAGCACCCACAGCAGAAGCGGCAGAAGCGGCGACGGAAGCCGCGGCGGCGGCAGAGACGGCGGCGGCGGCGGACCTCTTGCCCTTGGTCGGGGCGGATGGCGCGCAGGCCTTTCCCCCAGCCCAGTGCTCGGCCGGCTTGCCAACAGCCGCACATGCACTGCAGTGCGGCGTGGCCTCGCACGAGCCGGCCCGATGACCGGGCTGACCACAGCGGAAACAAAGTCCACTGCGGTCCACCTCCGAGGGGCACATAGCTCCCGTGTGGTTGCCCACATGGCAGCGGTAGCACCTCAGAGGTCTGGGTTCCAGCAGTTTTACCCGCGCAGAAACCCACCCCACCAAGAGCCTTCGACCCTCCGACACTGTTCTGGCCGCCGTCACGGGGCAGCTCACCACAAGGGTTTGCATGCCCGTGTTGTCAGGCCGGAGGGTGCCCGCCTTGACGAGCTCGGCAGAGCATCCCCCAGTCCTGGCGACGGCGGCCACAACCTCCTCCTCCGTCACGGAGTCGTCCAGGCCCACTATGCGCATGTCAATGCACTTAGTCGGCCTGGACACTCGAACCTCGTCCGCGGGGAGGACCTCCTTCAGCCTTTCGGCCAGGGCGTCCGCGAACGGGCCACTCTCCGCTCCGGCGAGCTCGAGCTTCCGGGCACCGGTCAGGGTTCTCCTGATCCCGAGGCCCCCAGTGATGCCCAGCTCCCGGAGGTTCACCGCCTCCTTCGCCCGCTTCATCAGGGCGAGGTACGTCACACCCCTCTGTTCCGCTTCCGGCTGCAGTGTTAAAACCACAGCCGCGGACTTCGGGGCGCGAAGCCTCGCCGCGATGGCGTTGGCCTTCCGCCGCTGCCTCTTGGCCTTGCTCCTGGCCGCCTTTTTGGCCTGCCGCTTTTCTCCAGCAACCTGCCACCCGGCCCCGGTCGCAGGAGGGTCCGAGGTTGATGGTGGGGGCGGCTGCGGCGCCACTGACGCAGCAGCTTTAGCCGCTCCCCCTCCAGCCTTCCTCCTTCCCCTCTTCGCCGGGGCCGACTTGGTCGTCGCCGGCGTCGCAGGCGCCGGCGCCACAGGCGCTGGCGCGGCTCTCGCCTTGGCCTTCGCCTGGCTGGACGTTCCCGGGCCAGCAGCCACCGCGGCTGCGTACGAAGTCGCCTTCTGCTGTCCCGGGGGCCTCTGTGCCGCCGCCAATGGGGGACGCCGGATCATGTCCTCCAAGACGGACACCTGCCTCCGGAAGGGAGCCAGCTCCTGCCGCACCAGGCTCCGCACCTGGCTCCCCTCCAGCGCCGCCGGACTCGGCCCCCCCTGCGGCTCCTCCGAGGCCGCTCTGGCCATGCCAGCCAGGTCCCTCCGGAGCGACTCATTCTCCGCTATGAGTCGCTCCGTTACGGCCGCGAGGCGGGCGACCTCCGCCCGCAGCTCTGTCGCCTCTCCGGACCCGCCGACGTTGGCCGCCGCCGCCGCCATAATGGAGGCTTTGGCCGCGCTGATGGCCTCCCGCTTCGAGGACTGTTTCCTCTTAAAGGCCACAGCGCGGATCGCGGCCTCCACGACCTCCTCCAGCTTGGCCCTCTTCTCCTCGGCAGTGGGAGGTACCTCTCCAGGGGACTCCAAGTCGTCGGAGTCGAGAGGAGGCGGACGAGTAGAGGGAGCCCTGCGACCGCTCCCTCCTGGGCGACGCCCCTCCCCCGCCAACCTCTCGGCCCGACGCTCCACCTCCCGGGTAGAGGGAGCCAGCCCCCTCCCCGCCTCACAGCCCCTGCCCCGCCTGGCGGTGGGGATCTTGCGGGCGGAGGCAAACTCGCCCTCGGAGGACGACCCGCTGTCATCCTCCCGTCTGGGCCGCTTGCGGAAGAGCTTGACGCCCTCCACAGCAGCCCCCCCTCCTCTGTCTCCAGAGCCCGCCGAGCTTACCGTTACTAGGTCTAGCGCGGAGCCGGAATCCGACTCCGCACCACCCCGGCGCTCAGGCGAACCCTCCTCTACACAACCGTACGCCATCAGCTCCTTAAAGGAAGCGGACTCGGATGACGACGATTGGGAGCCTCCTCGGCTCAAGTTGCCACTGGCAATTGGAAGGCGTTTGGTGCCCACCCCAGAGTACGGAGGGCAGCCCGCCGAAGCGGGGTGGGATTCCCCGACCGCTGAGCGGTCGGGACCCACCTGGGGACTCATTTTACAAATGCCTTGATCCATGGGTTTTTTCCTTTGAAGGGGTCGGTCCCTGTTTTCTCCGCCCCTTCTCAGGGCCCCCTCTCCTCGCCTCACCTCTCCACCTGCTCGCTGCTCCCACAGTCACGTCTGATGATCAGACGCGTACCAGAGAGCAGCGAGCAAGCGTGTGTCTCTCTTGGTCTGATCCCTCACTTGCGACCTTCCGGCATGAGTGGCTCTACCGGGAAAGCTCGCAAGATCATTGGGACGCTCAAGCCCCACCACGACGACAACGTGGAGATAAATAAATGACCTAATACCAACCTCTTAAAGCTCAAGTTTGCGTATCAAAATTATTTATTGTTTCTGTTCAACGAGTAGTGTTAGTGTGATAAACTCATACATATTGAATAACGTTTAATGTTATGAGCATAGGGTGTAAAATCGAGTAATTTTTAGGGGGGTCAGCTAATTGCAATCACCGACTGTACTTCACTTTTCATACCTACGCTCGGCGCGGCGGTCGCGCTAGGATTGTCAACTATGGCTTACGCAAAAAAAAACTACCTATCGTGGTAGGTAGTGGCACTCGTATCTAGTTGTTTGATTTATTGTTGAGAATGAAACAGGAAGAAAGGAAATATAAACTAAACAAAACATATTTTAATTTGTTAATTTTCACTATCGAAAATCCCTAATAACTTTTAAACGGATTACCCTATTTACCCAATTTATTTTGCCCTATCGGATTGAGATCTAAACCTATTAAATGACACTAAAAACAACAAAATATAACAAAAAATCATGTTTTCAACTTACGTAATATTTGTTGGCGTGAATTTAACAAAAAAGTTACTTCGTTTTACTGATTCAAAATAGGAAACTATTATATAAATCGAGCTTAGATAGCTTTTTTTGTTGCTCCATTTTTGCACTTCACAGACGCGTGTCTCAAGCGGATGGCACTCGCAATAGTTTTTTGTGCATAATCCAAAGTTGACAATCCTAGCGCGACCGCCGAGCGTAGGTACAATATGAAAAGTGAAGTACAGACGTCAGCACATCAAGTTACTACAATCTGTCAAATTTCTTTGATAGATTTTCAAAAAATGGCAAGTAGGTACTTGATGCGCGCTCGCTCGCCGGCCGCACGTTGCAACCAGCGATTTGGCAAGCAGAGCAAGTTTAAACCTGTTTTCGCGCCCAAGACCTGTGTCAAGTGTCAACTAAACCGCAGAGTACTCGGTAAAACTTGTACTCGGCGTATCCCTACATGTATTTAGAAAACACTTACGACAAACCTTTTGTAATTGTAAACATCACACACACTGCTATCGCGGACGATTAAATCATCTTTCATCTATCAATAATATTATTAAGTAGGTAGGTAGTAATATAAGATTTTACTTACCCTTTTTTTTTTTTTTTTTTTTTCTGGATGGGAAATCATCAAATGACCCCTCCCGCCCTGGGTGGAGCGGTAGGGAGTGTCAGACTTTTACTGGTTCCCTATCCATTAGCATAAAATTTTAAGACCTAATATAACTTAGCATAATGTTGTTTGGCATAATTATTTTTTCGCATAATATAATTACGCATAACAGCTCATGCATAATTTTTTTAAGCATTATGTCTGTAACCATAATAATGATTAGGCATAATATTTTAAAGCATAACCTTATTAAGCATAAAGTTCTAAAGCATAACTTTTTTAAGCATAAAGTTCTAAAGCATAACTTTTTTAAGCATAATATCCTAAATAAAATATTAATATATTATAACGTATTGAACAATTTTGTGAGTATTTTTCAAGCAAGCATGCAGCATGCAAGCAAGCATGCAGCATGCAAGCAAGCATGCAGCATGCAAGGAAGCATGCAAGCAAGCAAGCAAGCAGCATGCAGCAGGCAGGGTTTCTGTGACGGCTCCGGCGCTGCGGCCCTCCGGCGGCCCCACGCGTGCTAATCGTCGCAGACGGCTTTCGCTCACCACCGCAGCTTCGGCTTGTTGGCCGGCTCCTCAGCCCGCGGGCCGCCTCGCCCCTACGCGCCTACGCGATTTTAAATAACACTCTAGGGGTAGGACAAACAAGACTACGTGAAGTCGGTTTTGCAGCAATTCGGTTCTGTGACTAACTTTTGTTGCACAGCATATTAATTTTTTAACCAACAATATTATTTGATTGTTACAGGTACTATAGCTAATTGGTTTGCTCAGAATATTATGCTAATAGCCATTAGGCCTACTAACGTTATGCTAAAAGTCTTTAGGCCTACTAACGTTATGCGAATCAAATTTATGCCAAAACAAATTAGTGTTTAACATGATTATGCCAACATAAAATGTATGCCTAAAAAAATTATGCCAAAGTATTATTATGCCAAAACAAATTGTGCCAAAATCGTTATGCCGAAGTATATTAGGACAAAAAACATTATGCGAAAAGAAGGGATCCCACTTTTACTGACTAAAACCCACCCGTGATCCTTCTTGTGCCCTATGCGTTCCAGGGCCGCGGTAACTCTTTCGAACAAATCCCGCAACCCTAGCAGGCACCGACCCAATGGGGTCCCGTCGTTGGTGCTGACGGCTCCTTCGGCGCGCGTGGAACACAACGCGTCGTCGACTCAACCTGGTATCGGACGGCGAGCCACCCACGCTCACCGTCCCCAGGCATCAGCCACTGCGCAATAGCACAGCGGCCGACTTGTCTCTGGAGGGGGCCGAAATGGGACCATTACTGGCACTCCATCTCAGCACCCTCCCGAGTGTTGGGAGTCGCAGCACCCGCAGCAGAAGCAGCAGTGGCGGCGACAGAAGCCGCGGCGGCGGCAGAGGCGGCGGCGGCGGCGGACCTCTTGCCCTTGGTCGGGGCGGATGGCGCGCAGGCCCTTCCCCCAGCCCAGTGCTCGGCCGGCTTGCCAGCAGCCGCACATGCACTGCAGTGCGGCGTGGCCTCACACGAGCCGGCCCGATGACCGGGCTGACCACAGCGGAAACAAAGTCCGCTGCGGTCCACCTCCGAGGGGCACATAGCTCCCGTGTGGTTGCCCACATGGCAGCGGTAGCACCTCAGAGGCCTGGGTTCCAGCAGTTTTACCCGCGCAGACACCCATCCCACCAAGAGCCTTCGGCCCTCCGACACAGTTCTGGCCGCCGTCACGGGGCAGCTCACCACAAGGGTTTGCATGCCCGTGTTGTCAGGCCGGAGGGTGCCCGCCGTGACGAGCTCGGCAGAGCACCCCCCAGTCCTGGCGACGGCGGCCACAACTTCCTCCTCCGTCACGGAGTCATCCAGGCCCACTATGCGCATGTCAATGCGCTTAGTCGGCCTGGACACCCGGACCTCGTCCGCGGGTAAGACCGCCCTCAGCCTTTCGGCCAGGGCGTCCGCGAACGGGCCACTCTCCGCTCCGGCGAGCTCGAGCTTCCGGGCACCGGTCAAGGTCCTCCTGACCCCGATGCCCCCGCTGATGCCCAGCTCTTGGAGGCTCACCGCCTCCTTCGCCCGCTTCAATACGGCGAGATAAGTCACGCCCCTCTGTTCCGCTTCCGGCTGCAGTGTTAAAACTACAGCCGCGGATTTCGGGGCGCGAAGCCTCGCCGCAATGGCGTTGGCCTTCCGCCGCTGCTTCCTCGCCTTCTTCCTGGCCGCCTCTTTGGCCCTCCGCTTCTGGCCAGCAACCTGCCACTCGGCCCCGGCCGCAGGAGGGTCCGAGGGTGGGGGTGGGGGCGGCTGCGGCACCACTGGCGCCGCAGCCTTAGCCGCTCCTCCCCGAGCCTTCCTCCCACCCCTCTTCGCCGGGGCCGACTTGGTCGTCGCCGGCGTCGCAGCCGCCGGCGCCACAGGCGCTGGCGCTGCTCCGCCTTTGGCCTTTGCCTTCGCCTTGCCGGACGTTCCCGGGCTGGCAGCCGTGGCGGCCGCGTACGAAGCCGCCTTCTGCTGCTGGCCCGGGGCCCTCTGAGTCGCCGCCGTTGGGGGCCGCCGGACCATGTCCTCCAGGGTGGAGAACTGCTGCCGGAAGGGAGCCAGCTCCTGCCGCACCAGGTTCCGCACCTGGCTCAGCACTAGGCTCCCCTCCAGCGCCGCCGGACTCAGCACCCCCTGCGGCTCCTCGGAGGCCGCTCTGGCCATCCCCGCCAGGTCCTTCCGGAGCGACTCATTCTCCCGAACGAGTCGCTCCGTAACGGCCGCGAGGCGGGCGACCTCCGCCCGCAACTCTGTCGTCTCCCTTGAGGGAGACGCGCCAACGTTGGCCGCCGCTGCCGCCAGGATGGAGGCTTTGGCCGCGCTGATGGCCTCCCGCTTTGAGGACTGTTTCCTTTTAAAGGCCACAGCGCGGATCGCGGCCTCCACGACCTCCGAGAACTGGGCCCTCTGCTCCTCAACCGTGGGACGCACCTCTCTCGGCTCCGAGTCGTCGGAGTCGAGAGTAGGCAGAGGAGTAGAGGGAGCCCTACGACCGCTCCCTCCAGGGCGACGCCCCTCCTCCACCAACCTCCCGGCACGACTCTCCACCTCCCGGGTAGAGGGAGCCAGCCCCCTCCCCGCCTCACAGCCCCTGCCCCGCCTAGCGGTGGGGATCTTGCGGGCGGAGGCAAACTCGCCCTCGGAGGTCGACTCCCCGTCTTCCTCCCGTCGCGGCCGCTTGCGGAAGAACTTGACGTTCTCCGCAGCAGCCCCCCCTTTTCCGTCTCTAGAGCCCGCCGAGCTGACCGTTACTAGGTCTGGCGCGGAGCCGGAATCCGACTCCGCACCACCCCGGCGCTCAAGCGAACCCTCCACTACGGAATCGTACGCCATCAGCTCCTTAAAAGAAGCGGATCCGGATGACGACGATTCGGAGCCTCCTCGGCTCTTGTTGCCACTGGCAAGCGGAAGGTCTTTGTTGCCCACCCCATAGTACGAAGGGCAGCCCGCCGAAGCGGGGCGGGATTCCCCGACCGCTGAGCAGTCGGGACCCGCCTGGGGACTTATTTTACTAAGGCCTTTTTCCATATTGTTCCTTTTAGAGGGTATGGTCCCTTGCTCCTCCGCCCTTTCTCCCTAACAGGGCCTCACCTCCTACCCGCTCACTGCCCTCTCAGCCACGTCTGATGAGCAGACGCGTACCAGAAGGCAGCGAGCGGGTGTGTCTCTCTTGGTCTGGTCCCTCACTTGCGACCTTCCGGCATGAGTGGCTCTACCGGGAAAGCTCGCAAGATCATTGGGACGCTCAAGCCCCACCACGACGACAACGTGGAGACACATTCGGTGGGGATTTTACTTACCCTAAGAGTTTTATTACAACCCGGAACACCACATTTCGACGACTGTTTGTCGTCGCTCAATGAAAAATATCTGTACACAAAGTTCTTCTTCTTACGGCCCATGATTTAATAAAGAAACTGTCAAAACTCAAACTATACGAATTGAAATCAAATAATGTAAATAAATAAACACAGTGAAATGCTACGTTGCCGTATTGCGCTCGAGAAATAAGTACCTACTACTAGACTAGACGACGACGACGCGTTTCGTATGCGTGGCCGCACCGCACACAGCATGGTCATGAAGCTGGCAACGTTGCGTATCGAAATGAATGAATAACGTTATTATATCGTTATACTAATAACGATATATTGATAATATTGTTAGTGAACACTTTAAGATTTCGTTCCGTTTGTCAGTATCGTTATAGCCAAGGTATTAATTTTGTTACGATCCTGGTGGAACGGTACAAATTATCGGTACTGGAACTACGCGTAACGTTATTTTGAGTAACGTTTCAAGTCCCTGCTGTCAGGACAGCCCGGCATAGTGAGTAACCCGGCGGCGCCTACCGCAACTGTCACGGGATATGCTTAATAAAAGTGGCGTTGTGAAATGTGCAAGTAATTTAGTGAAAATACGTATTTGAAAAATTTGTAACTTGTAAAAGGTCGTTTCTAGGATTATATATCATTTATCAGTATTTATTTTGTGAATGGCGTTGCCATAACCAACGCTGCCGGCCCTCGTGGTGTTATTAATTATTGCAGAGCGAAGGTTATGGCAACTACCCTTAAGATTATATTCGTATCATATGTATAATTTCAAGTCGGCTCGGAGAACAGGCAGGATGAGACCGCAAACATGTTAGAAAATAAGAAGTATAAAACTAATATTAGCAACAGAAATCAGAAATCAGAAATCAGAAATATTTTATTTGTGATACATAGGTACAGTGGTTGGACATGTTTTAGGGTAATGTGCGCTATGATCAGCCTATTATAGGCATACAAAAATAATTAATTACAATTTTTACATGCAAATTAAGAGCTTACTCGTACTAAACTACAGATTAAATACATAAAGGATTGCATTATTCGATTACTATAGGAAGTCAAAATAAGTTAGGTAAATGTCAAATAATTTGTTAGAGAAATGTCAAAATAATTTGTTTAGTAAATGTCAAAATAATAAGCTAGGTAAATGTCAAAATAATACAGATTTAAAAAAATAATTATGATTTGTGGTTACAATATAGTCAAAGAAGTAAATTACATTACAAGATAATAGTTACTTTTACATGTCAAAATTTATCTGATAAAAAATCCGATACACTATAATAACATTTTTGACACAGCAAACTTCTGAGTTTTTGTTTAAATAAGTTAATATGAAGATTTTTTAGCTCTTTTGGCAATTTATTAAATACAACTGTTGCCATGTGAAAGACACTTTTATACATCAAGGCAGTATTCGCCCTTGGAACGCACAGACGACTTTCGTCCCTTTGGGTCCGATTGAAAGCTACAGATGCTAAAGTAAATAAATGAGGATTTTGTTTAACGAAAGTCGCCACTTCAAATATGTATAGTGACGATAATGGAAGGATACTATGCCTTTTAAAGAAAGGTACACAGCTCTCCGTTGATTGTAAACCAAACATAGCCCGAATGCATCGTTTCTGTGCTTTAAAAGCGAGATCTTTGTCGGTGGAATTCCCCCAAAAAATTATGCCATATCTAAGAAGAGATGCCACTAGCCCATGATACGCCATTAAAAGGGCACTGGAGTTGACTTTGCTTGCAAGTGTATGTAAGGCATAGGCAGATTTACTAACTCGCTTACATAGTTGTTGAATATGCGGTTTCCAGGTCATTTTGTCATCAATATATAAGCCTAAAAATTTACAATAGTCTACTTCCTCTATTGTTTGCATTTTAAAATTTACATTCAGGTTATTTGGTGCTGGTAAACGTTGTCTAAAGTACATTAATTTAGTTTTGCTTAAGTTGGCTTTCAGATTATAAACATTTGTTTAACAGAATATAAACAATAGGCAGCATACAACTGTTAGAATGCTGACAGGTGTAAATTGTTATCGTAAGTAACGTTGTAAGCGTAGGAACTTCCAAGTACTGTAATAGTGGTATAAGTATATGATTTTATTGTGTTAAAACTAGATTTTAAAAAAATGTATATTTTTTTGGAGAAACGGGGGGTGTGATGTGGCGGCTTAGTAATCGTGATTTGCTGAGTTGCATTCTTGACGTAATATGGGAGCGCGGGCGATCGGCTCGCCAGTCGCTTACGTTACACCGCCCTGCCTCGACGCATACATAGTACGTAGTTATAGTATAACCAAGTATTGTGGAACCTGAATATAAGTCATCTATTTCATCAAAGTTACGTTTCCTTTAATTACTTCCCCGTATACAGAAGACGCACAACAATTATTTTGATAATAAATAATTTCCTTTTCTTTTTTTTACTTGTAGTTGCTTGGTTATTGTAAACCATAGTTTTGTATAATTTAGAAGCATTTTATTTTCAAATATTGTAAATGTGAGTACCATGGAGCCACTTACATGTGATAAGTTATAGTTTACTTTGTGACTTGAACTAAAATGGCAGTTGAGAGCATGTCATGCTCGCTTAAATGTTTCGCTGATGGCGGCGTGTGTGTTGGATCATTCGGTTCCCTTCAAAATGGTTGAGCTAAATGGTGCCGATACACGCGTCATGTTCGTGAACGGACGCCGTCGGTTGAGACTGGTCACCTCTTAACTGCCAATGATTTGTTTTAATCTTTATACTTTGAATCGTTTTTATAGTTTCCTTTTTTTTTTCCTTTGCATTGTCCTCACATATAGAAGCGACCAAGGATGTAAACAAGGTTATGTAATACAGAACATGATTTAAAAGAGTGTCCGTGGAGTTTCTTGCACGTTCTTCTCCATAGAGATCTACGCTTTGGAACATGCAGATAGCTTCATCTCTTTCGTCTTGACAATTCAAAAGTGCCTGTAAAGGGTTTAATTGAAATAAATGATTTGAATTGAATTGAATTGAATTGTTACAAAATATTCTTTGGCTCAACATGTTTGACCATGGCTGGTGTACAAATGTGGTTGAAAAACAGTTTTGATTTCAAAAGTATAAACATAAAAAAATACAAAGAACAATAATTAACATACAAATTAAAACATCAGGTAAGTAGTCATCCCCACCGAATGTGTCTCCACGTTGTCGTCGTGGTGGGGCTTGAGCGTCCCAATGATCTTGCGAGCTTTCCCGGTAGAGCCACTCATGCCGGAAGGTCGCAAGTGAGGGATCAGACCAAGAGAGACACACACGTGAGGAATCCCGCTCGCTGCCTTCTGGTACGCGTCTGCTCATCAGACGTGGCTGTGAAGGCAGTGAGCGGGTGGGAGGAGAGGCCCTATGATGGAGAAAGGGCGGAGGAGTAAGGGACCGCACCCTCTAAAAGGAAAAAATGAGTAAACAAGGCCTTTGTAAAATGAGTCCACAGGTGGGTCCCGACTGCTCAGCAGTCGGGGAATCCCACCCCGCTTCGGCGGGCTGCCCTCCGTACTCTGGGGTGGGCACCAAACGCCTTCCGCTTGCCAGTGGCAACACGAGCCGAGGAGGCTCCCAATCGTCGTCATCCGAGTCCGCTTCCTTTAAGGAGCTGATGGCGTACGGTTGCGTAGTGGAGGGTTCGCCTGAGCGCGCCAGACCTAGCAACGGTCAGCTCGGCGGGCTCTGAAGACGGGGGAGAGGGGGCTGCTACGGAGAACGTAAGGTTCTTCCGCAAGCGGCCCAGACGGGAGGACGACAAGGAGTCGTCCTCCGAGGGCGAGTTTGCCTCCGCCCGCAAAATCCCCACCGCAAGGCGGGGCAGGGGCTGTGAGGCAGGGAGGGGGCTGGCTCCTTCTACCCGGGAGGTGGAGCGTCGGGCCGAGAGGTTGGTGGAGGAGGGGCGTCGCCCTGGGGGGAGCGGTCGCAGGGCTCCCTCTACTCGTCCGCCTCCTCTCGACTCCGACGACTCGGAGCCCCCGGGAGAGGTACCTCCCGCTATTGAGGACCAGAGGGCCCAGTTTGCGGAGGTCGTGGAGGCCGCGATCCGCGCTGTGGCCTTCAAGAGAAAGCAGTCCTCGAAGCGGGAGGCCATCAGTGCGGCCAAAGCCTCCATACTGGCGGCAGCGGCGGCCAACGTTGGCAGGACTGCCTCAGAGGAGGCGTCGGAGTTGCGGGCGGAGGTCGCCCGCCTAGCGGTTCTTACGGAGCGACTCGTTCGGGAGAATGAGTCGCTCCGGAGGGACCTGGCAGGGATGGCCAGAGCGGCCTCCGTGGAGCCGCGAGGGGGACTGAGTCCGGCAGCGCCGGAGGGGGGCCAAGTGCTGAGCCAGGTGCGGGACCTGGTACGGCAGGAGCTGGCTCCCTTCCGGAGGCAGTTCTTTATGCTGGAGGACATGGTCCGGCGTCCCCCAACAGTGGCGACTCAGAGGGCCCCGGGCCGGCAGCAGAAGGCGGCTTCGTACGCGGCTGCCGTGGCTGCCGGCCCGGGAACGTCCGGCCAGGCGAAGGCCAAGGCGGGAGCCGCGCCCGACTCCGGCGCCGGGGAGCTGTGGCACACCGATGACGAGCTGGACGACGACGCCGGCGTGGGCTGCGAGCTCCACCTGGAGCAGGCGGCCTTCGAGCGGCGCGAAGAGAGGCTCGCGCACGGCCCGCCCGGCCAACGCTCGCCCACACTCGAGCGCCCGGCCTCGCTGCACGTGCAGAACGGCGCGCGGCCCGCCACCGTGCCCGCTCCCGGCATGCCGTCCGCCGCCGCCACGCCCGCCGGGGGTGGGCCCGCCCGAGACCCGCAACTCACTGATAAGGGCTATTTTGATGTCAAATATTTCCACAATCGTCTGTGGTGAATATTTATCACTGACGATTGTGTTTTTTTTTTAATTACAAAAATGTTGGAGTTTATGCGATATAGCGGAATTCAATTATCTAAAATATAAATGTATATTAAAGGGTCTTCCTTTGTCCAATGTGTGCAGGAGTTTCGCGTCATTTTTATTAGGTTATCTATCTATAAGTTTATAATAAATTAACTAACGATATTTAATTTCTCTCCGCAGTTTTATTCCTTTTCCCTGTAGTGCAAGGGATGCCGCTCACACTACCGAGTCGAGGCGCACTCTGTGTTTTGACCTAAGAGAGAGGAGCATCACTTTCTCTCGCTATAAAAAGTCCGCGCCTCGTGCCTGCGCCCCAAAGGATTCCACCCGACCGCCACCCTAACGCGCTGCGTGCTGCGTCAGCGGGTTGTGCATGTAAACCTCCATGAATACGTACTTGGCCCAGCTCCGCTGGCGACCTATCCTTGCAGCCTAAGCCTCGTGACCGGGGCTCCGCTCACCGGAGTTAACTCTCGCCCTGAAACAAAACAATGCTATGCAGGCCATTTTATGGGAAGCTAATTGTTACAAGCCATGCTTGGCACGTATGTGATACGGGAACACTAAGTAGCTCTGTATGTTACACTTGTACACCTAAACATGTACAGTGTAAAAAGTATTCGTACACCACCTAGGTATAATAAAAAAATAGGTAGGTATATATTTCTAAAGCTTTCATGTTAAGGTTTTTCTTTTAAATAAAAGTAGTAAAATATAGATTCAGATTTATTTATTTGCAAAAACATGTGTAGATAATATACATACATGGTATGATGCTTATTATAGGTGTTACAAAATATTCTTTGGCTCAACATGTTTGACCATGGCTGGTGTACAAATGTGGTTGAAAAACAGTTTTGATTTCAAAAGTATAAACATAAAAAAATACAAAGAACAATAATTAACATACAAATTAAAACATCAGGTAAGTAGTCATCCCCACCGAATGTGTCTCCACGTTGTCGTCGTGGTGGGGCTTGAGCGTCCCAATGATCTTGCGAGCTTTCCCGGTAGAGCCACTCATGCCGGAAGGTCGCAAGTGAGGGATCAGACCAAGAGAGACACACACGTGAGGAATCCCGCTCGCTGCCTTCTGGTACGCGTCTGCTCATCAGACGTGGCTGTGAAGGCAGTGAGCGGGTGGGAGGAGAGGCCCTGTGATGGAGAAAGGGTGGAGGAGTAAGGGACCGCACCCTCTAAAAGGAAAATATGAGTAAACAAGGCCTTTGTAAAATGAGTCCCCAGGTGGGTCCCGACTGCTCAGCAGTCGGGGAATCCCACCCCGCTTCGGCGGGCTGCCCTCCGTACTCTGGGGTGGGCACCAAACGCCTTCCGCTTGCCAGTGGCAACACGAGCCGAGGAGGCTCCCAATCGTCGTCATCCGAGTCCGCTTCCTTTAAGGAGCTGATGGCGTACGGTTGCGTAGTGGAGGGTTCGCCTGAACGCGCCAGACCTAGCAACGGTCAGCTCGGCGGGCTCTGAAGACGGGGGAGAGGGGGCTGCTACGGAGAACGTAAGGTTCTTTCGCAAGCGGCCCAGACGGGAGGACGACAAGGAGTCGTCCTCCGAGGGCGAGTTTGCCTCCGCCCGCAAAATCCCCACCGCAAGGCGGGGCAGGGGCTGTGAGGCAGGGAGGGGGCTGGCTCCTTCTACCCGGGAGGTGGAGCGTCGGGCCGAGAGGTTGGTGGAGGAGGGGCGTCGCCCTGGGGGGAGCGGTCGCAGGGCTCCCTCTACTCGTCCGCCTCCTCTCGACTCCGACGACTCGGAGCCCCCGGGAGAGGTACCTCCCGCTATTGAGGACCAGAGGGCCCAGTTTGCGGAGGTCGTGGAGGCCGCGATCCGCGCTGTGGCCTTCAAGAGAAAGCAGTCCTCGAAGCGGGAGGCCATCAGTGCGGCCAAAGCCTCCATACTGGCGGCAGCGGCGGCCAACGTTGGCGGGACTGCCTCAGAGGAGGCGTCGGAGTTGCGGGCGGAGGTCGCCCGCCTAGCGGTTCTTACGGAGCGACTCGTTCGGGAGAATGAGTCGCTCCGGAGGGACCTGGCAGGGATGGCCAGAGCGGCCTCCGTGGAGCCGCGAGGGGGACTGAGTCCGGCAGCGCCGGAGGGGGGCCAAGTGCTGAGCCAGGTGCGGGACCTGGTACGGCAGGAGCTGGCTCCCTTCCGGAGGCAGTTCTCCATGCTGGAGGACATGGTCCGGCGTCCCCCAACAGTGGCGACTCAGAGGGCCCCGGGCCGGCAGCAGAAGGCGGCTTCGTACGCGGCTGCCGTGGCTGCCGGCCCGGGAACGTCCGGCCAGGCGAAGGCCAAGGCGGGAGCCGCGCCCGACTCCGGCGCCGGGGAGCTGTGGCACACCGATGACGAGCTGGACGACGACGCCGGCGTGGGCTGCGAGCTCCACCTGGAGCAGGCGGCCTTCGAGCGGCGCGAAGAGAGGCTCGCGCACGGCCCGCCCGGCCAACGCTCGCCCACACTCGAGCGCCCGGCCTCGCTGCACGTGCAGAACGGCGCGCGGCCCGCCACCGTGCCCGCTCCCGGCATGCCGTCCGCCGCCGCCACGCCCGCCGGGGGTGGGCCCGCCCGAGACCCGCAACTCACTGATAAGGGCTATTTTGATGTCAAATATTTCCACAATCGTCTGTGGTGAATATTTATCACTGACGATTGTGTTTTTTTTTTAATTACAAAAATGTTGGAGTTTATGCGATATAGCGGAATTCAATTATCTAAAATATAAATGTATATTAAAGGGTCTTCCTTTGTCGAATGTGTGCAAGAGTTTCGCGTCATTTTTATTAGGTTATCTATCTATAAGTTTATAATAAATTAACTAACGATATTTAATTTCTCTCCGCAGTTTTATTCCTTTTCCCTGTAGTGCAAGGGATGCCGCTCACACTACCGAGTCGAGGCGCACTCTGTGTTTTGACCTAAGAGAGAGGAGCATCACTTTCTCTCGCTATAAAAAGCCCGCGCCTCGTGCCTGCGCCCCAAAGGATTCCACCCGACCCGACCCGCTGACGCAGCACGCAGCGCGTTAGGGTGGCCCCTAACGCGCTGCGTGCTGCGTCAGCGGGTTGTGCATGTAAACCTCCATGAATACGTACTTGGCCCAGCTCCGCTGGCGACCTATCCTTGCAGCCTAAGCCTCGTGACCGGGGCTCCGCTCACCGGAGTTAACTCTCGCCCTGAAACAAAACAATGCTATGCAGGCCATTTTATGGGAAGCTAATTGTTACAAGCCATGCTTGGCACGTATGTGATACGGGAACACTAAGTAGCTCTGTATGTTACACTTGTACACCTAAACATGTACAGTGTAAAAAGTATTCGTACACCACCTAGGTATAATAAAAAAATAGGTAGGTATATATTTCTAAAGCTTTCATGTTAAGGTTTTTCTTTTAAATAAAAGTAGTAAAATATAGATTCAGATTTATTTATTTGCAAAAACATGTGTAGATAATATACATACATGGTATGATGCTTATTATAGGTGTTAAAAACGCACATTATGCAGGCAAGCATATTATAAGTTGGGGGATTACATTGAAGATAATAATGCTTGGCTAAATGCCGGTCCTGCTCCACAGCCTCAACCACTTGGATAAACAAGTTAGGATTCTATATTTGGAAGAGATGCCTTTTTTTTGTCTCACTTATTTATCCTTTTTTTATAATATTATGTGGCGGCTTAGTAATCGTGATTTGCTGAGTTGCATTCTTGACGTAATATGGGAGCGCGGGCGATCGGCTCGCCAGTCGCTTACGTTACACCGCCCTGCCTCGACGCATACATAGTACGTAGTTATAGTATAACCAAGTATTGTGGAACCTGAATATAAGTCATCTATTTCATCAAAGTTACGTTTCCTTTAATTACTTCCCCGTATACAGAACACGCACAACACTGGTGACCTTTCGACGATTTCAAGATTTCGTGTTTTTGTGTAACAGTTGAGTAAGCGACTCAATAAGTGTACGAGGCAAGGGCAGGCAAACCGCGTGGTGCGAAGTATTACGCAACGTGTGTATATCGTTCCTCAGTATGAACCCGCACGTGGCAACCGGTCCTGCAGGGCCAGCTCCAGCATCAGTGGCGGACGTAGATATGGTGACGGTGCAAATGAGAGTACCGGAATTTTGGAAGCAGCTACCAAGATCGTGGTTTGGTCAGTTCGAGGCGATGATGGCACCACAAAAACAAGGTGACACACAGAAGTACGAGATGGTGCTCGCGAAATTATCTATAGACATAGTAGAACAGATAACGGACATCATTGAAGCACCACCGGAAACGGGCAAATACGAAACGTTAAAGAAGCGCTTATTGTCCGTTTATGAAGAGAGTGCAGATAAACAATTCCACAGATTAATGCACGAAACGGACCTGGGAACGCAGAAGCCGTCGCAGCTACTCAGGAAAATGTCTACATTAGCAAAAACATGCAACCTGACAGAAGAACCATTAAAGAGGCTGTGGTTAGGCAAGCTAACACCAAATGTACGCGCACTACTGGTGATGAGCGAAGACACCAAGTTGGAGGATATGGCCAGAAAGGCGGATAAAATAACGGAAACCTTGGGGAGCGGCGAGGTCGCATCCATAACGCCAAGTACGTCGACAGCAGGGCCCAGCTCGAACGACAGCGTAGCTAATCACTTGAAGGAATTAGCAATAGGAATGAAGGAATTGCGAGGAGAAATAGATGAGATCAGGAAGCGGAGTAGAGGTACTACAAGGACCACGGGAGGCAGGCAATGGCAGCAACGTTTTAGACCCAAAAGTCGGACGCAGCGAACACCAGAATCTCCGGACTGGTTATGCAGACATCATTATCGCTATAGGAGCAACGTTCGAACGTGTGAAGCACCATGTAGTTGGACCAAGAAGCAGCAGAAGCCGGAAAACTAGACGCGGTGCAGTCAGCGTCGGTGGACGATTGTGCCGCGGGAAACCACCGACTTTGTGTGAAAGACTTAAAAACGGGAATAGTGTATCTTGTGGACACGGGCGCTAACGTATCAGTGATACCTGTAAGTAAAGTGAAAACAAAGCAAAAACAAGAGTGTACGTATAAACTATTCGCAGCAAATAATTCAGAAATTAAAACATATGGTGTAGTAACTATAGAATTAAACTTAGGTTTACATAGAAGTTACAAATGGTCATTTATAATATGTGATGTAAAACAACCAATCATAGGGGCAGATTTTTTAAAAGCACATCAATTAGTTGTAGACTTACACAATAAAAGGTTGATTGACGGTCTCACGAACCTGAGTAGAGAAGCAACCATAGTAAAATGTTCCGAATTCTCTATATCCAGTATCCAGCATGATAACCCGTACAGAGATCTGCTCGAAGAGTTTTCAGAAATAACCAAGCCAGCTTCATACAAAGAATCTCCTAGTCATAACACATACCATCATATAGAGACTACAGGCCCTCCCGTTTTTACCCGCGCTAGGCCGTTGCCGCCCCATAGATATAAGATAGTACAGCAGGAATTTAGGCTAATGCAAGATTTAGGTATATGTAGGCCATCAAAGAGTCCATGGGCGAGTGCGCTACACGTCGTGCCCAAGAAGGATGGCCAGATCAGACCCTGTGGCGACTATCGTGCACTCAACGCGATCACGAAGCCGGACAGGTACCCGATCCAAAGGCTACAGGATTTCACCTATGGATTAGCAGGTAAGAAAACGTTTGCACGCTTAGATATTAACAGAGCTTATCATAATATTTGCGTAGCACCGCAGGACGTAGAGAAAACAGCTATCATTACACCATTCGGACTGTTCGAGTTTCCTAGAATGTCATTCGGTTTGCGTAATGCAGCGCAAACATTCCAGAGATTTATGAACAACACAGTCCTACAGGGTTTAGAGTATTTAAATGGAGAACGGAAAGGAGACTGTTCATACCTATTCTGTTACATAGACGACGTAATCATCGCAAGTACTAACGCTGAATTACTACGTAAACACCTAAAACTTGTTTTCAGCAAATTCGAACAGTTCGGAATAACTATTAATCTGTCAAAATGTTGTTTTGGTAAGCCGGAAATAGAATTTTTAGGTTACAATGTCAGCTCGAAAGGAATTAAGCCATTAAAAGATAAGGTTGAGGCCATACAAAACTATCCGCGACCGGAAACCGTCGAACAATTACGACGATTCCTGGGAATGGTGAATTTTTACAGATTACACATAAAGCAAGCGGCTGAACACCAGTCTGAGCTGAATAAGTTTTTGCACGGGGCCAGGAAAAAGGATAAGTCTAAAATAACATGGGACGATAAGGCTACGGCGGCTTACGAGCAGTGTAAGGCAAGCCTACAAAGCGCCATTACGCTGGCATATCCAGAGGACAAAGGTAGATTGACCCTAATGTGTGACGCATCTAATACATGCGTGGGGGCAGTGCTACAACAAGGAGCCGCCGGGAAAGCGAAGCCTTTAGGTTATTTTTCTAAGAGACTATCGGAAGCCCAGCAAAAATACAGCACTTACGATCGAGAGCTATTAGCAGTTTATTTAGCTATCGTACATTTTAGAAACATGATTGAAGGACGAGAGATTACTATTCTAACTGACCACAAACCATTAACATATGCTTTTTCTAAAATAGGTACCGATCGAGAGACCACACGGCGCACAAGGCAGTTATTGTACATCAGCGAATTCACGAGCGATATACAATACGTCAACGGAAACGAGAACCCGGTTGCTGACGCGCTATCACGGGTAGAGTCCGTTGTTTGCCCAACGGCAATCGATTTCGACGAAGTTGCACGGGCACAGGAAACAGACGATCAAATGGCGCGTATGCTAGCAGAATCACGAGGTAACATTGAACTTAAACAAATTCATTCACCGTTGTGTAATAAAACAATTTATTGCGACATTTCAGATAAACACGTAAGACCATACCTCCCACAAAAATTTCGTAAATTAGCATTCGAAGCAGTACATAACATAAGTCACCCTGGAATTAGGGCCACACGGAAAATGATAGCGAAACGTTTCTTTTGGCCGGAAATGAACAAAGATGTGACCAGATGGGCTAGGACTTGCATTCAATGTCAAAAAGTAAAAGTACAGCGGCATACAGTTTCTAAATTAAGTAGTTTTCCGTTGACAGATAGATTCGAGCACATACACGTAGATATAGTTGGTCCACTAGCTACATCACAAGAGGGCTATCGATATTGCGTCACTATGATAGATAGATTCACTCGCTGGCCTGAAGCGATTCCAGTAGCAGATATAACCGCAGACACAGTAGCGAAAGCCATATACGAAGGTTGGGTATGTAGGTTCGGGTGCCCCCTGACGCTAACGAGCGATCAAGGAAGGCAGTTTGAGAGCGAAGTTTTTAAAAGTTTACTAAATATTTTAGGCATTCAAAAGACCCGAACTACGGCGTATCATCCGCAGGCAAACGGAATGGTAGAAAGAATGCATCGCTCACTTAAAGTAGCAATTAAGGCAAGGCTACGAGAAAATAAATCATGGGTCGATGAATTACCGACAGTATTGTTGGGACTTCGTGCGGCGTGTAAAAGTGACGAAAACGTAAGTTCGGCGGAATTAGTATTAGGCCAAACGTTACGTTTACCAGGCGATTTTTATTGCAACACCGAGAAAACCCAAGTAGCTCATTTACCTACGTTCGTGAACAAACTTCGAAACGTTATAAATGGTATGCGGCCTCACACAAGAGAGAACAGCGATTCGCGAAAAATATTTATTCACAAAGATTTAAATACGTGTTCTCATGTTTTTGTCAGAAATGATATGGTAAAAAGTCCACTAACCCCATCTTATAGCGGCCCTTATAAAGTAATTAGTAGGGACAAGAAAACCTTTTACATACAAATAGGCGATCGTCAATCAACCATCTCCATAGACAGATTAAAACCAGCGTACATTATTAATGAAGAAACACCATCAGAAAATTACACCCATAATGATCAGTGCGAAACTTATGAAAAACCGAAGGAACAAAAATCGCTACCGCCTATGGTTAAAACCACACGCTGTGTGGTCGAGTGATTAAGCAACCGGCGCGATTTTTGCTCACATGACAAATAATTACAAGTATATCGAATGTTGTTAGGAATTACTGTACAAATCATTGGATCATTCAGCTAGATTATTATTGTGTGCAAACTAAATATAATTTAAAGATGGGAAACTACCAGAATAAAGAGTATATAGCCACAGCACAGGCCCAAGTAGTAGCAGGACAGCAGTTGGAAAACAAACTCAATTACTTCGGAATAATACTCATTATCATCGCAGCGATAATGGGGATACTATTATGTTACGCTATTAAGAAGGGTTGCGTAGGCCACGCGAGAGAATGGTTAAGAAGAGAAGTGCCAGTGATACTGTCAGGACAGCCCGGCATAGTGAGTAACCCGGCGGCGCCTACCGCAACTGTCACGGGATATGCTTAATAAAAGTGGCGTTGTGAAATGTGCAAGTAATTTAGTGAAAATACGTATTTGAAAAATTTGTAACTTGTAAAAAGTCGTTTCTAGGATTATATATCATTTATCAGTATTTATTTTGTGAATGGCGTTGCCATAACCAACGCTGCCGGCCCTCGTGGTGTTATTAATTATTGCAGAGCGAAGGTTATGGCAACTACCCTTAAGATTATATTCGTATCATATGTATAATTTCAAGTCGGCTCGGAGAACAGGCAGGATGAGACCGCAAACATGTTAGAAAATAAGAAGTATAAAACTAATATTAGCAACAGAATATAAACAATAGGCAGCATACAACTGTTAGAATGCTGACAGGTGTAAATTGTTATCGTAAGTAACGTTGTAAGCGTAGGAACTTCCAAGTACTGTAATAGTGGTATAAGTATATGATTTTATTGTGTTAAAACTAGATTTAAAAAAAAATTATATTTTTTTGGAGAAAGGGGGGGTGTGATGTGGCGGCTTAGTAATCGTGATTTGCTGAGTTGCATTCTTGACGTAATATGGGAGCGCGGGCGATCGGCTCGCCAGTCGCTTACGTTACACCGCCCTGCCTCGACGCATACATAGTACGTAGTTATAGTATAACCAAGTATTGTGGATCCTGAATATAAGTCATCTATTTCATCAAAGTTACGTTTCCTTTAATTACTTCCCCGTATACAGAAGACGCACAACAATTATTTTGATAATAAATAATTTCCTTTTCTTTTTTTTACTTGTAGTTGCTTGGTTATTGTAAACCATAGTTTTGTATAATGTAGAAGCATTTTATTTTCAAATATTGTAAATGTGAGTACCATGGAGCCACTTACATGTGATAAGTTATAGTTTACTTTGTGACTTGAACTAAAATGGCAGTTGAGAGCATGTCATGCTCGCTTAAATGTTTCGCTGATGGCGGCGTGTGTGTTGGATCATTCGGTTCCCTTCAAAATGGTTGAGCTAAATGGTGCCGATACACGCGTCATGTTCGTGAACGGACGCCGTCGGTTGAGACTGGTCACCTCTTAACTGCCAATGATTTGTTTTAATCTTTATACTTTGAATCGTTTATAGTTTCCTTTTTTTTTTTCCTTTGCATTGTCCTCACATATAGAAGCGACCAAGGATGTAAACAAGGTTATGTAATACAGAACATGATTTAAAAGAGTGTCCGTGGAGTTTCTTGCACGTTCTTCTCCATAGAGATCTACGCTTTGGAACGTGCAGATAGCTTCATCTCTTTCGTCTTGACAATTCAAAAGTGCCTGTAAAGGGTTTAATTGAAATAAATGATTTGAATTGAATTGAATTGAATTGTTACAAAATATTCTTTGGCTCAACATGTTTGACCATGGCTGGTGTACAAATGTGGTTGAAAAACAGTTTTGATTTCAAAAGTATAAACATAAAAAAATACAAAGAACAATAATTAACATACAAATTAAAACATCAGGTAAGTAGTCATCCCCACCGAATGTGTCTCCACGTTGTCGTCGTGGTGGGGCTTGAGCGTCCCAATGATCTTGCGAGCTTTCCCGGTAGAGCCACTCATGCCGGAAGGTCGCAAGTGAGGGATCAGACCAAGAGAGACACACACGTGAGGAATCCCGCTCGCTGCCTTCTGGTACGCGTCTGCTCATCAGACGTGGCTGTGAAGGCAGTGAGCGGGTGGGAGGAGAGGCCCTGTGATGGAGAAAGGGCGGAGGAGTAAGGGACCGCACCCTCTAAAAGGAAAAAATGAGTAAACAAGGCCTTTGTAAAATGAGTCCCCAGGTGGGTCCCGACTGCTCAGCAGTCGGGGAATCCCACCCCGCTTCGGCGGGCTGCCCTCCGTACTCTGGGGTGGGCACCAAACGCCTTCCGCTTGCCAGTGGCAACACGAGCCGAGGAGGCTCCCAATCGTCGTCATCCGAGTCCGCTTCCTTTAAGGAGCTGATGGCGTACGGTTGCGTAGTGGAGGGTTCGCCTGAGCGCGCCAGACCTAGCAAGGGTCAGCTCGGCGGGCTCTGAAGACGGGGGAGAGGGGGCTGCTACGGAGAACGTAAGGTTCTTCCGCAAGCGGCCCAGACGGGAGGACGACAAGGAGTCGTCCTCCGAGGGCGAGTTTGCCTCCGCCCGCAAAATCCCCACCGCAAGGCGGGGCAGGGGCTGTGAGGCAGGGAGGGGGCTGGCTCCTTCTACCCGGGAGGTGGAGCGTCGGGCCGAGAGGTTGGTGGAGGAGGGGCGTCGCCCTGGGGGGAGCGGTCGCAGGGCTCCCTCTACTCGTCCGCCTCCTCTCGACTCCGACGACTTGGAGCCCCCGGGAGAGGTACCTCCCGCTATTGAGGACCAGAGGGCCCAGTTTGCGGAGGTCGTGGAGGCCGCGATCCGCGCTGTGGCCTTCAAGAGAAAGCAGTCCTCGAAGCGGGAGGCCATCAGTGCGGCCAAAGCCTCCATACTGGCGGCAGCGGCGGCCAACGTTGGCGGGACTGCCTCAGAGGAGGCGTCGGAGTTGCGGGCAGAGGTCGCCCGCCTAGCGGTTCTTACGGAGCGACTCGTTCGGGAGAATGAGTCGCTCCGGAGGGACCTGGCAGGGATGGCCAGAGCGGCCTCCGTGGAGCCGCGAGGGGGACTGAGTCCGGCAGCGCCGGAGGGGGGCCAAGTGCTGAGCCAGGTGCGGGACCTGGTACGGCAGGAGCTGGCTCCCTTCCGGAGGCAGTTCTCCATGCTGGAGGACATGGTCCGGCGTCCCCCAACAGTGGCGACTCAGAGGGCCCCGGGCCGGCAGCAGAAGGCGGCTTCGTACGCGGCTGCCGTGGCTGCCGGCCCGGGAACGTCCGGCCAGGCGAAGGCCAAGGCGGGAGCCGCGCCCGACTCCGGCGCCGGGGAGCTGTGGCACACCGATGACGAGCTGGACGACGACGCCGGCGTGGGCTGCGAGCTCCACCTGGAGCAGGCGGCCTTCGAGCGGCGCGAAGAGAGGCTCGCGCACGGCCCGCCCGGCCAACGCTCGCCCACACTCGAGCGCCCGGCCTCGCTGCACGTGCAGAACGGCGCGCGGCCCGCCACCGTGCCCGCTCCCGGCATGCCGTCCGCCGCCGCCACGCCCGCCGGGGGTGGGCCCGCCCGAGACCCGCAACTCACTGATAAGGGCTATTTTGATGTCAAATATTTCCACAATCGTCTGTGGTGAATATTTATCACTGACGATTGTGTTTTTTTTTTTAATTACAAAAATGTTGGAGTTTGTGCGATATAGCGGAATTCAATTATCTAAAATATAAATGTATATTAAAGGGTCTTCCTTTGTCCAATGTGTGCAAGAGTTTCGCGTCATTTTTATTAGGTTATCTATCTACAAGTTTATAATAAATTAACTAACGATATTTAATTTCTCTCCGCAGTTTTATTCCTTTTCCCTGTAGTGCAAGGGATGCCGCTCACACTACCGAGTCGAGGCGCACTCTGTGTTTTGACCTAAGAGAGAGGAGCATCACTTTCTCTCGCTATAAAAAGCCCGCGCCTCGTGCCTGCGCCCCAAAGGATTCCACCCGACCGCCACCCTAACGCGCTGCGTGCTGCGTCAGCGGGTTGTGCATGTAAACCTCCATGAATACGTACTTGGCCCAGCTCCGCTGGCGACCTATCCTTGCAGCCTAAGCCTCGTGACCGGGGCTCCGCTCACCGGAGTTAACTCTCGCCCTGAAACAAAACAATGCTATGCAGGCCATTTTATGGGAAGCTAATTGTTACAAGCCATGCTTGGCACGTATGTGATACGGGAACACTAAGTAGCTCTGTATGTTACACTTGTACACCTAAACATGTACAGTGTAAAAAGTATTCGTACACCACCTAGGTATAATAAAAAAATAGGTAGGTATATATTTCTAAAGCTTTCATGTTAAGGTTTTTCTTTTTAACCGACTTCTAAAAAAGGAGGAGGTTCTCAATTCGGATGTTTGTATGTTTTTTTTTTTTTTTTTTTTTTTTTTTTATTGTTTGTTCGCGCATAACTCCGTCGCTTGTCAACCGATTTGAAAAATTCTTTTTTTGTTGGAAAGGGTATACTTTCCAAATGGTCCCATGAAAATTTTATCGAAATCAACCAAGCGGTTTTCGAAAAATCAACAAAAATCTAAAAAAAATATCTACATTGCCTACATTGATGACCTCTTAGTTTACTTAGTTTTTTTTACACCAATGTGATTGGTTCGTTTAGGTGGGGGAGGGGAGGGGGTGTAGGTACCACTAAAAAGTGAAAAATAAAAAAACTTTTTACAAAAAATAAAACCGACTTCTAAACAAAAAAACCAAAAAGTATAAAATAACTTTAATTTCGGAAGTCGGTGTGTTCAACAACAAAAAAGCAACCAAAAACACCGAGTTCCGAAATTAAAGTTATTTTATACTTTTTGGTTTTTTTGTTTAGAAGTCGGTTTTATTTTTTGTAAAAAGTTTTTTAAATAAAAGTAGTAAAATATAGATTCAGATTTATTTATTTGCAAAAACATGTGTAGATAATATACATACATGGTATGATGCTTATTATAGGTGTTACAAAATATTCTTTGGCTCAACATGTTTGACCATGGCTGGTGTACAAATGTGTTTGAAAAACAGTTTTGATTTCAAAAGTATAAACATAAAAAAATACAAAGAACAATAATTAACATACAAATTAAAACATCAGGTAAGTAGTCATCCCCACCGAATGTGTCTCCACGTTGTCGTCGTGGTGGGGCTTGAGCGTCCCAATGATCTTGCGAGCTTTCCCGGTAGAGCCACTCATGCCGGAAGGTCGCAAGTGAGGGATCAGACCAAGAGAGACACACGCTTGCTCGCTGCTCTCTGGTACGCGTCTGATCATCAGACGTGACTGTGAGAGCAGCGAGCAGGTGGAGAGGTGAGGTTAGGAGAGAGGGCCCTGAGAAGGGGCGGAGCGAAAAGGGACCACACCCTTAAAAGGAACAAAATATGAAAAAAGACGCTTGCAAAATGAGTCCCCAGGTGGGTCCCGACTGCTCAGCGGTCGGGGAATCCCACCCCGCTTCGGCGGGCTGCCCTCCGTACTCTGGGGTGGGCACCAAACGCCTTCCGTTTGCCAGTGGCAAGACGAGCCGAGGAGGCTCCCAATCGTCGTCATCCGAGTCCGCTTCCTTTAAGGAGCTGATGGCGTACGATTGCGTAGTGGAGGGTTCGCCTGAGCGCCGGGGTGGTGCGGAGTCGGATTCCGGCTCCGCGCCAGACCTAGTAACGGTCGGCTCGGCGGGCTCTGAAGACGGAGGAAGGGGGGTCGCTGCGGAGGGCGTCAAGCTCGTCCGCAAGCGGCCCAGACGGGAGGACGACAAGGAGTCGTCCTCCGAGGGCGAGTTCGCCTCCGCCCGTAAGATCCCCACCGCTAGGCGGGGCAGGGGCTGTGAGGCAGGGAGGGGGCTGGCTCCCTCTACCCGGGAGGAGCGTCGGGCCGGGAGGTCGGTGGAGGAGGGGCGTCGCCCTGGAGGGAGCGGTCGCAGGGCTCCCTCTACTCTTCCGCCTGCTCTCGACTCTGACGACTCGGAGTCCCCGGGGGAGGAACCTCCCGCTGCCGAGGAGCAGAGGGCCCGGTTTGAGGAGGTAGTGGAGGCCGCGATCCGCGCTGTGGCCTTCAAGAGGAAGCAATCCTCGAAGCGGGAGGCCATAAGCGCGGCCAAAGCCTCCATCCTGGCGGCAGCGGCGGCCAACGGGCCTGCCTCAAAGGAGGCGTCAGAGTTGCGGGCGGAGGTGGCCCGCCTCGCGGTCGTTACGGAACGACTCATTCGGGAGAATGAGTCGCTCCGGAGGGACCTGGCGGGGATGGCCAGAGCGGCCTCTGTGGAGCCGCGAGGGGGACTGAGTCCGGCGGCGCCGGAGGGGGGCCAAGTGCTGAGCCAGGTACGGGACCTGGTGCGGCAGGAGCTGGCTCCCTTTCGGAGGCAGGTCTCCGCGTTGGAGGACATGGTCCGGCGTCCCCCGTTGGCGGCGACGCGGGGTCCCCCGGGACAGCAAAAGGCGGCTTCGTACGCGGCCGCCGTAGCTGCTAGCCCGGGAACGTCTGGACGGGCGAAGGCGAAGGCCAAGGGCGGAGCCGCGCCAGCGCCAGCGCCAGCGCCTGTGACGCCGGCGACTGCGACGCCGGCGACGACGACCACGACCAAGGCGGCCCCGGCGAAGAGGGGTAGGAGGAAGGCTGGAGGAGCGGCTAAGGCTGCGGCGCCAGTGGTGCCGCAGCCGCCCCCACCCCCACCCTCGGACCCTCCTGCGGCCGGGGCCGAGTGGCAGGTTGCTGGCCAGAAACGGCAGGCGAAGAAGGCGGCCAAGAATAAGGCAAAGAGGCAGCAGCGGAAGGCCAACGCCATTGCGGCGAGACTTCGCGCCCCGAAATCCGCGGCTGTAGTGCTCACACTGCAGCCGGAAGCGGAACAGAGGGGCGTGACTTATCTCGCCGTATTGAAGCGGGCGAAGGAGGCGGTGAGCCTCCAAGAGCTGGGCATCAGCGGGGGCATCGGGGTCAGGAGGACCTTGACCGGTGCCCGGAAGCTCGAGCTCGCCGGAGCGGAGAGTGGCCCGTTCGCGGACGCCCTGGCCGAAAGGCTGAGGGCGGTCTTACCCGCGGACGAGGTCCGGGTGTCCAGGCCGACTAGGCGCATTGACATGCGCATAGTGGGCCTGGATGACTCCGTGACGGAGGAGGAAGTTGTGGCCGCCGTCGCTAGGACTGGGGGGTGCTCTGCCGAGCTCGTCAAGGCGGGCACCCTCCGGCCTGACAACACGGGCATGCAAACCCTTGTGGTGAGCTGCCCCGTGACGGCGGCCAGAACTGTGTCGGAGGGCCGAAGGCTCTTGGTGGGATGGGTGTCTGCGCGGGTTAAACTGCTGGAACCCAGACCTCTGAGGTGCTACCGCTGCCATGTGGGCAACCACACGGGAGCTATGTGCCCCTCGGAGGTCGACCGCAGCGGACTCTGTTTCCGCTGTGGTCAGCCCGGTCATAAGGCCGGCTCTTGCGAGGCCACGCCGCACTGCAGTGCATGTGCGGCTGTTGGCAAGCCGGCCGAGCACTGGGCTGGGGGAAGGGCCTGCGCGCCATCCGCCCCGACCAGGGGCAAGAGGTCCGCCGCCACCGCCGCCTCTGCCGCCGCCGCGGCTTCTGTCGCCGCCACTGCCGCTTCTGCTGCGGGTGCTGCGACTCCCAACACTCGGGAGGGTGCTGAGATGGAGTGCCAGTAATGGTCCCATTTCGGCCTCCTCCAGAGACAAGTCGGCCGCTGTGCTATCGCGCAGTGGCTGATGCCTGGGGACGGTGAGCGTGGGTGGCTCGCCGTCCGATACCAGGTTGAGTCGACGACGCGTTGTGTTCCACGCGCGTCACAAGGAGCCGTCAGCACCGAGGACGGGGCCCCATAGGGTCGGTGCCTGCTAGGGTTGCGGAATTTGTTCGAAAGAGTTACCGCGGCCCTGGAACGCATAGGGCACAAGAAGGAACACGGGTGGGTTTTAGTCAGTAAAAGTCTGACACTCCCTACCGCTCCACCCAGGGCGGGAGGGGTCATTTGATGATTTCCCATCCAGAAAAAAAAAAAAAAAAAAAAAAAAAAAAGGTAAGTAGTCATGCGAAAAAACAACAGTCATGCAACAAAACATTTAAAGCGTTTTGTCATTTAGAAATTCATTCACATTATAGTAAGCTTTTAAACAAACAGCAAACTAAGGTAATAGGTAAGCTCCCATTAAGCAGGTATCCATTCCACGGCTGGAATTGTGTGGTTCTGTCTTAGTAGCAAAGCTATTGTGCGAAGTAGCTGAAGTAATGAATATTTCAAAGAAAGATATCCATGCCTGGACCGATTCATCTGTTGTTTTAGCCTGGTTGGGTGACCATCCAAGTCGCTGGAAAACTTACGTGGCCAACCGCACTTCAAAGATCCTTAGTTTGCTGGATAATACACAATGGGCGTATGTTAAATCTAAGGACAATCCAGCGGATATGATTTCTCGTGGAGTTTCTTCAGCTGTTCTACTCAATGACGATCTATGGAAACGAGGACCAGTTTGGCTAAGAAATGAGCATATAGAATATTCGAAACCTAGCGCAATACGCACTAACGAGGAGAAGAAAGCTGTTAAACTGTCACTGCCAACCTCGTGCCTGAGTTTGAAGTCATTTGGGGATCTAGATATTCATCGCTTACACGTCTAGTGAGAGTTGTTGCGTACTGTAGAAGGTTTTTGCAATCAACAAGAGTTCGCAAAGCAAATATTAAAGTAACAGGATACCTGTCAGCTTCCAAGATTCGTGAAGCCTTAGATTTATGTATTAGGCAAAGTCAAAGGTTTCATGCAGAATTTAAAGCCCTGAAAAATAAAGTTCCATTAGACAAAACGAGTTCATTGCATAAGTTAAATGTCTTTATTGATAAATGTGAAATATTGCGCGTTGGGGGAAGACTGCACTATTCTCAACTATTTGATGATACGAAGCATCCAGTTGTGATTCCTCATGATTCAAGTTTGGCTAAGTTAATTGTAGCCGACGCTCATGAAAAGACCTTTCATGGAGGGCAGCAACTGGTGCTCAATTTTAAAGGCACCAAATACTGGATCAGTCGGGTAAAAAGTATTGTTCGAACCCATAGCATACATAGCTGTGTACCCTGTATTCGTCACGCTGCGATCACAAAACAACAGTTGATGGGAGACCTTCCAGCTTCTAGAGTGACCCCATGTAAACCATTTCTCAACTCCGGTGTAGATTATGCGGGCCCCATTAATATAAGGGTCTCTAAGGGTCGTGGACAGCGGTCGTATAAGGGATACATTTGCTTATTTGTGTGTATGGCCACTCGCGCAGTACACATTGAGGCTGTTTCGGATTTAACAACTGAGGGTTTCCTGGCATGAATGACGTTTTGATATAGGTTAGGTTAGGTTAGGTTAGGTTAGGGCACGCCGCAATAGCGGCGGTAAGGCCCGTGATGGAGGAGTGGCTGGAGAGGCGTCATGGCGCCCTCAGCTTCCGGCTGACGCAGGTACTCTCGGGACATGGCTGTTTCGGGAAGTACCTGTGTCGCATAGGCCGGGAGCAAACGCCCGGTTGTCACCACTGCGCTTGCCCCGAGGACACGGCCCTGCACACTTTGCAGGCGTGTCCTGCGTGGGCGACGCAGCGTCGCGAGCTAGTCGCTGCTGTCGGTGGTGACCTCTCGCTTCCGGCCGTGGTCCTGTCCATGGTCGGGAGCGAGAGTGCGTGGGAAGCCGTCGCCTCCTTCTGCGAGGAGGTGATGGCGACCAAAGAGGGAGCGGAGAGAGAGAGAGAGGCAGCTGCCACTCTCCCTTCCCGCGCCAGACGCACTGGGCGCCGGAGGCTGCACCGCGACGATCTCCAGCCGCCCTAGTGTGTGGCCTGCGGGCGCTGGGTTAGGGGACCCACCGCCCGATCAGTAACAGGCCCGAGTAGGCGACGCGACGTGTTCCACGCGCGCCACTCAGCAGGACGTGGGGCTAGGCCCCACAAAAGAGAGGTCCGCCAGGGGCTGGCGGACTAAGACCTGCCGGGGTTGCGGTGCATGCTTTTGCGAATCCCGTGACCCGGGCCTACGGTCAAGTGACGGAACACCGTGGTGGTTTTAGCCGGTAAGAGTCCGGCACACCCCCCCGTCTTCCCCAGACGGGGGATAGTCCATGAGGATTTCCCCACGTTAAAAAAAAAAAAAAAAAAAAAAGGTGGGTCCCGACTGCTCAGCAGTCGGGGAATCCCACCCCGCTTCGGCGGGCTGCCCTCCGTATTCTGGGGTGGGCAACAAACGCCTTCCATATGTCCTTTTGGACAAAACCGACGACATAACGCAAGAAAACCGGACAACAACGATTGATGCTAGAAACGACGACCACGGACCCTCCGGCTCCAAGCCCATGGAGGAGATGCCCTCCAAACTTTGGAGGAAGACGGCGCTCGAGCGCGGGAAGGGTGCGGAGTCGGATTCTGACTCCGCATCTGCCGCGATGAGCGAGGAGAATACTGGTGGGGAGGTTGCGGGGGCTGCGGAGAACAGCAAGTTCTTCCGGAAGCGCCCGAGACCAGAGGATGACCAGGGGTCGTCCTCCGAGGGAGAGATGGCCTCGGCTCGCAAGGTCCCCACCAGTAAGCGAGGCAAAGGTCGGGGAGGCAAGGGGCGACGGCTCGCCGCCCAGGAGGCTCGGCGAACGGCGAAGCTCGCCGAGGAGGGGCGGCACCCCGGGATGAGTGATCCCAGACCTCTCTCGGGGTCTTCGGGTGGCGAGTCCGAAGCCGCTGGTGCCCCCGACGCTGGACGACAGGACCGAAAGGCCGGGTTCGCGGAGGCCGTTGAGGCCGTTGTCCGCGCTGTGACCCTGAAGAGGACGATAGCGTCCAAGAACAGGGCCATAAGCGAGGCGGCGGCCTCTATTCTGGAGGCAGCGGAGGCCACCTTCCGCAGGCCTGCGACGGACGAAACGTCCAAACTGCGGAAGGAGGTCGCCCGCTTGGCGGCCACCACGGAGCTTCTCCATAAGGAGAATGAGAAGCTCCGAGCGGACCTGGCCAGTCTCCGAGGAGCCGGTTCACGGGGGCCGCTACAGCCTCCAGGGGGGCAAAAGCAGGGGCAAAGCCGGCCCTTGCCTGCGCCGGGTCCGGCGCCTGAAAACCAGGTGCTGGACCTGGTGCGGCAGGAGCTGGCCGCCTTCCGGGAACGATTCTCCGTCCTGGAGGGCATCGTTCTGCGCCCCCCGCTAGCGGCGGACCAAAAGGGCAAGAAGGCAGCGTCGTACGCGGCCGCCGTGGCTGCCAAGCCGGGTACGTCCGGCCAGGCCAACGCAGGGGCCGGGCCGACGAAGTCGGCACCTGCAAAGCCGGCATCGGGTAAACCGGGGCCGGCCAAGCAGAAGAAGGGCGGAGCGGCTGCACAGGCGGCGCAGGCTCCAGCGCCGGCAGTGCAGCCCTCACCTTCCGACCCGCCTTCCAACTCCTCTGCCGAAGCCGGTTGGCAAGTGGTCGGGGAGAAGAAGAAGGCGGGCAAGGCAGCCAGGGCGGCCAAGAAACGGGCGCGAAAACGGCGGCAAAAGGAGCGACGCGTCGCCGCGATGCTCCGCGCCCCAAAGACCGCAGCTGTAGTGCTGACGCTACAGCCAGACGCGGTCAAAAGGGGCGTGTCGTACGGCGACTTGCTCACCAAAGCAAAGGAGACGGTAGACCTCCGGGAGCTCGGCATCGTCGGGGGCCTCCGGCTGCGGGTAACCATGACTGGTGCCCGTATGCTGGAGATCCCCGGGGAAGCCAGCGGGCCAACCGCAGACGCTCTGGCCGAGAGGCTCAGGGCGTCCTTGAACGCGGAAGATGCCCGGGTGTCCAGGCCCACCAAATGCGCTGATATGCGCATCTTGGGCCTGGACGACTCCGTCACGGAGGAGGAGGTCGTGGCCGCCGTGGTCAGGACGGGAGGGTGCTCTGCCGAGCAAGTCAAGGCAGGCACCATACGTCCTGACTACACGGGCATGCGCACCGTCGTGGTGAGCTGCCCCGTGACGGTGGCCAAGAAGATTACAGAGGGTCGAAGACTTCTGGTGGGCTGGGTGTCGGCGCAGGTAAAGCTGCTGGAGCCCAGGCCTCTGAGGTGCTTCCGCTGCCAAGTGGGGAACCACACGGGGGCGTGTTGCACCTCGGAGGTTGACCGCAGCGAGCTTTGCTTCCGCTGCGGTCAGCCCGGTCACAAAGCTGGCTCCTGCAACGCCGCGCCGCACTGCACTGCATGTGCGGCAGCTGGCAAGCCAGCCGAGCACTGGGCTGGGGGCAAAGCCTGCCCTCCACCCACGAAAGCCGGGGGTAAGAAGCCCTCTTCTGCCGTCTCCGGGCCAGCCGCCGCATCCGTCGCCGCCGCTGCCACCGTCGCTGATGTAGCCGCCGCAACAGTGGCGGCTGCTACACCGGAGCCCAGTAAGGGTTCCCGGGAGGAGGCCGAAATGGAATGCCAATAACGGCTCCATTACGCCTCCTCCAGGCGAACATCAACCACTGCGCCGCCGCTCAGGACCTGTTGCTCCAGAGCATGGCGCAGTGGTTGATTAATGTCGCCGTGGTCGCTGAGCCGTACTACGTCCCGCCCAGGGATGACTGGGTGAAGGACCTGGACGGCTCAGTGGCTCTTATTTCGTCGGCCGCCGCCGGTACCCCGTCCCTCGAGTGCGTTAGGAGAGGACAGGGGTGCGTAGCAGCACGGTTCGGGGAGATTGTAGTAGTGGGAGTCTACTTCTCCCCGAGCCGAACTCTCGCCGAGCTCCACAACTCCCTTAGGGAGCTGCGTATCCTCGTCGTCGGGTATCGTCCCCTCCCCGTGCTTGTTCTCGGGGACTTCAATGCCAAGAACTTGGCTTGGGGTTCCCGTTACACCAACGTGCGGGGTAGGATGGTGGAGGACTGGGCTCTGGAGACAGGCCTGGTCGTCCTAAATCGGGGTTCTGTCCCCACGTGTGTGCGGATGCGGGGTGACTCCGTGGTGGACATTTCGTTCGCCAGCCCCGCTCTGTCGCCGCGTGTCGTCGACTGGCGCGTTGTGGAGGAGGTGGAGACCTATTCCGATCACCGGTATATCCGGCTCGACGTCTCCGCCCAGACCTCAAGCGCGCCGGTCCGACAGACCCCGAGTGGTCCGCGGTGGGCGCTGAAGCAGCTGGACCGGGAGCTTCTCCTGGAAGCCTCGATCGTGCAGGCCTGGGTGTCACCACCGGACAGGCCTGCTGACATAAACGACGAGGCGGAGCGGTTCCGGGAGACCATGTCGGAAATATGCGACGTGGCAATGCCCCGGGTCCAGCCAAGACGCGCCCGCCGTCAGGTGTACTGGTGGTCGCGCGAGCTGACGTCGCTTCGAGAAGCGTGCGTTGCTGCGCGTCACCCGTACACCAGGCATCGCCGGCTCCGCATCCGCCCTCCGGATGCGCAGGCCAGGGAGGCGGAGCTGTACGAGGAGTACAGAGCGGCGAAGACCGCCCTCCAAGCGGGGATCTTGCGGGCCAGGGATCTGGCTCGCAAAGAGCTGCTGGAGTCTCTGGACGGGGACCCGTGGGGAAGACCCTACAAAATGGTGCGGAACAAACTCCGCACCTGGGCCCCCCCGTTGACGCAGAGTCTCCGGCCCCAGCTGGTGGAGGACGTGGTGAGCGCTCTGTTCCCTACGCGAGGGGACCATGCTCCCCCGCCTATGGCTCCCCCGCCTATGGCTCCGCTACCCGTGGTGCCCGATGCGGACCACACCGACGACGGCAACGACAACGACGATACTCCGGAGGTGACCGAGGTAGACCTGAGAGCGGCGGTTAACAGGCTGAAGGCCAAAAATACCGCCCCAGGACCCGATGGCTTACCTGGGAAAGCCTGGGTCCTGGCCTCGGAGGCTCTCGGGCCTCGACTACGTGGGCTCCTAAGCGCATGCTTGGAGAGGGGCCAGTTCCCACGTCGCTGGAAGACGGGGAAACTGGTCCTCATTGCGAAGCCAGGGCGCCCTGCGGACTCTCCGTCCGCATACCGGCCCATCGTGCTGCTCGACTGCTGAGCAGTCGGGACCCACCTGGGGACTTATTTCGCAAAGGCCTTGATCCATGTTTTCCTTTTAAAGGGTGCGGTCCCTATTCTCTCCGCCCCATCTCAGGGCCCCCTCTCCTCCCCTCACCTCACTGCTCGCTCGCTGCTCCCACAGTCACGTCTGATGATCAGACGCGTACCAGAGAGCAGCGAGCAAGCGTGTGTGTGTCTCTCTTGGTCTGATCCCTCACTTGCGACCTTCCGGCATGAGTGGCTCTACCGGGAAAGCTCGCAAGATCATTGAGACGCTCAAGCCCCACCACGACGACAACGTGGAGACACATTCGGTGGGGTTTGCAACGCTCCCTTTTTTTTTTTTTTTTTTTTTTTTTTTTTGGATGGGAAATCATCAAATGACTTCTCCCGCTCTGGGCGGAGCGGAAGGGAGTGTCAGACTTTTACTGACTAAAACCCACCCGTGCTCCTCCATGTGCCCTTTGCGTTCCAGGGCCGCGGCAACTCTCTCGAACAAATTCCGCAACCCTAGCAGGCACCGACCCTATGGGGCCCCGTCTCTGGTGCTGACGGCTCCTTGAGGCGCGCGTGAAGCACAACGCGTCGTCGACTCAGCCTGGTATCGGACGGCGAGCCACCCACGCTCACCGTCCACAGGCATCAGCCACTGCGCAATAGCACAGTGGCCGACTTGTCTCTGGAGGAGGCCGAAATGGGACCATTACTGGCACTCCATTTCAGCCCCCTCCCGAGTACCGGGAGTCGCAGCACCCACAGCAGAAGCGGCAGAAGCGGCGACGGAAGCCGCGGCGGCGGCAGAGGCGGCGGCGGCGGCGGACCTCTTGCCCTTGGTCGGGGCGGATGGCGCGCAGGCCCTTCCCCCAGCCCAGTGCTCGGCCGGCTTGCCAACAGCCGCACATGCACTGCAGTGCGGCGTGGCCTCGCACGAGCCGGCCCGATGACCGGGCTGACCACAGCGGAAACAAAGTCCACTGCGGTCCACCTCCGAGGGGCACATAGCTCCCGTGTGGTTGCCCACATGGCAGCGGTAGCACCTCAGAGGTCTGGGTTCCAGCAGTTTTACCCGCGCAGAAACCCACCCCACCAAGAGCCTTCGACCCTCCGACACTGTTCTGGCCGCCGTCACGGGGCAGCTCACCACAAGGGTTTGCATGCCCGTGTTGTCAGGCCGGAGGGTGCCCGCCTTGACGAGCTCGGCAGAGCACCCCCCAGTCCTGGCGACGGCGGCCACAACCTCCTCCTCCGTCACGGAGTCGTCCAGGCCCACTATGCGCATGTCAATGCACTTAGTCGGCCTGGACACTCGAACCTCGTCCGCGGGGAGGACCTCCTTCAGCCTTTCGGCCAGGGCGTCCGCGAACGGGCCACTCTCCGCTCCGGCGAGCTCGAGCTTCCGGGCACCGGTCAGGGTTCTCCTGATCCCGAGGCCCCCAGTGATGCCCAGCTCCCGGAGGTTCACCGCCTCCTTCGCCCGCTTCATCAGGGCGAGGTACGTCACACCCCTCTGTTCCGCTTCCGGCTGCAGTGTTAAAACCACAGCCGCGGACTTCGGGGCGCGAAGCCTCGCCGCGATGGCGTTGGCCTTCCGCCGCTGCCTCTTGGCCTTGCTCCTGGCCGCCTTTTTGGCCTGCCGCTTTTCTCCAGCAACCTGCCACCCGGCCCCGGTCGCAGGAGGGTCCGAGGTTGGGGGTGGGGGCGGCTGCGGCGCCACTGACGCAGCAGCTTTAGCCGCTCCCCCTCCAGCCTTCCTCCTTCCCCTCTTCGCCGGGGCCGACTTGGTCGTCGCCGGCGTCGCAGGCGCCGGCGCCACAGGCGCTGGCGCGGCTCCCGCCTTGGCCTTCGCCGCCTTCTGCTGTCCCGGGGGCCTCTGTGCCGCCGCTAATGGGGGACGCCGGACCATGTCCTCCAAAACGGAGAACTGCTTCCGGAAGGGAGCCAGCTCCTGCCGCACCAGGCTCCGCACCTGGCTCAGCACTTGGCTCCCCTCCAGCGCCGCCGGACTCAGCCCCCCCTGCGGCCCCTCAGAGGCCGCTCTGGCCATGTCAGCCAGGTCCCTCCGGAGCGACTCATTCTCCGCTATGAGTCTCTCCGTTACGGCCGCGAGGCGGGCGACCTCCGCCCGCAACTCTGTCGCCTCTTCGGACCTGCCGACGTTGGCCGCCGCCGCCGCCATAATGGAGGCTTTGGCCGCGCTAATGGCCTCCCGCTTAGAGGACTGCTTCCTCTTAAAGGCCACAGCGCGGATCGCGGCCTCCACGACCTCCTCCAGCTTGGCCCTCTTCTCCTCAACCGTGGGACGCACCTCTCCCGGGGGCTCCGAGTCGTCGGAGTCGAGAGTAGGCGGGAGAGTAGAGGGAGCCCTACGACCGCTCCCTCCAGGGCGACGCCCCTCCTCCACCAGCCTCCCGGCCCGACTCTCCACCTCCCGGGTAGAGGGAGCCAGCCCCCTCCCTGCCTCACAGCCCCTGCCCCGCCTTGCGGTGGGGATTTTGCGGGCGGAGGCAAATTCGCCCTCGGAGGACGACCCCCCGGTATCCTCCCGTCTGGGCCGCTTGCGGAAGAACTTGCCGTTCTCCGCAGCAGCCCCCTCTCTTCCGGATCCAGAGCCCGCCGAGCTGACCGTTACTAGGTCTGGGGCGGAGCCGGAATCCGACTCCGCACCACCCCGGCGCTCAGGCGAACCCTCCTCTCCAAACTCGTACGCCATCAGCTCCTTAAAGGAGTCAGATCCGGATGACGACGATGACTCGGAGCCTCCTCGGCTCTTGTTGCCACTGGCAAGCGGAAGACGTTTGGTGCCCACCCCAGAGTACGGAGGGCAGCCCGCCGAAGCGGGGTGGGATTCCCCGACCGCTGAGCAGTCGGGACCCACCTGGGGACTCATTTTGCAAGCGTCTTTTTTCATTTTTTGTTCCTTTTAAGGGTGTGGTCCCTTTTCGCTCCGCCCCTTCTCAGGGCCCTCTCTTCTAACCTCCCCTCTCCACCTGCTCGCTGCTCTCTCAGTCACGTCTGATGATCAGACGCGTACCAGAGAGCAGCGAGCAAGCGTGTGTCTCTCTTGGTCTGATCCCTCACTTGCGACCTTCCGGCATGAGTGGCTCTACCGGGAAAGCTCGCAAGATCATTGGGACGCTCAAGCCCCACCACGACGACAACGTGGAGACACATTCGGTGGGGTTTGCAACGCTCCCTTAGGTAGATTTTCGGTATGTATGGTATGTACTGAATTTACTAAAAATTTGATTATTTTCAGAGTCTACGAGCAAGCGGGTCGTGCGAGGTGTCGGGAGACGCGTCTCGACGCGGGCGAGCTCGCAGCGAGGTTTTCAGCACTACTTTTAGAACAAAAAATTTTGATTATGGTCGAAAAACCTCAAAAAACCACGATTTTTAACGAAAAACCCGAGTTTTCAGCGACCTGGTGGGTTTTAAAATCGTGCACAGCGCAGTAAAACCTAGGTAATCTTGGCGAGAACTGGATTCCGCAAACAGAAAAGAAATCTAATGTACGATGATCTAGGAGATATAAAATTTTGAAGATTTAAAATTTTGAAAATAGGGGTAAGTGTTCAAATCAAAAACACCCTTGAGGGGAGGTCAATTTTTATGTGACTGTAGGTCAGCGGTCGCCTAGTTAGGACGATCGGGATCGAAAACCGCTTCAAAAACGCACTACAGGAGTCAAAGATATCACGACTTGTGTTTTTGCAACGCTCCCTTAGGTAGATTTTCGGTATGTATGGTATGTACTGAATTTACTAAAAATTTGATTATTTTCAGAGTCTACGAGCAAGCGGGTCGTGCGAGGTGTCGGGAGACGCGTCTCGACGCGGGCGAGCTCGCAGCGAGGTTTTCAGCACTACTTTTAGAACAAAAAATTTTGATTATGGTCGAAAAACCTCAAAAAACCACGATTTTTAACGAAAAACCCGAGTTTTCAGCGACCTGGTGGGTTTTAAAATCGTGCACAGCGCAGTAAAACCTAGGTAATCTTGGCGAGAACTGGATTCCGCAAACAGAAAAGAAATCTAATGTACGATCTAGGAGATATAAAATTTTGAAGATTTAAAATTTTGAAAATAGGGGTAAGTGTTCAAATCAAAAACACCCTTGAGGGGAGGTCAATTTTTATGTGACTGTAGGTCAGCGGTCGCCTAGTTAGGACGATCGGGATCGAAAACCGCTTCAAAAACGCACTACAGGAGTCAAAGATATCACGACTTGTGTTTTTGCAACGCTCCCTTAGGTAGATTTTCGGTATGTATGGTATGTACTGAATTTACTAAAAATTTGATTATTTTCAGAGTCTACGAGCAAGCGGGTCGTGCGAGGTGTCGGGAGACGCGTCTCGACGCGGGCGAGCTCGCAGCGAGGTTTTCAGCACTACTTTTAGAACAAAAAATTTTGATTATGGTCGAAAAACCTCAAAAAACCACGATTTTTAACGAAAAACCCGAGTTTTCAGCGACCTGGTGGGTTTTAAAATCGTGCACAGCGCAGTAAAACCTAGGTAATCTTGGCGAGAACTGGATTCCGCAAACAGAAAAGAAATCTAATGTACGATGATCTAGGAGATATAAAATTTTGAAGATTTAAAATTTTGAAAATAGGGGTAAGTGTTCAAATCAAAAACACCCTTGAGGGGAGGTCAATTTTTATGTGACTGTAGGTCAGCGGTCGCCTAGTTAGGACGATCGGGATCGAAAACCGCTTCAAAAACGCACTACAGGAGTCAAAGATATCACGACTTGTGTTTTTGCAACGCTCCCTTTTTTTTTTTTTTTTTTTTCTGGATGGGAAATCATCAAATGACCCCTCCCGCCCTGGGTGGAGCGGTAGGGAGTGTCAGACTTTTACTGACTAAAACCCACCCGTGATCCTTCTTGTGCCCTATGCGTTCCAGGGCCGCGGTAACTCTTTCGAACAAATTCCGCAACCCTAGCAGGCACCGACCCTATGGGGCCCCGTCCTCGGTGCTGACGGCTCCTTGCGGCGCGCGTGGAACACAACGCGTCGTCGACTCAACCTGGTATCGGACGGCGAGCCACCCACGCTCACCGTCCCCAGGCATCAGCCACTGCGCAATAGCACAGCGGCCGACTTGTCTCTGGAGGGGGCCGAAATGGGACCATTACTGGCACTCCATCTCAGCACCCTCCTGAGCGTTGGGAGTCGCAGCACCCGCAGCAGAAGCGGCGGAAGCGGCGACGGAAGCCGCGGCGGCGGCAGAGGCGGCGGCGGCGGCGGACCTCTTGCCCCTGGTCGGGGCGGATGGCGCGCAGGCCCTTCCCCCAGCCCAGTGCTCGGCCGGCTTGCCAACAGCCGCACATGCACTGCAGTGCGGCGTGGCCTCGCAAGAGCCGGCCCGATGACCGGGCTGACCACAGCGGAAACAAAGTCCGCTGCGGTCCACCTCCGAGGGGCACGTAGCTCCCGTGTGGTTGCCCACACGGCAGCGGTAGCACCTCAGAGGCCTGGGTTCCAGCAGTTTTACCCGCGCAGACACCCATCCCACCAAGAGCCTTCGGCCCTCCGACACAGTTCTGGCCGCCGTCACGGGGCAGCTCACCACAAGGGTTTGCATGCCCGAATTGTCAGGCCGGAGGGTGCCCGCCTTGACGAGCTCGGCAGAGCACCCCCCAGTCCTGGCGACGGCGGCCACAACTTCCTCCTCCGTCACGGAGTCATCCAGGCCCACTATGCGCATGTCAATGCGCTTAGTCGGCCTGGACACCCGGACCTCGTCCGCGGGTAAGACCGCCCTTAGCCTTTCGGCCAGGGCGTCCGCGAACGGGCCACTCTCCGCTCCGGCGAGCTCGAGCTTCCGGGCACCGGTCAAGGTCCTCCTGACCCCGATGCCCCCGCTGATGCCCAGCTCTTGGAGGCTCACCGCCTCCTTCGCCCGCTTCAATACGGCGAGATAAGTCACGCCCCTCTGTTCCGCTTCCGGCTGCAGTGTGAGCACTACAGCCGCGGATTTCGGGGCGCGAAGCCTCGCCGCAATGGCGTTGGCCTTCCGCCGCTGCTTCCTCGCCTTCTTCCTGGCCGCCTCTTTGGCCCTCCGCTTCTGGCCAGCAACCTGCCACTCGGCCCCGGCCGCAGGAGGGTCCGAGGGTGGGGGTGGGGGCGGCTGCGGCACCACTGGCGCCGCAGCCTTAGCCGCTCCTCCCCGAGCCTTCCTCCCACCCCTCTTCGCCGGGGCCGACTTGGTCGTCGCCGGCGTCGCAGCCGCCGGCGCCACAGGCGCTGGCGCTGCTCCGCCCTTGGCCTTTGCCTTCGCCTTGCCGGACGTTCCCGGGCTGGCAGCCGTGGCGGCCGCGTACGAAGCCGCCTTCTGCTGCTGGCCCGGGGCCCTCTGAGTCGCCGCCGTTGGGGGCCGCCGGACCATGTCCTCCAGGGTGGAGAACTGCTGCCGGAAGGGAGCCAGCTCCTGCCGCACCAGGTTCCGCACCTGGCTCAGCACTAGGCTCCCCTCCAGCGCCGCCGGACTCAGCACCCCCTGCGGCTCCTCGGAGGCCGCTCTGGCCATCCCCGCCAGGTCCTTCCGGAGCGACTCATTCTCCCGAACGAGTCGCTCCGTAACGGCCGCGAGGCGGGCGACCTCCGCCCGAAGCTGAAGAGAACTGGATTCCGCAAACAGAAAAGAAATCTAATGTACGATCTAGGAGATATAAAATTTTGAAGATTTAAAATTTTGAAAATAGGGGTAAGTGTTCAAATCAAAAACACCCTTGAGGGGAGGTCAATTTTTATGTGACTGTAGGTCAGCGGTCGCCTAGTTAGGACGATCGGGATCGAAAACCGCTTCAAAAACGCACTACAGGAGTCAAAGATATCACGACTTGTGTTTTTGCAACGCTCCCTTAGGTAGATTTTCGGTATGTATGGTATGTACTGAATTTACTAAAAATTTGATTATTTTCAGAGTCTACGAGCAAGCGGGTCGTGCGAGGTGTCGGGAGACGCGTCTCGACGCGGGCGAGCTCGCAGCGAGGTTTTCAGCACTACTTTTAGAACAAAAAATTTTGATTATGGTCGAAAAACCTCAAAAAACCACGATTTTTAACGAAAAACCCGAGTTTTCAGCGACCTGGTGGGTTTTAAAATCGTGCACAGCGCAGTAAAACCTAGGTAATCTTGGCGAGAACTGGATTCCGCAAACAGAAAAGAAATCTAATGTACGATCTAGGAGATATAAAATTTTGAAGATTTAAAATTTTGAAAATAGGGGTAAGTGTTCAAATCAAAAACACCCTTGAGGGGAGGTCAATTTTTATGTGACTGTAGGTCAGCGGTCGCCTAGTTAGGACGATCGGGATCGAAAACCGCTTCAAAAACGCACTACAGGAGTCAAAGATATCACGACTTGTGTTTTTGCAACGCTCCCTTTTTTTTTTTTTTTTTTTCTGGATGGGAAATCATCAAATGACTTCTCCCGCTCTGGGCGGAGCGGAAGGGAGTGTCAGACTCTTACTGACTAAAACCCACCCGTGTTCCTGCTTGTGCCCTTTGCGTTCCAGGGCCGCGGTGACTCTTTCGAACAAATTCCGCAACCCTAGCAGGCACTGACCCTATGGGGCCCCGTCTTCTTTGCTGACGGCTCTTTGAGGCGCGCGTGGAACACGACGCGCCGTCGACTCGGGCCTGGTTGCTATCGGACGGCGAGCCACCCATAGCTCGCCATCCGCAGGCCCGCGCCTACGGTGGCCGGGAATCGCCCTGCGTTTCCCGACGCCCGGGGCGTCTCCTCCTGTTGCGGCGGCTGGATAGAGGGGCTTCCCTCTCTCGCACGCGCTCCGCCTCCTCCTTCGCTAGCATTACTGCTTCGCAGAAGGAGGCGGCCGCCTCCCATGCCTCCTCGCTCCCGACCATGGCTTGAACCAGGGCCGGACGCGAGAGGTCGCCGCCGCCGATCGCCTCGATGAGGACACGGCGGTGCTCCGCCCAGGCAGGGCAGACCTCCATCGTGTGCTCCACCGTGTCCTCCGGGCGATCCACACAGTGATGACACCCGGACGTGTCCTCCCGCTGGATCCGACACAGGTACCTCCCGAAACAGCCGTGTCCGGTGAGCACCCGTGTCAGGCGGAAGGTGAGGACGCCGTGGCGTCTCTCTAACCACTCCTCAAAGAGGGGACTTATCGCCGCAATGGCGGCGTGCCCAGCGCTGGGTTGCAGCAGTCGCTGTCTCCATACCTCCGTGAGATCCCGCCGGAGCTCCGTCCGCTGCGCAGCAATCTGCCGCGGCAGCAGAGTTTCGCCCCGGCGTAGCGCCTCCACGCGCAACGCGTAGACGTGCGCGAGGGCTCTCGCCTCTAGATCCCACGGCAGCAATCCGGCAAGGAGGTTCGCCGCCTCGCCGGAGACCGTGCGGTATCCCCGGATCAACCGGATGGCCATGACCCTCTGGGCCGAGACCAGGTGGCGCGCTGGCAGTCGCCTCAGCGACAGCGCCCACACCGGGGCCCCGTAAAGGGCCATGGACCGCACGATCCCCGCGTACAGCCTCCGGCAGGAGGCGTTTGGTCCCCCTAGGTTGGGCAAGAGCCGCTTGAGCGCAGCCCCGGCCCGCCCCAGTTTGGGAGCCAAACGGCGGAAGTGCTCCGCAAAGTTCCACCGGCTGTCGAGGACGAGACCCAAGTAGCTCATCGTCGACCCGACGCCGATGCAAACCCCTCCCACCGTTATCTGGGATCCCGATGGTGGCCGGTTCCGAGGGCCGTGAAAACACATAGCCTCGGACTTGTGTAGGGCCACCTCGAGACCCAGTTGCCGGATCCTCCCAACGACTGCTGCAACCCCGCGTGTCATCAGGTCGACCGCCGCCTGGTGCGACCCCCCCTGCGCCAGAACCAGCGTGTCGTCAGCGTAGCAAACAACACTGACGCCGCAAGGGAGGTCGCCGCGCAGCACCCAGTCGTAACCGATGTCCCACAGGAGCGGCCCTAGAACCGAACCCTGTGGAACACCGCACGACATCTCTCGCCGATTCCACTCTCCCCGGTGACCGGGGTAGATGACGGCTCTATCCGTCAAGTAGTCCTCGACCACGCGACAGAGGTAGGTTGGCACTCGGTGATACCGGAGTGCCTCCCCGATGCAACTCCAAGGCAGGGTGTTGAACGCGTTGGCGATGTCAAGAGACACCGCCACCACCACCCCGCCCCGGGAAATCGCCTCCCCCGTCGTGAGGGCTCTCACGCGCATGATGGCGTCCACCGTCGAGCGCCCCGCGCGGAAACCGAACTGGTTCTCCGCCAGATCCGGCCCAACTCTCACCAAGTGCTTGACGAGGCGGTTTGCAATGACTCTTTCAAAGAGCTTGCCCACCTCGTCGAGCAGCACGATGGGCCGGTATGCGGACGGAGAGTCCGCAGGGCGCCCTGGCTTCGCGATGAGGACCAGTTTCCCCGTCTTCCAACGACGTGGGAACTGGCCCCTCTCCAAGCATGCGCTTAGGAGCCCACGTAGTCGAGGCCCGAGAGCCTCCGAGGCCAGGACCCAGGCTTTCCCAGGTAAGCCATCGGGTCCTGGGGCGGTATTTTTGGCCTTCAGCCTGTTAACCGCCGCTCTCAGGTCTACCTCGGTCACCTCCGGAGTATCGTCGTCGTCGTTGCCGTCGTCGGTGTGGTCCGCATCGGGCACCACGGGTAGCGGAGCCATAGGCGGGGGAGCATGGTCCCCTCGCGTAGGGAACAGAGCGCTCACCACGTCCTCCACCAGCTGGGGCCGGAGACTCTGCGTCAACGGGGGGGCCCAGGTGCGGAGTTTGTTCCGCACCATTTTGTAGGGTCTTCCCCACGGGTCCCCGTCCAGAGACTCCAGCAGCTCTTTGCGAGCCAGATCCCTGGCCCGCAAGATCCCCGCTTGGAGGGCGGTCTTCGCCGCTCTGTACTCCTCGTACAGTTCCGCCTCCGTGGCCTGCGCATCCGGAGGGCGGATGCGGAGCCGGCGATGCCTGGTGTACGGGCGACGCGCAGCAACGCACGCTTCTCGAAGCGACGTCAGCTCGCGCGACCACCAGTACACCTGACGGCGGGCGCGTCTTGACTGGACCCGGGGCATTGCCACGTCGCATATTTCCGACATGGTCTCCCGGAACCGCTCCGCCTCGTCATTGATGTCAGCAGGCCTGTCCGGTGGTGACACCCAGGCCTGCACGATCGAGGCTTCCAGGAGAAGCTCCCGGTCCAGCTGCTTCAGCGCCCACCGCGGACCACTCGGGGTCTGTCGGACCGGCGCGCTTGAGGTCTGGGCGGAGACGTCGAGCCGGATATACCGGTGATCGGAGTAGGTCTCCACCTCCTCCACAACGCGCCAGTCGACGACACGCGGTGACAGAGCGGGGCTGGCGAACGAAATGTCCACCACGGAGTCACCCCGCATCCGCACACACGTGGGGACAGAACCCCGATTTAGGACGACCAGGCCTGTCTCCAGAGCCCAGTCCTCTACCATCCTACCCCGCACGTTGGTATAACGGGAACCCCAAGCCAAGTTCTTGGCATTGAAGTCCCCGAGAACAAGCACGGGGAGGGGACGATACCCGACGACGACGGTACGCAGCTCCCTAAGGGAGTTGTGGAACTCGGCGAGAGTTCGGCTCGGGGAGAAGTAGACTCCCACTACTACAATCTCCCCGAACCGTGCTGCTACGCACCCCTGTCCTCTCCTAACACACTCGAGGGACGGGGTACCGGCGGCGGCCGACGAAATAAGAGCCACTGAGCCGTCCAGGTCCTTCACCCAGTCATCCCTGGGCTGGACGTAGTACGGCTCAGCGACCACAGCGACATTAATCAACCACTGCGCCATGCTCTGGAGCAACAGGTCCTGAGCGGCGGCGCAGTGGTTGATGTTCGCCTGGAGGAGGCGTAATGGAGCCGTTATTGGCATTCCATTTCGGCCTCCTCCCGGGAACCCTTAGTGGGCTCCGGTGTAGCAGCCGCCGCTGTTGCGGCGGCTACATTAGCGGCAGTGGCAGCGGCGGCGACGGATGCGGCGGCTGGCACGGAGACGGCGGATGAGGGCTTCTTACCCCCGGCTTTTGTGGGTGGAGGGCAGGCTTTGCCCCCAGCCCAGTGCTCGGCTGGCTTGCCAGCTGCCGCACATGCAGTGCAGTGCGGCGCGGCGTCGCAGGAGCCAGCTTTGTGACCGGGCTGACCGCAGCGGAAGCAAAGCTCGCTGCGGTCGACCTCCGAGGTGCAACACGCCCCCGTGTGGTTCCCCACTTGGCAGCGGAAGCACCTCAGAGGCCTGGGCTCCAGCAGCTTCACCTGCGCCGACACCCAGCCCACCAGAAGTCTACGACCCTCGGTGATCTTCTTGGCCGCCGTCACGGGGCAGCTCACCACAACGGTGCGCATGCCCGTGTAGTCAGGACGTATGGTGCCTGCCTTGACTTGCTCGGCAGAGCACCCTCCCGTCCTGACCACGGCGGCCACGACCTCCTCCTCCGTGACGGAGTCGTCCAGGCCCAAGATGCGCATATCAGCGCATTTGGTGGGCCTGGACACCCGGGCATCCTCCGCGTTCAGGGACGCCCTGAGCCTCTCGGCCAGAGCGTCTGCGGTCGGGCCACTGGCTTCCCCGGGGATCTCCAGCATACGGGCACCAGTCATGGTGACCCTCAGCCGGAGGCCCCCGACGATGCCGAGCTCCCGGAGGTCCACCGCCTCCTTTGCCTTGGCGAGTACGTCGCCGTACGACACGCCCCTCTTGACCGCGTCCGGCTGTAGCGTTACCACTACAGCTGCGGTCTTCGGGGCGCGGAGCATCGCTGCGACGCGTCGCTCCTTCTGCCGCCGCTTCCTCGCACGTTTTTTGGCCGCCCTGGCTGCCTTGCCCGCCTTTTTCTTCTCCCCTACCACTTGCCAACCGGCTTCGGCAGAGGAGTTGGAAGGCGGGTCGGAAGGTGAGGGCTGCACTGCCGGCGCTGGAGCCTGCGCCGCCTGTGCAGCCGCTCCGCCCTTCTTCTGCTTGGCCGGCACCGGTTTACCCGATGCCGGCTTTGCAGGTGCCGACTTCGCCGGCCCGGCCCCTGCGTTGGCCTGGCCGGACGTACCCGGCTTGGCACCCACGGCGGCCGCGTACGACGCCGCCTTTTTCCCCTTTTGATCCGCCGCTAGCGGGGGGCGCAGAACGATGCCCTCCAGGACGGAAAACCGTTCCCGGAAGGCGGCCAGCTCCTGCCGCACCAGGTCCAGCACCTGGTTCTCAGTTGCCGGACCCGGCGCAGGCAAGGGCCGGCTTTGCCCCTGCTTTTTCCCCCCTGGAGGCTGTAGCGGCTCTCGTGAACCGGCTCCTCGGAGACCGGCCAGGTCCGCTCGGAGCCTCTCATTCTCCTTTTGGAGAAGCTCCGTGGTGGCCGCTTCAGGACTTCAGAGCTTCAGGACGGTCGAGATGTCAGGCTCGGACAGTGAGTCCGTGGCTAGCGTCTCCGACGCGGAAGAAATCCGGTCGCGGAAGCGCGAATTCCGGAAGGCGACATCCGAGGGTTCCTCGGCTTCGGGCTCGACGGGCAAGTCGAAGCCCAAAAAGGCGGCAACAGCCGCGGACTCGCATGTCGTGGGTCTCGCGGACGCCCAACGCCAGTTGGATCTGGCTCGGCGGACTCTGCATCAGCAGGAGCTTGAAGAGCGCGTTGCTGCAAAGGAGCAGCGTGCTCGTGCTGCTCGAACTAGGTCGGGGTATGGTGCGTCCCACGTCCTGTACGCGGACCACTCCCTGGCCGAGCTGGAGCGGATGGCGGAGGAGGACGAGGAAGAGATCGTGGAGGTCGCCTCTAAGTCCTCCAACCTGAAGGGCACGTTTCAGAAGGCCCTTAAATGCCGTGCTGCGAGCCTACGTGGCATAGTCGAGGAGCTGGTCAAGAGGACAGCGACCGACGAGACGCGGCAATTGCAGGCGAAGGTCGATCGCCTGCAGTCGGAGGTCAGCCAGCTTCATCAGAAGCTGGCCGACGCCACTGCCCGGCCAGCGGCAGACCCTAGACCTGCGGTGGAAGCCCCCTCCTCCAACCTTGAGGACATAATCCGAAAGGTCGTTATGGAGGAGCGGGCGTTCACGAGAGCCTGCATCGCAGGTATTGAGGACCGGCTCTTGCCGGAACAACGCCTCAGGCCCCCGCTTGCGGCGGACAAGAGGCGTGAAGAGCCGGGGCCGTCCTCAACTAAGGCGGACAAGAGGCGCGAAGAGCCGGCGCCGTCCCCACCAGGAGAGGACGCGCTTCTGCCTTCCACCACTCCGTCCAACGATGCAGGTTGGACTGAAGTGGTCGGGAAGGGGAAGGGCAAGGGCAAGGGGAAGGGCAAGGCAACGGCCGCTCCCGCCACCCCCGACGCCGCGCCTCCCAGCCAGTCGCAGGTGACTGGGCAGGGAAAGAAGAAGAGGAAACGGAGGAGGAGAAATCCCCCTCAGTCCGCAGCCGTCGTAGTGACGTCCATTTTGGTGCGGGCGCGTGCCAATGCCGATCCAACCCAACTGGGGATCGGCAAAGTCTCTTGCCGGCGGACCCAAACCGGAGCTCGAATTTTCGAGTTCCCGGGGGCAGAGGGCAGCGCCAGCGCCGACCTCTTCGCAGCCAAGCTGCAGGAGGCCGTCGCTGACGTGGCCAAGGTGGCTCGTCCGGTAAAGCTGGCGGCCGTCGAGGTGACCGACCTGGATGACTCGGTCACGAAAGAGGAGGTGGTGGCCGCGGTCGCAGCCATTGGCGGCTGTAACGTCGCAGCGGTACAAGCCAGGGACATGAGACCTGGCCGCGGTGGCATGGGCACTATTCGGCTCGAGTGCCCAGTCGCCGCTGCTAAAGCCGTCCTTGACAAGGGACGGCTCTGCGTAGGCTTCAGCTCGGGTGCAGTCCGAGCACTTGTAGACCAGCCTCTGCGCTGCTACAGGTGCTTCGGTATCGGCCACACCCGAGCCCTCTGTCCGTCCCAGGTCGACAGGACGGACAGTTGCTACCGCTGCGGCAAGGTCGGCCACAAAGCCGTGTCCTGCACTGCCGCCAAGCCACACTGCCTAGTGTAGTAGTAGTACATGATGAAGGGGAGGATGTGTAATCCCCCCGCCAGGAAGGGCAAAGCGCAGGCGCCAGTTGGGCCTGCCGCTAGCACGGCTGCGGAGGAGGGGGGTGCGATGACTATTGATGGATAGAGTCGAGCATCGCATCCTCCAGGCGAACGCCAACCACTGCCGAGCTGCCCAGGATCTGCTGATGCAGACCATGGCCGAGTGGTTGGTGGACATAGTGGTGGTCGCTGAGCCTTACTCGGTCCCTGCCAATTGGGTAGGCGATCGAGACGGCTTGGTGGCAGTGGTGTCGCGGTCTACCACGGACTCCCCTCCCCTCTCGCTTTTAGAGAAGGGTCAGGGATACGTGGCCGCCGCGTGGGGAGATTTAGCCCTTGTGGGGGTCTATTTCTCCCCGAACCGCCCTCTCGCAGACTTTGAGAATTTTCTCGAAATCCTCACTGCCGTCGTCGGGAGGGCGGCGCCACGCCAAGTCGTGGTGCTGGGCGACCTCAACGCCAAGTCGGAGGCCTGGGGCAACCCGGCTGCCTCCTGCAACGTCCGGGGCCGCGCCGTCGAGTTTTGGTCGGCGTCTTGCGGTGTGACCCTCCTCAACAGGGGGTCGGTCCACACGTGTGTGCGGCAACGCGGAGGTTCGGTGGTTGACGTGTCGTTTGCCACCCCCTTGCTAGCCGCACGCATCGTGAACTGGCGGGTGGAGACGGTGGAGACCATGTCGGACCACAGATATGTGCGGTTCGACATCTCCACCAGTTCGAGCTCCCGGGGGGAGATGGCCCGCTCTGGCAGGTCTCCCTTCCCTCGGTGGGCTCTCACTCGGTTGGACCGGGAGGCAGCCAAGGAGGCGGCCTTCCTGCAGGACTGGCTGTCGCCCCCTGTTGAGGTCCTGGACGTCGACGTCGCAGCCGTGCAGCTCAGGGGATCCCTGACCGAGGTGTGCAACTCCAGCATGCCTCGGTCTCGCCGTCCCCCTCCCCGTCGTGCCGTTTATTGGTGGACGGAAGAGTTGGCGGGGCTCCGTGCCAACTGCGTGGCGGCCAGGAGGGCCTACACGCGAAGCCGACGGCGCAGCGCACGTGATCTGGCAGCCGAGGACCTCCTGTACGCCTCTTACAGAGAGGCGCAGGCGGCCCTCGGGTCGGCTATGTGCGCTGCCAGGGACGCGGCGAACGCCGAGATGCTGGAGAGTCTCGACCGGGATCCCTATGGGAGACCGTACAAGGCGGCGCGGAACAAGTTGCGCCCCCGCGGTCCCCCGCTGACCGAGACCCTCGAGCCGGCCCTGCTGGATGGGGTGGTTCGGTCCTTGTTTCCACGCAGGACCGAATTCACCCCACCAACGATGGATCCTCCACAGAGGGAGGCGTCACAGGACGAGGAGGTCCCTCCGGTGACGGCGGAGGAGTTTAGCGCGGGGTTGTTCAGCCTCCGCGCAAAAAAGACGGCCCCTGGACCGGACGGCGTTCCAGCACGGGTGGTAGCCATAGCTGCCGCTCAAATGGAGGACAGGTTTCGGGACCTTTTCAGCGCGTGCCTTACCGCTGGGAGGTTCCCGAAGCTTTGGAAGGAGGGGCAGCTATGCCTACTGCGCAAGGAGGGACGTCCTGTCGATTCCCCCTCGGCGTACCGGCCCATCGTTCTGCTCGATGAGGTCGGTAAATTGTTCGAGGGGATCATCGCCAGTCGGCTGAACAGCCATCTGCGGAGGGTCGGCCCGGACCTGTCGGATGCCCAGTTTGGTTTCCGACAGGGTCGGTCGACCATCGATGCGCTGGCCCTACTCAAGGGTCAGGTGAAGGGGGCGTTTGAGGCGGGGGACGGAGTGCTGGCGGTGTCATTCGACATAGCCAACGCCTTCAACTCCGTTCCCCACTCGACGATATTGGAGGCGCTCCGGTATCATGGAGTGCCCCAGTACTTGAGGGACCTGCTGGCCGACTACTTGGAGGACCGCGAGGTCCTCCTTGTAGACAAATCGGCCACTCTGAGGCGGTACGGCGCAGAGTCCGGTGTTCCACAGGGGTCGGTGCTAGGCCCTCCTTTGTGGAACATCGGATTCGATTGGCTCCTGCGGGGAGCCCTGCTCCAGGGCACGAGTGTCATCTGCTACGCGGATGACACTCTCCTCACTGCCCGGGGCAGGAACTTCAGGGAGGCGGCCTGTCTGGCCTCGGCTGGCGGATCGTTGGTCGCAGGAAGGATCCGCCGCCTGGGGTTGAAGGTGGCGCTGAACAAGACCGAGGCCGTGTTCTTCCACGGGCCTCGGCAGCGCTGCCCTCCGGATGCCCACATCGTTGTGGAGGGCACTAGGGTGGACGTACAGACTCAGATGAAGTATCTGGGTCTGGTACTTGATAGCAGGTGGCGCTTCGGCCCACATTTCAGCGGGCTGTCGACGCGCCTGTTGAAAGCCGCGGACGCGCTGTCATGGCTCCTGCCGAACCTGGGGGGGCCTGGTGCGCTATGCCGGCGCCTGTATAGTGGCATCCTGCGGAGCATGGCCCTATACGGCGCCCCCATATGGGAGGAGTCCCTACACAGGAGGGAGAACGCGACGGCGATCCGCAGGCCACAAAGGGCCATTGCACTGCGGGTTGCGAGGGCCTACCGCTCGGTAGGATTTTCGGCGGCGTGCGCTCTGGCCAGCACCCCGCCTTGGGAGTTGGAGGCGTGGGTGCTCGCCAGAGTGTACGAATGGACGGCGCGCCGGAAAGCGCTCGGGGAGCGCCCCGTCGCGGAAGAGAGGGAGGCTGTGCGGAGGGAGGCGAGGGACGCCATTGTGGTCCACTGGACGCAGGACCTCGCCGCCGCCACCTTTGGCCGCCGTACCCTGGACGCACTCGGTCCGGTCCTGCAGGACTGGCTCGAGAGGCGACATGGTTTTCTGTCCTTCCGTCTGGTGCAGGTGCTGTCAGGACACGGCTGTTTTGGCTCGTACCTGCACCGGATCGGGAGGGAGGAGACTGCGGCGTGCCACGACTGCGGCGCCGCGGAAGACAATGCGCAGCACACTCTCGAGGTGTGCCCAGCTTGGTCCGAGCGGCGCCGTAGTCTCATTGCGGAGATCGGACAGGACCTCTCGCTCCCCGGCGTGGTCAAATCCATGCTGGAGAGCGAGGCGTCTTGGGCAGCGGTCGCCTCCTTCTGCGAGGACGTCATCTCACAAAAGGAGGCGGCGGAGCGCGCGCGTGAGGAAGACCCTCTGGCTGCGCCGCTCCGAAGACGAAGGAGAGGTCGGAGAAGAGGTCGTCTTCTCCCTCCTCCTGGTGGTGACGGGCGGGCGACCGGCACGGGGGTGCCTCCGCCCGCATTGCACGCGTCACCGCCTTCGTCCGTCATTCCCGGCCCTCTCCCTACGGGGAGGGCGTGATGGGTTGGGTGGGTGTTCGTCGGAGGAGGACTGGACGCAAAGGCTGCGCCGGTCTCCCAGTCCCCCTCCACTAAGACGATGCGGGAATGCCGCTGGGTCGTTTTAGTGGGTATACCGGGCTTAGCTCGGGGAGTCCCACATAGCCCCCCGCTCCCCCGAGCGGGAGGTATGCGTAATGCATTTTTTCCCAGCGCAAAAAAAAAAAAAAAAAAAAAAAAAAAAAAAAAAAGTTAGGTTAGGTTTTTTTTTTTTTTTTTTTTTTTTTTTTTTTTGTTTTGGCAGGAGTGGGAAATCCTCATGGACGCCTCTACCGCCCACACTGTGAGACGGTAGGGGCAGTGCCGGACTCTTACCGGCTAAAACCCACTCCTGCCACGCTAGTTGTCCTCTGACATTATCAGAGCCCTTTTACTCTAGATATTTGGTTCTTCTTTAAAGTTATGACAGTATATCAGTACATGAAACATACTATGACACCACATCACTATAATAACTACTATGCTTAATCATAGACATGCAAACATAATTTTACCATGGAACTTCGAAGCAACTTTATAGGTACATTTTTTTTTTTTTTTTTTTTTTTTTTTTCTCTCCATTCCCTTTAGGTACTTATCTTATATACTTATTATATAATTAAGTATCCTACTTACTTAAGCTATTTTATTTCTATTTATTACAACTATTCCTATTTTAATCATATATTCTAGTAATTTTTTTCTTTTTGGACCTCTCATCAAGATCGACAAGTTTTCGGCAGTCAACTTCGTGTCCAGCTCTTGCTCCGCCTCGTATCGCGTTCTCGCTGTGATTGGACACTCGAGCAGAACGTGAGAGACCGTCTCGTCTACTCCGACCTCACAGGCGCAAGATGAATTCTCTTTACACTTGAAGCGTTTCAAGTATGCAGAGAATCCACCGTGCCCTGTGAGGATTTGAGTGGTCACACTTGTGAGCTCCATTTTTCGAACCACACTGTACGCCGCAACCGCATCAGGGAAGAACAGTTTTGTGCCGGAGGCTGTTGCCCCCGACTTGTATCTCCCGTTCCATTCGACAAGCGACCCCATACGGATCTGCCGCTTGACGAATGAAACGGGGCACAGATCGTAGTCCGGCTTCTTCTTCGACCCCAGGGCGGCTTCCTTCGCGAGTTGGTCCGCCCGCTCATTGCCCTCCAGTCCTGCGTGCGCTTTAATCCAGAACAAAGAGACACTCTTACTCTGAAGCTTGCAGCGTCTAAGAGTGTCTCTTGTTTCTACAGCTAAGGGATGGGGGGCGCCGGCATTGGTAACCGTTTGGAGAGCCGCCATAGAGTCGCTGAAGATGCCGAACGTGTTTTCCCTGTGTTTGAGCGCCTCTTCCGCCGCTCTTTTCAGGGCCAATAGTTCCGCCTGATAGACGGTACAGTACGACGGCAAAGTAAGTTTGAGGGCCTTTGTTTCGGTGGCACTATTCCACAAGGATAGCGCCGCTCCGACCCTGCCCTCAATCTTACTGCCGTCGGTGAAAATGCGCACAGCAAAGTTGCTGTGGTTGTTGTATTGTTCCTCGTCTATCAGGCTGCCGAACTGCAGTGTGGTCTGTTCCGCTGGGTGCGGGGCTTCCAGAGCTGGTGCCATCCGCTCGATCTCCCTGTCTCCCAGCGCGAGCTGGGGCACCCCGCTCCTGGCCTCGTATAGTGAAGCAACTTCCTTTATACGAAGGTCAAGAGGGAGTATCCCAGCCAGCACCAGGGCTGAGTTTAGGGAGACTGTGCGGTAGGCTCTGCACAGCTTCTGCGCGAACCCTCTTTGGACCACATTTAGCTGCTTAATGACCCCTACTTTGTTGGCGGCTGGTGCCCATGCGCTTGCGGCGTACAGTATCGTCGGTTCCACTGCTGCGGTGTAAATGGTTCTAACCACTTCTGGGTGCAGACCCCAACTGACTCGGGCTGCCCTGGCTAGTTGCTTGAACATAGCTATCGCCTTTTTACAGACGATAGCTACGTGTTTGCCGAAGGTGAGCTTTTCGTCGACGGTTAGGCCTAATATTTTGATATCTTGGGACATTCCAATGTCGACCCCCCCCATGCTCAAGCGTGGTGTGTCGTACTTGAGTCTCCGCGTTAAAACCATCGCACAAGTTTTGTGCGGTGCGAATTTCAACTTATTTCTGACTCCCCACGCTCGAACATGTTCGAGAGCGGCATTGGCTTGTCCCTCGATTTTCACTGCCGTATCGCCATCAAAAACCATGATGACATCGTCGGCGAATGCCTGACTGTAGATGCCACTGCCTTCCAGCTCTTTCAAGAGAGGGTCCAGCAAGAGATTCCATAGAATCGGTCCCCCTATAGACCCCTGGACGCATCCTTTGCTAGTTGACCTCGTGCACTGCTCCCCCGCGTATCTCACATTTACCCTCCTGTCACTGAGATAGCTGCTGACTACTCGTCTCAAATTCACAGGACACTTTTCCTCAGCCAATCGTACCTTGATGGCGGGCCACCACGCACTGTCGAAAGCTCCCTCTATATCCAGTGACACTAGTGTGACTATCTTTTTCTGTGTCAATTTTGCGCGGATGTACTGCACAAGGGTATAGAGGGAGTCTTCCGTGCTCTTTTGGGGCATAAAGCCGTATTGGCGAGTACTGATCCTGGGGAGCAAGTAAAATTTGAGACGAGCAACCAGCATCTTCTCGTACACCTTACCTAGTACAGGCAAAAGCCCAATCGGCCTGTAAGACTTCGGTGCGGTGTACGAGTCCTTGCCCGGCTTTCTCAGCACCACCACCGTCGCTTCCTTCCAGGCCTTCGGGAAGTGGTGGTATGCCAGGCATTTGTTCAACAGTGCCAGGAAGAACGCAGGGTCACAGTTTACGGCCTGAGAGCAAATGTCCGCTGTGAAGCCGTCGGCTCCCGGGGCCTTCTTTGGGTTAAACGACCCCATGGACCTATCGAGCTCGCTTTGAGTAAACGGTGGGTCATGCCGTTCATCATGACTCCACTCGTTTACTCTCGATGCCAGTTCTCTCGTTTGGCGATGATCCATGTTGTCGTCTTCCCCTCGGTCCTCGGGGTAAAACGTCTCGGCCAACAGCCTCACCGAACCCTTTGCGTCCAAGGTCTCCCCTCCCGTCTGCAGCGGCAGGTCTTCCTCTCTATTGGATATCCTTCCCATGACCCTGTATATCCCTTCCCAGACCCCCTCTCTGGTCTGCTTACCGCAGAACCCCTTCCAACTTTCCTCTATCGCTTTCTTTGCAGCCGTCTCATACTTTTTCTTTTCTTCTAGGTACAGACTTACGACCATCGCTCTCCGGACCGGCGCTGCGTTTCCGACTCGGCGTTTCCTGGTAGCGACCAGCCTCTTCATCTCAGCGAGTTCTTCGGACCACCACGGCATGGTAAGTGTTTCTTTTTTCTTTTTTAGTGGTATTGAGTATGTACTTGCTTCTTCTATTGCTTTACTATATGTGTTTACTGTTTGATCTAATTTATCTATGTTATTTACGTTATTTAGTTCATCCATAGTTAATTTGTTATCCAGCATAATTTGAGACAGTTTCATATGAAACTGTCTCCAATTAGCCTTCTTTGTGTTGAATTTTCTAGTAGTGCGTTGGATGCTAATTGCTTTTGATTTTTCCAAATTAATTCCGAAAAGTATGCCGTTGTGGTCCGAACTCGTGAGACCCTTCTCTATCCGCCAGTCGTCTACCAGGTCCAGCATGTCCTCCGAACACGCCGTCACGTCCACGTGGCTGCTGTACCTAATACCGCCTCTTATAGTGTCGAAAGTCGGGGTGTCTCCATCGTTGAGGATATGCATCCCCCACCCCCCCAATGCTCCGCACACTTGCTCCCCTCTCGCGTCTTCGCTACCGCTACCCCACCAAGTACTTTTCGCATTCGCGTCTCCTCCAATAACCAACCTGCAACAGCCAAACTCTCGTTCTATGCGTTGCATATGCTCCAGGTATGGCTCCAGTGGCTTGTCAGGTTCGAAGTAGAAGGACACCAGCGTGATCTTCCAGGCTCTGGTTCGGACTCCCACCACAACGATATTATTTGTGGTGAGTTGCGGGTACTGTAGTATGTCCAAATCATGGTCAAAGACAGCGACTGCCGCTTTTACAGTCCCTTCTCCTCCCTCAGAGCACTGGAAGACCCTTACGCCCCGGTATCCCTTCATCCTTCTCATCCGACCCACGTAGGGCTCCTGGAGCAATGCCACGGCCACTTGGCGGTTTTGCGCCTCCAACAGAAGTTCGTTTGTGGCTAGTTGGCTGCGTTGCAAGTTGGCCTGGATCATTTTGTACTTGGGAATAGCCGCGGGGACCACCTCAGCAGTACGCTACGGAAGCTCTTGCTAAAGAGTCCCACTTGCGGCGTACGGGGCACTCAGTGCTGAAGGCACTGTGCCCAGTGTCACTCATTTTGGCTCTGGTGCAGTTTATGCACTTTGCTGCTTCGTCCAGCTGCCTATCTGGGCAGTCCACCCTGAGATGCGGACCGCCACAGTGGCTACACAGGTCGGCTGATTCTTTACAGAACCGTTTGCCGTGCCCGTATGCTAGACAGCGTGTGCACTGCACCAGAGGCGTCTGGTCTTCGACGCGTACTATCTGGAGGTCTATACGGAGCTTTCCTCCTTCAATGGCCCTCCTCCAGATAGTGGGAGAGACACTGAGCACAATGTGGTTCAGATGGGGGTTGCGTGTCCTCCTTCGGAATTTTACCGTCATCCTGAGATCCTCACCCCCGAGGCCGTGGAGGAGCTCCCGATTCTGATTTCTGAGGGCTGTCAGGACTTCTTCGTCGGTGTGGACAAGTAACACGTCCCTCAGAATCAGAAGCGGGTCCCTGTTCGCCACTTCCTCGACGACGAGGCTCTCACCGACTGTCTCGAGTCGTTCCTTAATTTTCGCTCTTTCCTCTTTTGTCCGACACCCCATGATGACCTTCCTGTCCTTTGCCTTCCGAACTTTCTCTACCTGCACCCAGCCTTCTTTCGCATCAACCGCCTTTCTAACTCGCTCCAAGATTTCGTCACCCGTCTCCATGTCTCGTGTTGAGGAGACAACTACGGAGTGCAGCGTCGATCGTGCCGGCACCTGAAGTCCAGTCGGGCTTGTGTGCGCTGCTACCGTCGCGTACGTTCTCTCCTCAACAGCGGACACTTGGTGTGTGACTAACGCATCTTTGAGGCTTTCCATCTTGGTCAAATTTTCTTTTATTAGAGCACTATTCTCCTGGAGCCTCAAAAGAAGTTCATTTTGGCTGTCATTGACCTCGTTTGGTGTGGGCTGGCTAGAATGGTCGATCATTGGGGGATTTGCGAGTACTGCGGGAGCTTTTCTTTTTTCCGACTCCTTGACAATTTCGAAGAGCCGGTTTATAGCCCCAAGCACCTCCGTCTTGATTTCGGTTTTGAGGTTGCGAGAGTTGCCCAAATGAAGCTTAGCTTTATTTAGGCAAGCTCTCGCTTCCGCAGTGAGGTTGGGGTACTTCTGCTCGGGCTTTCCGGCAATCTCCGCAGCATCTAGAGAGGACCGACGCTTCTGTGGGGTCGGCATCTTTTTGGTGGTTTGTGATGGTGGCTGTACAGCATCTGGCCTTGAGTTGGCCGGGGACTTGGCCTGGGGCTCTGCCTTACCAGCCTCCCATTCCCCGATGCTTCTCCTCACGCTTAAGAGCGAGGTCCCGGCTCCCTCCACAGATCGCGGTGAGCCCCCGGAGCCCTGCGAGCTCGTGTCTTTTTTGGCCGGCGTGCGAAACATGTTTGGTGTCGGGACGAGTTTAACCGGGGACGTCAGAGGACAACTATAGAAATAGATGAACAGAATCCCTGTAAAGGGGGGATCAGTTAATAATAATTAGTATAGGTGAAATAATTACTGACTAAAAATATAGTCAGGTCAAAATTTTTGAATCACAAAATGTCAAGCTCTTGTCGATTACAGGTATCAATAGGTTCCTACCTGAGTTATTCGCAGTGCCTGAGGATGTACAAGTGACCAGGTAAGGAAAATAGGCCAAAAAGTCGATAAAAATATTTTGCCCAATCTGCGGAGTTTACCTGGCCAGTGACAAAAGGGTGGGTGGGCGGGCAATTTTTTGCAGTTCTACGCAAGCTAAACGCGCGTGCGAGGTGTCAAAAGACGCGTCTCGTCGCGAGCAAGCCCACGGGAACGTTTTCAGAATTACGTTTGGAAGAAATTTTTTGAAAAATGGTCAAAAAACCACTTTTTTTTGAGGAAAAACCGAGTTTTCAGCGACCTGGAAGGATTTCAATTCGCGCACAGCGCCGGGAAACCTAGGTTAGTATGGCGAAAACCCGATTCCGCAAACAGAACGGAAATCTAATGTAAGGTTTGAAAGTTATAAATTTTTAAAGGTGTTAAATTTTGAAAAATAGGGGTAAGTACTAAAAATAAAACCACCCTTGCAGGAAAGTCAAATATTTTGTGTCAATTAGTTAGCGGAGGCCTATCTACAACGATTGCTGTCGAAAACCGCTTCAAAAAAGCTTTACAGAAGTCTGAGATATCGCGACTTGTGTTTCGACGGTGCTCCCTAAGGTAGTTTCTGCTATAAGTACCTATGTATGGAATTTAATAAAATTGAAATTTTTTGCAGTTCTACGCAAGCTAAACGCGCGTGCGAGGTGTCAAAAGACGCGTCTCGTCGCGAGCAAGCCCACGGGAACGTTTTCAGAATTACGTTTGGAAGAAAATTTTTGAAAAATGGTCAAAAAACCACTTTTTTTTGAGGAAAAACCGAGTTTTCAGCGACCTGGAAGGATTTCAATTCGCGCACAGCGCCGGGAAACCTAGGTTAGTATGGCGAAAACCCGATTCCGCAAACAGAACGGAAATCTAATGTAAGGTTTGAAAGTTATAAATTTTTAAAGGTGTTAAATTTTGAAAAATAGGGGTAAGTACTAAAAATAAAACCACCCTTGCAGGAAAGTCAAATATTTTGTGTCAATTAGTTAGCGGAGGCCTATCTACAACGATTGCTGTCGAAAACCGCTTCAAAAAAGCTTTACAGAAGTCTGAGATATCGCGACTTGTGTTTCGACGGTGCTCCCTAAGGTAGTTTCTGCTATAAGTACCTATGTATGGAATTTAATAAAATTGAAATTTTTTGCAGTTCTACGCAAGCTAAACGCGCGTGCGAGGTGTCAAAAGACGCGTCTCGTCGCGAGCAAGCCCACGGGAACGTTTTCAGAATTACGTTTGGAAGAAATTTTTTGAAAAATGGTCAAAAAACCACTTTTTTTTGAGGAAAAACCGAGTTTTCAGCGACCTGGAAGGATTTCAATTCGCGCACAGCGCCGGGAAACCTAGGTTAGTATGGCGAAAACCCGATTCCGCAAACAGAACGGAAATCTAATGTAAGGTTTGAAAGTTATAAATTTTTAAAGGTGTTAAATTTTGAAAAATAGGGGTAAGTACTAAAAATAAAACCACCCTTGCAGGAAAGTCAAATATTTTGTGTCAATTAGTTAGCGGAGGCCTATCTACAACGATTGCTGTCGAAAACCGCTTCAAAAAAGCTTTACAGAAGTCTGAGATATCGCGACTTGTGTTTCGACGGTGCTCCCTAAGGTAGTTTCTGCTATAAGTACCTATGTATGGAATTTAATAAAATTGAAATTTTTTGCAGTTCTACGCAAGCTAAACGCGCGTGCGAGGTGTCAAAAGACGCGTCTCGTCGCGAGCAAGCCCACGGGAACGTTTTCAGAATTACGTTTGGAAGAAAATTTTTGAAAAATGGTCAAAAAACCACTTTTTTTTGAGGAAAAACCGAGTTTTCAGCGACCTGGAAGGATTTCAATTCGCGCACAGCGCCGGGAAACCTAGGTTAGTATGGCGAAAACCCGATTCCGCAAACAGAACGGAAATCTAATGTAAGGTTTGAAAGTTATAAATTTTTAAAGGTGTTAAATTTTGAAAAATAGGGGTAAGTACTAAAAATAAAACCACCCTTGCAGGAAAGTCAAATATTTTGTGTCAATTAGTTAGCGGAGGCCTATCTACAACGATTGCTGTCGAAAACCGCTTCAAAAAAGCTTTACAGAAGTCTGAGATATCGCGACTTGTGTTTCGACGGTGCTCCCTAAGGTAGTTTCTGCTATAAGTACCTATGTATGGAATTTAATAAAATTGAAATTTTTTGCAGTTCTACGCAAGCTAAACGCGCGTGCGAGGTGTCAAAAGACGCGTCTCGTCGCGAGCAAGCCCACGGGAACGTTTTCAGAATTACGTTTGGAAGAAATTTTTTGAAAAATGGTCAAAAAACCACTTTTTTTTGAGGAAAAACCGAGTTTTCAGCGACCTGGAAGGATTTCAATTCGCGCACAGCGCCGGGAAACCTAGGTTAGTATGGCGAAAACCCGATTCCGCAAACAGAACGGAAATCTAATGTAAGGTTTGAAAGTTATAAATTTTTAAAGGTGTTAAATTTTGAAAAATAGGGGTAAGTACTAAAAATAAAACCACCCTTGCAGGAAAGTCAAATATTTTGTGTCAATTAGTTAGCGGAGGCCTATCTACAACGATTGCTGTCGAAAACCGCTTCAAAAAAGCTTTACAGAAGTCTGAGATATCGCGACTTGTGTTTCGACGGTGCTCCCTAAGGTAGTTTCTGCTATAAGTACCTATGTATGGAATTTAATAAAATTGAAATTTTTTGCAGTTCTACGCAAGCTAAACGCGCGTGCGAGGTGTCAAAAGACGCGTCTCGTCGCGAGCAAGCCCACGGGAACGTTTTCAGAATTACGTTTGGAAGAAATTTTTTGAAAAATGGTCAAAAAACCACTTTTTTTTGAGGAAAAACCGAGTTTTCAGCGACCTGGAAGGATTTCAATTCGCGCACAGCGCCGGGAAACCTAGGTTAGTATGGCGAAAACCCGATTCCGCAAACAGAACGGAAATCTAATGTAAGGTTTGAAAGTTATAAATTTTTAAAGGTGTTAAATTTTGAAAAATAGGGGTAAGTACTAAAAATAAAACCACCCTTGCAGGAAAGTCAAATATTTTGTGTCAATTAGTTAGCGGAGGCCTATCTACAACGATTGCTGTCGAAAACCGCTTCAAAAAAGCTTTACAGAAGTCTGAGATATCGCGACTTGTGTTTCGACGGTGCTCCCTAAGGTAGTTTCTGCTATAAGTACCTATGTATGGAATTTAATAAAATTGAAATTTTTTGCAGTTCTACGCAAGCTAAACGCGCGTGCGAGGTGTCAAAAGACGCGTCTCGTCGCGAGCAAGCCCACGGGAACGTTTTCAGAATTACGTTTGGAAGAAAATTTTTGAAAAATGGTCAAAAAACCACTTTTTTTTGAGGAAAAACCGAGTTTTCAGCGACCTGGAAGGATTTCAATTCGCGCACAGCGCCGGGAAACCTAGGTTAGTATGGCGAAAACCCGATTCCGCAAACAGAACGGAAATCTAATGTAAGGTTTGAAAGTTATAAATTTTTAAAGGTGTTAAATTTTGAAAAATAGGGGTAAGTACTAAAAATAAAACCACCCTTGCAGGAAAGTCAAATATTTTGTGTCAATTAGTTAGCGGAGGCCTATCTACAACGATTGCTGTCGAAAACCGCTTCAAAAAAGCTTTACAGAAGTCTGAGATATCGCGACTTGTGTTTCGACGGTGCTCCCTAAGGTAGTTTCTGCTATAAGTACCTATGTATGGAATTTAATAAAATTGAAATTTTTTGCAGTTCTACGCAAGCTAAACGCGCGTGCGAGGTGTCAAAAGACGCGTCTCGTCGCGAGCAAGCCCACGGGAACGTTTTCAGAATTACGTTTGGAAGAAATTTTTTGAAAAATGGTCAAAAAACCACTTTTTTTTGAGGAAAAACCGAGTTTTCAGCGACCTGGAAGGATTTCAATTCGCGCACAGCGCCGGGAAACCTAGGTTAGTATGGCGAAAACCCGATTCCGCAAACAGAACGGAAATCTAATGTAAGGTTTGAAAGTTATAAATTTTTAAAGGTGTTAAATTTTGAAAAATAGGGGTAAGTACTAAAAATAAAACCACCCTTGCAGGAAAGTCAAATATTTTGTGTCAATTAGTTAGCGGAGGCCTATCTACAACGATTGCTGTCGAAAACCGCTTCAAAAAAGCTTTACAGAAGTCTGAGATATCGCGACTTGTGTTTCGACGGTGCTCCCTAAGGTAGTTTCTGCTATAAGTACCTATGTATGGAATTTAATAAAATTGAAATTTTTTGCAGTTCTACGCAAGCTAAACGCGCGTGCGAGGTGTCAAAAGACGCGTCTCGTCGCGAGCAAGCCCACGGGAACGTTTTCAGAATTACGTTTGGAAGAAAATTTTTGAAAAATGGTCAAAAAACCACTTTTTTTTGAGGAAAAACCGAGTTTTCAGCGACCTGGAAGGATTTCAATTCGCGCACAGCGCCGGGAAACCTAGGTTAGTATGGCGAAAACCCGATTCCGCAAACAGAACGGAAATCTAATGTAAGGTTTGAAAGTTATAAATTTTTAAAGGTGTTAAATTTTGAAAAATAGGGGTAAGTACTAAAAATAAAACCACCCTTGCAGGAAAGTCAAATATTTTGTGTCAATTAGTTAGCGGAGGCCTATCTACAACGATTGCTGTCGAAAACCGCTTCAAAAAAGCTTTACAGAAGTCTGAGATATCGCGACTTGTGTTTCGACGGTGCTCCCTAAGGTAGTTTCTGCTATAAGTACCTATGTATGGAATTTAATAAAATTGAAATTTTTTGCAGTTCTACGCAAGCTAAACGCGCGTGCGAGGTGTCAAAAGACGCGTCTCGTCGCGAGCAAGCCCACGGGAACGTTTTCAGAATTACGTTTGGAAGAAATTTTTTGAAAAATGGTCAAAAAACCACTTTTTTTTGAGGAAAAACCGAGTTTTCAGCGACCTGGAAGGATTTCAATTCGCGCACAGCGCCGGGAAACCTAGGTTAGTATGGCGAAAACCCGATTCCGCAAACAGAACGGAAATCTAATGTAAGGTTTGAAAGTTATAAATTTTTAAAGGTGTTAAATTTTGAAAAATAGGGGTAAGTACTAAAAATAAAACCACCCTTGCAGGAAAGTCAAATATTTTGTGTCAATTAGTTAGCGGAGGCCTATCTACAACGATTGCTGTCGAAAACCGCTTCAAAAAAGCTTTACAGAAGTCTGAGATATCGCGACTTGTGTTTCGACGGTGCTCCCTAAGGTAGTTTCTGCTATAAGTACCTATGTATGGAATTTAATAAAATTGAAATTTTTTGCAGTTCTACGCAAGCTAAACGCGCGTGCGAGGTGTCAAAAGACGCGTCTCGTCGCGAGCAAGCCCACGGGAACGTTTTCAGAATTACGTTTGGAAGAAAATTTTTGAAAAATGGTCAAAAAACCACTTTTTTTTGAGGAAAAACCGAGTTTTCAGCGACCTGGAAGGATTTCAATTCGCGCACAGCGCCGGGAAACCTAGGTTAGTATGGCGAAAACCCGATTCCGCAAACAGAACGGAAATCTAATGTAAGGTTTGAAAGTTATAAATTTTTAAAGGTGTTAAATTTTGAAAAATAGGGGTAAGTACTAAAAATAAAACCACCCTTGCAGGAAAGTCAAATATTTTGTGTCAATTAGTTAGCGGAGGCCTATCTACAACGATTGCTGTCGAAAACCGCTTCAAAAAAGCTTTACAGAAGTCTGAGATATCGCGACTTGTGTTTCGACGGTGCTCCCTAAGGTAGTTTCTGCTATAAGTACCTATGTATGGAATTTAATAAAATTGAAATTTTTTGCAGTTCTACGCAAGCTAAACGCGCGTGCGAGGTGTCAAAAGACGCGTCTCGTCGCGAGCAAGCCCACGGGAACGTTTTCAGAATTACGTTTGGAAGAAATTTTTTGAAAAATGGTCAAAAAACCACTTTTTTTTGAGGAAAAACCGAGTTTTCAGCGACCTGGAAGGATTTCAATTCGCGCACAGCGCCGGGAAACCTAGGTTAGTATGGCGAAAACCCGATTCCGCAAACAGAACGGAAATCTAATGTAAGGTTTGAAAGTTATAAATTTTTAAAGGTGTTAAATTTTGAAAAATAGGGGTAAGTACTAAAAATAAAACCACCCTTGCAGGAAAGTCAAATATTTTGTGTCAATTAGTTAGCGGAGGCCTATCTACAACGATTGCTGTCGAAAACCGCTTCAAAAAAGCTTTACAGAAGTCTGAGATATCGCGACTTGTGTTTCGACGGTGCTCCCTAAGGTAGTTTCTGCTATAAGTACCTATGTATGGAATTTAATAAAATTGAAATTTTTTGCAGTTCTACGCAAGCTAAACGCGCGTGCGAGGTGTCAAAAGACGCGTCTCGTCGCGAGCAAGCCCACGGGAACGTTTTCAGAATTACGTTTGGAAGAAATTTTTTGAAAAATGGTCAAAAAACCACTTTTTTTTGAGGAAAAACCGAGTTTTCAGCGACCTGGAAGGATTTCAATTCGCGCACAGCGCCGGGAAACCTAGGTTAGTATGGCGAAAACCCGATTCCGCAAACAGAACGGAAATCTAATGTAAGGTTTGAAAGTTATAAATTTTTAAAGGTGTTAAATTTTGAAAAATAGGGGTAAGTACTAAAAATAAAACCACCCTTGCAGGAAAGTCAAATATTTTGTGTCAATTAGTTAGCGGAGGCCTATCTACAACGATTGCTGTCGAAAACCGCTTCAAAAAAGCTTTACAGAAGTCTGAGATATCGCGACTTGTGTTTCGACGGTGCTCCCTAAGGTAGTTTCTGCTATAAGTACCTATGTATGGAATTTAATAAAATTGAAATTTTTTGCAGTTCTACGCAAGCTAAACGCGCGTGCGAGGTGTCAAAAGACGCGTCTCGTCGCGAGCAAGCCCACGGGAACGTTTTCAGAATTACGTTTGGAAGAAAATTTTTGAAAAATGGTCAAAAAACCACTTTTTTTTGAGGAAAAACCGAGTTTTCAGCGACCTGGAAGGATTTCAATTCGCGCACAGCGCCGGGAAACCTAGGTTAGTATGGCGAAAACCCGATTCCGCAAACAGAACGGAAATCTAATGTAAGGTTTGAAAGTTATAAATTTTTAAAGGTGTTAAATTTTGAAAAATAGGGGTAAGTACTAAAAATAAAACCACCCTTGCAGGAAAGTCAAATATTTTGTGTCAATTAGTTAGCGGAGGCCTATCTACAACGATTGCTGTCGAAAACCGCTTCAAAAAAGCTTTACAGAAGTCTGAGATATCGCGACTTGTGTTTCGACGGTGCTCCCTAAGGTAGTTTCTGCTATAAGTACCTATGTATGGAATTTAATAAAATTGAAATTTTTTGCAGTTCTACGCAAGCTAAACGCGCGTGCGAGGTGTCAAAAGACGCGTCTCGTCGCGAGCAAGCCCACGGGAACGTTTTCAGAATTACGTTTGGAAGAAATTTTTTGAAAAATGGTCAAAAAACCACTTTTTTTTGAGGAAAAACCGAGTTTTCAGCGACCTGGAAGGATTTCAATTCGCGCACAGCGCCGGGAAACCTAGGTTAGTATGGCGAAAACCCGATTCCGCAAACAGAACGGAAATCTAATGTAAGGTTTGAAAGTTATAAATTTTTAAAGGTGTTAAATTTTGAAAAATAGGGGTAAGTACTAAAAATAAAACCACCCTTGCAGGAAAGTCAAATATTTTGTGTCAATTAGTTAGCGGAGGCCTATCTACAACGATTGCTGTCGAAAACCGCTTCAAAAAAGCTTTACAGAAGTCTGAGATATCGCGACTTGTGTTTCGACGGTGCTCCCTAAGGTAGTTTCTGCTATAAGTACCTATGTATGGAATTTAATAAAATTGAAATTTTTTGCAGTTCTACGCAAGCTAAACGCGCGTGCGAGGTGTCAAAAGACGCGTCTCGTCGCGAGCAAGCCCACGGGAACGTTTTCAGAATTACGTTTGGAAGAAAATTTTTGAAAAATGGTCAAAAAACCACTTTTTTTTGAGGAAAAACCGAGTTTTCAGCGACCTGGAAGGATTTCAATTCGCGCACAGCGCCGGGAAACCTAGGTTAGTATGGCGAAAACCCGATTCCGCAAACAGAACGGAAATCTAATGTAAGGTTTGAAAGTTATAAATTTTTAAAGGTGTTAAATTTTGAAAAATAGGGGTAAGTACTAAAAATAAAACCACCCTTGCAGGAAAGTCAAATATTTTGTGTCAATTAGTTAGCGGAGGCCTATCTACAACGATTGCTGTCGAAAACCGCTTCAAAAAAGCTTTACAGAAGTCTGAGATATCGCGACTTGTGTTTCGACGGTGCTCCCTAAGGTAGTTTCTGCTATAAGTACCTATGTATGGAATTTAATAAAATTGAAATTTTTTGCAGTTCTACGCAAGCTAAACGCGCGTGCGAGGTGTCAAAAGACGCGTCTCGTCGCGAGCAAGCCCACGGGAACGTTTTCAGAATTACGTTTGGAAGAAATTTTTTGAAAAATGGTCAAAAAACCACTTTTTTTTGAGGAAAAACCGAGTTTTCAGCGACCTGGAAGGATTTCAATTCGCGCACAGCGCCGGGAAACCTAGGTTAGTATGGCGAAAACCCGATTCCGCAAACAGAACGGAAATCTAATGTAAGGTTTGAAAGTTATAAATTTTTAAAGGTGTTAAATTTTGAAAAATAGGGGTAAGTACTAAAAATAAAACCACCCTTGCAGGAAAGTCAAATATTTTGTGTCAATTAGTTAGCGGAGGCCTATCTACAACGATTGCTGTCGAAAACCGCTTCAAAAAAGCTTTACAGAAGTCTGAGATATCGCGACTTGTGTTTCGACGGTGCTCCCTAAGGTAGTTTCTGCTATAAGTACCTATGTATGGAATTTAATAAAATTGAAATTTTTTGCAGTTCTACGCAAGCTAAACGCGCGTGCGAGGTGTCAAAAGACGCGTCTCGTCGCGAGCAAGCCCACGGGAACGTTTTCAGAATTACGTTTGGAAGAAATTTTTTGAAAAATGGTCAAAAAACCACTTTTTTTTGAGGAAAAACCGAGTTTTCAGCGACCTGGAAGGATTTCAATTCGCGCACAGCGCCGGGAAACCTAGGTTAGTATGGCGAAAACCCGATTCCGCAAACAGAACGGAAATCTAATGTAAGGTTTGAAAGTTATAAATTTTTAAAGGTGTTAAATTTTGAAAAATAGGGGTAAGTACTAAAAATAAAACCACCCTTGCAGGAAAGTCAAATATTTTGTGTCAATTAGTTAGCGGAGGCCTATCTACAACGATTGCTGTCGAAAACCGCTTCAAAAAAGCTTTACAGAAGTCTGAGATATCGCGACTTGTGTTTCGACGGTGCTCCCTAAGGTAGTTTCTGCTATAAGTACCTATGTATGGAATTTAATAAAATTGAAATTTTTTGCAGTTCTACGCAAGCTAAACGCGCGTGCGAGGTGTCAAAAGACGCGTCTCGTCGCGAGCAAGCCCACGGGAACGTTTTCAGAATTACGTTTGGAAGAAAATTTTTGAAAAATGGTCAAAAAACCACTTTTTTTTGAGGAAAAACCGAGTTTTCAGCGACCTGGAAGGATTTCAATTCGCGCACAGCGCCGGGAAACCTAGGTTAGTATGGCGAAAACCCGATTCCGCAAACAGAACGGAAATCTAATGTAAGGTTTGAAAGTTATAAATTTTTAAAGGTGTTAAATTTTGAAAAATAGGGGTAAGTACTAAAAATAAAACCACCCTTGCAGGAAAGTCAAATATTTTGTGTCAATTAGTTAGCGGAGGCCTATCTACAACGATTGCTGTCGAAAACCGCTTCAAAAAAGCTTTACAGAAGTCTGAGATATCGCGACTTGTGTTTCGACGGTGCTCCCTAAGGTAGTTTCTGCTATAAGTACCTATGTATGGAATTTAATAAAATTGAAATTTTTTGCAGTTCTACGCAAGCTAAACGCGCGTGCGAGGTGTCAAAAGACGCGTCTCGTCGCGAGCAAGCCCACGGGAACGTTTTCAGAATTACGTTTGGAAGAAAATTTTTGAAAAATGGTCAAAAAACCACTTTTTTTTGAGGAAAAACCGAGTTTTCAGCGACCTGGAAGGATTTCAATTCGCGCACAGCGCCGGGAAACCTAGGTTAGTATGGCGAAAACCCGATTCCGCAAACAGAACGGAAATCTAATGTAAGGTTTGAAAGTTATAAATTTTTAAAGGTGTTAAATTTTGAAAAATAGGGGTAAGTACTAAAAATAAAACCACCCTTGCAGGAAAGTCAAATATTTTGTGTCAATTAGTTAGCGGAGGCCTATCTACAACGATTGCTGTCGAAAACCGCTTCAAAAAAGCTTTACAGAAGTCTGAGATATCGCGACTTGTGTTTCGACGGTGCTCCCTAAGGTAGTTTCTGCTATAAGTACCTATGTATGGAATTTAATAAAATTGAAATTTTTTGCAGTTCTACGCAAGCTAAACGCGCGTGCGAGGTGTCAAAAGACGCGTCTCGTCGCGAGCAAGCCCACGGGAACGTTTTCAGAATTACGTTTGGAAGAAATTTTTTGAAAAATGGTCAAAAAACCACTTTTTTTTGAGGAAAAACCGAGTTTTCAGCGACCTGGAAGGATTTCAATTCGCGCACAGCGCCGGGAAACCTAGGTTAGTATGGCGAAAACCCGATTCCGCAAACAGAACGGAAATCTAATGTAAGGTTTGAAAGTTATAAATTTTTAAAGGTGTTAAATTTTGAAAAATAGGGGTAAGTACTAAAAATAAAACCACCCTTGCAGGAAAGTCAAATATTTTGTGTCAATTAGTTAGCGGAGGCCTATCTACAACGATTGCTGTCGAAAACCGCTTCAAAAAAGCTTTACAGAAGTCTGAGATATCGCGACTTGTGTTTCGACGGTGCTCCCTAAGGTAGTTTCTGCTATAAGTACCTATGTATGGAATTTAATAAAATTGAAATTTTTTGCAGTTCTACGCAAGCTAAACGCGCGTGCGAGGTGTCAAAAGACGCGTCTCGTCGCGAGCAAGCCCACGGGAACGTTTTCAGAATTACGTTTGGAAGAAAATTTTTGAAAAAATGGTCAAAAAACCACTTTTTTTTGAGGAAAAACCGAGTTTTCAGCGACCTGGAAGGATTTCAATTCGCGCACAGCGCCGGGAAACCTAGGTTAGTATGGCGAAAACCCGATTCCGCAAACAGAACGGAAATCTAATGTAAGGTTTGAAAGTTATAAATTTTTAAAGGTGTTAAATTTTGAAAAATAGGGGTAAGTACTAAAAATAAAACCACCCTTGCAGGAAAGTCAAATATTTTGTGTCAATTAGTTAGCGGAGGCCTATCTACAACGATTGCTGTCGAAAACCGCTTCAAAAAAGCTTTACAGAAGTCTGAGATATCGCGACTTGTGTTTCGACGGTGCTCCCTAAGGTAGTTTCTGCTATAAGTACCTATGTATGGAATTTAATAAAATTGAAATTTTTTGCAGTTCTACGCAAGCTAAACGCGCGTGCGAGGTGTCAAAAGACGCGTCTCGTCGCGAGCAAGCCCACGGGAACGTTTTCAGAATTACGTTTGGAAGAAATTTTTTGAAAAATGGTCAAAAAACCACTTTTTTTTGAGGAAAAACCGAGTTTTCAGCGACCTGGAAGGATTTCAATTCGCGCACAGCGCCGGGAAACCTAGGTTAGTATGGCGAAAACCCGATTCCGCAAACAGAACGGAAATCTAATGTAAGGTTTGAAAGTTATAAATTTTTAAAGGTGTTAAATTTTGAAAAATAGGGGTAAGTACTAAAAATAAAACCACCCTTGCAGGAAAGTCAAATATTTTGTGTCAATTAGTTAGCGGAGGCCTATCTACAACGATTGCTGTCGAAAACCGCTTCAAAAAAGCTTTACAGAAGTCTGAGATATCGCGACTTGTGTTCGACGGTGCTCCCTAAGGTAGTTTCTGCTATAAGTACCTATGTATGGAATTTAATAAAATTGAAATTTTTTGCAGTTCTACGCAAGCTAAACGCGCGTGCGAGGTGTCAAAAGACGCGTCTCGTCGCGAGCAAGCCCACGGGAACGTTTTCAGAATTACGTTTTGGAAGAAAATTTTTGAAAAATGGTCAAAAAACCACTTTTTTTTTGAGGAAAAACCGAGTTTTCAGCGACCTGGAAGGATTTCAATTCGCGCACAGCGCCGGGAAACCTAGGTTAGTATGGCGAAAACCCGATTCCGCAAACAGAACGGAAATCTAATGTAAGGTTTGAAAGTTATAAATTTTTAAAGGTGTTATAAATTTTGAAAAATAGGGGTAAGTACTAAAAATAAAACCACCCTTGCAGGAAAGTCAAATATTTTGTGTCAATTAGTTAGCGGAGGCCTATCTACAACGATTGCTGTCGAAAACCGCTTCAAAAAAGCTTTACAGAAGTCTGAGATATCGCGACTTGTGTTTCGACGGTGCTCCCTAAGGTAGTTTTCTGCTATAAGTACCTATGTATGGAATTTAATAAAATTGAAATTTTTTTGCAGTTCTACGCAAGCTAAACGCGCGGTGCGAGGTGTCAAAAGACGCGTCTCGTCGCGAGCAAGCCCACGGGAACGTTTTCAGAATTACGTTTGGAAGAAATTTTTTGAAAAATGGTCAAAAAAACCACTTTTTTTTGAGGAAAAAACCCGAGTTTTCAAGCGACCTGGAAGGATTTCAATTCGCGCACAGCGCCGGGAAACCTAGGTTAGTATGGCGAAAACCCCGATTCCGCAAACAGAACGGAAATCTAATGTAAGGTTTGAAAGTTATAAATTTTTAAAGGTGTTAAATTTTGAAAAATAGGGGTAAGTACTAAAAATAAAACCACCCTTGCAGGAAAGTCAAATATTTTGTGTCAATTAGTTAGCGGAGGCCTATCTACAACGATTGCTGTCGAAAACCGCTTCAAAAAAGCTTTACAGAAGTCTGAGATATCGCGACTTGTGTTTCGACGGTGCTCCCTAAGGTAGTTTCTGCTATAAGTACCTATGTATGGAATTTAATAAAATTGAAATTTTTTGCAGTTCTACGCAAGCTAAACGCGCGTGCGAGGTGTCAAAAGACGCGTCTCGTCGCGAGCAAGCCCACGGGAACGTTTTCAGAATTACGTTTGGAAGAAATTTTTTGAAAAATGGTCAAAAAAACCACTTTTTTTTGAGGAAAAAACCGAGTTTTCAGCGACCTGGAAGGATTTCAATTCGCGCACAGCGCCGGGAAACCTAGGTTAGTATGGCGAAAACCCGATTCCGCAAACAGAACGGGAAATCTAATGTAAGGTTTGAAAGTTATAAATTTTTAAAGGTGTTAAATTTTGAAAAATAGGGGTAAGTACTAAAAATAAAACCCCACCCTTGCAGGAAAGTCAAATATTTTGTGTCAATTAGTTAGCGGAGGCCTATCTACAACGATTGCTGTCGAAAACCGCTTCAAAAAAGCTTTACAGAAGTCTGAGATATCGCGACTTGTGTTTCGACGGTGCTCCCTAAGGTAGTTTCTGCTATAAGTACCTATGTATGGAATTTAATAAAATTGAAATTTTTTGCAGTTCTACGCAAGCTAAACGCGCGTGCGAGGTGTCAAAAGACGCGTCTCGTCGCGAGCAAGCCCACGGGAACGTTTTCAGAATTACGTTTGGAAGAAATTTTTTGAAAAATGGTCAAAAAACCACTTTTTTTTGAGGAAAAAACCGAGTTTTCAGCGACCTGGAAGGATTTCAATTCGCGCACAGCGCCGGGAAACCTAGGTTAGTATGGCGAAAACCCGATTCCGCAAACAGAACGGAAATCTAATGTAAGGTTTGAAAGTTATAAATTTTTAAAGGTGTTAAATTTTGAAAAATAGGGGTAAGTACTAAA